>CM062231.1:14119517-16581835 GCA_031216185.1 Syzygium aqueum
CGAGCAGTCCGGCGACGGCGCGGCGGTGGTGGCTCGGTCTCGACTGTTCCGGCGAGAGGCTGAACAGAACAGGGAATGGCGAGGGAGAGGACGGCTCGGCTGAGTGGTGGCGACGGTGAGCAGCAGACGGTCCGGCGGCGGCGTGCGGCGGCGACCGGCGGTCTGCTCCGGCGAAGGCAGAACAGAACAGGAAGAGGCGGAGGGGAATAGACAGGGACGGTGAGGGAGGACGACGGTAGACGGTCCTCGCGGTGGCGGTGAACGGCGGCGTGCAGCGGCGAGCGGCTCCGGCGGTGGTTCACCCTTGCATGCAGCCGCGGCGGAGAGGAAGGAGAGGGGCGGCGGCGACGGTGGCGTGCTTGATCCGACGGCCACTCCACTGCATGCAACCGGAAGGGGAAGAGAGGGACGGCGGAGGAAGGGCAGCGGCGGCCAACAGCGGCGGCCAACAGCGGACGGCGACCGGCGGCGCTCCTTGGCGAGCGGCGGACGAACCGTCTACTTCCCTTGGCTGACCGGCGTCCAACCCGCTTGCATGCAACCAGAGGAGAGGGAAAGGAAGGGGAAACGGTGAGGGGGCGACGGTGGCGCACGGTGGAGACCTTGGCGGAGCGGCGACGGCTCGGCGGAGGCGCGGCGGTGCTGGCCTCGGCAACGGCGGAGCTGGTCTCAGCCGCTCATGAACAGCGAGAGGGGGAGAGAGAGACGGAGAGAAAGAGAGGGGGACAGCCGGCGGGTGGTGGTGAGGCGAGAGGGGGCTCACGGCGGTGGCACCGGCGGACGGCGGCTCCGGCGGGTTGCAGGCGGCGGCGTGAGGCCGAGAGGGAGAGAGGCGCGGACGGGAGAGGGGAGAGAGTGGCCGGCGAGTGAGAGAGAGAGAATGAGAGAAGTGAGAGTGAGAGGGTGAAGTGAAAGGGTGATGATGGCTTTGCATGGGGGAGAGGAAGAGGTGGTGTAAGGTTTTAGCTAAAATGATGACATGCAAGGGGAAGAGTGGGAGTGACAAGTGTCACATTCCACAAAATTCAAATTCGGAATATGAGAGGGCATAGGGGCAAATCCGACATTAATTTCCGGTACTGGGTCGAATCGCTAATTTTTCGACCGTACAAGTCCTATACACCTATGGCCGGCTTAATTTGACGTCGTCCTCATAAAAACCATCCCGAGACTCGCGAAACATCGCTCCCGATGTCCGGATTAAATTACACGATCGAATTCATCAATTTCCCATTTTCTAATTCTCTCACTAACGGGTGGCCGTTTAGGTTTTACGCGTATCGACCTTGGTTTGTCCGATTCGTGGCGTGCTCGATTGTCGAGAGAACGAGAGGAATATCACTAGTTCCGAGGACACGATCATCCGGCTCGAGTTCCGAAGATCGGCCCATACTGGCCCAAAATATTTCCCCGTCATTTCTCTAGGTCAAGCTTAGTTCACGACCGGGTCCATGGTCCACGTACCTATTCCTAGTTGGCCATTCCCATTTGGTCAGTATCCCGAGAGTGATCGGCTCCGGGCGAGACTTACGAAAAAGGAAATATCGAATAAAACTCGTTTTATTCATTCCAGGGATCGAGTCGAATTTCGGGATGTTACAATTCTTCCCCCCTTACAAAAATTTCGTCCTCGAAATTTGAAACCCACATTAACCTACTCGAACAACTGGGGGTATTGACGTCGCATGGCCTCTTCACTTTCCCAAGTAGCGCCTTCCGTTCCATGATGCTGCCAAACCACTTTGACCATCGGAATCGTTTTATTCCTTAGCACTCGGTCCTTTCTATCCTCGATTCTGACTGGCTTCTCCACATAAGTCACTCTGTCGTCCACGTCCACTTCCTCGTATCTTAAAACATGAGTCGGGTCCGGTTCATATTTCCTTAGCATCGATACGTGGAAAACATTGTGCACCTGGGATAGGTTGGGAGGCAAGGCTAGTCGGTACGCCATATCCCCAATCTTTTCTAGGATCTCGAATGGCCCGACATACCTTGGACTAAGCTTTCCTTTCTTGCCGAATCGGGATAGCCCTTTCATTGGTGACACCTTGAGAAACACATGATCTCCTACTTGAAACTCCAAGGGTCGTCGCCTTCTGTCAGCGTAACTCTTCTGGCGACTCTGGGCGGTCCTTAGTCTATCCCGAATAACCTCCACCACTTCTACCGTTTGTTGAACAAGCTCCGGACCGGTGATACTTCGTTCACCAACTTCGTCCCAGCATAGTGGCGTCCTACAGGCCCTTCCATACAAGGCTTCAAAAGGCGCCATCTGTATACTCTGCTGAAAGCTGTTGTTGTAGGCAAATTCCACTAAATGCAATTGCTCTTCCCACTTGCCTTGGAAATCTAGTACACACGCTCTCAGCATATCCTCTAGGGTTTGAATCGTCCTTTCCGACTGACCGTCTGTTTGAGGATGGTAGGCCGTACTATACTGTAACCTCGTTCCTAAGGCCGTTTGTAGACTCTTCCAAAAGTTGGCCGTAAACCTTGGATCACGATCCGAAGTGATCGTCACTGGTACTCCGTGAAGACGCACTATTTGTCGTACATATAACTCCGCATACTTTTCTAGTTCCAAGTCCTTTCGTACCGCTAGGAAGTGCGCAGACTTAGTCAAGCGATCCACTATGACCTATATCGAGTCATGTCCTCTTTGGCTTCGCGGTAAACCCGTCACGAAGTCCATTGTAATATGCTCCCACTTCCACTCGGGAATCTCTAAAGGTCGTAACAATCCACCTGGTTTACAGTGTTGTGCCTTCACTTGTTGGCACGTCAGACACTTGGCCACGTGCTTAGCCACATCCTTCTTCAGGCCATTCCACCAATAATGTTGACGTAGATTCTAGTACATCTTCGTACTACCCGGATGGATACTGTACTGACTCCGATGAGCTTCGTTCAGGATTTCTTCTTTAAGTCCTTCATCATCCGGCACGCAAAGTCGGCCACGATACTTTAAAATTCCATCCGCGGATACTTGAAAATCGGGCTTCCTCTTTGCCGCATCCATTTCCATAATCTTCTGAATCTCGGGGTCCGAAGGTTGCAGTTCCTTGATCTTAACCTGAACCTCTGGTTCGATTCTTAATGTCGCGAACAAACTGGACACCCGACTTACTTCGAACTTAAACTCTGAATCTCTCAGCTTTTCCAATAACGTCCACTCCTTAATTAATAAATGAGCCATACTCGACTTGCGGCTTAAAGCATCTGCCACCCGGTTCGCCTTACCCGGATGATAGAGAATGTCGCAGTCATAGTCCTTCAATAATTCCATCCATCGACGCTGCCTCATATTCAACTCCTTCTGCGAGAACAGATATTTGAGGCTTTGGTGGTCCGTGAAAATCTGGAACTTCTCCCCGCACAAGTAGTGCCTCCAAATCTTAAGCGCGAAAACTATCGCTGCCAGTTCCAAATCATGCGTCAGGTAATTCATCTCATGAGGCCTCAGCTGGCGCGACGCATACGCCACCACCTTCCCATGTTGCATGAGCACACATCCGAGTCCTCTTAACGAAGCATCGCTGTAAATCTCAAATCCTCCTGGTCCGGACGGAATGGTCAAGACTGGAGCGGTCGTCAACTTACGCTTCAACTCTTGGAAACTCCTTTCACACTTGTCATCCCAGACATACTTTGCTTCCTTCTTCAGCAATCTGGTCAAGGGCATAGCTATCGACGAAAATCCCTCCACGAATCGTCTGTAATAGCCAGCCAGACCGAGGAAACTCCTTATTTCTGTCACCGACGTTGGCCTGGGCCACTTCGTTACCGCTTCCACCTTAGTTGGATCTACAGAAATTCCATCTCCAGATATAATATGTCCAAGAAATCCTACTTGATTGAGCCAAAACTCGCATTTGCTGAACTTGGCATACAACGCGTGTTCTCTCAGGGTACGTAGCACCTTCGCCAAGTGTTCCTCATGTTCTTCGGGACTCTTCGAATAAACCAAGATATCATCGATGAATACTATGACAAACTGATCCAGAAACTCTCTAAACACCCTGTTCATCAAATCCATGAAAGCGGCTGGGGCATTCGTTAACCCAAAAGGCATGACCGTGAACTCGTAATGCCCGTACCTCGTCCTAAAGGCAGTCTTGGGAATGTCCTCCTTCCTAATCCTCAACTGATGGTAACCTGTCCTCAAATCTATTTTGGAGAACACCGAGGCTCCTTGCAATTGATCGAACAAGTCATCGATCCTAGGGAGAGGGTACTTATTCTTCACTGTTACTTGGTTCAACTGCCGATAATCTATACATAGCCTTAAAGTTCCATCCTTCTTTTTCACAAACAGGACTGGCGCTCCCCATGGAGACGCACTAGGGCGGATGAAACCCTTGTCCAGCAATTCCTGCATCTGGACCTTCAACTCCTTTAGTTCAGATAGGGACATTCGATACGGGGCCTTCGATATCGGTTCAGTCCCGGGTGCTAACTCAATAACGAACTCCACTTCCCGGTCGGGCGGTAAACCCGGCAATTCCTGAGGAAAGACCTCGAGAAAATCACACACAACCGGTATATCATCCAACTTAGGTTCCACCATGGTCGGGTCCACAATATCCACCAGATAACCTTCACACCCATCATCCAGCAATTTACTCGCTTCTAACGAAGATATCCATGGGGTCGAGGTTCCTCCTCGGTTCCCCTGGAATTCGAAGCTAGGACGTCCATCAGGATTAAACCGGATCGTCCTATTGCTACAATCCACTACGGCCTTCTGTCGGACTAACCAGTCCATCCCTATAATCACATCGAAATCGAACATGGCTAGCACTACCAAGTCGATACTCTCATCCTCACCCCCAATGTTTACCTCACAACCAGGGCATCCAAAGGAAACTAACACCCTATCATTCATCGGCGTTGTCACACAAAGTGAAATCTCTAACATCACTGGTACTAAGCCAATCAACTTAACAAATTACTCCGATATGAATGAATGGGTTGCCCCTGAATCAAACAGTGCATAAGCGGTATGGCCACATAAGGAAATCGTACCTGTGACCACGCCCGGTGCATTCTCCGCTTCTCCACGCGCCACAGCATAAACCCTTCCTTGAGCGGGCGGTCGTCCTTGATTTGCCGGTGGGGGATTCCCGGCTTGATTTCCCGGTCGGGGCTGGTATTGCTGTCGGGGCTGATACTGCTGAGGTGCTCGCTGCTGATCCTGGGGATGTGCCTGTGGACAGCTGCGGATCTGATGTTCCGTGCTCCCACACTTGAAGCATGGTCCAAATCTCCCTGGCGGGGCAGCTGGCTTCCCGATATTCCTTCTGATAGGGGGAACGAATCGCCGATTGCCTGTCATAGGCTTCTTTCCCAGGCGGCGGTTATCCTTTCCTCGCACAAACCGCGATCCAGACGCGGCTAACCTTTCCTGCTGATCTCGTTCGATTATCTGGGCTCTCCTGAACATCTCTCCATACTCCTTGATGTTATGCGACAGAATCTGGCTCCGAAGATCCGACTTCAGCCCATCCCGGAACCTTCGAGCCTTGTCCCTTGGATCCGCAACCATAGTCGGTGCGAACCTTGCCAGCCTTGCAAATTCAGCCTCATACTGGTCCACAGTCATCTGACCTTGGCGCAACCTCATAAACTCCGTCAGCTTCTTCTCCTGGGCATTCTCTGAGAAGTATTTCCCATAGAAGTTCTCCACAAAAACAGTCCAAGTTGGGGCCGTTCCCACTGGGAACACTCCTCCTTCTGAGGCACTCCACCAGTCATTAGCACCATCCTGGAGTTGGTACACTGCCAACGTTACCTTTTCCTCATCATTGCATCCCAACACTTTGAAGGTCTTCTCCAGCTCTTCCACCCATCGGGGAGCTGCCTCGGGGTCACCACGACCGTTAAACTTGGGCGGCTTCATCCTCAAGAATTGCTCTACCAACCGGGGCATCTGCCTAGCCCTAGCTGGGTGATCTTGCCCCTGTTGGGCATGATTTCCTCCATTCCCAGCGATCGCTGCAGCCTCGGCAGCCTAGGCATGGGCTGCGGCTCTTTCTTGCGCCTGCAGTCCGAAGATATGCCCTATCTCACGAAGGGTCTCCATGACCTCATCGAACCTAGGGTCCCTAGCCTCGCGGGCACCCTCACTAGGTTGAGCTTGGGACTCCTTCCCTCTTCTCTTACTCATCCTGACGACTCTGACAGCTCAACCACCTGCTAATTCCATTAAGGAATTAGAGACTTAAACCAATCTATCCAGTCTAAGTCCTAGGCAGGTCTCAAGACAACAACCAGACAATCAGCATGCGGCTTAACAGGAACTAATCAATACATCACCCAAGGGTTCACATACTCACCTCAGGTCCTGCCGCACCTGCACATCATGGGTCATAATATCAATATACGCCAAATCATCACGCATTGTCAGGAGATACATGCAGCACATGAAGTCATCCTAGGTGGCTACCCATGGTCTCAGCGCTCCTTATCACTCCAAGACTCGACCTAGTTGGATCGAGCTGACCTTGCTCTGATACCAATTCAAGCGAGGGGGTTGTCACGCCCCGACCTCCTCGGCACGCGACAACCCGCGCTCACGATGGTCGATATAGTACGACGTCCCAGGACATGCCGTCGTCGACCCAAATCCCAAACAATTCATAATACACATGCGGAAGCAAAATTTGAGAGAATCACCCAGACAATATATCTGAGAACACGGGAAGCAACACAGAGAACACTGAGGTAACGTACACATCCATAATCCCAAAATTTGCCTGAAACATCCTTACATTAATTCAAAATAAAAACAACAACAACTGAGACAAGCACAATAAAAGAGTACTGCTGGTGGGTCAAGAGGCTAGTAACAAGGGGGACCAACGGCTAAACAAAAAGGGTCCAAAATCCAAAAAGGTGTCTACCCTTGCAAACCGACTAAACCTAGCCTAGGGTTCCCAATCTGGATCTGAACCATCGGACTCGGACGGGCTGTCTGGTATCTCTGAATCCTCGCTAGGGGCCTCCTCCTCGGATTCCTCGGTGTCCATTGGTTCGGCCTCGTCAACCTCCATAGGCTCCACTACCGGGTCCTCTACTGCTGGATCCTCCATCGGGAACTCATGATCTATACCACCCAACTCCTCATCCTCGGCAGGCTCGTACCAGGCGAAAGGACCTATAGTCTCATCCACACTCGTCTCGGAATCCACGACCTCACCGCTCGGGCATTGTGAATCAAGCTGGCCTTCTATGGTGAATGGAACGTCCATCGTGCGTAGGGGTCCGAACTCGTCTCCCCAACGGTCTCGAAAACACCAGGCTACATACTCATGGACTTCGGGATGTGTCGTACCTACATCTACGGTAATCATGGTGTAATGCCTCATGTAAACTTCATTGTTCGCCACCGGGAATTCAACCACCGTATGCTCATACTCTAAAGGGATCCCGAAGCGAATTGGAATGGGCGGTCGGTTCATGGGCGCTGGTCTGAAAGGTTGGGTTATGAAAACCGTGAGACACTTCTCAGTGAGTGAAAACTCCTAAACCTAAATTAGGCTAACATGCATCTCCTGACGGGAAAAACAATAGCACGCATATATAACAATGACTTAGGCCCGTACGCCCAAATTGGCATATCAATGACCCTGCAGGTTAGATAATCCCATAGTATTACAAATCACAAGCGGCATCCTCGACCAGGCGTACGTCACACGTATGCTTAAAACCTTTTTGTGACAATTCCAAATATGGTACACCGAGTCACACAATCCCGCACAATTTCTCATGCATTCAAATGCATGCAAATGCCACTAACTTGCCATGCCCACAATCCAAACTCCTATGGCATCTCGGCACAACTACCATTCGTGTTCAGATTATAGAATGAAATCTACTTAGACACGTCCCATACCATGCCCAGCGAATTCTATCACATAATCCAACACTATGCATCACACGTTATCCGTTTATTTCAATTATCTCGACCCGAAGGCCCGACCCGAAGGTCCGATCCGAAGATCCGGTCCAAAGACCAATCACAACACTCCGTGGCCAGCGTAAAGACGCCCCAGGCCCAGTGTCTCTAGCCCGCGTCCTTACGCATCAGGCGCAACACCGATCTCCTTTACAAACCAGAGCCCGCGTAAACGCATCAGGATGGTTGTCTTCCGGACGTACCGGGCATCGTCCTGCTCCAAAGTGCATGAGGACGGCACACCCCGCGTATTCCGCATCAGGGCGAAGGTGATCACACATTCACACAACCGGTTTTATCTTAACCCCGCGTAAACGCATCAGGGCATAATTATGTGATCACATGTCCATGGCATACACGCATACTCGCATAATTTCCACAAGCCTCATACTCGGCATGCATAATGCGTGGCCATGCAATTCGCACACGAATGTTGGTGCAATGTGTCATGACATAATGTCCCGCACAATTCAATGTCAACATATCATGATCAATGATCCACGTCATATGCTCAATCGACCTCATCAATTAATTCGGGGCATCACATGTGAAATTAGCACTCATGACGTACTCGGGCATCATTATGTACATTGGCAAACCACAATTCACATTCCACAATTGTCGGCCATAAGGACACACGGCATGGTAGACTCGATTACACCACAGTCGGCAACCCGACACATAACTCAATCATTCCGACAATCCCGGCACTCAAGTCCATTCAAACCTCAATCTACCATGCAATTAGCCGATAAATTCAATGTGGACAGCAACTTAATTCAGTCATTCCGAGCTTTAATTTCTCTTCTAAACATGCTTCGTCACTTACTAACCATTTCCCGACACCTATCATTAACACCCAAATTTATACGAACTCTACTCAATACTAACCGACTAACCGACACCCTAAGCCCATCTAGAAACGCACAATTGTCCTAATCGAGGTTTAGAGGTTTCCACCCACCTCAATCCAACGCTCGGGCGACGGGGAACGGCGGCCGATCACCGGTACACGGTGGAACCGGCGGCACACTTCCCAAGGGGCGACGGCGCGCGGCGGTCCGGCGTCCACAGCAACCACGGGCGGCGGTGTGAGGCCGGCGGGGCTACTGTTCACGGCGACGGGAGGTTGGACGAGCGGCTGGACGGTCCCCGGATGGCTGCTGTCCACGGCGGTGCACGGCGGTGGCGCGTGAACAGCGAGCAGTCCGGCGACGGCGCGGCGGTGGTGGCTCGGTCTCGACTGTTCCGGCGAGAGGCTGAACAGAACTGGGAATGGCGAGGGAGAGGACGGCTCGGCTGAGTGGTGGCGACGGTGAGCAGCAGACGGTCCGGCGGCGGCGTGCGGCGGCGACCGGCGGTCTGCTCCGGCGAAGGTAGAACAGAACAGGAAGAGGCGGAGAGGAATAGACAGGGACGGTGAGGGAGGACGACCGTAGACGGTCCTCGCGGTGGCGGTGAACGGCGGCGTGCAGCGGCGAGCGGCTTCGGCGGTGGTTCACCCTTGCATGCAGCCGCGGCGGAGAGGAAGGAGAGGGGCAGCGGCGACGGTGGCATGCTTGATCCGACGGCCACTCCACTGCATGCAACCGGAAGGGGAAGAGAGGGACGGCGGAGGAAGGGCAGCGGCGGCCAACAGCGGACGGCGACCGGCGGCGCTCCTTGGCGAGCGGCGGACGAACCGTCTACTTCCCTTGGCTGACCGGCGTCCAACCCGCTTGCATGCAACCAGAGGAGAAGGAAAGGAAGGGGAAACGGTGAGGGGGCGACGGTGGCGCACGGTGGAGACCTTGGCAGAGCGGCGACGGCTCGGCGGAGGCGCGGCGGTGCTGGCCTCGGCAACGGCGGAGCTGGTCTCAGCCGCTCATGAACAGCAAGAGGGGGAGAGAGAGACGGAGAGAAAGAGAGGGGGACAGCCGGCGGGTGGTGGTGAGGCGAGAGGGGGCTCACGGCGGTGGCACCGGCGGACGGCGGCTCCGGCGGGTTGCAGGCGGCGGCGTGAGGCCGAGAGGGAGAGAGGCGCGGACGGGAAAGGGGAGAGAGTGGCCGGCGAGTGAGAGAGAGAGAATGAGAGAAGTGAGAGTGAGAGGGTGAAGTGAAAGGGTGATGATGGCTTTGCATGGGGGAGAGGAAGAGGTGGTGTAAGGTTTTAGCTAAAATGATGACATGCAAGGGGAAGAGTGGGAGTGACAAGTGTCACATTCCACAAAATTCAAATTCGGAATATGAGAGGGCATAGGGGCAAATCCGACATTAATTTCCGGTACTGGGTCGAATCGCTAATTTTTCGACCGTACAAGTTCTATACACCTATGGCCGACTTAATTTGACGTCGTCCTCATAAAAACCATCCCGAGACTCGCGAAACATCGCTCCCGATGTCCGGATTAAATTCCACGATCGAATTCATCAATTTCCCATTTTCTAATTCTCTCACTAACGGGTGGCCGTTTAGGTTTTACGCGTATTGACCTTGGTTTGTCCGATTCGTGGCGTGCTCGATTGTCGAGAGAACGAGAGGAATATCACTAGTTCCGAGGACACGATCATCCGGCTCGAGTTCCGAAGATCGGCCCATACTGGCCCAAAATATTTCCCCGTCATTTCTCTAGGTCAAGCTTAGTTCACGACCGGGTCCATGGTCCACGTACCTATTCCTAGTTGGCCATTCCCATTTGGTCAGTATCCCGAGAGTGATCGGCTCCGGGCGAGACTTACGAAAAAGGAAATATCGAATAAAACTCGTTTTATTCATTCCAGGGATCGAGTCGAATTTCGGGACGTTACACTACCTCATATTTAATTCCTTCTGCGAAAATAAGTACTTGAGGCTCTGGTGGTCTATGTAAATCTGGAACTTTTCCCGCATAAATAGTGCCTCCAAATCTTGAGGGCAAAGATGATTGCTACTAGTTTCAAGTCATGTGTCAGATAATTCATCTCGTGCGGCCTCAACTAGTGCGACGCATATGCAACTATCCTTCCATGCTGCATCAATACACAACCAAGTCCTGTTAATGAAACATCACTGTAGACCTCAAATCCTCATGGTCTAGACGGAATGGTCAATACCGGGACAGTCGTCAGTCTATGCTTCAACTCTCGAAAGCTCCTCTCACACTTATCATCCCACTCGAACTTGATTTCCTTCTTGAGCAACCGTGTCAGCGGCATGGCTATCAACGAGAATCCTTCTATGAAGCGTTAGTAATAGCTAGCCAAACCTAAGAAACTCCGAATCTCTTTCACTGATGTCGGTCTTGGCCACTTCGTCGGGGTCTACCAAAATTCCATCTCTCGAGATTATATGTCTAAGGAGCGCTACTCTATTGAGCCAAAAGTCATACTTACTGAACTTGGCATAGAGTGCGTGTTCTCTTAAGGTCCGTAGCACTTCAGTCAGGTGTGCCTCATACTCCTCGGGGCTCTTCGAGTACACCAATATATCGTCAATGAAGACTATGACAAATCAATCCAAGAATTCTTTGAACACCCGAATCACTAGGTCCATAAAGGCAACAGGGGCATTGGTTAAACCAAAGGACATCACTGTGAACTCATAGTTCTTGTACCTCGTTCTAAAGGCAGTCTTGGGTATATCCTCCTTCCGAATCCTCAACTGATGATACCCAGTCTGTAGATTGATCTTAGCGAACATTGAGGCTCCTTGTAATTGAACGAATAGATCGTCGATTCTCGATAGTGGATGCTTGTTCTTAACTATCACTTGGTTCAACTGCTGGTAGTCTATGCACAACCTTAAGGTCCCGCCTTTCTTCCTTACAAATAGGACTAGCGCTTCCCATAGAGACGCACTCGGATGGATAAAACCCTTGTCCAACAACTCCTTGCATCTGGACTTTCAATTCTTCAACTTTGATAAGGACATCCGATACGACGCCTTCAAGATCGGCTTAGTTCCTGGGGCCAATTCTATTACGAACTCTACTTCTCGCTTTGGTGGCAAACCCGGCAATTCCTGAGGGAAGACCTCGGGAAAATTACAAGCTACGGGTATCTCTTCCAATTTTGGTTCCACCACTGTCGGATCGACCACATTTACTAAATATCCTTCACAACCTTCGTCCAACAACTTGGTCACCTCGAGCAAGGAAATCCAAGGGATCGAGGTTCCTCCTTGGTTTCCCTGAAATTCAAATTTAGGATGTCCAATCGGGTTAAATTGGATCACCCTACTATCGCAATCCATTACGGCTTTTTCCTTACTAGCTAATCCATTCCGATTATCACATCAAAATCAAACATGGCCAATACTGCTAAGTCAATCCTTTCTTCTCTACCCCCGATAACTATCTTACAGTTAGGACATCCTAACGAAACTAACACTTTCTCATTCAGTGGGGTCGTCACACAAAGCATAGTCTCAAGCAATACCAACTCAATTCTAACCAATCTAACAAATTACTCTGAAATAAATGAGTGGGTCGCCCCCGAATCAAATAAGGCATACGCAGCATGATCACGGAGAGAAACCGTACCTGTGACCACGCCTAGCATGTCCTCAACCTCCCTGCGCACCATCGCATAAACTCTTCCTTGAGCTGGCAATCTACCTTGGATGGCCGATGAGGGATTTTCGCCTTAATTTCCTATCTGAGATTGTTGTGGTTGCATTGGAGGTCCTGAGGGGTGTTGCTGGGGGTAATTCCTGATCTGATGCTCCAAACTTCCACACTTGAAGCAAGCCCCAAACCTGTTCTGTTGATGGTTCGGCTTCCCAATGTTCTTTCTAGCTGGTAGGACGAATCGCCTATTTCTCGCCATCGGCTTCTTCCTGAAACGGCGGTTGTCCCTATTCTGGGCAAACTGCAACCCAAAAGCGGCTGCCCTTTCCAACTGATCCCGTTCTATGGCTTGAGCTTATTCGTACATCTCCTCGTAATCCCAAATGTTCAGGGAAATCATCTGGCTTCGAAGATCTGGGTTCAATCTGTCCCGGAATCTTTGAACTTTATCCTGCGGATGTTGGTTTTCTATGGAACATGCATAGTTAAATGTAATATAAACGCAGCGGAAAGATATAACTATACATGTATATCCAAAAGGCGTTGTTCATGCATTTCAATCAAAAATCAGAAAACCATAACGGGTTAAACGGATTACCTTTCGCAATGTGCCCAGAACGATTTCAGTTCAGATGTTCTTCGGTTCGAGCCCCACAAGTGTTGGACCTCTAGTTCAGACACACCACCAATCGCACAACGAACGGAAGGAAGAACTTGCATAAAATCACCAATAGAATTATGCTAGCAATCTTGTGGCGACAATTCTCCGCACTCTCGATATTTCAGTCACGACGTCGGAAGAGAGAAAAACTATTTTAACTCTCACGCACACATTTTTCACTCTTACTTGCACTGTTTCTTTTTCTGTATATTTCAGCAACCGTGGTTGATCCCATTCTTTTTGTGCGATCAGCAACAGTTACTGATCATATGGATATTCACCACGCACTCAGCAACCGTCGCTGGTCGTGTGTGTATATAGCACACGACCAGCAATGGTTGCTGGTCATGGATGATGCCCACGGTCAGCAACAATTGCTGACCGTGGGTGATGCACACGGTCAACTGTTGACCGTGTGTATGCACCACCACCGTCATCATTTTTTCATTTTTTTTAATTTTAAATTAAAACACACACGATCAGCAAGGAACTGATCGTGTGCTACACACGGTCAACATTTGTTGACCGTGTACACTTTTAATTAATTTAATTTTATAAAATTAAGAGTGCAAAATCATTTGGCACATTAACATGTGTCCACTTTAGGTTTGCGTGCGCATCATATGTACGTACGCTCATGATTGAAAATAAAATAAAATTAAATCACATTTTATTTAATTACAATCTCACTAATCAATTGCTATAATTGCAAATATATTTGCAATATTGCATCCTCCGTACAACGTCATTCTAAATTGATTATGGTGTGTGACATCCCTAGGTTCATCACTGATCTAGTAGGACTTGCACTAACACGTTAGTACTCCCAAGAGAATTGATTGTCCCGATCAACCTCTAGGTCCTACAAGCCATGATTGACATCTAGTAATATATCATGGCTACCCAGACAGTGTGAATGTTTTAAGAACATAATGAACCTGTTAGCTTTGGTTACACTGTAATTCAATCCCTCTGCCTTACTATGTCCCGATCGAACAAAGACCATAGAATATTTGTCAAGCCACCAATTCTATCATATGCACAAATCTAATTGACATGCTTTTTATATGAGACATGAATAGTTCATTCTTGGTTACAACCCCGGCCGAGGATTTTAATGCAATGTCAAGATTAGATTGCGTAAGACATCATTATTGTACCTTGCGTATAACAAGGAGACAGATTCCATTTTGTGCACACTTGTAACTTCGTATGTGAATGAACTATGGCCTTCAAGTACAGAGACGGATCAACGAACCAGCAATATGTGCACCTATAAACCATAGCCATCCAACACACAAGTCAACACTGTGCCTCAGGTCTAAGGATTATTTACACAAAACCAGAACATGAACGATTAGGCATTGACCACGATAAAAGCTTCCATATTGCTAATCATTAAATGCGTGTCACGTTCAGTGAACTTGTCTGGTACAAGCACCTATGTTCTAACTTGAGCATCACAATACCCAATGACTCGTGACTCGTCATTCCCTTAAATATCTAATACTTAATGGTAAAGTTAAGAATACACCGGTCTCAACAGGATTATTGATATCCACTCAATGATCCATCGACCGGGAACAATTTAAAGACTCAATCTAACTGTGAACCTATCACACATATTCTTAACGTCTTAAGAATAGGTCCAGTCACAACTGATCTTATGGAATCATTCATATATTTAAATAATTGGACAAATGAATGAATACGTCCTTGCTATTAAATAAATAATGTAATTGAAAATACAACTTAAATCCCTAACATGTAACTATTACATGATGACTTTAGGGCATACATCTAACAGCGGATTCTCAACCATCCTAGGAGCAAACTTCAACAATCTACCGAACTCCGCTTTATACTGGTCTACGGTCATCTATCCTTGGCGGAGCCTCATAAATTTCGCCAGTTTCTTTTCCTGGGCACTCTTTGAGAAATATTTTCTATAGAAATTTTCTATAAACACAGCCCAAGTCTGGATTACACTTTTCGGAAATACTCTTCCCCTAGTGTCCTTTCACAAGTCATTAGCATTCCCCTGCAGCTAACATACCGCCAAGGTCACCTTTTCAGTCTTGGTGCATCCCAAAACTTCGAAGGCCTTCTCCAATTCTTTCACCAATCGTGGCGTGGCCTCGGGGTCACATTTCCCATCGAACTTTAGTGGCTTCAACTTCAGGAATTGTTCCATCAACTGGTGCATCTGTGTATCCACAATAATCTGGCCTTGTCCTTGGTGGGCATTGTTCCAATTATTAGCAGCAGTTGCTGCGGCCTCAGCAGCCTGGGCAATATTGGTGGCCCTCTCCTAAGCCTGCCTTCCTATCAGATTTCCTATTTCCTATAGGGTCTGAATAACCTCATCCAATCTTGGATCTCTGGCCTCTTGGCCCATAGCACTCGACTGCCCTTGGGTCTCCTTTCCTCTTCTTCTTATCTTTACAGTCCTCACTACTCACCTACCTACTATAATTTCATTTAGGAATTAGAGACCTAAGCCAAGCTAAACTGGTCTAAGGTCTTAGGCAGGGAATCCACAATAGCAAACAATCACTCAGCATGTGGTCAAACACAAGCAACATAGGACCTTAATCAAGAAGGTATGTGTACTTACCTCGGGTCCTGCCGTACCTGCACTTCACGGGTCAATTCAGACAACCAGTCGATCAAGACACAGATAGTCAGGAGGTACACATAGTATACAAGGTCTCTATGTTGGCTACCCAAAGTCATCGCTCCTTATCACTTCAGGCTTCGATCGAATTGGACCGAGCTGACCTTGCTCTGATACCAAGTCTTACAGGGGATGTCACACCCCGAACCCTACGGCACGCAAACACCTCAACCAAGGTCGAATTTGTGTGACGTCCCAAGACGCGTTGCTGACCCAAAAATCCAAATAGAGAATCAAGCACACGCGGAAGCAACATAAACACTAGTACAAATTAAAACACGTGACCAAGGATAGCAACACAATAATAGGATACACAAATGTACACTTGCATTAAATAGGGAGAATACAATATCCATTACATAAGAATACATAGTAAACCAAAAGTGGGACAACGGCCACTAACGACAAAAAAGGGGGTAGGTGGCCCGGACAGTCAGACTACTAAACTAAGAAAGGGCTCTGGTCAAAAAGGAATTGGCCCAACCTAACTAGGGTTACGGCTAAACCCTAAGGTACCCAGTCCAGGTCGGATCCTGCAGACTCGAAAGAGCTGTCAGACGGCTCATCCTCGGAGTCCATGGAATCCAGCTCGAACTCGGCCTATGCCGGCTCCTCCTCTGAAATGTCCTCCTTCGGCTCAGGGTCCTGCTCCATCGGCTCCGGCTCGCCATCCGAATTCATAGGCTCCAGATCGGAATCTCAGTCTATGGGCTTTTCGTCCATCGAGTCTAGCTTATCAACCTCCCAAATAGCAAGCTCGTCGTCAAAATCCTCTCCGAATGAAGCTTCTGGGCTCGCCAAATATCCATTGGCACACTGAGGGTCTATGTCACCTAACCTGTTGAACGGGACATCAAAGATCCTAAGAGGTCTGTAAGTCCCAGTGGGGTCCCTAAAATAACAGCCTATGTACTCATGGGCCTGGAAGTACTGCTCGCCTACGTCAACCCATACAGTGGTAAAATGTCTAATATACGTATCCTCGTTCCCTACGGGGTACTCGATCACCTCCTGATCTATTCGGGATAGGATCCCAAAACAATTAGGAACTTCGGACATCCTCAAGGCCGCGGATCTAAAAAGTTTGGGTTTCAATAACCGCGAGAATAAATCTCAGCGAGTAAAACCCCTAAACCTAAACTGGGCTAACATGCACCTCCTAACAGGCAAACAATCACACACAACTAGTATAACAACCAATAATCAATTGACCTAGGCCCTCGAGCCCAGATCAAACATATAACGACCCTGTAGGTTAGGCATGTAATAATCACAATAATGGCACATACATGAACAGGCTTAGTCATACGTACGTCATACACATGCTCATACTCTTTGATGTCTGTATCGCACACGGTTCACCGATATGCACATGCTTGCACACATGCCAATGCGCTCTTACACACATATGCCATCACCATGTCGATGCTCATATGCAAGTTCACTGATGCATCCTTGCACACTGATCAATTCTCATTTAGCTCGACCTGCATAAAATGCATCAGATCTAACCCGCGTAAAACGCATCAAGTTTAACAATATCCAACACTTCCTAGCCCGCATAAAACGCATCAGGCCTAGTGTCTTTAGCCCACATAAAATGCATCAGGTGCAACACCGATCTCTATATATGGACCGAACCCACGTAAAACGCATCAAGTTGACCGTCTTCTGGTAATCTGAGCATCGTCCCACGTAAAACGCATCAGGACGGGTTCAATACCCCGCGTAACATGCATCAAGGCTCTGTGTGATCACACGTACACATACCAAATTTTATCTGAACCCCGTGTAAAATGCATCAGGGCGATTAGGTGATCACATGCTCATATCAGGCACACATAATTGCACAATTCTCGTATCAAGCCAATGCTCAGCCTACGAAATGCGTGGCCATGCAATCCGGCACTCGGGCAACAACATAATCCACACTGAGCACTCAATTCCAACATAGGCACATAATCAAATCATACCAAGACACACTCAAACAATGCCACAACGTGCTCAATTCACAATCCGGTATGCTCAACTTAATCGTGACGTGCCCAATTCAAGCCATAACATGCTCAACCGACATTCCAACATGCCCACTTAGCCAATTTAATTCCACTGGGCATAACACATAATTGGCACTCACATTTCATGTACTTAATAAATGGGATTCACGTCAATTATCGGCCAATCACACCCCGCATCATTCGGCCACACAAACACACGACATGGCATAATAACATTGATCACGATCAAGCACAATTCAGCCACTAATCGGTCCATACGAGGCATTCACGGCAATTATACGGTTAAGCCCAATTCATCCCAAACTTGGTCTAATTTAATCTAACAATTCCAGACATTAAACAACCCACTCTAGGGGCACTAAACCACCTTGAAATCAGCATATTGGGCTCCCAAATCATCACCAAATTAGCCTCTAATCAACAACTCAATAATCAATCCCTAAACACCCTAATTAACCCCTAATTAACCTTAAACCTATCTAGAAATGCTAATTACCCTAATTAGAGTTTAGGGTAATTACTCACCTACTCCTTAGCTCCAATTAGTGGGTTGAATCGGTGGGAAAAGGGCGATTGGTCGCCGGTTCACAGCAAAGCAAGCAGCGGTGGTCGGCGGCTCCTACGGCAATGCGAGGCTACGGCGATGCGATGCGGCGGCGACGATCGACGGCTGTGGCTGGTCCGAACGGTGGCGAAGGGTTGAGGTGATGCTGGTCGATGGACGGGAAAGAGAGAAAGAGAAATGAGGCAATCGGATGGTGACGGTGGCACTAGGGTGGACAGTGAGCAGCGACGGCGCTCGGGCGAACGGCGGCGTGTGGTTAGATGGTGCTCCGGCGTGGCTCTTACGTGGCCGAAGAGAAGGGAAGAGAGAGAGAATGGCGAGATGGAGTGGTGATGGTGAGATAAAGCGGGCGAACGGTGGCTTCGGCGTGCAGCGGTGGTGTGGCTACGGCATCGGCCAAGGGGTCTGATCTGACAATCCTCACGTGGCCGGATGGAGAGAGAGAAGGGGAGGACGAGACGAGGACAAGGTGGTAGTGCGGTGCAAGGCGGAGCATGGACGAGCGGTGGTGGCATGGCCGCGGCGGTCGCGCTCCGGCGATGGCGGCGGCTCACGGCCGAGAGAGAAAGAGTGGAGAGGAGAGTGAGGCGTAGGAGGAGAGGGAGTGGCTGGATGAGTGGGAAATGAGGGAGAGAGTGTGAGAGTTGAGGGTGTAACATGCATTATTGGACTTAGTGGGGTGGTTGATCCACTCACAACATGATCCAATGGCCCACATTTGATCATCCAACTCATGCAATGGCCTAAAAAGGTCAACCCCACTATCTCCAAGGGGCATATCAGTCCAAAATTTTCGATCACAAGGGGGGCTGAAAATGTCCATTTTACCCTCCAATAATTCCTCTAAAATTCGGAAACAAGACTAGGGTCTATGGGCAATTTGGTAATTTTTCAATTCTGGGCCGAATTTCCATTTTCGATCATACCGATCTCTATTATGGTTGGCGCACTAAAATGACGTCGTCCTCACAAAATAGTCGCGTACGTCCAAGAAATTCGACACTCAAGTCCGGATCCAATTTCACGATCAAATTTGCTGAATTATAGTTTTAGGGTCTCTCACTAACGGGTGGCTGTTTAAGGATAACGCGTATCTACCTAGGGTTACTCGAGTCATGACGGTCTCGATTACCAAGAGAACGCGAGGATTTATCGCTAGTCCCAGGGGTCGCGATCATTCGGATTAAGTTCGGGAATGTTCGCCACGCGTACTCTCGATCGTGCGGAATCCTCGCGATTCGATTGTACGTCGTTGGCCAAACCGAATCCGTCATTTTCCTAGGATCGGCCCACATTGGCCCAAAATATTTCCTCGTCATTTCTCGAAATCAGAGCTCAATTCACGGTCGAGTTCCTAGTCCACGTACCATTTTCCTAGTTAGTCATTCCCCATCGGTTAATATCCCGAGAGTGGTCAATTCCGAGCGAGACTTACTAAAATGAAATGAGAAATAACATCAATTTCATTGATCCCGGAAATGGGTCGAATTCAGAATGTTACAGTTGAATTGTAAATTTCGATGACGAAATTTTTGTAAGGGGGAGAGTTGTGACATTTCAAATTTCGACCCATTTTTGGAATTTATAAAACATGTATTTCGTCAATGCGCTTATAATAAAATCTTGCTCGAAACTGATCACTTTTGGGTTTTTTTTTTTAAATTAGAGATTTTATTAGAATCGCACTTGATCTAATTTAGCCGTTATTTAGAGCCCAAACTTTGGTATCGAATTTCTCGAAGTTTTGTGATGAATTTAATTGGTCGGTGTCGATATTATTGTGGCTAATGTCGAGATTGCTTGGGATAAGTGAAAAGTGAAATTTGAACCGGGTGTGGATTTGGAATAGTAGACCTCCTCATAGTGTATTTTAATTATTATCTTTTGGCATTTTTCGTAATTTTTTAATTAGGGTTTTTTGTGGACCGTTGGATTAAGCTCGGGAGATCGAATTGTAGCCATTGGATCACACTCAAGGACAAAATTTGACTTTTCTCTCTCTCTCTCTCTACATGCAGACCTACCCCTCCCCTTCTCTCTCTTCCTTTTTCTTTTTCTCTTCTTCTTCTTCCCTTCTCCTTCCTTTTCGCCGCTGCTCCTACTTCCCTGTTCTTGCTGCTCAATGCCGCCCGCCGCTCGCCGAGACCAGCCCAACCGCCGCCGGCCTGCCCTCCGTCGCCTTACTACCCGTAATGCCGCCGTATCGCCTCCGGTCGCCACGCAACCTCGCCTACCCCTATTTCTCTCCTCCCCAATCTCTCCCCTATTTTGAGCTCTCCTCAGCTCCGCCTCGTCCTACCACCTCCGCGTCGCCGTTTCGGCCACCCCAACCTTCCTTCCCCTTCCCTCCGTGCCATCGCCGTCACTATCGCTGCCATCGCTCACCGTGCCACCCAGCTCGCCCCAGGCCGTGGCCAAGCTCGTCAGGCTATTGGTTTGGCCATGCTCAAGCGTGCCCAGCCGTGCCAAGCTCGCCTAGCCCGCTACCCAGTGGTGCCCGAGCCATCCCAGCCGCTGCCTATCTCCACCGTACTCGTGCCCGCGCGCTTGCCCACACACCTAGCTACTCGCCCGGTCATAGCCGAGAGCCCCGGGCCATGGCTGAGGGTATGCTGAGCCGTGGCCGAGCCCCTTGCCCGTCACGCCCTCACCCGTGCCGAGCCAATTACTGTTCACCCGGGCCATTTTGGGCCCGTGCCGATTTTTCTTGGGCCAAAATTAGGTAAATGACTCCCTAAACCTTATCTAGTATTTTGGGTATTTTTAGATTTGTTTAGGGGCTAATTAGTACCGGTTTAATGGTTAAACTTGGATTAGGACCAATTTGTGAATGTGATTTATTGGTAGATTAAATTGTGGTGATTATGTGGCATATCTAGTGGTTGATTTACGTGGGTGCGATGATCGGAATGTCATGGTGTTTATGGGTGAAATTTACGTTTGATTGGGCCGACTTGAATTGATGGGCTAGTGTGATGAGTTTGTGATTTGAATTGGATTTATATAACGTGTGAGAATGACGAATTGTGATATGGTGTATGTGCATGCGAAATGTTCAGTGAGGGACAAAGCCCGAATTGATCGGAGGGCTGACCTAAGCTATGTTGACATGGGTCTTGAGAAAGTGTGAAATGTCCAGTGAGGGATGGAGCCCAGATTGATCGGAGGGCTGACCTGAGGCATGTTGACGCAGGTCATGAGAAAGTGTGAAATGTCCAATGAGGGATAGAGCCCGAATTAACCGGAGGGCTGACCTGAAGCATGTTGATGTGGGTCGTAAGAAAGTGTGAAATTTCCAGTGAGGGACAAAGCCCGGATTGATTGGAGGGCTGACCTTAGGCATATTGACCCGAGTCTTGGAAAGTTGCTCGGCCATGAATGCGAAATGAATGTGATTGAATTGAGTGAATGTACGTATGTATAGCGCCCAAATGATCACAATGTGTTCTTGAGTTATTATGATATTCATGTGATTTGACTAATATTGAGAGCTGTCGTGTGAATCGGGGTGAGGTAAGTTGTGAATTGGCAAGTTTGTTATATCGATGGTTAGATCACATGTTAGACTCGTCTGGGTACGTATTGGCCTAGGTGGGGTATAGGTTGTCTGCTTATTGAGATTTATTCTTATTGCTATAATGCAAACCATTTCAGACCCCCGACCTCGACCATGAGTAATCCGCCTAAGCATTTTGGGATCCTTAGGCATACTGAGCACTCAGCGGTGGAGTACCCCTTGGTAACGGGGAGGCCTATGTTAAGTATACCACGGTGGTATAGGTAGATGTGGGCAAGTTGGAGTTACAACCCAATACATATCGGGCATTCTGTTATCGAGATTTATACGAAATCTATGGACCGCTCTAGCATTTTGATGTTCCATTTAATGGGGTAGGCGAATAGGACCACTCAGCCGTTCTTACTCCTGATGGTGAGGTCCTGCACCCCGGAGATTTCCCAATAAACCCTAACCCTGAACTGGAGCCTAAACCCAAACCTGTGGTCCCTACAGACCTCGAGCTTGAAGAGGAATTCGAGAAGTCGAAGCCTGAGACCGAGGAAGAGCCCATGGAGCCCGAGATTGAGGAAGAATTAGAAGAATCAGAGCTCGAGTCCAAACCTAAGGAGAAGCCTATGGTGTCCGAGCACGAGGAGGAGCCGATCGAGATCGACTCGGACACGGAGTCGAAGCCTTCCAAGTCCGATTCAGATTGGGTACCGTAGGGGTGTTTAGGTGCTGGGCCTGGAAGCCCTTTTTAGTAGAGCCCTTTTTGTGCAGTTAGTAGTCTACCCGGCCACCTGTCCCTATTTGATGACGAAGGTGGATACTAACCCTAGAAGCCTAATGTATGAATTTTTATGATCTCAAGCTAATGATATGGGTTTATTGATTTTGTGTAAGTGCTACCTGTCGTCATTATTTATTGTCCGAAATATTTAAATTTCCGCTTCCGCTTACGTTCACCCTCGTGTGTTTCGTCTGGGTCGGCAACGCGTCCTGGAATATTGCTTTTGATACGACCTTCGGAGGGGTGTCGCGAGCCCGTCGAGGTTCGGGGCGTGACACTAGGGTTACGAACTTATAATCATTGTTAGTTTGGAACATATCATCGAGTACCCGTGAACAGTTCATTTGATGCGTTCCGATTGAAAAGAAATTGTAAAAGGATAATATTTGTGAATTTTTCATGTTTTGATGTGTAATTGTGCAAAATTGCAAAAACACTTTTCGCAATAGTGAAAGCATATATTCTATGACTTAACTTCAATACGGACTCAATATTCCATACTAAAGGCGGCGTGAAAATAACGCGGAAGTCGATGGAGCTTGCAATTCAATATCAAATGCGAGAAAATGAAATTGCCTAAAAAATCAAGAATGAATAGTAAGAACACTAGAAATTTGTGTGGTTTGGCCTAAATGTCGGTACCTACTCTATGGGGAGAGCGAGTTGAAAAAAAATTCACTATGTATATGGAGAATTACAGAGTTTATAGTTACTTGATCTCTCAAGTCTTTTCCAACTCTAAATTACACCAACAGATTTCTAATTGTGTTTACTTACAATCTCTCACAATATTCCCACCAAGAAAATTCTCAGAGAAAAACTGAACAATCCGATGGGAACTCTGTGAGTAAAATACAAGCAGACCCATTTTACTTTCGTTGGACTAAGAAACCACACAAAGAAAGGATTTAAGATTTATTCACTTTGGCTCAACGATTGTAGCCAAGTCATAGGGCTTATCTATCATGCAACTTCCCAACACCTCAATAGATGCTTGACCACCATAGATCTCTATCGAGCCCAAGCTAAGTTTGTACTTATATAGAGCATGTCCGCTAGATTCTCCACTGCCATAAACTTCTTCATGGACATATAGTCTCCTACCATGTTATTCTTGAGATAGAAATATTAATCAGCAATGATCTCAATTCTCCCATTATATCATATGGCTTCCACTGCATATTATATCACCCAAATGTTTACACCCATCACTTACCAAGTCATTAGATCACACCACCACTTCAACCCTTTCTTTTGTCACCATGTTTTTGGCTTCAATTGTTTTGGAAACCACCATGTATCTCCGCAATGCCTTCCAACTCGTAGCAAAACTAACCGAAGTAAAGGCAAAACTACTCAGAAATCAACTCATTCAGGTTTACTACCTGACGTGGGTCTACAAACAATTGCCACACTACATGAGCTACATTTCTGGAACATACCCCTACCATTTGTCTTTTCCAACAAAGCTAGAGGATCCATTTCACAACATCGCAACGTGTTCTTGGATTAGCCTTACACATTCTCCCTTACAACATATGAAAGATCAAGCCTAATATTATTCACTGTATAACTTAGACAACTAACTATACTAGCATGTGAAGCATGGGGCAAATGCTCTACCTCTATCCAAGTAAACCGTGATATTCTATGAAATTTTATGTCATGTAGCAAGTTACAGAATCTTTCAACTACATGTTAAAGTGCATCAATGCTTTCTCCTTCGAGTCACTCACAACAAATTGTTAAAAAAATGTTTCGAGTTGGAGCCTGAAAAGGAAAGTTTCCTTATTCAAGTAAATTTTTCTATTTTGAATATGTTTCCTAATTGAAAAAGGTTTCCTAGTTGGAGAAGGTTTTCTAGAAAGAAGTTTCCTATTTTGGATCCAATTCTTGCCTATATATAAGAAGGGGTTGTTATTTGTGAAGAGCATCAAAGATGATCTTGTTCTTGTGAATTACGCTCTGAGAGCTCTTAGTGTTTGAAGCCAATTAGATTTTTGTGACAAGAATTTGTGTATAATTCGCTTGTGAGATTGAGAGATTATTTTGTGAGGAATTAGGGCTAAACATTATGTGATTTATTGGGTGTAATTGGAACTTGAAAAATACCAAAAGTCTTTGAGTGATTCGATATAGTTGTAATCCCCGTTGTATCGCTTAATCTATAATGGAATTCGGTGCTGCTCTCCCCGTGGATGTAGGTCACTACGACCATACCACGTAATCTTATATCCAATTTATTTTCTTATTATATCAATGTTAATGCTTGATCCCTTACTTCCACAACACCTATAGTGTTCACTCTCTACCTCTGCATACTCAAAGTTGTCTCTAATGCACCCAAATCTCCAATCTCAATCTATGCATACAAATGTCACGGCAAAAGAACACTACAAGTGCCATAACTTATGTACAGCGCTCACTTTGATGCCATAAGTTTTTTTTGGATCACTTTAGTGCTAAAATTTTTGAAAAACGATCACTTAAGTGTTAAAATTTTTTAAAAACGATCACTTAAGTGCCAACTCCGGTGCCGTACATAATTTTTCACTGGAAATCCGACATGGCATTTTTTTATTAATTTCTGAAGCTGACGTGACTCGCCAAAGGCTCAGTGGAGATTGACACTTAAGTGATCGTTTTTAAAAAATTTTAGCACTTAAATGATCATTTTTCAAAAATTTTAGCACTTAAATGATCGTTTTTCAAAAATTTTAGCATTAAAGTGATCCAAAAAAAACTTATGACACTTAAGTGATCGTTTTTCCTCCGACTTAGCACCAAAGTGATCCGAAAAAAAGTTATGGCACCAAAGTGATCTTCATACACAAGTTATGGCACTTATAATGTCCTTTTCCCCAAATGTCACTCTATCTCATCCACCACCTCGAAGCATCATTAATTGTCAACTCATAATAGTTATAAGCTACTATGCAATCTGGGCACTCTGTAAATACTATCACATCTATTTCAATATAAACATCTTTCGGCTTTTATTGAATCTCCATGTGTTTCTAAACATATTTCAATTTTTCTCTACTATTGATTCTTCACTCCTCTTTCGAAACAGACCAGATTCGTCAAAAGTGACATCTTTACCAAACATAGACCTTGGTGAATCTTCTTAGTACACTCATATCATTCCACTCCATGGGCATCTAGAAATATGCACCTTATTGCCCTTGGTGGCTCTAATGCTGTCATCACCTAATAAAGCATATGCAGGGCAACCAAATACTCTTAGCTCTATTTAATCAGTAGCTTATCTAAACACGATTCCCCGGGAATTTTCCACTCAATTGCTACTTACGGTAATCAGTTCACTAACCAATATTAAGAATTCACTTCTTTCGCTCATAAATCTTCACTTAATCCAGCATTGAAGAGTAAAGAGTGAGCTTTCTATAATAGCCTGAATTTCGATATAATTTCGGGATCAATAAAATTGACATTATTCCGCATTTCATTTTAGTAAGTTTCCCCCAGAGTTGATCACTCTTAGGATACTAACTAATAGGGTATGGCTAATTAGGAAACGGTAAGTGGATCAGGGACCCGATCGCGAATCGAACACCGATCACGAGAAATGATGAGGAAATATTTTGAACCAATATGAACCGATCTTAGGAAAAGCGATGGATTGGGTTTGGCCAAGGCCAACGATGTACAATCGGATCGCAAGTAATTCTGCAAGATCGAAATTGCATGTAGCCAATCAGTCCTAAGCTTGAACTGAACGATCGTAACTTTTGGGACTAGTGATAATTTCTCATTCTCTCAAAGAACAGGACCGTCGTGACTCGGATAACCCTAGGTCGATACGCGTATCCTCTAAACAACCGCCCGTTAGTGAGAGACCCTAAAATTGGAAATCGAGTGAGTTTGATCACGAAATTGGATCCGGATTTAGATGTCGATTTTCGACGGCTTAAGAAACTATTTTTTGGAATCTGACGTCATATTACGCTGGCCACGCACATTTTGAGTAAGTGTGGTTGAAAATTGGATTTTCGGTCCGAGGGTAAAAAATTACGATTTCGCCCCTTGGGACGCCGATTTGGATTTGAAGGCCGTATGAGGTTATTTTTCGAGGCCAATATCATTTTGAGTTGGCCACGTACATTTAGAGTTGTTTTGGTAAAAAATTGGAATTTTGGATCGGAAGTGAAAAATAATATTATTTTAATCCTCATGACTTTGCAATCGATTTTCAAAGGCTTAAGAAGCTATTTTCGCGATTCCAACGCCATATTATATTGGCCACACTCATTTGGGTTGGTATAGCTAAAAATTCGAATTTCGACCTGGGACTGGAAAAATGACCGTTTTGTCCCTCGGCTATTTTTGGTCTGAATTTTTGGGAAAATATTTGAGATAATTAAGAGTACTTATCACCTCAATTATTGGACTCAATGACCGCTTTTCTCATCAATTATTTGGCTAGAATGAGTTTGGATCGTTAGATTAGGGGTATTTTGGTCAAATGGCTCGGATCGGCGACATGTGACGCTTTTGGGCTGATATTTTTGACCAACTTAGACCCATTTCTCTCTCCCCCCAGCTCCCATTTAGCCAGAACTCTCCCCCGAATCCCTCCTCCTCCGTTTTCCTTCTCCCTTAGCCGTTCTCGCCGGAGCTCGCCAGAGCCACACCGGCCACCGTTCGCCGGTGCAGCCGCCGCCGCTACTTCGTCCGACCACCATCACCCACCAGAATCACCAACCTCACCCCGTCTCTCTCTCTCTTTCTCTCTCTCTCTCTCTCTCTCTCTCTCTCTCTCTGTCTTCTTTCGTCTGGCCAAAGGACCGCCGGAGCAAGCCACCGCCGCACCAGAGGCCGATCGGCTGAGCCGCTGCCGCCATAACCTCTGGCCGTCCATATATTGCTGTACGTTACTGCCCCGTATAGTGTCCGTACGGTTCGTACAGCGATAGTATAGCTATCCGTACGCCATCCGTACGGTGTTCGCCGGGAACACCGTCGCCAGTTTCACTGTTCACCGGTGATCGGCCGATGTTCCTCATCGTCGTGGCCTAGGATTACGTGAGTAAACCTCCTAAACCTGGATTAGGACTGGCAGTATGTTTTCTGAACTGGTTTGGGTATTATCAGTGTATATTAGGTATAATTATTGCACTAATTGGAGAGAATCAGTATTGGAATAATATTGGTGAATTATTGTGATTAATTTGGAGACAAAAATGGATCCCGAGGTGGTGAATAGTGGCTGTCCAATTTGGGATGATTGGGCTGGAATAGGCTAATTGGGGAAATTATTAGCGTGATTGATGGGATCGCCCGAGTTAATTGAATTGGTGTTTGTTGATGCTCATTTGGGGTCAATTGCAATATTACCGTGTTGTGTACTAGTGTGGCTGAATTGTGCGATATGAAATTGGCCGCATGATGACTTGAATTGATTATTGATTTATAAATTATACTTTGGGCCGTACGGTATTAATTGGCTAATTAAGCACATTGTTTATGAATTGGGCACTGTGTGGTAACATTAATTTGACTGAGTACCTATGTATATTCAATGCTCATGATGCACTGCACGATATTGCATGGCCATGCATTTTGTATGCCGAGAATGAGGCGTGTACTAAAATTATGCGAGAATGCGTGCCTAACATGAGCATGTGATCACCATAATTGCCCAATGCGTTTACACTGGGTTCAAATAAAATGGGCCATATGCCATGTGATCACTATAAGGTCTTCGGATCGTGGCCTTCGGATCGTGCTTGGTTCGTCCGAAAGACAGCATTATTTGTGAGGAGATCGGTATTGCGCCTAGAGTGTTTCGACGCTGGGCCAGATACGCTATATGTGGGCCGTGAAGTGTTGTATTTGGTCTTCAGATCGTGGTCTTCGGGTCGTGGTCTTCGGATCAGGTCTTCGGATCGTGACCTTTGGGTCGGGCCTTCGGGTCGAATATTAATAATGAGAATGAACATCGAGCCAGTCTGCCATGTGAATCAGAATAAGATCATGACACGTTGATAGCATTTACATGCATATGATTGCGTTAACTGTTGTATTAATGTATGAGACTCGGTGTATGATTTGAGATACTAGCACGAAGAAGTATGAGCATGCGTATGACGTACGTGTGACGAGGTGTTCCATGTATGTGCTGTGATCATTATATATTGAACTGTCTAACCTGCAGGGTCAGAACGATTGTTGGTCTAGGCCAGAGGGCCTAGGTCATTGTTATGTTTTGTGTTGTTTTTTCCTGGTCAGGAGATTATACGTTAGCCTAACCTAGTTTTAAGAGGTTTTACTCATTGAGACGTGTTCTCATTGGTGTTTTAAACCAAACTTTCAGACCCTCGCCCTTGAGATACCGCAGTCACCGACACTTTTTGGGATCCTGACACAGATAGAGCAATTTGTGGGCGTATTCCCTTCGGGCAATGGAGAGGCTTATATAAGATATCGTTCTATGGTTTTCGTAGATATTAGAGAGTTCTTTAACCATACCCAGGAATATGTCGCTTGGTGTATTCAAGACACCAATGGGAATATAGGTAGACTGCTTAGGACCTTCGACTCCCCTTTGGATGGGCATACTATGATGGCGCCGATCGTTACTGATGGTGAAGTGATAGACCCTCAGGATGAACCAATTGAAGATGCCTATGATGACGCAGTGGATAATGAACCACAGGTCGTAGCGGAGGATTAGGATCAGTTGGCGAACGAAGTTGAGATACTGAAAGCCATGGAAGTAGATGAAGCTGAGGATGGAGAGGTTGTTGAGGTAGATTCGGATGAGGAGTTAAGGCTTTATCTTGACCCGAAGTTGGAGCTGGACTCAGAGGACGAATGAGCAGCAGCACTGGACATGGACTCGGATGAATGGTTCTGAATGTTGAACCTTGATTTAGAATAGCTCTTCCACTTGCTACTTCCACACACTTGATGTTCTTCTCTGCTTTAACCAAACCTTGCACCATATTCTACATTCAAGTTATTTTTTTGTAACTTCCATGTCCACTCCTTAGAAAATAAGACAGGCTTTATCTCTTCTAAGGAAATCATAGTGCACCCCCTTGAAAGTAGATAAATGAAGTTCTAACAATTCGACAGAGATACCAACAACATTATGCCTTGCTTCTCATTAGGCAAGGGCTATATCAATGACCTTCACGTCTATCAAGAGTTTGGCAAACTCATCTAAAGGAGCTCTGAAACCACCTATAATTGAAACATCATTTTAGCATGCATAAGTGATTGCTCAAACCCTTCATCAGTTAAAGGGCCTCAAGTTTGCCTATAATGCTGCAACATCTTACTCTTCGGCCACTTCTGTCAACAACTCATGCGATTGTCGATAGGGGTATGCTCTTCACCTTCTCCATCAACCTAACCTTATTTGGCCTCTTTCATCACTCTAGCATTCACTAAACCTTGAGTTGTTGATAGAGTATGCATCTCAAACCACACAACCCAAAGTTGTCCTCTCATTAAACTTCTTGATTTCAATCTTTCCTCTATATATAATTACAAAAACAATATTCCAAAAACATTGACTAGACAAGCAGCAACCCCAAATCAATTTAAGAAAACCCTAACATAGGTCATACAGCAATTTTGGTGAAACAATGTAGAAGTTAACGGATCTTGCAATTCCGTATCAAACGCTAAAAAACAAAATTACCAAATAAATCAAGAAGGAACTATAAGAACACTAGTGTAACATCCCGAATTTTGACCCGTTATCGGGACCAATAATGTGTATATTAATTCTCGTTTGATTTTAGTAAGTCTCGCCCGAACTTGATCAATCACGGGATACTAACCAAATGGAAAAGGCTAAATAGGGAATGGTACGTGGACCAGGAATCCAATCATGAGTTGAGTACCGATTCCGAGAAAACGTCGAGGGAATATTTTGGGCCAATATGGGCCGATTTTAGGAATATGACGGATTCGATGTAATCAGTGACGTACGCTCAGATCATGGGTGATTCCGCACAACTAAAAGTACGCGGATGAACGAATTCCGACTTTAATCCTAACAATCGCGACCCTCGGCACTAGTGATAATTCCTCACTTTTCCTCGAAACTCGAGGCCATCACGGCTCGGATAAACTTAGGTCGATACGCGTAACTCCTAAACGGCCGCCCATTAGTGAGAGGCCCTAAAACTTCAAAACGAGCAATTTTGATTGCGAAATTGGACCCGAACTTTGACGTCAAAAATTCGAGGACGTTAGCGACTATTTTGAGGATCTGATGTCATTTTAGTATGGCCACATATATTTGGGGCTAGTTCGGATGAAAACTGGAATTTCGACAAAATTTGAAAAATTTACAATTTTGCCCCTGGAGACCTCGATGTCCGTTTCCGAGGCCAAATGACATTATGTTTCAAGACAGGTGTCATTTTGGGTTGGCCACACATATTTGGAGTCATTATGGTCAAAAATTGGAATTTTGGCTCGGAAGTGAAAAATAATATTATTTTATTCCCAAGACTTTGCAATCGATTTTCGAGGGCTTAAGAAACTATTTTCACGATTCCGACACCGTATTATGTTGGCCACGCATATATAGGACCAGTAGGGACAAAAATTGAAATTTTGAACCGGGACCGGAAATTTACCGAATTGCCCTTGGGCCCGTGTTTGATAATTCCGAATTTTGGCCATTGGGGGAAGTTAAGTAAGGCTGATTAGGGTTAACTCAGGTCTGGTTAGCCTTTGGTTAAGGGCTTTTGACCCTTTTGCCGATGCATTATTGGATAAGAAGCATTTCTAGCCCTTGGATGAGGGGCAAAATGGTCATTTTGGCTAAGATTTTGACACTTGGACTCTACTCACCAGACTTTGGATCAGTTTTGACCTTCTCTCTCTCCTCTCCCCCTCATTTTCTTCCCAGTTTTCCCTTCTTTCTCTTCTTCCTCATTGTTTTCTCTCTACAGTGGGCGCATTTCTACTGGGTCTGGTACTATTCATGTCGGAACAGTACCCACCGCTGGAGCTGCTCGCCACGAGCCACCATACGCCACCGCCTGGTATCACCACAGCCACCCACAGCCCCGTTCCAGCTTAAAACAGTGAAGAATACAGTAGCAAATTGTCGTTTTCGTCGTTGCCGTGACCGCCGGCTTGCACCTGGAACTCCGCCATCGATCCTTATCGCGTGTCGGTGATCGATCGCCTGTTCCCGTCGTCCCGAGTCATTAATAGGCGAGTATAAACCCCTGAACCCCTAATTAGTTTTAATTGTGCATTTTTAGGGGTTAATTAGGCCTAATTGGGGTTTAATTAGGCTTAATTGTGTGTGGGATGTTTTGTATAGGTCATTAGGCCCTAATGAGATGGTTTAAAGGTGGTTTAGTGCCTAAATGTTAATCTACCCTGGTACTGTTCATTGAGTACCGAATTTGTGTAATTTTGTCTAAGTGTGGCACTAATTAAGTTCAAGTGCTAATGACTTGGAATTGGACTTTTAGGGGCTAATTTGGCTTATTTGAGGCCTAATCAAGTATATTTGGTTGTTGGGTGATTAGTAGTTGCGATTGGGGATTTATGGAATGGTTTAAACATGGTTTAAGGCTTATTTGGTGTTAAAACCTGGTACTGTTCATTCAGTACCGAAAATGCCTAATTTGTGCCCAAATTGAACATTCTAAGACTAATGGATTAATGACAAGAATTTAGGCATTTTTAGGGGTTGATTAGGGCATGTATAAATCCTATCGAATGACCTCGAAGTAGTGAGAACTATTATCGAGATTTATTTGCCCAAGGCGGGCCTTTAGCACATTGAGCTACCTCAGAATGAATGTGGAGTTTATTGAGCTAGAAGGGTAATGATTTGATGATGCCGAGGGTGCGTTAGATTCATGGGCTTGGTAAATAACTGTATTCGGCACGTAGGCTTGAGTATTGGCATGAATTTCCGAGTGTATCATTTGTATGCTAGGTTGTGATTGAATTGAAATTAAGTGTAATGATGTGCATGCCTGAGCTTTGTTCAAATGTTGGCCTTCGGGTCGGGCCTACGGGTCGATTTATCAAACTGTTGGCCTTCGGGTCGGGCCTACAGGTCGTTATATCCAATTGTGACCTTCGGGTCGGGCCTACGGGTCGTTTTAAATTGTGGCCTTCGGGTCGGGCCTAGGGGTCGATTTATTTCTGAAAGTGACCTTCGGGTCAGTATATCTGTGGCCTTCGGATCAGAATAACTGTGCATATTTGATAAATCGCACTTGGGTATTGTTGGTAAATACCTAATCTTCAGGGCTATGTTATGAATGACTTGAGCCTTGGGCCTATGAATTTATTGTGAATTAGTGGACACTGCTTGGTGTGTTAATTTACCTGTCAGGAAGTGCATGTTAGCCTAGTTTAGGTTTAGGGATTAATTACTTGCTGAGATTTATCTCACGGTTATTGAAAACCGACATTTCGGACCCCTGTCCGTGACCATGGCTGAGCCGCTCGTTCGTTTTGGGATTCCCCATTTTATCGAGAAGACTTTTTCTGTACACCTGGTAGGAGAGGGGAATTTGTATATCAGATATTATACGTTAATCTAGGTAGATGTCGGGGAGTTGGAGTCTGTAATCCATGAGTACGTAGCTTGGTGTTATAGGACGCACAATGGGGAAGAGATCAGATCTCTTAGAACTTTTGATGTTCCATTTAATGGACTGAATGGAGTAGATCCTCGGTGCCCCGATGGGTAAGTGGTAGACCCCAATCTGTCTGTTGAGGAGAGCGCGAGCATAGAGGAGATACCGGTGGTGTATGAGTCTGACGAAGGTGGATTGATGGACATGGATGAGAGCGATGAGGAAATGGAGCTACAGCTGGAGGAGGACCCCGATCCCAAGGCGATGGACTTAGAGGATGAGTTCAAGGAGGCTGAGTCTGAGCTAGACTCGTTAGATTCCGACAAGGAGCTACCTGATAGTTCCTCCTCGTCAGAATCTTCTGAGTCTGACCCAGACTGGGCTCCCTAGGATGACTCAGTTATGGATAGGACGGACCGTACCTTTTTGACTAAAAAGGTATAGTCACTAAACCTCGCTTTAGTCTACTAAACCCTGGCCACTAACCCTTTTTGATCTTCATGGCCGTGCCTCCCCCTTTTTGGTTTGGGCTGTACGCCCTTGTAAATGGATAGTGTATCTACCATTTTATATTAGTGATGTGTGTATGTTTTTATAAAACCGTATTTCCCTGCTTTGCTATTCGTGGTTATCTCAAAATTTTTGTACGGGTGTATATATATGTATATATATATATATACGTAGCTTTCGCTTGTGCTTTATACTCATCGCGTTGGGTGTTGGGTCGGCGATGCTTCCTGAGACGTTGCAACAAATTTGACCTTGGTGCGGGATGCTCGTGCTTCATGGATTGCGGGGCGTGACAACTAGAGACTTACATGATTCAAACCGAGTGTTGGTGTTTGCACAACATAGAGAGTCGGCCGTATGAAATCCACTATGAAGGCAGAGAGTTACAAAGTTGATAATCACTCAATTACTTAAGTGTTTCCTAACTCTAGATTACTTCCAAGAGATCCCCGATTGTGTTTACTCACAATCTTGCACAGTATTGTCAAAATGAAAATCACAAAGAAAAACTAAACAATTCGATGGAAACTCTATGACTATGTTTGGTAGACCGGATATAATTCCAAATGGATATAAAATTATCTGATCCAGCATTTGGGTGACTTAAATTCAAGATTTATTCGAATATGACCTAGATAATTCGGATAAAAAATTCACACCTAGGAGGTGGGATATACCCGGATAGGATAAAGATCATAAAAAATGAAAAGAAAAGAAAGCAGAGAGATGATGGAGGAGGAGAAGGCACTTTTTGCTGAAGCAAGAGATCCATCCATGGAAGAGAAAACGAGAGAGAGCATCAAGTGATGATCCAGTCCTTGGCAATCTTATTATACCATTGAGTTCCACAGTAGAGCTCAACCATCATTTGACATCAAAGTGTCACCTAGCCATCGTCCCCATCTATCAGACCTATTAAACAAGTGGGTTGAGTCAGGTTTTGGTCGGATCATAAATGGTATGACGCAAATTAATCTATTAACCCATTTATTCAACATGCAAATTTATCAACCTATACCCGACCTGTCCAATATTGCTAAAATACTTCCATATGAAACCCAATATAGGAAAACTTGTTTCTTATGATTTTTTAAAAAAGATTATATTGCTAAAACCATTCCATGAAATGCAAATCTAATGGACCATTTTTATTTTTTTAAAAAAATTCTTTCTTTTTGTATTTTCATTTTCTTTTTTCTTTTTCTTTCTTGTTTTTCTTCTTCTTTTATCTCTACGTCAGCGAAGGCTGCTGACCAACCCTCACTGGTCACAGGGAAGGGCCGACTGACCCTTACTAACACCTGGCGAGGGTCATAGCCCTCGCCTAGACCTAGCGAGGGCCGCAAAGCCCTCGTCGGTAGAAATAGGTGTCGGCGATGGTTGGTCGGCCCTCACTGGATTTCATAGAAAAAAAAAAGGAAAAGATGAAAGAAAGAAAAATAAAATAAAATATTATTAAAATATTCAGAAAATTTTAAAAAATTAAAAATCAGAAAATTAAAAATTACATGTTTATGTTCATGTAAGCTTGTTAGGTAACGCATTTATGACCAATTTAAAATCCATTTAAGAACCATTAAGTTATTTGACAACCAATTTATAACTCATTTAAGCTTGTTTTCAAAATTTAAGGCAACCCATTTATGACCCACACCATTAAGATATGAGTTAAAATATGGGTTTTAGACCCATTTTGCCACCTCAACCGTCTGTCTCACTCTCTCTCTACTAGACCCATTGAATTGACGTTGTCCAACGCTCTAGACCTCGGATTTAAGACTCACAACCTCAAATACAAGGTTGCTGGCCGTAGGGACCCTAGAGTTGGGGTCACCTAAGGGTGGAACTCACGCTCGATGTTGGCCACGGCCAAAGGTAGAGATCGCAACCGCTAGCTCGTGTTCTTGGAGGTCGCCCGAGGCTATGCCTCATCCTTGCGTCAATCGCGGGCATTATATCACAGCCATGGCTTTAACGGTGACTGCCTAGCTAGGAAACACTGAGAAATGTTGCCCTTGTAAGCATAGAACAAATGTTAAAGGAAAGCGACAAGGTCCAAGAAAGCATTAAAGAAACAGAGCCAATTTTTTTGGAAAGAATTGTGAGAAGGGAGAAGATTGTGTTTCAGACTAAACAGAGAACGAGGAACAAAAAGTTTGAGATTTGATCCAAGCGCGTTTATATCCTTATTATATCTGGTATCTACCACACATCGTATAAGATTTATAAATCACATATTTATCCTATCCAATCTATATCCTATTCATCCTTATCCTATCATACAAAAAAATCCAAACGGCCAACACTGCGTAAATGTACAATGCGAGTATAACCCAGTTTAATTCGACCGAATTGAGAAACCACCTAAAGAAAGATTTTGCTTGTATATGTTCTTGCTCGACTTGTTGACTCAAACTTGGAAATCCTTGATTTCCTTCTTCTTTTTTGCCCTTTTTAATCCAATATCAGATTTCACCAAATGTTGGAGTCCACCCAATTTAGTTGAGATAAAGTCCAAGTCAGACAACATCCAAAATTTAGGCCGGACTTCTATCAGGTCACGTTTTCAATTCACAAACTCAAATTCAAGATATAATTTAACAAAAGGTATCCAATATGAGTTTTGCTCATAAATGTTTAGCTTAATGAATGCCTTTTGAGCTGAGTCTATGGCAATTGGGAATAGTGTTATGAGTCTTGTCGACCCAAACCCCTAACGATCACTTTCCTTTTCTCATATAAAAATCTACTCTAGGAAAATACTATTTGCACTTGATCGTGCAAAGAGCCAAGGAAAAAGTATAAAAAATGTCATAAACCTATTGTATATGTATCAATTCAATCATATACCTTTCAATTAGATCAATTTAGTCCTAAACCTTTTTGCATTGGTACAAATTCAGTCTGTCCGATTAGAAACTGTTGACGTGGACGTTGGTCATCCTATATGGCATGGTCGGCGCTAACATGAACAATTTTTTTATACTTTTCCCAAAGAGCTGAACATGCTTATTCCTTACTTTGCTTCCTATATATAATATCCTGAAATTCGACTCATTTCCGGGATCAATAATATTGATATTACTCCTCATTTAATTTTAGTAAGTCTCGCCTGAAATTGGGCTCTCTTGGGAAACTAACCTAAAGGGAATGGCTAATTAGGAAAAGTTACGTGGATCAAGGACCCGATCGCGAATTGGGCACCGATTCCGAGAAACGATGAGGAAATATTTTGGGCCAATGTGGGCCGATCCTAGGAGGGTGACGGATTTAGTTTGGTCAATGACATACGATCGGATAGCGGGTGATTCCGCACGACCGAGAGTATGTGTGGCGAACAAATCCCGAACTTAAACCGAACGATCTCGACCCTCGGAACTAGTGATAATTCCTCGCGTTCTACCGGTAATCGAGACCATCATGACTAGAGTTACCGTAGGTCGATACATGTAACTCCTAAATAGCTGCCCATTAGTAAGAGACCCTAAAATTTTGAATTGAGCAATTTTGATTGCGGAATTGGATCCGGACTTAGATATCGATTTTTGGGATCGTATGCGACTATTTTGCAAGGACGACATCATTTTAGTGTGGCCACATGTATTTGGGACTAGTACGGACGAAAAATGGAAATTCGGCCCGAAATCGGAAAATGACCATTTTGCCCATAGGCTAATTTTGGGGTATTCCGAATTTTGGACAATTTTGGGGATTAATTTCAGGATTAATTTATGTTTATATCAGCCCAATAATTCAACCAAGAGATTGACCAAATTGCCCCTCCATTATTGGATAGGGATTAATGTGGACCAAGTCTTCAAGGGCAAAATTGGAATTTTGCAAAATTGGTCAAAGTTATTTAATGCCTTGTCTCTCTCTCTCCTCCCCATTTCTTCCTCCTTAAGCCAAGAACTTTCTCTCTGTTCCCTCTCCCCCTCTCCACCGCCGGTCACCCCTCTCTCTTTCTCATTGTGAACGCCGACCTGCTTGGACCATCGGATCACCAGAGCACCGCCGCCTTATCTGCCGTGCCACCGTTCGACCGCCGCCGCTCACCACCACCCGACCTGACCTCTCTCTCCTCCTTCCGACCACCGTCGACTAGTACCCCTCGTCGTGAGGATCGCTACTTGAGCAGTTCGACCTTCGCCGCCGAAGCATTGAGACGCCGCCGCTGATTTCGCTGCTCGCCGACAATTGACCGCTCGTTCCCCCGTCGCTTAGCTTTGTTTGGAGCATACGATTAAGTGAATATTAACTCCTAAACCTTAATTACGCCAAGATTGCATTTCTAGATAGGTTAGGTAGATTTTAGGGGTTAATTGGATTGGAATTAGGCTTGATTATGGGCTGATGATTAATGGATGATTCCGTGGTATATTTGAGAGTTAATTGAGCTAATTAGGAGGTGGATTAGTGCCCTATGATGGGCTGAATGGTGGCTGCCTTCATAGAACCGAATTTGGCTTAGTTTGGCTAAGTTGGGATTTCAATGGGTCATTGCCATGATTGCTTGAATTGAGTGATTCAATGGCTGATTAGTGCGTGATTGTGCTCACGTATGTAATGCCATGCCGCTTGGTTGTGTGACCGATTAATGCGGTGTGTGATTGGCTATTGATTGGGTGTGAATTATGGTGCCCATCGATGTGAATTATGTGTTGGGCTATGTGGAATTATATGCTCATGTGATTTGCATCATTTGCCCAAGTGCTAGAATTGCATGGCAAACAGTCGTGTGCCAAGAATGAGCATGAGACAAGATGCTGTGGCCTTCGGGTCGTGGCCTTCGGATCGATTTATCAATTGTGGCCATCGGGTCGTGGCCTTCGGATCGGTTTATCAATTGTGGCCTCCGGGTAGATTTATCAAGTGTGGCCTTCGGGTCGTGCCCTTCGAGTCAGTTTATCAACTGTGGCCTTCGAGTCTTGGCCTTCGGGTCGGTTTATCAACTGTGGCCTTCGGGTCGGTTTATCAATTATGGGCCTACGGGTCGATTTATAACTGAAAATGAGTTGTATGCCAGGGTGCATTGTGTGAGGCAATTTCACGAGCATGGCAAATGTATGCCGGGAAGTCTTGGCTATTGTACGTTTCGGTGACTTGTATGTGAGGCAAGCACTATTGAGCATGAGTATGCGTATGGCGTACGTGTGACCTGAGTGTTCGCATATGTACCGTGAATATTATTATAAATTACCTAACTTGCAAGGTCGATTGTATGCCCGATCTGGGCCAAAGAGCCTAGGTTAATTGTTTGGCAAATATTGTTGTTATGTGTATTTGTTTGCTTGTCGGGAAATGCATGTTAGCCTAGTTTCGATTTAGGGGGTTTTACTCACTGAGATTCGTCTCGCTGTTGTATAAACCTATCTTTTCAAACCCCCGGCCTTGAAGATGGCAAAGGCTCCAATGCATTTTGGTATCCCCAACCATATAGAGAAGACGGTATCGGTTTACCCCTTAGGGAACGGGGAGATATACCTTAGGTATTATACCTTAGTTTAGGTCGACGTAGGGGAGACACATTTTGAGACCCATGAGTACGTTGCGTGGTGTTGGAGAGATTATACTGGGGAGTATGGACTACTTAGGACTTTTGAGGTCCCGTATAATGGGCAGGGTGTGCATGACCCTCAGTGTCCTGATGGTGATGTGGTGGACCCCGATACCTCAGTGGAGGAGAGTTTGAGTTCCTTATGGCGATCCCATGGTTTATGAGGTTGATGAGTTCGATCCGATGGACATAGAGCTAGCCGACTGGGATATTGATTCGGAGCCGATGGAGCCGGATGATGGGGCAGAGTTGGATGAGGAGCTGAGGCAGCCGATCGAGGAAGACGCTGAACCTGAGGCCATGGATGCAAAGGAGGAGCCAATGGAGGCTGAGTCCGAGTTAGACTCATTAGATTTTGAGGAGTAGATGCCTGATAGTTCTTTATCCTCTGAGTCCTCTGGTTTTGACTCGGACTAGGTCCCCTAGATTAGTCTTAGCTTTAGATAGGTCAGGCTGTAACTTTTTGACCAGATCCCCATCGCAGTCTAGTATCCTTGACCCCCGGTCACTGATCCTTTTTTACTAGAGTGGCAGTTGACCAGTTTTTGAGTTTGTTGTATGTTCTTCCTGTATATGGATATTGTATATATTTTTAATAGTAAATAAATGTATATGTTTTTAATCATACCGTTTTCCAGTGTTGTTGTGTTATCCTTGGTTATGTTGTTTATTGTACGGGAGTATATATATTTATATACGTTGCTTCCGCATGTGCAATGATTTGTGCTTTGGGTGTTAGGTCGGCGACGCGTCCTGGGACGTTGCAACAAATTTGACCTAGGTCGGGATGTTAGCGCTTCATGGGGTACGGGGCATGACATCCCCGTTTGATTTGGTATCAAAGCAAGGACAACTTGATCCAATCAGGTCGAAGTTTGGAGTGATAGGGAGCGATGACCTTGGGTAGCCAGTAGGGTGACCTTGTGTGCTAAGTGTACCTCTTGACTACTTGTATCTTGATTGATTGGTTGTGTAGATTGACCCGTAAAGTGCAGGTGCGGCAGGACCTGAGGTGAGTATGTGTACCTTCTTGTTTAAGGTCCTGTGTTGTTTGTGCTTAATCGCATGCTGAGTGATTGATTGTTGTTGTGCTAGCTACCTGCCTAGGACCTTAGACCGATTTAGTTAGTTTAGGTCTCTAATTCCTGGTGGAATTATAGCAGGTAGGCGGTTAGTGAGATTAGTGCCATGAGGAGACGAGGAAAGGAACCTTAGGGGCAATCTAGTACCGGAGGCCAAGAGGCCAGAGATCCTAGGATGGAGGAGGTTATTCAAACCCTATAGGAAATATAGCACATTATGGGCATACGGGCGTAGGAAAGGGCCGCAGCTTATGCACAGGCTGCTGAGGCCGCAACCCTTACGGGTAATGATGGAAATCAAGCCAATCTTGGGCAGGCACAATGTTGACACCTAAATTTTACCGACATTTATTAAGTATAATTTGCATTAGAAAATTAGGGATTAATTGTTAACCCCTAACCAAAAATATTTAATTTTGCATAACATATAGTTTAGGCTTATTTTAGTTTAATTGCATTATTGCATCGGACCGGCGATGGCAAACGTGCTTAATTTTCATCGAATCAAACTCGTTTCGCTCGGGAATGCAGGGGCCGGGAATTTCATGTCGCACGGGCTTGGTTGTTGTAATTTGGGCTAAATTTGGTGACATTGAGTTAATCAATTCAGCCCATTTAATTAATTAGAAGCCCACGTTAGTTCAGTTCATTTATGTTAATTAAAATTAAGCCCAAGCCTAAGCCCACTAGGATTAGAGCCCATCTAAATTGACCTAGGATTAGTCTATATAAACATCATATTAGGTCAGAATGAGGGACACGTCAGAATTTTTCAGAAAATCAGAGAGAGAGACACGTGAGACTAATTGAGAGTGAGAAGGAGAGAGAAGCCGGAGGCCCTCCACCGCGCGCCTCACGCCGCCGTGCGAATCCCCCGCCGCGCGTCTCACGCCGCCGAGCGCACGCCCGCCGCGCGCCTCACGCCGCCGAGCACCCTCAAGCGTTGCCTCGCCTGTTCGTTCCTGCCCCTCGTCGACGTCGCCGCTCCGCCCACCGCCGTGAAGACCGCCGCCTTGCTGCTGTTTCGCTCTTGCCGCCGTACTTGCCCACTCGCCAAAGCTGCTGCCCGCCGGAGATCACTGCTGTTGCTGCTGTTCCGCCCTGCAGCAGCTCATCGCCGGAGCACCGCCTGAAGATCAGTCCTTGCCGCCGTCCTTCCTGTGCTGCCGTTCACCGAGCAGCAGCCCAACAGGACGCCGCCGTCGCCGGAAGGCTAACTACCGCCAACCACAGTGAAGCAGAAGACCGCCAGTCAGCCCTACCGTCGTACAACACCGCGCCTGGAGGACGCCGCTGCACGCCGGAGACCGCCCCAGCCACCCCTTGCCGCTGCTCATCCTCCTTGCCGCGAACCGAGCCCAGCCACATCGGAGCAGCCGTGCCGGAACAGTGCCCGGAATAGTCCCTCGCCGTCGCTGTGCCGCCTCACCAGAACAGTACCCGAAGCCGCACCGAGCATCCCGTCGGTGCTGCCGTACGCCTCGTCGTCCCGTCGCTGTCGCCATCCCGATCCCGATCCGCAAGTCGAGCCCGATCCCGAGCCAATTCGAATTTGGTAATTATCCAAATTAGGTAAGATAATTATCCGATACACTTTTCAAAATATTCAATTTCCTAATTGGTATGTTTAGAATATTCTATGGATATTTAGTGAATATTTGATTTGCATGTTTGAATATTCTATGAACATCATGTTGGAATATTGGATTGCTTTAGGATAATGTTTGATGTCCGCGATATTTGAAATATTCAAATTAGGAATCGTTTCCTAATTTAGCAACGTATCGGGACGTCTATCCGACTTTAACCCTAAAGTCCGATACGCGGCGGTACGGAGGAAATCATTATTCTATTCATAACCACTTGAATACGATAATGATTTCGATTTGCTTTCCAAATTTGAACATTCAATTATCCGTTAATATCTATAACCCTTTAGATATGACCGATAATTTGATTTTTGTGCCTAATCCGAGTTTGAAACAAATTTGGCGGATTGCGTGGTTGATTTGAGTTTGATTGTTATCCTTGTTTTAAATTATTTTCCTTTCCAAATAAAAATAAAACTCAAAAAATTTTCTGTTTTGATTTAAATTAGAATTTTTGCATGTCTAGGTTTTTTTTTGTTTGAATATATCCCGAAGGATGAGATAAATATCTAATTTAAATTAGGACTTAACGTGGCAAGTTTCCTAATTTAAATTAGGCATTATTTCAAGTCCTAACGGATTATTCACGTTATTTTATTATTCCGAATTTTTAATCAAAAAAATCCCAAAAAGAAATCATTCTAGGGTAGATTATGTCATCATATATTGCATGTTAACTTAGGTATTTTTGAATTTCGAATGTTAAATAGAAAATACCAAAAATAGGAATCATTAGGTTGCATGTTAAATTAGGCATGTTTTTAATTCCGAATTTCATAAAGAAAAATACCAAAAAATGTTCATTCACACGTCATTAGAATTAGGTCACGTCGTCGCATGACATATAGTATGCATTTTAGGTTGCATTATTTCGCATGTCATATTTGCACGTCATTGCATATAGGTTAGATTGCATTAAATAAAGTGAAAATCCAAAAAAAGAGAAATTGAGTGAATGTTTTGTTAATTAGAAATCATATTAGGATTGTCTGTATGATTTTTCGCTAACAATGCAGACGCTTGCTGGATCCCGGGTAAGTTGTTCTCCTAAACTAGCAATTTATTTAATGCTTTGATTTATGGGTGTTAAATTGGTGGTTTGCGCACCCGCATGAACACCTCACATGTTAGTAATTAGGTTAAAATGGATCCATACTGCCTGCCAAAAATGTTTTTGAAATGAAAAGGTACCGAAAGGACGTTAGACTAGATCTAGCGTAATCAAGTCCCCGGACTTAGAATCTCTGGTTCGTAGGAATAAAACATACCTCCCTATGTTTTATTTAGGTTTCTAATCAGCCTACCGTAAATTGATTAGTGGCGACTCCAAGCATGAAAACATTTGCATGTTAAGAACTTAAACCCTAAGTTGCGAATTGGTAGGGCTTGGGAGGGCCCGAGTTAAGTTCAATCTTAATAATCCATTAGCCCCGAGAAAATCACAATCTTTTTTTTAGGGTCGCGACACACAAGCATCTGGAAATAGGCTGATGCACTAGCTAGTTGAACAGTTTCTGAAGCTAAAGCCACCTAAGTTTATTGGAAAAGGTGACCCCGAGGTTGCACCCAGATGGGTAGAAGAACTGGAAAAGGCATTTGCGGTGTTGGGGTGCATCGAGATCGAAAAACCCTGGTTGTTTACCACTTACAAGATAATGCGAACGAATGGTGGAAGATCACCGGAGATCAACTATTTCCTGAAGGTGTTGCCTAGACTTAGGCCGCGTTCACCGAAAGATTTTATGGAAAATATTTCTCGGAGAGCGCGAGGGAAAGAAAGCTGGTAGAATTTATGAGACTTCGCCAAAGCCAAATGACTGTGGATCACTACGAGGCGAAATTTGCTAGATTGTCCAAATTTGTACCGAGGATGGTATAGCATCCCGAGGACGGTATAGCATCCCGAGGACAAGGCTTGGAGATTTCGGGATGGATTGAAAGCCGACCTTCATAGCCAATTGATACTGTGAATCTGAGGACGAATGAGGATATCTATGATAGGGCTTAGGCTCCTGAGCAAGACCAAATAGACAGAGCAGCCGCATCTGGATCGCGGTTTGCTTAGAACAGGGACAACCGCCACATCGGAAAGAAGCCAATGACGAGAAATAGGCGCTTTGTCCTACCTGCTAGAAGGAACATTGGGAAGCGGAACCTTCCACCGAACCGATTTGGGGCATGCTTTAGATGTAGAAGTTTGGAATATCAAATTAAGAATTGTCCCCAGCAGCACCTTTCAGTAACCCTAAAGGCAACCATAGCAACCCCGAATAGGAAATCAAGCCGAGAATCCACCAGAGGCTAACCAAGGTAGACTGCCATAGCAAGGACGAGTTTATGCGATGGCGCAAAGAGAGGCGGAGGATACGCCGAGCGTGGTCACAGGTACGATTTCTCTATGTGATCATGCTGTCTATGCATTGTTTGACCCAGGGGCGACCCATTCATTTATTTCAGAACAGTTTGTTAGATTAGTTGGAATTAAACCTATTTTGCTTGAGACCATGCTTTGTGTGACGACCCCATTAAATGACAAAGTGTTAGTGTCATTGGGGTGTCCTAGTTGCTAAAAAGTGATTGGGGGAAAAGAAGAAAGCATCGACTTGGCAATGTTGGCCATGTTCGATTTTGACGTGATAATTGGAATGGATTGGCTGTCTAAGCAGAAAGTCATAGTGGATTGCGTCAATAAGGTAATTCAATTTAATCTGATTAGACATCCTGGATTTGAATTTCAGGGAAACCGAGGAGGAACCTCGATCCTTGGATATCCTCACTTAAGGTAACTAAGTTGCTGGACGAAGGGTGCGAGGGATATCTAGTGAAGGTGGTTGATCCGACAGTAGCAGAACCTAAGTTGGAAGAGATACCGATAGTGTGCAATTTTCTCGAGGTTTTTCCTCAGGAATTGCCAGGTTTGCCACCAGAGCGAGAAGTAGAATTTGTGATAGAATTGGCACCTGGCACAAAACCAATTTCAAAGGCACCATATCGGATGTCGTTGTCAGAATTGAAAGAACTGAAAGTCTAGATGCAGGAATTGTTGGACAAAGATTTCATTCGTCCTAGTGTGTCTCCATGGGGAGCACCGGTCTTGTTTGTAAGGAGGAAGGACGGGACATTGAGGTTATGTATTGATTACCAACAGTTGAATCAAGTGACGATCAAGAATAAGTATCCACTGGCGAGGACCGATGACCTATTTGATCAATTACAAGGAGCATCCGTGTTTTCTAAGATTGATTTATGGACCGGATACCATCAGCTGAGAATCCAAAAGGAGGACATACCTAAGACCACTTTTAAGACGCGGTACGGGTACTATGAGTTTACAGTGATGCCTTTCGGATTGACCAATGCCCCTGCAGCCTTCATGGATCTAATGAACAAAGTGTTCAAAGAGTTCTTAGACCGGTTCGTCATAGTATTTATCGACGACATTTTGGTGTATTTGAAAAGCCCTGAGGAACATGAGATATATTTGACTGAGGTGTTACGGACTTTAAGAGAATACGCACTCTTTGCCAAGTTTAGTAAGTGCGAGTTTTGGCTAAGTAGAGTGGCGTTTCTTGGACATATAGTTTTGGGAGATGGAATTTCTATAGATCCGACTAAGATTGAGGCAGTAACTAAGTGGCCTAGATCGACCTCAGTAACAAAATTCGGAGCTTTTTAGGATTGGCTGGCTATTATCGACGTTTTGTAGAAGGATTCTCGTCAATAGCCATGCTATTGACGCAACTGCTTAAGAAGGAAACTAAGTTCGCATGGGACGATAAGTGTGAGAAAAGTTTTCAAGAGTTGAAGTATAGGCTGACCATTGCCTCGGTTTTAACTATTCCATATGGGCCAAGAGGATTTGAAGTCTACAGTGATGCGTTGCTAAGAGGACTTGGTTATGTTCTGATGCAACATGGAAAAGTAGTTGCGTATGCATCGCGCCAATTGAGGCCACATGAAATGAACTATCCAACGCATGATTTAGAGTTGGCAACGATCGTCTTTACCCTTAAGATCTAGAGGCACTGTCACAGCCCGACCTCCGCGGCACGTGACAACCTGCTCAGTGGTCGGAATAGTACGACGTCCCAGGACATGTCGTCGTCGACCCATTTCCCATCATACAGCATAAGGCATATGCGGAAGCAAAATTTAAAAATACCCGTACAGAATAATTATAAGAACCAGGGAAAGCAACATAAGTAGAACTTAGCCAACGTACACATCCATCGAAAAGGTCAACAACAAAATCACAGCATCCCTTTGAAACAGCAATAGAAAGAAAGGTACAACCAGAAGAGTACTGTCACATGAGTTAAGAGAGCTAAGGGACATAGGGGTCAACCACTACAAAGAAGGGGGTCTAAAATCCAAAAAGTGTCTACCCTCACAAAAAGACTAAGCCTAGCCTAGGGCGCCCAATCCGGATCAGAGCCGTTGGACTCTGATGAACTCTCGGGTATCTCTGAATCCTCGCTGGGAAACTTCTCCTCGGACTCTTCGGTATCCATCAGCTCGGCTTCGTCGACCTCCATAGGCTCCACCACCGGGTCCTCCACTACTGGCTCGTGGTCTACGCCTCCTAGCTCTTCATCCTCAGCAACCTCGTACCAAGCGAAAGGACCGATAGTCTCCTCCGAATCCATCTCAGAACCCACAATCTCACCACTCGGGCACTGCGGATCTAACTGGCCATCTATGGTAAACGGGACATCCATAGTACGGAGGGGTCCATACTCCTCTCCAAAACGGTCCTGGAAGCACCAGGCTACATACTCATGGGTCTCCGGATGTGTCGTACCTACGTCTACACTTATCAGAGAATAATGCCTCAAGTACACCTCCCCGTTCCCCACTGGATGCGCAGCCATAGTATGCTCATATTCTAAGGGGATCCCAAAACGCACTAGAACAGGTGGCTTCGTCATGGACGTGGGTCTGAAAGGTTGGGTTATAAAAACCGTGAGACACTTCTCAGTGAGTGAAAACTCCTAAACCTAAATTAGGCTAACATGCATCTGTTGACGGGAAGTAAAACCACACACAAGATGACTTAGATCCATAGGCCCAAATCGATATTCTCAATGACCCTGCAGGTTAGGTAAACCAGTAGTATCATATCACATACGCGGCATTCCCAATCACACGAGCGCCAAACGCATGCTCAAAACCTTTAGTTGTCGATTTAAAATATGAATCACCGAATCGCACGATTCCACACGCTAACTCATGCATTCATATGCATGCAAATGTCACTATCTTGCCGTGCTCACTATTCACCTCATACGGCATTCTGGCATAATATTCCATTCGTGTTCCGATTATAGAATGGAATCCGCTTGGACACGTCCCATACCATGCCCTACAGATTCCATTGCATAACCAGACACTATGCGTCACACAGGATTGTTTATTCTGTTAATTCGACCCGAAGGCCCGATCCGAAGACCACGACCCGAAGACCACGACCCGAAGGCCCGACCCGAAGGCCACGATCCGAAGACCAATCACAACACTTCGTGGCCAGCGTAAAGACGCTCCAGACCCAGTGTCTCTAGCCCGCGTAAACGCATCAGGCGCAACACCGATCTCCTCACGAACCAAAGCCCATATAAAAGTATCAGGATGGTCGTCTTCCGGACATACCGGGCATCGTCCTGCTCCAAAGTGCATGAGTACGGCACGACCCGAAGGCCTTAGGTGATCACACGGCACACTGCCAATTGTTATATGAACCCCGCGTAAACGCGTCAGGGCATAATTAGGTGATCACATGTCCATGGCATACACGCATTCTCGCATAATTTCCACAAGCCTCATACTCGGCATGCATAATGCGTAGCCATGCAATTTGCACACGAATGTTGGTGCAATGTACCACAGCATAATGTCCCACACAATTCAATGCCACAATTTCATGTTCCATGATTCACGTCATATGCTTAATTAGCCCAATCCATACCACGGGGCATCACATGCGAAGTCGGCACTTATGACGTAATTGACATTATGATGTACATTGACAAATCACCAATCACATTCCACAATGATCAGTCACACGAGCATGCGACATGGTAGACCCAAGCCATCACAATTACCAAACCGACACACAATTCAATCACCCCGGCAATCCCGGCAATCCAATCAATTCGATCCTCAAGCTACCATGGAATTGGTCCTCAAAACCCATTGTGGACAGCAGCTAAACCTTATCGTCCCGACCTCTAATCCACTTCAATTTTCGGTTTTGTCACATACCAATAGATTCCCGAGGCCCACTAATGACATATAACTTCATATAAGTCCTAACCGACGCTAATCAAATACTAAACACATCCTAAGCCCGTTAAAACGCATTATCATCCTAATTAGGGTTTAGAGGTTTACACCCACCTAATTTCAAGTCCGGGCGACGGGAAACGGCGGCCAATCACCGGTGGACGGTGGAACCAACGGCACACTTCCCAAGGGAGCGACGGCGAGCGGCAGCCGGCTGTTCACAGCAGCCATAAGCGGCGGCTAACGGTCGGCACGGCGGCTGATCTCGGCCAAAGGGAGGCGGACGGGCGACGGTAAATAGCAGCTACCACGGCGGCGCACGGAGGACGGCGTGGGCGGCGCGGCTGTTCCGACGAGGGGATGAGCGGTTGCTGACCCCTACCACGCGGCGGTCCGGCGTCCCCTACTGCATGCAGCCGAGTGGGAGAGAGAGAGAGACGGAGGCGAGAGAGAAGGCAGCAGCAACGGCGGTCGGCGGCGGCGTGCAGCAGCAGGCGGCTCCGGCGGTGGTTCACCCTTGCATACAGCTCGATGAAGAGGAGAGGGAGAGGAAGTGACGGCAGCGACGGCTGGTGGCGTGGCTGATCGGCGCTCCACCGTACATGCAACCGAGAGGAAGAGACGGCGGCGAGGGGCAGCAGCGACGGCGGCCACGGCGGGCGGCGGCCGGCGGTGCTCCTCGGCGAGTGGCGGACGGTCAGCTTGTCCCTCCTTGGTTGACCGGCGCCGTTCCTCTCTGCATGTAGGCAGAAAGGAGAGGGACGGAAGGGAAAAACAGAGAGGGCTGAAGGGGGACGGCAAGGGGGCGACGGCGGTGAACGGCGGCGGCCTTGGCGGAGCGACGACGGGCTTGGCGGAGGTGCGGCTAAGCTGTGCTCGGTGTGAGGCCCTGGCCAGTCGAAGACAGCAAGGGAGAGAAGGACAGGGACGGCTGGCTGGTGGTGAGGCGAGAGGAAGAGGATGGCGCACGGCAGCGGTGCTGGCTGGTGGCGGCGGTTCTGGCGGGCGGCGAGCGGCGTGAGGTCGTGAGGAGGAGTGAGCGATCGCCGGAGAGGGGAGAGGGAGAGAGAGAGCAGCTGAGTTTGAGAGAGAGAGGGCGTGAGAGAGAGAAATGAGGTGAGAGAAGTGAGGTGAGGGATGATGATGGTGATTTGCATGGAGAAGGCCAAGAGGTGGAGTGAAATCTTGGTTCAAATCATGACATGCATGGGGAAGGGGGGTGTTGACAAGTGTCACACCCCACAAGAAAGCAAAATTCGGAATATGAAAGGGCTCAAGGGTAAAAACGACATTAAGTTCCGGTACCTGGTCGAATTGCCAATTTTTCGACCGTACAAGTCCTATATATAAATGGCCAGCTTAATTCGACGTCGTCCTCATAAAAACTATCCCGTGATTCACGAAAATCGTTCTCCAAGTCCGGATTAAATTTCACGATCGAATTGCCGAATTTCCAATTTCTAAATCTCTCACTAACGAGCGGCCGTTTAGGATTTACGCATATCGACCTCGGTTTGTCCGAATCGCGGCGAGCTCGATTGTCGAGAGACGAGAAGAATTATCACTAGTTCCGATAACACGACCGTCCGGTTCGGAAGATCGGTTCACACCGGCCCAAAATACTTCCTCGTCATTCTTCTAAATCAGGCTTAACTCGCGATCGGGTCCATGGTCCACGTACCTATTCCTAGTTGGCCATTCCCATTTGGTCAGTATCCCGAGAGTGATCAGCTCCGGGCGAGACTTACGAAAATGAAATATCGAATAAGACTCGTTCTATTCATTCCAGAGATTGAGTCGAATTTCAGGATGTTACAATTCTTCCCCCCTTACAAAAATTTCGTCCTCGAAATTTAAAACTCACGCTAATCTACTCGAACAGCTGGGGGTATTGACGTCGCATGGCCTCTTCACTTTCCCAAGTAGCGCTTTCCGTTCCATAGTGCTCCCAAACTACTTTGACCATCGGAATTGTCTTGTTCCTTAGCACTCGGTCCTTTCTGTCCTCGATTCTGACCGGCTTTTCCACATATGTCACTCTGTCGTCCACGTCCACTTCCTCGTACCTTAAAACATGAGTCGGGTCCGGTTCATATTTTCTTAGCATCGACACGTGAAAAACATTGTGCACCTGAGATAGGTTGGGAGGCAAGGCTAGTCGGTATGCCATATCCCCAATCTTCTTTAGGATCTCAAATGGCCCGACATACCTTGGGCTGAGCTTTCCTTTCTTGCCGAACCGAGAAAGTCCTTTCATTGGCGACACCTTGAGAAACACATGATCCCCTACTTGAAACTCCAAGGGTCGCCGTCTTCTGTCGGCGTAACTCTTCTGGCGACTCTAAGCAGTCCTTAATCTATCCCGGATAACTTCCACTACTTCTACCGTTTGCTGAACAAGCTCCGGTCCTGCGATACTTCGCTCACCAACTTCGTCCCAGCACAGTGGTGTCCTACAGGCCCTACCATACAAAGTTTTGAACGGCGCCATCTGAATACTCTGTTGAAAGCTGTTATTATAGGTAAACTCCACCAAATGCAGTTGTTCTTTCCACTTGCCTTGGAAATCTAGAACACAAGCTCTCAACATATCCTCTAGGGTCTGAATCGTCCTTTCCGATTGGCCGTCTGTTTATGGATGGTAGGCCGTACTGTATTGCAACTTCGTCCCTAAGGCCGTTTGCAGACTTTTCCAAAAGTTGGCCGTAAACCTTGGATCACGATCGGAGGTGATCGTTACCGGTACTCCATGAAGACGCACTATTTGTCGCACATACAACTCCGCATACTTTTCTAGCTCCAAGTCCTTTCGCACTGCCAGGAAATGTGCAGACTTAGTCAATCGATCCACTATGACCCATATCGAGTCGTGTCCTCTTTGGCTTCGCGGTAAACCCGTCACGAAATCCATTGTAATATGCTCCCACTTCTATTCGGGAATTTCTAAAGGCCGTAGTAATCCACCTGGCTTGCAGTGCTGTGCCTTCACCTGTTGGCACGTCAGACACTTGGCCACATGCTTAGCCACATCCTTCTTCAGGCTATTCCACCAGTAATGTTGACGCAGATTCTGGTACATCTTTGTACTGCCTGGGTGGATACTATACTGACTTTGATGAGCTTCGCTCAAGATTTCCTCCTTAAGTCTTTCATCATCTGGCACGCAAAGTCGGCCACGATATTTTAAAGTCCCATCTACGGACACTTGGAAATCTGACTTTCTCTTTGCCGCATCCATTTCTACAATCTTTTGGATCTCGGGGTCCGAAGGTTGAAGTTCTTTGATCTTAACCTGAACTTCTGGTTCGATTCTTAACGTTGCGAACAAGCTGGATACTCGGCTCACTTCGAACTTAAACTCTGAGTCTCGGAGCCTTTCCAATAACGTCCACTCCTTAATCAACAAATGAGCCATACTCGACTTACGACTTAAAGCATCCGCCACCCGGTTTGCCTTGCCCGGATGATACATAATATCGCAGCCATAGTCCTTTAATAGTTCCATCCATCGACGCTGCCTCATATTTAACTCTTTCTGCGAGAACAGGTACTTGAGGCTTTGGTGATCCGTAAAGATTTAGAATTTCTCTCTGCACAGGTAGTGCCTCCAAATCTTAAGAGCGAAGACAATCGCTGTTAGTTCCAAATCATGCGTCGGGTAATTCATCTCATGAGGTTTCAACTGGCGTGACGCATATGTCACCACCTTTCCATGTTGCATGAGCACGCATCCGAGTCCTCTTAGCGAAGCATCACTATATATCTCAAATCCTCCAGGCCCGGACGGAATGGTCAAAACTGGGGCGGTTGTCAGTTTACGCTTCAACTCTTGAAAACTCCTTTCGCACTTATCGTCCCAGACGTACTTTGCCTCCTTCTTCAGTAATCTAGTCAAGGGCATGGCTATAGACGAAAATCCTTCCACAAATCGTCTGTAATAGCCAGCCAAACCAAGAAAACTCCTGATCTCTGTTACGGACGTTGGCCTGGGCCACTTTGTTACCGCTTCCACTTTAGTCGGGTCTACGGCAATCCCATCTCCAGAAATAATATGGCCAAGAAATCCCACTTGGTTGAGCCAAAATTCGCACTTACTGAACTTCGCATTAAAGCGTGTTCTCTTAAGGTCCGTAGCACCTTCGCTAAGTGTTCCTCATGCTCTTCGGGACTCTTCGAATATATCAAGATATCATCGATGAACACGATGACAAACTGATCCAGAAATTCTCTAAACACCCTGTTCATCAGATCCATAAAAGCAGCTGGGGCATTTGTCAATCCAAAAGGCATCACTGTGAACTCAGAATGCCCATACCTCGTCCTAAAGGCAGTCTTAGGAATATCCTCCTTTCTGATCCTCAACTGATGGTAGCCTGTCCTCAAGTCTATTTTGGAAAACACCGAGGCTCCTTGCAATTGATCGAACAAGTCATCGATCTTAGGAGAGGGTACTTATTATTCACTGTTACTTGGTTCAACTGCCGATAATCTATACATAGTCTTAAAGTTCCATCCTTCTTCTTCACAAACAGGACTGGCGCTCCCCACGGAGACGCACTGGGGCGGATGAAACCCTTATCCAGCAACTCTTGCATTTGAACCTTCAACTCCTTCAATTCAGTCAGTGACATTCTGTATGGCGCCTTCGATATCGGTTCAGTCCCTGGCGCCAACTCAATAACGAACTCTACTTCTCGATCGGGCGGTAAACCCGGCAACTCCTGAGGAAAAACCTCGGGGAAATTGCATACTACGGGTATATCTTCCAGTCTAGTCTCCGCCATTGATGGGTCTACAATATTCACCAAATATCCTTCACACCCATCATCCAGCAACTTACTCACTTCTAACGAAGAGATCCATGGAGTCAAGGTTCCTCCTCGATTTCCCTGGAATTCAAAACTAGGACGTCCATCAGGATTAAATCGGATCGTTCTATTGCTGCAATCCAATACAGCCTTCTGCCGAACTAACCAGTCCATCCCTATGATCACGTCGAAATCGAACATGGCCAGCACTACCAAGTCGATACTCTCTTCCTTACCCCCAATATTTATCTTACAACTAGGGCATCCAAAGGAAACTAGCACCCTATCATTCATTGGCGTCATCACACAAAGCACATCCTCTAGCAATACCGGTTCTAAGCCAGTCAACTTAACAAACTGCTTTGAAATGAATGAATGGGTTGCTCCTGAATCAAATAATGCATAAGCGGCATGATCACACAAGTAAATCGTACCTGTGACCACGCCCGGCGCATTCTCTGCTTCTCCACGCGCCACAGCATACACTCTTCCTTGGACGGGTGGTCGTCCTTGATTAGTCGGTGGGGGATTCCCGACTTGGTTCCCTGCTTGGGGCTGATGCTGTTGGGGAGCCATATGCGGTCCCGGGGGACGCGCCTGCGGACAGGTGCGAATCTGATGCTTAGTGCTCCCACACCTGAAGCACGGTCCAAACCTTCCTATCGAAATACCTGGCTTCGCAATGTTCCGTCTGGCAGGAGGGGCAAATCGCCGATTGCTAGTCATAGGCTTCTTCCCCAAACGACGGTTATCCCTGCCCCGAACAAACTGTGATCCAGAAGCGGCTATCCTTTCCTGCTGATCTCGCTCTATTATCTGGGCCCTCCTAAACATTTCTCCGTACTCCTTGATGTCATGAAACAGAATCTGGCTCCGAAGATTCGGCTTCAGTCCATCCCGGAACCTTCGAGCCTTATCCCTCGGATTTGCGACCATAGTCGGTGCGAACTTCGCTAGCCTTACAAACTCCGCCTCATACTGGTCCACAGTCATCTGGCCTTGACGCAACCTCATAAATTCTGTCAACTTCTTCTCCTGGGCATTCTCTGAGAAATACTTCTCGTAAAAGCTCTCCACGAACACTGTCCAGGTTGGGGCCGTTCCTTCAGGAAACACTCCTCCTTCCGTGGCACTCTACCAGTCATTGGCGCTATCCTGAAGCTGATACACCGCTAATGCTACTTTTTCTTCATCACCGCACCCCAGAACCTTAAAGGTCTTTTCCAGTTCCTCCATCCATCTTGGCGCGGCTTCGGGGTCACCACGACCATGGAACTTTAGTGGTTTCATCTTCATGAATTGTTCCACTAATCAGGGCATCTGTCTAACCCCTACTGGGCGGTCCTGCCCTTGCTGGGCTTGATTTCCCCCATTACCAGTAATAGCTGCTGCCTCGGCAGCTTGAGCATTGGCTGCGGCTCTCTTCTGCGCTTGCAGCCCAAAGATGTGTCCTATCTCACGAAGGGTCTCCATGACCTCATCAAACCTAGGGTCCCTAGCCTCACGGGCACCCTCATCAGGCTGAGCCTGAGGCTCCTTTCCTCTTCTCCTACTCATTCTGACAACTTTGGCAGCTCAACTTCCTGCTATAATTCCATTAAGCAATTAGAGACTTAAACCAATCTATCCCGGTCTAAGCCCTAGGCAGGTCTCAAAACAATAACCAAACAACTAGCATGCGGCTTAATAGAGGCTACTCAACTCATCACTCAAGGGGTGCACGCACTCACCTCAGGTCCTGCCGCACCTGTACATTACGGGTCATAATAATACACGCCAAATCATCACACATTGTCAGGAGATACATGTAGCACACACGATCATCCTAACTGGCTATCCATGGTCTCATCTCTCCTTATCACTCCAGGCTTCGACCTAATCGGATCGAGCTGACCTTGCTCTGATACCAATTCAACGAGGGGATTGTCACGCCCCGACCTCCGCGGCACGCGACACCCCGCTCAATGGTCGGAATAGTACGACGTCCCAGGACATGTCGTCGTCGACCCATTTCCCATCATACAGCATAAGGCACATGCGGAAGCAAAATTTAAAAATACCCGTACAGAATAATTATGAGAACCAGGGAAAGCAACATAAGTAGAACTTAGCCAACGTACACATCCATCGAAAAGGTCAACAACAAAATCACAGCATCCCTTTGAAACAGGAATAGAAAGAAATGTACAACAAGAAGAGTACTGTCACATGAGTTAAGAGGGCTAAGGGACATAGGGGTCAACCACTACAAAGGAGGAGGTCTAAAATCCAAAAAGTGTCTACCCTTACAAAAAGACTAAGCCTAGCCTAGGGCGCCCAATCCGGATCAGAGCCGTCGGACTCTGATGAACTCTCGGGTATCTCTGAATCCTCGCTGGGAAACTCCTCCTCGGACTCTTCGGTATCCATCGGCTCGGCTTCGTCGACCTCCATAGGCTCCACCACCGGGTCCTCCACTACTGGCTCGTGGTCTACGCCTCCTAGCTCTTCATCCTCAGCAGCCTCGTACCAAGCGAAAGGACCGATAGTCTCCTCCGAATCCATCTCAGAATCCACAATCTCACCACTCGGGCACTGCGGATCTAACTGGCCATCTACGGTAAACGGGACATCCATAGTACGGAGGGGTCCATACTCCTCTCCAAAACGCATCAGGCGCAACACCGATCTCCTCACGAACCAGAGCCCATATAAAAGTATCAGGATGGTCATCTTCCGGACACACCGGGCATCGTCCTGCTCCAAAGTGCATGAGGACGGCACGACCCGAAGGCCACGACCCGAAGGCCTTAGGTGATTACACGGTACACTGCCAATTGTTATATGAACCCCGCGTAAACGCGTCAGGGCATAATTAGGTGATCACATGTCCATGGCATACACGCATTCTCGCATAATTTCCACAAGCCTCATACTCGGCATGCATAATGCGTAGCCATGCAATTCGCACACGAATGTTGGTGCAATGTACCACAGCATAATGTCCCACACAATTCAATGCCACAATTTCATGTTTCATGATTCACGTCATATGCTTAATTAGCCCAATCCACACCACGGGGCATCACATGCGAAGTCGGCACTTATGACGTAATCGACATTATGATGTACATTGACAAATCACCAATCACATTCCACAATGGTCGGTCACACGAGCATGCGACATGGTAGACCCAAGCCATCACAATTACCAAACCGACACACAATTCAATCACCCCGGCAATCCCGGCAATCCAATCAATTCGATCCTCAAGCTACCATGGAATTGGTCCTCAAAACCCATTGTGGACAGCAGCTAAACCTTATCGTCCCGACCTCTAATTCACTTCAATTTTCGGTTTTGTCACATACCAATAGATTCCCGAGGCCCACTAATGACATATAACTTCATATAAGTCCTAACCGACGCTAATCGAATACTAAACACATCCTAAGCCCGTTAAAACGCCTTATCGTCCTAATTAGGGTTTAGAGGTTTACACCCACCTAATTTCAAGTCCGGGCGACGGGGAACAGCGGCCGATCACCGGTGGATGGTGGAACTAGCGGCACACTTCCCAAGGGAGCGATGGCGAGCGGTGGCCGGCTGTTCACGATAGCCACAAGCGGCGGCTAACGGTCAGCACGGCGGTTGATCACGGCCAAAGGGAGGCGGATGAGCGGCAGTAAACAGCAGCTACCATGGCGGCGCACGGAGGACGGCGTGGGCGGCGCGGCTGTTCCGGCAAGGGGATGAACGGTTGCTGACCCCTACCACGCGGCGGTCCGGCGTCCCCTACTGCATGCAGCCGAGTGGGAGAGAGAGAGAGGGCAGCAGCAATGGCGGCCGGCGGCGGCATGCAGCAGCGGGCAGCTCCGGCGGTGGTTCACCCTTGCATGCAGCTCGGTGAAGAGGAGAGGGAGAGGGAGAGGAAGAGGGAGAGACGGCAGCGACGGCTGGTGGCGTGGCTAATCGGCGCTTCACCGTGCATGCAACCGGGAGAAAGAGACGGCGGCGAGGGGCAGCAGCGACGACGGCCACGGCGGGCGGCGGCTGGCGGTGCTCCTCGGCAAGTGGCGGACAGTCAGCTTGTCCCTCCTTGGCTGACCGGCGCCGTTCCTCTCTGCATGCAGGTGGAAAGGAGAGGGACGGAGGGGAAAAATAGAGAGGGCTGAAGGGGGACGGCAAGGGGGCGACGGCGGTGAACAGCGGCGGCCTTGGCGAAGCGGCGACGGGCTTGGCGGAGGCGCGGCTGAGCTGTGCTCGGTGTGAGGCCCTAGCCAGTCGTAGACAGCAAGGGAGAAAAAGACAGGGACGGCTGGCTGGTGGTGAGGCGAGAGGAAGAGGATGGCGCACGGTGGCGGTGCTAGCTGGTGCCGGCGGTTCCGGCGGGCGGCGAACGGCGTGAGACCGTAAGGGGGAGTGAGCGATCGCCGGAAAGGGGAGAGGGAGAGAGAGAGCAGCTAAGTTTGAGAGAGAGAGGGCGTAAGAGAGAGAAATGAGGTGAGAGAAGTGAGGTGAGGGATGATGATGGTAATTTGCATGGGGAAGGCCAAGAGGTGGAGTGAAATCTTGGTTCAAATCATGACATACTTGGGAAAGGGGGGTGTTGACAAGTGTCACACCCCACAAGAAAGCAAAATTCGGAATATGAAAGGGCTCAAAGGTAAAAACGACATTAAGTTCCGGTACCGGGTCGAATTGCCAATTTTTCGACCGTACAAGTCCTATATATAAATGGCCAGCTTAATTCGACATCGTCTTCATAAAAACTATCCCGCGATTCACGAAAATCGTTCTCGAAGTCCGGATTAAATTTCACAATCGAATTGCCAAATTTCCAATTTCTAAATCTCTCACTAACGAGCGGCCGTTTAGGATTTACGCGTATCGACCTCGGTTTGTCCGAATCGCGGTGAGCTCGATTGTCGAGAGACGAGAGGAATTATCACTAGTTCCGATAACACGACCGTCCGGTTTTGAAGATCGGTTCACACTGGCCCAAAATACTTCCTCGTCATTCTTCTAAATCAGGCTTAACTCGCGACCGGGTCCATGGTCCACGTACCTATTCCTAGTTGGCCATTCCCATTTGGTCAGTATCCCGAGAGTGATCAGGTCCGGGCAAGACTTACGAAAATGAAATATCGAATAAGACTCGTTCTATTCATTCCAGAGATTGAGTCGAATTTCGGGATGTTACAGGCACTATTTGTACGAAGAAAAGTTCCGGATTTATACATATCATCAAAGTCTCAAGTACCTATTCTCACAAAACGAATTAAATATGAGATAGCGCCGATGGATGGAACTTTTTAAGGACTACTACTGTGACATCATGTAACATCCAGGGAAAGCAAATCGAGTAGCAGATGCACTAAGTCATAAGTCAAGTATGGCGTATATGATGGTCAGAGAGTGGACTTTGCTGGAAAGACTCAAGGACTCGGAGTCCAAATTTGAGGTGAATCAAATGTCTAGCCTGATGGTTACATTGAGAATTGAACCGGAGATCCAGATAAGGATTAAGGCACTCCAATCTACGGACCCAGAAATACAAAAGATTATTGGATTGGATGCCCCTGCTAGGAAATCGAAATTCCAAGTGAATAAGGACGGAATTTTGAAGTTCCGAGGGCGATTATGTGTGCCTGATGATTTGGAACTTAAGGAAGCTATTTTAAGTGAGGCACATCGTAGTAATTACAATATCCACTCTGGCAGTACAAAGATGTAGCAAAATTTGCGGCAACATTATTGGTGGAATGGACTAAAGAAAGATGTGGCAAAGCATGTTGCCAACTGTTTGACGTGCCAACAAGTGAAGGCACAGCACTGTAAGCCCGGAGGGTTATTAAGACCATTAGAGATCCCTGAATGGAAATGGGAGCACATCACGATAGATTTTGTCTCAAGACTACCAAGAAGCCAGAGAGGACATGATTCCATTTGGGTGATAGTAGATCGACTGACAAAGTTAGCGCACTTCCTGACAGTGTGAAAGGATTTTGAATTGGAAAGGTACGTGGAGTTGTATGTTGGACAGATCATCAAATTGCATGGAGTACCGGTAACGATCACGTCGGACTGTGATTCGACGTTTACAGTCAACTTTTGGAAAAGTTTGCAATCGGCCTTAGGAACGAAGTTGCAGTTTAGTACTGCCTATCATCCACAAACAGATGGTCAGTCTGAGAGGACGATTCAAACTTTGGAAGATATATTGCGTGCCTGTGTTTTGGACTTCTAGGGTAAATGGGAAGAACAGTTGCACCTGGTAGAGTTTGCATATAATAATAATAGCTATTAGCAAAGCATTCAGATGGCACCATCTGAGGCCTTGTATGGCAGGGTGTGCAGGACACCAGTATGCTGGGATGAAGTCGGTGAAAGGTGTATCACAGGGCCCGAATTGGTTCAACAGTCGGTTGAAGCATTTGAAACTATTCAGGAAAGGTTAAGAACCGCATAAAGTCGCCAGAAAAGTTATGCCAATCGGAGGCGACAACCCTTAGAATTTCAAATGGGAGATCATGTATTTCTCAAGGTGTCGCCTATGAAAGGATTATCTAGATTCGGTAAGAAAGGAAAGTTAAGTCCGAGGTTTGTCGGTCCGTTTGAAATTCTAGAGAAGGTTGACGATATGGCTTATTGACTTACCTTGCCGCCCAATTTATCCTAAGTACACAATGTATTCCATGTGTTGATGTTAAGAAAGTATGAACCAGACCCGACCCACGTTCTAAAGTATGAGGAGATAGACGTGGACGACAGGGTGTTGTATGTGGAGAGGCCAATAAGGATTAAGAACAGAAAAGATCGTGTATTACGAAATAAAACGATCCCATTAGTCCAAGTTGTATGGGAGAACTATGAAACCGAATGTGCTACCTGGGAAAGTGAAGAGGCCATACGACGTCAGCATCCCCATTTGTTTGAGTAGATAGGTTTGGATTGCAAATTTCGATGACGAAATTTTTGTAAGGGGAAGAGTTATAACATCCTGAAATTTGACTCATTTCCGGAATCAATAATATTGATATTATTCCTCATTTAATTTTAGTAAGTCTGGCCCGAAATTGAGCTTTCTCGAGATACTAACAGGAAGGGAATGGCAAATTAGGAAAAGTTACGTGGACCAAGGACCCGATCGCGAATCAGGCACCGATTCTGAGAAATGACGAGGAAATATTTTGGGCCAATGTGGGCCAATCCTAGGAGGGTGACGGATTTAGTTTGGTCAATGACGTACGATCGGATCGCGGATGATTCCGCACCATCGAAAGTATGCGTGGCGAACAAATCCCGAACTTAAAACAAACGATCGCGATCCTCGAAACTGGTGATAATTCCTCACGTTCTCCCGGTAATTGAGACCGTCACGACTCGAGTAATCATAGGTCGATACGCGTAACCCCTATACAGCCTCCCATTAGTGAGAGACCCTAAAATTTTGAATTGAGCAATTTTGATCGCGGAATTAGATCCGAACTTGGACATCGATTGTCGGGGTCGTATGCAACTATTTTGCGAGGACGACGTCATTTTAGTGTGGCCACATGTATTTGGGACTAGTACAGTCGAAAAATGGAAATTCGGCCCGAAATCGGAAAATGACCATTTTGCCCCTAGGCTAATTTTGGGATTTTCCGAATTTTGGACAATTTTGGGGATTAATTTAAGGATTAATTTATGTTTACATCAGCCCAATAATTCAGCCAAGAGATTGACCAAATTGCCCCTCCATTATTGGATAGGGATTAATGTGGACCAAATCCTCAAAGGCAAAATTGGAATTTTGGAAAATTGGTCAAAGTTATTTAATGCCTTGTCTCTCTCTCTCCTCCCCATTTCTTCCTCCCCAATCCAAGAACTTTCTCTCTCTTCCCTCTCCCCCTCTCCACCGCCGATCACCCCTCTCTCTCTCTTTCTTGTCATGAATGCCAACCGGCTTGGACCGCCGGATCGCCGAAGCACCGCCGCCTTCGCCGCAGTGCCACCGTTCGACCGCCGCCGCTCACCACCACCCAACCTGACCTCTCTCTCCTCCCTCTGACCATCGCCGACCAGCAACCCCTTGTCGTGAGGATCGCCGCTTGAGCCGTTCGACCGCCGCCGCCGAAGCACTGGGACGCCGCCTCTGATTTCGCCGCTCGATGGCAATCGGCCGCTCGTTCCCCCATCGATTAGCTTTGTTTTGAGTGTAGGATTAAGTGAGTATTAACTCCTAAACCTTAATTAGGCCAAGATTGCATTTCTAGATAGGTTAGGTGGATTTTAGGGGTTAATTGGATTGGAATTAGGCTATATTATGGGCTGATGATTAATGGATGATTCCGTGGTATATTTGAGAGTTAATTGAGATAATTATGAGGTGGATTAGTGCCCTATGATGGGCTGAATGGTAGCTGCCTTCATAGAACCGAATTTGGCTTAGTTTGGCTAAGTTAGGATTTAAATGGGTCATTGCCATGATTGCTTGAATTGAGTGATTAAATGGCTGATTAGTGCGTGATTGTGCTCAAGTATGTGATGCCATGTCACTTGTGGCTTTCGGGTCGATTTATCAATTGTGGCCTTGCAGTCGTGGCCTTCGGATCGATTTATCAATCGTGGCCTTCGGGTTGTGGCCTTCGGGTCGGTTTATTAATTGTGGCCTTCGGGTCTTGGCCTTCAGGTCAGTTTATCAACTGTGGCCTTTGGGTCGGTTTACCGATTATGGGCCTACAGGTTGATTTATAACTGAAAATGAGCTATATGCCAGAGTGCATTGTGTGAGGCAATTTCATGAGCATGGCAAATGTGTGCCGGGAAGTCTTGGCTATTGTGCGTTTCGGTGACTTGTATGTGAGACAAGCACTATTGAGCATGAGTCTGCGTATGGCGTACGTGTGACCTGTGTGTTCGCGTATGTGCCGTGAATATTATTATAAATTACCTAACCTGCAGGGTCGATTGTATGCCCGATCTGGGCCAGAGAGCCTAGGTTAATTGTTTGGCAAATATTGTTGTTGTGTGTATTTGTTTGCTTGTTGGGAAATGCATGTTAGCCTAGTTTCGATTTAGGGGGTTTTACTCGCTGAGATTCGTCTCGCTGTTGTATAAACCCATCTTTTCAAACCCCCGGCCTTGAAGATGGCAAAGGCTCCAATGCATTTTGGTATCCCCGACCATATAGAGAAGACGGTATCGGTTTACCCCTTAGGGAACGGGGAGATATACCTTAGGTATTATACCTTAGTTTGGGTCGACGTAGGGGAGACACATTTTGAGACCCATGAGTACGTTGCGTGGTGTTGGAGAAATTATACTGGGGAGTATGGACCACTTAGGACTTTTGAGGTCCCGTATAATGGGCAGGGTGTGCATGACCCTCAGTGTCCTGACGGCGATGTGGTGGACCCCGACACCTCAGCGGAGGAGAGTTTGAGTTCTTATGGTGATCTCGTGGTTTTATGAGGTTGATGAGTTCGATCCGATGAACATGGAGCCAGCCGACTGGGATATTGATCCGGAGCCGATGGAGCCAAATGAGGGGGCAGAGTTAGATGAGGAGCTGGGGCAGCCGATCGAGGAAGAAGCTGAACCTAAGGCCATGGATGCAAAGGAGGAGCCAGTGGAGGCTGAGTCCGAGTTAGACTCATTAGATTCTGAGGAGGAGATGCCTGATAGTTCTTCATCCTCTGAGTCCTCTGGTTTTGACCCGGACCGGGTCCCCTAGATTAGCCTCAGCTTTAGATAGATCGGGCTATAACTTTTTGACCAGAGCCTCATCTCAGTCTAGTATCTCTAACCCCTGGCCACTGATCCTTTTTGACTAGAGTGGCACTTGATCAGTTTTTGAGTTTGTTGTATGTTCTCCCTGTATATGGATATTGTATATATTTTTAATAGTAAAGAAATGGATATGTTTTTAATCATGCCGTTTTCCAGTGTTGTTGTGCTGTCCTTTGTTATGTTGTTTATTATACGGGTGTATATATATTCATATACATTGCTTCTGCATGTGCAATGATCTATGCTTTGGGCGTTGGGTCGACGACGCGTCTTGGGACGTCGCAACAAATTCGACCTAGGTTGGGATGTTAGCGCTTCATGGGGTACGAGGCGTGACACTATATATTTCACTAAACCATCTCAGAAATTCTGATTTTATTAGCAGAGATGACGGGGCACAATTACAAAGCTGGAATAGATCGTACGTGACCTAATTCATTAAAGAAAATAACTGATGAATCTGCCAAGAATCAAAGAGAAGGGGCCTACTACATGATTGACATGCTAGACATAAGTTGCCAAAATGTGTCCTGTTCTAAATGCGATGTAGAGTTCTTATGGGGTCTTGAGGAGGTCCATTGTCCCCAGACTAATTCTATGGCTTGAAAGCGATGTCATAAAACCCTGCTTGTTGATTTTTATATTTTTTTTTATCATTGTCCACAATTTTTTTTTCTCATCCAAACGATTGTGAGTTCAAGATATATGAACAACTCAACATATATACCACACACTTAGAGGGGCACGTAAGGACTGCAACAAAATTTCACGTAGAGATTTAGAACTAATATGGCAAAATTTAGGACTAAATTAGTATTCGTACAGTAAGGTGAAGATTGATTGGACAATTTCTAAAGGGATGTCTGACGTTATGGTTAAGCCAAGCGGGTTTGAAAAAACCCAAACTGTACATTGCTCCCAGTGCGCAAGTTGGCTCATTTTGTCCTTTGTCCTCCGTTCATTGCATGGCTCAAAGCCACGTCAAGTCCCCAATTTTTAATGTCTAGTGCACATGTAACGCACGTTATTCTATGTCTTTTCACTATCGTTGATGATGGCAATATCTCACTGGTCGCCATCTTTAGAAACCAAAATTTGATTCTTTTCTTCTTTTCCCTCGTTATTCCATTCTTTTCTTTAAGTTACACAGACATCCCTTTCATTTTACGTGAATGCATGGGATACCTAATTTGGGACTAATAGTCTAAAATAATTTTAAAAAAACAAATAAAAGTTTACCCTTGATATGTTGTGTAGTGGAGTTGCATGGTATATATAACCTAAACGATTTTGGCTAAATCTTATTATAGAACAAATGTACCTCATGTTTATCTTTTTTAGCCCACTGTTTAAAATTTTGCGTGCATAACATGACTTAAGCTGTATTGGCAATAATTATAAACTAATCGAAGTAGGCAGGCTTGCTGCCATTACTGTTGGGAAGCATGTAACGGGAGAATCGACTAACTTGTTCGATGCACTCCGAATCAATTTTCCAGGATCGTATGTTGAATCACCAGCAAACGATGAACGAATCTACTTTATGTTGGTCCGAATACAATCACAGGGAAAGTATTCTTGTTCCACAGCGTTAATGCCGATTGTCTTCTTTAAGTATGTACGGAATCTTTATTGCATCGAGAGAGAGAAATCTGAATTTCTTGTTATCGGTTCTCATTTAGGAAGTTATCTTAACTACCCTTAAGAAACTCTTCTCCCACCTCTTCAAAAGGTGTCTCTCAGACACGCTTCTCATTAAAGCAAATGGTGTCCCTTAGACACATACATCATGGGCGGACCGACGAAATATAACGTCTCCCACTCGCACATGATAGACTTGATGATGCTCTATTAAGAACATAAGGCATTCAACATTCATCTACCTTAGAAATAATTCATACTAGCAAAAAAGCCATGCGACCAGTGAGTACACCTACACTTAGGAGCTCTAATTATGCAACCGTTAGGGACAACATAATGGCTACAACCCCAAAAATAAATAAATAATTGATGTCTCACGGTGCCCCAGACATATTTTGTTACATCAGTCCAAGTATACCTATCCCTTAAAGGGTATACTTGACTTTTCTCAAAAAACACCAAGCATTTACAATTATTTCCGAAAGCCATTGAAGGCGAAATAATTGGTCAACCAGTAAACACATGTGATAGATGTAAAACAACAATAGTCTTTCTTCGCACTCATGTCTCTCTCCATTTCAGAACAACTGCTTTCCTAGACATGTCCTATAAAGCCATATCTATTTATGACCACCGGTAACATGCTAAAGTAGCAACATTGATCTTCTACTTCAAGAACATAGTCAGAAGTAACATAGAGCACAAAGTAAGGTAAATTATAAATTACCTTAAGGACTCACCAATGAATAAAAAGGGATAATTATTGTCACGCCCCGACCTCCACAGTACACGAGCATCCCACCATTGGTCGTCTCAGGTGCAACGCTCCCAGGATGCGTCGCCGACCCACCACACACAGAGAACAATACACATACGAAAGCAACGTATATAAATATATATACACTCGTACAATGAATATGACAACCATGAATAGCACAACACTTTAAAAACCAATATGATTAAAACATACTTGCATTACCATAAAATAGTTACAATATATATGTACATTTATAAAACAAATTACTCTTTATACAAGCCAAACTAGGAAACACAAGAAAACCGACACGCAGCAGCCATTCGATCAAAAAGGGGCAATGGATGGGAGAAGGTCGAGTCAGTTACGGGTTATAGTTAAGTCGCCGTAAAAAAGGGACATCTTCTAGATAAGAACTAGGACTAAACTAAGGCATCCAGTTCGGATCGGACCCTAAGGAATCGTCTTCCGAACTCTCCTGAGGCTCAGACTCCTCCAGGGAACTTTCCCGGGGTTCGAACTCCTCCGAGTCCATGTCCTGAACTGTAGCTTGTTCGTCCTCTGAGTCCGGTTCCAATTTTGGGTCGAGGTAAAGTCCTAGTTCCTCATCCGAATCTAGTGCAACGACTTCTCCATCCTCAGCTTCATCCATTTCCATTGCTTCCAGTACCTCAACTTCATTCGCTAACTGATCTTGATCCTCCACTACCACCTATGGTTCATTATCCATCGCGTCATCATAGGCATCTCCAACTGGTTCATCCTGAGGGTCTATCACTTCACCATCTGCAACGATCAACGCCATCATACTGTGCTCATCCAAAGGGGAGTCAAAGGTCCTAAGCAGTCTACCTATATTCCTGTTAGAGTCTCAAATACACCGGGCGACATATTCCTGAGTCTGATTAAAGAACTCTCCAACATCAATGGAAACCACAGAGCGGTATCTTATATAAGCCTCTCCATTGCTCGAAGGGAAAACACTCACAAACTGCTCGATCTGTATTGGGATCCCAAAAAGCATAAGTGACTACGGCATCTCAAGGGCGAGGGTCTAAAAGTTTGGTTTAAAGCACCACTGAGAACACGTCTCAATGAGTAAAACCTCCTAAACCTAGGTTAGGTTAATGTACAATCTCCTGACCGGGAAAACAATACAAAACACAAACGATGACCTAGACCTTCGGACCCAAACCAATAATCATACAGACCCTGCAGGTTAAACAATTGAATATATAATGATCACAGCACATACGTGGCACACCTCGTTACACGTACACCATACACATGCTAATGCTTTTCTGTGCTAATACCACCAGCCATACATCGAGTCTCACGCGTTAATACAAGGGTCAACGCAATCATGTGCATGTAAATGCTATTTTTGTGTCGTGTTCATATTTTGAATCACACTGCACACTAGCTCGATGTTCATTCTCATTATTGATATTCGACCCGAAGGCCCGACCCGAAGGCCACGATCCGAAAACTCGATTCGAAGACCACGATCCGAAGGCCCGACCCGAAGGCCACGATCCGAAGACCAAATACAACACTTCGCGGTCCACATATAGCGTGTCTGGCCCAGTGTCTCTAGCCCACGTTAAAATGCTTTAGGCGCAACACCGATCTCCTCACGGATAATGCCGTCTTCCGGACGAACCGGGCACAACCCGAAGGCCTTAAAGTGATCACACAGCACACGGCCAATTTTATCCGAACCCGGCATAAACGCTTCAAGCATTTAGGGTGATCACATGCTCATGTCAGGCACACATTCCCGCATAATTTCATCACACGCCTCACTCTCGGCATACGAAATGCGTGGCCATGCAATGTCGTGCAGTGCATCAAGAGAATTAAATATGCACAAGCACTCAGTTAATCAATATTACCACACGGTGCCCAATCCATAAATAACGTGCTTAATTCACAAACAACATGCTCAATTGGCTAATTAATACTGTGCTCCCCGAAGTATAACTTATAATTCATTAATCAATTCGAATCATCACGCAGCCAATCACATTTTGCACGAAGCGACCATACGAGCACACCATATAACATAGCACAATTAAGCACAAATAATTCATAATTCAACCGACAATCAATCATCCCGGGCGGTCCCGACAATTACGCTAATAAATTCCCAATTGGCCTAATCTAGTCCAAAATTCCCTAATTGGACAGCCACTATTCATCCATCTTGGGTCCATTTTCGTCTCTAATTTAATCACACTAATCCACCAATATTATTCCGGTACTAATTTTCACCAATCGGTTCAATAATTATTCCTAATATACACCGATAATACCCAAACCAGTCCAGAAAATGTATTGTAAGTCCTAATCCGATTTTAGGGTTTTACTCACTTAATCCAACTTCATGGCGACGAGGAACGGCGGCCGATCACCGATAAACAGTGAAACCGGTGGCGGCATTCTCGACGGACACCGTACGAACACTGTACGGATAGCGACATATGGCAACGTACGAACGGGCTGGAGGTCACGGCGACAGCAGCTCGCCCGATTGAGCTCCAGCGCGGCGGCGGCTTGCTTCGGCAGTCCTTTAGCCGGACAGAAAACAAGGGAGAGAGAGAGAGAATAGGGATGGGGGAGAGAGAGAACGAACGGGATGAGGTGAGGCTAGGCGGCGCCAGCGTCCAGCGGCTCCAGCGAACGGCGGCTCCTGTCACGCCCCGACCTCCTCGGCGCGCGACAACCCGCTCCATGGTCGATATAGTACGACGTCCCAGGACTTATCATCGTCGACCCATTTCCCATAACAAGTCATAAAGTACATGCGGAAGCAAAAATTTTAAAACACCCGTACATGTAATCATGAGAACCAGGGAAGCAATACTAGGAATACTTAAGCAACGTACACATCCATCACAAAAACCGTCAGAAATATCCTTACATTGTTCCAAAGAAAACCACAATAGAAAATAGGGTGTAACAAAGAGTACTATCACGTGAGTCAGAAGGGCTGAAAAACAAGAAGGCCAACTGCTACAAAGTAAAGGGTCTGAAGTCCAAAAAGTGTCTACTCTAAAAAAAGACTAAGCCTGGCCTAAGGCGTCCAATCCGGATCAGAGTCGTCGGACTCTGATGAACTCTCGGGTATCTTTGAATCTTCACTAGGAATCTCCTCCTCAGACTCTTCAGTATCCATCGGCTCGGCTTCGTCGACTTCCATTGGTTCCACCACCGGATCTTCCACTACTGGTTCATGGTCTACACCTCCTAATTCCTCATCCTCGGCAGCTTCATACCAACCAAAAGGACCCATGATCTCCTCCGAATCCATCTCAGAATCCACGATCTCGCCGCTCGGGCACTGCGGATCTAACTGGCCATCTATGGTAAACGGGACATCCATAGTGCAGAGAGGTCCATATTCCTCTCCAAAACGATCACGGAAGCACCACACTACGTATTCATGAACTTCAGGATGTGTCGTACCTACGTCTACACTTATTAGAGAATAATGCCTCAAGTACACCTCCCCATTCCCTACTGGATATGCAGTCATAGTATGCTCATACTCTAAGGGGATCCCAAAACGTATCAGGACAGGTGGCTTCGTCATGGACGTGGGTCTGAAAGGTTGGGTTATAAAAATCGTGAGACACTTCTCAGTAAGTGAAAACCTCTAAACCTAAACTAGGCTAACATGCATCTCCTGACGGGAAAATAAAATCACATAAAATGACTTGGGCTCTTAGGCCCAAATCGGCATTCTCAATGACCCTGCAGGTTAGGTAAAACCAATAATATCACTTCACATACGCGGCATCTTCAGTCATACGTGCGTCATACGCATGCTAAAAACCTTTAGTTGTCGGTTCAAAGTATGGACCACCGAATCGCACAATTTCGCACGCTAATTCAGGCATTCATATGCATGCAATTGCCACTACCTTGCCATGCATGCGATTTAACTCATATGGCATTCTGGCATAAGATTCCATTCGTGTCCCGATTATAAAATAGAATCCGCTTGGACACATCCCATACTATGCCCCGCAGATTCCATTGCATACTCAGGCACTATGCATCACACGTAATAATTGTTTATTCTGTTAATTCGACCCGAAGGCCCTACCCGAAGGCCCGATCCGAAGACCACGACCCGAAGGCCCGACCCGAAGGCCACGATCCGAAGACCCGATCCGAAGACCACAACCCGAAGGCTCGACCCGAAGGCCACGATCCGAAGACCAATCACAACACTTCATGGCCAGTGTAAAGACGCCCCAGGACCAGTGTCTCTAGCCCGCGTAAACACATCAGGATGGTCGTCTTTCGGACGTACCGGGCATCGTCCTGCTCCAAAGTGCATGAGGACGGCACGACCCGAAGGCCACGACTCGAAGGCCTTAAGTGATCACACGGCACACTGCCAATTTTTATCTGAACCCGGCGTGGAACGCATCAGGAAATTAGGTGATCACGAGTCCATGGCATACACGCACTCTTGCACAGTTTCCACAAGCTTCATACTCGGCATGCATAATGCGTGGCCATGCAATTTCGCACACGGATGTTGGTGCAATGTACCACGAACATAATATCCCACAATGTACAACACAATTCAATGCCACAAATTCCTGTTCAACGATCCACGTCATATGCTTAATTAGCCCAATCAACACCATGGGGCATCACATGCGAAATTGGCACTTATGACGTATTCTGGCATTAAGATGTACATTAACAAATCATCAATCACACTCCACAACGGTCGGTCACACGAGCACACGGCATGGTAGACCCAACACATCACAATTGAACACGTTGACACACGGTTCAACCATCCCGACAATCCCGGCACTCTAATCCATCCAATCCTCGAACTATCGATAAATGGACCATCAAATCCCGATGTGAACAGCAGCTATTCCTCCTCATTTCGGCCTCTAATCCACATCTAAATTCCATTTTGTCACTTCTCCAATAATTTCTCGACACCCACTAATCACATATAATTTCATGCAAGTCCTAATCGACACTAATCGACTAATAATCACACCCTAAGCCCGTTAAAACGTATTATCGTCCTAATTAGGGTTTAGAGGTTTACACCCACATATTAGTCGCACAAGGCCCAATTAAATTTGCAATGGACAGCCACTAATCAGTCCGAGAGAGAAAAACCGAGAATATACAAAATCGGGTCTAAACTGGGCAGTTGCACAGTGACAGAAATCCATTTGAAATAAATAGCAAATCAATTCCAAAAATTACGAAATTTGGATATGTTGTACAAAACATCTTGATAAACATTTTCTGTGAAGAACTCGAAACCTAGTTCCAACCGTAAGCACTTTGTTTTGATACTCAAAGCCGGACAGAACCCGGTTCGCTCAAACAGCCCCTCAGACCATAAAAAATACAACTCATTCAGTACCCAAATCACTTTGGAAATCCCTGAAATTTTTATATGTCATGGAAACAAGTGTTTCTAATAATCTTTGTGAAGGACGTTTGTTGAGATAAGGTCTGGAAAATTTTATAAAAATTCAGAAAAACAAAAAGGTCGGGTGAACAGTAAATCGGGCAGTTTTGTGACGGTCTGAAAACCGACCTCCGAATGGCCCCAAAAAATTTCCAAAAATTCTGAATTTAAATTATGTTATACTTAAAGATGTTGGGAACAATTTTCATGAGGAAACTTTCTCAGATTCGGCACACAATGATTACAAAAAAATTAATAATGCACAGAGGTACAGTAACAACCAGAAATCCGAGAATCATAAACTTGTACCATTAAGCAAATCAAGCTTATGCAACCACAAAACCAATCATACACAGCCCCTAATCCCATCTAGAGCGCATAATCGTCCTAATTAGGGCTTAGAGGAATACACTCACTTAATCTGAGCTCGGGACGACGAGGAATGGCAGCCGATCACCGGTAAACGGTTTAACCGGCAGCACGATTCCAAAGGGTGGCGGTGAGCGGCGATGCGGCTCCGGCGGCGAATGGTGGTTCTTGGCTCTCACGCGGCCGAGAATGAGAGGGAGAGACCGAAATAGAGAGAGGGCGAGACGGAGAGGAAAGGAGAGAGAGAGAGAGAGAGAAGGGGGAGATGTTGATGGTGGTTTGTAACCGACGCGAGGGGGAAAGACGAAGAGTCTCGGTACTAATTGTAGTAAGGTGTAACCGATGCGAGGGAGGGAGATGAAGAGTCTCTGCTTGATGGGAGAGTGATGGGTATCTTCTAAATTTCGGAATACTATTTGGGCTCGGGGGTAAAGTTGTCATTTCTCTCCGATTCCGAGTCGTATTGCCGTTTTTCGACCGGGTCAATCCCATACATGAATGGCCAACATAATTTGATGTTGTCCCTGTGAAAACCATCTTGTATACCCACGAAAATCGGTCTCGAAGTCCGGACCCGAATTTCGGGATGTTACAGCTCCGGCGGTGCTCCAACATACGAACGGCGACCAAGAGGAGGACGAGCGAAGGAGGAGGAAACGTGGAGGAGGGGAAGCTGTTCGGTGGGGCTAGCTGAATGAGGGGGAGGGGAGAGAGAGCTGGTCAAACCGGTCAAATATGGGGGCTAGAGGGCGCCACGTGTCGCCGATCCGAGCAATTTGACCAAAATACCCCTAGTCCCACGGTCCTAAATCATCTTCATCCAATAATTGAAGGGTAAAAAGGTCTTTGAGTCCAATAATTGAGCTGGAAATTCAGACTTAATTATCCCAAAATTATCCCAAAATTTCATATCCCAAAAATAGCCCAGGGGCAAAACGGTCATTTTTCCGGTCCCTGGTTGAAATTTCAATTTTTGGCTGTACCAACCCAAAATGTGTGTGGCCAACATAATATAGTGTCGGAATCGCGAAAATAGCTTCTTAAGCCTTCGAAAATCGATTGCAAAGTCCTGAGGATTAAAATAATATTATTTTTCACTTCCGAGCCAAAATTCTAATTTTGACCAAAACAACTCTAAATGTATGTGGCCACTCCAAAATGACTTTGGCCTCAAAAAATAACCTCATACGGTCTCAAAGTCCAAGTCGGTGTCGCGAGAGGCAAAATCATAATTTTTTCACCCCCGGACCGAAATTCCAATTTTCAACCGTACTTACTCAAAATATGCGTGGTCAGCACAATATGACATCAGATTCCCAAAAATAGTCTCTTAAGCCGTCGAAAATCGATATCGAAATCCAGGTCCAATTACGCGATCAAAACTTACTCAATTTCAATTTTCGGTGTCTCTCACTAACGGGCAGCTGTTTAGGGGTTGCCCATATCGACCTAAGATTATCCGAGTTATCCCGGCCTCGATTATCGAGAAAACGAGAGAAATTATCACTAGATCCGAAGGTTACGATCTTTCGATTTAAATTCGGGATTTATTGGCCACGTGTACTTTCGATCAAACAGAATCACCTACTATCCGAGCGTGTATCGTTGGCCTTGGCCAAACCAAATACGTCACCTTCCTAAGATTAGCTCACACTTGCCCAAAATATTCCCTCATCATTTCTCGAAATTTGTGCTAGACTCGCAGTCCGGTCCTTGGTCTACGTACCGGTTTTCTAATTAGCCATTCCCATTTGGTCAGTATCCCGAGAGTGATCAGCTCCGGGCGAGACTCACTAAAGTGAAATAAGAAATAATATTCGTTTTATTAATTTCGAAATTGAGTCAAAATTCGGGATGTTACAATGCTTCCCCCCTTACAAAAATTTCGTCCTCAAAATTTGTAATCTACCCTTAGCTACTCAAACAACTGGGGGTGTTAACGTCTCATGGCCTCCTCGCTTTCCTATGTAGCGCCTTCAGTTCCATGATGTTCCTAGACGACCTTGACTTTCGGGTTCGTCTTGTTCCTTAGCACACGATCTTTTTGATCCTTAATCCTGACTGGTCTTTCCACGTACGACACTCGGTCGTGCACATCTATTTCCTCATACCTCATAACGTAGGTCGGATCTGGTTTATACTTTCTTAACATTGACACGTGAAAAACGTTGTGTACTTGGGACAGGCTGGGTGGCAAGGCAAGTTAGTACGTTATATCACCAATCTTTTCCAATATCTTGAATGGTCCGACATACCTTGGACTGAGTTTTCCTTTCTTGCCGAATCGAGATAATCCTTTCATAGGTAACACCTTGAGAAATACATGGTCTCCAACTTGGAACTCCAATGGTCGTCATCTCCGATCAGCGTAGCTCTTTTGGCAACTCTAGGCTGTCTTCAGTCTATCTCTGATAATCTCAACGGCCTTCACTGATTGTTGTACCAACTCTAGCCCCGTGATACTTCGTTCACCAACTTCGTCCTAGCATACCGGCGTTCTGCACGCTCTACCATATAAGGCTTCGAATGATGCCATTTGGATGCTTTGCTGAAAACTATTATTATAGGCAAATTCCACCAGATGCAGCTGTTCTTCCCATTTGCCTTGAAAATCCAATACACAAGCTCTCAGCATATCCTCTAAGGTCTGAATCGTCCTTTCAGACTGACCATCTATTTGCAGATGATAAGCTGTACTGAACCGCAACTTTGTTCCCATTGTCATTTGCAGACTTTTCCAGAAATTCGCTGTAAATCTCGGATCACGATCTGATGTAATCATCACTGGTACCCCTTGAAGTCGGACTATCTGTCGCATATACAATTCTGCATACCTTTCTAGTTCAAAATCCTTTCGAATAGCCAGAAAATGTATTGACTTAGTCAAACAGTCCACTATCACCCATATCGAATCATGTCCTCTCTGACTTCGCGGTAATCCCGTTACGAAATCCATTGTGATATATTTCCATTTCCATTCAGGAATTTCCAACGGTCTTAGCAGTCCTCCAAGTTTACAGTGTTGTGCCTTCACTTGTTGGCAGGTCAAGCACTTGGCCACATGCTTGGCCACATCTTTCTTCAGTCCATTTCACCAATAATATTGCCGTAAATTTTGGTACATCTTTGTACTACTTGGGTGGATACTGTAGTTACTGCAATGTGCCTCTTTTAAAATTTCCTCACTTAGTTTCAAATCGTCAGGCACACACAATCGTCCTTAGAAATTCAAAATTCCATCCTCACTTACTTGAAATTATGGTTTTCTCATGGTGACGTCTATTCCAACAATCTTTTGTATCTCTGGATCCGTAAACTGGAGTGCCTTGATCCTGGCCTGGATTTCTGGTTCAATTCTTAATGCGGCCATCAGGCTAGATATCTGACTTATCTCAAATTTGAATTTTGAATCCCTGAGCTTTTCCAGCAAGGTTCACTCTCTGACCATCATGTGTGCCATACTTGATTTACGACTTAGCGCATCTGCTACTTGATTAGCTTTCCTAGGGTGATACATGATGTCACAGTCGTAGTCCTTCAGAAGTTCCATCCATCAGCACTGTCTTATATTTAACTCCTTTTGCGAAAACAGGTACTTGAGGCTTTGATGGTATGTATAAATCTGGAACTTTTCTCCACACAAATAATGCCTCTAGATCTTTAGGGAAAATATGATTGCTGCCAATTCTAAATCATGTGTTGGATAGTTCAATTCATGCGGCCTCAATTGGCATGACGCATATGTAACCACTCTTCCGTGTTGCATCAAAACACATCCAAGTCCTCTTAATGACGCATCGCTATAAACCTCAAATCCTCTTGGTCCGGATAGAATGGTCAGTACCGGAGCAGTTGTTAACCTATGCTTCAACTCCTGGAAACTTTTCTCACACTTATCATCCCATATGAACTTAGATTCCTTCTTTAGTAATTGTGTCAATGGCATGGCTATCGACGAGAATCCTTCTACAAAGCGTCGATAATAACCAGCCAATCCCAAGAAGCTCCGGATCTCTATTACTGAGGTTGATCTTAGCTACTTCATCACTGCCTCAATCGTCATTGGGTCCACAAAGATTCCATCTCCAGAGACTATATGACCAAGTAACGCTACTCTACTTAGCCAAAACTCACACTTACTGAACTTGATGAAAAGTGCGTGTTCTTTCAAAGTCTGTAGTACCTCAGTCAAATGCACTTCATGTTCCTTTAGGCTTTTCGAATACATCAAAATGTCGTCAATAAACACTATGACGAATATGTCCAGAAATTCCTTGAATACTCTATTTATTAGATCCATGAAGGCTGCATGGGCATTTGTCAATCCGAAGGGCATCACTGTGAACTCATAGTACCCATACCGCATCCTAAAAGCGGTCTTAGGTACGTCCTCCTTCTGGATTCTCAGTTGATGGTATTCGGTCAGCAAATCAATCTTGGAAAACACGGATGCTCCTTGCAACTGATCAAACAAGTCATCGATCCTCGGCAGTGGGTACTTATTCTTAATCGTCACTTGATTTAACTACCTATAATCAATGCATAACCTCATTGTCCTGTCCTTTTTCCTTACAAACAGGACTGGTGCTCCCCACGGAGACACACTAGGACGAATGAAACCTTTGTCTAACAATTCCTATATATGTACTTTCAATTCTTTCAATTCTGTCAACGACATTCAATACGGCGCTTTCGAAATTGGCTCGGTTCCTGGAGCCAACTCGATAACAAATTCCACCTCTCGCTCCGACGGCAAACCCAACAATTCCTCAGGAAAAACCTCAGGGAAATTACATACTATAGGTATCTCTTCCAACTTAAGTTCCGCCATTGTTGGATCTACAACATTCACTAAATATCCTTCACATCCATTGTCCAACAATTCTGTCACTTTGAGCAAAGAAATCCAAGGGATTGAGGTTCCTTCTCGGTTTCCCTGAAATTTAAACCTTGGACGTCCAATTGGATTAAATTGAATCGTCCTATTGCCGCAATCCATGACGACTTTCTGGTTCACTAGCCAGTCCATCCCAACCATCACATCAAAATCGAACATGACTAACACTGCCAAGTCGATGCTTTCTTCTCTATCCCCAATCACAATCTTAAAGTTGGGATATCCAAAAGAGACTAACATCTTATCATTCATAAGCGTCGACACACAAAGCATAGTCTTAAGCAACATGGGTTCCAAACCAACCAATTTAACAAACTGCTCCAAAATAAAGGAATGGGTCGCCCCCGGATCAAATAACATATAAGCTGCATAGCCACAAAGAGAAATGGTACCTATGACTACGCCTAGCACGTTCTCTGCATCTCTACGCGCCACGGCATAGACTTGTCCTTGTGCTAGTGGTCGTCCCTGGTTAGCCGGTGGGGGAGGTCCGGCTTGATCTCCAACTCACGGCGGTGGTACTGGTCTAGACGGTCCTAAGGGACGCTGTTGCGGGCAATTCTTGATCTGGTGCTCTAAACTCCCACACCTAAAGCACGCCCCAAATCTGCCTTGTTGGGGGTTCAGCTTTCCTATGTTCCTTTTTGTAGGTGGAACAAAATGCCCGTTTCCTATTATCGGCCTTTTTCCCAAACAGCAATTGTCTCTGCCCTGAGCAAATCGCAATCCAGCGGTAGCTACTCTTTCTTGTTGATCCCTTTCCATTATCTGTGCCCTTTCATACATTTCATCGAAATCCTTGATTTTATGCGATAGAATCTAACTCCGAAGATCCGGTTTTAAACCATCTCGAAATCTCCAAGCTTTGTCTCGCGGGTTATCAACCATAGTCGGTGCGAACTTAGCCAACCTCGCGAACTCTGCTTCGTACTGATCAATAGTCATCGGACCCTAGCGCAGTCACATGAACTCCATTAATTTTCTCTCTTGGGCAACTTCCGAAAAGTACTTTCCATAAAACTCTCAATAAGTACGGCCCAATTCAGTTCGGTGCCTTCCAGAAACACTCTGCCCTTGGTGGCCTTCCACTAATCATTCGCACCACTTTGCAACTGATATGCTGCCAATGCCACTTTCTCTGAATCTGTGCACCCTAATACCTCAAATGCCTTTTCCAACTCATCTATCCAATTTGGTACAGCTTCGGGGTCACCCTTGCCGTTAAACTTCGGTGGTTTTATCTTTAAAAACTGTTCCACTAGTTGGGGCATCTTTCTGACTACAGCTGGCTGGCTCTGTCCTTGTTGGGCTCGATTGCCTTCATTACCAGCAACTGGGGCGGCCTCAGCAGCTTGGGCGTAAGCTGTGGCCCTTTCCTAGGCTTGCAAACCAAATACATGTCCTACTTCCCGCAGGGTATCCATCACATCATCAAACCTCGGTTCTCTAGCATCACGAGCTCCTTCACTAGACTAGCCTTGAGGCCCCTTTCCCTTTCTCCTACTCATCCTTACAAACTCGGCTACTCAACTCAACTACCTGCTATAATTCCACCAAGGAATTAAAGACTTAAACTAAGCCAATCTAACCCAGTCTAAGTCCTAGGCAAGTGTTTAGCACAACAAGCTAACACTCAGCATGCGTTTCAACACAAATAACACAAACTTCACCCAAGGAGATTGATATACATACCTCGAGTCCTGTTGCACCTGCATTAATACGGGTCACACAATGAACCACTCAAAACACAAACTATCAGGAGATGTACTTAGCACACGAGCTTACCCTAAGGACTACCCTTGGTCTCATCGCTCCTTATCACTCCAAGTTCTGATCGAAATGGATCGAGCTGACCTTGCTCTGATACTAACTCAATACGGGAGATGTCACGCCCCGACCTCTATGGTATGCGAGCATCCTGCCTTTGGTCGTCTCAGGTGCAACGCTCCCAGGATGCGTCGCCGACCCAACACACACAGAGAACAATACACATGCTGAAGCAACGTATATAAATATATATACACCTGTACAATGAATATGACAACCATGAATAGCACAACACTTTAAAAACCAATATGATTAAAACATACTTGCATTACCATAAAATATTTACAATATATATGTACATTTATAAAACAAACTACTCTTTATACAAGCCAAACTAGGAAACAAAAGAAAACCGACACGCAGCAACCATTGGATCAAAAAGGGGCAATAGCTGGGAGAAGGTCGAGTAGTTACAGGTTATGGTTAAGTCGCCATCAAAAAGGGACATCTTTTAGATAAGAACTAGGACTAAACTAGGGCATCCAGTTCGGATCGAACCGTGAGGAATCGTCTTCCAAACTCTCCTGAGGCTCAGACCCATTCGGGGAACTCTCCTGGGGTTCGGACTCCTCCAAGTCCATGTCCTGAGCTGCAGCTCGTTCGTCCTCTGAGTCCGATTCCAATTCTGGGTCGAGGTAAAGTCCTAGTTTCTCATCCGAATCTAGTTCAGCGGCTTCTCCATCCTCAGCTTCATCCATTTCCATGGCTTCCGGTACCTCAACTTTATTGGCCAACTGATCCTGATCCTCCACTACCACCTGTGGTTCATTATCCATTGCATCATCATAGGCATCTCCAACCAGTTCATCCTGAGGGTCTATCACTTCACCATCTGCAATGATCGGTGCCATCATACCGTGCTCATCCAAAGGGGAGTCAAAGGTCCTAAGCGGTATACCTATATTCCTGTTGGTGTCTTGAATACACCAGGCGACATATTCCTGAGTCTGGTTAAAGAACTCTCCAACATCAACGGAAACCACAGAATGATATCTTATATAAGCCTCTCCATTGTCCAAGGGTAAAACGCTCACAAACTGCTTGATCTGTGTCGGGATGCCAAAAGCGTAGGTGGTTGCGGCATCTCAAGGGCGAGGGTTTGAAAGTTTGGTTTAAAATACCAATGAGAACACGTCTCAATGAGGAAAACCTCCTAAACCTAGATTAGGCTAACGTACAATCTCCTGACCAGGAAAACAATAGAAAACACAAATAATGACCTAGGCCCTCGGACCTAGACCGATAATCATACAGACCCTACAGGTTAGACAGTTCAATATATAATGATCACAGCACATACGTGGCACACCTCATTACGAGTACGCCACATACATGTTCATGCTTTTCCGTGCTATACCACGAGCCATACACCAAGTCTCATGCGTTAATACAAGGGTCAACGTAATCATGTGCATGTAAATGCTATTTTTGTGTCATGTTCATATTTTGAATCACACTGCACACTAGCTCGATATTCATTCTCATTATTGATATTCGACTCGAAGGCTACGATCCGAAGATCCGATCCGAAGACCACGACCCGAAGGCTCAACCCGAAGGCCACGATCCGAAGACCAAATACAACACTTCGCTGCCCGCATATAGCGTATCTGGCCCAATGTCTCTAGCCCGCGTCAATACACTCTAGGCGCAACGCTGATCTCCTCATAGACAATGCCGTCTTTCGGACGAACTGGGCACCACCCGAAGGCCTTAAAGTGATCACACAGCACACGGCTAATTTTATCTGAACCCGGCGTAAACGCTTCAGGCATTTAGGGTGATCACATGCTCATGTCAGGCACACATTCCCACATAATTTCATCACACGCCTCACTCTCAGCATACGAAATGCGTGGCCATGCAATGTCGTGTAGTGCATCATGAGCATTAACTATACACATGCACTCAGTCAGTCAATATTACTACACGGTACCCAATTCATAAATAGCGTGCTTAATTCACAAACAATGTGCTCAATTGGCCAATTAATACCGTGCGACCCGAAGTACAATTTATAATTCATAAATCAATTCAAATCATCAGGCGGCCAATCACATTTTGCACGAAGCGGCCATATGATCACACCATATAACATAGCACAATTAAGCACAAATAATTCATAATTCAACCGACAATCAATCATTCCGGGCGGTCCCGATAACTACGCTAATAAATTCCCAATTAGCCTAATCTAGTCCAAAATTCCCTAATTGGTCAGCCACTATTCATCCACCTCAGGTCCATTTTCATCTTCAATTTAATCACACTAATCCACCAATATTATTCCGATACTAATTCTCACCAATCGATTCAATAATTATTCCTAATATACACCGATAATATCCAAACCAGTCAAGAAAATGTACTGCCAGCCCTAATCCAGGTTTATGGCGTTTACTCACTTAATCCAACTTTATGGCGACGAGGAACGGCGGCCGATCATCGATGAGCAGTGAAATCGACGGCGGCGTTCCCCGCGGACATCGTACGGACCGTATGGCCACTGTATGGATAGAGACGTATGGCGACGTACGGATGGGCTGGAGGTCACGGCGGCAGCAGCTCGGTCGATTGAGCTCCGGCGCGGCGGTGGCTTGCTCCAGCGATCCTTTGGCCGGATGGAAAACAAGGAAGAGAGAGAGAGAACAGGGATGAGGGAGAGAGAGAACGGACAGGATGAGGTGAGGATAGGCGACGCCGACATCAAGTAGTTCCGACGAACGGCGGCTCCGGCGGTGCTTCGGCGTACGGACGAAGACTAAGAGGAGGACGGGCGGAGGAGGAGGAAACGTGGAGGAGGGGAAGTTGTTTGGTGGGGCTGGATGAATGAAGGGGAGAAGAGAGAGAGCTGGTTAGACCGATCAAATATAAGGGGCTAGAGGGCCCCACGTGTCATCGATCCGAGCAATTTGACTAAAATACCCCTATTCCTACGGTCCTAAATCATCCTCATCTAATAATTAAAGGGTAAAAGGGTCTTTGAGTTCAATAATTGAGCTGGAAATTCAAACTTAATTATCCCAAAATTTTGGATCCCGAAAATAGCCCAGGGGCAAAACGGTCGTTTTTCCGGTCCCAGGTCAAAATTTCAATTTTTGGTTATACCAACCCCAAATGTGTATGGCCAACATAATATGACGTCAGAATCGCGAAAATAGCTTCTTAAGCCTTCGAAAATCGATTGCAAAGTCCTGAGGATTAAAATAATATTATTTTTCACTTCCGAGCCAAAATTCCAATTTTTGATCAAAACAACTCTAAATGTACGTGACCACCCCAAAATGACATTGGCCTCAAAAAATAATCTTATACGGTCTCAAAGTCGAAGTCGGTGTCCCGAGAGGCAAAATTGTAATTTTTTCACCCCCGAACCAAAATTCCAATTTTCAACCGTACTTACTCAAAATATGCATGGTCAGCACAATATGACGTCAGATTCCCAAAAATAGTCTCTTAAACCGTGGAAAATCGATATCGAAATCCGGGTCCAATTACGCGATCAAAATTTACTCAATTTCAATTTCCGGTGTCTCTCACTAACGAGCAGCTGTTTCGGAGTTACGCGTATCGACCTAAAGTTATCTGAGTTATCCCGGCCTCGATTATCGGGAAAACGAGAGGAATTATCACTAGTTCTGAAGGTTACGATCTTTCGGTTTAAGTTCGAGATTTATTGGCCACGTGTACTTTCAGTCAAACAGAATCACCTGTTATCTGAGTGTACATCATTGGCCTTGGCCAAACCAAATCCGTCACCTTCCTAAGATCAGCCCACACTGGCCCAAAATATTCCCTCATCGTTTCTCGAAATCTGTGCCAGACTCGCGATCCGGTCCTTGGTCCATGTATTGATTTCCTAATTAGCCATTCTTATTTGGTCAGTATCCCTAGAGTGATCAGCTCCAGGCGAGACTCACTAAAGTAAAATAACAAATAATATTTGTTTTATTGATTCCGAAATTGAGTCGAAATTCGGGGTGTTACAATTATACTCATCTCCCTTATTGGTCAAATAAAGCACATGTAGTATGAATTACATGCTATAGTAGATTTCTCTTTCTATAAGAGCGTATGTCATTTATTAATCATATCCACTATACGAATCTTAGCCTAAACATAGTCACATGCTTCTCACATACTTATGTTTAGCTGAGTGTTATATCAGCTCGCATTCCACGGCGCCCAATTTAGTACTCGCATCCGGCTACCTTTAGGCATACATGATTGTGGGACTATCATATTCGGTTTTATCACATACGAATAACAAATCTCATCTTGGTTCCAATCAAGACAACATTAAATGGTTTTATGTACTAAATTGCTCTTTCAGCATTTATAGTACATATCGTCTCATCTCAACCCGCTTACTATAGAGTTTGAGATGATTGCTCGTGTGAGTGAGCCGATCATTGCCTGATGACATACCTTTCAACAATATATGTGTGTTTGTGCTAGTCTCATAACATTGTACTAATTGATAAAACATCAATTCATTAACAAACAAGTACAATACATATACACACATAATCCAGTGATCCTCAACAATATTACATATCATAATCACTTTCTACGTAGTCCTGGAGACATCCTATGGGTCAAGAACACATCTCTTAAAATAGCCTTTGTAAATGGATCAGCAACCATCCTGTTGGTTGAAATATATTACAAGACTACTTCCTTCTACACTATTATATCTCTGATGAAGTTATTCTTTATGAGAATGTATTTCGTTCTACCATGATACTTAAGATCTTTCACATAGGCAATGGCTGCTTGACTATCGCAATATACTGTCATTGGTCTTGGGACATCAGTGACAATAGCTAAATATTCCAAGAAACGTTTTAACCATACTGCTTCTTGCACTGCAACAAAACATGCAATAAATTCTGCCTCCATCGTGGATAGAGCTATGCATTTCTGTTTCTTACTATTCCAAGAAACAGAAGAAGTTATGGCTTGATAAAAACGAAAATACCACTTTCTAGACAATTGCTTAAGGCCATAAATTGAGCGATGAAACTTGCAAACTTTACACTCTTGACCTTTAGCAATAAAACCTATTGGTTGTTTCATATAGATTTCTTCATCTAGTTTTCCATAAATAAATGTTGTCTTTACATCCATTTGATGTAATTCTAGGTCCAAATGTGCAATAAAGGCTAAAATAAGACGTATGGAGGCAAACCTTACAACTGGTGAAAAAGTTTCCTCATAGTCTATACCCTCTTGTTGAGTATAGCCTTTCGCTACAAAGCGAGCCTTATACTTTTCAATGGATCCATCCGCCCTTCGCTTAATCTTGAAAACCCGTTTGTTTCCAATAGCCTTGCGATCAGGTGGTAGATCAACCAAGTCCCAAACGCGGTTTGTCCTCATAGACTCAATTTCATGGCAGAATGACACTATTGGTGGCATAACTTGTGTACGGCAATCACGTTGATACCATAACTTTTTTTCGGATCACTTTGGTGCTAACTTTTTTGAAAAACAATTACTTTGGTGTCAATATTGACGTGGCTTGCCAGAAATTCTACGTAGCTCTGACATGGCTTGCCGGAGAGGTCCAATCAGCATTAAAAATAAAATTAAATGCCGACGTGTATTTTTTAGAAAAATAAAAAATTATATTATAATAAAATAATAAAAAAAGGAAAATAACACAAAATTTAATTTTTTTTATTTTTTTCCTTCTTCTCCGGCGAGGGCAGCCCTCGCCGACGTCCGGTGAGACTACCTTCGCCGGCATCGGGCGGACCTCGCTCGACTTAGGCGAGGGCTTCCCTCGCCGGCCCAGGCGAGGGCCACCCTCGCCGGATCTGGCGAGGGCAACCCTTGCCGACGTCGAGCGAGGGCGACCCTCACCAGCCCAAGCGAGGGCCGCCCTCGTCGGCGCCTACCCTTGCCGGCGTCAACGACCCTCGCCCACCCAAGCGAGGGCCGCCCTCGCCGGGAAGGGCCACCCTCGCCCGACACCGGCGAGGGCAGTCTTGTCGGAGAAGAAAAAGAAATAAAACAAGGAAAAAATTCAAAAATTCAAAAAAAAACCACATAATTTCCACGTGTACAAGTTAAATTATTTTTTAAAAAAATATAAATGCCACGTCAGCTTTTTGGCCGGAGTCACTAAAGTGATCTAGTTTTTTCGATTTTAGCATCAAAGTGATCCGAAAAAAAGTTATGACACCAAAGTGATCGCCGTACACAAGTTATGGCATCAATAGCGTCCTTCTGCCCAATTTCGTCTTCCAAAACTTTTTTCCATTCTTCCTTGTTAGAAGATGAGAGAGCCTCTTGAATTGTTTTAGGCTCCGCATCGTCTTGTGGAGCAATCATAAATGCTTTCCCTTCAATTTCAAATCGACGATGGGGAATACTTTTACGATTACTTTTACGCAGCAGAATTTCTTGAGAATTCAGTTCGTTAGGCGACGCTACACTCCCACTAGGTCTTGTATGTTGAGGTAAATCTGTATTTCCCTCAATAACATTATTGGGTGTGTTATCAGAATCTTCCATCTCATGTAATTGGAAGTCCTTATCTATCTCACCTCTACTAGAAAAATCATTCTCCAAGAACGTGACATCTCGTGGCTCCATTTCAGTCACAATTCCTTCAGCTTATTCACCTATGAACACATACCCTTTGAAGTGTTCAGAATATCTAATAAAGATACATTTCTTCCCTCTAGGGCCTAATTTACTATATTGATGGGAAGAATCATGAACATATGCTGTACACTCTCAAGGTCATAGATTACTTAAGTCTGGTTTTCTACCGATTCACAATTCATAAGGGGTGGAAGTAACTGACTTAGAGGGCACACGATTAAGTATATAGGCAGCAGTCAATAATGCATCTCCCCGATATGAGATAGGTAGATTTGCCTACGCCATCATAGACCTAACCATTTTTAATAGGGTTCTATTCCTTCTTTCTGCACCCCATTTTGTTGCGGAGTATAAGGAATAGTCAATTGTCTTGCAATTCCCTTTTCATCACAAAGAGCCTTGAATTGCTCAGATAGATACTCACGTCCGCGATCGGTTCTCAATGCCTTTATTGTTTTGTTCAACTTATTCTCTACCAAAGCTATAAACCACATAAAGCAATCCAATACTTCAGACTTATAGGAGATCAGAAAAACATAACTGAAATGCGTAAAGTCATCTATAAAAGTAATGAAATATGAGGCTCCATGCCTTGCCCTCACATTTAATGGACCACAATATCAGAATTTATAAGTTGCAATGGAAGTTTAGCTCTGGTTCATTTACCAAATGGTTTTCTAGTTGTTTTTCCCGCTAAACAAGGTTCACATATGGATAGTTCAACATTAGCAAGTAACCCCAAAAGGCCTTCTCTTGCTAATTGTTTCATTCTTTGTAACCCAATGTGACCCAGTCTAACATGCCAAGTACTTGCATCAATCTCCACATTACTAGAAGATGCAATTAAAGAAAAACAACCATTAACATTAACTTTGTACACATCATAGTCAATGTCTAACACCATAAAACCATTCAATACATAACCAGAACCGTAATAAACTGTTCCAAACAAAATGTCAACTTAATCACCATGAAAATTAAACACATATCATAAGCTAAGAAGAACAACTACAGAGACCAAGTTTCGCTTAATATCTGGAGCATAGAGGACATCATGTAAGAAGAGGTTTTGACCACCACGAAAGGTTAATTTTACATGTGCCGATACCCTTCACTTCAACTCTTGAGTTATTTTCAACATATATTCATCTTCTTCCAAGCTGTATTTGACGATACTCCATAAATACTCCTCGGTCTCTAGCTACGTGGGCTGTTGCTCCTGAGTCTACAGTCCACATTGGATGAGATTCAGCAAGTATCACAATGCTAGAAACAAAAGCATTACTCAAAATAATGGAGTAATGTGGTACATTTTTCGGCTCAGTGTATTCACGAGCGAAGTAGCCCAATTTACCACAATTGTAGCACATTATCTTGGCCTTGTCCTTCTTCCCGCCGTGCTTCTTGCGTCGGAAGGTCTTGGCTCTCTTGGGTGCTTGATCAGTCTCTTTTCCTTTGTTATTGAATTTATGGTTCCTCTTGCGCTTAAAGCCCGAAGCTTTGCCCGAACCCGATTCAGCAACATAAGCATGGGTAGAGGATTTTGCAGCCTCTAGGCGCTCATCTTCTAATTCCAAATGACATACAATATCATCAAAAGTGACGATATTCTCATTGTGCGTCATATTGATTTTCATATGTTCCCAGCTGTCAGGAAAAGACCTTATAACAGCCTGAACTTGTTGTTCGTTAGTTAAGGAATGACCTGCTGACTTTAGCTCACGTATCATGTTTGATATCTCCTAAAGATGCTGCCTCATCGATAGATTTGAGCGCTTCTGGTATATGTCAAATTTGATGGTGAGCCTCCTCAACTTAGTGGCAGACGTACCCCCAAACTTATCTTTCAAGGCAACCCACATTGCTTGAACTTTGTCATAACTTTCAAACTCACACATAAGATCATCTTGCGTATAACTCAGCAACGTGATACGAGTAATGCTATTTTTCTTTTTCCAAGCTTGAAAAGCTTCTTGATCTCTTTTGTGTTGAGCAAAAGTTCCATACCCAGGTTCATCCATGGTGTGGTTGAGGGTTTCCAAAATCTCTTACTCCTCAAGGATATATTGAACGTTTCAATGCCAAATGTCATAATTGTCACCGTTCAACTTCTCACCCTTATTAAGGTCAGCCCACAATGGTCTTGAATGTCGAAGCCATAATCACTATCTTCTACACATTGACATAATAAACGCAGAATCAATAATAGCACATTTTTCACATAAACACGTATTTTAATTTGCAGCAAAGGCAAACTAAATTAATGATAATTCAACAAAAGACACCAAAATGAAAGTTCACTATGTTCCCAATCAGTTTCGGCGTACGATTGTTCTACTATCATTAACTTGTTTAATTTGTGTAAATTTTAAGTTCTAGGTGAGAATTTCTTCTAATTCTACAAACCTACGAACTCCCACTAGGCTAGATAATTCACAAAAAATATTTGAAACAATGATCACATCCTTTCTAGCAATCATATAGCATGGCATGATGTAAATCAACAAATAGAACATTCATGCAACAAAAATAATCAACGGCGGAATTCATGACATAAGGATCTCCAACCATTATTTTAATATGCTCAAAAATAGGAAATTGCAAGCATGTCAAAACATATAAGCATGCCATCAACGAACCATGCTCTACATAATCTTTATGTGGTCATTTACATGTTAGCCAGCTTCTTTATTTCCAAAACCATAGGGAAATACAAGTAAAATGCAATAATACCCCAAAAATACACGTATTTAGGGTTCTGTATGCATTTTCATTCCTCTCAAAGCTTCAAACATATAAAATAACTGTACCAAAATATAGAGAATTTCAATACGAACACAATGGTACCAATCATAGCCCGATCGAACCTCCCACGCGCCCACACGCACCGCTTAAGTGCGCGGCGCGTGTGGTGTACGCGCCTGCCCCATACGGGCTTTTGAGCCGGTCCAATCGGTTTGACTGGTTTGACCGTTGATCAGTCTGACTGATTGATCATGGATCGATCCGACTAGTTGACCGTTGACCGGTCGGGTCAGGTTTTCGGGTTAGGTAGAGTCAATTTTCGGGTCGGGTCGGTTACCGGGTCGGGCTAGTCGCCAGTCGAGTCAATCACCGGCCGGTGAGATGACGTCATCAATGACATCAGTGTGTCGTCATCGACGGTTTTGCTGACGTCGTCGATGACGTCAGCACGCCCTGATTGGCGATGCGCGCATGGCCGTTAAGCGCTGGCGGTGCCAACGCTTTGGGCACATGGCTCTCACGTGATGCGGCTTCTGACCGCGCGTGTGGGCGCGTCCAACGTCTTCCGATGGCGCTCGACCCACCATTCTACTTGTCTCAACGAGTTCTACAAATATATGTAATAAAAAATAATTTCCACCGTAAAGAATTTATCGAAAAATATCCGAATAGAATGGTTGCCTGTAATGGTCAAACCTGTTCTTCATTTCAATTCATGTTCATCGATTCATTTTGCAATTCCCGAGCAATGATCATACAAACGGTATGAAGTTCATCATCATGATCTCCACATCAATCAGCAAGCGGAAAGAATCAACTTGAAAATAAGACAGAGATCATAACCGAGGCTCTGATACCAATGTTGGGAAGCGTGTAATGGGAGAATCGACTAACCTGTTAGATGCACTCCGAACCAATTTTCTAGGATCGTATGTTGAATCACCAGCAAACGATGAACGAATCTACTTCACATTGGTCTGAATACAATCACAGGGAAAGTATTCTTGTTTCACAGCGTTAATGCCGATTGTCTTCTCTAAGTAGATACAGAATCCTTATTGTATCGAGAGAGAGAGTTCTAAATTTCTTGTTATCGGTTCTCATTTAGGAAGTTGTCTTAACTACCTTTAAGAAACTCTTTTCGCACCTCTTCAAAAGGTGTCTCTCAGACACACTTCTTATTAGAGCAAATGGTGTCCCTTTGGACACACACATCGTGGGCGGACCGACGAAATATAACAATTAAAATAATATCCATTTTGGTTGTGACTCATTCCCGTAATATCTCATATCTAAGCATTGTTGAATCAAATACACATATCCAAAACCCAATGTCCTCGTTTGGTAGATTAAATATAAATCCAGACTAGATAATTTATATCATATCCAGTGTTTGGAAAAATACATAAACTCAGATATACTCATATATAACTCATCTATAATTCGAATAAATTCCACCTAGGAGGAGTGATATACCCAGATAATATAAGAATTTGACAGAGAGAATATCACATGCAAGTTTTCTCCTCGAAGACCAGTGCACAACCTCAAACTAGAGGTTGTCGACCTCAGGGGACTAGATTTAGGGTCACCTCATCGACCTTGGCATTAATCGCGGCCTCTATTGTCGTGGCCAACGCTGGAGGCTGTAATCGCAAGCTCGCCTTGTGCCCATCGAAATTGGGGCCACCAATGGGGGACTAACAACTGCGAGTTAGCATGAGATCCCTTGATTTGGGTGATTAGCGTACGACCGTTCCAAGTCAGCACTTATGGCATTTTGGGCAACGCAAGGTTATGATTCATGGCCGTGAAGTTGGGTGTTGGTCCAATGAGAGAGAGAGATTGACAAATGAAGTAGTAACAGCCCAAATTTCGATGTAATTCCGGAATTAATAAAATTGACATTATTCCGCATTTCATTTTAATAAGTCTTATCCAGAGCTGATCACTTTTAAGATACTAACCAACAGGGTATGATTAATTAGGAAACGGGACGTGGATCAGGGACCCGATCACAAATTGAACACCGATCACGAGAAATGATGAGAAAATATTTTAAACCAATGTGAACCGATCTTAAGAAAAGCGATGGATTAGGTTTGACCAAGGCCAACGATGTACAATCAGATTGCAGGTGATTCTGCAAGACTGAAAGTGCACGTGGCCAATCGGTCCTGAGCATGAACTGAACGATCGTAACTTATGGGACTAGTGATAATTTCCCATTCTCTCAAAGAATAGGACCGTCGTGACTCGAATAACCTTAAGTTGATACGAGTATGCTCTAAATAGCCGCCCGTTAGTGAGAGACCCTAAAATTAGAAATCGAGCTAGTTTTTATCACGAAATTGGACCCAGATTTAGATGTCGATTTTCGACGGCTTAAGAGACTATTTTTTGGAATCTGACGTCATATTACGCTGGCCACGCACATTTTGAGTAAGTACGGTTGAAAATTGGAATTTCGGTCCGGGGGTGAAAAATTACGATTTTGCCCCTTGGGACGCCGACTTGGACTTTGAGACCGTATGAGGTTATTTTTCGAGGCCAACGTCATTTTGGGGTGGTCACGTACATTTAGAGTTGTTTCAGTCAAAAATTAGAATTTTGGCTTGGAAGTGAAAAATAATATTATTTTAATCCTCAGGACTTTGCAATCGATTTTCGAAGGCTTAAGAAGCTATTTTCGCGATTCTAATGCTATATTATGTTAGCCACACTCATTTGGGGTTGGTATAGCCAAAAATTGAAATTTTGACCCAAGATAGGAAAAATGACCGTTTTGCCCTTAGGCTATTTTTGGTCTGAATTTTTGGAAAAATATTTGGGATAATTAAGAGTACTTATCAACTCAATTATTAGACTCAATGACTACTTTGCCCATAAATTATTTGGCTAGAATGAGTTTGGACCGTTAGATTAGGGGTATTTTAGTCAAATGGCTAGGATCGGCGGCACATGGCGCTTTTGGGCTGATATTTTTGACCAGCTTAGACTCATTTCTCTCTCCTCCCAACTCCCATTCGTCTAGAACTCTCTCCCTCTCTCCCAAATCCCTCCTCCTCTGTTTTCCCTCTCCCTTGGCCATTCTCGCCGAAGCTCGTCGAAGCTCACCGGAGTCACACCGGTCGCCGAAGCTTGCTGAAGCCACACCGGCCCGCAGGCCGCTGGTGCCGCCGTCGCTTCTGCTTCGTCCGACCACCATCACTTACCAGCATCACCACCCTTACCCCGTCTCTCTCTCTCTCTTCTTCCGTCCGGCCAAAGGACCGCTGGAGCAAGCCACCGCCGCGCCGAAGCCCGATCGGCCGAGCCGCTGTCGCCGTGACCTCCAGCCCGTTCGTACGTCGCCGTACGTCACCGTCCGAACAGTGACCATACAACCGTCCGTACGCCGTCCGTAAGGTGTCCGCCGGGAACACCGTTCGTACGGTGTCCGTACGCCGTCCATACGGTGTCCGTCGGTTTCACTGTTCACCAGTGATCGGCCGCTATTCCTCGTTGTCATGGCCTAGGATTATGTGAGTAAACCCCCTAAATGCGAATTAGGACTGGCAGTACATTTTTTGGACTGGTTTGAGTATTATCGGTGTATATTAGGTATAATTATTGCACTAATTGGTGAGAATCAGTACCGGAATAATATTGGTGAATTATTGTGATTAATTTGGAGACAAAAATGGATTCCAAGGTGGTGAATAGTGGCTGTCCAATTAGGGACGATTGGGTTAGAATAGGATAATTGGGGAAATTATTAGCGTGATTGATGGGATCGCCCGGGTTAATTGAATTGGTGTTTGTTGATGCTCATTTGGGGTCAATTGCAATATTATCGTGATGCGTACTAGCGTGGTTGAATTGTGCGATGTGAAATTGGCCGCCTGATGACTTGAATTGATTATTGATTCATAAATTATACTTTGGGCCGCACGGTATTAATTGGTCAATTGAGCACATTGTTTGTGAATTGGGCACTGTGTGGTAACATTAATTTGACTGAGTGCTTGTGTATATTTAATGCTTATGATGCACTGCACGATATTGCATGGCACGCATTTCGTATGCCGAGAATGAGGTGTGTACTAAAATTATGCGAGAATGCATGCCTGGCATGAGCATGTGATCACCAGAATTGCCCAATGCGTTTACGCTGGGTTGAGATAAAATGGGCCGTATGCCGTGTGATCGCTATAAGGTCTTCGGATCGTGGCCTTTGGGTCGTACCCGATTCGTCCGGAAGACGGCATTGTCCGTGAGGAGATTGGTGTTGCGCCTAGAGCGTTTCGACGCGGGCTAGAGACACAGGGCCAAATACACTATATGCAGCCCGTGAAGTGTTGTATTTGGTCTTCGAATCGTGGCCTTCGGGTCATGGTCTTCGGATCATGGCCTTCGGGTCGGGCCTTTAGGTCGAATATTAATGATGAGAATGAACATTGAGCCAATTTGCTGTGTGAATCAGAATAAGATCATGACACATTGATAGCATTTCCATGCATATGATTACGTTAACTGTTGTATTAACGCGTGAGACTCGGTGTATGATTTGAGATACTAGCACGAAGAAGTATGAGCATGCGTATGATGTACGTGTGACGAGGTGTGCCACGTATGTGCTGTGATCATTATATATTAAACTGTCTAACCTGTAGGGTCAGAACGATTGTCGGTTTAGGCCCGAAGGCCTAGGTCATTGTTGTGTTTTATGTTGTTTTTTTCCGGTCAGGAGATTATACGTTAGCCTAACCTAGTTTTAGGAGGTTTTACTCAAGGAGACGTGTTCTCATTAGTGTTTTAAACCAAACTTTCATACCCTCGCCCTTGAGATGCCGCAGTCATCGACACTTTTTGGGATCCCGACACAGATAGAGCAGTTTGTAGGCGTATTCCCTTCGGGCAATAGAGAGGCTTATATAAGATATCATTCTGTGGTTTCCGTAGATGTTGGAGAGTTCTTTAACCATACCCAAGAATATGTCGCCTGGTGTATTCGAGATGCCAATGGGAATATAGGTAGATTGCTTAGGACCTTCGACTCCCCTTTGGATGAGCATGGTATGATGGCGCCAATCGTTGCTGATGGTGAAGTGATAGACCCTCAGGATGAACCCATTGGAGATGCCTATGATGACGTAGTGGATAATGAACCACAGGTGGTAGCGGAGGATCAGGATCAGTTGGCGAATGAAGTTGAGATACCGGAAGCCATGGAAGTAGATGAAGCTGAGGATGGAGAGGTTACTGAGGTAGATTCGGATGAGGAGTTAGGGCTCTATCTTGACCCGGAGTTAGAGCTGGACTCAGAGGACAACCGAGCAACAGCACTGGACATGGACTCGGAGGAGTTCGAACCCCAGAAGAGTTCTCAGGAGGAGTCCGAGCCTCAGGAGAGTTCAGAAAACGATTCCTCAGGATCTGATTTGAACTGGATGCCCTAGTTTAGTCCTAATTCTTATCCGAAGAATGTCCCTTTTTGATGGCAACCTAATCTAACCCGTACCTGACTCGACCTTCTCCCAGCCATTGCCCCTTTTTGATCGAATGGCTGCTGCGTGTCGGTTTCTTTTGTTTTTCAGTTTGGCTTGTATAAGGAATAGTTTGTTTTATAAATGTACATATATGTTGTAAATATTTTATGGTAATGTAAAAGAATGTTTTAATCGTATCGGTCTTTGTTTGTTGTACTATTCATGATTGTCATATTTATTGTACGGGTGTATATATATATATTTATATACGTTGCTTCCATATGTGTATTGTTCTTTGTGTGTGGTGGGTCGTCGATGCATCCTGGGAGCGTTGCACCTAACAAGACCGAAGGCGGGATGTTCGTGTATCGAGGAGATTCGGGGCGTGACATCCCCCGTGTTGAGTTGGTATCAGAGCAAGGTCAGCTCAGTCTATTTTGGTCGAAACCTGGAGTGATAAGGAGCAATGAGATCATCGGTGGTCCTTAGGGTGACCTCATGTGCTAAGTATATCTCTTGACAGTTTGTGTTTTGAGTGGTTCATTATGTGACCCGTATTAATGCAGGTGCGACAGGACCTGAGGTATGTATATCAGTCTCCTTGGGTGAAGTTTGTGTTAATTGTGTTAGAACGTATGCTGAGTGCTAGCTTGTTGTGCTAGATACCTGCCTAGGACTTAGACTGGGTTAGATTGGCATAGTTTAAGTCTTTAATTCCTTGGTGGAATTATAGCAGGTAGTTGAGTTGAGTAGCCGAGTTTGTAAGGATAAGTAGGAGAAAGGAAAAGGAGCCTTAAGGCCAGTTTAGTGAAGGAGTTCATGAGGCTAGAGATCCGAGGTTCGATGAGGTAATGGATACCCTGTGGAAAGTAGGACACATATTCGGTTTACAAGCCCAGGAAAGGGCTGCAGCTTACGCCCAAGCTGCTGAAGCCGCCCCAGTTGCGGGCAATGAAGGTAATCAAGCCCAGCAAGGATAGGGCCAACCATCTGTAGTCAGGCATATGCCTTATTTGGTAGAGTAGTTTTTAAAGATGAAGCCGCTGAAGTTTAATGACAAGGGTGACCCCGAAGCTGCCCCAGATTGGATTGATGAGTTAGAAAAAGCATTTGAGATGTTGGGGTGCACCGACTCAGAGAAAGTGGCATTGGCAGCATATCAGTTGCAAAGTGGTGCAAATGATTGGTGGAAGGCCATGTCACGCCCCGAATCTCTCTGACACGTGAACATCCCGCCTTCGTTCATCTTAAATGCAACGCTCCCAAGATGCGTCGCCGACCTAATACACGCAGAGAACAATACATATGTGGAAGCAACGTATATAAATATATATACACCTGTATAATAAATATGACAACCATGAATAGTACAACAAACAAAGACCAATACACAATTCAAACATACTTTTACATTACCATAAAATATTTACAACATATATGTACATTTATAAAACAAATTATTCTTTATACAAGCCAAACTAGGAAACAAAAGAAAACCGACACGCAGCAGCCATTTTGTCACGCCCTGAACCCTCGTCGATGCCCGTGACATTCCATAGCTGGTCAATAATGCGATGTCCTAGGTTATCGCCGACCTCATTTACAATCATCAGAGGTTTAAATCCAAAGCGGAAACCACGATTAACCCGAACAATGAAAAACTAGGGAAAGTCAGGGAGAATATACACATGCTTTTCTCATTCAAACTTATACCATACTATTTTCAATTTACAACCGCCCCAACCTACAACCATCATATACACTTGCACACCATATTACAAACCACCGATATACAAAAGATCGATGACCTGGTAATCTAAACCCAAAAATGGTCGTAGTGTGCTTGATCCAGGTCATGCCATCACCCATAGAAAATTTTGTAGTATTAAACTCGGTGTGCACTAGTACTCCAAAGCGCTCTGGTGGCGGAGGGTTCATGGCTCAGGCCGGGGCTCTGAAAATATTGGTTGAAACAACCATGAGACTACATCTCAGTAAGTACACCTCTAAACCCCACCTAGGCTATCACGTACCTTCAGACAATTTCATAAAACACAATCACACACATACGTCACATAATCACATAGCAGGCACATTAATTAATTTTTACCTGCGCTTATCCTGCTTGCGCCCTGCACGTTAGTCACACCCACATTATACACAATCACATGCACTGTAAATTTTCATCCTTGCATACTCGTTCCGATCCAACCTCATCATTTTTCACATTCTCGCCAGCGACCCGCGTTACAGTACATGCCTCAGGTCCACTGCGACTATCTCATCACAACAATTCAGGCCCGCGTACCCGTACATGCCTTAGGCCATGTTTCTTGCCTGCGTAACACACCTCAGGCTCAACACCTACCACCTACTGCGTAACCCGCGTTGAAGTACACGCCTCAGGCTGGCAGTCCTCCGGTAATACCGAGCATCGTCCCGTGTAACATGTCTCAGGACGGCACAATTTCCACAATCTCACATGCCATGCCACACATAATCACTTTCTTACTCACGTACATGCTCAACACACATTTACCACATTCCATTGGCCCATTACTCATGGCCCGTGCACGCATCAATCACACCAAATCCATGCACAATTAGCATTTGACATGACCAATAATAATAATTAAAATAATCTGGCCCACGCGTGTACCCAAAAGGCATAATTAATTCAACCAATTACACAATCACACACTTAATTTCCAACACCACACTCGGTCACAATTCTGACGCACGAAAAACACGGAAATTGCTATTTTTCACTAACCAAATGACTTCAAATCGACTCGGGTCCTTCACGAGACTTTCTCGCCATAAATTCTCGGTTCTAAAAATCCAACTTGTGACTCGATCGGCCCATCACAGCCCCATGAACAGTAATCCACAGCCCACTGTCATTCCGAATTTTCCAATAAAAATTTTCCGATTTCAATTCTAAGGCCCACCACATAATTCCACTCCAAAATCATGCAATTCCGCACCTACCCTAAGCCCGGTTTCACCCAAAATCGCCTATCGATACCCGAAAACCTAAATTGGGTTTAGAGCGCGACTTACCCGCGTTCTAGACTATCGCGGCTAGAACGGAAAGCGGCGGCACTTAATCGGGAATGGCGGCGACGATGTATGGCTCCCGGGTGGTGGCAATCGGCTTGGGTGGCGACGGCGCGGCTTGGACATGAGGGAGAGAGAGTGTATGATAGGGGGGAAAATTTCACGGGGAAGAGGGGGAAATGAAGTGAGTCCACGGTGGGGGGGTGGAAAAAAGGAGAGAGAAGAGAGAGGATAAGGTTGGACCATTGACCAAAAGTGAAAAATGACGATCTCGCCCCCGTCTAATCTTTTCAATCGACGGTCCAGATTAGATCTTATCTTGAAATCGACGGTCCAGATCGAATCTTACCCAAAAATATCCAAGGGTAAACTTGTAATTTCTCAAAAACCAAGGGTAAAATTGTCCAATCTAATTTTAGGCAAAATTACCAAAATGCCCTTGTCCCTTTAAAACTAACCCTTTAATAAATTCCAAGGGTATTTCGGTCACTTTCTCCGTTTCTTGCCTAAATTGAATTTTTCTGAAGGATTCAAGCACACCCAAAATTCACACGTGTCTTCTGCAACATCGTCTTAACATTCCGTTGTGACTTCTTAATTTTTCGATGTCCAATTTGAGCTAAATTCAATAATTAAATTCTATTAAACGCAACTCGAGCGTTTCTCAGGCTAACGGGCGGCTTATTTGGGGAAATTCGCATATACGACTCATGACTAACAATAATTCAGGTCACATGCAAATTTATTCGACTTGTGACGACATTGATCGGTATTAAAATCGCAAGGGTCAATTACTAGATCTGCGGGGTACGATCGTTCGGTATAGGTTCAGGATCGTTCGTCAATTGATTTCGTGATCCAGCGGTATCACCCGCGATCCACTACTGTGATAGTGACGAACTGACCCCTAACTATCCTTGGATGGGCCAACAGTGGCTCAAAATATCACCTCGATGATTTAATGGTCTAAAGTCAATCCACGATTGAATTTTCTTTAGTCGTACGAATTTAATTCCCCGATTAGCCTTTCCCTAATGGTTAGCATCCCAAAAATGAATAGTTCCGGGTGAGAATTTACTACGAGCACATTCATAAAACTCAGTATTTTATAAATCCCAGATGGACTATTTTTCAGGATGTCACAATTCTTCTCCCTTACAAAAATTTCGCCCTCAAAATTTACAAATCTTGCCACTACTCAGAAATTACAATTCTTACTACTGCTCGAACAACTGGGGGTATTAACGTTGCATCATCTCTTTGCTTTCCCAAGTTATACCTTCAGTCCCGTGGTGTTCCCAAATAACTTTGACCATCGAGATTGTCTTGTTCCTCAAAACTCGTTCTTTGCGATCTTCAATTCTTATCGGTCTCTCGACATATGACACTTTGTCATCCACCTCTATCTCCTCATAATTTAATACATGTGTCGGGTCTGATTCATACTTCCTCAACATCGATACGTGGAACACATTATGCACTTGCGATAAATTCGGCGGAAGTGCAAGACGATATGCCAAATCTCCGATCTTTTCTAAAATCTCAAAAGGTCACACGTACCGCGGACTCAATTTCCCTTTCTTACCGAACCTGGATAGTCCTCTCATGGGCAACACCTTAAGAAATACATGATCGCTTACTAGAAACTCCAAAGGTCTTCGCCTCCTGTCTGCATAACTCTTTTGACGGCTTTGCGCTGTCTTCAGCCTTTTGCGTATAATCTTAATTGCCTCAATCGACTGCTCAACTAGCTCTGGCCCAGTTATAGTTCTTTCTCCCACTTCATCCCAGCACACGGGCGTCTTACAGGCCCTGTCATATAGTGCTTCGAAAGGCGCCATTCCAATGCTCTACTGGAAACTATTATTATAGGCAAACTCTACTAAGGACAGTTGCTCTTCCCACTTACCCCGAAAATCCAATACACATGCCTGAAGCATGTCCTCTAGAGTCTGAATCGTCCTCTCAGACTGGCCATCTATCTGAGGATGGTACGTTGTACTAAACTGTAACTTAGATCCTAAATCCGTCTGTAGACTTTTCCAAAAACTGGCGGTAAGCCTAGGACCACGATCAGAAGTTATCGACACTGGTACCCCATGAAGACAAACTATTTGCTGTACATACAACTCTGCATACCGATCTAAGGCAAAATCCTTTCACGCTGTCAAAAAGTGTGCCGACTTAGTCAACCTATCGATAATCACCCAAATAGCATCATGGCCTCTTTGACTTCTTGGCAACCCTGTCACAAAATCCATGGTTATATGTTCCTATTTTCACTTTGGGATTTTCAACGGTCGCAACAATCCTTCAGGCTTACAATGTTGTACCTTCACCTGTTGGCACGTCATACATTTGGCCATATGTTTAGCAATATCTTCCTTCATACCATTCCACCAATAGTACTATCTCAAATTTCGATACATTTTAGTACTACCTGGGTGGATACTATAACTGCTACGATGCGCTTCTAATAAAATTTCTTCCTTAAGCTCCACATTGTTAGGTACACACAAACGTCCTCAAAACTTCAATATCGCATCCTCGGATATTTGGAAGTCTGGCTTTCTCTTGGCCTCCTCCATCTCTACAATCTTTTGAATGTCTTGATCCGAAGATTGCAACATCTTGATCTTGGCCTGAATCTCCGGTTCAATTCTAAGCGTAGCTAACAAACTCGAGACTTGACTTACTTCAAATTTAAACTCCGAGTCTCGCACTTTTTCTAACAATGTCCACTCCTTGACCATCAAATATGCTATGCTCGACTTACGACTCAAAGCATCAACTACCCGGTTAGCCTTCCCCGGATGATATAGAATTTTACAATCGTAATCCTTCAGCAACTCCATCCACCGATGCTGCCTCATATTCAACTCTTTCTGCCAAAATAAATACTTGAGGCTTTGGGGTCAATGTAGATTTGAAATCTCTCTCCGCATAAATATTGTCGCCAAATTTTCAGGGCGAACACTATTGCGGCCAACTCTAAGTCATGCGTCGAATAATTCAACTCATGTGGTCTTAACTGCCTTGACGCATAAGCCATTACCTGTCCATGTTGCATGAGTACACATCCTAATCCTTTCAACGATGCGTCACTATATATCTCATATCCTTCGGGTCCTGATGGAATCATCAACACTGGTGCCGTTGTCAATCTCTGTTTCAATTCTTGGAAACTTCTTTCACATTTATCTGTCCATTCAAACTTTGTTTCCTTTTTCAACAAATGCGTTAACGGCATTGTTATCGCCGAAAATTCTTCCACGAAACAACGATAATATCCAGCCAAACCCAGAAAACTCCAAACCTCTATTACCGTTGTCGGTCTAGACCACTTCATTACAGCCTCAATTTTCGACGGATACACTGAAATTCCATCTCCAGAGATCACATAACCAAGAAATGCAACTCGACTGAGCCAAAATTCACACTTGCTAAATTTAGCATATAACGCGTTCTCCCTTAAAGTCTGCAACACTCGATGCAAATGAAATTCATGCTTCTCTAGGCTCTTCGAGTACACCAATATATCATCGATAAAAACAATCACGAACTGATCTAAGAATTCCTTAAACACCCGATTCATCAAATCCATAAAGGCAGAAGGGGTGTTCGTCAATCCAAACGGCATTACTATAAATTCGTAATGTCCATATCTTGTCCTAAATGCCGTCTTCAGTATATCCTCCTTTCTAATTCACAACTAATGGTATCCTGTTCTCAGATCAATTTTAGAGAACACCGAAGCCCCTTGTAACTGATCAAACAAATAATCAATTCTCGGCAAAGGATATTTATTTTTGATCGTCACCTGATTCAGCTACCTGTAATCTATACACAATCTCAATGATCTGTCTTTCTTTGTAACAAATAACACCAGTGCTCCCCACAGAGACGCACTGGGACGAATAAATCCCTTGTCTAGCAATTCCCACATTTGCACCTTTAATTCCTTTAACTCTGACAACGACATTCTATAAGGTGCCTTCGAGATTGGCTCAATTCCCGGTGCCAACTCAATCACAAATTCTACCTACCTAGCTGGGGCAGTCCCGGCAATTCCTGAGGAAACACATCGGGATACTCGCACACCACGGCTATGTCCTCAAGCCTCGACTTTTTAGCCGTTGAATCAACTACTGCCGCTAGGAATCCTTGACAACCTTCACTCAACAATTTCATCATTTCCAATGATGAAATCCATGGAATTGAGGATCCTCCTCGACTTCCCACAAATTTGAATTCCGGATGTCCAATAAGATTAAATTGGATCACCCTGCTATTGCAATCCATTACGGCTCTCTGCTTAGACAGCCAATCCATACCCACAATCACATCGAAATCATACATAGCTAGAACCGCTAGATCAATCTTTTCTTCCCTATCTCCAATCACAATCGTACAACCTAGACACCCCATCGAGACTAACATCTTTTCATTCAAAGGAGTCGTCACGTATAGCACAATATCAAGCAATTGCGATTCTATTCCAAGCAACTCAACAAACTGTTTCGATATAAAAGAATGCGACGCCCCATGGTCAAATAAAGTATACGCAACATGGTTGCGCAGAGAAATCGTACCTGTGACAACCCCTAGTATGTTCTTAGCCTCTTGTCTGGCCATGGCATACACTCGTCCTTGTGTCGGTGGCCTATTCTGATTTGTTGTCTGGGCCGCTCCAATTTGATTCCCGTTCTGAGGTAGCGGCAACACATGCAGCTTGTTCTGCCTAGGATTGGGGCAATTCCTTATGTAGTGACCAAAACCTCCACATCCAAAACACACTCCGCCCCGGGTTGAACAAGGTCCATTCCCGTGTCGACCTCCACAAATCCTACACGAACCATTCTGACTCCGGGCCGGCTTCCCAATATTTCTTCTAACAGAGGGAGTAAAACGTCTATTATCTATCATTGGCCTCTTATCAGGATTGCGATTATCCCTACATGGGTTAAACCTCAATCCAGAAGTGGCAGCCCTATCCACCTGATCTCGCTTTAGAATATGGACACTATCAAACATTTCCTCATAAGTCCCCAGATTTACCAGTAACAACTGGCTACGTATATCAGTCCTCAATCCGTCTCGAAATCTTCGCCCCTTATCCTCGGGATGCTCAATCATTCTTAGCACAAACTTAGACAATCTCGCAAATTCCGCCTCATATTGATCCACCGTCATCTGGCCTTGGTGGAGTCTCATAAACTCTGCTAGCTTTTTCTCCCTAGCACTTGCCAAGAAATACTTTTCATAAAACTTCTCAGTAAAAATAGCCCGAGTCTGAGTTGTACCTTCTGAAAAAATCCTATCTTTAGTGGCTTTCCACCAATCGTTTGCATTATCCTGCAATTGATATACCGCCAGAGTTACCCTCTCATTATCATTACACTCCAGCACCTCAAAAGCCTTCTCGAGCTCCTCTACCCATCGAGGTGCAGCCCCAGGGTCACCCTTCCCAGCAAACTTAGGCGGTTTAAGCTTCATGAACTATTCTACCAGCTGATGCATCGGTCTATTTATAACCACTTGCCCTTGCCCTTGATTTTCATTAACATTGACAACAGCAACGACCTCAGCGACCTCGGCAGCTTGGGCAATCGGAACAGCTCTTTCCTGAGTCTGCTGTTCTAACAGATTTCCAATCCGTTCCAACGTCCTCATAACGACTTCCATTTGAGGATCCTCAGCAGGTCCAATTTCCACTCTAGGGTCCACTGCAGCTTCAACATCTACTCCAGAATTCTCTACTGCTCTAGCGCCCATTCTGAGGTCCTCGACAACCCTAGCTCGAGCATGACCTCGACCTCTCATTCCTCTTCCTGCGCCCCTTCTTGGGACTCTTCCTGCGCCCCTTCTTTCACAGCTCATCGTCACAATTCTACCACTCTCCTACCTCCTATAATTCCACTCAAGAATTAGCAATCTACGCCAACTAGATTAATCTAACTCTAGGTAGTGAATTAACACAAGAGCTCACTCGATAAACAATCCTTCACTACCAATCACGAAATCACAATCACAAGAGACTGAACACTTACCTCAAGTTCAGACGCACTTGCATTTCAATGACCACACAACAATTAACTCACTCAATCAATCACAACAAACAATCTGGAGGCACGTGTAGCTCATTCCGCCCTACAACTCACTCAAGTCTCCCTAAATACTACCCCAGGGTCTCTATTCCTTATCACTCCAAACTTCGACCAGTATAGATCGAGCTAACCTTGCTATGATACCAATTCAAACAGGGATGTCACGCCCCGAACCCCCGTCGATGCCCATGACATCCCACAGCTTGTCAACAAAGCGATGTCCCAGATTATCCCTGACCTTACTTACAATCATCAGAGATTTAAACCTACAGCGGAAACCACGATTAACCCGGACAATGAAAAACTGGGGAAAGTCAGGGAGAATATGCACATGCTTTTCTCATTCAAACTTGTACCGTACTATTTACAATTTACAACCACCACAACCCACAATCATCACATACACTTGCACACTGTATTACAAACCACCGATATACAAAAAGATCGATGACCTGGTAATCTAAACCCAAAAATGGTCGTAGTGTGCTTGATCCAAGTCATGCCATCACCCATAGAAAATTTTGCAGTATTAAACTCGATATGCACTGGTACTCCAAAACGCTCTGGTGGCGGTGGCGGAGGATTCATGGCTCAAGTTGGGACTCTGAAAATATTGGTTGAAACAACCATGAGACTACATCTTAGTAAGTACACTCCTAAACCCCACCTAAGCTATCACGTATCTCCAGACAATTTCATAAAACATAATCACACACATACGCCACATAATCACATAGCAGGCACATCAATTAATTTTTACATGCGCTTATCCTGCTTGCGCCCTGAACGTTAGTCATACCCACATTATACACAATCACATGCACTATAAATTTTCATCCTTGCGTACTCGTTCCAATCCAACCTCATCATTTTTCACATTCTCGCCAGCGACTCGCGTTACAGTACACGCCTCAGGTCTACTGCGACTATCTCATCACAACACTTCAGGCCCATGTACCCATACACGCCTCAGGCCATGTTTCTTGCCCATGTAACACACCTCAGGCTCAACACCTACCACCTACTGCGCAACCTGCGTTGAAGTACACGCCTCAAGCTGGCAGTCCTCCAGTAGTACCGGGCATCGTCCCGCGTAACACGCCTTAGGACGGCACAATTTCCATAATCTCACATGCCATGCCACACATAATCACTTTCTTACTCACGCACATGCTTAACACGCATTTACCACATTCCATTGGCCCATTACTCATGGCCCATGCACGCATCAATCACACTAAATCCATGCACAATCAGCATTTGACATTGCCAATAATAATAATTAAAATAATCTGGCCCACGCGTGCACCCAACAGGCATAATTAAGTCAACCAATTACATAATCACACACTCAATTTCCAACACCACACTCGGTCATAATTCCGACCCACAAAAAACACGGAAATTGCTATTTTTCACTAACCAAATGGCTTCAAATCGACTCGGGTCCTTCATGAGACTTCCTCGCCATAAATTCTCGGTTCTAAAAATCCAATTTGCGACCTGATCGGCCCATCACAGCCCCATGAACAGTAATCCACAGCCCACTGTCATTCCGAATTTTCCAATAGAAATTTTCCGGATTCAATTCTAAGGCGCGCCACATAATTCCACTCCTAAATCATGCAATTCCGCACCTACCCTAAGCCCGGTTTCACCCAAAATCGCCCGTCGATATCCGAAAACCTAAATTGGGTTGAGAGCGCGACTTACCCGCGTTCTAGACTATCGCGACTAGAACGGAAAGCGATGGCACTTAATCAGAAACGGCAGAGATGATGTACGGCTCCCGGGTGGCAGTGATCGGCTTGGGTGGCGACAGCGCGGCTTGTGCATGAGGGAGAGAGTGTGTACGGTGGGGGGGAAAATTTCACGGGGAAGAGGGGGAAATGAAGTGAGTCCACGGTGGGGGGGGGGGGGAAATGGAGAGAGAAGAGAGAGGATAAGGTTGGACCATTGACCAAAAGTGGAAAATGATGATCTCGCCCCCATCTAATCTTTTCAATCAACGGTCCAGATTCGATCTTATCTTGAAATCGACAGTCCAGATCAAATCTTACCCAAAAATATCCAAGGGTAAACTTGTAATTTCTCAAAAATCCAAGGGTAAAATTGTCCAATCAAATTTTAGGGCAAAATTACCAAAATGCCCTTGCCCCTTTAAAACTAACCCTTTAATAAATTCCAAGGGTATTTCGGTCACTTTCTACGTTTCTTGCCCAAATTGAATTTTTCTGAAGGATTCGAGCACACCCAAAATTCACACATGTCTTCCGCAACGTCGTCTTAACATTCCATTGTGACTTCCTAATTTTCCGATGTCCAATTTGAGCTAAATTCAATAATTAAATTCTATTAAACGCAACTTGAGCGTTTCTCAGGCTAACGGGCAGCTTATTTAAGGAAATTCACATATACGACTCGTGACTGGCAATAATTCAGATCACGTGCAAATTTATTCGGCTCGTGACGACTTCGATCGGTATTAAAATCGCGAGGATCAATTACTAGATCCAAGGGGTACGATCGTTCGGTATAGGTTCAAGATTGTTCGTCAATTCATTTCGTGGTCCAGCGGTATCACTCGCGATCCACTACTGTGACAGTGGTGAATTGACCTCTGACTATCCTTGGATCGGCCAACAGTGGCTCAAAATATCACCTCAACGATTTAATGGTCCAAAGTCAATCCACGATCGAATTTTCTTTAGTCGTACGAATTTAATTCCCCGATTAGCCTTTCCTTAATGGTTAGCATCCTAGGAATGATAAGTTCCGAGCGAGAATTTACTACGAGCACATTCATAAAACTTAGTATTTTATAAATCCCAAATGGACTATTTTTCAGGATGTCACACATTTGATAAAAAAGGGGTTATGGCTGGGAGAAGGTCAAGTTAGGTACTGGTTAGATTAGGTCACCATCAAAAAAGGTCATTCTTCAGATAAGAACTAGGACTAAACTAGGGCATCCAGTTCAGATCAAATCTTAAGGAATCGTCTTCCGAACTCTCCTGAGGCTCGGACTCCTCCTGAGAACTCTCCTGGGGTTCGGAGTCCTCCGAGTCCATGTCCAGTGCTGCTTCTCGTTCGTCCTCTGATTCCAGCTCCAACTCCGGGTCAAGATAGAGCCCTAACTCCTCATCCGAATCTACCTCAGCAACCTCTCCATCCTTAGCTTCATCTACTTCCATGGCTTCCGATATCTCAACTTCGTTCACCAACTGATCTTGATCCTCCGCTACCACTTGTGGTTCATTATCCACTGCGTCATCATAGGCATCTCCAATTGGTTCATCTTGAGGGTCTATCACTTCACCATCAGCAACGATCGGCGTCATCATACCATGCTCATCCAAAGGGGAGTCAAAGGTCCTAAACGATCTACCTATATTCCCATTGGCATCTCGAATACACCAGGCGACATATTCCTGGGTATGGTTAAAAAACTCTCCAACATCTACGGAAACCACAGAACGGTATCTTATATAAGCCTCTCCATTGCCTGAAGGGAATACGCCCACAAACTGATCTATCTATGTCGGGATCCCAAAAAGTGTCGATGACTGCGGCATCTCAAGGGCGAAGGTCTGAAAGTTTGGTTTAAAACACCAATGAGAACACGTCTCAATGAGTAAAACCTCCTAAAACTAGGTTAGGCTAATGTACAATCTCCTAATTGGGAAAAATGACACAAAACACAATAATGACCTAGGCCCTCGAGCCCAGATCGATCATCGTTCTGACCCTGCAGGTTAAACAGTTCAATATATAATAATCACAGCACATACGTGGCACCCCTCGTCACACGTATGTCATACGCATGCTCATACTTCTTCATGCTAGTATCTCAAATCATACACCGAGTCTCACGTATTAATACAATAGTTAACGCAATCATATGCATGTAAATGCTATCAACATGTCATGATTTTATTCTGATTCACACGGCAGATTGGCTCGATGTTCATTCTTATTATTAATATTTGACCCGAAGGCCCGACTCAAAGGTCACGATCCGAAGACCCAATCTGAAGACCACGACCCGAAGGCCCGACCCGATGGCCACAATCCGAAGACCAAATACAACACTTCACGGCCCGCATATAGTGTATCTGGCCTAGCGTCTCTGGCCCGCGTCGAAACGCTCTAGGCGCAACACCAATCTCCTCACGGACAATATCGTCTTCCGGATGAACCGGGCACGACCCGAAGGCCACGATCCGAAGACCTTATAGTGATCACATGGCATACGCCCATAGAGTAAACACATTGGGCAATTATGGTGACCACATGCTCATGTCAGGCACGCATTCTCGCATAATTTTAGTACACGCCTCATTCCCGGCATACGAAATGTGTGGCCATACAATATCATGCAGTGCATCATGAGCATTAAATATACACAGGCACTCAGTCAAATTAATTTTACAACACAGTACCCAATTCACAAATAATGTGCTCAATTGGCCAATTAATACCGTACTGCCCAAAGTATAATTTATAAATCAATAATCAATTCAAGTCATCAGGTGGCCAATTTCACATCGCACAATTCAACCACACTTAGTACGCAACACGGTAATATTGCAATTGACCCCAAATGAGCACCAACGAACACCAATTTAATTAACCCGGGCGATCCCATCAATCGCGCTAATAATTTCTCCAATTAGCCTATTCTAGCACAATCGTCTCTAATTGGACAGCCACTATTCACCACCTCGGGATCCATTTTTGTCTCCAAATTAATCGCAATAATTCACCAATATTATTCCGATACTGATTCTCAATTAGTGCAATAATCATACCTAATATACACTGATAATACCCAAACCAATCCAGAAAACGTACTGCCAGTCCTAATATGGGTTTAAGGGGTTTACTCACGTAATCCTAGGCCATGACGACAAGGAACAGCGGCCGATTACTGGTGAATAGTGAAATCGACAGCAGCGTTCCCAGCGGACACCGTGCTGACGACGTATGGGCGACAGTACGATCACTGTACGGACAATGTACGGACAGTGACGTACGGCGACGTACGGATGGACTGGAGGTCACGGCGGCAGAGGCTCAGCCGATTGGGCTCCGGCGTGGCAGCGGCTTGCTCCGGTGATCCTTTGGCCAAATGGGAAAGAGAGAGAGAGGGAGAGAACGGGGATGAGGGAGAGAGAAAACGGACGGTGAGCGTGAGGCTACGCAGCACCGGTGTCCAGTAGCTCCGGCGAACAGCGGCTCCAGTAGTGCTCCGGCGTACAGACAGGGCCAAGAGGAGGACGGGAGGAGGAGGAGGAGAAAATGTGGAGGAGGGGGAGCTGTTCTGTGGAGTGGGCTAAATGAGGGAGGAGAGAGAGAGAGAGAGAACAGGTCTGACCAGTCAAAAATATCAACCCAAAAGCGCCACATGTCGCCGATCCGGGAGTTTTGACCAAAATACCTCTAATCCGACGGTCCAAAGATATTCCAGCCAAATAATTGATGGAAAAAAGGGTAATTAGGTCCAATAAATTCAGCTGATGAGTACTCTTAATTATCCCAAATATTTTCCCAAAAATTCAGATAAAAAATAAGCCTAGGGGCAAAACGGTCATTTTTCCGATCCCGGGTCGAAAGTCCAATTTTTAGCTATATCAACCCCAAATGAGTGTGACCAACATAATATGGCGTCGAAATCGCGAAAATAGCTTCTTAAGCTTTCGAAAATCGATCGCAAAGTCCCGAAGATTAAAATAATATTATTTTTCACTTTCGAGCCAAAATTTCAATTTTTGACCGAAACAACTCTAAACGTACGTGGCCACCCCAAAATGACACTGGCCTCGAAAAATAACCTCATACGGCCTTAAAGTCCAAGTCGGTGTCCCGAGGGGCAAAATCGTAATTTTTCACCCCCGGACTGAAAATCCAATTTTAACCGTACTTACTCAAAATGTGTGTGGCCAGCGTAATATGACGTCAGATTCCCAAAAATAGTCTCTTAAGCCGTCAAAAATCGACATCTAAATTCGAGTCCAATTTCGTGATCAAAACTCGCTCGGTTTTCAATTTTAGGGTCTCTCACTAACGGGCGGCTGTTTAGAGCATACGCGTATCGACCTAGGGTTATCCGAGTCACGACGGTCCCATTCTTTGAGAGAATGAGAAATTATCACTAGTCCCAGAAGTTACGATCGTTCAGCTCAAGCTCAAGACTGATTGGCCACGTGCACTTTCGGTCTTGCAGAATCACCTGCGATCGGATTGTACATCGTTGGCCTTGGCCAAACCTAATCCATCACTTTTCCTAAGATCGGTTTACATCGGTTCAAAATATTTTCTCATCATTTCTCGTGATCGGTGTTCGATTCGCGATCGGGTCCCTTATCCATATACCGTTTCCTAATTAGCCATACCCTATTGGTTAGTATCCCGAGAGTGATCAGCTCTGGGTGAGACTTACTAAAATGAAATGTGGAATAATGTCAGTTTTATTGATCCCGGAATTACATCGAAATTCGGGCTGTTACAGGCCACCAAGGGTAAAGTGTTTCCGGAAGGCACTGAACTGACTTGGGCCGTGTTTGTTGAGAGCTTTTATGGAAAGTACTTTTCGGAGGTTGCTCAAGAGAGGAAATTGATGGAGTTCATACGACTATGCCAGGGTCAAATGACTATTGATCAGTACGAGGCTGAGTTCGCAAGGTTGGCTAAGTTCGCGCCGACTATGGTTGAGAACCCGCGAGACAAAGCTCGGAGATTTCGAGATGGTTTGAAACCGGATCTCCATAGTCAAATTATGTCGCATAACATCAAGGATTTCGATGAGATGTACGAGCGGGCACAGATAATAGAAAGGGACCAGCAAGAAAGAGCAACTGTAGCTAGACCACGGTTTTATTAAGGCAGAGAAAATTGCCGTTTGGGGAAGAAGCCGATGACAAGAAACAGCCGTTTTATTCCACCCGCTAGAAAGAACATAGGAAAGCCGAACCCCCAACAAGGCAGATTTGGGGCATGCTTTAGGTGCGGGAGTTTGGAACATCAGATCAAGAACTATCCACAGCAGCGTCCCTTAGGACCGTCCAAACCCGTACCACCGCCGCGAGTTGGAAATCAAGCCAAACCTCCCCCACCGGCTACCCAGGGACGACCACCAGCGCAAGGATGAGTCTATGCCGTGGCGTGCAAGGATGCAGAGAACGCGCCGGGCGTGGTCACAGGTACCATTTCTCTTTGTGTTCATGTAGCTTATGCGTTATTTGATCCGGAAGCGACCCATTCCTTTATTTCGGAGGAGTTTGTTAAATTGGTTGGTTTGGAACCCATGTTACTTGAGACTATACTATGTGTGTCGACGCCTATGAATGATAAGATGTTAGTCTCTTTTGGATGTCCCAGCTGTAAGATTGTGATTGGGGACAGAAAAGAAAGCATCGACTTGGCAGTGTTAGCCATGTTCGATTTTGATGTGATAGTTAGGATGGACTGACTAGTGAGCCAGAAAGACGTTATGGATTGCGGCATTAGGACGATCCAATTTAATCCGATTGGACGTCCAAGGTTTGAATTTCAGGGAAACCGAGGAGGAATCTTGATCCCTTGGATTTCTTCACTCGAAGTGACAAAATTGTTGGACGATGGATGTGAAAGATATTTAGTGAATGTTGTAGATCCAACAATGGCGGAACCTAAGTTGGAAGAGATACCCATAGTGTGCAATTTCCCCGAGGTTTTTCCTGAGAAATTGCCGGGTTTACCGCTAGAGCGAGAAGTGGAATTCGTTATCGAATTGGCACCAGGAACCGAGCCAATTTCGAAAGCGCCGTATCGAATGTCGTTGACAGAATTAAAGGAATGGAAAGTCCAAATGCAGGAGTTGTTGGACAAAGGTTTCATTCGTCCTAGTGTGTCTCCGTGGCGAGCGCCAATCCTGTTTGTAAGGAAAACGGACGGGACATTGAGGTTGTGCATTGATTATAGGCAATTGAATCAAGTGACGATCAAGAATAAGTACCCACTGCCGAGGATCGATGACCTGTTTGATCAGTTGCAAGGAGCATCCGTGTTTTCCAAGATTGATTTGCAGATTAGAAACCATCAGCTGAGAATCCGAAAGGAGGACATACCTAAGACCGCTTTTAGGACACGGTATGGACACTATGAGTTCACAGTGATGCCCTTCGGATTAACAAATGCCCCTGCAGCCTTCATGGACCTGATGAACAGAGTGTTCAAGGAATTTCTGGACAGATTCGTCATAGTGTTTATTGATGACATTTTGGTGTACTCGAAGAGCCCGGAGGAACACGAAGTACATTTGGCTGAGGTACCACAGACTTTGAGAGAACACACACTCTTCGTCAAGTTTAGTAAGTGCGAGTTTTAGTTAAGTAGAGTGGAATTTCTTGGACACATAGTTTCAGGAGATGTAATTTCTGTTGATCCGACTAAAATTGAGGCAGTAATGAAGTGGCCAAGACCGACCTTAGTGACAGAAATTCGAAGTTTCTTGGGACTGGCTAGTTATTATCGACACTCTGTAGAAGGATTCTCGTCAATAGCCATGCCATTGACGCAATTGCTGAAGAAAGAATCTAAGTTCGTATGGGATGATAAGTGTGAGAAAAGTTTCTAGGAGTTGAAGCATAGATTAACGACTGCCCTAGTGTTGACCGTTCCATCCGGACTAGGAGGATTTGAGATTTATAGCGACGCGTCATTAAGAGGACTTGGATATGTTTTGATGCAATACGGAAAAGTGGTTGCGTATGCGTCACGCCAGTTGAGACCGCATGAATTGAACTATAGGACGCATGATTTAGAGTTGGTAGCAATCGTATTTGCCCTGAAGATCTGGAGATACTACTTGTGCGGAGAAAAATTCCGGATTTATACAGACCATCAAAGCCTCAAGTACCTGTTTTCACAAAAGGAATTAAATATGAGGCAGCGCAAATTGATGGAACTTCTGAAGGACTGCGACTGCGACATCATGTACCACCCTGGGAAAGCAAATCGAGTAGCCGATGCGTTAAGTCGTAAATCAAGTATGGCGCATATGATGGTCAGAAAGTGGACTTTGCTAGAAAAGCTCAGGGATTCGGAATTCAAATTTGAGGTGAGTCAGATGTCTAGCCTAATGGCCGCATTGAGAATTGAACCAGAAATCCAAGCAAGGATTAAGGCACTTCAGCTTATGGGCCCAGAGATATAAAAAATTGTCGGAATGGACGTCACCACCAAAAAACCAGAATTTCAAGTAAGTGAGGATGGAATTTTAAAATTCCAAGGACGATTGTGTGTGCCTGACGATTTGGAACTCAAGAAGGAAATTTTAAGAGAGGCACATCGCAGTAACTAGAGTATCCACCCAAGCAGTACAAAGATGTATCAGAATTTACGGCAACATTATTGGTGGAACGGACTAAAGAAAGATGTGGCCAAACATGTGGCCAAGTGCCTGAACTGCCAACAAGTGAAAGCACAGCACTGTAAACCTGGAGGACTGCTAAGATCGTTGGAAATTCCTGAGTGGAAATGGGAACATATCACAATGAATTTCGTAACGGGTTTGCCACGAAGTCAAAGAGGTCATGACTTGATATGGGTGATAGTAGATCGCCTGACTAAGTCAGCGCATTTTCTAGCTATTCAAAAGGATTTTGAGCTAGAAAGATATGCAAAATTGTATATGCGGCAGATAGTCAGACTCCATATGGTACCAGTGACGATCACATCGGATCGTGATTCAAGGTTTACAGAGAATTTCTGGAAAAGTCTGTAAGTAGCCATGGGAACAAAGTTGCAATTTAGTACGGCTTATCATCTACAGACAAATGGCTAATCCAAAAGGACAATTCAGACCTTAGAGGATATGTTGAGAGCTTGCGTATTGGATTTTCAAAGTAAATGGGAAGAACACATCTAGTAGAATTTGCCTATAATAACAGTTTTCAGCAGAGCATCCAAATGGCACCGTTCGAAACCTTATATGGTAGAGCGTGCAGAACGCCGGTATGCTGGGATAAAGTTGGTGAACAAAGCATCATGGGGCCAAAATTGGTACAGCAATCAGTGGAGGCTATTGAGATTATCAGGGATAGACCGAGGACAGCCCAGAGTCGCCAAAAGAGCTATGCTGATCGGAGACAACGACTATTGGAGTTCCAAGTTGGAGACCATGTATTCCTCAAGATGTCACCTATGAAAGGATTGTCCCGGTTCGGCAAGAAAGGAAAGCTCAGTCCAAGGTATGTTGGACTATTTGAGATTTTGGAGAAAGTTAGGGATATGGCATACCGACTTGCTTTGCCACCAAACCTATCCCAAGTACACAATATTTTTCACATGTCAATATTAAGAAAGTATGAACCAGATCCGACCAACGTTTTAAGGTACGAGGAAATAGATGTGGATAACGGAGTGTCGTACGTGGAAAGGCCAATTAGGATGGAGGATCGGAGAGATCGTGTGCTAAGGAATAAGATAATCTCGATGGTCAAAGTTATCTGGGAACACCATGGAACTGAAGGTGCTACTTGGGAAAACGAAGAAGCCATGAGACGTCAACACCCCCAGTTGTTTGAGTAGCTAAAAGTATATTACAAATTTCGAGGACGAAATTTTTATAAGGGGGAAGAGTTGTAACAATCCGAATTTCGATGTAATTCCGGGATCAATAAAATTGACATTACTCCGTATTTCATTTTAGTAAGTCTCTCTCAAAGCTGATCATTCTCGAGATACTAACCAATAGGGTATGATTAATTAGGAAACGGTACGTGGATCAGGGACCCGATCGCGAATCGAACACCGATCACTAGAAATAATGAGAAAATATTTTGAACCGATGTGAACCGATCTTAGGAAAAGCGATGGATTGGGTTTGGCCAAGGGCAACTGTCGCGACCGACCTCCTGAGCCTTTACGTGAACGACGTGCAAAAAGAAGGAGGGCTCGCTTGGTACATGCTAAGTCTAAGTTCGAGACTTAACTCGGGCTCTCCCAAACCCATATCATATCGCAACTTAGGGTTTAAGTTTTTAACATGCAGGTAATTTACATGCAGGAGTCACCACCAATCGATTTGAGGTAGGTCGATTAGAAACCCAAATAGGGTGACGGGAGAATCACCATATTCCTACGAACCAGAGATTAACTGGGTTCGGAGACTTGGTTACACTAGTTGAATAACTAATGCCCTTTCGGTACCTTTTTATCCTTTTCATTTTTTGAAAACATTTATCAGGCAATTTTGCATTGATTTTAGGAACTTTCTCCTAATATATGAGGTGATCAAACGAGTACATAATCAGAAACGATTAGCAATCAAAGCAGACAGATAGCCTAAGGTTCTGACTAAGTCAGATGACATTCAAACTATAACAGCTCATGCGATTATACTGTAATTAGAAAACATGCACGATAATGACACCACAGTAGGCTAATCTAATTAAACAGAATGACTATGGAATTAAAAAACATGCATAATAAAATAAAAACACTCAAATAGACCACATGATCTAAAAAAAATAAAAAAATTTTTAATTTTAATTTTTTAAATAAAATAAAAAAGAAAATCTTAAAACTTTTTAAAACTTTCTTTTTTAAAATTTTTTTTAATTTTTTTAATTTTAATTTTTTAAAATAAAATAAAATAATAATATTATAATGAACCGGGTCGAGCGGATTCGGGTCAGAACCAACCCAAGTCAACGGATCTAACTCGGGCGTTGACCTGGGTCTGATATGTTGATCCATGTCGCATCCGACTCGAACCTATAGACCCACGAGGGGGGAACCGGCGAGGCCAAAATTGGCCGTCTGTCGGCCTACCCATGCCGGCGCCGCCCCTAAATCGGCCCTTTAGGACCACCACGAAGCCGCGTCACTTACCTAGGCCGCCATCGGACCGCCGTTCGCCGGCCGGCAGATGAACCAAAATCGGCTTCATTAAGGCATTTTGTCGAGCAGGTGGCGTGCGTGGAGAAAAACGGGAGTTTTTGATATCCTCCAGCGACCTGTCTGACTCCGACAGCTGAGGCTCACCTCCGACGGCGACTGAGGGCTAGGACGGACGTCGGTATAGGCCGAGATTCGTGCGACACGGCTAGCACGAGTCCCAGCCTGACCATGCCAAAAAACAAAGCAGAACAAGGGCGTGTCTTAGCCAAGGAGGCTCACCGGTCGTCGGCACAGCTAGGTGGCTTTCCAGCGGGTCAGAGGGCGACGGCAACGTTGCTAGTCGTCTTTATTGCTCCAGTGGGCCTTCGGCTCACTCTCTCTCTATTCTCTCTCTATTTGGCTGTTCTCTCTCTCTGTTTTTCTCCCAAAACGGCCGACTCGAGGCTCTCTTTCTCTCTGTCGCCGCTGTCGGCTCGTCGACGGGGATGAATGGCTACGGCGTGGTGACCGCCGGAAGCTCCCTTTCTCTCTCTTGGCTCTCTTTTTTCTCTCTTCATTCTTTCTCTCCCTGTTTTTCTCTCAAAACCGTCGACCGAGGCTCTCTCTCTCTCTCTATGGCTATATATAGCCGCCGACGATGACGATGACGGGCCTCCTCTGTGTCGGCGTGACGACGGCCTGCACCGGCCTAGCCTGAGCCCTCGACTTTCACGGCCATCTTAGGCCGGTATAGGGGCTCCCCCCTGACATCTAGAAAACAGGGGGGAGACGGGACCGAGAAAGGGGGAGAGGGCCGGGAATCGAGGGGCGACGGGACTGGCCATTAAGGCCAGTCCTGGTGGCGTGCCCGCCTAGCCCTCCTCTGGCTTGATAGCGATGGCGAGGCTGCGGCTCCGGCGTCGTCACGATGGCGTCAGGAGTAGAGGAGAACAGGGGAGAGAAAGGGACGGCTCGGCGCAGGGCGGAGAAGGAGAAGGGCTGGGCCGGGCCAGGCCCAGCTGAATGGGGGGGAAGGAGAAGAAAAACGGGCTGGGCCCGCCGGGAAGAGAAAAAGAAAGGAAGAGTGGGCTGGGCCAATGCGGGAGGAAAAAGGAAAAAGAAAATGGGCCAAGTCGGCCCGGCTCCGATCCGGCCCAATGCGAGTTATTTTTTTTTAAATAATAAACTCTATTTGTATAAATGCCTAATTTCTAAATACAATGCATTTAAAATTGAAATTTTTTTGTTTTAGGAATTAAAGAAATTAACTCCCAAATTTTAATACAATTAATTTTGGGCAAATTAAAAATAGGTGTCAACACCAACGATGTACAATCGGATCGCAGGTGATTCTGCAAGACCGAAAGTGCACGTGGCCAATCAGTCTTGAGCTTGAACTGAACGATCGTAACTTCTGGGACTAGTGATAATTTCTCATTCTCTCAAAGAATGGGACCGTCGTGACTCAGATAACCCTAGGTCGATACGCGTATGCTCTAAACAGCCGCACGTTAGTGAGAAACCATAAAATTGGAAATCGAGCGAGTTTTGATCACGAAATTGAACCCGGATTTAGATGTCGATTTTCGACGACTTAAGAGACTATTTTTGGGAATCTGACATCATATTATGCTGGCCACGCACATTTTGAGTAAGTACGATTGAAAATTGGAATTTCGGTTAAAGGGTGAAAAAATTGCAATTTTGCCCCTTGGGACACTGACTTGGACTTTGAGACCGTATGAGGTTATTTTTCGAGATCAATGTCATTTTGGGGTGGCCACGTACATTTAAAGTTGTTTCGGTCAAAAATTGGAATTTTGGCTCGGAAGTGAAAAATAATATTATTTTAATCCTCAGGACTTTGCAATCGATTTTCGAAAGCTTAAGAAGCTATTTTCGCGATTCCGACGCCATATTATGTTGGCCACACTCATTTGGGGTTGGTATAGCCAAAAATTGGAATTTCGACCCGGGATCGGAAAAATGACCGTTTTGCCCCTGAACTATTTTTTGTCCAAATTTTTGAAAAAATATTTGGGATAATTAAGAGTACTTATCAGCTCAATTATTGGACTCAATGACCACTTTGCCCATCGGCTAGAATGAGTTTGGACCGTTAGATTAGGGGTATTTTGGTCAAATGGCTCGGATCGGCGACACGTGGCGCTTTTGGGCTGATATTTTTTACCAGCTTAGACCTATTTCTCTCTCCTCCCAGCTCCCATTTGACCATAACTCTCTCCCTCTCTCCCGAATCCCTCCTCCTCCGTTTCCCTCTCCTTTGGCCGTTCTCACCAGTACCACGCCGGCCGCCGTCTGCCGGTGCCGCCGCCACTGCTGCTTCGTCTGACCACCATCACCCACCAGCATCACCACCCTCACCTCGTCTCTCTCTATTTCTCTCTCTGTCTCTCTTCTTCCGTCCAGCCAAAGGACCGCCGGAGCAAGCCACCACCATGCCGGAGCCCGATCGGCCGAGCCGCTGCCGCCGTGACCTCCAGCCCGTCCATACGTCGCCATACGTTGCTGTACATCACTGTCCGTACAGTGACTGTACAGCTGTCCGTACGCCGTCCGTACGGTATCTGCTAGGAACGCCGCCGCCAGTTTCACTGTTCACCAGTGATCGATCGCTATTCCTCGTCGTCGTGGCCTAGGATTATGTGAGTAAACCCTCTAAACCCGGATTAGGACTGACAGTACATTTTCTGGACTGGTTTGGGTATTATCGGTGTATATTAGGTATGATTATTGCACTAATTGGTGAGAATCAGTACCTGAATAATATTGGTGCATTATTGTGATTAATTTGGAGACAAAAATGGATCCCGAGGTAGTGAATAGTGGCTGTCCAATTAGGGACGATTGGGCTAGAATAGGCTAATTTGGGAAATTATTAGCGTGATTGACGAGATCGCCCGAGTTAATTGAATTGGTGTTTGTTGATGCTCATTTGGGGTCAATTACAATATTACCGTGTTGCGTACTAGTGTGGCTGAATTGTGCAATGTGAAATTGGCCACCTGATGACTTGAATTGATTATTGATTTATAAATTATACTTTAGGCAGCACAGTATTAATTGATCAATTGAGCACATTGTTTGTGAATTGGACACTGTGTGGTAACATTAATTTGACTGAGTGCCTATGTATATTTAATGCTCATGATGCACTGCACGATATTACATGGCTACGCATTTCGTATGCCTAGAATGAGGCGTGTACTGAAATTATGCGGGAGTGCGTGCCTAACATGAGCATGTGATCACCATAATTGCCCAATGCATTTACACTGGGTTCAGATAAAATAGGCCGTATGCCGTGTGATCACTATAAGGTCTTCGGATCGTGGTCTTCGAGTCATACCCGGTTCATCCGGAAGACGGCATTGTCCTTGAAGAGATCGGTGTTGCGCCAAAAGCGTTTCGACATGGGCTAGAGGCACTAGGCCAGATACGCTATATGTGGGCCGTGAAGTGTTGTATTTGGTCTTCAGATCGTGGCCTTCGGGTCAAGCCTTCGAGTCATGGTCTTCGGATCAGGCCTTTGGATCGTGGCCTTTAGGTCAGGCCTTCGGGTCAAATATTAATAATGAGAATGAACATCGAGCCAATTTGCCGTGTGAATCAGAATAAGATCATGACACGTTGATAGCATTTACATGCATATGATTGCATTAACTGTTGTATTAACACGTGAAACTCGGTGTATGATTTGAGATACTAGCACGAAGAAGTATGAGCATGCGTATGAGATACGTGTGACGAGGTATGCCACGTATGTGCTGTGATTATTATATATTGAACTGTCTAACCTGCAGGGTCAGAACGATTGTCGGTCTGGGCTCAAGGGCCTAAGTCATTGTTGTGTTTTGTGTTGTTTTTTCCCGGTCAGGAGATTGTACGTTAGCCTAACCTAGTTTTAGGAGGTTTTACTCATTGAGACGTATTCTCATTAGTGTTTCAAACCAAACTTTCAGACCCTCGCCCTTGATATGCCGCAATCACCGACATTTTTTGGGATCCCGACACAGATAGAGCAGTTTGTGGGCATATTCCCTTCGGGCAATGGAGAGGCTTATATAAGATATCGTTTTGTGGTTTCCGTAGATGTTGGAGAGTTCTTTAACCATACCCAGGAATATGTCGCCTGGTGTATTCGAGACGCCAATGGGAATATAGGTAGACCGCTTAGGACCTTCGACTCCCCTTTGGATGAGCATGGTATGATGGTGCCGATCGTTGCTGATGGTGAAGTGATAGACCCTCGGGATGAACCAATTGAAGATGCCTATGATGACGCAGTAGATAATGAACCAAAGGTGGTAGCGGAGGATCAGGATTAGTTGGCGAACAAAGTTGAGATATCGGAAGCCATGGAAGTAGATGAAGCTGAGGATGGAGAGGTTGCTGAGGTAGATTTGGATGAGGAGTTAGGGCTCTATCTTGACCTGGAGTTGGAGCTGGACTCAGAAGACGAACGAGCAGCAGCACTGGACATGGACTCAGAGGAGTCCGAACCCCAGGAGAGTTCTCAGGAGGAGTCCGAGTCTCAGGAGAGTTCGAAAGACGATTCCTCAGGATCTGATCCGAACCAGATGCCCTAGTTTAGTCCTAGTTCATATCCGGAGAATGTCCCTTTTTTATGGCGACCTAATCTAACCCGTACCTGACTCGACTTTCTCCCAACCATTGCCCCTTCTTGATCGAATGACTGCTGCGTGTCGGTTTCTTTTGTTTTTCAATTTGGCTTGTATAAGGAATAGTTTGTTTTATAAATATACATATATGTTGTAAATATTTTGTGGTAATGTAAAAATATGTTTTAATCGTATCGGTCTTTGTTTGTTATACTATTCATGGTTGTCATATTTATTGTACGGGTGTATATATATTTATATACGTTGCTTCCGCATGTGTATTGTTATCTGTGTGTGGTGGGTTGGCGACGCATCCTAGGAGCATTACACCTAACAAGACCGAAGGCGGGATGTTCGCGTGTCAAGGAGGTTCGAGACATGACAAAAGGTATAAGAAGATGAAGGTAGATTAGGATGGAGGTGTGCATGACTTTCTAGCTTGTTTGGGGTTGAGTTGACAAATCTTGGCATTGTCGATGAAGGTTAAAGTAAGAAAAGTTGGTGAAAGGGAATCTGATGGAGTCGTAACGATGACAAGAAGGCAAGGCTCGGTGGAATTTGAAGTTGCGTGACATATGGCAATGGGGGATTAAGGCAGATTGAACCGAGCCATCTCCCCTAGAAGATCCCTTTTTCAATCTTTTTTTTCGTTTTTCCTTCTCACATCGACGTCTTGGACTCCTTGGAGAATTGTCGAGGAAGTCGTGGGCCACTTAGGGAGCATTTGGCAACCAGCCAAATAGTAACTATTTTTATTCTTTTGTTCCCAAAATTAATTTTGAAATAGAAATCCGTTGATAAATTTTTTGTTCCCGGGCACCAATTTGCAAAAATTTATTCCCAGAATCAGTTTTGGAACAGAATCAATAAGTAATTTTTACTTCTTGATTCTGAGAACAAGAATCAGAAATGAAAAAAAAATTTCTTCTTCTTCCTGGCCAGTTGCCATCCGCCACCAGCAACCGTCCAAAGGCCAAGCCAGTGAGGACGAGTGCTAGACCCTAGCCGCCTAGGCGAGGGCCGCCCTCACCGGATCTGGTGTAGGCGGATTCAGAGCCACCCTCGCTAGATCCAGCGAGGGCAGCTCACTGCCTGGGCAAGGGCCGCCCTCACCAGATCTAGCAAGGGCAACCCTATCCCAGGTCGCTAGCCGTCCTCGTTGGATCCAGCGAAGGCGGCAACAAAGGTCCAGCCCTTGCTAGATCCGGTGAAGGCGACACTCGCACAAGCCGCAAGCCACCCTCACCGGATCTAGAGAGGACGATGACAAGGGTCCAACCTTCCCCAAATCTAGCGAGGGCCGCAACACCCTTATAGGCCCTAGCCTGTGGCCGATTGTTGGCGCCGGCGATCTAGCCATGGCCAAGGAAGGGAAGAAGAAAAAAATATATTAAAAAATTCAAAATATTATGAATAAAAAGAAATTTTATGCAATTACCAAATGCATTTCTGCTCTTTTCTATTTCAAAAATAGAAATTTTGGACAGTTACCAAATACCTTCAAATGCTTAAAAATTGTTCCTGAGCATGGAATCAAAAAGAATCATTTCTGAATAGAAATTATTTCCAGAAACAAAATGGTTGTCAAACGCACCCTTATTTGGGTGATGTCATCAATGTGTGCTGTGAAGAGTAACGTGTTGTTGACGATGTTTAAGAGCGGCAGATTTCTTCATCAACATAGTGGTTCTGTCATTATCCATGTTATATTCGAACATTTATCAAACAATTAACATCATATTATAAATCTCATCAGTATCATATCCAACCTTAATCCTATCATATCTTATCCTATTAGAAAAAAAAAATTCTGACGACCAAATGCAGCCAGCATCCTCAACCTAGCTTTGATGCTAATTTGTAAGTAACCTTATTCGAGCCGCCACTAGTACAATATTGTCCGCTCTGGCCATGACTCATCCGTATGCGTATAACATTAAAATGTATCATGCTAGTTTAAAATTTCACAACACTTATCTACCAGGGCAACAACAGTACTTAGAGTATCCACATAAGGTAATGATCATTTGAAGTGAATGTTAACTTATAAATCACTCAACAATACCTCTCTCAACCAATGTGGAATTTGTGATGTGACAAACTCGTCCACTTAAAGAATTGACATCATCGTCAGTGTTCACCTGTATTGTTGGCAATGCCCCTTGTTCATTGTGTAGTTCAGTCCATTCATACTTTTTATCATCCTAGAAGCCTATTAGGAGCCATACCTTATTCAAGTCCTCCACTCCAATGATCACTCTCTGACCTCGTCTAATCAGGTATGCGCCTAGTTCATTCGCAAACCACAGACCTACTAGAAAATGACCTATCTAGATACTATATGTAGTAACCCAGCCTAATCAACTTGATTTAAACTCTCTGAAGGAGTACTCTAAGTAACCATGCAAGATAATAACTATTTGGAAGTGCATGTTAACTTATGAATCACTCAATAAGGCCATTCCCAACCAATTTGGTTTGGGATATCATATGAAAAATATTGTCCAAATTTAGTTTGACGCACAGCCGTTGGGTTTGTAGGTGCAAATCAAATTGAACTTGTCATTGTAATTAGACGATTTGAGAAAAAGAAAATGAAACCGGAATCAAGACAATAGGTATAGACCACGGGAAACATTGAAAAAGGGACGTGAGGGGAGAAAGAGAGATCGCTATCGGCACCAATCAATCACAATCAATTCCATTCAGTCAGTTCAATAAGCTCACATTCTCAATAGAGCATTTAAGCTTGTAACTATTGCAGCAGGTTTAGATAGTGAAACATTACTGACTGAATTCTTCGTTTTTTTCCCATGGTAGGAATAAATTCTATTGAATCAAGGAAGAAAGTGAATTATCGAGACGTATCAAAATGAAAAGTGCGACTTTAATGTTGCCCACCGTTGAATCTACCTCTCAATTGCAAATATGACGGAAGGTACTAAGTAGCATCACTAGCTTGTTTGATAAATCTAAGACTACTAAGTTTTGGAGAAGAAATTATGAACTAGGGTGTGTCGGCTTTGATTCTAAACAACCCTTGTTGGCAAGATTTTTGTCTCCTATTCTTGGGATGGAGATATTTTTGCTATTATATTATTCTTGTTTCCTATTTCTGGTATTTCCTTCCTTATGTAAAATGGTTGCCTGTTGCCTTATTGAAACAACCGTATACTGTATATATGATGAATAATGGCAGACCTACTCTCCATGAAAAAAAGAAGGAAGAGAGGGGGAGTTTTTTTGTTCGTGGATGTAGGCATATTGCTGAACCACGTTATTTCCTTGAGTTATTATTTGTGTGTTTGATTCTGCTAAACTTCAACATAGTATCAAAGCAGGTTGTGTTTTGATTCCGTTTACTATTCCGTCTTTGTGTTCCAACAATCGGGTCCTTGTCCCAATCGATTACATTTTTTTTTTGTCTGCATTGTTGCTTGTTCTGAGGCATGGATACGAAACAAGATGAAGTCTCTGGATCTGATCCTTTAAAGGCGGTTGTTCATGAGTCACACAGCGAACGTCTGACTTCCTTGTTGCTGAATGGAAACAACTTCCTTCCTTGGTCTCGTGCTGTGACTATTGCCCTTGGTGGAAGGTCTAGGCTCGGACATATCAATGGGCGGACCCCTGCTCCGCCGGTGGGTAGCCCAAAATTTGAAGAGTGGCAAGCTAATGACCACAATGTTATGACATGGATATTTAACTCCATGGAAACCCGCATCTATGAGATATTCGCATATTCGGACTCTGCTCAAACTTTATGGGAGTCGTTGTGTGAAGTGTATGGACAAGAAAATAATGCATCCAGGATCTTCGAGTTGCAGCAGGGGATTGCTAACTCCAAGCAAAGTTCAAATCAATCCTTTACTGAGCATCTGGGAAATCTGAAGAGACAATGGGATGAACTCCGCCAATATAGGCCCCCTACTAATATTGATGCCGACTACATCAAACGAGAAGAGCAAGATCGCATTTTTCAGCTTCTGGCTAGCCTCAAGCCTAAGTTTGAAGAAACCAGGAGACAAATATTGACTGGTCCGCAAATGCCATCCTTCAATGCCGTGTGTTCTATTATTCAGAATGAGGAAACAAGACGAAGGGTGATGCAATCAGATCGTCTGTCAATACCAGATCCTGTGGAGCATTCAGCCCACAACATGGCTAGCAAGCCTAGGCAAGGTGATTTGGTCATGCGATTCGTCAAAGGCAAAAACAAGAAACCCATCTGTTTTCATTGTGATCACTGTGATCGTGATGGTCACTCTAAGGAGAGATGCCGGTCTCTTCACCCTTATCTTCGCCAAAACAAGGAGAAGGGGCCAAACGCCAATGTGATTATTCAAGGAAATTCGGCAGATATTCAGACAAAGCTTGATTCTTTGACTGAACAAGTGCAGCAGCCGATTCAAATGCATGGGTTTGGGATGAATACTACTAACAAGGATTTCGGGAATCTTGCCACAACATCTGGTAATGAGTATGCACTTTCTGTTTTTTCTAAAACACGATTTATTGTGGATTCTAGAGCCACGGATCACATGTGCAGCTCCTCAAATATATTGTCTCATACTGGTTATAGCACTTTGCATCCTCCTATTACAATTGCTAATGGGGTACAGGTTCCCACACGAGGAGTGGGACAAATTAAATTTTTTTCAAAGGAATCGGAAGCTTTGTTGGTTCCTGAACTATCATCAAATTTGATGTCTGTAAGCAAGTGTACTAACCAATGGACTTGCAATGTTATTTTTACCCCTCAAAAGGTGCTCTTTCAAGATCGCACTACCAGGAAGATGATTGGTGAGGGGTGATTGCAAGACGAGTTATACACCTTGGAGCTTCATAATGCAGCTTTGACAACAATAAAAGCAGGAGGTGACAATTCGCAAGTGTGGCATTGGCGTATGGGTCATCCATCCGACCGAGTATTACATGCTCTTGATGTGTCATTTCATCATGATTCAAGTAGTTGTGATCCTTGTCACTTTGCCAAACAGCATAGGTTACCGTTTCCAAATAGCAATAATAGATCTACTGAATTGTTTTCTATTGTTCATTCGGATGTTTGGGGTAATTCAGCCATTGATTCTAAGGAGGGTTTCAGATATTTTATTACATTCATTGATGATAAGTCTCGTGCTACATGGATTCGCCTTTCAAAATCCAAGACTGAAGTTCTTACTGTCTTTCAAGAATTTTGCAACATGGTGAAAAATCAATTTAATACCTCTGTGAAGATACTGCACACCGACAATGGTACCGAATACACTAATAAGAGTTTTCAAGCGGTCTGGAGTAGTTTGGGTATCATTCATCAAACATCTTGTGTTGGGACGCCACAGCAAAACGATGTAGCAGAACGGAAAAATTAACACCTCCTTGAAGTTACCAGGGCCCTATTGTTTTCAGGAAACATGCCTAAATCCTATTGGGCAGATGCTATTCTAACTAGTTGTTATTTGATCAATAGGTTGCCTAGCCGTGTTTTGTGTTATGTGACCCCCATGGAGATCTTGTATGGACGGAAGTTTGATATTTCTCATTTACGAATCTTTGGCTGCGTTTGCTACGTCCACTCTCAAAATGGTGGAAAACTAGATCCCCGGGCTCAGAAGTGTGTATTTGTTGGCTACTCTTCCACAAAAAAGGCCTACAAATGCTATGATCCCAGTACTAAGCAAGTTCATTTTTCTCGTGATATGTTTTTTGACGAGGTCCACATGTTTTTTTTCCAACAGGGCTCAAATTCAGGGGGAGGACAACTATCAAGACTTTTCTACCAAATTTGAGCCCGTTCCTATCCCTATAGTGGTTGGCAACACCAACCATAAACCCAAAATTCAAGAGGTTGAAACTGGGGCAGAAAATCACCAAGGGGATGGGACTGTTATCGAAAGTCAGGAAGCCGGAGGTATTAGGCACTCGTCATCAGAATCAAGTGTGTCAGCACCTAGTGAAAATTCTGAAGCTGCAGGTGAAGAGTTGATAAATGAGACTTCAACAGCAGAGGTTCAAGCACCTATTTCTGTTTGCAGGTCAACTCGTATCCCTAGACCTTCAACCTGTCTTCGGGATTTTTCTACCTTTCATACAATTCAGCACCCCATTCAGGATTTTGTTGGATATGACAAAGTGTTTTACAGTTATTTGAGTTGTCTGTTTGCCATTGAAGAACAACAGGAGCCCAAGAGTTTTGAGGAAGCAAATAAGAAAAGCGTGTGGATTAAAGCAATGAAAGATGAGATTGAGGCACTGAATCGGAACCAGACTTGGGAGTTGGTGCAGCTACCAAGAGGAAAAAAGACCGTGGGATGTAGATGGATTTATAAGATCAAATATAATAGTGATGGCACGGTTGAGAGGTACAAAGCTAGGCTTATCGCTAAAGGGTACACCCAAACCTACGGCATAGACTATAAAGAAACATTTGCTTCGGTGGTTAAGATGAATACAGTACGAGTACTTATGTCTGTAGCAGTTAATCATGGATGGCCTTTGTTCCAAATGGATGTGAAGAATGCCTTTTTACATGGGGACTTAGAAGAAGTCTATATGGATTTACCACCTGGGCATTCATTATAGGGTAAGGATGGAACTGTTTGTAAACTAAAGAAAGCTATCTATGGCCTTAAACAGTTACCTAGAGCTTGGTATGGCAAGCTTAGTGCAGCACTTATCATATTCGGGTTCAAGAGAGGTGCTTCTGATTCCTCTATGTTCACTAAGTCAAATGACCAGGGTATTGTTATTATTCTTGTGTATGTTGATGATTTGGTCATTACAGGTAGTAACCAACCTGGGATTGAAGCACTCAAGCGTCATTTGAGTAAGGAATTTGATATCAAAGACCTTGGTAGTTTACGTTATTTTTTGGGCATTGAATTGGCACATTCTTGCAAAGGACTGTTTTATCCTAGAGAAAATATGTTCTTGATTTATTAAAAGAGACTGGTAAGTTGGGAGTTAAACCGGCAAGTGTCCCTATGGAGTATAACAACAAAGTTGTTTCTAATAGTGTACCACTGCAGGATGTTGGTTAGTTTCAACGTTTAGTAGGACGTTTGATTTATTTAACTATCACTAGACCCGCTATTGCATATGCTGTTAGTTATGTGAGCCAGTTTATGCATAATCCCACTGAAGGTCACATGGGATTGGTGGATCATCTTCTTCGGTATTTGAAAGCTTCACCAGGAAGGGGAATCTTGATGAAGAATAATGGTCACATAGATATAGAGGGTTAAACTGATGCAGATTGGGCTAGAAGTCCGGTGGATAGAAAATCCACAACTGGTTTCTGTACGTTTGTTGGTGGTAATATTGTCGCTTGGAAGAGCAAAAAACAAACAGTTGTTGCACGTTCAAGCGCAGAAGCCGAGTATCGCGCTATGGCCACCACTACTAGTGAAATTGTGTGGCTGCGTTTTTTACTTCAAGAATTGGGATGTAAGCCTACAACTACACCTACAAAGTTGTTTTGTGATAATCAAGCTGCAACTCACATTGCTTCAAATCCGGTCTTCCATGAGAGAACCAAACACATAGAAGTGGATTGTCACTTTGTAAGAGAGAAGGTTCAAGATAAAACAATTGAGACTTCGTACATTCGTAGTGAGGATCAGCTTGCAGATGTCTTCACCAAAGCGTTATCAAAAGGAGTTTTCCAAACTGTGGTGGACAAGTTGACCTCCGACAAAGTCTTCGCCCCAACTTAACGGGGAGTGTTGGCAAGATTTTTGTCTCCTATTCTTGGAATGGAGATATTTTTGCTATTATATTATTCTTGTTTTCTATTTCTGGTGTTTCCTTCCTTATGTAAAATGGTTGCCTGTTGCCTTGTTGAAACAACCGTATACTATATATATAATGAATAATGGCAGACCTACTCTCCATGAAAAAAATAAGGAAGAGAGGGGGAGTTTTTTTGTCCGTGGATGTAGGCATATTGTTAAACCACATTATTTCCTTGAGTTATTATTTGTGTATTTGATCCTGCTAAACTTCAACAGTTTCCAACAAAGTTAGAAGAATTAGGGTAATTGTTAGAAAATGGGAGAACTTGAGTGACTTTCCATGGTTGTTATTTCGACTTTTTTCATATTTTTGACCCACCAATCACAATTGAAGGGGGGGGGGGAGGCTGGGTGAACATGGTACTTAGTGAAAATCTAATTCTAAAATGTAAAAATTGAAGAATGTCAAAAGTTTAAAAGTAAAGTTACACCAAACCCCGCGTAAAAAAAAAGACAGATCAAAGGGAAGGAAAGAAACCTAATTGAGTTATCAAATGGTTGATTTGGATACGGCATGATCATATATATATATATATATATATATATATATCAAAACCAAAAAAGAGAACTTAATCATAAGCTTTTGCACCCGTGCATTGGTTGAATTTGGGAACTTGGTTGTAGCTTTCTGATATGCTTCCTTGAGATATAACCATCACCAAGAAGAAATGATATATCTAGGACAGTGTTTGGAGATCAATCTTGGATTTTGCAGGTTTCTCTCGGAACGAAATGAGGCCCACTTTCTGTTGTGTCTGCTTCCTGAATGCTGATCCAACTTCAAAACGAGGCCGACATCTCGAATGGGCTTCAATTTTTAGGCCACAAACTACTTTAGTGTTCGAGCTTTTATTGTTCGTGAATTTCATGAAGATCCTTTTCATGCTGGTCTCGGCTTGCGCCCTTTTTCATTCATACGTTTATATGATAATCTAGTGATAAGGTTTCACAAGTGGCTCAAGAGACTTTTGGTGACCCTTTTCCTATTTTTGTCATATTCATCCTCGAGAAAATTGTCCAAAAAACTCTAACCTATTTACAGCAGTCAATTCAGTCATAAACTTGTAATTTAACCAATTTAATCATAAACCTTATGACGATTTATCAATATAGTTTTTCTAACCAACATTGACTCTAACTGTCTTACGTGGCATGGCCGGCACTAACGTAAATAATTTTTTAAAATTTTTCTTTTTTATTTTCTTTTCTTTCCTTTTTCTTGTTTCCCTTGCTAGCCATTGCCAAGGCTCGACGACCAACAGAGGCAAATAGGGAAAAAAGAAGAAAAAAAGGAAGGGAAAATTTTTTTAAAAAAATTTGCAAAAATTGTCCACGTCAGCGCTGATCATTCCATGTAAGACAACTAACGTCCACGTCAACAATTTTCGACTAAAATTATTTGAAAGTATTACATTGGCAAATCATCAAAAGGTTTAAGTCAAAATTTGGTCAAATTGAAAATTTTAAGGCCATACAATCGATGTAAGAATTTTGGACAAATATCCATTCATCTTCTACTTCCACTTGAATGATTCTCCTATATTTCTGACCAAAAAAAAAAACAAGAAGAACGACTTCGATTCAAAAGGACGGAATTTTATTTTTGTGGGACTATTTTCGCCCACTTTTTGGATGGAACCATACCTTTTTATTTAAAATGACAAAAACATTATGCTATCATTACTCAATCAAGCAATAAATAATATGGTTAATACCATGAAAAACCCTAAACCGGTACATCTGTGATAAATTTATCTCAAACTAATTTGTTGACCATCAAAAATCCAAACTGGTACACTAGTAATAAATTTACTTTCCATTAAATTAGATTAATACCACGAAAGACCATAAACTGGTAAATCTATAACAAACAAAGGGTAAAATCTTAAACTAGTATATCTATCAACTGTCATGTGTCATCCAACTTAGCAATTTGACGGTAAATTTAACAGAAACTAACAGAGGGTAAATTATCACTAGTGTACCAGTTTGAGATTTTTTATGATCAAAAATTAATTTTGATAAATTTATCACGGATGTAGCAATTTAGGGTTTTTTGTAATATTAATCCTAAACAATATTACTGACTATAACCACATTTCTCTCTCCTTCCCCCTCTTTTACAGTTGTCACTTTCCTTTAGATTTAATTTTTCCTTTTTTTACTATTCTCTTCGTGCCGTCGACTTTTTTCCTGTCAAACCACAAGAGAAATGTTTTTCTGTCATCGTCCAAATCTTAGGTCAAGATATGTTTTTTTATGTGTCATTACGTGAACTAGTTGTAAAATCGTTCCTTCAGCACAATATAAATAATAGCATACATAATCATTTTAATTAAATTGATGTTGGCGTGAAAGTTTGTTTCATTCAAATAATATTCTGGAATAAAAAGGGGATTCAAACTTGAGTGCCAAATTTGTGTATACTACAGTACGTATATCAATCCTAATTTTATGATAATTTTGGTTAAATAATTACACCATTTGATGTCGAGTTATACAGTAACTAGGGAACGTGTTCATTAGTATATTCTTTCAATCGAGCTTGCATAGTATTTCACAGGAGCTTGATTATGGACAAATTTCATTGATTGTCTTGTTGAGATTGAGTGTGTCTACATGTTAGAAATTACCACATATAGAATTTTCTATAATTTAATTTAATCTTTCATTGAATTTATTAATCTATTATATTCTCTAACTCCCTTGCCATGGTATGTCATAATGATGGCAAATCAAAAACTATGCGCTTTTAGATGGTTTAATAAATTTGAAAAAAAATAAATATCGAAATACTTGAGAGAAACAAAATCAATGGAGCAGAGGATAGTATGATTGAAATTGAGAAGTTGAGAGGAAAATTGCCATCATACCCTATCATTACAATCAATAGAGAAGTCAACTATGAGAATGATTCTTAAATGAAATTAGACTCTTTGTGAAAAACATAAAAAAAAAAAAAATCAGCTGTTTACGGATAATAGATAAATCAAGAAAAAAAATATTTTGAGGTAATTTCCACCCTATTTTGAATGGAAAGTTAGTTAATTTTTTATGAAATGTCATATATTACTTTATTGAGTACTTGTGATATAAGGTTGTTTTTGTCACTTAAAACAAAAAGGTGTGATTCTTTCTAAAATGGGGGTGGAAATAGCCCTTCTTTTTTTCCATGGAGGTGTATTTCTAAAATAGTTGATGAGTGTCAAAACACTTTTGGTAAAAAGATTACAAATCACCTCATTTCTCGATAATTTATTTGTCATTTTACTGACTCTTTTATGAAATTAAATCATTTTTACTGTTTGCAAATCACAAATTTTCTTATCTCGTACCACATTTTATTTATCTTTCTTACTAATACCTTAATTTTACCAAATGTTATATGAATTCGCCAATCTTCATTTGAGCGATGTATTTTTTTCCGATTAAATTACCAACTAGTTTTAGGTTATAAACTCTCATTTGAATTACTTACTCATGTTTATTCGATGTTTTTAATTTTATCAATTTTGATAGTTTACAAACTTTATTTCTCTTTCTTACTAAATTCTTAAGATTTATCAACTCTTATATGGATTTATAAGCTTTTTATATGTGACTTAAGGGTTTCTATTTCTATTAACCACCTTTTTGTTTTACCGATTCTGATTTGAATTGCTTACCCTTTATTTTATTTGTTTTTTTTAAGCTTTACCAACTTTTGCATGGTGTTACAAACTTTTATTTGTCTTACTTATCAACATGTTAAATTTCTCAACTCATTTAATCTTAACTAGAGTGATTGCCAACTTTTCTATTAAAAAAAAACTAACTAGTTTTGTGTTACATTTTCTTATTTGAGGCTTTAGTTACCATGTATTTGATTTTTTTTAATGACCAACTTCTCACATCCTTTGACAAAAAACAGATCCTCTTCGTTTACCAACGTTCATTTACCTTTCTTCTAGTAGTACTTTAATTTTACCAACTATATATAAAAATGACAAACATTTATTTGAATTACTAACCAACTTTTTTGCGATTAAGTCATCAACAAAATTTTTGGTCATTAATTTTATATGAATTACTTCCTAACATTTATTTATTTATTTTCAATTTATCGATTATTCTTATCATTAACAACTTGCATTTGCCTTACTTACTAACTTTTTCAATTTACCAACTCTTTTTAGAAAAATCTCAAGTAGAGTGATTACGAACTTTTCTCCAATTAAATTCCCAATTAATTTTGTGTTACCAACTCTTATTTAAAGAGTTATCAATATTTATTTATTTGTAACTTTTCTTATCATTTATCAACTTTTATTTACCTTTTTTATAAACGGCCTAAATTTTTCAACCTTTTTATGAAGTTAACAAACTTTATTTGGCAGGTTACCAACTTTTCTTTGATTAAATTAGTAACTAATTTTTGTTACAACTTCATTTGAGTTGTTTACCAATGTTTATTAGTTTCTTTTTAACTTATCACTTTTTTCTCTAGAGTTATCATTTTTATTTTCCTTGATTACGAACTTTTTAAATTTACCAATTTTTTAGAGATTACCAACCTTATCAGATACCCAACTTCTCTTTGACTAAATTACCAACTAGTTTTGCATTGTTAGCTCTATTTAAGCGACTTGAAAACTTGTATTATTTTTTTTTCACCAACTTCAATAGTCACTAAGTAAAAGAATTACTCTATTTTTTTACCAACTTCTATCTACCTTTCTCATCAGCGTCTTAATTTTACGGATGATTAGATAAAATTACCGATATTTTTTTTTTGTGACTTACCACCTTTCCTCTTATTAAGTTACTAACTAGTTTAGTGTTACCAACACCCACTTGAGTAGCATATGACCCGCCCCAAACCCCAACGGGCTCGCGACACCCCTTTGACGGTCGTAATGAACGCGACGTCCCAGGACACGTCGCGACCCAAATGAACTACGCAAGCGGAAGCGAAATAAAACAACCCTAACAATAAAATATGACAAAGGGATAGAACAAGTGAAATTTTAATAAACACACAACATTAACCTGAATCCACAGTATTCATACATTAGGCCGCTAGGGTTAAATCCACTTCATCATAAAAAAGGAACAGGTGGCTGGGTAGACTACTGACAACACAAAACGAGACTCTACCAAAAGGCTTCTTGACCCTACTCCTAAACATCCGTACGGTGTCCAATCCGGATCGAACTCTGAGGATTCTGACTCTGAGTCTGAGTCAATCTCGATCGGGTTCGCCTCCTCCTCTCCCTGCTCGACCGCCATGGGCTCCTCTTCGAGCTCGGGCTGGGGCTCGAGGACAGGTATCGGTACTGGACTGGGGTTCACTGAAGGACTGTCGGGATCTGACACCTCGCCGTCGGGAGCGAACTTGTCCCAGGGCTCCCAATTGACCGCATTCTCATTGGTGTACCGCAACCCTTCAAAACCTCGAATTGGCCCTGAGTTCACCAACCCGACCTTATGAGTCCAAGCCAAGTAGTCGTGGCGCTCCAGTTTATCTCGTCCCACATCTACCCAAACATAAGTGCGATGCCTAATATATGTCTCGCCCGGGTTCAGGCTCGGGTATTCATTGTCCTCATGCACCATGTGCACGGGGACCCCAAAACGCCTAGGTGGCGACATACTCAAGGGCGGGGATCTGAAAATGGTTATATAATAACCGTGAAAACGAGTCTCAATAAGCAACACCCTAAACCTCACCTAGGCTAATGCGTACCCAGACAAGCCTAACATGTAAATCACCAAACAATACAACTAATTTCACATGACAAGCTTACCTCACCTCGAATCATGAGCCAACCCTACATATTAGTCCGAACATGATAATGCAAGAATAGTTCACCACCATATCACAATCACCCGACATACACACTTCCCACTCACATTCAATCAATCCATCCAAGCAACCACACGCACATTTAGCCAATCCAATCAATCACATCGCGCACACGGGTCCAATCAACCTGCCTCTCACGGGCACACAAGTCACACAATTCGATCAAAACCAATGGCCGCCGTCAACATGTCCCAAGCCATACTATTCATTCAATTCCAGTGGCCGCCGTCAACATATCCTAAGCCACACAATTCAAGTCATTCCAATGACCGACGTAAACACGTCCCAGTCCAACACACCTTTAACGGGCCACCGTCAACACGTCTCGAGCCCGCATCCAATTGGCTCATCGGCCATTCATGCCTTCACAAGGACCGCCGTCAACACGTCCCAAGTCCGTAGCCCTCCAATCGATCCGGGCTTAAAATCGACAAGCAAGCACACGCCATTCAATTCAATCAATTTCACGCCAATTGCATCAAACAACCCATATTCACAACTCAGTCCAATTCACAATTCGCCAACTCAATTCACAAACCCGACGTTCAAATCGGTCACGCACAATCACCCAAATCAAGCATATTATTCCAAACCAATTCAAATAGCACAATTATATCGTAATCTAATTAAATTAAAACATGCCCTAGCCGTTCTAGACTCGAGATAGGTTTATGAAATACCCAAAATACTAGATAGGGTTTAGGAAGTCACTTATCAAATTTTGGCCTGGGAAAAGTCGACTCGGGCCTAAAATGGCCCAGGTGAACAGTGCAGACTCGGCACACGTGCGGGCACGACAATCGGCCATGGGCAAAATCCTCGGTCACCGCTGAGCAAGGGAGTGGGCACCGGCACAGGCACGAGCGCGGGCACGGGCACAGGCATGGGCGCGGGCACGGGCACAGGTGTGGGAGCGGGTGCTCGACTGGTCGCGTGGGCGACGAGCTGGCCACGACCTCGGCTGGCTGGCTAGGGCGGCGATGGTGGCGACGGCGACAGCGGCGGCGTACGGCGGAGGCAGTGGCGAGCTGAAGGGGGAGAGGTCAGCCGGAGCAAGGGTGAGAGAGAGAGAGAGAGAGAGAGAGAGAGAGAGAGAGCGATCGCGGCTGAGGGAGAGGGTGGACCGGTGGCGACCGGGCGGCATGGCGCGGCTGCTGGCAGGGTCGGGTGGCATCGAGCTAGCCGGCTAGAACGACGGTAAGCAGCGGCGACGAATGGCGGAAAGCTAAAAGGGAAGGAGAGGAAGTTGGCTGAGGCGGGATGGTGCGGCTTGGGGGGTGGGGGGCGCTCGGCGGCAACGACAGCGACACTCGGGCATTAGGGCGATGCTGGAGAGCTGGCTGGATGGCGGGACGGTGGTCGAGACTCGTCGAACACGGCGGCGAGCCGAGCTCGCGTGCTCGGGGGGAGGGAGGGGTTAAAGAGGAGAAGGCCGAAAGGAGGGGAGGCAAGGGCCTGGCGGTGACGGTGGCGATGGCGGTGGCACGCAGAGGTCGAGTGGCAACTGGGCTGGTGGGCGGGAACGGCGGCGACAGCTGGATGTGCGGTGGCGGTGGCGACAAGCTCGCAGCTCGCGCGAACAACGGGAGGAAGGGAGAGACCAGGCGACGAAGGCGGTCGACAGGACTGCAGGTGGCTGGCGAGTGGCAGTGCAGCTCGGTCGGGCTTCGGCAGTGCGAGGCGGACGGCGGGGGCGGTCGACGGTGGTTGCAATCGGCGAGCAAAAGCAGAAGCTCAACCGTTCGGGCCAAGGAAAAGGAAGAATGAAGCAGCAGAAGAAAAGAGAGAGGAGGAAGAGAAAAAGGAGGAGAAAGAGAGGCGTTGCATGGGGAAGGGAGGAAGTCAGACGTGCAGGGGGGCGGACGCGTGCATGGGGATGGCGTGCGCAGCTAGGGGGAAAAGAGAGAGAGAGAGAGAGAGAGAGAATGAGAAAAATGAGTGGGGGCAGACGCAATGAGGAGGGGGAAAGCGTGCGCAGCGGTGGACGTGTCAGAGGAGAGAGGAGAGAGAGAAAGAGAGAGAGAGAACAAAAGTGAATTTTTGTCGTCGAGCGTAATCTAACGGACACGGTTTAAACTAAAAATTGATCTAACGGCTACGATTCAAATTCGGAAAAATGATCTAACAAATCACGAAAAGCCCCAAACAATAATATAGGACAAAAGGGCCAAAATAAAATAACTCAAAACACACTAGAGGGAGGTCTACTAGTCCAAAGTCGCACCCGATCATAAATTCACTTTCCATATATTCCTGGCAATACCGACACTGGCCACACTAATATCGACACCGTCCAATTTATTTCAACTCGAAACTTCCAGAAATTGACTATCAAGTTTTTGGTCTAAATAACGGCCAAATTTGATTGAGTGCGATTCTAGTAAAATCTCTATTTTAAAAACAAGAACCCGAGAGTGATCAGTTCTCGAGCGAGATTCTATTATAAGCGCACTGACGAATTACACGTTTTATAAATCCCAAAAATGGGCCAAAATCCAGAATGTCACAACTCTTCCCCCCTTACAAAAATTTCGTCCTCGAAATTTATAATCCAACACAACTATTCAAACAAATAGGGGTACTAGTGTCGCATCAACTCTTCACTTTCTCACTCACATCTTCGGTCCAATGGTACTCCTAAATAATCTTGACCATCGAGATTTTCTTGTTCCATAACACTCTTTCTATTCTGTCCTCGATCCAAACTAGCTTTTCCACCTACGACACCCTGTCGTCCACGTCTATTTCCTCATAGTTAAGCACGTGGGTTGAGTCCAGTTCATACTTTCTTAGCATAGACACGTGGAACACGTTGTGCACTTGAGATAAATTTGGCGGTAGCACGAAATGATAAGCCAAGGTGTCTATTCTCTCTAAGACCTCGAATGGATCCACGTACCTCGGGTTCAACTTCTCTTTCCTACCAAACCGAGATAATCCTCTCATCGGCGACACCTTGAGGAATACGTAGTCCCCTACTTGAAACTCCAAAGGCCTACGTCTTCGGTCTGCATAATTCTTCTGGCGGCTCTATGTGATTTTGAGTCTGTCCCGGATAACCTTAACTGTCTCAATCAACTGTTGTACTAACTCTAGACCCGTAATTCTCCTCTCACCAACTTCATCCTAATAAACCGGTGTTTTGCAGGCTCTACCGTACAATGCTTCAAACGGTACCATTTTGATACTCTACTGGTAGCTATTGTTGTATGCAAATTCAACCAAATGCAACTGTTCCTCCCAGCCACCCTTAAAATCCAAAACACATGCTCGCAGCATGTCTTCTAAAGTCTGGATCGTCTTTTCAGACTGGCCATCCGTCTGGGGATGATAGGCCGTGCTGAACTGTAACTTCGTTCCTAATGCTATATGAAGACTTTTCAAAAGGCGGCAATAAATTTAGGATCACGGTCCGAAGTGATCATCACCGGTTCTCCATGGAGATGGACTATATGTCGCACATACAAATCGGCATACCTTTCCAAGGCAAAATCCTTTCGCACCGGTAGAAAATGTACTGATTTTGTCAACTGATCAACTATCACCCAAATTGAATCATGACCCCTTTGATTTCTCGGTAATCCCATTACAAAGTCTATTATGATGTGTTCCCATTTCCACTCGAGAATTTCCAATGGCTGCAACATTCCACCCGGCTTGCAATGTTGCACCTTCACTTGTTGGCACGTTAAACACTTAGCCACATGCTTGGCCACGTCCACTTTCATACCGTTCCATCAATAATGCTGTCGTAAATTCTGATACATTTTTGTACTCCCCGGGTGAATGCTGTACGTACTACGGTGTGTTTCAGACAAAATCTCTTCCTTCAGTTCTGTATCACTGGGCACACATAATCGTCCACGGAACTTTAGAATCCCATCCTCGGATACCTGAAAATCCAATTTCCTTTTTGTGGCATCTAAACTCAAAATCTTCTGAATCTCCGGGTCCGTCGATTGAAGAGCCTTAATCTTAGTCTATATCTCTAGTTCAATCCCCAATGCGGCAAGCAAACTCGAGACATGATTTATTTCAAACTTAAATCCCGAATCTCAAACTCCCTCCAACAGAGTCCACTCCTTGACCATCATATGTGCGATGCTCGATTTCCGGCTCAGTGCATCTGCTACCTTATTAGCTTTTCCAAGTCCTTAAGGAGTTCCATCCAACGACGTTGTCTCAAATTTAATTCCTTTTGGGAGAACAAGTACCTTAGACTTTGATGGACTGTATAAATCTGAAATTTCTCCCCACACAAGTAGTATCTCCAAATCTTAAGAGCGAAAATAATCGCGGCTAACTCCAAATCATGCGTCGGATAATTCTGCTCATGCGGCCTCAATTGCCGCGATACGAATGCCACTACTTTCCCATGTTGCATTAACACGCATCCCAATTCCCTTAACAACGCGTCACTATAAACCTCATATCCTCCCAAACCTGACGGGATCGTTAACACTAGCGCGGTCATCAACCTCTGTTTTAATTCTTAGAAACTCTTTTCACACTTATCCGTCCATTCAAACCTCGTCTCCTTCTTCAGTAACCGTGTCAATGGCATCGCTATTGGTGAAAATTTTTCCATGAAGCGCCTGTAATACCTTGCTAAACCCAAAAAGCTCCAAACCTTGGTTACTGTTATCGGCCTTGGCCAATCCACGACGGCTTCAATTTTCGCCAGGTTCACTACAATTCCTTCTCCGGATACCACATGCCCTGAGAATGCCACTCAATGAAGCCAGAATTCACACTTGCTAAACTTAGCGTAGAGTGCATGTTCCCTTAAGGTCCATAGAACCCTTTCCAAATGCACCTCATGTTCAGCAGAACTCTTCGAATACACCAGAATATCATCTATAAACACGATCACAAACTGATCCAAAAATTCCTTGAATACCCGATTCATTAAATCCATAAAGGCTGTAGGGGCGTTCGTCAGTCCAAATGGCATCACCGTAAACTCATAGTGTCCATACCTCATCCTAAATGCCGACTTCGGTACGTCCTCCTTCTTGATCCTCAATTGATGATAGCCAGTCCTCAAATCGATCTTAGAAAACACTGACGCCCCTTGCAACTGGTCAAATAGGTTCTCAATCCTTGGCAACGGGTACTTATTCTTGATGGTCACCTGGTGCAGTTGTCTGTAGTCAATGCACAATCTCAATGATCCATCCTTTTTCCTTACGAATAATACTGGCGCTCCCCATGGAGATGCATTAAGGCGAACGAAGCCCTTGTCCAATAACTCTTGCATTTGGACTTTCAATTCTTTTAATTATGACAGCGACATCCTATAAGGTGCTTTCGAGATCGGTTCCGTGCCTGAAGCTAACTCAATTGCGAACTCCACTTCTCTATCATGTGGCAGTCCTGGCAATTCCTAAGGAAAGACATCGGGAAAATTGCACACCACGACTATATCCTCTAACCTCGGCTCTCCAACCGTCGAATCAACTACATTTGCCAGAAATCCTTGGCATCCCTCGACTAATAGCTTCATTACCTCGAGCGACGAAATCCAAGGGATCGAGGTTCCTCCTCAGTTTTCCACAAACTCAAATCTAGGATGTCCAATCGGATTAAATTGGATTACCTTGCTACTACAGTCCATAACTGCTCTCTGTTTGTCTAACCAGTCTATACCGACAATCACATCAAAGTCAAGCACACATAATACAGCCAAATCTATCCTCCCTTCCCTATCACCAATCACTATCTTACAATCGGGACATCCTAGCGCAATCAGCACTTTATCATTCAGCGGAGTAGTAACACACAACATAACATCAAGCGATTTCGGCTCAATCCCAAATAATTCAACGAATTGCTCAAAAATAAATGAATGCGACGCCCCTAGATCAAACAAGGCATATGCAGTATGATTATAGAGAGAGACCGTACCTGTGACCACGCCTAGCGCGTCCTGCGCTTCCCTCCTTGCCATTCCATACACTGGTCCTTGGGCCGGCAGCCTATTCTAATTTGCCGGCTGTATAGCTCTAAATTGGTTTCCATTCTGAGGTGGTGGCGGGTGCAGTGCAAGTGGCCCAGCTCGTCTATTATTGGGGCAATCCTTCATCTGATGGCCCTTCCCACCATACATAAAACATGCTCCGCCCCTAATCGGGCAAGGTCCATTTCCATGTCTTCCTCCACATAGCCTACACGGGGCGTTTTGATAACAGTTTGGCTTCCCAATATTCCTCCGAGCTGGCGGGACAAAGCGACTATTTCCTGTCATAGGCCTTTTCCCCAGTTAACGGTTGTCCCTAGCCGAGGCATACCGCGATCCAGAAGCGGTAACCCGATCCGTATGATCTCGTTCGATTACCTAAGCCCTTTCATATATTTCGTTATAGCTTCTCAAGTTCAAGGAGATCATCTAAGTACGGAGATCTGGCTTCAGCCCATCCCGGAACTTCCTAGCCTTGTCCGTTGGATCCTCAACCATCCTGAGGGCAAATTTGGACAATCTTGCAAACTCGACCTCATACTGGTCCACTGACGACTGACCCTATCGAAGTCTCATAAATTCTGCTAGTTTTTGCTCTCGAGCACTTTCCAAGAAGTATTTACCATTGAAGGTCTCGGTGAAGACAGCCGAATTCGGAGCGGTACCAGTAGGGAACACTTGACCCCTGGTGGCCCTCCACCAATCACTTGCATTATTCTGAAGCTGGCAGACTGCTAGCATTACCTTCTCTTCCTCAGTACACCCAAGCACCTCAAAAGCTTTCTCTAGCTCCTCTACCCATCTTGGTACAGCCTCGAGGTCACCTATCCCCTCAAACTTCGGGGTTTCAACCTCAGAAACTGTTCTACTAGCTTGGATATCGGCCTGATCATATTTACTCACATCATACCAAGATCTCCACTAATCACATTATTCTCCTGATTTCCATTATTCCCGACGATCTCACTGGCAGCTGTAGCAACGACAGCAACGCTTCTTTCCCAGTCTGTCTACCCGATAAAAATCCTACTTCCTCAAGTACCCTCCACATTTCATCCAACCTAGGATCCCCCATAACTCCAGCTTGCGGGGCTACACGACTTCGACCTCTACCTCTACCTTGACCTTGACCGACCGCTCATCTTACTGATTCTCACAAATGCTCACCTGTTAAGTTCCACGTAGGAATTAGAAACCTAGGCCAACTATACCAATCTACGCCCTAGGCATGCATCACCACATAATTCACTAAACAAGCAGCCAATCACAACATCACTCAATCACAACCAACAGGGTTTCGTGCACTTACCTCAAGTCCCGACTCACCTGCACCTCATATTATATTGCATAAAATCACTCAGCAATCATAATCACACAGTCTGGGGTACGCATAGCACGCGAGTCTCCCTAACTGGCTACCCCAAAGTCATCGCTCCTTATCACTCCAGGTTTCAACCATCTTGGATCGAACTGATCTTGCTCTGATATCAAATCAACGCGATGACACGCCCCGAACCCCAACGGGCTCGCAACACCCCTTTGACGGTCGTAATAAACGCGATATCCCAGGACGCGTCGCCGATCCAAACGAACTACGCAAGCGGAAGCGAAATAAAACAACCCTGACAATAAAATATGACAAAGGGATAGAACAAGTGAAATTTTAATAAACACACAACATTAACCTGAATCCACAGTGTTCATACATTAGGCCACTAGGGTTAAATCCACTTCATCATCAAAAAGGAATAGGTGGCTGGGTAGACTACTGACAACACAAAACGGGACTCTATCAAAAGGCTTCCTGACCCTACTCCTAAACATCCGTACGGTGTCCAATCTGAATCGAACCCTGAGGATTCTAACTCTAAGTCCGAGTCAATCTCGATCGGATTCTCCTCCTCCTCTCCCTACTCGACCACCATGGGCTCCTCTTCGGCTCGAGCACAGGCTCGGGCTCGAGGATAGGTATCGGTACTGGACTGGGGTTCACCGGAGGACTGTCGGGATCTGACACCTCGCCGTCGGGAGCGAACTTGTCCCAAGGCTCCTAATTGACCACATTCTCATTGGTGTGCCGCAACCCTTCAAAATCTCGGATTGGCCCGGAGTTCACCAACCCGACCCTATGGGTCCAAGCCAAGTAGTCATGGCGCTCCAGTTTATCTCGTCCCACATCTACCCAAACATAAATACGATGCCTAATATATGTCTCGTCCGGGTTCAGGCTCGGGTATTCGTTGTCCTCATGCACCATTTGCACGGGGACCCCAAAATGCCTAGGTGGTGACATACTCAAGGGCGGGAATCTGAAAAAGGTTATATAATAACCGTGAGAACGAGTCTTAATAAGCAATACCCTAATGCGTACCCAGACAAGTCTAACATGTGAATCACCAGACAACACAACCAATTTCACACAATAAGCTTACCTCACCTTGAATCATGAGCCAACACTGCATATTAGTCCGAACATGATATTGCAAGAATAGTTCACCACCATATCACAATCACCTGACATACACACTTCCCACTCGCATTCAATCAATCCATCCAAACAACCACACGCACATTTAGCCAATCCAATCAGTCACATCGCGCACACGGGTCCAATCAACCTTCCTCTCACGGGCACACAAGCCACACAATTCGATCAAAACTAATGGCCACCGTTAATACATCCCAAGCCATACTATTCATTCAATTCCAGTGGTTGCCGTCAACACGTCCCAAGCCACACAATTCAAGCCATTCCAATGACCAATGTAAACACGTCCTGATCCAACACACCTTTAACGGGCCACCATCAACACGTCTCAAGCCCGCATCCAATTGGCTCATCGGCCATTCATGCCTTCACAGGGACCGCCGTCAACACGTCCCAAGTCCGTAGCCCTCCGATCGATCCGGGCTTAAAATCGACAGGCAAGCACACGCCATTCAATTCAATTAATTTCACGCCAATTGCATCAAACAACCCATATTCACAACTCAGTCCAATTCACAATTCGCCACCTCAATTCACAAACCCGACGTTCAAGTCGATCACGCACAATCACCCAAATCAAGCATATTATTCCAAACCAATTCAAATAGCACAATTATATCGTAATCTAATTAAATTAAAACACGCTCTAGCCGTTCTAGACCCGAGACAAGTCTATGAAATACCCAAAATACTAGATAGGGTTTAGGAAGTCACTTACCTAAGTTTGGCCCGGGAAAAGTCGGCTCGAGCCTAAAATGGCCCGGGTGAACAGTGCGGACTCAGCACACGCGCGAGCATGGCGGTCGGCCATGGGCAAAATCCTCGGTCATGGCTGGGCAAGGGCGTGGGCACAAGCACAGGCACGGGCGTGGGCGCGGGCATGGGCATGGGCACAGGCACAGGCACGAGCGCGCGTGAGGGAGCGGGCGCGCGACTGGTCGCATGGGCAACGAGCCAGCCACAGCCTGGGCTGGCTGGCCAGAGTGGCGACGATGGCGACGGCGGCGACGTATAGCGGCAGCGGTGGCGAGCTGAAGAGAGAGAGGTCAGCCAGGGTGAAGGTGAGGGAGAGAGAAAGAGAGAGAGAGAGAAAGAGAGATCGGGGCTAAGGGATAGGGCAAATCGGCGGTGATGGGGCAGCATGGCGCAGCTACTGGCGGGGTCGGGTGACGTTGGGCTGGCCGACTGGAGCGACGGCGAGCAGTGGCGACGCGGTAGCGAACGGTGGAAAACCAAAAGGGAAGGAGAGGAAGTTGGCTGAGGCTGGAGGGTGCTCGGCGGCAACGATAGTGACGCTCGGGCGTTGGGGCAGCGCTGGAAAGCTGGCTGGATGGCGAGACGTTGGTCGGGACTCGTCGAACACGGCGGCGAGCCAAGCTCACGTGCTCGCGGGGGGAAGGGGTAAAAGAGGAGAAGGCCAAGAGGAGGGAAGGCAAGGGCCCGGCGATGATAGTGGCAGTTGAGGCGGTGTGCGGAGGTCGAATGGCGACTGGGCTGGCGGGCAGGAACGGCGACGACAGCTAGGCATGCGGTGGCGGCGGCGACGAGCTCGCGGCTCGCGCGGACAGCAGGAGAAAGGGAGAGACCAGGCGACGAGGGCGGCCAACGGGACTGCAGGCGGCTGGTGAGCGGCGGTACAGCTCGGTCGGGCTTCGGCGGTGTGAGGCGGACGGCGGGGGCGGTCGGCGGTGGTTGCAATTAGCGAGCAGAAGCAAAAGCTCAACTGTTCAGGCCAAGGAAAAGGAAGAAAGAAGCAGCAGAAGAAGAGAGAGAGGAGGAAGAGAAAAAGGAGGAGAGAGAGAGAGGCGTTGCATGGGGAAGGGAGGAAGTCAGACGTGCAGGGAGGGCGTACGTGTGCATGGGGATGGCGTGCACGGCTAGGGGGGAAAGAGAGAGAGAGAGAGACAGACAGACAGACAGAGAGAGAGAGAGAAGGAGAAAAAGGAGCAGGGGCAGACGCAATAAGGAGGGGGAAAGCGTGCGCGGCAGTGGACGTGTCAGAGGAGAGAGGAGAGAGAGAAAGAGAGAGAGAGAACAAAAGTGAATTTTTGTCGTCGAGCACAATCTAATGGACACGGTTTAAACTAAAAATCGATCTAACATCTACGATTCAAATTCAGAAAAATGATCTAACAAATCACGAAAAACCCCAAACAATAATATAGGACAAAAGGGCCAAAATAAAATAACTCAAAACACACTACGAATGAGGTTTACTAGTCCAGAGTTGCACCCGGTCAAAAATTCACTTTTCACATATTCCTGGCAATACCGACGCTGGCCACACTGATATCTACACCGTTCAATTTATTTCAATCCGAAACTCCCGAAAATCAATTGTCAAGTTTGAGGTCTAAATAACTGCCAAATTAGATCGAGTGCGATTCTAGCAAAATCTTTATTTTAAAAATAAGAACCCAAGAGTAATCAGTTCCCGAGCGAGATTCTATTATAAGCGTACTGACGAATTACATGTTTTATAAATCTCAAAAATGGGCCAAAATCCACAATGTCACAGCATATCCATTCTCTATGATTAAGTTATCAACTAGTTTTACGCTACCAGCTCTTATTTAAGTGGAAAAGTGCATCAATAGACCAAAACATTGTGAATGCAAAGCGAGCAAGTAAATAAACGTTAATAACTAATTCAAATAAGAGTTTTTAACTCATAATGAGTTGGTAAATTAAGCAAATAAGAGATGATAAGCTAGTACAAAAAATTGGTACTTTACAAACTATGAAAGGTTAGATGATTTCATAAAAGAGAAAAAGTGCAATGGAAGTTCTAAATCTTCTTATATAATGCAACCGACTCTTAAACCTTTCAATTGATTTAACCAAATTCTAAGCATTTACAAAAAAGAATAATCGAATTTTAAAACTTTCAATTGACACATAAGCGCTAAATGTTTACTCAAAAACACAAGAGCCCTAAAACTAGTCGTGGAAGTACACTACAAAGATATCGTGTAAGCAATTTTAAGTGATGTGTAAAATATTCCTGGTACTATTCATCGAAATGACTTGAATTGTCACGCCCCGCACCCCACGAAGCGTTAACATCCCGCATACAGGTCGAAATGTGGTGTGACGCTCCCAGGTTACGGCACCGACCCGAAAACCCAAATCAGAGAAAACACACCTCATGCGGAAACGACGTATATATAATAGATATATATATATATATACACCCAGACAATTTACAAGCAACCATGAATAGCAAGAGATAACAAATTACGAACTATTAAAACAATATATACATTCATTATAAGACTTACATACAATATCCATCTATAAACAGGAGATACAACAAAAAGGCCACTAAAACAAAAAGGGATCGATGGCCTAGGGGATCGGGCTAACAACCGGAGGGCTACAGTCAAAAGGTATCGGCCCTTGCTCCTAAAAATTGAGGTCTGCCCTAGGGTATCCAATCGGGGTCAGATCCAGACGTCTCGGACTGCTCTGGCTCCTCCTCTGAACTCATAGCCTTAGACTCTGTCTCGGGCTCGGGGTCCTGCTCCTCGGCCCCAAAATTCATGGCCGGGGATCTGAAATGTTGGTTTTACTACAACCGTGAGAAATCTCAGCAAGTACAAACCACTAATCCTAAACTAGGCTAATGTGCACCTCCAGAAGGGTAAATAAAACGCATCAAACAATGAACCAGTAAAACAAATTAATTCACCCGAGCTCACAGCCCAATATATTGTCCCATAGCCCTGCAGGTTAGGCATTTGACATCACTTAACTCATGTGCAATTATACCGACCCGAAGGCCACAATTAGATATACCGACCCGTAGGCCCGACCCGAAGGCCACAGTTTGAATATATCGACCCGTAGGCCCGACCCGAAGGCCACAATTGGATATACCGACCCGTAGGCCCGACCCGAAGGCCACAGTTTGATAAATCGACCCGTAGGCCCGACCGGAATGTCACAGTTTGATAAATCGACCCGTAGGCCCGACCTGAAGGTCACAAGTGATTATAACGACCTGTAGGCCCGACCCGAAGGCCAACATTTGAACAAAGCTCAGGCATGCACATCATTACACTTAATTTCAATTCAATCATAACCTGGCATACAAATGATACACTCGGAAATTCATGCCAATACTCAAGCCTGCGTGCCGAATACAGTTATTTACCAAGCTGATGAATCTAACACACCCTCGGCATCATCAAATCATTAGCCTTCTAGCTCAATAAACTCAACATTCATTTCGAGGTAACTCAATGTGCTAAAAGCCCACCTTGAGCAATTAAATCTCGATAATAGTTCTCACTACTTCAGGGTCATTCAATAGGATTTATACATGCCCTAATCAACCCCTAAAAATGCCTAAATTCTCGTCATTAATCCATTAGTCTTAGAATGTTCAATTTGGGCACAAATTAGGCATTTTCGGTACTGAATGAACAGTACCAGGTTTTAACACCAAACAAGCCTGAAACCATGTTTAACCCATTCCATAAGTCCCCAATCACAACTACTAATCACCCAACAACCAAATATACTTGATTAGGCCTCAAACAAGCCAAATTAGCCCCTAAAAAGTCTAATTCCAAGTCATTAGCACTTGAACTTAATTAGTGCCACACTTAGACAAAATTACACAAATTCGGTACTCAATGAACAGTACCAGGGCATATTAACATTTAGGCACTAAACCACCTTTAAACCATCTCATTAGGGCCTAATCACTTACCCTAACCATCCAACCACTAAATACACATAATTAAGCTTCAATTAAGCCTAATTAGCCCATAAAAATATCCAATTCTAAGTCAGTAACCATTGAATTCACTTAGTACAAAACTTAGACAAAATTGCACATTTTCGGTACTTAGTGAACAGTACCATAACAGAGGGTTGTTTAGGTTTTAATCCACCATTAAACCATCTCATTAGGTCCTAATGACCTATACAAAACATCCCACACACAATTAAGCCTAATTAAACCCCAATTAGGCCTAATTAACCCCTAAAAATGCACAATCAAACTAATTAGGGGTTTAGGGGTTTATACTCGCCTATTAGTGACTCGGGACGATGGGAACGGGCGGTCGATCACCGACGCGCGGTAAGGATCGACGGCGGCGTTCCGGGTGCAAGCCGGCGGTCACGGCGACGACGGAAACGACGATTTGCTGCTGTTTCTTCACTGATTTAAGCTGGAAACGGGGCTGTGGGTGGCTGTGGTGGTACCAGGTGGTGGCGTGTGGTGGCTGGTGGCCAGCAGCTCCGGCGGTGGGTACTGTTCCGACGTGAACAATACCAGACCCAGCAAAAAAGTGTCCACGGTGGAGAGAAAACAATGAGGAAGAAGAGGAAGAGGGGAAACGGGAAAAATGAGGGGGAGAGGAGAGAGAGAGAAGGTCAAAACTGGTCCAAGGTCTGGTGAGTGGAGTCCAAGTGTCAAAATCTTAGCCAAAATGACCATTTTGCCCCTCATCCAAGGGCAAGAAATGCTTCTTATCCAATACTGCATGGGCAAAAAGGTCAAAAGCCCTTAACCAAGGGCTAACCAGACCTGAGTTAGCCCTAATCAGTCTTAGTTAATTTCCCCCAATGACCAAAATTCGGAATTATCAAAAACGGGCCCAAGGGCAATTTGGTAATTTTCCGGTCCCGGGTCAAAATTTCAATTTTTGCACATACGCGTTCCATATGTGCGTGGCCAACATAATATGGCGTCGGAATCGCGGAATTCACTTTTTAAGCCCCCGAAAATTGACTGCAAAGTTTCGGGAATAAAATAATATTATTTTCTAATTTTTGTCGAAATTTCAATTTTTGTCCAAAACCACTTCTGGTATGCGTGGCCACCCAAAAATGGCGTCTACCTTGAGAAATAATCTCAAACAGCCTCCAAATCGAAGCCGGGGTCCCGAGGGGCAAAATCGCAATTTTTCACCCCCGGACCGAAATTCCAATTTTTAACCGTACTTACTCAAAATGTGCGTGGCCAGCGTAGAATGACGTCAGAATTCCAAAATCAATCTCTTAAGCCATCGAAAATCGATATCCCAATCCAGGCCCAATCTTGTGCTCAAAATTCGCTCGATTTTTAATTTTATGATCTCTCACTAACGGGTGGCTGTTTAGAGTATACGCGTATCAACCTAGGGTTATCCGAGTCGTAACGGTTCCGTCATTTGAGAGAATGAGAAATTATCACTAGCCCCAAGAATCTCGATCGTTCGGTTCAAGCTCGGGACTGATTGGCCACGTGTACTTTCGGCTTTGCAGAATCACCTGCGATCCGATTGCACATCGTTGGCCTTGGCCAACTCAATCCATCGCCTTTTCTAAGATCGGTTCATATCGATTCAAAATATTTTCTCATTATTTCTCAAGACCGGTATTCGATTCGCGATCGGGTCCCTGATCCACATACTATTCCTAATTAGCCATACCCTACTGGTTAGTATCCCAAGAGTGATCAGCTCTAGGTGAGACTTACTAAAATGAAATGCGAAATAATGTCAACTTCATTGATTCCGGATTTACATCAAAATTCGGGCTGTTACATGAATACAGTTGAAAAAGGTTTAAAACATAATCGAAACAATTGAAAAATCTGGGACTTAATTATATTTCGTACATATGATTTTAGGACATCCGATGCAAATTTTCCCATCATAAAAGTGTTAGTAAGTACCATCAAATCATCTGGAAAAAAAAATAAGTCGATAATTTTACGTTTACCAACAATTTTTTGACACATATCTATGCTCATTGAATTTAACCAACACGGACAGCAATCGTAATTTTGAGCATGGAACGATAGATCTCTGCCCCTCCCATGAATTGAAATTGAGAAATATGTAAGTTATATTTGCACGTTATTTGTAGGATCCACAACAAGCAACAACAGATGAGGCCGACCATTCACCGTGTATGTTGATCAAGAACAACCAAACAATAAACATAATATTATTTACCATATATTTCTGAAAGTCCCAAGTCGTAAACAGCACAAGGACGTAAAAGGTTTACATAGACCACTTGCACATATCACTTATAGAGATGTAACTGACAGCTATGCTTAATCACAGATAATGCATTTTCTTTCCAGTTTTTTTCTTGAGAATGGAATTATTAAATTAATAAAAGAGAATGTAGAAATCGAAGTTTCTGAGCTCTTATTTAGTCGAGGAAAAGCAATATCTGAAGAAACAAACAACTCGGAAGAAGTTTACATTACGTGTAACCCCATAAGCTCTTTGATTTTCCTTTACAAGCTATGTGCAAAATGTGTGAACAAACATTAACTTTGAGTAGGCAAAAGTGGGTCATAAGGAAGAGACTTCCTGGATTTCCCCGAAAAACTTGACAAAACCCTATAAAGAAACCCAGCTAAAAAGAAGCTGAAGAACCAAGCATTGTTGTAGATGACCACAAACGCATCCGGAATAGCGGACAAAGCCCCAACTTTCTGCAAGAAACCCGGAATCACCGGGAGAATCCCGACCACCAATGAAGCCATCGCCGCCAAATTGTAGCCTCCGGAGTAGTAATAAGCCCCATAGGGGCTCAATGTGTACAAGTCCTTGATGCTTAACTCTGTCTTTTGGACAAGATAGTAATCGGCCAAAATGATGCCTCCGATTGGGCCCAACAGCGCAGAGTAACCCACCAACCACGTATACACGAAGCTCTCGCTCGACTGGAGGAGCCGCCACGGCTGGAAAGCGATGCCCACGAGTGCTGTAATCAGGGCTCCTCTCCTGAAGGTGAACCATGAAGGGCTGAGGTTGACCAGCGCGTTCGCCGGGGCCACCACATTGGCAGCTATGTTTGTGGTGATGGTGGCCAGGCTGATTCCTAGGATGGCCAGTAACGTGGTCAAGAGGCCCCCGATTTGGCCTAAAAGCTGGATCGGGTTCGAGATCACGCGGCCGAAGATCGCCTCCGTCGAGGAGGTCACGGCCAGGCCCACGAATGTGAACAAGCCCATGAAGAGCGGGAGCCCCGCCTGACCGACGACCTGGTCCCTCTGGCTCTTGGCGTACCTTGTGAAGTCCGGGATGTTGAGCGCGAGCGTTGCCCAGAAGCTTATGTTCGCGGTCAGGGAAGGGAAGAACAGTGCCCAGAATTGGGATGAGGACAGTTTCGACGACATGGCGAGCATGTGGCCGAGGCCACCCGCCTTGACATAGGCCCAGGCGAAGAGGCAAGAAGTGAGGGCTATTAGGATTGGAGCCGAGTATTTCTCAAGCTGCCTGATTCCCTCCATGCCCTTCAAAACTATGGTCAATTGGGCCAACCAAAATGCAATGAAGCAAGCGAACTCCAGCGGCGATGTGCCCAGCCAAGGCCAAGGCTGCGACAGGGCGGACAGCTTCAGCGAGCCTGGCAGGAGGAGGAAGATGGCCTCTCCCCCGATCCACGTCTCAATGCCGTACCAACCGCAGCCGACCAGAGCCCTCAGGAGGGTCGGGACGTGGGCCCCGCGGACCCCGAAGGAGGACCGGGCGAGCACGGGGAACGGGACGCCGTAGCGGGCGCCCGGGTGGCCCGTCAGGACGAGGGGCACGAGCAGGATCGCGTTGGCGGCCACCACGGTCGCGATCCCCTGCCACCAGGCCATGCCGAGGTCGACGAGGCTGCCCGCCAGGTAGTAGGACGGGACCCCGACCACTAGCCCGATCCACAGGCTGGCCATCTCCCACCCGGAGAAGGTCCGCTCCGAGGCCGTGGTGGGCCGGAGGTCATCGTTGGTGAGGGTCGGGTCCGGCTCGAAGTAATCAGGATCCGAAGGCTTCGGACTCGGGTACGATTGCCCCGAGCGCGCCATGGCTGCCGAACTGGAGCATATGCGGCGACGAACAAGGTGCGCGAAGCTTGATCTAGAGGTGAACTGGACCAGAGAAGAAGTAGTGGGATGACCAGAGAGTCTCAGAGGAATCTTGGGATGGAGATGGGTGCCCTGATGAAGAGGGTGATGAAGACTGAAACAACCGGAGACCATGATTTCACAGAGAGATAGTGAAAAAGAGATTCAGACGAGGGTTTGTGGTGTCTGCTCCTTTGGGGAATCTGACGGATCTCTCTGGCTGTCGGCTGCGGATGGACGGATGTGTATGTGTGGTTGAAAATGTTGATGGGTCACTCTCAAAGTTTGTGTCATTGGCTTCTGAAAGTCCAAAAATAAAGCTAGGTTTCGGTGGCTCTATGCCTCAAATCTTGAGCTATCTGGCGAATCATGGGGGTTTAATTTTTGTATTCCTTTTTTATGTCGATTTCCATGATCTTGCTTGGCCCTGGATCCAACACGTTTTCCAGAAGCAAGTGAAGCGACTAAAGCTAATTTCTTCTTGCCAATTCATCCTCCCTTCATATGAAATTCCCACCATGATAGGGATTCTGATTAAGAAGGAGCAAGTGTATGAATCATAAGACAGGTTTTAAATAAGGAATTGCTTTAATTTCGTACGCAGCACATCTACAAGGTTCATTTATATAAGCTAGTCGAAATGAACGACGTGCACGTACTTTGATGGATTTTGCTTCGCAAGATGTCCTTCCAAACACATAGGGCATCCATTCGAATCAGCTCGGGTGAACGAATTTTACAAAAACAATTGAGTTATGTACTAGCTTTGCCGATGCACGAGACAGTTTGACTGTGTTTAGTATATTGGTGAGGATCTTAATTTAAGCGAAAGGTTCCGATTCCTGTGTTCTAAAGAATGTCTAAACAGGACAGGTAAGACTCGTGACGAGATTTGATGATGGACAAATCCTTTTCGCTCGTTGAAAATCGTGTTTAGTGGCGTTGTTATGCCGCAATACCCGTAATTGGTGGAAGTCCACTTGCCAAGTCAAACACGCGCTTTCCTTAGTTGGCCGCACCTTCATTTTATTCATTTCCATCTTCTTGCGATTGGGTTACAAGTAAATGATCCGTTTGTTTTACGAAAAATTTAAAATTTAAAAAATAATTTTTAAAAAATGATTGGTTATATTATTTAAAAAAATTAATCGACGGAAAATATTTTCATTATTAACAACAATTTATGCTTAATTATATTCATAGGTGATGAAAATATTTTGCATTAATTCATATTTACAAGAGATAAAAGCGATCATTATTCAAAAAATATTTTACAAATTTTGAGATTTCCATAAAACAAATGCGCCCCAAGTTACAAACGAGAATCGAGACTGACGAATTGTGAAAAAAATGAATTAGTTTCAACTAAGCTTGTAAAAGGTGAAAACTTAACCTTCTGACGTCATATTATGGGTGCAAAAAAAATAATGTCATATTTATGCATAGTATATCGGTCTGGGTTTCACTATATATATCCACATAAATCTCTCACAGATTATACAATTAGATCAAATTAGTAATTAAATTCAATTTCCAAAATAAGTCATTTCGCATTGTCTTCTTTTATTAGTTCTTTTCATCATTTTTTCTTTACACGCATACGGGTGCGCCTGTTTGGCTAGTTGAACATCGAACAAACCCTTGCACTATGCAAAACAACAGTTTCAATATATCAAAATTTGCATACTGTTTGGTACACATAGCACTGCTCTAGATTTTCCTTTTTAATAATCTTATCACGTTTATGAAGGACCACCTCCATGGTGGGCTCTGTTTTTAGGGCTTGCTTAGAAAATAGCAGCAAGCTTGGCCTCGCCCTAATAAGCTAATTGTAATGATTTTTAAAGAAAACTCAACAAACCCAACAGGGATGCCGTTGATGTCAACCGTTGAGGCTACGTTTGTTCATCCAGACATTTTTATCAAATAGGATAACGTTGAATAGGATAAGGATAAAATGTGATTTGTAACATCCTATAAACCATTTAGTAAATGTCAAAAAAATATTAACATATACGTATTCCGAATTGATGTTTGGTATGCATGGATAAAACTAGATTAAGCATCGGCAAAGAAAAGAAAGGGAATAGACGATAGTGTTGGCGACCTCCACAACGAAGAGAGGGAACACGTGAAGTGGTCGCCATGCTCGTCATACATACTTCTCTCTCCCTGAAGCCTCTATCTCAATCCAGTTGAGCTGCCGCTCCTACCCTAGCATGGCTGCGTTGCTCAAACTTTGCAGCTGTTGCCCTCAGCCGACGCTTGTTGACGTCGTTAGTGTCACACCCCGGTCCTATCCACCAAGGCTCAAGCGCGTGACTTCCTTCTTAGGTCATTTAATTGCAACGTACCATAAGGCGTCACCGACCCATCCTAATCTAACAAATAAGCACATGTGAAAGCGAAATCCAAATCACTCAACCAACAACACAGAAGGGATAGCATGGGAAACACATTCACAAAAAGCATGTTTCATATATATGCATTAATGATTGTTGACACATTATTTTTAGCTCATTTTTAAATATTTTTAAAAAAATCACAAAATTAGGATTAGGAACCTTGGACAAGCTTAGGAACCTATTTCTAAACCAAAAATAATTTTTTAGAATTTTTTAGAATTTTTCCTTAATTTCTTTTAGTCCAAATAATAGAGCAAAACAAGAAAAATAGCAAATGGAGTCCAAAAATCCCATAAAAATAGTCATTAGTCTTCTTTTAAATCCCATTTCATTAATACAGCATCAATTTTATAAAATTTCAATTGGGAATGTCCTTTTCCCAAAATTGGGCAAAAACAAGCCCAAATTGAATCAAAAATTCAATTGAGTCATTTCTAGTCATTTCTAGGCTATAGTATCTTCACAACAAATGATTCTAAAACCTTGAATTACATAATGATTGGTCCAATTGTAGAATTTATCAAAGAAATCGAAAAGCCCCAAAATTCAATTGAAAATTAGGGATTTTTAGCCCAAATTGAGGATCATGATCAATTTGAAATTGTCGAACCTTGAGACCATCATTTTTTGGGTTAATCAGTTATGGGTAATCCAATTTTGGCATCAATTTTGCTCAATCAGGTCATTTAGATACTGGATTGAATAGAACCCTAGTGACTCGAATTTTAAAATTTGGGAATTTTTTGTTTAATTGTAACAAAAATTAGGGAAATCTCATGTTTTGATGCAAAATGTGCCAAGGAATTCAATTTTGAGGTTAAATCTGAAAAATTGAGTCAAAATCGGGCTTAATTTGTGATTTTAGACCAACTCGGGTCGACCGGGTCAACCTGACCCGACCTAGGTCGGTCTCCTTCCTTACCCAACTCACCTAGAACACTCTAAACATAGAAAAATATCGCCGACCTCGCAACTTCACCGACCTTAATCCCACCATAAATATATGCAAAATACTGATTTAACAACTGGAGAATCTCCAACTGTTATTCATCATAACCGATTTGGAAGTCGATGGTAACGAGAGTTTGGTAGGAAACCCAGCTAGAAAAGGGGAGAAAGTCATTATCTGTGCAAGGGGGTTGTTTGACAAATTGCCAGAGAGAGAGAGAGAGAGAGAACTGGAGAGAAGAGGAGAGAGATCGAGCAAGAGAGCGAGTTGAGACTCCCTAAGATCAAGTGATCAGTGCTTTTCCGGCCCGAAAAACTCTGGCAATCGATCCCAATGATGAATCTCCTCGCCAGAGAACCTGCAATGAGGTTAACTATCAAAGCCTGAGACTCGTCCAGACGATCCAAGAACTTCTCGATGAAACGGAGCCAATCAACTTGAAGATCAAGTGTTAGGGAATCCTCTTATGGTTGCTGTTCGGTTTGGAAATTTAGAATCAAGCTCAAACAAGGAAGGTAAAGTTCGTTCATAGTCACATTTTGACAAAAATCCAGAATATGTATTTGAGCTCAATCATGTTTGATCATACAATTTTCTTCGTGATTTTGAGTTTATTGATGTCTAAAATGTATTCCTGATCATGTTACATTATTTGATTGCATTTTTTATTGAAAAAACGTGTATAAACCATCTCGGTCACCATGGTCGAACCTCGCCGGAGCTCCCTAGACCTCATCGGAGCGATTCTGTGACCAATTATCGCTCAAGTTAGTGATTTCTGACTATGATTCATGCTATGATAATTGTTCTAAGTGATAGAAATGGCTAGAGCACTAAATTTATGATTTGAATGTTAGAATTAGTTGTTAAAACTGTTTTCAAGTTAGATGTTTTAGATCAGTTTTTCGCCGGTTGGCAATGGTTTGATGATGAACTGAGGAAGCTAAATAGTTAGAGGATGATATGAACTCAACATTATGCCAATTGGAATGGTTAAAATCCCACCGGAAGGTCGTCAGAGGTGACCTTGAACCGACAGCCTCAAGAACATTTGAACCTGAATCATGCACACCACTTATTCGAGAAAATGCCACAATGAAAAGAAAGGAAAACGGCACCATTTTGATATTGTGCTTGCCGAAGAGCCGACTAGCACTGGTGATGGCCGATCCGGTCCGATTCAACCCTCGGTGGGAAATTTTTTTTAAAAAATAATAAATAAATAAATTTTTAAAAATTCATAAAAAAAATATGAAAAAAATTCTAAAAAATAGAAAATTCATAAAAAAAAATTCGAAAATTTTGAAAAAATTCATAAAAAAATAAAATCCAGAAAATTTCTTTAAAAAATTAAAAAATCATACAATTTAAGAAAATTGATAAAGACTTGAAAATTCTAGAAAATCCATAAAAAAATCTTAAAATTTTGGAAATTCCAGAAAAACAAAAAGTAAAAAAAATAACTCTCGAAAAATATATTTAAAAAAATAAAAAATTTTAAAAATTCACAGAATTACCCAAAAACATTGTGGCCAACTTTTGCAAGTGAAATTAGAATTTTTAGAGGTACCTAGAAGGCATTTTTTTTTTAGAAAATCCTTAGTTTAGGGTTTTTTACCCCTAAAAAGCCCTAAACCCTAAAACAACACATATGGTAGAATGAATAAACCTTTAGAGCTTTACTAGGATTTGAGTATTTTGAATTGGTTTCCATGTTAGAGACCCAAATTAGAATTGTTTTATTTGTTTACAATTGATTGTGCTGCTTATCTTGATTGATTGAGTTCCCATGATTAGATCGATTAGAATTAGTGGATAGACCTCGAAAACTCGTGTGGCATGTTAAACACATCATATAATTTTAGGTACTGAAAGGGCATTGAGGATCTCGATTCGGGATCATTAGCGCAACCAAGTTCTTATATTCAGAATCTCTAGTTCGCAGAATCGTGGTATTTCTCCCGTACCCCTATTAGGTTTTTAGTCAATTTACTAATAATGACTAGTGGTGACTCTAAATAAAAAAAAAACAAAAAACCTAGATTGAATAGAATGATAAGTAAACCACAGCCCGCTGTCACATGAGGTATGGCTAGGAGAGACCCTCGTTGGTCTAGTGATGGAATGTCTGTGGGACATTTGAGTGAAATATCCGTATCGAACTTTAGTAGCTCATTCGGGGACAGTTTCCCCATTCGTGACTAATGAAAGTTCCTCCTTAGCGTGCCAAAAGCACGGCACAACAACGACCCACATCAAAAGTAAGGATAATTACACGCCCACTACACGGGTCCTTTTCCGATTACATCACAAAAAGGAGAGGGGGGTCGGGGTCTACTTAGCTCCTCTATCCACGAGGGTTACCTAAAAAAGAACGTGGCTTCCTCCACATTTGAGCATGCTATGGCTCAGGTTCGGGGTCGTAGTTTGGATCCGACTTCGAATCACTGATGACACCATCGGGGACGTTTGACACCACAGGGTCCCACGTGATTGCTCCCGACGCACCCAGGGGTTCATCAAAGCCCGAAGAGGTCCCCAATGCTCTCCCTCAAACCAAACATACCATGATTTAAAGCAATAAGGAACCGAGTTGATAAGCCTCTTGTCAACCTAAACGGTCGTCGTGCACTCCTCGTACGTCGTATCCGTCTTCGGTGCTACATACCCAATCACCTCTACGTCTTGGTCTACTGGGACATCAAAACGTACAATCCGAGTATCCACACTAGGGGTCTGAAAAGGGGTAAGCAACAACATATGAGTAAAACTCAATAAGTAGAACCTCTAAATCTCGAATAAAATGATACCTTACCTCAGAAATGCAAATGGACATCAACCTCTTGGCATGCCAAAATGCAATCAAATAGTCGCACATGAATACTTACCTCCTATCAGCACATATAATTCCCACAAATAATCACACGTGAAGCCTTGCTTCCAATTAGCATGCGACAATTATACATGGTAATCAAGAACACTTCATCTCACATATTCATGCACAATGCAACCACTTGTGTTTCAATTATTATGACCACTCATGACTACAACCGACACTCACGTCGGTGGTCATCCGGCATAACCGAGCATCATCCCACCCCATCGGGCATGGCAATGTCTCGACCTCACTCGAAGACGGCAATCGCTTAAGAGCATCGTTCCGAACTCTATCGCAAACGGCAATCGAAATCCATCGAGCATCGTCACCCGCAATCATACGGGTACAAAACCATTTATGAGATCACGCAAGCACATCAAGCACTCAAGCCAATTATTGTCCTTTGCTTAGGCCAATGCAAGAGTGTTTCACACTCACATGATTAGAACATTCAAAATCCCATACACATAAAAATGCACTAAAATCTGAAGCATTTCATAAGCAAACCATACAAAATTAATACATAGGCTTCCTCTTCCTAGAACAAGAAAAACAAAGCAAGACAAGCATTAGCATCACCCAATGATGATTCCAATTAACCTTCCATACCTACATAATCCATCCATAACTATTCCTAACCAAGGACAGCCACACACATGATGGACCAAGCTCAACTAAGACTAAGCCTAAGTCCGGCATGCGTAGAATAACGTCTTATCCACGGATTAGAAGAACTACATATGAAACCGGTTGGACTAGGGACGAACACGGATGAACGGCGACGGCATTGAGTGGATGACACAACCTCTCCCTTAGGCAAACATGGCTAATAAAGTAGGCTCAAGTACTTTGTTAGGGACTAACTAGGGGAACCAAACTAGAAACCAACCAAGTTGATCTCTTCCCTCTTTCCCAAAGTGGCGACCAAACCATTCAAAACAAGACCCAATTTGGTCTTTCCCAAAACAAAGCTTCTAGAAGTTGCATTAGAAGCTAAATTATAGGTTAATAAACATAGAACACTAATCATGCACAAAGCACATTAATGTGCAATCTTCTAAAAATCATCAAAGGGTCAAATGTGGGCTAGAATGGGCTTTACCCTCTTAATCGGCGCCTACTCCGGGCTGAATAAGTCCAATGGGCTCGACTTGGGCGCGGGCCTTCGTTGGGTTTCCGGTGCTTGGCTCGTGTCCACTTGATCAAAAATTAACGTCCAAAGATGCGTAATTAAGCGATGTCAAATTTAGGATGTCACAGTCAGCCTTGTTCTTTGGCCCTTATGTCCACAAAGCCTAAGGGGAGAATTTGCGCAACCTTTAGGATTGGCTAGAACCATAAAGGCCGCGACCGAGTGCCAAGGTCGAGACCCAGCCTCAGGTAACCTCGGCAACCTTGGATCAGAGGTCGCGAGATCAGAGGTCGCGAGATCAGAGGTCTAGAGTGTCATACTACGATTTGGCGAGTTTAGATAAAGCGGGAGCGTAAGCCAGATGGGAATGATTGGAATGAGATGGGAATAGGCGACAAAGGTGTGTCGGCTCGTGTGAGGCCCATGACGATGGCTGGGAGGCACTACGACGTCGAACGACGGTGGAGTTCACGCTCTGTTCTCAGTTGCGCAAAGTGAACTATTGCGACCACCGTCGTTCTGATATTGCTCAAGATTACGACCACCACTGATGGGCACCTTTCAGGGCCAGCACCACCTCACTCTTCTCTCTCCTTAAATCTTTTCCCCTGTGTCTTCGATGGTTTGGCTCACTTTTCTTCCTTTTTTTTTTTAAATTTTAACCATATAGCAGAAATCCCATCTAGGAGGAAATCCTACCAAGGTGTATCGCATATCCTAAATTGAATTTTTTTTTATGTATTGCCCCAAACGCTTGATAGTATAAAAATTTAACCTATCTTGACTTATATCTGATCCATCGAAAACAGCTTGAAGAAGGTCATCAGGCAAATTCCCCTCCTTTATATTAGTTTCAAGAACTTTTCTCATAAGTTGTATTGCCAACATGATGTAATGAATCAATTAGAATTGGCACATGATATAAATCCCTACTTGTGTCTCTGAGTTTCAAGAAATCCCCCATCTTGTATTGACTTGCTTCTCAACGTATCATTGCCGTGTGATATAGTTAGCACGCACAATACCTTCTAAGGTAGAGTTGCCATGCGACGCCTCCCTCGCTAACGAACTCGGAAACAATTAACAATACCCCTTTCCTAGGAACAGGCAAACTCTTCTGGTGCAAATCCACAGGACAAGAATCGTAACCTTGCAACATCGGCTTTCTAAGCCGTGGCCCAAGATTGGTGTGGCTCTAGTTTGTGTCTAGGTTAGTTATCCTAGACTTGAACTCGACAAACTTGTTTAAATTCGAGCACGACTCTCGACCAAAGTTGAGTTCTTAAATGGGAGATCAGAACTTCACCTAAATAACTACGTTTACGTGGGATCTGAAACGTTACCGAAATTGGTTTGGATTCCCTCGCTGCATATTCACACTAAAACTGTTTCTCAAATCAAATGATAAAGTCACATCGACCTCATAATACAATCATTTTAGCTATATATGACTATAGTTTATTTGGGTTTCGAGGTACCTACCATTATAATGCTAAAATATTATAAGATGTTTTAAAGAAGACTTACACTTGATTATAGTATAACCTTGATTGAATGGTTTGGCATGCTATACACCTCGTGGATTATAACTAGAATGCAAATTTCTCTTCCTTCAATCATCACCTAATGGAGTAATCGCTGCAGAGAATCTTGTTCTTCTTGTCCACGATAGATTCCTTTGAGGTTGGATAGTAATTTCTGTTCATATTCTTGTACTTCGCTCCACATTTGACCCAGCTCATGTCCAAGGGTAAGTCATGTACTCTCTCCTTTTGTCTACATGGACTAGATTGAGGTTGATATTTTTAAGGTTGTCTCACATCGGACCCAACAGTCACACGGGAGAGTTACAGATTGTTGCGGCTCCGATCCAGAACTAATGTGTGGGGGAAATTATTGAGGTTGTCTCATATTGATTGTGGAAGAGGCTGGTGGTCGGTTTATAAGTGTGAGGGAAAGTCTCACCCTTTAAATTAGTTTGACCCTTTGAGTTAGCTTATAGGGTAAAAGAGGCCCAAGACTACCTAATAAATTTAACTATACTCGAAGTCAAGTCTCTCTATCTTTTTTTGTCTAAATCATATCTATTCATCGTCTTCAGATGTGCAGTCATTTGGCAACTTAATTGAAAGCTTGCACTAATCATGTATAGTGCGATTTACAGGAGAAAAGAGATTCTATTGAGGGTTTCTTGATTTGATATGGCTGGACGAGTCATGTCACCAACTTCTTCTGTCGAATCCTAGCTAGAAGGAAAGGACGGTGCATCTTAGGAATACCAAGTCCATCAACTTCCATGGTGCCGAATTGTTTGGCAGATGGGGGTAAACTCACGAAGATACCTCACTTGGTTATAAAAAGTATGGGTGAATAAATTCCAAACTTGAAACCTGAAACCTACCTTGTTATAACCAGTTCCCAGTTTTTGTAACATAAAACCTATCCTATTTTCCCTTGAACTTGTTTTGAAACCTGCCCTGTTTTTCCAATCCAGTTCTAAGGCTACCCAAGAACCTATTTTTGTTTTGTTCTTTTTTCTAATTTCATTTTTTTTAGTAAAATAATATGAGCAACAATGAAACGATTCAAAGTAAAAGATAAATAATAAAAATTACTATCCGCCAAAAGCAACAATCCCTAATATGAGCAATAGTAATTACTATTCACCAAAAGAAATAATTCAAAATATAGTAATAATATGACCTAGGGTTATTTTTAACACAAGCTAAAAACCAGTTCTAAAACTGATCAGATCGGTTCGGGTCCCGGGTGGATCTTCACTTGGAACCGAGAACCGGATCAATTCTAGCCAATTCCAAAAAAATGGAACCGGTTCCCAGACTGATTCAAACAAGAACCGGTTCCCAAACCTATTTTTCGAGTGGTCCAATCTAGTTTTCGGGTAAATCCGGTCCGGTTGCACACCCCTAATATAGAGGAAATGAGAAAGAGGGAAAAAGTTTCAATAAATGATTAGCTAACCGAAAACAAAATGTTATTAATTTGCATTTGTTTCACTAAAAACTTTATCATATAAAAGAATATTTTTCATGAAAATCATTTTCTTGAAAATAATCAAATTTCATTTATTTAGTGATTTAGAAAGAGCAAGCAAGAAGGAAATCGCTTTCCCTCAATTTAAGTTTCTTATTTCACGTTTTCCGTAAATCAATTACTATTCGGCCATCCAAACACCGAAAATTTGAAAAATAATTTTTCGAAAACAGTTTTGCTTTAAACAAGCGGACCCTAAGTAATCCTAGAAATTGAGACAGTCCAAAATTTGCCAGCGGCGTTGATCTAGGAAATAAATCATATTCACTAATTCCCCCCCTCCACCCCTCTCTCACTCTCTCTCGAAAGACAGATCCTTCCAAAGGAATAACTTGCAAATTATTTGCTTCTCAAATCCTTCTGTACCGAACATAGCGAGGTAACTGGTGGGAGCATATTCATGTGCCTCTCTTTCACGGTCACGAGATACACTATCCCTCTTTTTCCTTGAGAAGAGGACGAAACAAGTTGGAAGAATATAGTAATCAAGGGGAATCCCCCCGTTCGTTGGGCCATCAAAACTTTGGGAACAATCATCGAAAGTTGATTTTGCCCACACTACAATATGCACATTTAAAGAAACATAAAGTTGGTTGAGCTTCTCCTTTGTGAACTGCCCATGTGTTCGAGGGGGCCACACGAAATAGTTTCTTTGTATATATATACTAAACGGACTTTACAAAGGAGACTTTCTCCTAATATCTTAATGGCGTGTACACCTTGCAATTTCAAACACACAGCAAATCGTGGCATTATTGAGGGGGGCGGGGGGGTGGGGTGGGAATTTGTTAACAATTGGGGCCCCCCCAAGAAAACTCAAAAAGGGAGGACTTATTACATGCCCTTTTGCTCTTTGGACACAAGATGGTCATCACCTCCTTCAAAAGAAAAAAAGAAAAACAGAGGAATCTCTCTCTCTCTCTCTCTCTCTCTCTCTCTCTCTCTCTCTCTCTCTCTCTCTCTCTCTCTCTCTCTCTCTCTCGCTCTATTCTTTAGCTTGTGTGAGCTAAGTTAGGCTCGTATGGCATAGAGTCTGGCTTTTGGAGCTGAAAATGCCTAAACTTTGGTTAGGACCCAAGTGGTGCTCTATGAGGGATGCCCTTTCTTCTCCTTGCGCTTGAAGGAACGAGTGGAAGAGACTTTGGTGGGTTCTTGTCTCTTCTTGAGCTCTCATGCAATTCTTCTCTCTCCCTCATCGAGACCCTCCTTGAGCTTTTGCCTTCTCTAAACTTCCCACTTGTCTTCTCATCATTCTTGGCCTCCCTGGTGAAGCTTCTTGGATCATCCCCATTTCCCTTCATTCCTGCAATCTGAGGTGTCCCAAGAAAACAAATACTAATGAATGGAAAAAGAAGAAGCATTAGGGCAGGTAATAAAAGTATAAATTAATGATGGAAGTGATGCCATGGATCTATGATTGATTGATTGGAGGAAAAAGAAAGTTCACAGATTCCCTTGTGTTGCATGAGATGATGATATTGTAATGAAAGATAAAGAATGGTGGTGGTGGGTTAGGTGATGGTGATGGATTGTGAGGGTGGGGGTCATGATGATGGAATAAGATAACCACCATATGATGGGGTTTGGGAAGGATGTTGACAACATCATCAACTGTGAGAGGAAAGCAAAGAATCAAAAGGGAAACTGCATGAGGAGATGCTAATTTGAATTAGTCAATAGAATCGGAATTTTCATTTGATTTTACCTTACAACCCAATGAACAGAACCTGAAAGGATCCAAGAGGCTCCTTCTGCAGACCTCACACGCATGAGCTATTCTGTTCCCAGATTTTGGCTGAGGCCTCTCGTTCAGGAAAATCACTCTCGCACTGTTGATCACATATGTCTGGACTCCGCTTATGTCCAGCACCTTCTGAATCTCCGAAGCCCTCACCACGTCATGATATGAAGATCTCCTTATCTACAAAATCCCCCACCAAAAAAAAGCACAGAAGAAAATGAATAATGCAAGCAACAGAAACCCAATGAAAAGTGTAAATTGTGAACCCGTAGAACAAGCTGTGTGGCAGGCCTTTCGGCATAAATGAATGGTTTTTTGAGGTTTCGAAATGGCGTTAAAATGGCAGAACCTGAAGGACTTGATGGTCCTTGTGGCGCGACGAGTGGCAATAGAAGCAGATCGCGTCGCCAGCACTGCAGTCCAAGCAGTACATGTTGCACTCGCTCCTTGCCGCATCCCTGTGCATCGAGCAGGTGGTGAAGAATGTGGTGCTCAGCAATGGCTCCACCCATTGCGGCACCGACATCTGACGAAGCCGAGGCTGATCTCTCTAGCCGAAATTCCAAGGAAAACCTATGTCAGTACGAGGGTTTCTGAGAGAGAGAGAGAGATTGCTGTGATAATCCTCTAGCTAGCCCCACAAGAGCAACATTGCCAATTCAGAAGAGATAATCACCGTCTTCATAGCCGAAACTCATCAAAGAGAGAGAGATGAAGAATTGCAAATGGAGAGAGAAAGAGAGGGATGAATAGACGACCTTCAGACCTCAATACAAGAATTATTTTGATGCATACAAGAGACAAGAGGGCTCATAAAGCAAATGGGGGCAACACCGCCGAATCCGACGGTTCAGATGAGGTGGGGTGGCTGGGATCGATCCACAGCCGTTGGATGGGGGGGGGGGGGGAGTGGGGGTCGAGAGAGAGAGAGAGAGATTGGGTTTAGGTGGGTTTGGCACTTGCGCAGCTTTGGGGGCTTTCTTTTGCGTCTCTGACGTAGGGAAAGGGTCAGCCCCAGGACTACGTAATGTTATAGGCAAAGGCTTGGCTTTTTCCTTGGAGTTGAGCCTTTCCCCACCTAGATTCGTGCCACGTGTATCCATCCGACGTGGAACAATCTCGGCCGTCTACCTTGTGATTGACATTTTGACGACCCCATGATTCCTTTGATTTCATCTCGACGCGCGCGTTGACGCTATCGGCTTGGATGTGAAGAAATATATATATACTGAAAGTCCTAAAACTTGTTATGAAAATGCAATTGAATCTTAAAACTTAGAAAAAGTACAATCAAGTCCTAAAACTTATCAAATTGGTGCAATCGAGTCATTTCATTAATTTCGTCCAACTTAATTAACACAAAATATTGACGTGGCTTTTTTATAATATTTTTTTCTCTCCTACATGGTAATGACGTGGCTAAAACATGAAACATAAGGTTAAAACGTTATTGTTTTGGTCCGAATCTATTTTTAAATACAATTTTTATTTAAATTAATGTTTTAAAAAAAAACGGGTTAGCAAGGGAGGAGGTGTTGGACTAGGCAATGAGGGCCACTTTCGCACCATCGTCGACCCTTCCCAGCAATGCTGAGGCAGCGATGGCCCCATGCCTCTTCCAACACCACCCCACCATTGCTAGGAAGGGTCGACTATGGTGGGGAAATGGTTGGCACGATTCGCCAGTCCTTTGCCCGGCAATCATTCCGCCCAACCGTGGTGGCGCCGCAACAGCGTTGGCGAGGGCTACGCATGGTCCCGCCCTCCTCCTCCTCCACCCCCCCCCCCTCTTTAATTTTAGCTTATTTTATTAATATAGTTTTGCATTAAAAAATAGATTTAGACCAAAATGATGTCGTTGTAGACACGTCATCTTCGCATATGAGAGAGAAAATATTTAAAAAAATTACAACAATATTTTTTATTAGCCAAATTGGACGGAATTAACAAAAGAATTCAATTGTACTAATTTGACAAGTTTTAAGATTTGATTACACTTTTTATAAATTTTAAGACTCAATTGTATTTTCATCATTAAGTTTTACGATTTTCAATGAAGATATCCCAAAGTAAAAAGTACAAGTAACGCGCAATGGATTTTATTTCAATGATACACGCGATGGAGGGACGTCATTTAGTTAGGAGGTACTGAATTGATTGCATATGTATTAGGTGATCGACTTTTCCTGAAGTGTATTGAGTTATCGCCTTAACCTTTTTGCAAACCTGTACAATGGAATTCGAAAGCCACTATTATTTTTTTACAATATTGTTTTTCCAATATATTTATTTGGGAAAAGACCATAAAAAATCTCAGATTATGTCACATATGACACATTTACCTTGAACTTTTTTGTGACAGCAAAAACCCAAACTATGTTATTTGTGACATATTTACCCCATTGTACTTTAGTCATTAGGCATTTTCGTCTTTTTTGCTTTTTCTTTTTTTTTCTTTCCAGCAAGGGCTGCCCTTGCCGGCGTCAGGCGAGGATCGCCTTCGCCGACATCTGGTGAGGGTCGCCCTCGCCTGAGTCGGGCGAGGGCTGCCCTCACTCGACTCAAGCGAGGGCGAACCTCGCCCAACGCCGACAAGGGTCGCTCTCGACTGAGTTGGGGGAGGGTCGCCTCGCCGGGCGATCGAGGGCAACCCTCGCCCATGGCCCTTGATGGAAAGGAAAAGAAAAAAGAAAAAGCAAAAAAGACGAAAATGCCTATGGACTAAAGTACATTGGGGTAAATATGTCATACATAGTATAATTTTGGGTTTTTATTGTCACAAAAAAAAGTTCAAGGTAAATATATCATAGGTGGTATAGTTTGGGGGTTTTTTGTGATTTTTTCCCTATTCATTTTTGTGTTTGCCAAAGTTTGGATCGGTCATCTGCATCTTTGATTTTGATTCCCTCGAAAAAGCAGCAATGTTAAATCACTTAAATCGGTTTACAAAATTCCTTTGTTAAGGGCCTAATTCCCTAAAAAATCTCCAACTTTTGGTCAAGTCTCAAATCTACCTTGAACTTTTTTTTTATCTCAAAAAAAACTCTAAATTTTAAGTCCAGTCCCAAATAGGCCTCGAATTTTATTTTGCGTAAAACAATCACTAAAATTCAATTTATTTTAAAAAATATACTCTGATGATCCAGTCACAACTTGACGTGGCAGTTCCATGTCGATAATAAATCCACATCAACAAAGTAATAGGGTTTTTTTAGACAAAGAAATGTTCTGAGCAAATTTGGACTGAACATAAAAATAAGGATTTTTTTAAATTAAAAAAAAATTGGGATAGATTTGTTATTGTCCATAACTTTCATATCCTAGAATAGTTTTATTTTAAAGAATTTCAATAATTTTTATTTGGTTTGATTTGTTATCGAAGTAGAAATGCTACGTCGGTCTGTACTTATCACCTCATTACTTTGCTAATGTGGTCTTGTTATAATGTGAAAGTGTCATATCAAGTTGGGACTAAATCACATGGGTATATTTTTTAAAAATAAATTGAAATTTGCTGATTTTGTTTACATAAAATAAAGTTCGGGTCAGATTTAGGATTAAACGTTAAGTTTGGGGTTTTTTCTGAGACAAAAAAAAAATTCGCAACAAATTTGGAGCTAAACCTAAAGTTTTGGGCATTTTCTAAGACGAAAAAAAGTTTTTGGCAGATTTGGGACTTGACCTAAAGTTTGGGGTTTTTTGAAGGAATTCACCCATTTATTAAGGGTCCGTTCGCATAGCGAAAAATGAGTTATTTGAAAAATATTTTTCAATGAATAATTGTTTATATCATTTAGAAAAACAAATAAATGGAAAATCTTTTCATCACTCACTAAAATAGTTAAGCATAGATTGTTACCGATAATAAAAATAATTTTCATTGACTAATTTTTCTAAACGATATAAACAATTATTTTAATCACTCATTTTTCGCAAAACGAACACACCCAATGATACATCAATCATAAGTGGCCCTTTAAATAAGTGGACATGAATCAGTTGTAACTTGACGTAGCACTTAATAAATAGACATTATTATAGTACGGTCTAACATTGTCCTTAAAGAATAGTGAGGATACCTAACATGTTGCCACTAGGAAAGGAAAGGAGAAGGGTATGGAAACCATGCTCTTTTTCTCTTTAATTGATGTATGAATAAAGAGCTTTACATCATATTAGATGTCGTATTTTCATGCATTTCTGGTATTTGCTATTCAGAAAATGTCGAGCAATCGACCATTTGGCCTTTACAAGGATCATTGGGTTTTATTTAAGCTACCAAAGGAGCAGACAGTTCATCACTTATATAGACGGAGCTAGGAATTGAGGGTTTTTGTTTTCATAGCTAGGATTTGACCAAGTTACTTAAAGGGAAAATGTTCCAAAAATTAATAAATTTCTATTAATTGCTAATTCAGCCCTAAAATTTTCAATTTGAGCAATGTAATCTTGAACCGTTTGATGATTTTTTCAATGTAAACCATCCAATCAATTAAGGTCAAAAAAATACTAACATGTCGGTTAATAAGCGCCAACCCTTCTACATCGCACATTTGGTGATCTAACATGTTCAACTTCACTCAAAATGACGTCGTTTTGAGATATTTTATAAATTTTTCTCTTTTCTTTGTTTCTTTTTTTTTTCCCTTTTCCTCATTGCTTGTCTTTTCAAAAGGAGCTTGTGGGATCTAAGGGTGTGTAACCGGACCAGGTTTACCTAGAAACCGGATCGGCCCACCCAAAAACTAGGTCCATGAACCGGTTTCCGTTTGAACCCATTCAGGAACCAATTCCAATTTTTGGGAACCAGTTAGAACTGGTCCGATTTCTGGTTCCAAGTAAAAATCCACCCTGACCAGTTTTAGAACCCATTTTATATGAAGGTCCACTTGCAATTTTATAGAACCAGAATTCAAAGCATTATATTAGAAATAATTATGGAAATGATCATTATTTGCAGATAGTCTAACTCAATGGCTTGTAAGCATTATATGGAGCAATTTCCTTTTTCTTAAAATTTTTGTTCTGTAGCGAATAAACTATACATTCAACTGAAACCTATGCTGTTTTATCACGCCCATTAAATTATTGGGATTAAGATAATATGCTTTTGTATGAATACTTAAGATTGTTTGCACAATCAAACTTATAACCTTTGATTTGAGTCATAAGTTTTCCTATTTGCTACCTAGAAAAAATGAAATCAAAAAAAGGAACAAAAAAAAACACTCTTAGGTAGACCCTAGAACTTGATCAAAAAAACAGAATAGGTTCTAAAACATGGTCCAGGGCAAAGATAGTAGGTTTTAGGTTTCAAAAACTAGAAACCAATTATAACAAAGTTGGTTTTAAGTTCCGGGTCTGGAATCGACCCACCCTGGAATCGATAATCCTTAGTGGGATCGCCAGGGCCTCAAAGGTAGCCGATGAGGGTCGTGACCCTAGCCTGTGCTCAACAAGGGTGCACTTGGTTATAACCGTACAAGCCAACATCATTGGGATCCGATTTCGAGAGCTTCTTGTTCCGTCCCTTGATTATCTTCTTTAACATCTCCCTTCATCGTAAACCTAAGCACTAGATTGCAAGACATATTCGCATGTCTTCTCCTTCGATCGGAACACCTTGTGAATGCAAGAGGAAGGAGGGGCGATGCCAGAGAGATTTGAAGGAATTGCAATGGCGATTAATTCTAATGTCGAGTCAGCTGAGTCCCGATCGTCGAGTTGGCTGGAGATCAAAAGGTTGGGACCATTGATCGATGATGACTTGATGAGGGAGAGAGAGGGAAGGGAAAGGGAAGATGAAAAGAAAAGAAAAGAAAATCTAGATATTTATATAATTTCTCAAAACTACATGTTTTAAGTAGAGTTAGACACATCAAATTGCTCATCATACCATGTAGGACGTTAGCGTTGATTAGACCATCATAGGTGATTTCCTACCTTTTTGCCAAATAGGCAATATTGGTACATTAGCCAAATTAAAAAGTTTATGGTTAAATTGACGGCCGTACGATAGGTTTAAGACTTTTTTTTTACAATTTTCCCATTATGTAGCTAATGTTGACTTTCTCCTAATTTAAAAAATATTTTTCCAAGTTTTAAATCTAACTAAACAATATAGATTCGATATGTATAAAAGCGTTATGTATAACGTCAATAAAAATTTCTTGCAAGAGAAAAATGAAAAGAAAACAGATAATGGAATAGAATTGCTGATATAGGTATGAAGTTAGGTTTATGGGCATATAATGCTAAATCATTTCTTGACTAAGACGCAACAAATGTAATTTGAATTTATTACTTTGTTTTTGCATCTTTCAGTTGAAATAAACATAATTTGTTGCAATTACTTTTAATTTTTACATATATTTTAGGGATAGTGCATTAGAATTCTGAAAATTTGTTGAGTCCTCTAACTTTTAAAAAGTACAATCAAATCCTAAAATTTATTAAATTAGTACAATCAAATCCTTTTGTGAAGTCCGTCAAATTTGGCTAGTGGAAAATGCTGACGTAGCTTTTTTTTTAATTATTTTCTCTCTTACGTGACGTTAACGTTAAGTAAAATACTAAAACGATGTTGTTTTGACCAAATCTCAATTTTTTAAACTAAATTTTAGTTAAATTGAATTAAAACACTAAAAGTTTTTAAAAAGACAAATACAGGCAAGAGGACCCTCTCGCCGGTGGCCCCCGTCACCCCTTCCTTAGACCTGGGTGAGGGCTGACGAGCCTCACTAAGGCGTCAGCGACTTTTTTATTTATTTATAACTTTGAGCCTTTTTTATTGTTTTAGTTTGTCTTTTGTTTTTGGAAAAACTTTTGGATATTTTTTAACTAATTTAATAAGATTTCGTGTAAAAATCAGGATTCGAATTAAAACAACGTCATTTTAGAGTTTTAGTTAACATTATCGCCACGTAGGACACTACATAGAAAAAAGAAAATAATAATAAAAAACCATGTCAGTATTTTCATTGGTCAAATTTTTTTTTTTGCTGTTAACAGAATGATTTAATTGTACCGATTTGACAATTTTTAGAAATCAATCACACTTTCGCGATAAGTTATAGAACTTATACTGCACTTATCCCTATATTTTATTTAGTGTCTACAATGATTGCTCTCACCGATACTAGTTCAATCTCTAGAGTTTACAATACGATAAGAAAGCTTTCCACTCAATACTTAGGGCTCGTTTGGTAACGTGCCAAACAGTGAAAATTTCTGTTTTTTTATTTCCAGAAATAGTTTAAGAACAGAAATGCGTTTAGTAAATATTTTGTTCCCGGGCACATTTTTGCAAAAATTTGTACCTAGAAACAGTTTTGGAAGAGAAACAAGAAGTAAAAAAAAATTGTTTCTTATTTCTTGGCACAATTTTGATAATTAGTTTTTTTCTTCTTTTATTGTTGTTCTTCTTGGGTTGTGGTCGGACACCGGTGATCGGCCACAGCCCAGGGTCGGCGAGGGCGTCACAGCCCTCGCCGATGCCCGGCAGAGGCGAGGGTCCCCCTTGCTAGTGAGGGCGAGGGCTGGGCCCTCGCCGCCTAGGCGAGGCGGCTCGCCGTCGGTCATGGCGAGGTCGGCCTCGCCCAGATCGGGCGAGGCGGAGCCTCGTCGTCGCAACCGACGGCGGAGCCGATCTCGCCGTGGGTCGCGACGGTGAGGCCAGCGACAAGGCAGGCGGCCAGGGTGGCAATGAGGGCCGCGACGCCCTGGCCTGTGGCCGGTCATCGGCAACCGGCCATGGCCAAGGAAAAGAATCAATAGAAAGAAAAAGAAAAATAAAATTAAACAATACAAAATATTATTAAAATATTATTAATGCAAAGAAATTTTGTATAGTTACCAAACACATTTATGTTCTTTTTTATTTTAGGAATAGAAATTTTTTATAGTTTACCAAACACCTTCAAATGCTCATAAATTGTTTTCGGGCACAGAATAAAAAAAAAATCATTTCTGTTCAGAAATAGTTTTCGGGCACGGAATGATTGTCATGTGTACCCTTATATTCAGAGACGTTCACTAGAACTTTATGCGTCTATCACTGTGTCCCATCAAATAAGAGTTTTAGCCTAATTAATCTAGAAGCAATCTCAATAATACATTTATGTAAAATTGACTTCTCAACGATTAATGTGGCTTCATTAATGCAAGCAAAAATCAGCCCAAAATAGTTAGATTAATCAACCCAACCAAATGTTAAACCAATAATCTTATCTTATACATACCATATTTAATATGATAGGGTTTTGTGCAAAAATATGGGTGGGTCAAACTAAATTTCTTCAATAATAAACTTCTTAAATTAATAATATTAGAAGTAACAATTAAATATCGATGACTTTTGAATTCTAAAATAAAAAAAGAGAAAAATTCAAGAAAAAAAAATGACAATATTTTTTTTCTGGACTCAGGTGATCATTTACCAAAAACACAAGTCATATGGCCATGGCTTATCTCATTAAATGATACAAGTCTTGGTTAAGAATCTATCAAATGCCTTTGTTGTCAATCCTTTGCTTCAACAGCATCTAGAGTTCTTCGAACAAAAAGAAATAGATTTCGAAAGTTAAAAAATAGTAATTGGGAACTCTTTGGACTTAGTTTGAAGTTCTACTTAATCATCTCCTGGTTCGTATTAAGGTCACAAGCAATATTGTCACTTTCCTCTATATAACTTATTTTCTTATTAATGCAAAGCTTTCTTTTCCTCTTTTTTTTTTTTCAATTCTCTGTTTACATGACCGGTTAAACATGGCCACGAGCCAGTTTTGGCCCGGAACCGGCCTGGTCAAACTCGGGATCGGCCCGTTGACTGGGCCCACAGTTTGGAATCGGAACCGGCCCGTGGCCTACGGGCCCGATTCCGGTTCCAAAAAAAACAAACTGCAAATTTATTTTTTCTCTCTTTTTTTCCTCAAATTTGATTACAGTGTACATTTTGATTACATTTTTATTGAATAATTCATTATTTCATAATTTAATAATTCATTATTTTTTTATTTAATAATTTATTTTTTATCGGAATCGGCCAGTTCCAAATCAGGCCGGAACCGGAACCGCCGGTTCCAAACCATGGCCATGCCTATGACTGGTTGCTTTTCTAGGAGTGTTCACACGCCAGCTTTAAATTCCTAAAGAGACAAAAAACCCGAAATTGACGTCTAATCTTCCTCCGATTATGATACCTCATTTGTCCATTCTTTTTGAGTTCATCAAATTTGAGGGCCTAATCATTGGTCGTTCTCCTCAATTGATATTTAATTCCAAATAAAATCAACATCTTTCACCCCTCTATAAAATTCAATTTCAGCATTCCTCTCTTCATCTATAGACCTCTTTTCGTTTTTGTAATTGTGGATCCATGTGTGCGAATATTGTTCATGGTGAATGATGCTTTCAAAGATCTCCTTCAAAGTAGGAGTGAGCACACTCCTGGTCCAATCTGATAATCAAATCAGAGCAGACCAAACCGACTTGTTCTGAGCGGTTCTCGCGAAAACCGATCCAATTTCTGGTTCCCAAAATTTAGAGCTGGCAGGAACTGGTTTGGTTCCTATTTCCTCTCAAAGAACCGGACCAGCAGCCCTAAAATAAAATTTAGGGGGGCTCGAACACTTCGTCTCATACATAAAAGCAGAACAAGTACTAGAAGCTACAAGCCTTGCTTATTTTATGTGCAAGAGATGATTACTTCAAGTTATGATGAATTTGGACTTGCACCCCATTTCGTGTGCGCGTTGGATAGATGAATCACATCTCGTGGTACATAGTGGACATTTAAGAAGTAAAAACAACTATTAAAGAAGTTGAGTTGCCAAAACCCTTAACAAATTCCATTATAAACATAGGACTCTGTAGCTCTACTCACTCTTTCGTTGAGGGAGAAGATGGCGAAGGTTTGCTACCTCATTTTCATTTTCACTTCTTTTGTTTTGGACTATCCTCACAATATAATCTCCTTGTCGCCATAAGTGAATCCCTAACGATATACTTCTGCCTTTGTTGCTTACTTCTTTGCAAATATTGACGTATGCAATTCAATTCATTAATGTCTTAACATAAAAATAAATAGTTGGCCCCGGTCAAACCCAGGAATCAAACTAGGATTGCTTAGTTTAGTCCGGTTCCCAATTCCTGTTGTAGAAATGTGTTGGAGAAGATAAGAAAAATAAGGACAAAATATCTGAGGCATGCAATCATCATCCTTAAGGATGATTCTGTTTCTCGGAGTACAAAACTCAGTGCGTAAGACTCTAATGGCTATCCTCCCAAGATACCATAAATGTTCCTCTATACTGCACACAAAACAAATAGATGGAACAAAAACAACAACGTTAGATGTAAAACCTAACTAATAAATGGAAAGTAAAGAGAAAATTTCTTATTTTTAGTATGTTTTTATTGTGACTTGAATATTCTCTTTATAGGCAAATAAAACAGAGAGTTAATAAAAGTAAATAAATCAAACCAACATTACAGAGCCATTACAAATTGATTGTAGTCATAATTTTCATTAAATCCATTACAAAACAATTACTTTGAATAGTTCAAAATCATTGAAATATCCAACAATTCTCCACATATTTCAAAAAGTTTTGAAAAGAAAGGAAATATAAATTTTGAGTTAAACTCAATTGAATATAATGCATCAGAATTAGTGCTTGCTATAAACCAAACCTAGAAACATGAAATATAAGAGTGAAGTTCAAAACTGCTATGAACCAAGAATTTTTTTTGTGAAATTATATTTTCACTAATCACATTTATTCAACGTGATTTTTTGCTAATAGGGCATGCGCTTGCTTGGTTTGTTCTTAAGTGCTTTATAGATTTTTGCCAAAAATTCTCATTGGAGCAAGCACTCCACACTTATATAGATGTTTTCATCAAGTGTATTATGCAATGTAATTCACCATCAATAATGGCTATGGCATTCATTAAGAGCTTAGCTCATTGCAGTCTTGCATCATTCTCATCTTAGAAGAGACAACAAGTTTTACAAGTGCATCACCAGATCAACAAGTGACTTGTTATTACCTATATGAACCTAACTCATGGGATTGCTAATCACATAAGTTAGGTTACCATCACTGTTGATTTTCCTCAACGAACTTAAGTCCTATTCCCCTTGATGTCTCATAAATTAATTTTCTCCCTTTAGTCAGAGGATCGGCCAAATTCACTTCTAACTTTACATAATCGATGGACATAATTCCATCTTTAAGTTGTTGCTTTACCACATCATGTGTCAATAGGATGTGTCTATATTTACCATTAAAAGTTTTATTCTTTGCAATGACCATTGTTGCTTGGCAATCACAATGCATAAACATAGAAGGTCTCGGTTTCATTCCCAAAGGAATATCTATCAAAAGGTTTCTTAACCACTTGGCCTCATTGCCAACCAATACTAAAGCTACAAACTTTGACTCCATGGTGGATTTAGCAAATATAGTTCACTTAGCTAATTTCCAAGTTATAGTGCCTCCACCAAGGGTGAACACATATTCACTAGTGGATTTTGTCTTATATGAATTTGAAATCTATTTAGCATTGTCGTATCCTTCAACACAACGGGAAAACCACCATGTAAAATGACATAGTTTATGGTTCCTTTAAGATATTTCATTATTCTGCTCAAGGCAATCCAATGATCACAATTGTTTTATGTATATTTGCTCAGTCTACACACATCATAAGTTCTATCAGGTTGAGTGTAGTTCATTAAATGCATTAGACTCCTAATAATCTAAGCATACTTAGACTGAGCTACACTATCTCCTTTATTTTTCACTAATTGGGTAAGCATCATAAAGAGTACTTTCATCTATGACATCAAATGTTTATATTTTTTAAGTAGTCTCTCCACATAATGCTCTGGAGTAAGCATTAGACCACTGTCACTTCTTATGATTTTAAAAAAAACAACATTAGCTTGTCATAAGTCCTTCATATTGAATTTAGAAGTCAAGAAACATTTTGTTTCATTCACAATATCAATGCATGTACAAAAAAAAGCATGTCGTCGACAATAAGCTAATATCTAACCAAAAAAATAAACATATAAGCTAATAATTATAGATTCACCATCAACGGTTGTTGTGTACACGCATTTATCTACTCTAATAGAGGAAAATCCATATGAACCAGATCAAATTTCTCATTCCATTACTTTAGTGCTCAAAAAATTAGTTTAGGGTAAATTTATCGTAAGTATATTGTAACAGCCCGAATTTCGATGTAATCTCGGGATCAATAAAATTGACATTATTTCGCATTTCATTTTAGTAAGTCTCGCTAGGAGCTGATCACTTTCGGGATACTGACCGAATGGGAATGGCTAATTAGGAAATCGATACGTGGATTAGGGACCCGATCACGAATCGAACACCGATCACGAGAATTGATAAGAAATATTTTGATTCGATGTAGATCGATCTTAGGAAAAGCGATGGATTGGGTTTGTTCAAGGCCAACGATGTACAATCAGATCGCAGGTGATTCTACAAGACCGAAAGTGCACGTGGCCAATCAATCCTGAACTTGAACTGAACGATCGTAACTTCTGGGACTAGTGATAATTTCTCATTCTCTCAAAGAAACGGGACCGTCGTGACTCGGATAACCCTAGGTCGATACGCGTATGCTCTAAACAGCCGCTCGTTAGTGAGAGACTCTAAAATTGGAAATTGAGCAAGTCTTGATCACGAAATTGGCCTCGGATTTTGATGTCGATTTTTGACGGCTTAAGAGACTATTTTTTGGAATCTGACATCATATTATGCTGGCCACGCATATTTTGAGTAAGTACGGTTGAAAATTGGAATTTCGATTTGGGGGTGAAAAATTACGATTTTTCCCCTCGGGATGCCAACTTGGATTTGGAAGTCGTATGAGGTTATTTTTCGAGGCTAATGTCATTTTGGGGTGGCTACGTACATTTAGAGTGGTTTCAGTCAAAAATTGGAATTTTGGCTCGGAAGTGAAAAATAATATTATTTTAATCCTCAGGACTTTGCGATCGATTTTCGAAGGTTTAAGAAGCTATTTTCGTGATTCCGACACCATATTATGTTGGCCACACTCATTTGGGGTTGGCATAGCCAAAAATTGGAATTTCGACCCGGGATAGGAAAAATGACCGTTTTGTCCTTGGACTATTTTTGGTTCGAATTTTTGGAAAATTATTTGGGATAATTAAGAGCACTTATCAGCTGAATTATTGGACCTAACTACCCTTTTACCCATTAACTATTTAGCTAGAATGACTATGAACCGTCGAATTAGGGGTATTTTGATCAATACTCTCGGATCGGTGACACCTGGCGCTTTTGGGCTGATATTTTTTATCAGCTTAGACCAATTTCTCTCTCCTCCCAGCTCCCATTCGGCCAGAACTCTCTCCCTCTCTCCCGAATTCCTCCTCCTCCGTTTTCCCTCTCCCTTGGCCGTTCTCGCCGGAGATCGTCAGAGCCACGCCGGCCGCCATCCGTCGGTGCCGCCGCCGCCGCTGCTTCGTCCAACCACCATCACCCACCAGCATCACCACCCTCACCCTGTTTGTCTCTCTCTCTCTCTCTCTCTCTCTCTCTCTCTCTTCTTCCATCGGACCAAAGGACCACCGGAGCAAGCCACCGCCACGCCAGAGCCCGATCGGCCAAGCCGCTGCCGCCGTGACCTGCAGCCCGTCTGTACGTCGCCATACGTCACTGTCCGTACAGTGACCATGTGGTCCGTACAATGACCGTGCGGCGGTCCATACGGTGTTGCAGGGAACGTCGACGCCGGTTTCACTGTTCACCAGTGATTGGCCGTTATCCCTTGTCGTCGTGACCTAAAATTACATTAGTAAACCCCCTAAACCAGAATTAAGACTGGCAGTACGTTTTCTGGTTTGGTTTGGGTATTGTCGGTGTATATTAGGTATAATTATTGCACTAATTAATGACAATCAGTACCGGAATAATATTGGTGGATTATTGTGATTAATGTGGAGACAAAAATGGACCCCGAGATGGTGAATAGTGGCTGTCCAATTAGGGACGATTGGGCTAGAATAGGCTAATTGGAGAGATTATTAGCGTGATTGATGGGATCGCCCGAGTTGATTGAATTGGTGTTTATTGGTGCTCATTTGGGGTCAATTGCAATATTATTGTGTCACGTACTAGTATGGCTAAATTGTGCGATGTGAAATTGGCAGCCTGATGATTTGAATTGATTATTGATTTATAAATTATACTTTAGGCCGCAGGGTATTAATTGGCCAATTGAGCACATTGTTTGTGAATTGGGCATTGTGTGGTAATATTAATTTGACTGAGTGCATGTATATATTTGATGCTCATGATGCACTGCACGACATTGTATGGTCATGCATTTTGTATGCCGAGAATGAGGTGTGTACTGAAATTATGCGGGAATGCGTGTCTGACATGAGCATGTGATCACCCTAATTGCCCAATGCGTTTACGCTGGGTTCGGATAAAATGGGCCGTATGCCATGTGATCATCATAAGGTTTTCGGATCGTGGCCTTCGGATCGTGCCCGATTCGTCCCGAAGACGGCATTGTCCGTAAGGAGATTGGTGTTGCGCCTAGAGCGTTTCGATGCGGGCTAGAGACATTGGGCTAGATACGTTATATGCGGGCCGTGAAGTGTTGTATTTGGTCTTCGGATCGGGCCTTCGGCTTGTGGTCTTCAGATCGAGTCTTCGAATCATGGCCTTCGAGTCGGGCCTTCGGGTCGAATATCAATGATAAGAATAAACATCGAGCCAGTGTGCCTTGTGATTCAGAATGAGATTATGGGACGTTAATAGCATTTATATGCATATATAATTGCGTTAACTGTTATATTAACGCGTGAGACTCGGTGTATGGCTTGCGATATCAGCACAAAGAAATATGAGCATGCGTGTGGCGTATGTGTGACGATGTGTGTCACGTATGTGCCGTGATTATTACATATTGAACTGTCTAATCTGTAGGGTCAGTACGATTATCGGTCTGGGCCCGAGGGCCTAGGCCATTGTTGTGTTTTGTGTTGTTTTTCCCGGTCAGGAAATCATACGTTAGCCTAACCTAGTTTTAAGAGGTTTTACTCATTGAGACGTGTTCTCATTGTGTTTTAAACCAAACTTTCATACCCTCGCCCTTGAGATACCGCAGTCACCAACCTTTTTTGGAATCCTGACACAGATCAAACAGTTCGTAAGTGTATTTCCTTCGGGTAATGGAGAGGCGTATATAAGATACCGTTCCGTGGTTTCCGTTGACGTCGGAGAGTTCTTTAATCAGACCCAGGAATATGTTGCCTGGTGTATTCAAAACGCCCATGGGAATATAGGTAGACCGCTTAGGACCTTTGACTCCCCTTTGGATGAGCACGGTATGATGGCGCCGATTGTTGCTGATGGTGAAGTGATAGACCCTCAGGATGAACCAGTCAGAGATGCCTATGATGACGCAGTGGATAATGAACCTCAGGTGGTAACGGAGGATCAGGATCAATGGGTGAACGAAGTCGAGATACCTGAAGTCATGGAAGTAGATGAAGCTGAGGAAGGAGAGATTACTAAGATAGATTCGGATGAGGAACTAGGACTTTATCTTGACCTAGAATTGGAGCCGGACTCAGAGGACGAGTGAGCAGCAGCGCTGGACATGGACTCAGAGGAGTCCGAATAGTCATGGCCACGGGCCGGTTTCAGCCCGGAACCGGCCCGATCAAACCTGGGCTCGGACCGTTGACCAGGCCAGAGGTTCGAAACCGTAACCGGCCCGTGGCCTACGGGCCCGGTTCCGGTTCCAGAAATTTTTGAACCGGCTTAGAACCGCCGGTTCCGGGCCCGATTTCCAAAAAAAAAAAACAAACAAAACAAAACAAAAACCTGCAGCACTCCTCGGTCCTCTCCTCCTCCTCCAAATCCCTCCTTCCCCCCTCTCTCTCCCCTACGCCTCCTCTGCCTCCGGTCTTCCCCTTTTCTCCTCCGCCCACCCCCTCTCTTCCCAGATCTGACCCCGCCGCCGTCGCCGCCGTCGCCCCCGCCCATGGCCACAGCCACCGATGCCGATACCCCCTCCTCCTCCCCCCTCGCTACCCTGCGCCTTCTTCCCTTTTCTCCTCCGCCTGCCCCCCGTCTCCGCAGATCTGACCGCCGCCGCCGCCCATGGCCGCAGCTGCCGACGCCGACACCCCCTCCTCCTCCCCTCCTCACGACCCCGCCCAGCCCCCCGAGGAGGACCCCCTGCTCCTCCTCCCCGTCCCCATCTCCGTCTCCCTTGGGCCCTCCCGGCCCCCTCCTTCTCCCCCTCGCCGCCGCCCCGATCTCTCGCTTCATCTCCTCGCCGCCTTTAACCCCGCCTCTGCCACCGTGGCCAAGGCCGCGAAGCCCGAGCGACGACTGACGGAGGACCAGCGACCAAGTCTGCAATTTTTATTTTATAATTTATTTTATTAATTTTTAAATTATGAACCGGAACCATAACCGGCCCGGAATCGCCCCTTGTGGTTCCGGTTTCGGTTCATATATGGCCACGAACCGGAATCGCTGGTTCCGAACTGGAACCGGCGGTTCTTGAACCGTAGCCATGACTAAGTCCGAACCTGGTTCGGAACCGGCGGTTCCTGAACCGTAGCCATGACTAAGTCCGAACCCCAGGAGAGTTCCTTAGAGGAGTCTGAGCCTCAGCAGAGTTCGGAAGACGATTCCTCAGTATCCGATCCGAACTGAATGCCCTAGTTGCAGCCCTAGTTCTTATCCGAAAGATGTCCCTTTTTGATGGCGACCTAATCTAACCCGTGCCTGACTCGACCTTTCCCCGGCCATTGCCCCTTTTTTATCAAATGGCTGCTGCATGTCGGTTTTTGCTGTTTTATAGTTTGGCTTGTATTAAGAGTAGTTTGTTTTATAAATGTACATATATGTTGTAAATATTTTATGGTAATGTAATAGTATGTTTGAATCGTATTGGTCTTTGTTTGTTGTACTATTCACGGTTGTCATATTTATTGTACGGGTGTATATATATTTATATACGTTGCTTCCACATGTGTATTGTTTTTTATGTGTATTGGGTCGGCGAGGTATCCTGGGAGCGTTGCACCTAAGACGACCGAAGGTGGGATGTTCGCATGTCGAGGAGATTCGAGGCGTGGCATATATCAATTTGGGATTTTTTGTGATAAAAAAATTAGTTTGGATTAAATTTGTTACATGTGTATCAGTTTTGGATTTTTTGTGGTATTAACCCTTAAAAAAAGCACAAAATTTTAGTCAAAGTCTAAAAACCTGTTAGGCCACCCTTTATTTGTGCCGTTACAAAGCCGACGTGTACTATACACTCAAAGGATGTTACTGATGTGGTGGCTAACAATATTACCTAGAGGGGGTTGAATATGTTATTCTTAAGAAAATTGACAAACAAATGCAGAATTGTCAAAGCCAAGTTTGATATAAACAAAATAACTTGATGTAAACAGTAGCAAGTTAATATAAGTAGGAATAGGTGATTATATCAAGTGGAGTGCACTTCTATCAGACAGCTATAGAAATAAGTAGAGCGATAAAAAATGATATACTCGATGCTTTATAGTGGTTCAACTTGATGTGAGCTTACGTCCACTCTTCCACTCTTCCTGACTAGTAGCCTATTAGCTGGATTTCACAAATAATCTTCTAAGTAGTTACAGTAGTATGTGCTGCTTATACTCAAGCACTTATTCCCAAAATTGGTGCTACTTATACCCAATTGGATAGATCTCAGTGTCACACACCTAAATACAAAATATAACACTAATACACTTTTCAACTAGATTACACTTTCAAAACGCTCTTAAAACAATATGAGGATGTAAAGCGTTCTTTGTATTGCATGTCTCTCTTAATCTATTGCTTCTTCAGTGTCTATTGATCTCATTTTATATTCCTCAGTATCCAATCTTTCTATTGGACAACCATCACGAGGATCAATCTCCAAACTATCCATTGGACAATTGTTAAGTAGATCAATCTAGCTTTTGAAGTTAATCAATTTGAGATTCCAGAGATTTGATCGTTGAAACAATTAAATCTCCCAATTTCCATAACAAAGTAGCTCGAACTATGGAAATAAATCTGTCTCGTGAATGATTCCCAATTATATTATATTGCTTTTCATTTGGCAACTCCGAGTACTATGATGATATAGATCCTTTGGTCCTGTTCACCTTCGTAACTCACAGTCTCTATGAACTTCCCATTCCTTCCTTTAGACTTGTTCACCTCCATAAAGGTTTATCTAGTTATCATCAATCTTCATTTTATACATCGGATGCCTTTGATATCTACAAACTATATCAACTTCACTCTAGCTTCTATATCCTGGTCCTTCCAAGCATATTGACAATCTTAATTCTACCTCACATTCACCTATCCATGGTACCTTCAAGCTCTACCGAACTCCTCGTTGTAAGCTTGTTTACCTTATATTTAGGTATCTCCAACTTGTAGACAACTCTATGCCCAATGCCTTGTTCACTTTTGATAGAGAACTCACAACCTTTAGATGTCCCATTAAGGCATCATTAGCATAACAGATCGTGCTTCTTTCGCTTGGTTTACTCAACCATTAAACACTTTAGTAGTTTTTCATTATTTTGTCATTTTTAAAACATCACAAAGGATTTTTCCAACGATCAACATGTACAATGCAACTTGAGATGACATCATTTTATCAAATTACTTACGTAATTGAGCTTGTTCTAAAAAAAAAAAAAGTAATCGAGCTTGAGTTTTTCTTCTTAGTCTTGAATGATTAAAATTGAGGGAAGATTTTGGGGGAAAAAATTAGGGTTCATTTCACTTCCAATCTTCATCGCTCTTTCAAGGATCGAAGATAGTCGATAAAATGGGAGAAAAGGGCTGATATAGCATATTCATGAGTTTAATCTAAATGAAAGTTATTTGATAATGATTGATCAAATAGCAAACGTAAGAAAAGAAGGAAAGCAAGGTCTTGACTTATTGTAAGGAATTGATGGACAAGAGAAACTATGACATCTTTCATTTATCCATATATGGCGAAATCCCTGCTTGAAAATGGCCAAAAGACATTTCATCTCTTATCGTAGTTTTAATATATTTTTTTTCAAAAGTTGTTTTATATCTTTGTTACATAGCATGCAAGGTTGGCTACATTATGACTTATTTCAGCCAACAAAAATAAGAAAATACCATAAATGATGCCATTTAAAGTTATCATTAGATCGAGATTAACTATATTAATTATGAAAAAAGTTCACACTTATCTTCGTCGCGAAGGAAAAGGAAAAATGCACGGCACCCTTCAAGAAAATTAGAACACGAAAAAGAAGAAAAAAATCTAGAGGAGCCTCCAACACACATTTTCTTTATAAAAAAAAAGAAGAGAAAAATGAGGGAAATGACACGAATTTCGATCGGATCCCTCTTTCCAATCTCTCTTTACCATAATAAATATATAAATCAGTAAGATCGGGCGGACCAATCACGAAGTCACACGTGGCGGATTGCCGCGTTCGATGTGTTTTAAGAATACGATTAGAATTGTCTTCGTCTCTGTGGATGCGTCATTCGGACCTCATAACCAAAAAAAAACATTTATTACATCCTCCTCTGCGTTTCAGAAAAATAAGAAAAACAAAAAACAAAAGAGCAAAAGAAAAAACACAGTTTTTCGTAACAGGGCAAGCCTTCTAGAAGAGAGGAAAGGATTCGATGAGATAGAGAGGGAGGAGATCCTTCGTCGCAGTCGCGCCTCGACGCTCACCTCCGTCGTTCCTTCCGTCCTTCCTTCCTTCCTCCCTCCTTCGCCTACGTCGGTCGCCGTTCCCTTTCCCTCTCCTCCGATTCCTTCAGCCCCTCGCGTCCGGTTGAGTTCTCGGATCGATCGATCCCTCGGTTCGGTTCGGTTCGGTTCGTCAATCGGCTGATCGGCGCCGGGGGACGAGGGGGGGCCGCTTCTGTGTTCGCCATGTTCAAGTTCTGGTACGGCCAATCCTGCCCCCGTTTCGTTGGTGCCCGTCGATGATTTTCAGCTCTCGTTTTTTTTTTTTTGTGTGTTTTGATCGGTTCGTTTTGTGCTTAATCGAATTGTATCTTCCGCTCTGCGCGCGGGGGCGGCGCTTGCATTCGTGTCGGAGCGAGGGCGGGGGAAGCTTTGGTTTCGAGAGGGGGGGGGTTTCTTGTTTGGTCGGGCTGCTTGCTTTAATGGTTCGGCATGGTTTGCGATTCTGTGGTTTAAGAGCTAGTGCGTGGGGCTAAAAGGAGCGGTGAGCTTGAAGAGCTAAGAGGAGGTGTCGGTGTACTTGCTCAGGGTTTTGATGAATTTGGATTGCGGTGTCAAAGAAATAAATTGGAAGGCACTCATAGCGGCAAGCGCACTTTGTGTTGAGAGCATTTTAATTGAATGCGGCAGTTTGTAATCATAGACGTAGACCTGTGAAATTTTGCATCGATAGTTCCGAAGAATTGGTTGTGTAGGGAATTCCCTTTTGGTATAAATTTCACTGGAACTCGACGATGTTGCTGTCTACCCGCTTATTGAGCGAGTTGAAAATTAGAACTTTATGCTCGACTTTGTGAAGCTTTGATATGCTGCAATTAATGAAGTCTGCCATTGTTAAGTGCCCGGTGGTGGTTGTGGGATTAGAGTTTTATTTTGCTTTTTTTTGCCTTTCTTTCAGGGGATCTCAAGAGCAACAAGCTCAGCCACGCCCACAGGATAGTGCTTCGCAGTCATGGTATCCGCCTTCTGTAGTTAGCTCTCCCGGTTCTTCCCGTCCCTCAACGCCAAGCAGCACCTCTTCTGGAAGTTTCAATTACTTTTCACAGTCTACGCCCCATGTTTCTCCCACTGAGGCTTCAGGGATCATCAATCATTTGAAAGACAAGAGGTATTTCTTGTTTCAAGCATCTTTGGAATATGTTTGTCTTCCCTTTTTCTTTTGAATATTTGTGGAATCGCATCCTTGATTTTTGATAGATGAAACATTGAAGTTGGGTTCGAATCTTAGTGGCACTTTAGGAAGCTAACTTGCCCTCGGTACTCGTATCTTGTTTTGGTTATTACATCTTATGAAAAGACACTAGTTCCAAATCTTATGAGACGACATTAGACATCAGTGGTCATACCAACATGGAATAAATCTAGAAACACCACCTAGTCATGTCTGTTGAATTATCCTAATTAGCATAGGCCTTATTTTTTCAAGAAGCATCTGACAGTCCTCAGTGCAATAGGAGCAATCAAGAATTTCTGAGTGGAATGCTTGCTGAGAGCACCTTGTTAAAATTGTGCTGCTGCATTTTTGTGGTCAGGAAAATAATCCATCTAAGCCAGATTTAACAGTTGCTGGCAGAGCTGGACTTGACTTGAACATGACACTAGACAGCCACAAAATAATGTTGAGAGAAAACTGGCATAGAGTATACACTTTTGGTATAGTGAAAACTTGCATATGGATATAGATGCTTGGTTGTTATAATGGATGATTTATCTTGTTTTTGAGCTCCCTTTTGGTTTTGAGAGCTGTTTTGTCTGTGGCATTATTTTTTCAGGCTCTTTTCTATATGGATGTACACCTCCTTGGTGGCCTATAGTTTAAGTTTTTCTCTATTATGATAAAATATTGAAAGAAAGCACAATATTTGGTGCAACATGACATTTATTAAAATATTGACCCGAAATTAAACGTCTGCCAGTCTAATTAGATAAAAGTTGGAAACATTTTAGTGCTAGCATGAATTGACAAGTGCCAGAAGATTAAACTAACCTGTGGTTATGTGCTAGAAGATGATTCAGCAATGTAAATTCTTTTCTACCTTATCCTCTTCAATTTCTTTTTCGCAATCTGCAATATCTCAGTTGTTTATCTTGGATTGAGCGAAGGACTTTTCTTGTGCTACTATTTTCTGTTCTCTTTATTTCTGCTAGTGTGATCATACTTCATAGTCATTCCTGTTTCTATTTATGTTCCTAACTTCTGTAAATCTGTTCAGTGTTGATGAGCTGCGGAAGCTTTTGTCTGACAAGGACGCATACCGCCAGTTCTTGCTTTCACTTGATCAAGTGAAGATCCAAAATAATGTGAGTGATGTGGTTCTATTCATGTAAATTGTGGTTTTTGCTACTCAATCTGTCGCTCTCAAATGCTAATTTGATTTGTTTTCTTGGTTATTCTTTTATCATTTAGTTAGCATTGTTTCTGGTGCTTTTACCCTTCACAACCAGAGAGGAAGTAATGCCATTCTGTTTATGGCATTTAAATGCATAACCGTCATGGTATTTTTATTTGTTCACGGTTGAACTGCGAGAGATCTTAGTAAAAGTCTCTCATATGCATGCTAAAGCACCCATCCTGTGCCTGTAGTTACATTTTATCGAAGCAGAGCACTTTGAAGTTTCAATTGCATGCCCAGATACATTGAATACATATGCTGGAGTTGGCAAGATGGTTGCTCTATTGTCAGCATCATCACATGTTTGACCATTAGTTTGAATGCCATAATTCGGTCTGGCTTGGTTGACCTATTAGAATCATTGGAGCGGAAAGTGCAGCATTCGCAACTTTGACTTCAGTTTTTCATCTCTCTTAAATTAATGTTTTTGCTCTGTAACTGTTTGACTGATGGTTGGCAGATACGAGATGAACTTCGGAAAGAAACCCTGCAGCTTGCCAGTGAGTTGTCTTTTCCTGACCAGAGCTGAAGTGTTATCATGGATTATATGTTTTATTGCAGAGGGGTCTCAAATTATTTCTGTTAATAACTTTAGGGATGAACTTGGAGAAGGAACCTCAAATGATGGAGCTGAGAAACCAGGTATAACATGCTTCTACAAGGGTCATTTTGGGGCAAGCAGCCCATGATGGCATCGGTTAAGCTCTTTCATTTTCTTTTTGCAGTGTAGGATCATACGGACTACAGAGTTGGCTGCTGCACAGGAGAAGCACAGTGAACTAGAGAGACAGAAAGAAGAAATTATGAAGCACTTCTCTTCTTCCTCTCTTATCCAGAAGCTTCAAGGTAATACAATCAGAAAATGATAATTAATATTTTTAGGGTCCTTAACTGAAGCTGGATCTTCACTCTACAGCATCCCGCTTCTGTCAGGAAAATGAGCATGGCCCCTTATTATTATGACAATTGGTTTGATATTTCGTAGAATCAATGCGCAAGACGGAGGAGGAATCCGAAGCTTTGCACCAAAAGCTTCTTGATAGGGAAGTAGACTTTGGGACATTTGTGCAGAAATATAAGAAGCTGCGTACAACTTATCACAAGCGCGCACTTATCCAACTTGCGGCGAAAACATCTGCAACTGGATGACCAATGCATGGCAAGCATCCTACATGAATGGGGTGATGAAGATTTCCTTGTATTACGGTGTGTTAAACTCATTTTTCATTTGATTTTGCTGTGCACAAGACCATATCCACCATGTATGTAAACTTTTTTTTTCCGAAAAATGTCATGCGATACTCACCTCACTTACAATTGGTACTTTGCCTACTGTATCTCCCATAATTGATGAAGGCCAAAGATTCTGCCTATAGTCAGGTATGCAGTTATGGTTGTTCTCGATTATTTTTTACTTTACAGGCAATAGTGCCAGGTGTAATGTAAAATTGGTTTACGAAATTAGTTTAATATGTGACGTGGCAAAGTTTTATTGGATGTTTAACATGGCAATTGTTCGAATGCCCTATGATTTAGTAAGCCAATGTGGTATACTGATCTTAGTATATAAAGCATTACTCTTTTTCTTTTTTGGGCTAACCTGCTGACTGCAAGCAAAGTCAGTCATGAAAGGATGGCTTTGAACACCGGGGTATGGTCAATTCCATTGAGCGCCTTTACTTTAGTAGGCTGCTGTTGGGCCCAAGATCACTCTGATTGATTCTCTTCAAATGCCATAAAAGTTCATATTTCTCTTCGGCTCAGCTTCAGTTTTCAAATGGCGAATTGCATCCAAGTGTGCAGCGCGTGACAATTGCTATTGTTTTTCTTCTTTTCGCCAAAATAATCTGGTCCCGTCTGCGTGACACCTTCATTGTGCAAATCGTCTTTACATTGCGGGCTTTTAAGCCTATTAGAATTGACTTCTTCATCTCTGAAAATGCGTAATTCGGACCTTGCAAATTTTCATGTGCTTTTCTCAATGAATTTTGTCACCTAAACGTTATGCTGAATTGTGGACGTGGACTTGTGCTGAGAGATTTGATGCTCGTGATGGTCACATGTAGGAATTTAGCTACATCGACATGTGCTTATTAGATTCCTTGTGGCTGTGGATGGCAAGATCCCAAGTATTACCCCTTCTCTCTACAAAGATTTGGAGAGTTCTGGTTCGAACACTGTCCGGGATGTGGCTCGTTAGAAGTCCCAAACTTAATTTACGGAGGTTAACGTAAGAAATGTCCTTATAACTCATGGCTTAGATCTTACCGGGCCGGCCGGGTGGAACACGAGTGGTAAATGGGGTTTCGCCCTACCGAGGCTTGATCTCTGTGCCTAATTCTGGGCCTAAGCCCGCCCAGATGCGATTTTTGCTTTCGTGCAGCCTCAACTCTGTTTTTATTAGCATCACATCTAATTCTAATCTGCCCAGATTACTTGAGGCAGGCCGAAGACCAAATCAAGGGCTAGACTTTGGTTATCAAATACGTTTGCTTTCTCTTCGTCAAAAGAGGCACACAAATCGAAAAAGAATAAAGCGGCAGGGCACCAATTTCATAGCCTGCTGCGGTACTAAAATAATATCAACAAAAACTCATGTCTTCCGGGGTAGTTGCAAAAATCATTCTCAATTTCGCTCTTCATATCAAATAGCTTCGTTACATTTAAAAATTTACGTCTTTTCGTCATTTATGAAAACCTAAAACCTATATTTACGACTATAAAATAACTTAAATCACAGCTACATTTCCCTGACTTTTTACGACAATAAACACGGCATCATTCTTTTCTTACCAATATAGTTATTTCCTAAAATCTCTAGCAAGAGCCAACAGAGCCAAACGTTTTAGTAGACCTTTGATATTACCAAAATTGCAATAACAGAATGATGGCGGAGATGAACAGCTGCGGTCGTCACATGATCTAGTAGAACATGACATCGGTGCTACATTTAGCGGAATGATTGCATCGAACCTAATTTCAAATGTTCAAGGACTAGGTTGAGTAAAAAAAATTCCAAAATTGAAATTGTACGAATAAGAAAAAGCTCGGGATCACCGATCTCATCACCCTAAACACGTTCCAAATTATAAAAAGAAAAAAAAAAAAAGGAACATGGTCCATACAAGGCAAGTTGGTGTCCGTAGTATTCAATGCATGGCGTTTGCTGTTGCTTTCTATGAAACTCTACGCAAATTTCGTATGCATTTCTTGCTAAGACAATGCTTGTCGGCGTGGTGAAATGTATCTATCATGATCACCAATAGCCTATCTTTTAATCGATTAATCTATGCTTCAGAAGCTTCTTCCCATCCCAATTTCAAGCAGAAATCCTGTTGCTTGGAGCACCCAAATGACGTCGTACCAATCATCCGGACAATGATTCGATCGGTTCTCAACAAGAAAAGCAATCCCGTTCTGGTCAGAATTTCAATTTTTCAGGGCAATCATTTGGGGGTCAAGTGGTGATGAAAATGAAGCTTTTTGTGTGCCAATCCTCCCTCTGAGCTGGCTCGGCTGAAAGGTTGATTGAGTTCACGGCCAGTGCTCCGGACAAGAAAGCCGAAATCGCGCAATGTCTGCAGGCTTCTATATTATAGGCAGGGATGTGACAAAGCAGAGTCAAAGATGCGTGCTTTTGTCCAATGGCAAGACTTTTTCCTTTTCTCCTCAGTTTTTGTTAAGGGACAAGTGGATTGGAAATTCCAAAATTAGTTATGAAAGTGCAATTGAGTCATAAAACTTACAAAAAAATATAATTAAATCCTAAAACTTATTAGGAAAGTGCAATTGAGTTTTAACATTTTCAAAAAGTGCAAACAAGTCCTAAAACTTATCAAATTTGTCCAATCGAGTTATTATATTGATTGCACATTTTGAAAGTTTTAACACTTGATTGTACTTTCGTGATAAATTTTAGGACTTGATTATACTTTTTACAAATTTTAGGACTCAATTGTACTTTCGCGATAAATTTTATGACTTCTAGTGCATTAATCCTTTTTATTAATGTTGCATCCTCAAGAGCAAGATGACGGGTTAGGGACTATATTCAATTGAATTTATATGTAGGTAATATCCATAACTTATAATCTTGAACAAGAAATTGAGGGAAAATATACTCTTCCTTATATTAAAATGACCAATGCTACTTGACGTGGTTAAGAAAGCGAATACTATTAAATGTAGAGGTAACACGAATTGACGCGGAGTTAAAGTAAGTATGATCGAGAGTAATATTTGGTTTTATAGTGACACAAATATGAAAGCACCATATTCGTAGCCTGAATTTGATTTATAAACATGTTTGACTGAAATAGGATTATAAGTGTTGTGGCTCCTACTGCAGCACAAAGTTCTTGCAATCCCATCTTATTCGATTCAATTTTGCTTGATTTAGTTTTGACTTGATTGGGCTTGGTGGTAGATTCTAGGTTTTAAAATGAGTACATGGTAGGTTTCAGGGTTTAGAGTTACATCACCGTGTACACTAAGGGTGTGCAAAACAAATCACCCAAATAGAAATCGCCCGGACTGGATTGGACCGGTTGGTTTGGTCCAATTTCCGAAAGTGTTGGTCCGGTTCCCTGTTACTAAAAGTGAAATCAGTGTCTGGACTGTCTAATTCCCAATTCCAAAGGTAATCGGACCGACTACATATAATTTTTTTTTTATATTTCTTCAAAAAAAATTAGTTAAAGGTGAACTAAACCCAAAGTGAAGTACGTTTTTTTTATTTGCCTTTTCAATTTGAGAATCATTGCATACATATCACTTAATTCAACATGAAAAGATGGCATCGAGTTCCATTGGACCGAACCGAAAGTGAACCGGACGGGGAATCGATCACCTCTAGTGTACACATCCTATGCCTTGCACTCTGTACCCTATGCAGGATAACCGATAAGAAGGTACCGGTTACCTTGTATAATATATATTAATTATATATGTACTTATTTATTTAAGAAATTTGTTTTTTTCTTTGTCGAACTTTTATATTAAAATGGGTGAAATCTTTGGTTAATCAGCAATTTCCAATTTCATTAGAAGAAAACAATATCTCTCTCTCAAAAAGAGACGGGTAGACTTTTATGTAAATTCATAGATTTTAATGGGTTGCAGCCAATTTGTTTTTTTGCTTCAGATGTTATTATTATATTAGGAGGATATACATTATCATCAGACATGATCATGTATTTTATCATATAATTTGTTTATATTTTGTACTGAATGTTCAATGTGTTAAAAACTAGAAGTAGAACAAGAATTTTATTCAATAAAAACAATTTGAAAACTGTGTGAAGTAGTAGTACTCGATACCTTGGAACTTGTGGGACCAGATAGGTTCCATACTGGTTCCAAGTAACCAAGGTGGTTCCCTGTTAAGTCCGGTTTCAAAAGATTGGAGCCAATATCTATAGGGTAGATTTCATGTTGGGATAAATATTTGGGTTATTACCATGAAAATCTCAAATTAGTATACATATGATAAATTTATTCAAAACTAATTATTTAATCATCAAAAACCCTAAATTAGTTGTCATGCCCTGAACCTTATGAACACGCGACATCCCGCAATGGTCGATAAGTATACGACATCCCATGACTTGTCGCCAACGCAAATGGATCTCTACGATAAACACAAGTGGAAATAAACTCAAACTCTCCATACGGCATACAAATAAACGGAATAGTAGAAAGACATTTGATACACATCAACAAACTACTTTTATAAACATATTGCTAAATACAAATATACAATTACAATTTTTACTAGATGCCACTATACGAGAATCACGCACAATAAAAAGGGTCGGTGGTTGGTTAACCTAACTTCTCTACCAAAAAGGGGTACTCAAAAGACAAGGGGCTAGACCTATCTTTAATCATCGCGGTACCCTAGCACTGTCCCTGGATCTTCCATATCATCATAAGACTCGAGGTTAGACTTCTCTGGATCGGTGTTAGGATCGATAACTTCTCCGTTAAGGGGATCGGTCTCCATGGGATCCCACTCCATGTCTTCATCACCGCCACGATGGGGACCATCAAATCCTCGGATCGGGCCAATCACCTCATCCCCATCACAATAGAACCAGGCCAAAAAGGTATAGGGCCTCCAGTAAGCTAAGCCCTTATCTACCCAAATCGTTGTATAATGCCTAATATAAACATTGTCCTCACCTACTGGGTACTCTGTTTCTAAATGGTCCATATCCATGGGTACCCCAAAACATCGTGGAGGACTAGTCATGGTCGGGGGTCTAAAATGTTTAAATACAACAATGAGAATAAATCTCAATAAGTAACCACCTAAACCTCGCTTAGGCTAACGCTACTTCTGGACTAACCAAACATGCAATAACAACAACCAATGTGCCATAAACAATCATAGGCGCCCTTACCTCGCCTTGGCACATACACAAACCATGCACGTTAGAAAACTGCCACAACATGACAATATCACCCATGGCATAAATATGCATGATATGCATAGTAACCCAGACATGCTCAATGTGAATCTCAGGCATAGCATTTCCCCACTACACATCACACTCATTTAAGTCCAGATTATTAACGGCCCCTCGAGCACAACTGAACCCCCGCTGGTCTTCCAATCTAGCCAAGTATCGCCTCGCTACTTTGGGTGCGGCAACGTCTGGGATCAAACACTCCCTGACAAGCTGGGTACCAGACAACATTCCAAAAGGAGCATCAATTCGATCCCCATCGCGATCAGCAACGTCTAGAACTCCTGCCTAGACAACATCCGAACTCCCACCGGGTATCGTCTACAACTTTCGCCTAGACGAAACGTGCCATAACCATACGCACACATCGTACACTCAATGCCAATTGCTATCTTTGCAATTCAGTCAATATCGAGCGTTTATGACGTGCAAATCTCGATGAATGAACATGTCATGAAACACAATTTCATTCTAACGTCAATTGCATAACCAATTAACACATGGATCAAATCAACCATTAAAGGTCCAAACTTAGCTAACAATATTCCAATTTAGCCACAGATTAAGTTGCAATCAAACAACCACATTTCAATCAAATTAAACTATTAAACAATCAAACACCATCGGCCATTAACTAAACAAGATCAACCCACGCTTAAACTACATAACATGTCATTCAATCAGTCCACATGTCAACCACAATTCCACCATACTTCTGTCCACATTTGGTCCTCCCACTTAGCACACGATTCGGTTACCAATCACACATGATCAACCATTCAATTAAACTGCAATTCAGCCACAATATTCGGTCCCCAAACTAGCCACTAAAACAGCCACTAAATGATCGACAATCAGTCCACAAACCACATCTATATTAGCCCCTAAATAGCCTTAAATTAGCCCATAAATATGTCCATTAGTTACCCATTGTTCTAAATAAGGTTTAGGGAGATACTTACATTTAAACCTAAGCAAAAAACTGAGCAAGGCAACCGCAACAATAGCCACAGCGAGCAACAACTATTTCGGCAACCACAATGGCGAACGGTGGCAACGGCGAGCAACTGTGGCTCACAGCGGAGGGGCAGCGAAGGCTAGTGATGATGGGGAGATGGTGATGGTGACGGTGTGGTGGCGAGGTGGTGATGTGGTGGTGGTGACTGGACAAGGGAGAGTGAACCGTGAGGGTGGCGGGTGGTGACCGGTGAACAGGAGCTGGTTGGCGAAGACGGGCGATTGGGCGGTGCGGATGGCTGGTCAGTGGCTAGTGGCTGAACAAGTCACGGTTGAGGGTGAGGGAATGGCATACGAACAAGGAGGGAGCTAGGTGGCGGCGGCGAGCAACACAGCTGCAGTTGGATGGCGGTGACGATGCTCCTCTGGCGGTTGGACAACGATGACACGACTGCTAGTGATGGTCAGGGCTGAGATGGTGGTGGTGTTGGTTAGCCAAAGAAAGAGGGGAGTGAGGGAGAGTTGAAGTGGAGTTGATCAAAATGTGTGTGTGTGTGTGTGTGTGAGAGAGAGAGAGAGAGAGAGAAGAGTGAGATGATGGTGTTTACTAACCCCACTCAAACCCCATCAACCACCCCACTAGGATTCAATGATCCAAATTCATTCTTTTTCTCCAAGCTAAGATTCTAAGACTCAGAATTAATCTCCCAAAATAATTCATCTAAATAACTAATGGCAAGTAAATAAATAGACAAAGAAGATAGGGGCAAGGTGTTCAATGTAGTTTGGCCAAGAGGGGAATGCCATAAGGTCCAAATCGTCCTTCAATGCAAGAAATGAATTCAAAATATCTCAGGGATAAAATGGTCTTTTCTAACTTCTGGTTCAAATTTCACTTTTCCATTAATTTTCGAGCGAACCAACAAATGACTAAGCTTAATGAGACGGCGTCCAATAATTTAGTCGTGGAATCTTGAAAGTTCGATACCCAATCTGGATTCTAATAAATGGCCAAAATCAATCAATTGTAACTTTAGTGTATCTCAAACTAACGGGTAGCTTTTAGAAGTTACGCGTATCGATCCGTGGTTGACTCAATTATCAAATCACATCTAAGTTTACTCAAGCTATGGCGACCTTAGTTGTCATGTAATTGCGAGGGTCAATCGCTAGTTTCGATGAACACGATGGTCTGAAATAGACTTATGATTGCTCTAAACTCATACAGTGGTCAAGCGGAATCATCTGTAATCCAGTTATATAACATTAACGAATCATTCCATAATCATCCTTGGATCAGTCTATAATGGTCCAAAATATTCCCTTGTCAATCCTTATGGTTGAAGTATCAATTCATGGTCAATTCTTAGGTCTACGTATTTAATCCCTAGCTAGCCATTCCCTAACAGTTAGTCTCTCAAAAGTGATCAATTTTGAGTAAAATTTAACTAAAAGTGCATCGAAGAAATATATTCATTTCATAAATCCCGAAAATGGGTCGAATTTCAGAATGTCACACTAGTACACCTATGACAAATTTACCGTCCGTTATTTTTTATTAAATTTTACTATCAAATTGCTTAGTTAAATGACACATGACAATTGACGAATGTATCGGTTTGGGGTTTTACCCTCCATTTGTTTCAAGTGTACTAGTTTGTGAGTTTTTTTTATTAATTCAATTTAATTGAAAGTAAATTTGTTACAATCGTATTGGTTTTTGGTTTTTTGTGGTTAAAAAATTATTTTGGGGTAAATTTGTCATAGGTGTACGAGTTTGAAGTTTTTGATGGTAAAAAAATTAATTTGAAATAAATTTGTTACGAGTGAATCGATTAGAGATTTTTCGTAATATTATTCCTAAATATTTTACCCACCCTGTATCCCACACATCTAGAATAATGTCATCATAATTTGACTCGGTGACATACAACAAAAAAGACCCATATTTTGACAGGAGAGGAAATTGATCGGTAGTTTGGAAGCACTTTCCTTCAACCAAAGCTATAGAAAATCACGACCCAAAAAGCAAAAATATAAAGCTTAGAGTCAATATTCAAATTTAAAAGATTGGAGACCCGCGACCTACGCAAGCTAATATAATCCCTAGAAACTACCGAAGCAACTTCCGAAAGTACAAAATATCGAGACATCACTATTTTTTTTTTTTGGCTAAGCTAGAAAGATAATTTACTTTAGGCAGGCAAAGTTCATAGGTTTGATAAGTTTTGTATGGCCTCTCCACATGGGTGTATAATAAACTCATCGCCCTGAAATTCAAGAGGATGTGACCAAAAGAAGAAGAAAGCCGCATGAAATTCTAACCAACCACAGAACACATACAAAAGAAGCCTCTTTCTCTCTTTGTTTTCTCTTCTTTGCATTCTTGGCTATTGATAAGCAAACACAGCATCCGAGTGGCCACTATCTTTACAAAACCCATCCATTCATCTTCAGTCGTGGGGATGACAAAGGCTAAAAAGCTTTTGAGCTGTGCGAAACTCGAGAAGCTGGGATCTCTGTGCTTTCACTTTTGCAATTATTGACAAGTAAAAAAAAAACAGATAAGGCGTAAATTAAAGGTAGGCACGTTTCTCCGATTGACAAGTTTCGGAGAAATTAAAGAGTCTTGATATAGAAATTGTGGCAGAAAATGGTCAACTAATAAATGAAAAAATTACCAAACAAGTCTTAAATCTATTGCGATCGTGCCAATTTAGTACTTTACTTCTTTTTTTTTTTTCTGTCAATTGAGTCCTAAATTTTTTATATTTGTGCCAATTCAATCTATACGGCCAACTTTGGTTAGAAACCACTGATATGGACGATTTTTATAATTTTTATATTATTTTATTCTACTATCTTTTATTTTAACTTTTTTCTGTTTTTTCTTTCATTGTGGTCGACAATGGCCGGACTTCGCCATCATTCAGCGATGATAACCTCACTAGAGTTGGGCTGGTGTGGTTGACCTCACCAACAGCTCGGCTGTCAACCTGATGGCCTCTAGCGAGGGTTGCTAGGGTCTGGGCAAGGCACAGCCCCGTCGATCGGCCACAATGAAAAAACAGAAAAAAAGGAAAAAAAAAGGGAAAATGATGATGATAAATTCATAAAAATTATAAAAAATGTCCCCGTAAGCATCGGCGCACACCACGTTGTTTGGCCAGATGGACTAGGATTTTAGTGTCGAGCATTAGGAGGTTGGGAAAATTGCTTTTCATACTAAGGAAGATTTCGAGAAGAATAGAGAGCTCGATTTCTCTCTCATCCACAATCAGTGTTGAGCATTTGGAGGTTGGGAAAATTGCTTTTCACCAAATGCCAAGGTTAATTTGTTGAGCCTCACGCGGTTTGCGGATGTATCCACTTATGTTATCTAGTTACACTCTACCAAACATGGCCTTGTACTTCCATCATTGTCCTTTGGATTCTCATCTTTGAGGACTCTAAAAATCGGGTCAATGGAGCATAAGGTCATGTGTGAATGCATGGTGTGCACGCGGATTCGTTCACACACACTCTCTCGCAACATCGTGCGGCATGCGCTGCTCTCGTTGACTTGACTTACTTGGTCGACCGGGTCGTCCACAGGGCATCGTTCTCTTGAGTCGTCGTTTGGCTTTATGTCATTTAGAGCGGGCGTACGTATGCTTTAAAATTTGTGCCGGTGTTTGTTTGGGTATAAGAAGTTAATATCACACCAACATCTTGATATATTCATGTCACACTTATCCACATCATAAAATAAATTTCAAATTAGTATATTTGTACAATATTTATTCTAAAAAAAATTCGTGACAAAATCTTAGGTGGAAATTGAGGCCAAACTAGGGATTTCAGCGGAATTTCGAAACATGAGAGAGCTCTTGGGGAAAATTATCAGATTTTTGCAAATTTCTTCATCTAAAATTTTAGTAATTTGGGATTTTTTGTGATAAGAAAATTTATTTGGGGTAAATGTTTTTGGGTGTACTGGTTTGATATTTTTAGTAGTATTAATCACACGAAGAATTTGGGATATTCATTTCTCATCTTCCTTCTTTTATGATTAATTTAATCATAAAATTTTACCTTAAATTTTTTTATCTTATAAAAGATCATCAATTTTTACTTGAGTACCAAATCTGCTCTTTATTAACCCTTTGTCAAAGTCGTCTTTAGGATTTTGTGTTTGTCAATCTCTCGTGCTTGGGCATCTCTCGGAGTCAGAGGGTTTGCGCTCCAAACGTCAAAGAAGTCGTGCTTGGAAGTTTTCTGTCTCTCGGTTGGTGAATATGAAATCTGTATACTTTACTCACGAACTGTGCATTGTGACATCGCCATGTCCAATCCCATATTGTCTTTGGCTAAAATTACATAAAATAAAAAAGGCTAAAATTCAAAGAGAGAACTATAACATTTATCAATCCATTACCTTGCGAGAGCCTATAATTGAGAAGGAACTACGAAGGCTGGCATGATGAACTATAATCGCTAAGAACAGCAAATTAACAGTCGTGTTGTGGTCATTTCGCATTTAAGCTATGAAGTTGACCAATCCGGTGGGATCGATAGCTTCCAAATGCAATTTAACCCCCAGATTTTATCAATTAAACATGACACCCAAACAATTCACCTTAACCCTAATTACTGACGCGAGTTTTCGACGCAAGCGAAAACCATAACCTCATGCTATGCACTCAGACACCGCGGGGACGCGAGAGAGAGATTCTTCCAACCAAACACGGCCCTTTGTGCTCCCATCATTGTCCTTCGGATTCTCAATTTTGAGAGGACTCCAAAAAATCGGGTCAATGGATCAACATAAAGGGTCATGTGTGAAAGCTCGGTGTGCATGCGGATTCGTTCACACACACGCTCCCGCAAACGCCCTGTGGCATGCGCTGCTCTCATTCATTGACTTTGACTCTCTGGTCAACCGGTCGTCCTCGGGATCGCACAGTGGATCATTCTCATTAGTCCTTGTTTGGCTTTATGTTGTTTAGAGCGAATGTACGGAAGCTTTTCATTTTGTGTCGGTGTTTGTTGGGTAAAATAAAAAGGTTATAACCCCAAAGAAATCTTTAACCGGTATACTCGTATTATATTTATTTCAAATTAATTTTCGTGTCACGAAAACAAATCTTAAGTTGATATGCCCGTGCCACGTTTGCCCTCAAACAAATTTTTGTGTCAAAATCTTACATTGAAATTGGGGCAAAATGAGGGATTTTAACGGATTTTCCAAAAGTGAGAGAGCTCTTGGGGAAAATTAGCAGTTTTTCACAAATTTCGTAACCTAAGATTTTGGTTATTCAAGATTTTTTGTGATAAACAAATTTATCAAGGGTAAATGTTTTCGAGTGTACCAATTAGGTACTTTTAGTGGTATTAACCACAAAAATAATTCGGGATATTTATTTCTTTTCTTCCTTCTTTTTTCTGATTAATTTAAACATACAAATACGATAATCATATATATATTTGTTCAAATTGACCTACTCTGTCCTGTGTAAGAAATGTGTGTGATTGGGCTACCGCATGCTAATTACTTTATGTATCCTTGCTTGATTTTCCTTTTGACTTAATTTTGGTGCCTCAGGCTTCACGATACCGACACTCACGTTTTTCTATGTTCTATTTGCCCTACTATGTCTCGTGAAAGAAACCCACGAGTCCTTTTATCAAGTAAGTGCAACATGCAATTGTAAAATGAGCTTCAAAAAATAGAAAAAAAATGAAGAAAAATAGTAGGTTTTTATTTTCCAGTTTAGTAGGTTCTACTTCGTTTCTGTTCTTTTTATTATATGTTTTCCATTTCATAATACGTTTTTGTTCCTTATGTTGATCACTAGCGAGAAAATTAAAAACAACGTTTATCGTGCTTCTCTTTCTAGATGGACGATGTATTGAATCGGGTTCTATGCATCGGAACTTAACCTTTGAGTTCAAAGGAATGCAATTTAATTTCACGCATTTTATTGCGCACGCAAGCATGCAAGGAGGGGCATCAAATGATGTGATGCATACGGCGTGTCGTTTTCTTTTCTACGATTGATTATATGTTAGAAGAGATGAAGCCACCACACGTTGGAGTCTTGAACACTCCAATCCAATCTGATCCGATCCGACCCCAAAAGGCAAAGATGCAGCTTTAAAAGTCGTTGTCATGGTGGGTTAATAGTCCAATTTAGGCTATTAAATCATGGATTTCCTTGTCCAGGTCGTGTGTAGAAATACCAAGACACACACTTTACAAGAAACCTTTTGCCGCCAGCCTAACCAAAATATAATATAATAGAACAAATAAACAAACAAACAAAACAGATGGATAAAAAATTCAATTCCAACTCACTTCTCTCTTAACGAAAGACAAGAAAATTACAAAGAACCGTAATCTCACTCTATTAAGCCATTGTTCTTTTTTTTTATTTATCATATCTCTAACTTTCATTTTTCTTTCTGATTTTATTATGCATTTCGCAGAGTATGAGAATTGAATTCCGCACTTATAATATTAACGTTTCTATCCTCCAATTTCTTTACCAATAAGGCTGCATGTCCACTGGCAAGCCATCGCTCTTCACCATCGTCACGACCACCACCATCGTCAACCTGAAAGTTTCCCAAATTCGCTTTCTTTTAGAAAATATTCTGCAAATAATCATCCTCCATTTCCATTTTTCTTTTCACATAAAATCCTTTTTCCTTAATCAGCGTCTCTCTTCTGATCCTGTAACTCCTCTCTCTCTCTCTCTCTCTCTCTGAAAATGCAGAAAAGCCAGCACATGCTCGATCTCTCCCCCTGAAAAAGAAAGGAGCTTCCCTCTCCGTAGGCTCAAATTCCGCGAACCCACCAAAAAGAAGGCCGAGAAGAGATAGAAAAATGCGGGCTTTCGCAGCTCCGGCGCAGTTCTTGATCTTCTTGGCCCTGGCCGCCTTGACACTGCCGGTGTCGGTGGTGGTGCACTGCGGCGCCGCCCCCCCGAGGACCACCGTCCTCCCTCTGCAGCGGGCCTTCCCGCTCGACCGCCGGGTCGACCCCGACTTGCTCCGAGCTCGGGACCGGGTCAGGCACGCCCGAATCTTGCAGACCGTGGTCGGTGGCGTCGTCGACTTCTCGGTCGAAGGCTCCTCTGATCCACTTCGCATCGGGTAACTTTCTTGTTTATGTTGCTGTTCTTGTTTTTTCAGGTTCTCTGCTTTGTGTTTGTGTGCTCCAAGTGGAAAGCAGTTGTGACTGTTGGAATTTGGCCTCTTTGGTAACTGGGCATCTTGAATTTTTCTGGTGGGTTTCTCTTAGATGCTGAAGGAGGTGGGATTAAAGTGGTGTGAGAAATCAATATAACTGGGGGAGTTCTTTCATTTTTCTTTACTGATGAAAAAAAAAATTTGGTTACACAAGGGAGAAAGATGAGACATCTTTAAGAAGGAGAGCTTCTGCTTGCAGGGTCAATTCTTAATTTCTTTAGTGTTTCTTACTAGCTCAAATGTATGAGGGCTTCGAATTATTAAGATAGTGTCATGTTTATGCAAAATCTCTGCTTGGACGTGAATGGACTTTGATGTCCTCTCCACTGAATCTTATTTGACTTTAAATTATGGAAAGTTGAGCTTTTCGAATCTCGTTCTATGGAACGGTGATATTGTGCTTGTTTTCTTGGTTTCACGAGTTGAAATGTACCTGTGCACTGTCTGGCGAATGCGGTTAATAGGTAAACAAAGTTCAGAAATTGGGATTGACCATCTTCCTTGTGAATGTGGACTTTATCATCAGGCTTTATTTTACAAAGGTGAAGCTGGGCTCTCCTCCAAAGGTTTTCAATGTGCAGATTGATACTGGCAGCGATGTGTTGTGGGTTACCTGCAGTTCCTGCAGCGACTGCCCCCAAACTAGTGGACTTGGAGTAATTTATATATCCTCCTTTTCATTTTCGCTGAACTTTGGTGTCTATAAAGACCGAAAGCAAAATTCTGATGTTCTGACTCTACTTGCATTGTACAGATTGAGCTCAGTTTCTTTGATTCGCCCAGTTCTTCCACATCTTATTTGGTCTCCTGTTCAGATCCTTTGTGTACTTCTCAAATTCAAACTATGTCAACTGAATGCCCTCCTCAAAGTAATCAGTGCAGCTACTCGTTCCAATATGGAGATGGAAGCGGGACAACAGGACATTACGTATCTGATGTGCTGTCTTTTGACATGGTTATGGGGCAGTCTTTGATTGCCAACTCTTCGGCTCCCATTGTTTTTGGGTAAGGTGACATGACCTTTACGAAATTCTATGTTCTGCACTTTGGATTTAAACATGATCACTGAATTTAAGAAGATGATATAGGAACTTGTAATGTATTGTTTCTGGGAATTGAAACAGGTTATAGTTGTTTTAATGTGACTTTGTGTATGATGTCAGTAAACTACTATTTCAAGGACTGGCTAGGCAGGCTTATCCTGACAAGTGATTTATTCGATCGATGGAATGATTTCCTTAAATGATCGAGCTAAAAAGTCGTTTACTTGTATTGGCATCTCCTTAGTTTCGGTGCTAACATGGCAAACTCGTGTGAGGTACTTTCAGGTCAATGTACAAGGAATCCTGTGAGATTTGTAATCATAATCTACAAGGACTGCCATTAGATTGTAATCCATAATAGCATGACTCAGGACAAAACTGGACCTCTGAGTATTCTCACTTCTGTGGGTAGTGCATCTCGTGGTTGTTGCTTGGGTCCTAACCGCCTTATCTGGTTTTATGAAAATTAGGTGTAGCACCTACCAGTCTGGTGACTTGACTAAATCAGACAAAGCGATTGATGGGATTTTCGGTTTTGGGGGAGGAGATTTATCTGTTATATCGCAGTTGTCATCGCGAGGGATTACACCAAAAGTATTCTCTCATTGTTTGAGAGGTGATGGCAGTGGAGGGGGCATCATGGTTCTTGGTGAGATTTTGGAGCCAAGCATCGTATACAGTCCGCTTGTCCCTTCCCAGTACGTTTGCTTAACACCATTTCTCAATTTGAAACAGCTCCCTTTGTTGCGACAGTGTGTTTCTGTTAACTAAATGGGGTGAAGGATTAAAAGCTGGTGATATGTATAGTAAATATCTTTACTTATACTACTCTTAATTGAAGAATCGTCTGCATTCGGACCTCCATATTGCTTTTGTTTTATAGAGTCTTTTTGCCTAGTTTGTGATATTTGAGACTTATGTGAAATTATGTGGCTTCTCATGTACTTGTGTGAAGGCCATGATGACTCTGTGATATCACAGAGAAATGTATATAGGATTGAGTAATGTATCTCTAAACTATTATGCACATTCCGCTATTATTATTCCTTTATGATTTTTGACATTATAGAAGATGCTCTATAATGGTACGGTATGATCCTGAGCTTTTTGAACTGCTTCCACTTTCGTATGGGTTGCAATTGGCAAACATGAAATAATTGGATGTTTTGCAATTTGGAAGAAGCATGTGGTTCAGATGCTAAGAAAGGTTTCTTACTGGTGATTGCAAGGAATGGTTGGCTATGAATTCGAAGTGTCTTCCTAGTATCACCTGATCCTTTCTTTGGCTCCAGCTATCACCTGATGAGTCTTGATCGTTGGCTAAGTTAAAATAATTTCTGATGAAACTGTCTGAGGGTTGGAGTGAAGTATTTTATTTCTTAGAATTGACTATTGTATTATTTTTCTTTTGCTTAGGAGATGTCTAGTTCGGCTATCCACAATTGCAAACCCACTGTATTGCTTACCTATGGAATTCCTTCCTTTTTCTAATGTGCCTTAACTCATGCAAGATGGTGATTTCCAGCCTGTGAAGATTAGTTTATCTCTTTCAGCTGGAGTCTGAAATCTAACCATGCAAACTCGCTATTTCAGGCCTCATTATAATTTGAACCTGCAAAGCATTGCCGTCAATGGGCAACCATTGCCAATTGATCCGGCAGTGTTTGCAACGACAAACAACCGGGGAACTATTATTGATTCAGGAACTACCTTGACATACCTTGTGGAAGATGCTTTTGATCCTTTTGTCAACACTGTGAGTCCAGCTTTCTGTTTATTTCAGTAAAAAGTAAATCATATCTAATGTTATCTGGTCAAAACTGAATCATACATAATGTTGAGTTTCAATCATTAGAAGCTAGCGCTGGTTCGTTCTTTTTTAAGGCATTAGTTTGAGGAGGCTAGGTTTTTCGTAGATAACATACAAGGGATTGGAAGTAGGGAGTAAGAGAGCGAAAGGGAGTGCAACTGTGGTTAAAAATTTTCTTGTCTGAATTTTTATATAGCGGGTCAAGTTAATGTTGCTTTCATCCTAGTAATTCTCGAAACCTAAATGGATCGCAAAGGTCCAATGTTGTAGCACCATTTACCCATCTTCTTAATCTCATAGAAGTCTTGGATTAGGAACTTGATGTGAACTGGTTTGTAAGGTCATACTTCTTCGGAAGTGCTTTTCATCTGCAAAATGCTGTTGTTTTAGTACCTGTTTTTTCTTTAATCCTTTAGTCTGTTCATTCTAGGTTCCCACCATCTTTTTGCTTTATTTTGTGTACAATTAGCATAAGAGATAGATGAATGGATTTGTGAATTGGGCACTGACTACTGCTATTCAAACCTTTAATACCATATCAAAGTTCTCCAAGATCCCACATTGATTGCTGTCATCCTGATCTTCGATCTTTGGGCTACCCATCTCCACTTTATGCAAGTCGATAGCTCCAACAATCGTGCTTTGTCTGTAATGTCCTAAACATGAGAAAACTTTATTTCTGTAGATGATAGTGCATGATTTCAATTTGATTCATCTGCAAAGTTATGTCGGTGAGATGTCTTATTATAATCGAGTTAACACTCTATGCAAGTTGAATTTTCTTTTTCCTCTTTAAATGCAGATAACTGCCACAGTTTCGCAAACTGTGACTCCCATAATTTCTAAAGGACGACAGTGTTTTCTAGTCTCTTCCCGGTTGGTTCTGTTTCTTAGTTTTCAAACCTTTTTATCTTTAAGGCTGTGCTATACATGGCAGAAGTTTGGTCCTTTATCTGTTGATAACAAATGTGTTCTGAATCTCTTTTTCAGTTTATCCGAGACTTTTCCTCCGGTTAGTCTCAACTTTTTGGGTGGCGCGACTATGTTACTGAAGCCTGAAGAGTATCTTATAAATGTAGGTTTCACTGTAAGTTCTCGTTCTCGCCTTTTACGTAAGTTTCTCGCACTTTGTGTAATTTCATTAAGATCCAAGAAATTGATAGTGGAGATTGTGATTTTTTGGCCAATAGGGACAATTATGACTCGACTCCAATAGCTCATTTTGATACTTTACATGACAGGAAGGAGCTGCACTATGGTGCATTGGTTTTGAGAAAGCACAAGAGGGGGTCTCAATTTTAGGAGGTGAGGATATAAAACTTCTTCTAAATGCAAATATGGTGTCTTGCATCAGCATTTTCTGGATCCCATGCTTTTAATAGTGCTATATTACATGGAACAACAATCATTTCTGTTTTTTCTTTCTGTATTTCTAGTGAAAGTAACAAAGTTTGTTAGAAAACTGTGGCTGAACTTTTCCCCACAGGGGACTGCTTTCCTCCCTCAGACTCCTCGACGCCCATTCTAGGTGTTGATTGCACGATAAAGCATGAAACATTGTTTTAATTCATTGGCATTTCACGCTCAGTAATATGAGTCAGCATTTGTTAGATTAAAAAAAATCTAATATTTATATTTTATTTTATGACAATTAAATATCTATTGCATCCAGTTGGGAGATCCTGGTCTTGTAATCTAATGCTCTATTGTCTGGTCAACCGAATTTGCATCGTTAATAGTATTTGAAGTATTTGGGTGTTAGAATACCTCAAAAACTTTCTAATGTAGACTCAAAATTTTGTTCTGTTCATGATGCAGATCTTGTCCTGAAAGATAAGATCTTTGTGTACGATTTGGCTCGTCAACGGATTGGATGGGCTCCCTATGATTGTAAGTTCTTCGATGCTTGTTCAAATTATTCTTTAAAAGTACACTTCCTGAATGTCTGTCCCATATTGAACATCTTGTCCCAGGTTCGATGTCTGTAAATGTCTCTGTAACATCTGGCAAGGACGAGTTCATCAACGCAGGGCAGCTGAGCATGAGCAGCTTCTCAAGAGACATGCTTCTTGAACTTTTGCCAATAGGATTGATAATACTTATAATGAACGTTGCGCGAGCCATGGGGTTCCATTTTTTGTGATACTTGCTCGGTTGTTCTTTATTTGATTCTTTTCAATGTGTATTGGCCTGGCCGATGTTTTATGTAAGGTGCCGGGCGGGGCCTGTGCTATTATTTGGGCTGCGAGGATAGCTTATAGCGTTATAAATTGTTTCCTCAGTTCTAAGGTGCGGAAAAGAAAAGGGGGGGGGGGTTGTATCTTGCTTGTCCCGCTTAGAAAGTTATTCGCCTTTCTCTGTGTAAAGAGTCTTCCTAGAGCATTGCTAGAATTGTAAATGGCCATTGTACCGTGAGTCCGGGCTGGTGGAGGAAGGAGATGAGTATTGCAACTCTAGAGCTGGCTTGGCAAATTTAAATGAATGGAATTTGTTACTTGCGCCTTGATTGTATTCGTAATCTATTCTTGATTCTATCGATCTTAATGTTGGATTAGCAATTTTGGTCAGTTCAGTTTGCTTTGATTTCTCTTGCTATGGACGTATCGTCGCGATATTACCCTCTTTTTTCCAGCACCTAATTCAACTTTTCCCTCATACAAGAATGCGTTCACTCCGACACAGCAGAGCCCTGATGTAGCTGGATCTTTTTTCTTTAGGGATTGTATTCGCCAGTTCAGAGGTATTCTGGTGATTTTCCTGATCTCTGAAACTCTTAACCTGTATTGTCTTTGGCTCGTCATGCTGACCCTTTTTTGTCCGTTCTCCCTCGTTCCTGGACAAGTTACGACTGTTGATAAAAACCTCATTTTCGTGAATCAACAGCTGAGATCAGAAGCAACGATGGAGTACTGTGTGGGATAGAGGATCCACTTCGTGTTCAAAAGTTGGCTTAGATGTAAAAAATGCTTGTTTGTACAAACCGAGTATGTTGTCAAATTATCTTTCACAGATGTGGCGTTGGTTGATTTATATGGTGTCAGGAAGGCACCGTATCGACAATACAAGTGATTTATTAAGAGAGAAAGTGGAAGAGAATCGTCTGAAATAGGAGTGACTGATAACTGAACTCCTACCTCCAAATAGCAAATAGTTACTCCGACATGGTTACGTAAGCACTCGTTTTGGGGGTTGGCTCGTGGGTCAAGTCAAGTCATCACAAATAAATATGCGAGTAGGGTACGCGGATGAACTAGGTTTGTACCCGATCCGATAAGGGGCATGTAGTGATTGCTATAATGAAAGGGCTCGGACGAGCTAGGCAAGCTTAGATTTGGTAAAGAGTAGATCAAATCACACAGCGAATAGAGGAGTATCGCCAGGCGATTTAGGTCATCAGAGGATGATAGTTCATTATCACGGGAGAGACAATGTTGAGCGGTTTATAAATAAACCCGCACTTCCAAATGTTATATACCTTGAGTCAAGGGGAGTGAGAATCTTTTAATAGTGTTAAGTCCACATGATCACTTTCAAAAGTATAACAAAATATAGACATGATATGATGGCTCCGTTAAGGAAATGCATTCCCAAGGGGCTTTGGGCTCCAAAGTCCCACCGTTCGACAAATTTTTTTGAGGGCTTTTGAAAGATGTAATTGCATTCCCAAAGGCCTCAAACAGGCCTTTGGCCCAAAGTAGGTCTAGAGGTGTTTTGAGCTTTGAGCATTTCTAGAATGTAAATGCATTTTTTTTTTTCAACTTTGTCCTCACTAAATCTCAAAATTCTGGAAATGTCTTTACCTCATGCAATGTCACTGGCAAGAATTCGACGAGGCATAATCTGGCTGCTGGCAGCCTCACTTGAGGTCTCGAGACCTTAGGCGAGGTTGCTGAGGCTAGATCTGGTGGTTGGTAGCTATACTTGGCCTCGCCGGCTGCTGAGTCCTTCAATTGGTTTTTTTTTTTAAATAAAAGCAAAATTGCTTTACAAAAGTGTGATTTTTCTAAATACCATTTAAACCAAAGTTGTTTCCCAATGCACTTTTTAATTATAATTTACCAAACATAACCTGAATTTCGAAAAAAAAACCCATTTAACTTAAGAGGGAAAAGTACCAAAAAAGACCTAAACCTTTTGTATTGATACCAATTTAGTCATAACCTTTTTTGGTGCCAATTTAATCCTAAACCTTTTGCATTGATACCAATTTAGTCCTAAACCTTTTTATGGTGCTAATTCAGTCCTAAACTTTTTATATTTATGTCAATTCAATCCTAAACCTTTTGTTTTTATGCTAATTCAGTCCTTCCAGCCAATTTTTGCCAGATTTTGCTGATGTTGATGCCGGTCGACTGACGGTCAGTCACCGGTACTGACGTGGACAACTTTAATAATATTTTAATATTTTTTTGAATTTTTTTTCTTTTTTTCTTTTCCCTCTCTCCTCCCTCCTTCCTCCAGCTGGTCGTCAGGCCAGTGACTGGCCAAAGGCCGGCACTAGCGAGGGCAGCCTCGTCAGCGGCGGTGAAGGCGAGCCTCGCCAGTTCCGGCGAGGTCGGGCATCGCCCAACCATGGCAAGGCTTGAGCCCTCACTGGAGGCCGTTGGCGAGGGCTGGAGCCTTGACATGGCTAGGTGAGGCTCACCTTCACCGTTGCTAGCGACGGCGAGCCTTGCTGGTGCCGGCTGGAGGAAGGAGGGAGGAGAGGGGAAAAAAAAGAAAAGAAAAAAAATTCAAAAAATATATTAAAATATTATTAAAGTTGTCCATATTAGTGTCGGTGACCGATGATAGGCTAGTCGGCGTCCACATCAGCAAAATTAGATTGAAATTGATCGAAAGGATTGAATTGGCATAAAGACAAAATATTTAAGATTGAATTGGCATAAATGCAAAAGGTTTAGGACTGAATTGGCATAAAAAAATTTTATGACTAAATTGGCACAAATGCAAAAGGTTTAGGACTGAATTGGTACTCAAAAAAGGTTTATGACTAAATTGGCACAAATGCAAAATGTTTAGGACTTTTTTTTTTGCACTTTTCCCTAACTTAAGACTCCGTTTGTTTCGAGGAAAATGTGACATTTCTGAAAAATATTCTCCAAGAATTCTTTTAGGAAATTAATAATATTTTTCGGTATTTGGCTGAAACCTGAAAATGAACTGGAAAATATATATATTTTTTGGTAAAGGTAAGAATATGTATAACTTTTCAATACACCATATACAAACTAGCACCAGAGGCAACCGACGACCCAACAAGGACAAAAATGTTCGAATGGGGTCAAGGATAACTTAGCAAGAGCTATACAACAAGCAAGGAAAGCCACCCACTCAAAAATACAAAAACACCGAAAGAGATGCCAATCAATTCACTTCAAAGGTTGAAGGAGTGAATTCCCAATTTCTTTGTAGCTTCCAATTTCTAGGAGTATCCGCAATTGTTCCCATGGATAGGGCTTTATCCTTCACTATCTTGACAAGGTGCTTCCGCATATATGGAATGAAGACATTCTTGTTTCTAAAGATGGCGTTGTTCCTTTCAATCCAAATAATATGACATAAAGCACCAAAGGAAAACCTGGACAAGCGATGAGCGAAAGAAGTACCACCGCATACTTTCATTGCCCATGTAATGTGGTCATGCCAGGGTTGGTTGCGCCAAGGGAGATTGCACTTTGTTGCCCAAAAGAAGCCAATCTACTCGTAGTCGGACATTCAAAGAAAAGGTGATTGGCTGAGTCCGGTGTAGATCTATAGAAGGCACACATGGTAGTGTCAATCTTACGGTTTTATAGGAGCAAAACCTGGGAAGGGAGGCGGTTAAGAGATACTAACCATAGGAAAAAACCATGATAGGGAGTAATATGTTGATCCCAAATAAAGGAGTGCCAAGGAGTAGGATGCCCTTTTGTTCTGATATGATTCCAAGGGCGCGCAACCGAGAACGATTTAGTCGACAGGGGAGCCCATATCAGTTCATTCGGAACGTCTTCCACAAAGGAAGGTGGTGGGTCTGTCCAGCTGAAGATAGTGTCCAAAATAGCTGAATGTTACCAAGTACAATCATAGAATCCCTGAACCGAAGTCTCCCAGGGTATCCTCGACTGATATATATTCATATTGTTGAATAGCCGATAGAGGGGGCCTTTGTTATACCACCAGTCGAACCAGAAAGAGACAGAAATCCCATTTCCAATTTTCCATCGAAATAAATCTTGAGCGTTGGCTCGCATATCCAAGATTTTCTTCCATGTCCAAGAGCAAAAAGTAGGCTTTGATACAACCCAAAAATTCATTTTGTTTAAGAATATTGAGTGTATCCATTTGCTCCACATGGACTCCTTATCAGAAAAGAGGAGCCAAATGTGCTTAAGGGTCAAAACTCTATTGTATTCGACAAGCCAGCGTATCCCAAGGCCACCTTCCTTCTTGGGTAAACATACGACATTCTAGGCTACCCTAGCTCGACCCGTGCCTAGGTCAGGGCCTTTCCATAGAAATTGCCTCAATATAGTCTCAATCCTATACAATACTGATTTCGGAAGAGAGAATATAGAGGCCCAATATACTTGAATGGAATGCAAAACTGCTTTAATAAGTTGCAACCGACCAGTAAAGGACAGGAAGCACTGAGTCCACGAACGGGCCCCGAGCAGTAATGGAGTCAATAAAAAATTTTGCAATCTTCTTTACAAAGTCTGGATGAAATAATAGGTACACCTAAGTAACGGAAAGGGAGTGTACCTTGTTGGAATCCAAGACAAAGAAGTAGTTGGCCATGTAAATCCGGATTCCCTCCTGAAATGAAGATATTGCTTTTTCTAGAATTCGGTTTTAGGCCAGACCAGTCGGAGAACATATCAAGAGATTCTTTAATCGGTACAACCGACCTTACATGAGCTTCCGAAAAGATAAGCACATCATCCGTAAAGAAAAGATGAGATAAGCGGAATTTTTTGCACTGCCAAAACCAATGGAAATCCCGATTGTCTGTTTTGGCCTTTAGAATACCATAGAGGACTTCCATAACCAAAATGAAGATATAAGGCGATAGAGGGTCTCCTTGTCGAATACCACGGCTACTAGCAAAGTAGCCATGCAATTCACCATTAATTGAAACTGAGAATTTTGCTATTGTAATACAAGCCATAACCAACTTAGTGAAGAAGTCAGGAAATTTGAAAGCCTTTAGAACCTTTTCAATGAAGTTCTAGTCAACAGTATCATAGGCTTTCTGAAAATCCACTTTGATAGCGCACTTTGGACGGTAAGCCTCATGATGAAAGCCCGCAAACAATTCCTGGGCAATCATGATGTTGTCACTAATTCTGCGCCCTTTAACAAAAGCCGTTTGGGAAGGGCTAATCAAAGTTGGAAGGACATGTGCAATACGCCTAGCCAGGATTTTAGAGATGCATTTCTATAGGGTATTGCAATAGGCAATTGGTCGGAAGTCATTCATGGCCAAGGCATTAGGGGTCTTCGACACCAAAGTTAAGATGGTGTTATTTAATTCTTTAAGCATGCAGCCGGTTTGAAAGAAATCTCTTACTGCTAAGAGAATGGAGGGACCAATGATCTCCCAGGATGATTTGAAAAAGTCAACATTATACCCATCCGGCCCAGGGGCCTTGCCTTTAGCAAGTGAGAATAGAGTAGACTGAATTTCCTCATCCGAAACTGGTTGTGCTAGAGTGGCCCTTTGATTCTCATCTAGGACCCCACCAATGAAGTCATCTATCTCCCGGGAAACAGGCTGATCAGAAACAGAATCACCATTGAGCAACTCTAGAAAGTAACCAACAATATGGCTCCTGATCACCATCGGATCAATTACTAGAACTCCATCATATGTGGACACGGAGAGAATTCGATTTTGAAGGCGCCTTTTATTGACAAAATGATGAAAAAAATTGGCATTCATGTCCGCTTCCTTAAGCCATCGAATTCTTGATTTTTGTCTGAAGAAAACTTCTTCTTGTAGTCTCAAAGCAGAGAATGCTCGAATGTGTTGCACTTCGCTAGCAAGCAAGCTTTGATCATAGGGACGAAGTTCCAAAGCTACTGGAAAATATTTTACGTCATTTATTATGGAAAATATGATATGATTTTTCAAAATAGAAATATACAATTAAAGCATTAAGAACTTGCACATGAGCAATTGGGAAATAGGGTACGGGCACTAGAGTCCAATGTTTGGCCTCAATGGACCTCAACTAGGGTGTTGAGATAAGGACACAGGTACATGGGTCCCAAGCTTGGCCTCAATGGACCGGAGCGCAAGCATCGGAGTTTTGGGCCTGGCCTTGATGGACTCGGGCATATCCTTTGTGTAACATTCCGAATTTCGACCCGTTCCCGGGATCAATAAAGTGTATATTAATTAACATTTAATTTTAGTAAGTCTCGCCCGGACTTGATCAATCACGGGATACTAACCCAATGGGAATGGCTAACTAGGAAATGGTACGTGGACCGGGGACCCGATCGCGACTTGGGCACAGATTTTGAGAAACGCCCAGGAAATATTTTGAGCCAATGTGGGCCGATCTTAGGAAAGTGACGGATTCGAGTTAGCCAACGACGTATGATCGGATCGTGGGTGATTCCGCACAACCGAGAGTACATGTGGAGAACGAATCCCGAATTTGATCCGAACGATCCCAACCCTCGGCACTAACGATAATTCCTCGCGTTCTCTCGAAAATCAAGACCATCACGACTCGGACAACCCTAGGTCGATATTCGTAACCCCCAAACAGCTGCATGTTAGTGAGAGGCCCTAAAATCTTAAAAAGAGAGAATTTGATCGCGAAATTGAACCCGAACTTCGATGTCAAAATTTTGTGGGCGTTTACGATTATTTTGCGAGGCCGACATCATTTTTGAGTGGCCACACCTATTTGGGGATGGTACGGTTGAAAAATGGAATTTCGACCTGGGTCAAAAAATTACGAAAATGCCCCTGTGCCCAATTTTTACTATTTCGAATTTGGATCAATTTTGGGCAATAATTGAGAATTAATTAAGTGGATAATTATTAGGATTTATTGAATTACTATTATACCCTTGCATTATTGGATGAGGACAAGTGTAGGCCATTAGATCAAGGGTAAAATGGTCCAAGGGCTAGGATTGTGACATGTGGCATCCACTAAGGGAGGTATTTGATCACTTTGACTCTCATTCTCTCTCTTTGCCCCAATTCGGCCACTCCTACTCTCCCGTCCGCCTCTCCTCCACCGTTTCTTCCTTCAGCCAACCACCGCCGGAGCCACGTCGATGTCGACCACCGCACGCCGTCGTCGTCTAGCCGTGCCACCGTCTCCGCCTCACCTCTCCACCATCATCCTCAGTCAACCATCCCATTTCCCCCTCTCCCGTCGAAGCTCTCTCTCTCTCAGCCGTGAGATCGCTGTGGACGCCGAAGCCGCTCGCCGCCGGGACGCCGCCGTGCCGCTGCTCGGCCATGCCGTCCTCATCACCACCAACCCACCGTCCCATCCTCTCTCTCTCTCCCTCCCTTTCCCTTTCATTCGGTGAGTGGAACCGCCGGACCGCCGTCCACCTCACATCACCGCCAAGCTCGCTGGAGCCGCCGTCTGCCGCCATTCACTACCGCACCACCACCCGAACGACCCATTTCTCCTTCACCGCCTCACCATCACCATCATCGCCGCCGTACGGTCCGGCCAAGGACCGCCGTCTGTACAGGCGCGCTGCCGGGACCGCCGCCATTGCCGCTCGACGAAAATACCGCCGCCTTTTCCGCCATCCACCGATGATCGGCCGCCGTTTCTCGTCGCTGTGACTTAGGATTTGGTGAGTGTGCCTCCTAAACCCGGATTAAGACTGATAGTGCCTTTTCTCGACTGATTTGGGTATTGTCGGTGTATATTAAGAGAAATTAGTTAACCGAACGGTGGAGATTATTATAGAAACATTTTTGGTGGATTAGTATGATTTAATTGGAGACAAATATGGATCCCGGAGTGGCTGATTTAGTGGCTGTCCATTGGTGGTTTATTGGACTAGAATGGGCTAATTGAGGTCTATGTGATTGGATTTCCGGGATTGCCGGGTTGGTTGATTATTGGGTGAATTGTGCTTAATTGTGATGTGTCATGTTGTGTGCTCGTGTGGCCGAATCGTGCGAAGTGTGATTGGCCAACTGACGGCTCAAATTAATTATTGAATTATACATTGTGAATTGGATCACACGGTATTAATTGTCCAAAAGAGCACATTATTGTGGCATAAATTTGATTGATGCCCGAATCGTTTTTAATGCTCATGATGCATTGTGCTGCATTTCATGGCCACGCATTGTGTATGCTGAGAATGAGGCATGTGATGAAATTATGCGAGAATGCGTGTTTGCTATGAGCATGTGATCACCTAATTATGCCCTAAATGCGTTTTACGCGGGGTTCAAATAATAACTGGCTATGTGTACGTGTCATCACATTTCGCCTTGACGAGTTTATGCGGGGTGTGCCGTCCTGATGCGTTTACGCAGGACGATGCCTGGTTCGTCCGCATGACGACTGATTTGGCACGTTTTAACACGGGTCTTGGTCATGAGGAGATCGGTGTTGCGCCTGATGCGTTCTAACATGAGCTAGAGACACTGGGCCTGGGGCGTTTTTACGCTGGCCACGGAGTGTTGTGATTAATTTGGCCTTCGGGTCGGGCCTTCGGGTTGAGCTGCATTAATGAAAATGAGCATTGAGCCAGTGTGCCGTTTGAGATTGACAGAAATCATGGCATGACGACATAAATTGCATGTATAAAATGCATGAGCCATAGTGTGAGCATGCGGGACTCGGTGAAAGGCATGTGATTTGAACACTGATGAGCGTGAGCATGCGTGTGACGTATGTGCGAATAGAGTGTTTGTGTGTGGGACTTGATTATATTATTTGAAGTGATTAACCTACAGGGTCAACCAGGTAAGTGATTTGGGCTTGAGGGCCTAGGTCAGAAATTGATCGTGAATTGTGTTGATGTGATTATTATGTGTCGCCCGTTAAGAGGATGCATGTTAGCCTAACTTAGGTTTAGGGGTTGTACTTGCTAATATTAGTTTCGCGGTTGTTGGAAACCGACATTTCAGATCCTCGACAATGAGGATGGCAGAGGCGCCAATTCGTTTTGGGATTCCCCACTTCATCGAGAATACTATGTCCGTACATCCCGTAGGGAATGGGAATATGTACATTAGATACTATACTTTAGTATGGGTAGATGTTGAGGAGTTAGTATCGGAGACACACGAGTATATTGCGTGGCGTTATAGAACGTTTAATGGGGGAGAGACCGGACCCCTCCGGACTTTGATATCCAGTTTAATGGGCAAGCAAGGTAGACCCGCAGTGCCCCGATAGACAGGTTGTGAACCCTAGTACTTCAGACGAGGAGAGTATGAGCTCCGATGGCGTACTTGTGGAGTACGAGGTTGATGAGGTCGAGCCGATGAATATGGGGCCGGATGATGATGAGTTAGAGCAGCCTATAGAGGAGGATCCCGAGTCCAAGGAGATGGATGCTGAGGACGAGTCAGAGGAGGTTGAGTCCGAGTTAGACTCGTTAGATTTTGATGAGGAGCTGTCTGACAGTTCCTCTTCGTCAGAGTCTTCTGGTTTTGACTCGGACTAGGTCCCTTAGGTTGACTATGGTTATAGATGGAGCGAGCTACACCTTTTTGACTAAAGTCCATCTTAGCTCAGTAACATTTGACCATTGACCCTTTTTTACCTTAGTGGTCGTCGATCGCTTTTGGTGGTAGTCTGTACTCCCCGTAAATGGATATTGTATCTATTTTTAGTACTATTGAAATGCATATATTTTTAATCTGATGGATCCCTGTTATGTGCTATTCATGGTTATCTTATTTTTGGTACGGGTGTATATATATACATTTATATACGTTACTACCGCTTGTGTTTTGATCTCTGTTCGCTGCGTCGGCGACACATCCTAGGACGTCGCAACTAAATCGACCAAGGGAGGGATGCTCCCGCGTACGTGGGGTTCGGGGCGTGACATCCTCGTATGAATTGGTATCAGAGCAAGGTCAGCTCGGTCCAATTTAGTTGAAACTTGGAGTGATAAGGAGCGATGAGATCTTGGGTAGCCAGTAGGGTGACCTCGTGTGCTACATGTACCTCCTGACTGCTTGTGATTGTGTTTGAATTGCTTGGCTATATGACCCGTAATGTGCAGGTGCAACAGGAGCCGAGGTGAGTATGTGAATTCCTTTGGTGATGTGTTGGATAATTCTTATTAGGCCGCATGCTGATTGTTTGATTGTTGTTTTGCAACTTGCCTAGGACTTAGACTGAGATAGATTGGTTTAAGTCTTTAATTCCTTAGTGGAATTATAGTGGGTAGTTGAGTAGCCGAGTTTGTGAGGATGAGTAGGAGGAAAGGAAAGGAGCCCTAAGCTCAGCCTAGTGAGGGAGTACGTGAAGCAAAGAACCCCATGTTTGATGAAGTGATGGAGACCCTACGTGAGATAGGGCATATCATGGGATTGCAAGCTTAAGAGAGGGCCGTAGCTTATTCACAGGCTGCTGAGGCCGCACCGATTACTGGTATAGGAGGAAATCAAGCCCAGCAAGGGCAGGCTCAACCAACGGGGGTTAGGCAGATGCCCAAATTAGTGGAACAGTTCATAAAGTTGAAGCCGCCTAAGTTTCATAGTCGTGATGACCCCGAGACTGCACCGAGATGGGTGGAAGAATTGGAGAAAACCTTTAAGGTTTTGGGGTGCACCGTTGAAGAGAAGGTAACATTGGCGATTTACCAACTATAGGATAGTGCCAATGATTGGTGGAATGCCATGGAAGGTAGTGTTTCTAGAAGGAACGGCCTTGACTTGGGCGGTATTCGTTGAGAATTTTTATGAAAAGTATTTCTCGGAAAATGCCCAGGAAAAGAAATTAATGGAGTTTATGCGATTACGTCAAGGTCAGATGACCGTTGACCAGTATGAAGCGGAATTTGCAAGACTGGCAAAGTTTGCCCCGACTATGGTAGAAAATCCAAGAGATAGGGCTCGAAGGTTCCGGGATGGATTGAAGCCGGATCTTCAGAGCCAGATTTTGTCTCACGACATTAAGGATTATGGAGAAATGTTTAGGCGGGCTCAGATAATTGAACGGGATCAGCAGGAAAAGGCGGCCACTTTTGGATTGCGGTTTGCCCAAAATAGGGATAATCACCGTATTGGAAAGAGGCCAGTGACGGGCAACCGACGATTTGTTCCTCCTGTTAGGCGAAACATTGGGAAACCAAGTAACCAGCCAAGTAAGTTTGGAGCGTGCTTCAAATGTGGGAGTACGGAGCACCATATCAGAAAATTGCCCTCAGATACGTCCCTCAGGATTGCCTTCGATGTCCCAGCAGCAGCCTCGAGCAAGGAACCAAGCCGAGAATCCCCCACCAGCGAATCAAGGATGACCGCCAGCTCAAGGAAGGGTCTATGCCATGGAGCGCAAAGAAGCTAAGAATGCGCCGGGTGTGGTCACATGTATGATTTTCTTATGTGATCATGCCGCTTATGCATTGTTTGATCCGAGGGCGACCCATTCTTTTATTTCAGAACAGTTTATTAAGTTGATTGGTATGGAACCAGTATTGCTTGAGAATGTGCTTTGTGTGTCGACACCCATGAATGATAGAGTGCTAGTATCTTTTGGATACCCCACTTGTAAGATAATTATTGGGGGTAAGGAAGAGAGTATCGACTTGGCAGTGTTGGCCATGTTTAATTTTGATGTGATTATTGGGATGGACTGATTAGTACGGCAGAAAGTTGTATTGGATTGTAGCGATAGGACAATCCAATTTAATCCGGATGGACGTCCTAGTTTTGAATTTCAGGGAAACCGAGAAGGAACCTCGAACCCTTGGATTTCCTCCCTTGAGGTGAATAAGTTGTTGGATGATGGATGCGAAGGATATTTGGTGAATATTATGGATCCAATAGTGGTGGAACCTAAGTTGGAAGATATACCTGTAATATGCAATTTTCCTGAGGTTTTTTCCTCAGGAATTGCTGGGTTTACCGCCCGAGCGAGAGGTGAAGTTTGTTATTGAATTTGCACATGGGACAAAGCCGATTTTGAAGGCACCATATCGGATGTCCCTATCAGAATTGAAGGAGCTGAAAGTGCAGATACAAGAATTGTTGGACATAGGTTTTATTTGCCCTAGTGCGTCTCCATGGGGAGTGTCAATCCTGTTTGTGAGAAAGAAAGATGGAACTCTGAGGTTGTGCATAGATTACCGGTAGTTAAACCAAGTGACAGTGAAGAATAAGTATCCGCTATCGAGGATTGATGATTTGTTCGACTAGTTACAAAGAACCTCAGTATTTTCCAAAATAGATTTTAGGACCGGGTACCATCAGTTAAGGATCAGGAATGAGGACATTCCCAAGACTGCTTTCAGGACTAGATACGGGCATTATGAATTTACAGTTATACCCTTTGGACTAACGAACGCCCTAGCTACTTTTATGGACATGATGAATAGGGTGTTCAAGGAATTCTTAGATCAGTTCGTCATAGTGTTTATTGACGATATACTAATATATTCTAAGAGCCCCGAGGAACATGAAGTATACTTGACGAAGGTGTTATGGACCTTAAGAGAGCATGCGCTGTATGCCAAGTTTAGCAAGTGTGAGTTTTGGCTCAGCCGAGTAGGGTTTCTCGGACATATTATTTCTGGAGATGGGATTTCTGTAGATCTGATTAAGATCGAAGCAGTGACTAAGTGGCCAAGACCAACATCCGTAATAGAAATCCGGAGTTTTCTTGGTTTGCCTGGCTATTACAGGCTATTCGTGAAAGGATTTCATCAATAGCCATGCCATTGACAAGGTTGCTAAAGAAGGAAACTAAGTATGTATGGGATGATAAGTGCGAAAGAAGTTTTCAGGAACTGAAGCATAGACTGACAATCGCACCGGTTTTGACCATTTCGTCCGGGTCTGGAGGATTTGAGATCTACAGTGATGCTTCGTTAAGAAAGCTCGGATGTGTTCTCATGCAGCAAGGAAAAGTGGTAGCATATGTGTCACGCCAGTTGAGGCCCCATGAGATGAATTACCTAATGCATGATTTGGAATTGGCAGCGATCGTCTTCGCACTCAAAATCTGGAGACATTACCTGTGCGGAGAGAAATTCTAGATTTATACAGATCATTAAAGCCTCAAATACCTATTCTCGCAGAAGGAGTTGAACATGAGGCAATGCCGATGGATGGAGCTTTTAAAGGACTATGACTACGACATCTTGTATTACACTAGCAAAGTGAATAGAGTCGTAGATGCCTTAAGTCGCAAGTCGAGTTTGGCGCACATGATAGTCAAGGAGTGGACGTTATTGGAAAGACTCAGGGAATCGGAATTTAAGTTCGAAGTGAGCCAGATGTCTAACCCGTTAGCTATATTAAGGATTGAACCGAAGATCCAAGCCAGAATTAGAGAATTACAGTCTACGGTCCAAGAGATCCAAAGAATTGTTGATATGGATGCGGCAAAAAGGAAATCTGACTTCCAAGTGTCTGATGATGGGACTTTAAAATTTCGTGGACATTTATGCCTACCGAAGGATGAAGGACTCAAGGAGGAGATCCTGAGCGAGGCTCATCAGAGTCAGTATAGTATCCACCCATGCAGCACAAAAATATATCAGAATCTGCGGCAATATTATTAGTGGAACGGAATTAAGGCGGATGTAGCCAAACATATGGCCAAGTGTCTGACGTGCCAACAAGTGAAGGCATAGCACTGCAAGCTAGGTGGCTTATTGAGACCGCTAAAAATTCCTAAGTAGAAATGGGAGCATATCACGATGAATTTTGTTACGGGATTGCCGCGAAACTAGAGAGGCCATGACTCAATATGGGTCATAGTAGATCGCTTAACTAAGTCAGAGCACTTTCTGGTAGTGCAAAAGGATTTTAAGCTAGAAAGGTACGTAGAATTATATATGCGGCAAATTGTACGCCTTCATGGAGTGCCAGTGACAATCACCTCGGATCGTGATCCAAGGTTCACGGCCAATTTTTGGAAGAGTTTACAAGTGGCCATGGGAACCAAGTTACAATTCAGTACGGCCTATCATCCACAGATGGATGGCCAGTCTGAGAGGACGATCCAAACCCTGGAAGATATGTTGAGTGCCTGTGTATTGAATTTTCAAGGCAAATAGGAAGAGCAATTGCATTTGGTAGAATTTGCCTACAACAACAGCTACCAATAAAGCATTCAGATGGTGCCGTTTGAAGCCTTATATGGCAGAGCTTGTAGAACGCCATTATGTTGGGACGAAGTTAGTGAGCATAGTATCATAGGCCCAGAGTTAGTACAGCAGACGGTAGAAGCAGTGGAAATTATTCGGGACGGACTGAGGACGGTGCAGAGTCTCCAAAAGAGTTATGCCGACAGGAGACGACAACCCTTGGAGTTTCAAGTGGGAGATCATGTATTCCTCAGGGTGTCGCCAATGAAGGGATTATCCCGATTCGACAAAAAAGGAAAGCTCAGTCCAAGGTACGTCGGGCCATTTGAGATATTGGAAAAGATTGGCGATATGGCTTATTGACTTGCCTTGCCTCCTAACCTATCCCAAGTGCACAATGTTTTCCACGTGTTGATGTTGAGAAAGTACGAACCAGATCCAACTCACATTCGAAGATACGAAGAGATAGATGTGGACGACAAAGTGTCGTACGTGAAAAGACCAATTAGGATCGAAGACAGAAAAGATCGTGTGCTGAGGAACAAGACGATTCCGACGGTCAAAGTCGTATGGGAGCACCATGGAACGGAAGGTGCCACGTGGGAAAGTGAAGAGGCCATGCGACGTCAACACCCCCACTTGTTTGAGGAATAAGTAGAGATTACAAATTTCAAGGACAAAATTTTTGTAAGGGGGGAAGAATTGTAACATACCGAATTTCGAACCGTTCCCTTGACCAATAAAGTGTATATTAATTCTCATTTAATTTTAGTAAGTCTCGCTCGGACTTGATCAATCACGGGATACTAACCCAATAGGAATGGCTAACTAGGAAATAGTACGTGGACCGGGGACCCGATCGCGAATTGGGCACAGATTTTGAGAAACGCCGAGGAAATATTTTGGGCCAATGTGGGCCGATCTTAGGAAAGTGACGGATTCGAGTTAGCTAACGACATACAATCAGATTGCGGGTGATTCCGCACGACCGAGAGTACATGTGGAGAACGAATCCCGAATTTGATCCGAACGATCGCGACCCCCGGCACTAGTGATAATTCATCGCGTTCTCCCGAAAATCGAGGCTATCACGACTCGAACAACCTTAGGTCGATACGTGTAACCACTAACCAATCGCCCGTTAGTGAGAGGCCTTAAAATTTTAAAATGAGCGAATTTGATCGCGAAATTGAACCCGAACTTCGATGTTGAAATTTCGTGGACGTTTACGATTATTTTGCGAGGCCGACGTCATTTTTGAGTGGCCATACCTATTTGAGGATGGTACGGTCGAAAAATGAAATTTCGACCTGGGACCGAAAAATTACGAAAATGCCCCTGTGCCCAATTTTCACTATTTCGAATTCGGATCAATTTTGGACAATAGTTGAGGATTAATTAAGTGGCTAATTATTAAGATTTATTGAATTACTATTATACCCTTGCATTATTAGATGAGGACAAATGTGGGCCATTAGATCAAGGGTAAAATGGTCTAAGGGCTAGGATTGTGACATGTGGCATCCACTAAGGGGGTATTTGACCACTTTGACTCTCATTCTCTCTCTCCTCCGCCATTCGGCCACTCCCTCTCTCCTGTTCGCCTCTCCTCCGCCATTTCCTCCTTCGGCCAACCACCGCCAGAGCCACGCCGGCGCCGACCACTGCACGCCGTCGCCGTCTAGCCGTGCCACCGTCTCCGCCTCACCTCTCCACCATCATCCTCAGCCGACCATCCCATTTCCCCCTCTCCAGTCAAAGCTCTCTCTCTCAGCCGTGAGATCGCCATGGACGCCGAAGTCGCTTACCGTCGGGACGCCGCCATGCCACTGCTCCGCTATGCCGTCATCATCACCACCAACCCACCATCCCATCCTCTCTCTCTCTCTCTCTCTCTTCCATTCGGTGAGTGGAACCGTCAGACCACCGTCCGCCTCACATCACCGGCGAGCTCGCCGGAGCCGCCGTCCGTCGCCGTTCGTCGCCGTTCACCGCTGCACCACCACCCGACCGACCCACTTTTCCTCCGCCGCCTTGCCATCACCATCATCGCCGCCGTATGGTTCGGCTAAGGACCGCCGTCCATACAGCCGCGTCGCTGGGACCGCCGCTGTCACCGCTCGCCGGAAATGCCGTCGCCCGTTCCACCATCTACCGGTGATCGACCGCCGTTTCTCATCGCCGTGACTTAGGATTTGGTGAGTGTGCCTCCTAAATCCGGATTAGGATTGATAGTGCCTTTTCTGGACTGGTTTGGGTATTGTCGGTGTATATTAAGAAAAATTAGTTAACCGAACGGTGGAGATTATTACCGAAACATTTTTGGTGGATTAGTATGATTTAATTGGAGATAAATATAGACCCCGGAGTGGCTGATTTAGTGGCTGTCCATTGGTGGTTTATTGGACTAGAATGGGCTAATTGAGGTCTATGTGATTGGATTTCCGGGATTGCCGGGTTGGTTGATTATTGGGTGAATTGTGCTTAATTGTGATATGTCGTGTTGTGTGCTCGTGTGGCTGAATCGTGCGAAGTGTGATTGGCCAACTGACGGCTCGAATTAATTATTGAATTATACGTTGTTAATTGGGCCATACGGTATTAATTGGCTAAAAGAGCACATTATTGTGGCATAAATTTGACCGATGTCCGAATCGTTTTTAATGCTCATGATGCATTGTGCTGCATTTCATGGCCACGCATTGTGTATGCTGAGAATGAGGCATGTGATGAAATTATGCGAGAATGCGTGTTTGCCATGAGCATGTGATCACCTAATTATGTCCTAAATGCGTTTTACGCGGGGTTCAGATAATAACTGGCTGTGTGTATATGTGATCATATTTCGCCCTGATGCGTTTACGCGGGGTGTGCCGTCCTGATGCATTTACGCGGGACGATGCTCGGTTCATCCGGATGACGACTGATTTGGCGCGTTCTTACACGGGTCCTGGTCTTGAGGAGATCGGTGTTGCGCCTGATGCGTTTTAACACGGGCTAGAGACACTAAGCTTGGGGCATTTTTACGTTGGCCACGGAGTGTTGTGATTAATTTGGCCTTCGGGTTGGGCCTTTGGGTTGAGTTGCATTAATGAAAATGAGCATTGAACCAGTGTGCCGTTTGAGATTAACAGAAATCATGGCCTGACGACATAAATTGCATGTATAAAATGCATGAGCCATAATGCGAGCATGCGGGACTCGGTGAAAGGCATGTGATACGTACACTGATGAGCATGAGCATGCGTGTGACGTATGTGCGAATAGAGTGTTCGTGTGTGGGACTTGATTATATTATTTGAAGTGATTAACCTACAGGGTCGGCCAGGTAAGTGATCTGAGCCCGAGGACCTCGATCAAAAATTGATCGTGAATTGTGTTGATGTGATTATTATGCGTCGCCGTCAAGAGGATGCATGTTAGCCTAGCCTAGGTTTAGTAGTTGTACTTACTGAGATTAGTCTCACGGTTGTTGGAAACAGACATTTCAGATCCCTGACAGTGAGGATGGCAGAGGCGCCAATTCGTTTCAGGATTCCCTACTTCATCGAGAAGACTATGTCCATACATTCCGTAGAGAATGGGAATATGTACATTAGATACTATACTTTAGTATGGGTAGATGTTGAGGAGTTAGTATCGGAGACACACGAGTATATTGCGTGGTGTTATAGAACGTTTAATGGGGAAGAGACCGGACTCCTCCGAACTTTGATATCCCGTTTAATGGGCAAGGCAAGGTAGACTCGCAGTGCCCCAATAGACAGGTGGTGGACCCCAGCACTTCAGACGAGGAGAGTATGAGCTACGATGGCGTACCTGTGGAGTACGAGGTTGATATGGTCGAGCCGATGGATATGGGGTCGGATGATGATGAGTTAGAGCAGCCTATGGAGGAGGATCCCGTGTTCGAGGAGATGGATGCTGAGGACGAGTCAGAGGGGGCTGAGTCCGAGTTAGACTCGTTAGATTCTGATGAGGAGCTGTCTGACAGTTCTTTTTTGTTAGAGTCTTCTAATTCTGACCCGGACTGGGTCCCCTAGGTTAACTGTTGTTATAGATGGAGCGGGCTACACCTTTTTGACTAAAGCCCGTCTTAGGTCAGTAACCTTTGACCACTGACCCTTTTTGACCTTAGTGATCGTCGATCGCTTTTGGTGGTAGTCTGTACTCCCCGTAAATGGATATTGTATCTATTTTTAATACTAATGAAATGTATATGTTTTTAATCTGATGGATCCCTGTTCTGTGCTATTCATGGTTATCTTATTTTTGATACGGGTGTCTATATATACATTTATATACGTTGCTTCCGCGTTTGTTTTGATCTCTGTTCGCTGGGTCGGCAACGCGTCCTGGGACATCGCAACTAAGTTGACCAAGGGAGGGATGCTCGCGTGTACGTGGGGTTTAAGGCGTAACACTTTGTGGACCTAGGCTTGGGTGGGTGCCAAGGATTCGAGCATCGGCACTGGGGTCACAAGCCCTGCCTTAATGAACCTGGGCCCAGGCGCTGAAGATCTAGTACTGGACACCAAAATCCCAAGAAATAGTGTTGGGGTTCTAAGCCCAAGCGTAGAGTTTCCGATCAAGCATTGTTACTCAGTCATATTTTGGAAAATAATTTTCAATTTTCTAAAAAGGAAATCATTAACAATGAATGATTTCTGTTGACTTATTTTTGTAAGCGAATCAAATGCTAGAAAATGAGAAAATAAACAAAGAGCCTACAGCCTTTGTATTTTCCCAAAGATCTTTTTCAATAGCTGAACCAAATACAACCGAATTGACTTTCCGATAGTAATATCTAAAATGTCGACGGCTAGTGGCATCACTACGATTTTTTGAAAGGGGTCAGGGGAGTTGCCTCTGTTTAAGATTGTCCTTCATGAGATGCATCAACAATTTCGGTGTGTAATTAAAAAAAGGTTAATACCACGAAAAACCTCAAACTTGTACACCTGTGATAAATTTACCCCAAACTATTTTTTTGACCAACAAAAAACCCTAAACTGGTACACCTGTGACAATTTTACCCTGAACTATTTTTTTGATCATAAAAAACCCCACACTGGTATACCTGTGACAATTTTACCCCAAAACTAATTTTTTAACAACCAAAAATCCCAAATTGGTACACCTATGATAAATTTACCCTCTATTAGTTTCCATTAAATTTTACTATCAAATTGCTAAATTTAATGACACGTGGAAATTGACATGTGTATCGATTTTGGGTTTTACCCCTCTGGTTGTCACAAGTTTATTAATTTTGTGATATTAATATAATTTAACAGATATTAACAGAGGGTAAATTTGTCACAAATATACCAGTTTGGGGTTTTTAGTGGTAAAAAAATTAGTTCGGGGGTAAAATTGTTACATGTGTACCAGTGTAGGGTTTTTAATGGTCAAAGAAACAGTTCGGGGTAAATTTATCACATGTGTACCAGTTTTAGATTTTTGGTGATCAAAAAAATAGTTTGGGGGAAATTTGTTACGGGTGTATCAGTTTGGGTTTTTTGTGGTAAAAAAAATAGTTCGGAGTAAAATTGTCACAAATGTACCAGTTTAGGATTTTTCGTAGTATTAACCCATTAAAAAAAAGACAGTGTGAATTAAAAGAAAGACAATTCCGTAACTTATTTTTTTGTTGTTTGAGGGAGATCTTCGGGAGGGATAGAATGGGGTTTTGGAACAATCATGATCAAATACTTTCATGGTGCTCGCAAGATACTAAATTAGGCACCATTTATTTTGCGGAAAACATTTTCCTCATTTTTTTGGCATTTGGATCGCTTATGAACATGAGTCAACAAAAAATATATTTCTAGTCAATAGAGAATCTATACTTAAATTCAAGAAAATGATTTTCTATTTAAAAAATCGAAAATTATTTTCCAAAATATGGTTAAATATCGGCGCTTGGATAAAAACTCTATGTTTGGGCACCCCAAAGCTTGTTCTCGGGCCCTTGACAGCGGCCTCAAGCCAAGTTTGCTATGGTCCAATGAGGCCAAGCCCGAGTCCAAGCCTCCAATACTATTGCTTGACCCCTAGACACCTTGGCCCGGGTCCATGAAGGCTGGGCTTGAGACCCGTGCTCATGCCCGGATCTCTAACACCTGGGCTCGGGTTCATTGAGGCCGAGTTTAGGTCCACAATGCCCGAGCCCGAGACCGAGTTCATTAAGGCCGGGATCGTGACCCAATGTCAATTTGGGTCCCTAGCGCCCAAACCCGTGTCAAACTTGGTTGCGCCTATGTCCATTGAGGCCGGACCCTGGTCCCTAGCACCCTTGCCCATGTCCATCGAGGCCGAGCCCCAAGACCACAATGCTTGTGCCCCGGGACCCTGGCGCATGGGCCCAAGACAGTGTCCCTGCTTGGGTCCTCAACACTTGGGCCTGGGTCCCGAGTCCATCGAGGCTGGGTTTGGGACGTTAGCGCCCACCTAGGTCAATCAAGGCATAGCTTGAGACCCTAACACCCTTGCCTGTGTCCTTTAAGGTTGAGCTCGAGACCTCAATACTCGAGCCCAGGTCCCTGACACTCATGCTCGGATCCATCAAGGCCAGGATAGGAACCTTGGAACCCGAGTCCATTTAGGTCGAACTCGAGTCCATTTAGGTCAAACCCGAGAGCTTGGTGCTTGTACCTAGCTCCCCAACAACCTATGCACAAATCACTAGCTCCCAAATAATATGCTTACCAAAATGACGGAAAATATTTTCCAATTTAATTTCAAGTTGCAATTAAATAATGGAAAATGTTGTCATTTTCCTAAAAAGTAGTAAAAAATATTTTCTGAAGATGTTACATTTTTTGTAAAACAAAGAGAGCCTTAGTGTAATTAAAGCTTGAAATCGAAAATGAAAGTTTCGAATCTACAGTGATTATCTTCTCACCGGGGGTCGAAATATATAGACGACAATATTATATAATGTCACTTGTATCCTTATAGCTAAAGAGGAATTTCTTTCATACTTTACACATCCAAACCGACAATAATAATAGTCACTTTGGTGGGTAAGGTAACTCAGTTACTTTTACTACGTATTAGAGCATACGCACTAGTGAGTTGCCACCTGAGAGGTATGACAATGCAAGGGAAGGGTTTTAGTAGAAATAATTACACACTACCAAAAAAATTATCTACTCAAATGCATAGAATTATCATAGAATCATGGGGATATTTTAGAAAATTTGAGAGCAGATATCATTTAAAAAAAGTAAAAAAAAAGTTCTCTTTATTAATAGTATAAACACATTAAGAATCAGTATAGACTTAGGGCGTGAATGAAAACCAAACTCTTCTCCGGCCCAATTTCTGGCCAAAAATAGATTTTTCTACTTCTATTCTTTTGACGAGTTTCTAAGTAAAAAGTAGCATTTGATAATGACACAAAATTTATTTTCCTGGAATAGAAATTCGTTTAATAGGCTATTCTTAAATTTTTATTCTTGGTGGGCGGTTGACGGGCGGGGGCGGGCGATAGTGGGTGGCGGGCGAGGGTGGGTGGTGGGGGACAGTGAGGGCAAGCGATAAGAAAAGTTATTATTTTTTGTTTCTGTTGTAGAAATAGAAAGTAAAAAAAAACTATTTCTCATTTATATTCCAAGCCTATTTCTCAGCTAAAAGTTTGTCTCGGAAATAAAAAATAAAGTTGCGTTGCCAAACAAATTTGTGTTCTAAACTTGTTCACAATAATAAAAAAAATAGAAAAACAAAACATAATGGTTATCATTTGTGCCCATAGATAATGAAAGTTATTTTTTTCTATCATGTTTTTATAGCCTCTTGTATGGAGGGAAAATTATAAAAAAAATATAATTTAGTGTCGAATTAGATTACACAAGATTTTTTTTTTAAATTTCTTCTTTTTCTAGGCAAAATTGGTAAGCTCTTGTCGAAATTTGACTAATTTATTATGTAGAAGTATCTTTTACTATAATCTTTAATTCTATATAGATGTGCATTTTAAAAAATTCCTCCAAATTGAGAAATCATGACCAAATCTTTTTTTCCCATTTTGATTTTATGTTTTCCCCTTATCCAAGTGTGGATGGCATTCTTTTGACTCGATCATGAACTTATTTGGCGCCTGAAAGCGATCTAAACCATACAAGGGTTTCCAATGGTTACTCAAACCACTAAACTTTCAAGTCAAAATTAAATATAATTATCAAACAAAATTAATCTTATTGAATGTCGGATATTTAGGCACTAAAATGAAATTGGCAGACAAAAGTAACTCATTCACGTAATCTAGTAAGTGGGGTTTCAATTAATTATAGCCAATTAAGTCAAAACTTATTAGTTTTGCCAAGTGCACTTAATTTCATTAAAGTGTCAAACCGTTTAATTGTGACAATTAAACATGCCGTAGGCCTGGGATATTAAACCTCATCTAAATTAGAGGCGACAATTCTGGCATGACATGAGAACATGATCCGAACAGAATACCAATACCGATTCACTCAAAGAAAACGCTAAACCGATACAACGAAGTTTACCTCAAATTAGACATGCATGGATTCAAGCGTCATTTTAGCTTTAGATTAATACCATGAAAAATTTCAAATTGGTTTACTTGAGACAAATTTATCCCAAATTAATTATTTGACAATGGAAAATCCCAAACTGGTATATATGTGACAAATTTACCTTTAGTTAATTTTCGTTAAATTTTACGGTCAAATTTTTAAGTTGGATGACATGTGACAGTTGACATGTGTATCAGTCGGGTTTTGCCTTTATCTGTCACAGATGTATCAGTTTGTGATTTTTCATGGTATTAATCCAATTTAATTGAAACTAACGGAGGGCAAATTTATACAAGTATATTGGTTTGTATTTTTTTGTAGTAAAAAAATTAGTTTTGAGTAAAATTATCACAGGTGTACCAGTTTAATGTTTTCGTGGTCAAAAAATTAATTTGGGATAAATTTATCATATGTGTATCAATTTAAGGTTTTTCGTGGTATTAACTCTTCAATTTTTACCCATTTTTTCCATTTCAAAAAAATGCACTGTAATAATCACATTCGAGTACTCGGTGTCAACGCGATGAGCCAACACGAATAGTTGCGATCGCTGCAATACCCAAAAAAAAAAAGAAAGAAAGAGAAAAAAATGGAGGTGCAAAATTCAAATAGATAATTTACTAAGGTTAAAAAAGGGCATAAACTAGCTAGAAGAGAAGAGGGAGGAGAAAAAAAAACAAGGACGTCCGTCGTCATAGGAGGGAAGCGTCACCTTCCAGCGATGATGGATGCGAATCTGCGGCTGTGGCGCAACATGGCCGGTCTTCGAACTCCGTGGGCCCCACGTTTACCCTCTTCCCCCTCTCTCGCACGCTCGCATGAAAAAGTCAACGGCTTCTCCTCCTCCTCTTTCCGCACGTGTGATCCGGTCGATCCTTCCCCGTCGCGTGGTCAAAATGTCTCTCGCTCTAATTACCATAATGCTGAATTTCCGAATATAAATCTGTAAATATATAATTTTAAATGGTCATGTCGTCGGAACTGCGAGTATAATTGTATCTTGGTACGAGCACAAAAATTGTAATGTGATTACTGGTCCATTCAACAACTTAAATGTTTATTGCTCAATTAATTACTAATTACTCGACGACTGATTATAGTTACGAGACTGAGGTATTTATCAAAAAGAGCAGGGGCTTTTTTTTGGCATATTTTATTCTGGTGCTCTCATAGTAAAATGTCAAACATAACGGAGTAACGGGGGTTTGTCCAGTTAAACAAAACATCATAGTAATTATTATAACCGTAACGGGTATTACATTATAGCCTTAGCTATTCTTATGAAATAAATTGCCGTGAATGGTATTAACTCTTTTATGTATAAATTGGACAAAACATGCACTCGATATGGTTGTCAATTTGCCATGCGGTGGTTTAAGAGCGCTTAAGAATTTATCCTAGTTAGTTTTGAGCTTATTAATTTTTTTTTATATTGATCATAATCCATAATTACAACATTGTTCGTGAAAGTGATTATCGAGCAATTGATTAATGATAACTCTCTCGAGTTTTGTAGTCTCTTCATGTGACAATACGTTGACCTGTTTACAAAACCGACAACACTTTTATATGTAACGACAACAGTGTACGATACTTCATTTAATCTATTTGGTAGGCATACGTTAACTACAAAAAAAAAAAAATTGTATCTGCCCTCAAACTTGCATTTTGCTATAGTCATTAGCCTTTAACTTTTATTAATTAATTTCGTTAGCATTTGCCATGAATATGACTCGGGGTGGTATTGAAAGTGCAATTCCTACTTATGGCTTGTACTATATATCCTTTCTCTATAAGTTTAATTAAATAGTAGATATATCACCAAAAAGAAAAAAATGTCAACATTCACCTAGAACTTACCAGATTAATATATTCAAATAGGAACGAGCTGTATAATATCGTAAAAGGAAAGATTATAAAATTAAAGAACTAATTTAAGAAAACTTTCTCCAATGTGGCTTTAAGTAAGAAAATATGCTATATCTCTCATCCGTTCAAAGTGACTTTTAATTGCATAATGTGGCGCATTTACATTTTAAATATTATACTTACTGATTTAGTGTAACTACTTAAGAAAAAAAAAATTAAAATTAGAACAATTTGAAAAATAGTGAAAGCACAGAAACGAAAAGTAGAAGTTTTCTTGATTTTCTTTTTTTTAATATATATGTAGCAAGTATTTTATAATTTAGCTGTTGAAATGACTTAAATAATAAATTTGGGTTAGTGAGAGAATTTTTGCCTTTTTCTACATTCAATTTATTGCCCATTTCAACTAAGAACAAAAAGGAATTTCAATAAAAGAATTAAGAAGAAATTGCACTTTACTTCCTAAAAGTCACACTAATTACACATGCCAATTAAAAAATTGACTAGCTTTTCTTTTTTTTTTTTTTTAAGTAAAAGGGTGAAAAAGAGTGATTGACCCAAGCAACCCCTTCGGGCATTACCATGAAGTTTGTGCTTAATCCATCATCGCAGCTCCACTGAAATGCTAACAATTAGGATTCTCTCCACATGAGGTATGCTGAGACTGGATGACGCAACATGAGTTGTTCAGAGGTTTGCTCAAAATATGGAATCAAATTTATGATCTCATGGAAGATTGGTGACTCGTTTACCATTAGGTCAATCATCTCAGTGGTGAAAAGGTTAATGGCCTAACAATTGAAACAAAATTGAAGTTCAGGAGGTAAAAATATATATTAGTCTGTTGTCTATATACCATGTCCGACTTTAAAAAATTCAAGGAGATAAAAGTAAACTATTTATGTCAGTGAATATAACATAAAATATGTATAATTATTTAAATTTCCGAAATACAATTAATGGCCCTTATCAAGTGCCTTAAGGACACTTTTCAACATATTCCAAAATAAATTTCTTTATGAGATTTCGCTGAATGATACTCAATAATTGCCGGATTGCTTCCTAAAAGGTGACGATTTATTTGCTGACCGAAGATTCGGAAGGTTGCGTCTCTATTTGCTTTGTTCATCGAGGTGAATTCGATTCATACAAAGATTGTTTGGTTGTCTTTATCGACACTAGTCTTGAAAGCAGGCACAGGTTATGTGCGACGAAAAAGAATAAAGCAATTTTCAGTGTTTTGATAAGTATACAGTACTTGAAACATTTCATCTAACTTTGAAAAATTGATTTAAATCGTCGCAGAATTTTGACATACTTCGATTAAGAATGTTTGAGGAGTTTGAGGGATCACCATGTAAGAATCCCAAGTACTTGTAAAGTAAGAATTTTCTCCACAATAGCACTATTTGATCTATTTTATAGTGAATTATTTTTTAAGGATTTTTAAGGAATTTTTTAAAGAATTGTTAGGTTGAAAAATATCCTGACCATGTTATAAAACCATTATCTTGTTAATCGTTATTTTTTATATTTAGTATATTTTCTTGATTTAGTAGACTAAAATGAGTATACTGTTAGTGATTTGCCTTTTCTTGTGCCTTATAAATCACTTATTGGAAGGAGGACAAAGAAGTAACTTCATAAATATTTAATGAGAGATTACATTGTATCTCTGCACGACATATGCACGTGTTAATTGGACGAATGGTCGTAATAAAATGCAAGTTCAAGAAGTAAAATATCTATTTTTAAATTTAAATTTAATACGTATCGCTTCCAAAGTTCAAGGAGATAAGAATCAATTTTTCAGTAAAATGAGATTGCCGTTGTAAATAATTGTCCGTTCGCTTCATTTAAGAAGTACGTAGACAATATTTAAGCATTCATGCGTCTTATTTTGAATAAAAAAGGAATTTGTCTTGTAATTTCGTAGGAGTTTAATAAATCACATTGTAAGAATCTCAAGTTCTTTTAAGCAAATTCCATTTTTTTTAGAAGGTTATAATAGAACAAAAAAAATATTATCGTATCAATGACTAGTATGGGCTTTTAAGGACCTTTTCGTATAAAGATTTTAGGTAGGAAATATATTTCAAGCGTGGTTTATATAGATCAAACAAGGTCATCGATACGGAAAGTCAATTATTTCATTTCTCACACGAGAAAGGTCGAGATATAAGAATACCATGCTTGGAAGTGAGGATCTAATTTAAACATTGATGATGTTTCCATATTTCATTCCGACTAAAATGGAAATGCGACATCAACACCATACAAACCCCAGATAAGCAAAATCAAAATTCAATAATACCTTTTAGGATGCGTTTGGTCGTCTGAATTTCTAGTTATGATAAATTGGATATGATAGGATATGAAATCCAATGAATTTGTTGTATCCTCTCTACTATTTGGTTAATCGCGGAAATAAAGCCGAATATTTTCGCATATTACCATATTTATTATTTGCTATGAATGTCATATCAGTGTAAATGAATCTAAAAATTGCACAAACGGAAATGATTAAAATCTCTTACGACACTCTTACCTACTTCATCTTTATTTGCTTATTTTTTTTTTATCATTTTTCCTTCTTTTATAATTATTTTATTTTATCTTTCTTTTTCACCTTCCATCATTCTTTAATAAAATTTTATTAAATAGTAAACTATACTAATATTCCTAAAATATGTAATAAATATAAATACATTAATATTTGATTTATATATATGAAATTTATATCACAAGATATAAAGAAATTTTGAATATATAAATAAAAACAAGAATAAATAAAAACGAAAATTTTTTCATTTTTATGTTATTTTGAATTTTTTATATTAAAATTTAAATATTATTTTCAATTTTATTAATTTAACAAGTTTGTTATTCGAGAAAATTAACTTTTATATTATGGTTATTAGAAATCCTATTCACCTTTATCCCACCTCCTCTATGGGATAATTTTATCCGGGCTATATCCCTCATATATCCAACTTTATCTTATCTTGGGAAGATATCAAACACGAGATAGGATAAAATTTATCCTATCATGAATTTTATCTCGACTACCAAACGTACCCTTAAGGATTTCAAGTGAATTTAATTAAACCAAAATATCTCGAACTTAGTAACCCAAAAGAGGGCAAAAAGAAAAACGAAAAAACGAAAAGAAAAAATGGTTAATACCACGAAAAACCCAAAATAAGTTCACTCGTGTCAAATTTACCCTCCACTAGTTTCCATTAAATTTTATTATCAAATCGCTTTGTTAAATGACACGCGGCAACTGACGGATGTACCAGCTTTGGGTTTTACTCTTCGTTTGTCACGGATGTACCGGTTTGCGATTTTTTGTGGTATTAATCCAATTTAACGAAAATTGACGGATGGTAAATTTATCACAAATATACCAGTTTGAGATTTTTAGTTATTAAAAAATTAATTTGATGTAAATTTATTATAGATATACCAGTTTAAGATTTTTCGTGATATTAACCCCAGAAAAAGAAACAAGAAAAAGTCACCGCACTCCAAACAAGGCAACAACTTTTTTCTTCGTGCCCTTTCGGGGGAGAAACAGAATAAAAAACGAAATCCATAATTTCCTAAAAAACCCACCTTCGCTTCGTTTTTTCCTTTTCCAAAATTTCCTCTTTTTGCTCGTTCCGACCAAAAACAAAAAAAACAAAAACCTTCTCTTGAAGTTTTTTTTTCTTTTCTTTTGGGGGGCGAGGGGATGACGGGGCGCGTGGTGGGGACCCCCACGCGCTGCTTCAGAAACGTCGTCTCCTTCCGGCGTCTTCTCTCTCTCTCTCTTCCTGCGGCAGCATCCATCCATCCTTAATAGCCAACGGCTCAAACCTCCCTCCTGCGTCCATGCAAAAAACACACACACACCAAACGCAACACAACACAACGCCAATCTCTCTCTCTCTCTCTCTCTCTCTCTCTCTCCACGTTTCTCACCAATCTCTCTCTAACTCTCTCAGTCTCCCTCTCGTTCATTACCATTCATTCAATCAGCCTCCTCCCCCTCTCCCTCCCTGAAACCGACGCCGAGGTCGAAGCCGAAACCGAAACCGGAACGCCGTCGCTCCGATTTGCCGGATTTAGGATCGACCGACCGGACGACCGGCCTCCCCCGTTGAATTGGGCGCTCTCTCTCTCCCTCTCCCTCTCTCTCTACGATCGGACGGGCGGGGGACGAATGGCGGTTCCAGCGACGGTCGCCGCGCCGGCGTCGCTCTACGTCGGGGACCTCCACCCGGACGTCTCCGACGGGCTCCTCTTCGAGGCCTTCACCGAGTTCAAGAGCCTCACGTCCGTCCGCGTCTGCAGGGACTCGTCCTCCGGCAGGTCCCTTTGCTACGGATACGTCAACTTTATCTCCACCGTCGATGGTAAGAGTTCCGATGTCCCGGTTCGATTCGATCCGCGCCGGCCCCCACCACCCCCCGGGGGAATTCCTTCTCCGCTTTCTTATGTGTTTTCGGTAATCCTGGCAATGCGAGGAATTTTAACGAGAAAAAAGGAGAGCAAATTCTCTCTGGCTGATTGATTGGCGCGAGACAATGGTCATCTTTCTGTCAGTGCAATTGGATTTTTTTCATACACATATTTTTTATGATAAACCAAAGATGATCACTGCACTTGGCTGTTGAGATAAGAGTGTCGTGGTCGGATAAAGTTTCTGCCGTTTCTGATTTGCCAGAACATGTTGTTTTGTTTGTCTGGTTCGGTGTGAATTCGACAGGACAATGTTGGATTTGCATTCTTAGTTTACTCGGCCTTTGTTGTTTGTTATTATTATATATTAATATCTTTTATTTGCCGGGATTTCGATCTGTATTGATGTATTTTTGTTGAGAGCGATCTTGCCATGTATGCAGAACAATGCCTAGAAAAGGAGCTGATGGGCTTGGTGGGGTTGTGATGTTTCTCTAACTATATGTACACGCGCCCACATGTTTTGCAAGGTTCTTATATTTGAAATTAATAGGATGTTGCAGGAGTTTCTATCAAGCACCAATGAAATGTGTATATCTGAAATTATAATTATGTGGGTGTATGTAAGCATGGCATATCTGAGGCAAAGTTCTGTATTTTTCACTGAGAAACCGCTGGGAGAGTTGAAGGCATTGATTGATCTTTAAACATTCAGAGTTATAATGTAATCATCAAGCTCTACTGCTACATACTGTTTTCCCTAATCAGTTTCTTTTTGAAGTAACATCTGCACAGATCATGAAGTTATAAACCTTCATTCCTAAAAGTTTGCCTTCTTGTTTCCCTCTTGTGGTGGTTGATCAAAAAAATATACTGGAAGGAGTTGATAATAAAAAATTTAGAATATTTGTGAGGAAGAATTGGATTTGTTATAAGTTGTACGGATTGTTTCAGCCAAATAAGATTATACAGCATTCATCAGAATGCTATCTCCTTCTATTGGTCCTTCGATATCCTGCACCCTATGCTCAACCAACCGCAATATCCAACTCTCGTTCTCCTTCTCCTGCTTGTGGATACTACGGGAGAAGAAATGCCCATGTTCACCAACTAATCTATCGTAATTAGTTTGTCTCACTGCTACATTTTATTTGATGAACCTAACTGAAGAAGTGTTCTATATGTTCGTTACTTCTGATGTGCTGCTTGTGGTCATCTTATTAATAGTGCTGTGAAAGTACCAGTATTGTTACAATTTTTTGATAATAATCGTGCTCTCATTTGACAGCAACACGTGCTATTGAGACCAAGAACCACGCTTTGCTGCATGGGAAAGTTATAAGGGTTGCCTGGTCATGTCGCGATCCTGATGCAAGGAAAAATGGAAAAGCAAATGTATTTGTGAAGGTATGTGCTTTCAATTTCTGTTTGTAGAATTTTATATGTACTTAACATGTGTGTACATCGAATAGACATTTTTCTAATGACTTGGCGTATTTATGGTCAGAACTTAGCTGATTCGGTTGACAATGTTGGACTGGAAGATATGTTTAAGAAGTTTGGCGATATCTTGTCTTGCAAAGTAGCCATGTCTGATGATGGGAAGAGTAGAGGGCATGGCTTTATACAATTTGATAGCGAGGAATCTGCAAATGCTGCTATAGAAAATCTAAATGGCTCGGATGTAGGTGGCAAGAAGATGTATGTAGTTCCTCTCTTCATTTGTTTGGCAGTTGACTACGATTTTTCATTTTGGTGGAAGCTGGCATTATTTGAAGCTGATCCGTCTCTTGTTTCTCAACTGGTATTGGTAATTCTGTTGCACAGCTATGTGGCGAAATTTGTCAGGAAGGGTGATCGTGGTCTGCTGACTGCTGATGCTAAATATACAAATCTGTATGTGAAGAATCTTGATCCAGAGGTCACAGAAGAGGTTTTGCTGGAGAAATTTTCTGAGTTTGGCAAAGTCACCAGTTGGGTCATTGCAAAGAATGATGATGGAACCTCAAGAGGTTTTGGATTCGTGAATTTTGAAAACCCAGACGATGCAAAAAAAGCTACAGAGACTCTGAATGGAACACAGCTTGGTAAGCTATAGTGCTCAAAGAAGCTTAGTAGAGGATTATGCACAATCCGCCTTTCTAAATTATATGCTCTCATACAAAACAGGCTCGAAAGTTCTGTATGTAGCCAGGGCGCAGAAACGGTCTGAACGCAATGAGATATTACGTCGACAGTTTGAGGAGAGACGCAAAGAGCGAATTCTCAAGTACAAGGTAGAATTTGTTGCAGTTGCTTTTTCTTTAGCTTCGCTAGTACGTCGTCATTTTTCATTTACTTATGATTGTTTCTGCTTCATATTTTAGGATTCAAATGTCTATATCAAGAATATCGATGATGATGTCACTGATGAGCAAATTCGAGAACATTTCAGTCAGTGTGGCACGATTGTCTCTGCAAAAGTGATGCGAGATGACAAAGGATTAAGCAAGGGTTTTGGGTTTGTTTGCTTCTCCACTCCAGAGGAGGCCAATACAGCTGTAAATAGTTTTTATGGTAAGTCTATTTTGTTTACTTAATGAGTGAAAAATTCGAATATACCATCCTTTTTCATGATCACTAATGAAGGATTCCACCTTATATTAGCAAGTTATACTTTGAGCTTGAAGAATTTTTTTTTCCTCTTCATGTGACATGAATTGAGTGCATGACTGGAGACCATCTGGGGTCATAGTCCCAAATTAATAATTTTTTAAAACCAAGTTTGACGTCGTTATCCAGAGTACCAGTCACTACAACACCTGCATCATGGCTAGACTCTACTGTATGCGGTTACAATCTAAATTTGATTGAAACTCAAAAGTATGAAACAATAATGTAGTAGGAGGAAGATGTATAGGCCAGTTGGTGGTTCTTCTGTTCAATGATAACAGTTTAAACTTCCTGGGAAAACTGGGGAGGCGATTGTTGGTGTTCTTTTTGTTAGTTGTGATTTTGGAGCAATCCCATATAAAATATTAGGTTAGGACAGAATATTAACTTATATAAAAGATCCATTTTGAGAAGATGGATACGTATTACTTACCAATGTCATCTAGTTTTACCTTTTTTTCTCCCCATGGTTAAGCATGTTATCTCATTACTTCATCGTAAATGAATATTTTAATCAGAGATTACGCTCCTCTGTCCTTGAGTACTTTCGATTTTTCTTTTTAATTTTCTTGAAATAATGCTCATATAACAAAATTTTGCCTCATTAGAAACCTAAGGGCACATCATTTTTAGTTTTAGTTCTTTGTTAGGGACTTGGATCATCCAAGATAATTAATAGTTTGCGTAATAACAAACTGTTCCTGTTGGTCTGGTTTATTTGCTTTATTCCATCTGAAGCTTGGAATTCTCTCTTCTTGGTTTGAAGGTTGCATGTTTCATGGAAAGCCACTATATGTGGCTATTGCTCAAAGGAAAGAGGAAAGGCAAGCACATCTGCAGATTCAGTATACGCATCAAATACCTGGACTAGCAGGAGCTTCAACTGCTGTTATTCCTGGTGGATATCCCCCATTTTACTACTCAGCTCCTTCTAGTCTTATTTCTCAAGGAGCTTCGCGCCCGGGTCTGATGTATCAGCCAATAGGACTGAGGCCAGGCTGGAGGAGTCCTGGATTTCCTCACCCAGCTAGACCAGGCTTTCAACCTTCTTTTCCAGTTGTAAGAACAAGAGCCTTTTAGTGATGTTGCAAATGTTGAGTAGGGAATGTTGGGCAAAATATTTTCTTTCTTTTGCACCATTTAAATGATTTGTTTGAGCCAGCAAAACTGGAATTACTGTATGATTATGGCTTCTACTTTCCAGATTCCCAGCACTCCAAGAGAGAACAGAAACAACAGAGGAAGGATGAATGGTGGCATTGCTCAGTCTGCACCACACATTCCACCCTTGCAGCAGTCGACTCAATATGTAGCCACTGCAAAAGATTCAAACAATAATCAGGTGCACTTTTTAATGTCTAACAGTATAATGTGGATGATTCGGTTTTGCTAATTTGCAGTTCTCCTGCTATCACATCACTTATATGAGATGAGATATTATTGAAACTGCCAAGAATTAGGTGCTATTTGAAATCATGGAGATTCAAAGAATTATTTTGCCAGAGATTTGGCTTGTGTCCATGTGAAGGTTTTTGATTGTATTACTTGGTACTTGAATCCGCATCCCTTGAATTGACTCATAGAGTTTAATGACTTATATTGCATATATAGATGAAGAGATTTTTAGAGACATCAACAGTCGGAGCCAAAATTGTACCTTTAAAAAGTGTTTAAGAGACGATGTCCAAAGACTACATCATATTTGTAGACTTGTACTTGCTTCTCTGGTTGTTGTATCTGATACATATTGTAAATTTTGCATTCATATGGACTGCAGCGTGGAAGGAATGCTAGATATGTGCCAAATGGTCACTCTCGCGAGACAAACAGTGGAGCAGGGGTCACCTCTTCTGTTCCTGATTCTGCTGGATCTGGTCAACAAGGAACTGAAATGCTAAGTAGCATGCTTGCTGCTGCATCCCCCGAGCAGCAGAAACAGATACTTGGGGAGCGTCTGTACCCACTAGTCCAGAAACACAAGGTAAAAGTTTAATCAAGTAATAGTTCGACAGGTTTGCTTTGCCTGAAACAATTATGACTTCCAATTTACTATATGACCTCCGTTTTGCTGGAGGATGATGTGGCGCATTCAGTTAATGACGATGATTCCACAGGAACCAAAACTTCAAATATGTTGCCCCGGTTGGCATGACTTATTCTCCAGTTTCCTTGTACATTTATCTGCTGTCAATTTAGAACTGAACTATGTCCACTTGAACATCACGGCGCCGGTAACTTATAGTGTTTTATGTCTACTTGCAGCCCAATCTTGTCGCCAAAATTACCGGGATGCTTTTGGAGATGGACAACTCAGAGCTGCTTCTGCTTTTGGAGTCTCCCGAGTCACTGGCTGCCAAAGTGGAAGAAGCTGGAGAGGTTCTCAAGCTCTCAAAAACCAAATCCTCCAGCCAGGACTCCTTACATCCCAGCTTTTTGTCCAACCAAGTCGTGGTCAGTTGAGGAAGGTGAGATCGCGTAGGACCGCCCTGTTTTTTCAAGTATAGAGGTAATGGCGCGAGTAAAGCCCTGGAAGAGCGGCGGAATTTTGATATACACTATATTACCTGTTAGGATTGGTTTGAGATATTTTCATATTTAGTCTTTATAGTAGGCGTTTGTTTAAACCTATTGTTAAAGTTTGTTTGATTTGAGAATAACTATATATTTATTAGTACACTAAACATCATAGGTTGATAATTTTTTCTTGCCTTTGTTCATGCATGCATAGTAGATACGGTATCAAATGCTTATTTTCCTGAGCTTGTTTAGAGCATTGCAGAAGATTGTCTTATTTTCTTAACTAACATCTTGTTGTCAATTAGTTTTGTTTTTTTTCTTTGGTCGATAATTAGTTTTGTTAAGAGATTGTTAATTTCACATGTACATCTCCAACAAAGCCGGAGGATTTCCTTATTCTGGCTATCAAAAGCCAGTCGGGACTATTTCCACCCCCCTCTTCGACCGAAGACTCTCGTTTTATTGTTAATATTGACCATGATCTCCATTAATTTAGAAATTGAGTCAACTGTCAACTCAACTTTATCGTTGCTCTCTTACCTCAACGGTAGAAATCGCATTATGTTATTGACATGTCATGCTTAAATATTTTCGTGAAAGATAAAATTGTAAGCGATACGAGTAATTATTTTTGGGAAATTTTTTTTTTAAATCATTTATTTTTCGCGAAATAAATGCATCTATTGAACTTGAAGCAAAACTGAATTCTTGGCTTGAGCCAAGAGAGAGTTTTCTGATCGATGCAATGCTACCGTGAGTCTCTGACGAAAGCAAAAGAGAAATTAGAAGACACGAGAAAGTATATTAAAGGGGATAATTGCACTAGTGCCATACTTTTTGTACAGCGCTCACTTGATTGTCATAATTCTTCTTTTTTTTTACTCATTTGAGTGGAACATCAGTGTAAAATCAACCACTTAAGTGCCATTTCCAACAAATCGTCTTAGGTGGAATTTTTTCTTAATATTCATTTCGACGTGAAATTTTTAAAATAAACCGAAGCCCAACGTGAAGACTTTTGTCCAGCATGGCAAGAATTTAACAAACATGGTTGTTTCTTGCTATTTCTTAAAAACCTTCCCTAATTAGACGACGCTGTTTTCAAACTCTCTCTTTCTCAAAACGACACAGTTTTCATACTCTCTTTCTTCTAGTCACTTAAGTGAGTCACTTTTAAAAAGTTGATGAACCCAAGTGTTCGCTTCTAAAAATTTATGGCATTAAAACGAACATTCGTGAAGTTATTGAAACTTCTGCTGTCCTTCGATCATACTCTCAAGCGACGTCATTTGCCTTCTTGAGTGTTGACTTTAACTTTTCAACACATCACGTTGGACATACCAAGTCAAATGATGTATTATAAATTAATGCATCATCGGCTTTTCCAGCGAGGCACATAGATGATGGCACTCAAGTGGTCGAATTTTCAAATTTATGATATTCAAGTGAGCGTTGTACGAAAATTAAGATACTCTCAATGTACTTATCCTCAAGTTAAAGATTGACTGGATTTCTTAAATCAAGGGCATTATGTTGACATAACAATGAAAGGAGTGTGACAGCCCCACCCTATTTTAATTGTCCTTTTTCCATTTCATCATCTAATTCGGAGGTAATTTGGTAATTTCTATTAAAGCAGACAAAACCCACTTTTCCCTTTTAATGGTTGCTACGAGTGTTCACGAAACTCGGTGATTGTGCGAGAGGAAGAAAATGCGCCATTCTGTCTTTTCTTGAACATAATCAAAGTAAGGGGGCATAGTTTATATATGAAAAAGCAGCCTTAGAAATAGGTTAAATCTTCTCTAAAAACACTAAACTAAGTCTCCCGTGAAAATAATTATTGCAGAGAAAATTGGAAACAAAATTATAATGGTATTCAAGCAAATTATTCGTGTTTAATAATCTTCATAGCCTCTCTAGATACATATTGTATTGAGAAAGATCTATGTTGGAAAATTCCCTTACGATGTTTTGAAGATGACAAAATAATCAAAGGTTACTAATGTGTTTAATTATTGAGTAACCAACTGAAAAATGCACAAACTGTAATGCAGATGATGTTATAACAAGATTGTCTAAAGATGAGGAGTATACTATTCTATCGATGGTGAACAAGGCATTGGGCGTAGAAGTGTTTACAAACTGAAGGCACCTTAGTAGCAGATGAATAAGCCTAGAATGGTAAGTATGGGAAAACCCGAAGGTACCGTGAATTTGTGAATAGCGAGGTAGAGCCACCATTGCTAATATGCTTGGAAGGATGGATATCATTGGGAAGCTTGAACATAACCGGAAGCTTGATATAATTGGGGAATCAGATATCACCAGAAACAACTTACATAAGCGAAGCGACTATATTACCTACATGACACTTTATTACGTGCTCTTGAGTCTTGATAAAGATATCCCATGATATTCTTCATTTGAATATTTATAATAACTAGTCATCTAACTTGGATTCCTACACAAAGATATTGATTAAATATCAGTCTTGTGGAATATCTATGCAGAAGATCTTCATTACGTGTGATCTTAATTGATTGTCAATTATCCAAAAGATAGGATTAGTTCCTAATATGATGACTTCTATTCATGGAAATTACAATATTACTGGAAGATATGATTGTATGGGCATAACAGCTAAATTGATCCTCTTGAAGATTTTCCAATAGCTAGTTTGGAGTATGCGGATTATACATGAAGATCAACCTACACCGAGGAAGATAGAACACCGTGAAATAGAGATAGCTATATGCACTTATACTCTTATTGAGTTGATAAGCAAGAGTTCATTTATTGAAAGTGATTATCACTTATTGTAATCTAAGTGATGAGTGTACTGGTGTTGTAATAGTGCTTGGGTGTATCTATGGGCTTTAAGATTACTAGTGGAATTTGGCTAGTACGTCATTAATTTGGGAGCTTGGACATATGTTTACACCAAGCCGAACCACTATAAAGCTCTGCATGCATTTTTTCTATCTCTCTACTTATTTCAAAATCTATTTGATGGAAGCGCACTGTACTTGATCTAATCAACTTACTACTTTTTTCCTTATATTTAATTGGACATTTTTATTCTGCAATATTTTGTCAAGTTTATTAGAATAACTTATTTACCCCGCTCTAGTTGATACTATTAGCCAATATTAATTGGTATCAGAGCAAGGTGCTCATTATTTTAAAGTGTTGACTTCTGAGTTAACAATCCATTATTGCTAGTATGCATGGATAAGGTATTTTTGAAGAACAGTGCAACTCTAGACCTCCCTACTCTACTTCGATGGGAAATACTATAATGTCTAGAAAAACAAAATGAAAGCTTTCATTAGATCCATAGATCCTTTGGTGTGGGACGTGATGCAAAATGGTGTGAATGTCGCACCCACAACAACGCGTATACCTGCATCCTCGGGGACATGAGAAACAAATGAGAACACAATTCTGCACCTACAATTGTGCCAACGGAGTTGGCAAAAAGAGAAGCTCTGAATGCTAAAGCTCTTTATCCTCTTTACCGTACTTTATCTCCTACTGAACATAATTGTATCTTTTCTTATGAAACAATTAAATATATATGGGACAGGTCACAAGTAACCTTTTAAAAAAAAACGACAGAGTCAAGGAGACCAAGACAAATATTTTGCTTAGCAAATATGCATCTTTCAAGATGAGATTGATGAAATAGTTACAGACATGTTCAATAGGTTTGCTGATATCATCAATGGTCTCGCGTATTAAGGGAAGCCAATTTCATATGGAGAAAAAGTAAACTAGTATTGCGAAGATTTCAAAGGACTAAAAACAACATTAAAACTCCCATTCGAGAAACACATACGATTATGCCTCTCATCATCACTATTGATGAACTCATTGGAACTCTAATGTCACATGAAGTTGAACGTGTAAATGAAGAAGATCCTAAAGGTAAAAAATCAACACATTCACGACTCAGATGATACAAATTCTGAAGAGGATGAAGAAGACTGATGAGGACCTTGCCTGAATAGTAGAGAAGTTCAGAAACATGGTAAAAAAAGGAAGAAACTTCAGAGGAAGAAAACAGAGCAAGGAATTAGAATAAAGAAGACTCTTCAAGAATAAAAAAGAATGTAAGGACAGTATTTGTTTCGACACATTAAGCCATATTGTCCTCTACTAAAGAAGAAAAGAAAGTGTGAAAGAAGACTAAGACTCCAAAGGCAGAGACTTAAGACTGCACGGAGGGCGAGAACAGTGATGAAGATGAGTATACAAACTTCTGTTTGATGACAGATTCAGAATTAGAGGAAGAGAACAAGGTAAGTCAATCAAAAATCTCTGATGAAGTATCTGAATATATTGATAAATTATATTTTGAGTACAATTTTGCTTTAAAGAAATCTTGGAAAAAGAGTATGAAACCCTTTTTTCTTTCTTTGTCGGACGACTTGAAAGGTGCTCTCGACGTATCGTCATACGCACCCAGACATTAGACAAATTGTGTCTGACCCAACAGTTTCACTTTGCTTCGACAATTTTGAAAGGCTTGTTGCTTTTGTAGGAATTACTACAGGAGCCCTATACACCTTATATGCTTCAGATTCGAGCTTATCGACCAGAAAGGAAGACTCTACCAGTTCCATTACAATTAATATGGAATCTTCGATACACGACTTTCTTATTTGCATTTTGGAGCCCAAAATCCGGAACCAGGGCTGTTTGCGGGTCCCTTGGATAATGGGCCACAGCTATTTGGGTTTAGACCGCTGAGCACCATTTGGATGGGCCGAGGCTATATAGGCTTAGGCCTTTTGATGTATTTAATTTTCTGGGTTATTTGGATAGATTCAGAAAAAGGAGAATGTGAAGTTGAGGTAACAGAATCTTTCAAATGAAGAAAATATTGTTATTTTAAGCAAAGAAATTTTGGAAACTAAGGAAATGCGAGATTTACTTGAAAAAGAAAATGTTTCTTTCAAAGGAGAAATTACAAAAGTTTCCAAAAAGTTATTTTTTGGTTCAATATTTTTAGAACACATTCTTTCCATACAAGTTCCGTATTTTAATAAAACTAGACTTAGTTTTGAAAAGGGAAGTTTGATAAAAAAATGATTTTCGAAATTTCAAGAAAAGATTAAGGTGTAAGCCTTCGAACAATGTTTACAAAAATCATTTTCGAAAACATTTTATAAAACCTGTTGACCGAAACTTCTGTAAGTGTTCAAATTGTGTGGATTCAAATCATTTCATGCAAGAATGCCCAAAAGTTTGGAGACAATCCAAAGGGATTCTCTGGCTAATGAGAAAGGACCTAAGCAAATTTTGGTACCAAATAATAGATGAGATTGTTCTTCTTGAAGGGAATAAAGAAAAATAGAAAGAGAAATTGTTAAGGAAATGCATGTTCTTAAATTTCAATCTGTGTTGGGTACATACTTTAAATGTCTCTAAATTCCAATTGTATTGATCTTCTTTTGGTATGTTCTATAATTTTAAATTATTGGTTGTACTGGCAATATCATTTAGGAAAGAAATAATTTGACTTTTGGACTGATTTTAGGCTCCCTAATTTTGAGCCGCTCGTCCACTCTCCATTTGCAAGATTGAACTATTAATTTTTGGAGCAAACCGAATTAGGGTTTCAATTTTTGATTGAATGGTTGTTAGGGTTCACATTTGGGAATTTGCTTCAGCTTGGCGATTTTGGGTTTTTATATGGAGTGATCTTTCTAGACAACGTTGTTTTAGGAGTTACATGTTAACTAGACACGCCGGCGAGGCATGCTAGTCTAGGAAATTAAAAAAAATGGACATATAGGATTTTTGGCGACCTAAATCGGAGTTGATACTTAACTGATCATTTTAAAAAAGAGTGGTATTTAATTGATTCGGAAAAAAAACTCTTAGTACTAAAATGAGTGCCATACAAAATTTTTGGCACTGCTAGTGCCTTTAGCCATTTTAAATGATTTCGGATACACTTAAAATAAAACAACTCCAAATGCAAAAAAAATAAGTGGAAATTTGCACATGCATTTTACATGCAATTTCACGTGCAATTTTTGGTCCTTGGCCTGGAGCATTTTCATTCCAAATCATCGAAGGATAATCTAAATATAATATTAACCTAAAATTTTTCGCAATTTAACTCACTTTCATATCCAATGTAATGTGAATAGTTACACAAATTTAACTTAGAGTGTTATCAATCAATTTTAGATCTGGGCGAGGCCGGGTGAGAATCGTGACCTGCGCCAGCAATTGGCGAGGGCTTCACTGCCTCACCGAGTGGTTGGTGAACTCTAGCAACCCTCACCAATCACAATGAAAGAAAAAGAAGGAAAAGAGAAGAAAAGAAAAAAAAAGTTAATACAAAATTCAGAAAAATTATGAATATTTTAAAAAGTTATTAATATCAGTGTCGACTATGCCAAGTGATTTGGCCATATAAAGAAGATAACACGACACACTAAAGTTCAACTCCAGAGACCTTGCTCTAGGAAGTCAACTTCTCCGGCTTTGATTCTGTCATTCCTCCTCCGCCACGCTAAAGTTTCCTCTTTCTTCCATCTCCCCATCTTTGCCTTCTCATTACTGAAAGAGACATCTGTTTGAGCATTCGCTCCATCGAACTCAATTGCTGCTTCGCCTTACTCTGGCAACCATTCTGCATCATCTTCACCCCACGTCCTATTTCTTCCGTTTCCCTCGATCCGATTTTTATACATTAAATCGATTGACATTCAATCCTTCTTCCTCTTTTTCCTCCTCCACATCATCCTGCAACCATGCATTGGCCCACGGAACTCTATGTTTCACATCCTCTCCTTCCCGCATCATCAAGCACAAGCTTTTTATTATTCTTCATTTTCTTATTGTTCTTCCTTTGCACTGTAGAAATTGTTTGATTCGCCTTTATCCTCGCGTTTTTATCCTTCTATCCAGATTTTCCTCACGCTTGCTCCCCGACACATACTCTTCTGAGTTTGAAGAAGTTTCTCCATCTGCTCTCAAGCTTTCCAACACGTAAGCAATGAAATCGTCATCGCTGCCGTCATCAGCCTTAGATGAGCACTTGGACGTAGAGGTCAAATAATCTGAGCTAAGATCAGCCTCGGGATCTCGGGTCACTGGTACAGTGTTCTTCCGAGACACATTCTACTCATAATCGCCATCCTCAAATTTGAAACTCCCGCCACTTTTCTCAATTTGTTAGCCAAAACTTCTCACTTCACCGAAGCTTATCAAATCATAATCAGACTAAAAATCTGCGCTCTCCTCTTCACTAGAGTCACCACCATCATCATCAACAACAACAATGTTCTTTAACCTTTGCGAGAAGCCAGCTGTCATCTTCATTATTAGTAATGGTGATGGCCCCTCGCCGTCATCCTGGGAAGCTAAAGAAAGTTTTAAATCTTAGAGGACTTATCACTTATCTATTGTTTATCGGTCAATTACAATTTAACTGAATCATAGATAGAATTACTTTTATTTTTATGTTCATCTCAATGAACTCTTTAAAATGATTTTGGATATACTTAAAATAAAAGAACTCGAAATGTTAAAAAAGTAAGTGAAAAATTGCATGTGCATTTTACGTGCAATTTGCATGCCTTAACTCGGTGATTTTCATTCCAAATCATTGAAGCATAATCTAAATTTCAAATTAACCTAAAATCTTCCCAATTTAACTCAATTTCATATCCAACATAACATGAATAGTTACACAAATAAAATTTTCAGTGCTATCAATTAATTTTAGATTTAAGCGAAGCTGGGTGAGAGCTGCGACCCTTGCCAGCAGTCGACAAGCTCTAGTGACCCTCGCTGACCATAGTGGAAAAAAATGAAGAAAAAGAGAAGAAAAGAAGAAAATTAATAAAAAAAATCGAAAATGTGGTAACCTTTGCCAACAGACTAAGTGTTTCGTCACAATTTGGCCCATACTTATGAGAGAATCATTGAACAACTTATATCTTTCTATTTACTAGTCTACTCACGTTTTAAGGTTGTAGACCCATTTGCAAAATATTGTGCGTGCCTCTTTAGGTGGTGGCACCAAATCACCCGTCTTATTTTGCTTCAAAGCTTGAAACTTTTCTTCCATAGCCTTCTTTCATTCTTCCTCTTGTGAGGCCTCCTCGTATGTAAATGGTTCTATGACTCCGACATCTTCAGTCAAAGCTGTACTTGCATATCTAGGATTTGTGAGGCCTCCTCGTACGTAGATAGTGTTGCGAAAACATCCCTATATATGGAATTTTAAAGGTTCCTGTGACATTCCGAATTTCGACCCATTTTTGGGATTTATAAAACGCATAATTTGTCAGTGCGCTTATAATGGAATCTCGCCCGGGAACTGATCACTCTCGGGTTCTTGTTTTTAAAATAGAGATTTTGCTAGAATCGCACTCGATCGAATTTGGCCATTATTTTAGACTCCAAACTTGGCAGCCAATTTCCGGGAGTTCCGGGTCGAAATAAATTGGACGGTGTCGGTTTTAGTGTGGCCAGCATCAGTATTACCGGGAATATGCGAAAAATGGAAATTTCGATCGGGTGCGACTTCGGACTAGTAGACCTCCCTCGTAGAGTGCTTTCGAGTTGTTTTTATTTATATTTTTCGTTGGCCCCTGCCCTTAATATTTTCTAGGATTTAATTTGGACCCTAGGATCGTTTTCGGTTTTTTTTAAATCGGGCCACCCGATTGTACTCGAGGGCCGTTAATTTCTCATTTCTCTCTCTTTCTCTCCTTCCCGAGCACGCAACGGCCATGCAAGCGCGCTCTCTCTTCCCCACGTCTGACTCCCCTCCCCCATGCACGCAACGGCGCGCCTTCCCCATGCACGCCCGCACGTCCTTCTCTCTCTCTTTCTTTCTCCCTCTCTCTCTCTCTCTCCTTTCTCTTTCCCCGGTGCGCGCCTCGGGCATGCACTGGCCGCTCCTCTGCACGTCTGCATGCATGCCCCTTCCCCATGCACTCTCTCTCTCTCTCTCTCTCTTCTCTCTCTCCCTCTTCTCTCTCTCCTTCCTTCCCTCTCTATTTCTTCTCTCTTCTCTTCCCCTTCTCTGGGCCCCGCTCACCCGAACCGGTCCAACTTCTGCCTCCGCCTGTTCTCCCCGCTGTCGACGCCGGACCACCGAGCCGTCGACCGCCTCGTGCCGCCGCCGCCCGACCGGACTAAAACCACCGCTCGCCAGCCGCCCGCAGTCTCCGCCCGACGCCACCTTCCTCCCCCGCTTCCCTTTCTTCCCCGACCACCTCCGCAGCTCCCTCCCTCTGCAACTTCCTCCCCCGACCACCTCCAGCAGCCCCTCCGCCACCACAGCAGCCCCTCCGCCTCCGTCTCCGCCTCCACCCGACGCCACTCCGCCAGCCGTAGACGTCGCCGGCCTCCCTCGCACCCTCGCCGCGCCGCCTCGACGCCGAACAGCCCAGACCGGCGCCGTTCTCCTCTCCGCCCGAGCGTGCGAGCTCGGCTCGCCGCCGCGTCCGGCGAGCCCGGGCGACGTCCAGTCGTCCGGCCGGCTCCCCAGCGCCGTCCCGACGCCGAGCACCGCCCCCTGTCGCCGCTGAGCCCCCTCCGTCCGCGCCACCCCCACCTCAGCCACCTGCCTCTCCTCCCCGTGGGCGTTCTGCAGCTCGCCGCCGCACGCCGCCGCGCCCGGCGAGTCCCGGCCGTCGCCCAGTCGTCCGGCCAGCCCCCAGCGCCGCCCCGACGCCTGTGCATCGCCCCCTGCCGCCGCCGAGCTCCCCTCCGGCCTCCCGACCCCGCCTCAGACGACCATCTCTCCCTCCCGTGACGTTTCGCCGCTCGCCGGAGTCACCCCAGCCTCCGTCCGGCCGTGGCCGAGCTCGCCTGAGCCGCTGCCGCCGTGCCAGAGCCGTCCCAGCCACTGTCCAGCCGCGCCAGAGCCGTTCCGGCCCCTGTTCAGCCACCCCCGAGCCAGTCCGGCCACTGTCCCGCCGTGCCGGAGCCCCCCCAGCTGCCGTGCCGCCGCGCCGGAGCCCCCCAGCCGCTGTGCCGCCGCGCCGGAGCTTCCCCAGCCAAGTCCCGCGCCTGTGGCCGAGCCCCGCGCCCGTCGCCGCGCCCGTGGCCGAGCACCGCGCCCGTCGCCGCGCCCGTGGCCGAGCCCCGCGCCCGTCGCCCGTCCCGCTCGGCCATTGGCCCGTGTGCCCGGCACACTGCCCGTTCAAGCCAAGACGTCGCCCGGCCCACTCGGCCGAGCGCCCCCGGGCACACCGCACGGCCACCGCGCCCGTGCACCAGGCGCACCGACCGGTCACCGTGCCCGTGTGGCCCGTTCCCGCGCCCGGTCCGGTACTGTTCACTTGGGCCATTTCGGGCCCGAGTCGATTTTTCCCGGGCCAAAATTTGGTAAGTGACTTCCTAAACCCTACCTAGTACATTGGGTATTATTAGACTTGTCTAGAGTTTGATTAGTATCGGTTTAGGGATTAAACGTAGATTCGGGTCAATATTCGTATGTGTGTGATTGTTATATTAAATTGCGATATTTGTGGGGCTTAATTTAGTAGCTAATTAAGGGGGCTAAATGACCGTATTGTCGTGGGTTAGAACGGCTGGGGCGGGTTTTAATTTAATTATATTACGTTATAGTTATGTTATTTGAATTGGGTTAAATAATATGTTTGAATTGGATGATGGTGTGTGGCCGACTTAGATGGTTTTGAGTGCATAGTAGTGGCTAATATTGGTGGATCAGTGATTGGCTTGTTGTGGCATTCGTGGGTGAATTTTATGTTCGTAAGTGGCGGATTAATTGTCGAATCGTGGGTTGGTGTGGCTTGTCGTGAATTGGATTGAATTGTGATCATGGATTGCTTGGTGTGACTGGCGTGAAATTGACTGAATTGAATGGCGTGTGCTTGCCTGTCGATTTGAAGCCCGGATCGATCGGAGGGCTACGGACTTGGGACGTGTTGACGGCGGTCCGTGTGAAGGCATGACTGGCCGAGGTGCCAAATGGATGCGGGCTTGAGACGTGCTGACGGTGGCCCGTTAAAGGTGTGATAGACCGGGACGTGTTTACGTCGGTCATTGGAACGATTGATTGTGTGGCTTGGGACGTGTTGACGGCGGCCACTGGTACGGAATGATTGGTATGGCTTGGGACGTGTTGACGGCGGCCATTGGTTTGATTGATTGTGCGGCTGGTGAGCCCGTGAGAGGAAAGTTGGTTGGACGCGTGCATGCGACTTGAGTGTGATTGAAATGGCTGTAGCGTGTGATTGGATTGGCTGGTTGAGCGTGTGATTGGTTTGGCTGGTTGAGCGTGTGATTGGATTTGGCTGGTTGAGCGTGTGATTGGATTTGGCTGGTTGAGCGTGTGATTGGATTTGGCTAGTTGAGCGTGTGATTGAATTGGCTGGTTGAATTAGTTAGATTGATTGAGTGTGAGTGTGGTTGGTATTTGAGTGACTATGATGTGTTATTTAATTACCATTATTGCATTTATCACATGACGACTAATGTGCAGAGTTTACATGGACCTGATGGCGAGGTGAGTACAATAATGTGAATCTTTTTATATCTTATGGGGTAGATTGCATGTAAGACTTGTCTGGGTACGCATTGGCCTACGTGGGGTATAGGGGGTTGCTTATTGAGACTCGTTCTCACGGTTATTATATAACCATTTCAGATCCGCAGCCATGAGTGACTGGAGATGCCTCAAGTGTACCCCGGAGATCGAAGACGGGTCAAGTACCCGGTATTTTGAGTTTTCCCCTTTTGTAGAGAAGTTAAGTTTGTGAACAATTGTCCCTTTTGAGGAATGTGGTCCCGATGTTGTGGCCTAGCTTAGGGAATTGTCTTTCTGTGAAAGTCGTATGTATCTGCTGAGTGTAGGAATTTCAGTCATTTATTTCGTGCTATTGCTATCCCTTGTCATTATTAATTGTCCGGGTTATTTCTATTTGCTTCCGCGCGTGTTAAATCTCTTACGTTTGGGTTGGGTCGGCGACGTGCCTGGGAAGTCGCATTCAATGATCGACCATCGAGGGGTGTCGCGAGCTCGTTAGGGTTCGGGGCGTGACAGTTCCATTGTTGTCTTTTATACTAATGTTTACTATGATGATTGCAGAGGGTGAAGTTGGTTAATGGATTACAATTGATTCCTTGTATCGGCAAAGACGAGAAACTAGGCTTTGACAAATAGGAGAACAAGTACCAATGTAAGTGGTATCTCATGGTCACTTAGAAGGACCAGTTGAGCTAGTGTTTCTGAAAGTCTTTGGGTAGCAATAAAGGTGGAAAGATTATTGGTAATGTTGTCACGTATCATTTGATCAGTATCGTCACTAAAGATCATCCACCAAATCACTCACAATCTGCACCGGCGATAGTGTGCATCAGATTGTGATGGTGATGCACTGGCTCTGACGACGGTGAAATAAACATTCGAAGATGACCGTCGATGGTACAAAAAATAACTGTTACAGGACTGGACACTACAGTTGAAAAACCGAGAAAGAAATTAGAAAAGCAGCTCACGGATTTTCTTCTTAAGGATAGTGGCAGCATTCCATTTTAGAAAACCTACGATAGTGAGAGAAAGCAATTGCAGGAGCTGTCCCGATTTTGTCTAAAGTATTGAATGACTCTCAAGTGGCTAGCTAGGCGTCCCGATTTTGTCTAAAGTATCGAATGACTCTCAAATGGCTAGCTAGGCATCCTTGAAGGTCTCTAATGAATAATTTGAAGACTTTAGTATATAAGGAGCAACAAAGCTAAGAAGAGTGTTGGCCACATTAAATACTGCATCAACTATTATTGCTAGAATTTTCTTTGATCTAGTTCTAAATTTCTCTTAGTATTGGTTTAGCACTATAATAGCTAATAGTTAAGTGTGTTGGTTTTTTAGTCGAGAGAGGAAAGACAACAGACTTAAAAAAAGGCGTATGGAAGGAAAGACAATTTCAATTCATAACTTCAGCAAACATTACAATTTAAAGGAAGGAAAAATAACCAACCACTAACAACATGGCCCTACAAATAAGCCACGATCAACAGCACTAATAAAAATAGCTTAACTGCTTTCTAAAGACTAGGACAACCATTTAACAAATTGAAATAACAAAAACATATGATGTACGTGAACATGTTTCAGTCCTGAAGCATATTCCTAACACTCCTCCTTGCTTTAGGAGCTGCAAACACCAATTTTCTGCCTCAGAAACTCGAACTTGCTGATTGGAAGGGGCTTTGTAAATGGATCTGCTAGTTGATCTTCAGACTTGTAATAAACCAAAGTCACATATTCTTCTTTTTGCACTTCTCTCAGAAAGAATAGCTTGATGTTGAAATGCTTAGTTTTCCCATGAAACACAGGATTGTGGGAAATAACAGTGGTAGCTTGGTTGTCAACAAATATCTTAGTGCTTTCTTTTTGCTCAAGATTGAGATCCATTAGAATTTTCCTCAGCCACAAAGCTTGATTAACAGAAGCTGTTGCAGCAACAAACTCTGCTTTAGCAGTGGATTAAGCCACAGTTTCTTGCTTCTTCGAGCTCCAAGAGAAAACACCAGATCCAAGAACAAAACAGTAGCCTGAAGTGCTTCTCATATCATCAATGGAATCTCCCCAATTGCTGTCAGAAAAACCAACTAACTTGAACTCCTTGCTTTTCATGAATTTGACACCAAAATCACTTGTCCCTTTAACATATCGAATCACTCTCTTGGTAGCCTTGAGATGCAATTCACTTGCGCAATGCATAAATCTGGACAAAATACTTATAGCATTCAAAATGTCAGGCCTTGTTGATGTGAGATACATTAAACAACCTATCAAACTCCTGAAATATCCCTCATCAACTTTGTCTGCACCATCTTCTTTGCATAGCTTCTCCTTTTGATTCATAGGAGTGATTACTTCCTTGCATTCTTCAAGCTTAAACTTCTTTAAGATCTCCTTCGCATACTTCTTCCGGCATATGAAAGCCTCATGCTTAGCTTGCTTAATTTCCATTCCAAGAAAGAATGACATTAAGCCGAGATCTGTCATCTCAAAGACCTTCATCATTTCTTGTTTAAACTCCTCAACCAGCTTTGCATCATTCCCTATTAGCAAAAGATCATCAACATAAAGAGAAACTATGAGGACATCATTGCTTAGACGTTTGACATAAAGAGTGGCCTCAGACATGCTTTTTTCAAAGCCTAAGCTTAACAAATGGTCATCAATTTTGTTGTACCAAGCTCTTGGAGCTTGCTTCAAACCGTAAAGAGCTTTCTTGAGAAGAAACACCTTGTCCTCCTCTCCTTTCTTCTCAAAATCTTTAGGTTGTTCAACATAAATTTCTTCCTACAAAACACCATTTAGAAATGCTGATTTTACATCAAGTTGATATACTCTCCAATTCATTTGAGTAGCTACAGCAAGCAGAATTCTTATGGTGTCCAATCGAGCGACTGGTGCAAAGGTATCCGAGTAGTCCACGTCAAAAACTTGAGCATAGCCCTTTACCACAAGTCTTGCCTTGTGTTTGTTGATAGAGCCATCAGTATTGAGCTTGGTTCTAAACACCCACTTGACTCCAATTACTTTTCTATCTTGAGGCCTTTTCACTGGAATCCATGTATTGTTCCTCTATCATGGACAGCTCCTCGTTCATTGCTGCTATCCACCTTTTATCATTTCTTGCTTCTTCATAATCTACAAGTTCACACACAACAATGTTGCATCTTTGATAAATGTCAGAAAGCAACCTAGTTCCTCTCACGGGGATATTATCTACTATTTCATTTTGTCTTTCTTCATCTTCTTCAGTGCTTGAACTAAAGAGCTTGAATTTTGGCTCTACCACGATCTGACTTCTCTTCTTTGCATCATCCCAGTTCCATTCTTTATCCTCCACGAAGTGGACATCCCTGCTAACTATAATATTTCCAGTTTGTGGTTGGAAAATTTTATAGGCCTTGCTGACTATACTATAGCCTATAAAAATACCCATTAAAGCTCTTCTATTTAGCTTGTCACGCTTACTCTGTGGAATATGAGTGAAGCACAAGCAATCAAAAACTTTAAGATATTTCAGAGTTGGTTTGTAACCATACCATGCCTCATATGGTGTTTGATCTTTCATTGCCTTTGTGGGAAGTCTGTTTTGAAGAAACACAGTCGTACTTGCTGCCTCTGCCCAAAACTTCTTTGGCAAATTCTTCTCATGCAGCATGCATCTTGACATTTCCATGATGTACCTATTTCTCCTCTCACTAACTCCATTTTGCTGAGGAGTGTAAGGGGCTGTAAATTGATGCTTAATGCCTGCATCTTCACAAAACTTGTTGAATTGTACCGAAGTGTACTCCTTCCCATTGTCAGATCTAACAATCTGAATTTTGCAGCCACTCTCATTCTCTACTCTTGCCTTAAACTTTCAAAAAACTCGAGCCACTTTTGATTTAAACTTCAAAAAAAAAAAATGCAACACATTCTGGTGAAATCATTAATAAAGGTAATATAATAGAGACTACCCTTTAGAGAAGGTGTTCTTTGAGGGCCTGAGACATCTGTGTGGATCAGTTGTAGCCTCCTTGAAGCTCTGCCAGTTGACTTTGAGAATGGTTTTCTATCGAGCTTGCCAAATTGACATGCCTTGCAGCTTGAAATCTGATTTTCAAATTCCGGAAGACCTTCTACCATTGTATTGGATTTCATTTGCAGCATCCCGTGGTGGTGGTAATGCCCGAGTCTCTTGTGCCAAATCTCAGTGACATTCTCCTTAATTGAGAAGGCTACCTGCTCCTCCTCCAATGGATTTAGGGCAAAACTTTTGCCTTTCATTCTTACTTTAAAGATTTCTTGGTTGGCTGCATCTCTAATTAGGCAAAAATTGTCTTCGAAAGCAACTTTAAACCCTCTTCCAATTAATTGACCAACACTCAACAAGCTTTGTTGAATTTCAGGAACAAAAAGAACATCGGGAATGAACTTTGTACTTGAACAACAAGTTATTGCAACCGTTCCCTTGCCTTTAACTGAAATATAGTCGCCATTCCCAATTCTCACTTTGGTGATAGTGGTAGGCCTCAAATCTCTAAAAAGCTCCTTATCATTGGTCATATGATTGGTGCAGTCACTGTCAATCAGCCAGCTCTCACTTGCTTCACTGATTGCAAAACATGTGGCTACAAAAAGTTGATCCTCCTCCTCTCGATCAACAAGTTTAGCCTCCTCTCCTTGCTGTGGATTTTTGTTTTTGCATATGATGGCTTCATGTCCAGTTTGATTGCATTTTTTGCATTTTGCATCAGGTCTTCTCCAATATCTAAAAGGTGGATGACCTTTTTTCCCGCAATGTTGACAGGGAGGATAGTTCCCTTTTACTCCAGCTTTCTTATCTCTGGCCTTGTTTTTGTTGCCCGATGTTGAACCTTCGCCTGTTGCTTGAGTCTTCTTGCTTTTCCGCCATCTAAATTTGCCATCATCTTGATGCTTGGCTAATAAGGCTGCTTCAACAACTCCCTCTTGCCTCATTACATGCCTTTGCTCTTGTGCTTGCAGGGCACTTAAGAGTTCTGCCAGTGTGATCGCGGACAGGTCCTTCGTGTTTTCGAAGGTGGTTGTTGTGGCCTCAAACCTTTTAGGCAGTGTCACAATGTCGCAACCCTAAAAAAATTTGTTCATTTCCTCGGGCTAATGGATTATTAAGACTAATCTTAACTCGGGCCCTCCCAAGCCCTACCAATTCGCAATTTAGGGTTTAAGCTCTTAACGTGCAAATGTTTTCATGCTTGGAGTCGCCACTAATCATTTTACGGTAGGCTGATTAGAAACCTAAATAAAACATAGGGAGATATGTTTTATTCTTACGAACTAGAGATTCTAAGCCCGGGGACTTGATTACGCTAGATCTAGTCTAACGCCCTTTCGGTACCTTTTCTTTTCAAAAATGTTTTATCAGGCAGTTTGGATCCATTTTAACTTAATTACTAACATGTGAGGTGTTCACACGGGTGCGCAAATCACCAATTTAACACCCAGGAAAGCATTAAATAAATTGCAAGCTTAGGAGAACAACTTACCTCGAACCAACGCAAGCATCTGCATTGTTAGCTAGAAAATCACATCAAACACCCTAATATGATTTCTAGTTAACAAACAATCGCTCAATTTCTCTTTTTTGATTTTCCACTTATTTAAATGAAATCTAGTCTACATGCAATGACGTGCAAAAAAATGACATGCGAATTAATGCAACCTAGCATGCAAACTATATGTTATACGACGACGTGACTTAATTCTAATGATGGATGCAATGATATATTTTTGGTATTTTTCTCATTGAAATTCGGAATTAAAAATATGCCTAAATTAACATGCAACCTAACGACTTCTCTTTTTGGTATTTTCTATTGAAATTCGGAATAATAAAAATACCTAAAATAACGTGCAACCTATGATGACTTAATCTATCCTAGAATGACTTATTTTTGAGATTTTTGTGTAAAATTCGGAATAATAAAATAACGTGAATAATCCATTAGGGTTAAAATAGTACCTAATTTAAACTAGGAAACATGCCACCTTAAGTCCTAATTTAAATTATATACTTATCTCATCCTTCGGGATATATTCAAAAATCCTAGACATGCAAAACTCCAATTTAATCTAAATGGTATTTTTTTGAATTTTTCTGTTTTATTTGAAAAGGCAAGAAATTTAAACAAATAAGGATAGCAATCAATTCAAATCAACCACGCGATCCGCCAAATTTTTTTCAAACTCGGATTAGGCACAAAATTCGAACTATCGGTCATATCTATAGGGTTATAGATATTGACGGATAGTCGATCATTCAAATTTAAAAAGCTAATGAAATTCATTATCGTGTCCAAATAGTTATGGATAGGATAATAATTTCTCGTATCGCCGCGTATCAGACCTTAGGGTTAAAGTTGGATAGTCGTCCAGATACGTTGCTAAATTAGGAAATTTTCCTAATTTGAATATTTGAAAATATCGCGAATATCACAAATATTATTTTAAGACATCTAATTATCCATGTGATATTCATGCAATATTCAAAACACTCAAATTAGGAAACTTAATATTCTGAAAATATATCAGATAATGTTCACTCACCTAATTTGGATAACTTCCAAATTTGAATCGAGGTCGGGATTGAGCTCGGGCTTGCGGACCGGGATCGGCGATGGGACGGCGAAGACAACGGCGAGGCACGGCACGGCGGGGCTCACGGCGTCGGGACGGGAAGGACGTCCGGCAAGGCTGCTGTTCCGGTGGGCACGAACAAAGGTGCACCGGGTACTGTTCCGGCGAGAACAGTGGGCTCCGGCAAGGGGGAACGGCGTCCAGGCAGCGGCGAGCAACTCGGTGGCCTCATTGGTGGCTGGGACGGCACAGCTGGGGTGGCTATGATACGGCAGCTTCGGAGGACAATATGGGCGAACGGCGGTGAGAGAGGCTGCCGCGGCGGCAACCTCCAGGCGGCGAACAGCGGGCAGCTCCAAAGGGCAGGTTGTTCGAGCAAGGCGGGAGAGAGGCGGCGCGGCGGCGATCTCCTCCGGCGGTGCTGCAGGGGCGTCTGGACAGTGGCGCTGTGGAGGGCGGTGGTGCGCAGCGAACGATGGTCTGCGGCTTCTCCGGCGACAGCAGCCACGTGCGGCTGCGTGGGCGCCGGCGTGCGGAGGGGACGGCGGCGGCGAGGGGTGCTACACCGATCTCTCCTCCCTTTCTCACTCTCACTCTCCCTCTCTCTCAAAAGACTGATATGAAAATTCTCACGTGTTCTCAAAAATTCAGATATGAAAATTATGTTGTATCCTCATAAAATTCTTACATAATGACATATTTATAAGATTAATCTAGGTCAGATTAGATGGGCTTAATGTCCTAATGGGCTTAAGCTTGGGCTTAGGCTTTAATTAACAACTAAATGGGCTGAATTAACTTAGGCTTTAATTAATTAAACTCAACATACTAAATTAAGCCCAAATTAAAACAACCAAGCCCGTTTGACTTGAAATTCCCGGCCCCTGCATTCCGAGCGAGCCGAGTTTCATTCGATGAAATTTAAGCTCGTTCGCCATCGCCGGTCCGATGCAATAATGCAATTAAATCTAAATGAACCTAAACTATATGTTATGCAATTTAAATATTTTGGTTTAGGGGTTAAAAATTAATCCCTAATTTCCTATGCAAATTACACTAAATGTTTGGTAAAATTTAGGTGTCAACACACAAGAATTTTTTCGACAATTCTTGAGCCTGTTAATGAAGAACCGAGTAACCGAACTCGATTGGCTGTCCCGAGAAGTCTGTTAGCATACTCCTTTATGGTCTCAGTTTCCTTCATTTTCTGCATCTCAAAATCATGGATTAGATTCAACACTTGCATTCCACGAATTCTCTCATCTCCTTCATACTCAGATTTGAGAAAATCCCATATCTCATTTGCCATCTTGAGAGACATAATTCGAGAAAAAATGGTGGCCGAAACTGCAGCAAACAAGCAAGCTTTGGCCTTTGACTTCTTTGTCTTCTTCTCCTTATGAGCTTTGATATGAGCCATGGTTGGATTGGCAGGAAGTGCAGGGATTTCATAATCTTCTTCCACTGCTTCCCAAAGATCCAAAGCATCCAGGTATGTCTCCATGCGTACTGCCCATATCTAGAAGTTATCTCCATCGAACATTGGTGGAGTAATTGAAGAGAGACCAGTTTCGGCGTCCATGGCTCATCAAACTCAGACAGGTCCCTTAAGAAGAGAGCTTTGATACCAATTGTTGGTTTTTTAGTCGAGAGAGGAAAGACAACAGACTTAAGAAAGGCGTATGAAAGGAAAGACAACTTCAATTCATAACTTCAGCAAACATTACAATTTAAAGGAAGGAAAAATAACCAACCACTAACAACATGGCCCTACAAATAAGCCACGATCAATAGCACTAATAAAAATAGCTTAACCGCTTCCTAAAGACTAGGACAACCATCTAACAAACTAAAATAACAAAAACATATGCTGTACGTGAACATGTTTCCGTCCTGAAGCATATTCCTAACAAAGTGTACAAATATAAGTGCAATGATTGTGTCCTTATAGTGTGATCTATCGTGTGAAAGTAACATCACTAGCCAGTTTTAACTTGCATTGTTGATTACTAGTTGAATCTGGCCACCGTTAAGGCTATTAATTAGAGAGTGGACATAGGCTTAGGTATAAAGTTGAACCACTACATATCGCCGTGTGATATGTTATCTCACTCTATTTACATATTAGCATTAATTACACACGTCGACTTGCATCTGATACTATCTTGTGTGCTGAATGGTTAATATTCCATGAAGTTTTACAATATCTTCATACAACCTATTCAACCCCCCCTTTCTAAGTTATATTGTTAGTATCAACAATTGGTATCAAAGCTTGGTTGTTTGTATATCGAATTACCCTACTTATGAGCATAAAGATCTATTTACATGACTAACCTTGGCAGTTTCTTTGCTCATGACTCTCGTGCTCCTAACAAGCCTCCATATTTTAATGGATCCAACTATTGTTACCAGAATTAGCACATGCAAGTTTACATTAAAGTGACTGATCTACTTATGTGGGAAGTCATCGAGAATGGACTTGTTGTTCTAACGAGAGCACTTTTCCAAGCTGCTCAATAAGAATGCGATGATCAACCTCCTGTTGCTGCTGCTGTAGCTCAACTCGAGGAGACTAAGAGAAGACAAGCTTATAATGCAAAAGCAAACCATTTACTTTACATCTCTCTCTCTCTCTCTCTCTCTCTCTCTCTCTCTCTCTCTCTCTCTCTCTCTCTCTCTCTCTCCGAGTTTAAACAGAATCTCTTCATGTGTTACAGCGAAAGAAATCTAAGATCAACTTCAAGTTACATTTAAAGGAACTGATTGTCTGCGGGAAAGGAAGATGAACATTCTTCTCGGAATGTACGAGACGTTCAAGATGAAATAAGATGAGACGATCATGCAAATGTTCATAAAATTTATGGAAATCATGAATGGTCTTACCAATCAAGTAAAGATCTTCACTAATGCTGAGAAAGTGAACAAGCTTTTGAGAACCTTAGCAAAGGAGTGGAGTCAAGCGAAGACTTCAGTTCGTGAGACAATGAGAATTCAATCAATCACGATGGATGAATTGATAACTCTAATGTCTTACAAAGCTGAACACTTTAACGAAGAATCCAACGCCAAAGGTAAGAAGGCTATTGCTTTCACATCTAATTGCGATGATGCGGGAAATCCTTCAACATCCGATGAAGATAATGATGATGACATGGCTCTAATTACAAGAAGATTAAAAAGCTCGATGACGATGGGAAGCAACTACAAAGGAAAGAGGCAAGTAAAATTTTGAGATGGAAAGAGACCTTTCAAAGCAAAAGATGATTTCAAATGAAAGGTGGTGGTATATTACAAGTATCGGAAACCTGGACATGTCAAACCTGATTGTCCTCTCCATAATAAGAAGAAAGGAAGGACAACAAAGAAGTGTGCACTCCAAGCTGAAACCTAGAGTGACATGCGAAAGCAGTGATCAAGATGTTGATCATGCCAGCATATATCTCATCACTGATTTCAAGGTTGGCGAGGAAATTGAGGTGAAAAGACCAAGTACCAAATGCTATATGGAGAGTGGATGCTCGTGTCACGTGATCGGAGATGCTAAAAAATTCCTATCCTTATCCCAAGTTGGCGGAGGAACTGTCAACTTTGAAGGAAAATGTAAAGGAAGGATAGTTGATAAAGGGTGTAAGTACAGCGCAAGTGCCATAACTTTTGTACGGAGAACACTTAAGTACTATAATTTTTTTTTTGGCTCACTTGAGTGACATAGCTTTCAAAATAAAGATCACTTAAGTGCCACTTACGAGTTGGTCATGAGGACTCAAAACCGCGGCTTTTTTGGCCGAACGGTAACCTTTCTGGCGAGGCGAGCACCACTAACTTGAAGAGGGGATGTCGGTGAATCATTCCATGGCCTTCGTTCATCTCGAAATTTCCGTTTTAACCTCCGTTGAAGAAGGTAAAAATACTTTGTAGTCACACAATTTATCGAGCCGATTTGTGTGATTACGAAGCATTTTTACCTTCGTTAACGGAGGCTAAAATGAAAATTTCGATACAAATGGAGGCCAAGAAATGATTCACCGACATCCCCTCTTCAAGTTGGCGGTACTCGCTTCACCAGGAAGGTCACCGTTTGCTTGGAAAAGCCGCGGATTTGGGCCCTCACCACCAATCCCTCTGATAAGCTTGTCGTGAGGGCCTGAAACCGCAGCTTTTCCGATCGAACGGTGACCCTCCCAGCAAGACGAGCACCACCAGCTTGAAGAGGGAGTGTTGGTGAATCATTCCATAGCCTCTGTTCATATCGAAATTTTTGTTTTAGTCTCCGTTGATGAAGGTAAAAATGTTTCGTAGTCACACAAATTGGCTCAATAATTGTATGACTACAAAGCATTTTTACTTTCGTCAACGGAGGCTAAAACGGGAATTTTGAGACCAACGAAAGCCATGAAATGATTCACCAATACCCCCTCTTCAAGCCGGTGGTGCTCGCCTCACCGAGAAGGTCACTGTTTGGCCGGAAAAGCCATGGTTTTGGGCTCTCACGATCAACTCATAAGTGGCACTTAAGTGATCTTTTTTTTGGAAGTTATGGCACTCAAGTGAACCAAAAAAAAGTTATGGCATTTAAGTGTCCTCCGTACAAAAGTTATGATATTTGCGTTTTACATACCCCATTGGTAAAGGCAACATCAAACTTGGAGAGCTTATCGTTGAAGATGTAACACTAGTCAAAGAACTAAGGAACAACCTTATAACTATCGGTCAACTTTGTGACAAAGGATACGTGATTAGCTTTAAAGATGGTGCAGTTTTGCGCTTGCACTAGTACTTATTTTTGCATATAATGCAAGCACAAGGCTGCACTAAAATATTTGAGATTGGTCCTTAATGTTGCAGTGTTGATTTTTATGCATTGGAATGTGTATATGCAAGGTGTGTTAGCAAGCAAGTGGTCCTCATGCCATGGGGGAGTATTTTAGAAAGTGAAATCAAAATATCACGTTTTAAAAAATTGAATAGCACAAGTGATCACTTCTTTATAACAATTGGCACGAAGTGATCACTTTAAAACAAAAAAATGGCACTCAAGAGATCACTATTTACAAAGTTTGGTACTCAAGTAATTACTCGTGAACTCGTTACCCCTTGTGAACTTGACCAACCGTTACAACAAACCAGCAAACCAACATTTCAATACAAATCAAATTGGACGATGTCAAAAAGGTCAAATTAGAGAACTTGTCATTTTCACTTGGATTGAAATGGCAACAAGGCAAGTTGAATATGTCCATGCTTAACTGAATTCCAATCCATATCTAGTCAAAATCATCTAGGTTTGCAGCAAGCCTACATTCCCAGCAAAGATTGCAGCAAACCAGCATAACACCGAGAATACACAACTAAACTAAACTTACAAATTACCCCGATACACTATAGAAGACTGAGAAATTTCTCATCATTTACTTTACATTTGAGCATAATATAGGCCAACTAAAACAACAACAACACAAGTAACACTCAATAACACTTTCTTTCACTTTTCATCCTTGAAACTTCATTCTTCAAATGATTAGTCAGAGATGCTAAGGCATTCATTTTTGTTTGCATTGAGTCAACATCTTCTAGCTCGTCCGTTAATGTAGGTGGAGGTTGATGTTGTCTTTCAAAAAGCTCCAAGATCACCTATGTTGCTCGACCTATAAATTTCACATCAACTCATTTAAAATATTTGCACTTCGACCCTTCTCTATATTTGGCACATCTAGGGAATCTTCTCTCGGGATTCAACTAGTAGCCTACAATAACAGTATTATTTAGCTTCTTCTTTGTTTCGTTGAAATGAATATGAGCCACTTGTCACTCTCGTGCTCTCCATTTGCAAGATTGAGCTATTAATTTTGGGGCCAAACCGAATAAGCGTTTCAATTTAGGGTTGTGGTCGATTTAGGGTTTTCAATTTGGGAATTTCCTTGTAAGTTGTGATTTAAGGTTTATATTTGGGGAAAAACTTGTAGATGACGTCGTTTAGGGGATAATATGCTGATTAGGCAAGTCGACGAATCACGTCAGACAGAGAAATTAATAAAATATGACAACGTTAGATTTCCAGCCACGTTAATTGCAGTTGGCACTTGAGTGATTACTCTTTTTAAAAAGTAGCACTTAAGTGATTCGAACAATTTTTTGGTACTATAGTGAGCACCATACGAAACTTTTGCCTTTTTAGTGTCCTTAGACCCACTAATTAATGAGGTGTGAATTCCCTTAGAAGTTCTCGTTAAAAATATGTTTCGAGTTTGATTATGTTACATGGGACTTGATCCAATGGAAGTCCAACCCATAAGATCTTAGGAGAGCACGCCTAACAGGATCGATCCAAGGTCGAAAGCAAATATTCCAACGCTAAACGTTCTTGTAATACTGATTTTGCCGAAGTGCGTGAACAACATTGTTGGTGTTCACCGCAGTTCGAGGTGCTTGGGCTACCGCAAGTGAAAAAGACCCTTCTCCATGTCAACGTGTGATGAAACAATAGCAGTTGAAATTAAAAAAAAGAAGAAAACACAAAATTTTGTTTGTTTAGCGAAAATTAAATGATTTTAAAAATATTTTAGTAAAAATAATCGCTTGCATAACTCAAAATAATTAGTGTCGCGACCCTAAAAAATTTTATCATTTTTCTCGGGCTAATGGATTATTAAGATTGAACTTAACTCGGGCCCTCCCAAGTCCTACCAATTCGTAACTTAGGGTTTAAATCTTTAGCATGCAAATGTTTTCATGCTTAGAGTCGCCACTAATCAATTTGCGGTAGGCTGATTAGAAACCTAAATAAAACATAGGGAGATATGTTTTATTTCTACGAACCAGAGATTCTAAGTCCGGGGACTTGATTACGCTAGATCTAGTCTAACACCCTTTCGGTATCTTTCTTTTCAAAAATGTTTTATCAGGCAGTTTGGATCCATTTTAACTTAATTACTAACATGTGAGGTGTTCACGCGGGTGCGCAAACCACCAATTTAACACCCAGGAAAGCATTAAATAAATTGCAAGCTTAGGAGAACAACTTACCTCAGTGTAACGCAAGCATCTGCATTATTAGCTAGAAAATCACATCAATCAACTCTAATATGATTTCTAATTAACACGCAATTCACTCAATTTCTTTTTTTTGGATTTTCAATTATTTAAATGAAATCTAACCTATATGCAATGACGTGCAAGAATGACATGGAATTAATGTAATCTAGCATGCAAACTATATGTCATGCGACGACGTGACCTAATTCTAATGACAGGCAAAGGATTTATTCTTGGTATTTTTTTTGTGAAATTCGGAATAAAAAATACGCCTAAATTAACATGCAACCTAATAACCTCTCTTTTTGGTATTTTCTATTGAAATTCGGAATAATAAAAATACCTAAAATAACATGCAACCTATGATGACTTAATCTACCCTAGCATGATTTCTTTTTAGGATTTTTGTTTAAAATTCAGAATAACAAAATAACATGAATAATCCGTTAGGATTGAAATAATACCTAATTTAAACTAGGAAACATGCCACCTTAAGTCCTAATTTAAATTAAATACCTATCTCATCCTTCGGGATATATTCAAAAATCCTAGACATGCAAAAATTCTAATTTAAATAACAAAACAGATTTTTTTTATTTTCTTTTATTTGAAAAGGGAAGCAATTTAAACAATCAAGGATAGCAACCAATTCAAATCAACCACGCGATCCGCCATATTTGTTTCAAACTCGGATTAGGCACAAAATTCAAACTATCGATCATATCTATAGGATTATAGATATTGACGGATAATTGATCGTTCAAATTTGAAAGCTAATGAAATTCATTATCGTATCCAAATAGTTATGGATAGGATAATAATTTTCCTTATCGCCGCGTATCGAACTTTAGGGCTAAAGTCGGATAGTCGTCCAGATACGTTGCTAAATTAGGAAATTTTCCTAATTTGAATATTCAGAAAATATTGCGGATATCGAACATTATTTTAAGACATCTAATTACCCACGTGATATTCATGCAATATTCAAAACACTTGAATTAGGAAACTTAATATTCTGAAAATATATTTGATAATGTTCACTCACCTAATTTGGATAACTTCCAAATTTGAATCGAGGTCGGGATTGAGCTCGGGCTTGCGGATCGGGACAACGGTGACAATGGGACAGCGACGGCAACGCGGTGGATCATGGCTGCACCAGCGGGGCTGCTTCGGCGAGCTCGGCTGTAGCAGAAACGCAGCAAGGGCGGCGGCGTTGGTACGGTGGCTCCGGGCTATGGATGATGGTGAGGAGCGCCGGCGTGGCAAGGTGGGACGGCTGCTGCAGCGGCATCGATGGAGAGCTGCAGCTAGCAGCAGCCGTGGACGGCGTCAATGGGAGGCGGGGCAGGCACGGCGACGCACTACAGGGCGGTGGCTGGTAGCGGTGTTGCGGAATAGGGGCAGCAGCGGCGGCAAGGCTCCGGCTGTGGGCACCGCAGGGACAACGATCAGCAGCTATCTCCAGCAAGAGAGGCTGAAGCGAACAACGACACGTGGCGGTCTTCGGCGAGGGGCAACACGGGCGGTGGTGTCGCGAGAAGGAGCTTCCGGGGAGAGCGGCGTGTCGTGCGACAGTAGACGTACGGCGGTGAGGTGTGGCGAGAGGCGGTTTGCGCGGTGGTCTCCGGGTGGCTGGGTGACAATCTTCACGGTGGTGGGCGGAGCAGTGAAGTCGACGAGGGGCTGGCGGTCGTGGCTGGGACGGTACTTCGGGGCGCCCGACGTGCGGCGGCATACGGGGTGCTGCGCGGTGAGGCGCGGCTGTGGTGGTGGCACGGTGGAGGCCGGCGTGCCTCTCTCTCTCACTCTCACTTTCTCTCGAAAATTTCTAATCTGCAAATTCTGTCCTCTGAAAATTGTGTTGTCCTCTTTAATTCTGACCTAATAACATGTTTATATAGTATTAATCTAGGTCAATTGGATGGGCTCTAGAGTTCTAATGGGCTTAGGCTTGGGCTTAGGTCTAATTAAATTAAATGGACTGATTTAACTTGTGCTTCTAATTAATTAAACACAATGGGCTAAATTAAGCTCAAATTAAAACAACCGAGCCCGTTCAACTTGAGATTCCCGACCCCTTACATTCCGAGCGAGCCGAGCCTTGTTCGATGAAATTTAAACCTGTTCGCCATCGCCAATCCGATGCAAAAAATGCAATTAAATTAAAATAAACCTAAACTATATGTTATGCAATTTAAATATTTTTGTTCATGGGTTAAAAATTAATCCCTAATTTTCTATGCAAACTACTCTAAATGTTCGGTAAAATTTAGGTGTCAACAGCTGCTCCTCTTTGAAGGTGAGCTCACAGAGGTTGTATTTAAAGACTAAATGATACCTAAATTTCAACCATGCAAAATGCAATGTATATTGTTTTTGTCGGGATTATAAGTTCCATTTTGGAATGCATTAAGAAATGATGTATGCTGACATGAAAGGAAAACATACCTGGAATTATTTACCTGGCAGAAGCAAGATAATGCAATTCGAGGCATGACTCTAACTTTGCATGTTGCTTGGCAAATGTCTGGGCTCAGTCCCATAAGTATTGCCTGATGAACTGTTGATGAACTTCGGTGATCTGCAATTAAGTCAAAACACACAAAGAAAGCTCAACGTATCCAATAATCATCTGGATTAGTGAGAGCAATTTTTAACAAAAATGAAAAACGTTCCGACCTTTACAAACTACCTATACATCTCCATAGGTATTTGTAAAGATTTAGCCGCTGCGCCTATATCCTTGACTCATAGGTGTGTCACGGGGGAACTCAAGAGGATATTCCGACCCTTATAAAATACCTATACATCTCCATAGGTATTCATAAGGATTTGGCCGCTTCACCTATATCCTTGACTCATAGGTGAGTAGCGGGGGAACACCTGGGATTGAGGAATATTCCGACCTTTAAGATACCTATACATCTCCATAGGTATTCATAAAGATTTGGTCGCTTCACCTATATCCTTGACTCATAGGTGAGTAGCGGGGGAACATCCGGGATGGGGAGAATATTCCGACCTTTATTAGATACTTATACATCTCCATAAGTACTTATAAAGATTTGGCTGCTGCGCCTATATCCTTGACTCATAGACACGTCGCGAGGGAATATCTCGAGATTAAAGAAGTATTCCGACCTTTACAAGATATCTATACATCTCCATAGATACTTGTAAAGATTTGGCCGCTTCAACTATATCCTTGACTCATAGGTGAATTACGGGGGAATCTTCTTGAGATTATAAAAATCTGTGATTTGGTGAATAAAATGGGCTAGCCCGAATGTTCGAGGGCTCCTTGACAGAGTACCTGGACATCTTCAAAGGTACTTGAAAAGGCTTGATCAATAGACACCTGAACATCATGAAAGGCGTCTAGAGATTGCAACAAACTGATTCAATATAAGACCTGACGATTGCTCGTACAGGTTGGGAATACCTAGATAGTCATAGGCATCCAAGGGATAGAGATATACTTACCTGGTGATATCTCCAACTCTGAAGGTGTGTCTCCTGCTGGACACGATTTTAAGCAACATGTAATATGCATTAGCACACATATCAAGAACACATATACACATGCACTATGAATTCAATCGATTTTCATGCACGATGGTTTTGTCAAATTGGTATTATAAACCCCGTTGGGGAAAAATCATGACAAGACAATCCGAACTCACAAATGGGTGTCTTGAAAATGTCGAATGAGGGACTTCCGATCCGAAAGGGCTTTCTCTCATTCTCACCGAAAAGGCTGATCTATTGAGAATCTCTCTATCTCACCATCATCATGTCGACAAGGGTTCGAGTATTCTCGCAATCGGTACGACCTTACCAATCTCAGAGGTCTTTGCAAGGACTGTAACATGGGCTTAGTCAATGGCTTAGCAAAGGGGACTCTTCAAGTCAAGGCTATTGAAAGAAAATACTCTGCAATTGTCTCCAGGTTTACAAGTCAAGAACCCTGCAAAATGAGATAGAAATTGACTTGCTCGCACTTCTTAGAGCTAAGCTTATAATATCTGAAACCCTACGTTAGTTCAAGTGCCCTAATCTGAAGAGACTTTGTAAGAGACGTAACGTAGGTTAGACTCATGGGTTAAGAAATGAATGGATCATTTAGGCTCAAAATGTGTATAATTGGGGTGAATAGGTTGGTGATCATCTTGGCATTGTTACCGGCCTTCTTCTTCACCAGAGATATTCTTCTCGGTAAATGTTCCATCGACTTCAGGTTCATCTCTTGATTCCTTTGAGACTACTCGACTGGAGATTCTGACATGTCATATCTTGACATTTTTTATTGGGCATTGACCTTGCTTTTACCAGGCACACTGTTTTTTCTTGCCCTTCCCTTTTTTTTTGATACATATGTCTTATAATGTACATGCTAGCCAACTATATCTGACTGATTGGCTCACTGTTTGAACTCAAAAGCTTCTCATCTCCAATCGTTACTCCGGGTACACTGCTTGAATAACGATGACTTTTGCTTTGCCCCAGTATGGGGGATGATCACCAACTGGGTTTAAGAAATGAATATGCAGGCTCAATTGGGCTTAGCAAAGGATAAAGTGTGTATAGGATAGAGAAAGAAATGCTCTTCGTCATCCTAAGACACTTGAACTTCACGTGAATTCATCTGAAAAAGCAACACTCGAAGATTGATGCAAATGAGAGCAAGAAAATTTCTACATATTTTTCACCTTATGATACTGATTTACCTTCAGTTTGCCCCGATAAGGGGTGGCTCTTAACAGGGGTAATTTTGAATGAATTTCTCCAAGTATTTAGGCTCAAAGTGGCGAAACAAGGAATAACATGTATTGTTTAAGGTGAAGAAATGGACTGCCTCTTGTCATTTCGGTCGTCGTACCTTTTGCAAGAGAACTTTTTACCTTGTAGATATGAAATTTTTCCACTCAACTCACTGGGGATTAGTACATGGGACTGTGTATAGGATAAGGCTTGCCTTCCATCATCCCGATGTACCTCATTCGACATACTTGATTCATTCCACATGAGTTATCAAATTGTCTGAATAGACTTCCCTTTTGAAGTTGACGATGCTGATTGACAAAATAACCATGCAGAAATTAAAGTCAATGCACACGTTTCATCTCAAAATTGATTGAAATTATTTATTCATCATTGAAATGTTTGCAATTCAAAGGTATAAAACCAAACATTGGAAAACTTTTGCTGCAAAATATCAGGTTTTATCAAGGATAATACATCTTTATAGCATCAGAATTAACAGGATTGGAGAACTCACGACCATCCATTTCTGCGAGAATCAGGGCACCTCCGGGAAGTACCTTCTTAACTACATATGGACAAATGTAGTTTGGAACAAATTTACCTCCGAGAACGGGGAAAATTGACAGCACCTTCCTTAGGACTAGATCATTTACCTGGAAGTGTCTTGGACGTACCTTTCGGTTGAAGGATCTAGCTATCCTCCGCTGATAGGTTTGATCATAGCAAATGGCTCTTAACCGCTTTTCATCAATCAGGTTCAACTGCTTGTGTCTTTGTCGTATCCATTTCACTTCAGACAACTCCACTTGAGATAAAACTCGCAAGGAAGGGATTTCTACTTCGACAGGTAGGACTGCTTCCATGCCATACACCAACGAAAAAGGGGTTGCACCGACAGGTTCGGATGGAAGTCCGATATGCCATAAGTGCAAATGGCAATCTTTCGTGCCAATCACGATAGTTTTCAGCTGTCTTGGCCAAGATCTTCTTGATGTTCTTGTTAGCGGCTTCAACTGCTCCATTCATCTGTGGACGATAAGGAGACGAATTCAAATGCCGAATCTTGAACTCATCGAACAACTGGTCCATGAACTTGTTGTTCAAATTCGTCTCATTATCTGTAATAATAGCTTCGGGAACACCGTAGCGAGCGATTATGTCCCGCCTGATGAATCTTACAACATTCTTCACAGTAATGTTAGCATAAGACGCGGCTTCAATCCACTTGGAGAAATAGTCAACCGCCACCAAGATGAATCGGTGTCCATTCGATGCCTTGGGATTGATCGGGCCAATCACATCGATGCCCTACATCGAAAAAGGCCATGGCTCGGATAACTGATGTAACTATGTAGGGGGAACATTTAACTTATCCCCATGAACTTGACAGCGGTAACATCTTCGAACATATTGAATACAGTCACTTTCAAGACTAAGCCAATAATAGCCTAACCTCATGATCTTCTTAGCCAACATGTGGTCATTCATGTGTGGACCACATATCCCCCTTGTGTACTTTTTGCATGATTCTAGTGGCTTCAGCTGCGTCTACACACCTTAGCAGAATTTAATCATAAGACCTTCTGTACAGCTTTTCACCACTGACGAAGAATTTTGAAGCCATTTTCATTATGTACTTCCTGTCGACTGGAGTGCTTCCCTCAGGAAATTCTTGTCTCTGGATATAATTCATGATATCGTAATACCATGGCTTTTCATCAGGTTCTCCGGTCACAACCATACAGTAGGCCGGTTTTGTTAGGATTTCGATCTTCAAGGGTTCTACCTCTACTCCACCAGTCACTTGCAGCATGGAAGATAAAGTAGCTAGCGCATCAGCGAATTGATTATGGGATCTTAACAAGTACTCGAAGGAAATGTCTTCGAATTCCTTTATTATTTCTTCGAGGTATTCATGATATGACACTAGTTTGGTGTCTCTCGTCTTCCATTCTCCTACAGTTTGGAGAATAATCAAAGCGGAATCGCCAAACACCTTCAACTTGGATATCCCTATTTCTACTGTGGCTTGGAGTCCGAGGATCCAAGCTTCATACTCGGCTATATTGTTGATACACGGGAACACCAACTTTGCTGCTACTAGATAATGCTGCCCACCTGGGGATATTAAGACTGCCCCAGTGCCGGAACCAGTCAAATTCACGGCTCCATCGAAGAACATGGTCCAGGTGTCTTCCTTTATTACCAGAATGCGATCTTTTGGGGAATTCTATCATCATCCGAGATTCTAGGATTCTCAGCTAACACATTAGCAATTACTCGGCCTTTAACTGACTTCTGTGACATCATCTGGACATCAAACTTTGAAATTAAAATCTGTCATTTGGCCAATTTCCTTACCAAGGCTGGTTGTTCAAGTAAATACTTGATGGGATCATTCTCAGTCATGAGCAATGTCTGGTGATGCAATGTATACTGTCGCAGCCTATGGAGCACCCATACTAGTGCAGCACAAGTCTTCTCGGCTTCAGAATAATTCAACTCCGAGACGGTGAATTTCTTACTCAAGTAATAAATGGCTCGCTCCTTTCCATCTTCAGGATTTTTCTAGACTAACATCGCTCCCAAAGACTCACTATGAATAGTGAGGTAAAGAATCAGAGGCTGCCCCGGCATTGGCGGGACTAGCACTGGTGGTTTCATCAAATACTGCTTCAATTCATTAAACGCTTCTTGGCAATTATCGTCCCACTCCACTTGAGCATTCTTCTTTAGCAGTTTGAAGAATGGTTTAGCAGTTTCGAAAAGCTGGGAAATGAAATGGGCTATATAGTTCAATCTGCCGAGGAGGCTCCGTACTTCTTTCACGGTCGATGGGAGTTGCAGCTCACATATGGCCTTCACTTTGAAGGGATCGACTTCAATGCCCTTACTACTTACTACGAACCCAAGTAGCTTACCTGAAGTTGCTTCGAATATGCACTTCGCTGGATTAAGGCGGAGTTTAAACTCACAGAGTTGGTCGAACAATTTCTTCAGGGTGTCAACATGACTCTCTCCGGGTCGAGACTTCGCAATCATGTCATCGACATAGATCTCGATCTCCTTATGCATCATGTCATGGAAGAGGGTCACCATTGCCCGTTGATATGTTGCCCCGGCATTTTTAAGACCGAAGGGCATGACCTTATAATGGAATATTCCCCAAGGAGTGATGAACGTTGTTTTCTCCTTATCACCGTCCTTCATTCTTATCTGATTATAGCCCGAGAAACCATCCATGAAGGAAAATAGTTCAAATCCAGCAGTACTGTCTACCAGAACGTCTATGTGCGGTAATGAGAAATCATCTTTAGGGCTAGCCTTGTTCAAGTCGCGATAGTCGATGCAAACCCGAACTCGGCCATCTTTCTTCATGACTGGCATAATGTTGGCCACCCGGGTTGGATATTGAGTGACTTCGATGAATCTCACTTTCAATAGCTTCATGACCTCCTCTTCTATTTTCTTCGACAGCTCAGGTTTTGTTCTTCGTAGCCTCTGTTTCTTGGGTGGCACACCAGGATTAGTAGGTAAGCCGTGCTCTACAATAGACCAGTCCAAACCCGGCATATCAGCATATGACAAGGCAAAGATATCCTAGTAATCTCTCAGCAACTGGACCAGACGTTCGGCTTCATCTTCGGGAAGGGTTGCCCCTATTTTCACCTCCTTGGGTTCTCCGGAATCACCCAGATTGACGGTGATTGTTTGATCTACCGTCAGGACTTTAGGCTTTTCATACAGCTCTAGGTCGCGCTGAATATCCGAGGAATCATCGAGTTCGCCGGCATCATCGAGATCAGGCTCGGCGGCGCATAATTCATTAGATTGGACCGTTCTCACACCCTCATCTGTCGCAAGATTGCCCCTGAAACATAAAGTAAGGGATTTAGAAGGACAAACATGGCTAAACATTGCATTTCTTTATTTGTAAAATTTTTGTAATTAATTTTTTTTGTTTTTTTTTGTTTTTTTTTAAATTCATTTCGAAAAGGTTTTAATACGAGGAAGTATGAAGAAGCTCAGGCCTCAGAATTCTCCTTGGACTGTATTTTTCTTTTATCGGTTGGATATCATCACCGGGTTGGTTTGATATACCTCAACATGTTCTCAAAAACTGAAAATAACTTGTAATTTCATTGTTCATTTCAAAATGAATTACATTTATTGAATGGAAATTGCAACAATCAAAGCCTAGAAATGGAAATGAAGGCAGTACCCCAGACGGGGCAAATCCTAGAAAGCGATAAAAATTCCCACACAGGGGAGTGTGCGGAAAAGTAAAAGTTTTACTCTTGTGGGCCTGTGCCCATTCCCTCTAACGGTCCTTCTTCGATAGCTCCGATGAAGACGTCATTGAACAGGGCAGTGATTCCCTCTATTGCATCATCTGGGTCTTCTGTCTTTTGAGGTGTTGGATCATCCATACCTCCCCATCCGTCAGGGATAATATCACGGGGATCAACAAAGAAGCTCGGGGGCGCTGAGTACTTCACATAATAGTCGAACTTGTCGCTCGATTGTCCCAGAGTGTCAATCACCTCCTTTTCCTCGTGCATCATTCTTACAGGACCTGGGAAGGTGGTGCGAATGTGTGGGAGCAACCTACCACGCCCGAGTTCTTTATTGTTCGACCCTTCATTGGGTTGCGGTCTGTTTTGCTCAAGCTCTTGACCTCGACCTCGACCATATCCACATCTCTCATTATTTGGCGCAGTTGACCCTTGATACCCCAATCCAGAAATGCGGGGTCTTTGAGAAACTTCGACCGGTCGGCGGATACCTTGCCCATCCCTACCGAGGCCTTCGCTCGGAATGAAGCGATAGGAAACCATTACTCTTCCAACCATTATTGCAGTATTTGAGACCTCAGGAACTGGTGGTGATGACCCTCTAGCCGCATGTATGGTCGATACGAGCTCAAACGACTGATAGCTCGATTCTATCGTGCAATCTGGTTTGACATAGGGGATAGCCGTGGCATGATAGATCGGGTGTTCTTCCTCACCATGTACCATGACTAATTTCTTCTCCACCACGAACTTCACTTTCTAGTGTAGACTGGATGACACAGCTCCAGCAGTATGAATCCATGGACGACCCAACAAAAAGTTGAATGCGGTGGGAATGTCCATAACTTGGAATAGGATGTTGAACGCTGTTGGCCCTATCTGTATATCGAGGTGGATTTCACCCATCACTTCTTTTTTCGTTCTGTCAAAAGCTTGCACAGAGGTCTTCGCAGCATTTATCTTCGAAGGGTCTATCTTAAGGCGGTGTAGAGTCGCCAAAGGACAGATGTTCAAGGCTGAACCATTATCGATTAACACCCGGGCTACATGCGAGGCCTTATATTTGACAGAAATATATAGGGCCTTGGTATGTCATCTGCCTTCTAGAGGGGACTCCTCATTTGAAAAGGCTATAAGGTCTTTGAGGAGTATGGAACCTATAAATTCCTCCAATTTGTCGTGGTCGATCGTTTCGGGCACATGGACTTCACTCAACACCTTCATTAGGGCCTTTTGATGCTTGACGGACGTTTGGAGGAGTTCAAGCAAAGAGATTTGCACGGGCATCTTGCGCAGTTGCTCAACGATGTTGTATTCACTAGTCTTGATCACGGCCAGGAATTTCTTAGCTTCTTCATCGATAACAGGCTTCGTAGGTTGGGCATTAGCTTAGCCATAGGTACGTCCATACCTGGTGACTAAGTTGACATCGAGACTGTAAGACCAAGGGACAGCCTTATCATTAGAGTACTCATAAGGTTGAGGTATCTTGATCACAATTCCTTTATCGGTTGCAGGCATGTTTATTGCTATCTCCTCATCGTCGGCCGCATCTTCGAGCAGAGGCATGTCTTCAGGTAAGGAATCGAGCTTGTCCTCCCCGGTATTTAATGTAGCGAACTCCTCGTCCCAGTTAATAACGACCTCGGAGATAGTGAAAATGATGCCTGTGTGATCGGCATAAACAATCATCTCAATTTCTACCATTGCTGAGATTCTTTGTCTCATGATGACCGGAGAAATGGCCTCATTACTCGGGTAACACCCAACTTTCACCAGTTCAGCATAGACCTCAGCAGTGTACACCTTGACATTCTTGATTCGACCAGCATTAAAGCTGAAAACGGCATTCACATTACTCGCGTGATCAGGGAGCGGGTTACTCTGAACATTTGGCTTGGCGGGTTGGAACAAAAACACCTTCGTGTCTAGGAGGTTTTGGATTCGGTGTTTAAAGGCGTAACAATCGTCGGTTGAGTGCCCCAGCTCGCCCATATGATAATCACATTTCTTTGACGGGTTGAAGTTGTGGAACTGCTCAGAATTAGGCCACTTTGGCTCAGAGGTCAACAAGCCTTTCTTTCGAAGCACAGCCAATATTTGAGATAACGATCCAAGGAGGGGGGGTGAACTGCCTCTTATTGTTCCTCCTCTGAAAAGGTTGACGACCTGTATTTTGTTGTTGAGCTTCTGCTACTTGAATTGCCAGGGCGGGATTAGTATTCCGCCGGCTCGGTTGGTTATACGTTACATTCACTTCAGCCGCCGGTTCCTTCTCCTTCCTTGTACTAAATCTTTTGGTCGACGAGGACGGCTCCACAAACCACCCGTCTTTCAGCCGTATCTCGATCTGCTCGCCTATGGGGATGAGTTAGTTGAAGTTGTCAGCCGGGATGGCTACCATCCGATTACGGTATTCGAACGGGAGCGTTTTCACGAACATCCTCTTCAACTCACTGTCTATGGGCTTCGGGACGACCTGTGCGGCTAGATTTCTCCATCTGATGGCATAGTCTTTGAAGGACTCGGTCTTCTTCATTTGAGCACGCTCGAGATCATGGGTAGGAGTGATGTCTGTTATGAACCGGTATTATTTCAGGAACGCCTCACTGGCTTCCTTTCAGGTTTTGAGGCTATTTATCTTCTTCATGAGGTACCAGTTCAGAGCAGGGCCGATCAAGCTCGCTTGGAATGCATGGATCATCAGAAGCTCGTTGTCAACGTACGAAGTCATTTGCACGTGGTACAACTGAAGGTGGGCTTTTGGGCACGTAGTGCCATTGTACTTTTCAAAGTCTGGCATCTTGAACTTCTTCGGGACCTTGATCTGTGAGTACAGGGACAGATCAATTGAAGGCGAATCCTGTGAACCCTCCAGTTGCTTCACTCTCTCTTCCAGCTTATTGACTCGTTCATCGAGTTTATGTTTGTTGACAATGATCTGAACGGGGTCATCTTCCAAGTCAGGCATATCATCATCTTCCTCAACATCAATATTCTTTCCACTTGTATGCTTCGGGACTGATGCTTTAGGGGGTGCTAGAACAGGGATCGATCGAAGAGCCTTGATCTCAGCGGTCATTTGTTGCATTGCGACGGCAAGTTGCTTGATATGGTCTTCCATACCGACAACACGCTCCTGCAACTCAATTTGATCGCCCATTCTAGCTCTTGACCGTGTGCGAATAGGTGATCGTGATCGGTCCGTAGTTACCTAATTCGAAGATAAAACATGCATGCATAAGTGTGAAGCAAAAGCACACGCCGATCCATGACATTGGTCTAACCGCTTTGAATTGAAAAGACCTCTTTATTGAAATGATGAAAATTCTTATAACGACTAGTGACTTGAAATTACTTTAAACTGAAATAAATGATTCAATTTCTAAACAAACTGAAAGAATGAAACTAGAACGAGAAAACAACTTCAAGCTTTTTTTTTTTTTTATTTAGCTTGATCTATAGACATATGGGAGGCGACATCTTTCTTCAACTGCTCATAAGCCTGAGCTATCTTGGACGCTTTTTCTTGAGCTTCTTTGACCTTTCTCTTGAGGCGGTTGTTCTCTGAGCGATTGGCGGTCTTGAGAGGCACCTTGGGTATCATCGAGAGTAAATCCTGCGGGACTTGGTGTCATCGGATGTACTTGGTCGTCGCGAAGTAAGACTTATGTTCTCCTTTTAGTTCTCCTTCGGGTCGGCCTATCTTTAAAACACGGCACTTCTTCCACATCTTCTGAAGTTGAGCTAGGGTCTCTTCGTGGTCTTCGCTTTCGTCGGAGAAATCGACATGAAGGAGCTTGGGTTGTAACGCCAGAGGGAGCCCCTGGAGAATCTGTTATTGTCGGGATACTCTGGCGGGGTAGTACTCGATTGCGTCAGTGAAGCCCAAAAGTGGCACCGGTCCAACACCATTACACGTAAGCTGAGCTTCCTCGACATTGAACCAACTAGCATGCCATTGGAAACCTTGGGGTCTAGCGTTTTTCATAAAAATGATCCACTCTGAGTAATGGCAATCAAGTGCGTTTGCTTGTTTTTCTTTATAGCTTAAAATGGGGTGATTGGAATCACTGAGTTCGGATATTTTGAGTAAATCGCCACGTCCTTTAATGTGAGACAAAAACCAGATTTGCAATATTTCAAGGGGTGCATGAAATGTTTTGTCAACATTTTGTTTGAATTTAGCGAGAGAAATGAAAGTTTCAGCTAAAACGGTGTTGACAAAATTCTTTTCAAGACAGACTTGTTGGACGAACCATGCAATTGACAGATTACATGCATTCTTACAGTGAGGAAGAATTATGAACCCGAAGAATGTTAGTAAAAAGATTCTGCCTTTTTGAAAAGGTGTGGCTTTTTCAAAACATTGACTCAGAAATGAAAAAGGACATGACCCACGGTTTGCTTTCAAAACTTTTGTCAATTCATCTTTTCCGACATTCAAAAATTCTGACAACATTAGAGTGGAATCGACTCCCAAAGGTAGTGAAACTAACTCTGACTCCAAAGATTTTCCAATGAGCACACTATATTCTTCCAAAGTCGGGGTGAGCTCATGCTTACCGAATATAAAGGTGGATGTCTCGGGACACCAAAAGTGGGCTAGTGCTCGAACGAGGCCGGTACGGACTTTGACTTCTAATAGGGGGAGCAACCTTCCGACGTGGCCTTCCACTAACTTGCGGTTGATCGGACTAAGTAGATTCCACCAGGCACAGAGCTCGTCTTTAGGAGCATCAAGAATCCGGATGTCTGCCCCTCCCATAGTGTATAGACCAAAACTCACGACCAACCTAATGTCATGGACCGACCAAAGAAAAGACGAAACATAAATATTGGGAGATAGAGAATTAGAAAACTTACTTCACCAAATGGAAAAATGGCAATCACATAGACATACACATGAAAAGTGAGGTTCGATTTCTACCTAGACTCTGGCTTGCAAAATGGAGACGCGAGATTTACCGAGCTAAACCAGTCATGGTGGTGGTTAGGCTAGGATTCCCCAGACTCTGGCTTAGTCAAAGAGCCGACCCGAGTTGAGTGGCATATAACCGTGATGGGTACTCAATGACACCTTGAAAGAAATTTTCGGGACCGAGGAGGGCGACCCGTACCACATGATTTTGGTCAGGATATCCACTATCTCAGTACCATCTTAAACCTATGCCGCCCAGGTCTGGTAGTGGATAGTGTCTGCAGTATAGTGTAAATGTAAGGCATGCACAACAGGTTATATCAAACAGCGCTTCGTGCATAAATTAAACCATATATTCAACCACCTCTCTGCAAAACAAGGGTTAACAATCACGCCTCCCCTTATACCTCCCATTCTGCAAGAACATTTAACATCTTAAAATGTTAGGGACGTACCTGGGATCCTCGCTGCCAAACAAAAATTATTTTCGAAAAGAAAAATTGGCCTAAGTCCACTAAGAGTTTTAACTCACTAATCCCCAGCGGAGTCGCCAAGCTGTCGCGACCCTAAAAATTTTTATCATTTTTCTCAGGCTAATAGATTATTAAAATTGAACTTAACTCGGACCCTCCCAAGCCCTACCAATTCGCAACTTAGGGTTTAAATCTTTAGCATGCAAATGTTTTCATGCTTGGAGTCGCCACTAATCAATTTTTGGTAGGCTGATTAGAAACCTAAATAAAACATAGGGAGATATGTTTTATTTCTACGAATCAGAGATTCTAAGTCTGGGGACTTGATTACGCTAGATCTAGTCTAACGCCCTTTCGGTAACTTTTCTTTTCAAAAATGTTTTATTAGGCAGTTTGGATCCATTTTAACTTAATTACTAACATGTGAGGTATTCACGCGGGTGCGCAAACCACCAATTTAACACCCAGGAAAGCATTAAATAAATTACAAGCTTAGGAGAATAACTTACCTCAGTGTAACGCAAGCATTTGCATTGTTAGCTAGAAAATCACATCAATCAACCCTAATATGATTTCTAATTAATACGCAATTCACTCAATTTCTTTTTTTTGAATTTTCAATTATTTAAATGAAATCTAACCTATATGCAATGACGTGCAAGAATGACATGCGAATTAATGCAACCTAGCATGCAAACTATATGTCATGCGACGACGTGACCTAATTCTAATGACAGGCAAAGGATTTATTTTTGGTTTTTTTTTATGAAATTCGGAATAAAAAAATACGCCTAAATTAACATGCAACCTAATAACCTCTCTTTTTGGTATTTTCTATTGAAATTCGGAATAATAAAAATACCTAAAATAACATGTAACCTATGATGACTTAATCTACCCTAGCATGATTTCTTTTTAGGATTTTTGTTTAAAATTCGGAATAATAAAATAACGTAAATAATCCGTTAGGATTGAAATAATACCTAATTTAAACTAGGAAACATGCCACCTTAAGTCCTAATTTAAATTAAATACTTATCTCATCCTTTGGGATATATTCAAAAATCCTAGACATGCAAAAATTCTAATTTAAATAACAAAACAGATTTTTTTTATTTTCTTTTATTTGAAAAGGGAAGCAATTTAAACAATTAAGGATAGCAACCAATTCAAATCAACCATGCGATCTGCCATATTTGTTTCAAACTCGGATTGGGCACAAAATTCAAACTGTCGATCATATCTATAGGATTATAGATATTGACGGATAATTGATCGTTCAAATTTGGAAAGCTAATGAAATTCATTATTGTATCCAAATAGTTATAGATAGGATAATAATTTCCCATATCGCCACGTATCGAACCTTAGGGTTAAGGTCGGATAGTCGTCCAAATACGTTGCTAAATTAGGAAATTTTCCTAATTTGAATATTCAGAAAATATTGCGGATATCGAACATTATTTTAAGACATCTAATTACCCACGTGATATTCATGCAATATTCAAAACACTTGAATTAGGAAACTTAATATTCTGAAAATATATCTGATAATGTTCACTCACCTAATTTGGATAACTTCCAAATTTGAATCAAGGTCGAGATTGAGCTTGGGCTTGCGGATCGGGACAACGGCGACAATGGGACAGCGACGGCAACGCGGTGGATCACGGCTACACCGGCGATGCTGCTCCGGCGAGCTCGGCTGTAGCAGAAACGCAGCAGGGGCGGCGACGGTGGTACGGTGGCTCCGGGCTACGGATGATGGCGAGGAGCACCGGCGCGGCAAGGCAGGACGGCTATTGCAGCGGCGTCGACGGAGAGCTGCAGCTAGCAGCAGCCATGGACGGCGTCAACGGGAGGCGGGGTAGGCACGGCAACGCACTACAGGGCAGTGGCTGGTGGCAGTGTTGCAGAATAGGGGCAGCAACGGCGGCAAGGCTCCGGCTGTGGGCGCGGCAGGGATAACGATCAGCAGCTGTCTCCGGCGAGAGAGGCTGAGGCGAACAACGACACGTGGCGGTCTTCGGCGAGGGGCAGCACGGGCGGTGGTGTCGCGAGAAGGAGCTTCCGACGAGAGCGGCGTGTCGTGCGACAGTGGAGGTGCGGCGGTGAGGCGTGGCGAGAGGCGGTCTGTGTGGTGGTCTCCGGGTGGCTGAGTGACAGTCTTCACGGTGGTGGGTGGAGCAGCGAAGTCGACGAGGGGCTGGCGGTCTTGGCTGGGACGGTGCTTCGGGGCGCCCGACGTGCGACGGCGCACGGGGTGCTGCGCGGTGAGGTGCGGCTGCGGTGGTGGCACGGTGGAGGCCGGCGTGCCTCTCCCTCTCACTCTCACTTTCTCTCGAAAATTTCTGATCTGCAAATTCTATCCTCTGAAAATTGTGTTGTCCTCTTTAATTCTAACCTAATAACATGTTTATATAGTATTAATCTAGGTCAATTGGATGGGCTCTAGAGTTCTAATGGGCTTAGACTTAGGCTTAGGTCTAATTAAATTAAATGAACTGATTTAACTTGGGCTTCTAATTAATTAAACACAACGTGCTGAATTAAGCTCAAATTAAAACAACCGAACCCGTTCGACTTGAGATTCCCGACCCTTTGCATTCCAAGCGAGCCGAGCCTTGTTCGATGAAATTTAAACCCGTTCGCCATCGCCAATCCGATGCAAAAAATGCAATTAAACTAAAATAAACCTAAACTATATATTATGCAATTTAAATATTTTTGTTCAGGGGTTAAAAATTAATCCCTAATTTTCTATGCAAACTACTCTAAATGTTCGGTAAAATTTAGGTGTCAACAATTAATTAATAAGAAAAATATTTTCATTATCGATAATAATTTATATCTAAATCTTTTCATAAATGATGAAAATATTTTTAAGTGATTCATCTTTGCAAAAGATGCAAACGACAATTTTTAATAAATTTTTTTTTAAAAAAATCACTTTTCGGAAAATAAATGCGCTCGAGATCAACATTAATCTTTTGTTCCTCGCGGAGCACGTTGATTACTGATACTCCACGTGAAGGAAAGATCAAAAGAGCCCACTTCACGTGACACCATAACTGTAGCGACAAGTAAACAAACAACAGCGACTGTGTCCTCTTATGAAGGATTGGTGAATGCATTTGTCTCGACTTAGCACATTCGTGACCTTTTTGGCCGGACACCGTTGATTTATAGCACCAGCGTCAATGTCCCCCCTTGTTATCTTTTCAGGCCACGTTAGCGTTCAGTCTTTCTTTAGAAACAAAACAGGACATGTTCCTAACTTTTATGTGTTAAAAACGTTTCTTTGCTAAACGTTATCACTCAGTCTTGTTGCTTTGTTGGTAAGGCATAATATTACCCAGCCTACCGAACATTAGCAATCTTTCACATGAACACGATTCAATCTTCCCTAATGTATAGACTTTTCTGTTGACCAAAAACTTTGTATAGAGCTCAACAGCGAAGGGCAATTGCTTCTCCAGGCCAAAACAAAGGACAATGTCCGCCGAGTTCTTTGACTGAGCTTTTTTCAAAGAGGATCTTCAGGGTTTGGCTTGTGCTTGTGAAGACTGGTTTGCAAATTATTGCACGAAGCTATGTGTTAGATTATTATCGATTCTTGATTATAATAGTCTAAAGGGCCACTCAAAGTCCGACTGATAGTTTAGTAATCGGTTTGAATAAAGATGACGCTTTTCTTATGTTAACCAAAAACGAAAGATGCAAAATATTTTTGATTTTACATGGATTCATGGGTGGATTCACTTCATTGAAGTTGGTCTACTTAGGCCGGTGATTTTTTCAATTAAGGGTGCGTTTGTTTCGCGAAAAATGAATGATTTGAAAAATATTTTTTAAAAAATATCACTCGAATCACTTATAAAAATGAATGAACAAAAACTATTTTCATTGTCCACGAAATTATTTATACATAAATGATAAAAATTATTATTCATTTGCCAATTATTTCAAGAAATCATAATTTGAAAAATATTTTCAAATTATTCATTTTCAGAGAAACAAACAGAGCCTAAGTCACCAAATTTTCTTTTTACTCCTTTAACTGAAGAGGATCATTAGTTGGGTCAAGGTCAAGTAGTAGTAAAATCCACCGTTTGCGAAACTTAATGCAATTAATGGGAGTTGTTTGGTGACATCCCTTGTCATTAGGAAGTTTGATGTATGCTAAAATATTTGATAATGACAAATCATGGTCATTTTATATGATTGATCATTTCATAATCATTGACCATCAAAATATCTCCTTTGCTCCCTCCTATCACCTACCTAACATTTCATATATTAATTATAAGGCTAATGTTGGCCAACCATGTCACCTTCCCTACGACTATCATCGCACTACAAAAAAACACTGGATTAGCGACGAAATTTGCGACGGAAATTTTGGAAAAATCCGTTGCAAATCGAATTTGCGACGGAAAAAATTCCGTCGCTACTAGCGCGTCGCAAATTTTTGGGATGGAAAATTAAAAAATTCATCGCAAATTTGCGACGAAAAAAAATTCATCGCAAATTTGCCACGAATACAATCCGTCGCAAAATTCGTCGCAAATTTGCAACGAACTCCATCCGTCGCAAAAATCCGTCGGAATTTCGTCGCAAATTTGCGACGAACAAAATCCGTCGCAAAAATCTGTCAGAATTTGGTCGCAAATTTGTGACGAACAAAATCTGTCGCAAATTTGCAACGAACAAATTTCGTCGCAAAAATCCGTCGGAAATTCGTCGCAAATTTACGACGAACTATGTCCATCGCAAAATTTCATAGCAAAAATCCGTTGCAAATTTTGTCGGAAATTTGCGACGACCTCCATCCGTTAGAAAACTCGTCGGAAAATTCATCACGAATTGCATCGGAAAACGCGTCACGAATTTCATCACAAATTAGCGACAAACTTTAATAATAGCAAAATTCGGCTTCAAATTTTCATCGTTATTTCTAGATCATTTCAGCTGTAAATTATTGTCCATATCAATCAAAGGAGACAATGACATAAAAACGAACAAACCATACATTCTGACAAACCAGCCACAATGACATATAATTAAAACAAATAACAAAAGGAAAGTTTTATAGTCTGACATGATGCTATTTGATATCCAATCTTACAATACATTCAAAACATGAACTAAGAGACGGGACAACCATAAAAGACGCAACAAAAACCATACAGAAGAAGACGCAGCCTTGGGACGATGGCAGGACACCAAAAGTAGTCACCTTTGTCGAGATCTGAGGAAATATCGATACATAAATCAGTCCAGAATATAAAAAAAAGCGTTTATGCATGGATGTGGAACTAACTAGGTGTAAAATAATATAAATACGTTTCAGAATAAACATAAATGTTCATATATATGAATATGAGTGAAATTATGAAAAACCAAGATTGCTTACCTAAAAACGTCAACTACAAAGCCTGGAGAAAATCATCATCATCACCATCATCATCATCATCATCATCATCAACATCAGCATTCCTGGTATCAATGTGTTGGTCATCATTGTGCCCATCACCTATTGGATTGGCTGAAAGTACAGGAGGACCGTAATTACGATCGATGTTAAGGTGTTGCATAACCATTCTCATTTGTTCTTCCAAGTTATGTATTCGTTCATCCTTCTTAACAAGTAAATCATTCAAATGATTCACTTCTTGGGTCAATTGCTCGTCTGGTCGTGACCTCCTTTGACCAGTCCCAGCGGATAATGAACTTTCAGGACTATTCGACATGAACATCCTTGACAACGATCCCATTCCAAATATTTTCCCTTTTTTCACCCCACCCGTTGCCTCCATCCATAATGCTATATTATCAACTGGTGATCGGGACTCAGGACAATCATCACTACCACTAGCACTGCTCATTAAAAGTTTATTATATTTGTCCTACATTAACAATGTAGATGAAAATAAAATCACTATATATATAATATATATATACCATCAATCACCAAAGCATTCACGGTTTTCATTATAGTTTACATATAAGCCAAAGCATAACTTTACATACCTTAATAGCTTTTGCTCGATCGTCAGTCCGTGTCTTATCTTTCTTTTGAAATGTGCGTTCAAATGTAGCTGCAAATGTCAGTTCCGTCCTCAATTCATGTGCCTACAAAATGTAAACTTGAGTAATTGAATTAAATTAACTTATAACGCATTTAACAGACTTACCAGTCGTTTGCGATGCTCCGCAATGTTGATAGAGCCCCCAGCATATGTGGCTGACCCATCACTAGAACTAGAAGATCGATTTTTCTTGTTCTACTCACAGAGTTGCCGACTCTGTTCAGATACCCAAAATCTGTTAATTACCACCCAATTGTCAGCTGTAAAGAAATACGGCTTTGCTTGCTTGTTCTTCGCTCTATTCATGACATTTCGCATAAAATCACTTATTTTCTTATCGAAAATTCTTCTCACTTCATTGTCTTCCGCTTCCACCCACTTAAACTTCCGCTGCAATGAATAAAAACACAAATTGAAAATTATTATGATGATCACATATCCATAACCATGTACCAAACACATATAGACAGATTTTGTAAAGTTCATGTCGGGAAAATATTCGGTCCTTTAGGTATCGAAAACTACAGAGTTGTTCTGGTCCCTTTACATCATTCTTGACCATCAATATACTACACCAAACTTAATTGATGAGAAAATAAAATATGTAAAACTTACCTTGAACTCATTCCATCACATTTCTTTCACTTTTTGTGGAACACTTCTGTAATTAAGATACTCTCCCATCCAAAAGTTTCTTACTATTTTGTTCAATTCTTTTACAACAGACGTACCATCCGTGAATCTGCATTCATACGAATATTGTGCAACATGGACAATTTAGTTAACATCAATATCTAAAGCCCTAAATATGACATATACTAAAATAAAAATGAAGCACTTACGAATCTCCAAATGGACATATGAAGAATCGGTTATCTTCTTGACCTCTGGTTCCGTCAATATTCGATTGTTCCGCCGAATAATGGGGTGGAACGGAAGAAGAGGGAGCTAAAGGAGATTGAACTAGAGAATGTTCAGTTCGCATGTGGTCAAGTCTCGTAACATGTTGTTGAGTGTGGGAGAAAGGGCCAATGTGCCCATATTGTGACGGATCATATTGTGGTTGAGGGTTAGATGCCGAGATAGGAGAAGATGAAAGGGACGGGGATGAGGACGAGGACGAGGAATAGCCTTGTCTTCTAGGCATGTGACCTCCACGTTTATACTGACAAGTATGAAGGTTATGCGAATATGTAAAGAACTATTGCCACGTATTACGAACACATAATGATGTATATGACGAAGCTTACCATTTTGATGGAAAGACTGAGAAAATGTTTCCTTGAAATGGGCCAATGTCGAATGTTTATGATGTGCAATTTCCTACAAACAAATATACTCAAAATCCCATTCATTTTTTATATAAAACATTAATGTATGAGCACGATATGGGTGGCCACCGGTACGAAACATCACTATATGAATCGCATTCATTTTGATTAAATTTTTTTTACCACGTACAAAAATTTAAATTTAACTGAAAGTGGGTGGCCACAAAAATTCTAAGTCATTGTGTAAAGTTTTGTAAGAAATAAATTATTATTATTTTTAATTTTTTTTGGGACCTAAAAAAAATTTCACTAAAAGTTGGTGGCCACCGATATTCTAAGACATTCTGTAAATTTTTGAAATTTTAAAATTTTAAGAATTTTTAAATTATTAATTTTAATATAAAATTTTTTCCGTGGAAAAAAAATTTCCATACTAAAATTGGGTGGCCACAGGTAGTGTAAGCTATTAGATAAAATTTCCCAATTTTTTTTTGTTTTTTTAAGTCATTCTTTATTTTAATAATTTTTAGGGCACATTAAAAAATTTATATATAACTAAAAGTGGGTGGCCATAAGTATTATAAGCCATTTCGTGAAATTTTGAAAATTTTTAAATTCTGATTTTTTTTGCCATCTAAAGAAATTTAAATTTCACTGCAAGTTGATGGCCACATGTTTTCTAGGCAATTCTGTGCATTTTTTAATTTTATATTTTTATACTTTTTCTTCAAAAAAAAGAATTTCCCTCACAATGGGTGACCACATTTATGTTAAGCCATTTTATCAGGTTATGGAAAATTTTAATTTTTTAATAATTTTTCTCCGGAATGTTAAAAAATCTAAATTTCACTGAAAATGGGTAGGCACTATTAATTTTTGTAATTTTGTGATATCATGAAATTTTAGTTTGTTAAAAAATTTAAAAAATTTTACGGTCAAATTTCATATTTGTTGTCAACATATATCGGTTTTTTAATTTTACATAATTTTGTAGGAATTTTTATAAAATTGTTTAATTTTCAAGTATTTTCTGTGAAAACGCTTAATCAATCATCATATCGTCATTTAACGCTTAATCATCCACATAATAAACAAATTAAATAATCGACCATCGATCAAAGCCATATGTAATCCTGAAATCGACCCGTAATTTAACCAATGAAAAATAATCCTAAATAATCGCACACCGCATTCATCGGTCACACAACCACACGGCATGGCACATATAAATGAGCACAGGAAGGCACAAAACAACCACTAATCAATCAATCCCAGCAAAGGCCCAATTGAATCTCAACTTAACCGAATTAATCCAAATTCGTTTCTCATGGGAACAGCCACAAAACAGCTTATATTAGGCATTAATTCACCTCCTAATCAGCCTATTTAACTCCCAAACATGCCCCAAAATCATCCGATAGTCATCAGCCCATAATCAAACCAAAATCTAACTTAATTAACTCTAAAAATCATTTAAACCTATCTAGAGAGGCAAAATTAGTCATAATCTAGGTTTAGGAATTTATACTCACCTAATCCTAACCTCTGAGCTCAACTAAATCGACCGGGATCGAGCGGTCAATTGCCGGTGAGCGGTGAAATCGGCGGCGGCGATCCGGTGGCTTCCGCGGCGATGCAAGGCAGTCCGACAAGCGGCGGCGTGGAGTCCTCACATGCGACCGAAGGTGGGAGAGAGAGAGGTCAGGTTGGTCGGACGGCGGTGGTGGCGGAACGGTAAGGCGGTCGACGGCTCGACGCTCCGGCGGTTCCTCACGTCGACGATCTGGCGGTCGACGATCACGTTAGGACGGAGGAGGGGGAGAATGAGGTCAGCGGGGGGTGGGCTGGGGCTGGGCTGACGGCAGCGGGGGCGGGCTAACGCCGGCGTGGGGTGGGGTGGGGGCGGGGGCGAGGGTGGGGCGGGGGACTGGCTGGCGGCGGGGGCGGGCCGGGGGGTGGGTTGACGGCGGCGGGGGCGGGCTGACGTCGGCGTGGAGCGGGGAGGGGCGAAGGGGCGGGGCGGGGGCCAGGGGCGGGGTGGGAGGCAGGCTAGCAGCGGACAGCGGGCGACGGGCAGGAGGGTGCGGGGCGGGCGACAAGCGGGGGCGAGGGCGACCGGCAACAGGCAGGGGGCGGTGCGGGGGTGAGGGCAGGCGACTGTCGGGGGGCTCGGGGGCGGCTGGCCCGCGACCGGCGACGGGCAGGGGGCCCGTGGGGCTCGGCGGCAATGGGCAGGGGCGTGAGCGACGGCGGACGGCTGGGCGGCGACGGCGACGGCTGCGACGGCGACGGCAGCGAGGGACCTGGGCAGATTTGATGGCGTCGGGGATAAGGAGCGTCGGAGAAGGAACGGGCACGAAGCGGGTACAAGTCGCAAATTTGTGACGGACACCATAGGTCCGTCGCAAATATTTCACCAACAAAAATTTGCGACGGACATTATAGTGCCGTCGCAAATTTGCGATGGACATGCGAGGTCCGTCGCAAATTTCGAGGGAAAAAATTCCCTCGTAAAATTTGCGACGGACAATTGGAGTGTCGTCGCAAATTTGCGATGGATAATTTTAGTCCGTCGCAAATTGCGAGCGGTTTAAATTCCCGTTCAAATTTGCGACGGATTTTTATTTCCGTCGCAAATTTGCGATGGACATTTAAGGTCCGTCGCAAATATTTCACCGATAAAAATTTGCGACGGACATTATAGTGCCGTCGCAAATTTGCGATGAACTTGCTTGGTCCGTCGCAAATTTCGGGGGGAAAAATTCCCTCGTAAAATTTGCGATGGACAATTGGAGTGCCGTCATAAATTTGCGACGGATAATTTAGTCCGTCGCAAATTGCGAGCGGTTTAAATTCCCGGTCAAATTTGCAACGGATTTTTATTTCCATCGCAAATTTGCGACGGCACTACAATGTCCATTGCAAATTTGCGACGGAAATAAAAATCCGTCACAAATTTCGATACGTAAAACTCATATTAAAATTTGCGACGGATAATTGGAGTGTCGTCGCAAATTTGCGATGGACAATTTCAGTCCATCGCAAATTTGTGACGGATGAATTTAGTCCGTCGCAAATTTCGAACGGTATTGTTAAATTTCGTCCGTTGAAATTCCCTCGCAAAATTTGCGACGGACGACTTTAGTCCTTCGCAAATTTGTGACGGATAAAAATTTGCAAAATTTACGACGGACTCAGACCTGAGTCCGTCGCAAATTTCGACCGGTAAATATTCCCTAGCAAAATTTGCAACTGGCAGGTCTGAGTCCATCGCAAATTTCGAACGGTAGAAATTCCATAGCAAAATTTACGACGAACCAGTATATTCCGTCGAAAATATTCGACGGACAGGTTTTGAGTCCGTCACAATTTTGCACATACTAAATGATCATTGTAAATTTGTGACGTCTTTTTTTCGGTCAAAAATTTGGCATCTCATTAATTTGGGTCCTAAATTTGCTACGTCTTTTTTTCAGTCTAAAATTTTGGCATCTCAAATTTTGCAATGGAAATTAGAATATCGGAAATGTTAGGGCACGTTAATAATATTTGACATGTCGTTCTTTTCAGTCTGAAATTTCAGATGATACATTAAAATAGAAAGAATAATCGACAATAACAATAATAAAAAAGCACAATAACAATAATAACAAGAAGAATAATGATAACAGCCAAAATAACACTTATAGCATTAATAATTACACATCTGTAGTGTTTTGTGACAAACATGTTAATCTTCGTCTTCGGCTTCGTCTTCGTCGTCGTCTTCGTCTTCGTTTTCATCTTTGTCCTTGTCTTCATCCTCGTCTTCGTCATCTGTCTGAAAATCAGATTCGGAACATTCTTGTACATTTACTTCGCAAATTTCAGTTGGATCCACATCTATCATTGCTCCACACGGATCTCATAAAGTTGGTATGTTATATTCCTCAATTTCAACCGTGTTACACACTTCCTCTTGTTGGTAGGCTCTATCCTTCCGGTGTTCCTCGATTTTCCTCCGTGCTTTGATTTTACATACAGCCACCAATAAGCTTTGTTACGTTTCAAACTAGGATATGATGCATAACATACTTGAATTGCTTGTTGTGCCAAGACAAATGGTTCATACTTCATATACATTTTCTTGTGATTTATTTCAACCAAATTGAACTTCGTATGCACCTTCATTCCTTTGACGGGGTCGAACCACGTGCACTTAAATAACACAACCCGTATCATTAATAGTCCAGAGTACTCTATCTCAATGATTTCATCCAACAAGCCATAAAAATCATCTTGCCAACTGTCACCATTAGATGACCGAACAAACACACCACTATTCATTATGGATTTTCCCATTCCATATTCTTGAGTATGAAAATTATATCTATTTATGAAATATGCTGGCCAACTTCAAACTCTTAACTGTGGACCCCATGACAGATAATATAGCAATCTTTGCCCTTCAAATTCATCATACTTACTGTGAACCTAAGGTTACACATGCAAAGTTAATAATATATATTTTACTAAATGATGTATATAATTTTATTAACTTGGTTTTGATCGATAGGCAGCTTACATATGTCTTGAACCATGCTGCAAATTGTTCATCGCACAAACGGTCAAACTCATTTGGTTGTAGTCCAAACATTGAAGTTTGGAAAATCCTAATATTAAAAACCATATGATTATTAGCAAATATTTGACACGCAAAACATATATTTGCAAATTTACACTTACTTAAAGTATGGCTCGACTTCTGGGCAGTTCAGTAAAATATAAGTATGGGCTGCATGCAATTCTTCGCCTGATAAGTAATGAAACTGACATGTGCCGCTTGGTCGACCAAGATAATTGAAAATAGAGAATGCCGTGCAATTGGGATCAATAGGGCTCTCATCATTTCTGCCTGCTCTCCGCCTCTTGCATTGAACGTACGGCTTAAAATAGTATAATGCAAATATTGTCACTTCTTCCACAATATATGCATTACAAATTGAAGCTTCAACACGTGCCTTATTCTTCACTTTTTTCTTCAAATGATATAAGAATCTAGTTTAAATAAAAAGAAGCTTATCGGAATATATTATATGATAAACTAATTTGAACTGTATTTTAAAAAAAATATTACCTCTCAAATGGATACATCCATCGAAATTAGATGAGACCTGCAACTTTGGCCTCATAAGGCAAGTGAACTAAGAGATGCTCCATCGAATCAAAAAACGCCGGAGGAAATATCCTTTCTAAGTTGCAAAAAATAATTGAAATATCTCTCTCTAGTTTTTCCATGTGCGATGCTTTTAACATTGTCGAGCAAATATCATGGAGGAAATTGCTTAATTCTGTAATGGCGCCCCATACAAAGTTCGGTAGAACTTCCTTCAAAGCTATTGGAAGTAGTCTTTCCATCAGGATGTGATAATCATGATTCTTCAAACCTGTCAACTTGCATTTATTCAAATCAACACATCTCCCGAGATTTGAAGCATATCCATCAGGAAACCGCATAGATTTCAACCATCGACAAACAACTCGCCTCTGCTCCTTATCCAATATATAAATTGTTTTCGGTTTTGGTCCCCTGCTGCTTGCATCCACAGCTAGTATTGGTCGATCGCAAATATTTCTCATATCTTTTCTTGTGTTCAAGTTGTCTTTTGTTTTTCCGGCGACATCCATCACAGTATTTATGACATTGTCAAAAACATTCTTTTCTATGTGCATGACGTCAAGATTATGATGAATAAGATGGGTCTTCCAATATGGTAGATCCCAAAATATACTACGTTTTGTCCACTTATGTGTACTTCCGTATGCAAAAGTCGTACCGTGCGAGTTCTCAACAACAGTTGGAATGTCCTGCACACGTTCCCAAATTTGATCGCCGGTCAACCTTAATGGTAGATGCGTTCTTTCAGTCCTATTCTTGATAAACTCTTTCTTATTCCTTATGAAATGATGATTTTGCGGTAAAAATTGTCTGTGACAGTCAAAATAGCTAGGCTTTTTTCCATGTTTTAATCTAAATGACTTTGACCTCTTCAAACATATCGGACATCCTAAGATCCCAGCTGTACTCCATCTAGATAACATTCCATAAGCTGGAAAGTCATTTATCGTCCAAAGAAGGGTAGCCTTCATTACAAATGTTTGATCGGTAGAAACGTCATACGTAAGGACACCTTCAACCCAAAGCCGTTGTAACTCCTCAATCAATGGTTGCATATAAACATCTATGAACTTTTTCGGATTTTGCGGCCCTGTCACGATCAATGTCAAAAACATATAAGGTGTCTTCATGCACATACCAGGTGGAAGATTATACGACGTTAAGATAACTGGCCAGCATGAATAACTTTTTCCTGTTTTCCCAAATGGAGCAAATCCATCGGCACAGAGACCTAACCTGATGTTCCGAGGCTCCATTGCAAACTCAAGGTATGTTCTATCAAAATGTTGCCATGCCTTCGCATTTAAAGGATGACACATTAGACCCTCTTCTATTTCATGATTTGCATGCTAAGTCATGTGTTCAGCAGTGGCTTTAGACGCATAAAGCCTTTGTAATATGGGGATTAAGGGCAGATAAAATATTTGCTTGCATGCTCTACGCTTCTGATTACGACCCGGCCTCCTGTTAATCTTGTACCTAGGTTGGCTACAGAATTTGCAAGATTCTGCATTTTCATCATCTCTCCAATATATCATACAACCCCTACTACATACATCAATTCTTACAACTGGAAGACCTAAGTTATCCACTAGCTTTTTCATATCATAAAAATCACTTGGTATGTTGTTATCATGAGGCAATGATTCTCGCATTACTTCAACAAAAGAGTTGAAGCAATTCGCAGACACATTATGCTCTGCTTTGATATTTAATAGTCGGGTTGTTACCGATAACTTAGTGTGGTCTTCACAACCTGCCCATAGAGGTTCATCTGCTGCTTTCAACACATCCCAGAACTGATTAGATTGAAAAGTTTCATTATACACATTCTCCTCAAAATCCGTTACTCCTATATCTTCCAATTGTGAAGCATGACTAGTACCCAATTGTTCACGTGTATGAGTAAAAATAGTACTTGCATGATTTGATTTTGTGACAAAATTATAACTAGCTCCATCAATCACCATCCTCTCATATGGGTTCAATTGCTCATAATAACCACATTCTTCCCTAACTGAAAATTGGTCACTTCTTCCATATCCTTCATCAGATATAAATGGTTCACCATGGGAAGTCCAATTATAATAGTTCGGAGTAAACCCAAATCTAGTAAGGTGTTCTCTAACTTCATCACACACAAGAAATTTACCATTACCGTACTTTTTACACGGACACCTTAACTTATTTCCATCCATAAACTCATATTTACTACTAGCAAAGTCTAAAAATAGTTCCAACCCAGTACGAAACTCATCTGTCAATCCTTGACGTCCAGGTAAGTTCTTATTATACATCCAAGCCCTTTCTCTTTGAATTGTGTCTGTATTAAAATAAAAAATTCTGGTCAAATATTTCAAATATCATATCTATTGTTCGTAATTAAAACTATAAAATTTTGGAAATTATAATTTTTGTTATTCACACAACAATTAATATGAAATTGCAAAAATAGAAAAAATTACAATGTAAAAAAGACTTACCCAAATATTTGACTGAAATATTGATAGGACAAAGTGCTCAATTTGATGAGAATTGCAAAGTCCACTTGGATTGCGAGACCTTCAATTAGGCACAAACCCAAAAAAGAATAATCACTTAAGAATTATTTTTTAATAATTTTTAAAGTACGATGGAAACGGAATTCATCCGTCGCAAATTTGCGACGAATAAATGAAAATTCCGTCGCAAATTTGCGACGGAAACTAGGATCCGCCACAAATTTGCGACGGATAAATGAAAATTCCATCGCAAATTTGCAACGGAAATTCTTATCTGTCGCAAATTTGCGATGGATACTAGAATCTGTCGCAAATTTGCGACGGATTCTAGTATCCGTCGCAAATTTGCGACGGAATTTTCATTTATTCGTCGCAAATTTGCGATGGATACCTCATTCCATTGCAAAACGGCGTGGCCGTTCGGCTTATCCGAAGGCCGGCGAGGTGTCATCGGTCGCCGGTTGTTAAACCGGTGATGCAGATACGAAAAAAACACAAACATAAACATATATTAAAAAAAAAAATTAGAATGCAACGACAAATAGTGACGAAGCTAGCAATTTTACACTTACCGGTACAAAAGCTTCACCGAGATTAATATGTACGTGTGCGGATTTTACTGATTTCAGATATATGAAAGATGGAGAAAAACAACAGAGAGCGAGAGAGAGCGAGAGAGAGATAGTGATTGTATGTCACAGATTGATAAACTACGAATTTGCGACGGATGTGTGTTTTCGTCGCAAATTTGCAACGGACGTACTTTGCCATCGCAAATTTGCGACGGATTTTGTAGCTGTATTATTTTCCGTCGTAAATTTGTGACGAAATTTTTTCCGTCGCAAATTTGCGACGGAATTTGCGACGTATTGTATTTTCCGTCGCAAATTTGCGACGGATTGCATTTTCCGTTGCAAATTTGCGACGTATTGCATTTTCCGTCGCAAATTTGCGACGTATTGCATTTTCCGTCGCAAATTTGCGACATAAAATAATACCGTCGCAAATTTGTGATGGAGAATGCAATACGTCGCAAATTTCGTCGCAAATTTCATGTTTTTTTGTAGTGATCATTACTTACCCTCTATGGAACTAGGACATGCGGTTCTTGCTGGGCTTTCTTTAGGTATCTAATAACTTTACTTTTGCTCGCTCGTGGCGCTTCTCTCCTAACTATTGTCCATTTATTTTGGAATAATTTTTTTAGGAGGGACAATTTTACATATTTCTGCCAAATCCTTTTATTACTAAGTACAACCAATTCCATTTCGATGTGTGTTGACACCTAAATTTCGATGTATCATTTAGTGATTAATTGCATAGAAAATTAGGGATTAAATTCTAACCCCTAAACAAAAATATTAAAATTACATATCATATAGTTTAGGATCATATAGATTAATTGCATTCCGCATCGGATTGACAGTGGTAAGCGAGCCTAAAATTCATCACATAAATCGAGCTTAGGTACCGAACGAGACTCGACTCACTCGGAAGGCAAGGGCCGAAAATCACACGTAAAACGGGCTTGGTTGTTTTAATTTGAGCTTAAATTAGCCCATTATGCTTAATTAAATAAAAGCTTGGGATTTATTGTATAGAAAATTAGGGATTAAATTTTAACCCCTAAACAAAAATATTAAAATTACATAGCATATAGTTTAGGTTCATATAGATTAATTGCATTCCGCATCGGATTGGCGGTGGTAAGCGAGCCTAAAATTCATCACATAAATCAAGCTCGGGTACCGAATGAGAGTTGATTCACTTGGAAGGCAAAAGCCGAAAATCACACGTAAAACAGGCTTGGTTGTTTTAATTTGAGCTTAAATTAGCCCATTATGCTTAATTAAATAAAAGCCCATATTAATTCAGCTCACTTGAAATTAAATGATAATTAAAGCCTAAGCCTAAACCCATTAAGACTAGAAAGCCCGGCTAATTGACCTAAGTTTACAATTTAAATACATCGTTATGTGTCATAATAGGGGGGCTCTCACAATTTTCGGTTCAGAATTTTCAGAGAGAGCACGAGAAACACACGACTAGAAAAGAGGGGAGATTTACGTATGATCTCTAAAAGTTTTCTCTGGCATCCACCGAGTTACGTCCACAAGTAACACTACTTTGATGCCAGCTCTAATGACCCTTGAATCCATTGGCGTTTCCCTGCTCTTGGATCATCATCAGTGTGGAGTCACCGGCGTTCGCACTTTGGAGTATATCAACCCACTTCACTTCACTAGTGGTTGAAATTAGACAAAGGCCACATCTTGTCAACTGGGAAGAAGTCAAAAGAGAGTAGATGTTTTCATACAGGAACCTAGACGTGAGAGACAAAGACAAAGGAGTGTGCCCTTCCCTTCTGCGATTGTGGCTGTTACGCCTCCAACATCTACGACAGAATGCACGCCATAATCCAGCCCAACGATAACTATCCACGGTGAAAATTCTCTCAAATTTGTTGACCATTGCCCGACTCCAAACTGCACTCGCGACAACCCAGGACTTCGCATTCCGTGAGTTCATCACCACAGTTGCAACTTGGCGAGCTTCCGCGGTTCCTGTGGCGTTCCAGCAATACTTTCACATAGCCATGCCCCACCACAACGCCAACATCCTTCGAAGTTGCTGCCATCCTCGACGTTCGTCGCCCTCCTGTGGTGAGCCACTGCTGTTCCGCGACTTCCGAAGATCGCTCGTCACTGCTATCATCTACCACTGCAAACCACCGCCACTCCTGACGTCGCGCACACGCCCCCGCCGTTTGTGCATTGCCGCCTCTGCACACCACCACTGTGTCATTGCCGCGAGCCGCCGCCGATCCCGACGCCGTTCCTGAAGCCACCGCCGTTCCCGACGTACCGCCAATCCGCAATCCCAATCCGCCGGTGATTCAACTTAGGAAAGAAAATTTTGCAAATTAGGTAATTGTCACATCCTATTTAATTTGAATATTTAGTTGTCTAATTTGTATTTATTGATATCCGGTTTTGCATGTTTAAATAATTTGCATAATCACAATTATGATTTGTTTCCTTTTTTTGAAATCTTAGATATCCATTACTTGTCAAAATTGGATAGATTTTAGAATTTTCAAAATCCCTTGAATATATCCAAAATATTTGAGATATCAAATTTTTTCAAGATGTGATCGATTAGGAAAATTTCCTAATCCGCAACCGCACACGTGGAAATAAATCTATCTATCGGGCTTTAGATAGAATTATTTCCATAGCGGGTATTTTGAATTTTAGGATCAATCTGTCAGGCTTTAGATCGAAACTTAATTCGAAAGATTTAGCGGTTATATATTTTTACTTGATTTTAATTTCGAATTTCATAAAATAATACCAAAAAAGATTGCACTAGAATAGGTTAATTTCTTTAGCTTAGAATTGCATGTTTAGGTAATTGGCATTTTTAATTCCGAATTTCATAAAAAAATACAAAAAAATAATGTGCCCGTCATTAAAAATATGTCACATCATCGCATGATATATAATTTGCATGTTAGGTTGCATTAATCGCATGTTAATTTTTGCACGTCATTACATATAAGTTAGCTTTCATTTAAATAAAAGAAAATCAAAAAGAAATTTCTGCATTTTTGAACTCTAAGTCAGAATTTTTCAAAATTGTCAAATCGAGTATTTTTCTTGAAATTGGTACCGAAAGGGCGTTAAGGAATTTAGCGTAACCAAGTCTCCGAATCCATGATTTCTGGTCTGTAGGAATAAAATAGTACTCCCGCTATTTTATTTAGGTTTTTAATCAACCTACCCTAAATGATTAGTGGTGACTCCTATTGAAAATATTTGCATGTTCACAATTGAACCTAAGTTGCGATTTGGTAGAGTTTGGGAGAACTCGAGTTAGGTTAGTTAATTTAGTTGACCTAGTAATCCATTAGCCTAAGATTGAAATCGATATGTTTTTTTTAGGTCGCGACAATGTATATGGATTCTTTCCAACAAGAGAGGTTTGATGCTTTTGCGCATGGACATCTACCACCGCTTCTCTTCACTCTCCTATTTTTTTCATTATCTTCTTTTTGAGAACCGCGTAAAGTTCCACCTAAAAGGTAAACTGATCTTTCATTATATCAGCTAAACTGAAGTAATGAGCTAATGATGGTCGCAATTTCTACGAGTATGTCATTGAATTCATTTGAGACGTAAGCAAAACACAAATTGGAGAAAAATATGGTCCACGAGTTCCTTTTAATGGATCTATGTTCCTATTTATTTTTGTTTCGAATTGGTCAGGGCTATGTTACCATGGAAATCTTAGAGTTACCTCATGGGGAGTTAGGCCGAACTAAATAGGTACTCGGCCAAGTAATCAACATACTTGATAAAAGAGCATTCCTACCTCGTGTACTTGCCCACCAACATTAAAGGAGAAGAATGAGAAGATAGCTGGTAGCCTTTTTCCCTACAGTCTTTATCAAAGTTCCCTAGCCGTGATGCTTTCCGTAATGATTCCAAGTCTTGCTCCAACTAGTGTATTGATTTCAATGTTTTTCGATTTATGTGTTAGTTTAACTTAGCCCATTGGTTAGCTCGTAGGCCCCTTTCAGTACCCCCTTATCTTAGACTCAAGTTGTCTTTTAATGACCATGGTATCTTGCCTTGTTGAATGACTAAGTCGCAAATAAATGTGATTAGTTGAGTCCCTCCGATCAATATTAATTGAAGAACGGATCCACCTTGAGCGTGATGGGAGCTTTCTTTATTTGGCTGGTTTCAAGAATAGTGTGGAACTTTCTAAGTTATTTTTCAATAAAAAAACATGCGATAAGAATTAAGACCCACATTGCAAATGGTCGCAATAAAATATGTTTTTTGCCATTATTATATCATGCATTCTAATTTTGGCTCACTTTTTACATGATTATTAAGTCAGAGGTAACTTGACCTAGGATTTAGCTATTTCTAGTCATAAAGAAGTCCTAATTTTATTAATGATTTATTTAGGGAAAAATTTTCCAGCTATTTATGTAATGAAATGGTGATTCTATTTGTAATATGTCACTTAATCATGATACTATGAAACGCTATGTAAGTTGATAAGATTAAATCAAGTGACCTCCAGTTTTTAAATTTAAAATCTCGTTATGACCTGACCAATTAGGCCGACCGTTTAATAATACAAGAAAATTTGAAAAAAAATGTCCGAAAAGTATCCTTAATTGCAATGTATTTCCAAAAGCAGCTATAGTTTGAATCGAGTTCTTTTTAAAAGTGTTTCCGTCCATATAAAGTAAAACGCTGCTCGATGTAAATTGAAAAGACAATAACCGAAAATTTCTATACCATACAATAAGTTGTAGGCAAAATAATGATATATATGCACTACAAAAAGTATTTTTGTGGCAATTTATCGAGTGGGGATTGGGTTAATGACTCAAAAACTCAATATCATGACTTTATTTGATAAAAAGAATGAAATTAGGTACCGCCTTATATTAGGCCCGAAAAATTTTTCTCGCATCGCAATGCCATTACCCTTAAATCTAACAAACATAAAACTAAATATTTTGAATTATACATCGTAACTATTACAAGCAAAAGAAAATGAAAGGAAAAAATTGATAGAATTTGGACTAGATGGAAAGCGTCTATCTCAAGACGATATGTGATACTTTAGAATTCTAAATAGAAGTGAATTTTATGAACTAAAATTACAGTAGTGTTGTACATCGTTCAAATGCGCATATACTTGATTGGTTATTTTATAAATATTTTTATCAATGATCGAATGCGCATATTAATAATTTTAATTTTTCTGGCATGTATTTAAGTTACAAAATTTGAATATTTTTATGTTATAAATAAACTCACCAAAAAAAATTTCAAATCGTGAAACCTTTATTTCTTTTCACATATAAATGTACAATTTTTTTCATAATATTTTAACAATTTCTTATCATTAATTAATTCTTAATATGTTTCACAATAAGACAATTTTAAATAAAGATAAAACGAGCATAAATAGTTTTGAGCAATATACTAATATTTCTCTACTTAATGATTTATCAAGTAATGTTATAGTTTTTAATAGACCTGATTATGGATTTGGCAGTCTACAATTTTGCCTAGGATCGGACAAAGACACAAGCACCTGAAGGTTCTTGGTGGTCTAGCCAAAGGCATTTAGTGAGAAAACCCCGTTGCGATCAATTGAGCCTAAGCCAAGCCCAAATCGTACCTCAAAAATTCGTGCACAAAAAAATTTATGATAAGTGCGCTTGGGCAAAAGCATTTAGACCTAACCTCAATGCCTAGCTCAGGTCGTCAAATAATCTCCTCTTCCCTATATGTAATTAGTTCAATTATTGGTTTTAGAGAATCAACACCTCAAATTAGCTCCTAAGAATCATTTCTCATTTATAGAATCACACAAACTTTAAAAACTGCGTTTACAAAAACCAACTCCTGATGACAACATTCTCGCAAAAGAAAATAGGAATATGGCTAGATAGAAGCATCCTTAGAAAAGCCACAATTATATGCTCATCTTCGGTGCAAGAACGAAAGGCACGAATGAGAAAATGAATGAAGAAACTAGTTTAAATTTAAGTGGGATTTGGAGCTAAAGAGTTAGCAGGGTAAACAAAGGAATCTTTAATCATGCGAGTAATAACCAAAAAAAAAAGCTGCTACTTGTACTATAAATCACGAACACCAAGAAGGAGACAAATCACGTTGTCTCAAAAGAAGAAAAGAAGAAAGTAAGAGAATGAAATTACCTCTTTATTTAGACACGTTTAATGTTAGACAAAATAAAGATTTTAAACCGACATGAAATGGGTAAAATGAAACACTCTCCCTCGAGTGAAAGTGGTGCTTTATACGTGCAATGTATGATATTGATGGAGTCACGTCAAACAAATAACCGGGAAAAACGAAAATAGACAAAATAACAAGTAGGGAAAAATTGAGAGAGAGTGCCGGAATTTGAACTCTCGATTTGTTCTTTGGTATCATGTTAGATAAAATAGTACTAATAAAAGCTTAAATTATTAGGAAATGAGTAAAACGATGCATGTGTAGCATATTATTAACATTTACATTGCGTACGTAATGGTTTAATATTCTCTTTGCTCATCTAGCTGCTAGGTTTATGGTACAGTGATTCAATATATTTTTGTGTATGTGTGAGGTGGAAAGCTTGATCCCTCTTATCTTTTTAGGAAAATGATCAATTTATGAGCTAATTGGTCATACTATCTTAAAATAATAAAGTCCCTCTTGATATTGGTATGTATAATTTAGGGGTATGGGCGTGGAGATGTCGACTACTCGAAGAGAGGTGAGCTGATTAAACTTAGGCCTTTGACCGGTGCAAATGGTCATAATTTAGAATGTTTTGCACATGTTTGGTGGGATTCATGCATATGACCTCCAATTCCTGAACCGGAAATCCCCTAACGTCTCAACCAACTATGCCAACTTTAAGATTATGCTTATTGATTTTTTCTATCTGCAAAATGGTAGGGAGGGCCGACCAGCGCAACTGAGGCATTACCATAAGGTCTCATATCTATCCTTAAATGTTTGATTTGAGCCATAATTACCATGCATAAATCGCAACCCAAAAGTATGAGGTTGATGAGCTTATCATAGTAGCCTCATTAATGTATTAGTAGTTGGGAAATATTTCTACATAAGAGCACCTAGGCAACGTCTTTTATTTGCAATAAGATAAATTTAATGCATATGCTATTCAATGTCATAAAAAATTTACATATTGATGCTAAGAAAACTGGCGGGATTCTAATTAAATTGCTTTAATTATAAGGAGTTTAAAAAATCACGTATATTAGCATTCTTAATGACATGGGATTTACCAAAACTAATAATTCCAAAAATAAGGAAAGAAAAAAAAACACCCATTTGACAAATTTAAATTTCTTTTAGCCACCCCCAACGTTATAACCCCCCCCCCCCCTCCTCCCTCCCTCCCTCCCTCCCTCCACTGCAGCCACTGTATCTTGCAGAGCAGCCAATCCCACCATCCTCTCTCCCCCTGATCAACACTTGCCACACGAATTCATTCCGAACGCGCGCATGCACACTCTCTCTCTGAAATGGAGGCCCTCCAATTTAACTCCTATCCCAGTTTCGACAAGAGATTCTTCCAATAGTATCAACGCTTGCAGAGTGTGATGAAACCCCAGTGGCAATCGGCTAGAATTGACAAGGCCTTGAAATTCTATTGCATGTCCATCAATCCAATGGAGTGTGACCTTATTGGCAGCCTTTGCAATTTCTTGTCGTCTTCTTCACATTGTTTTTTCCTTCCTTGTGGTCCGGTAATCATCACTCTCTTGAATGTTTGGACTCTATTGGGTCTTTCTCCTTTCGTTGAATTCCGAAGTCAAGAAGCTCGAGTGCTTGCCTTTTCAAAATTCAACCTCTCTTGACCTTCATTATGATAAATTTATGAACCAATTTGCTAAATTCGAAGGAGAAATCCATTCTAATGAGCACATAGCATTCCTTCTATGTTGGCTCTCACGGTACATATTTTGCACACCAACCCTGTCGGTTTCTTCGAAATTCCTCGACATTACTCACATGCTCTCTCATGGCCTTGACGTGGGTCTGGGTCGAATTGTTCTTGTTGTACTTTGTCGATCTCTTACAGATGCTCAGACTTCTCTTTCTAATACACATCATGATCCTTTCTTTGGTCCCTTATGGTTGGTGCATGGGTGGCTACGCGTATACTTTCTTAATCTTTTCTTTGATGTAGGAGTACCTCCTATTCATTGGTCTAAAGCCAACCATCCTCCTTTTGAAAGAGAATTCGGTCTGTGGAGACTCTATTGTCCTCTTTATTATCTCTCAATAGGAACTTCTCTCTTTGAAGATTTCCTTTAGGTTGTGCTTTCATCGAGGAACTTTGTCTTCTATAGAGTCTGTGTTGATGTTCTTGAGCCTAACTCTACTCATGACCAGCTTGATACCTGTATTTTTTGGAAAAGCATCCTTACCCCTTGTGATTTGATTGTGGATTTTTCGACCAAAGGCAAGTTTTTCCCAGGCTTCGAGGTGTACAATCCACATTCTCTCCAATTTGGTCTCACCCAAGGTATTCTAGCTCCTATTGTTTACTCCATGAAGTATCCTTTCTCTTGTGCCACTAACCATTGTTTTATCAATGAAGGTAATATTTCTTGCTGCAATGAGATCACACGTATCATTCTTGGAAGATTTGACTATATCCATTTTGCTAGAGAACTGTAAAGCACTGATGCCTTCACTAAATGGTGGGTTGAATACCGAGCATTTCTTTTTTCATTGCATGTTGACGTGGTGATGTCCAAAATCACTCATTTTCTCCCTACACTGAATCATCCATTCGAGAGACCTTGTGATATAATGTATAGCTATGATAACCTTTCTTCGGAATATCCATCTGATGAAGGTATTAGCTTTAACAATCAATACCTATAGAATTTGCTTACTTATTCTTTACCTTAACTTTTATCCTCTATTATCTTTGTCTTGCAGACATGAGCATCACGTCTCGCAAAAGAAAGGTTGAGAATTACATCAGTACCCCTATCGAAGTCAATCCTGAAACTCATATCTAAATCTTCGATACCAATTCATCTCCACCGAGGCACATCTTTGGTAAACCATCCCTTTCTTGGGGAAATGACAAATTCCAACCCAAATGGGTCCAGCTTTTCCATTTATTGTCGCCTGGTTTGTCTCATATTTGTAATGATACTATAGTGGAGACAGAAATTAAATCTCTTCTGACTGAGTTATCCAATTTACCTTATCCTTTAGAATGTCTGGCTATGGAGTACACTGTCGAGGACTTGGCTCATTCTTTTCACTCAGCTTTGACATCCTATAAGTTCGACAGGATCGCATCGATGCCTTCAACAAGCCGGAAAAATCATACCTGGATAGGCAAGAGGATTTGGATCGAAAACGTGCTATCCTTGCATGTTATCAAGCAATCGATGATGTTCCATTGTAGCATTTGGCTGACCAACTCAAATAGGTGGATTAATTGGAGATTACATGCCTAGCTATGGAAGATGAGCTTTAAGAGGCCACCTCTGAAAAAGATAAGTTCTTTGAGGTTAATTGTAACCTGAAGATGCCCTTACGCAACTTTTGTCTAAGGATTGAGCAACATTTCATGTAACCATAGATTTAGCTCGTCTTGTACATATTCTATGTTGCCATATATTAGGGTCTTTGTTTTTATTTAAGTCCATGTGTATTCCTGATCCTTGTATACATGCAACTTTCTGTTTCACTAAATGTGCTCGATCAAGGAACTTCCTTGTATACATTATGCTGTTTCATTTCCTTCGATATCAATAGCACCCTGCGACGTGTCCTTATTCTCCAATCAGTTCAAAGAACCTGTCAGTTGCATTTATTACTCATGTCGCTTGAATTATGTACGACCCCTTTCATGCCCTTTGATCTCAGTTTACTATCTCTACATTTTTCTTGTGTAAACTGTCGGCAGACACATTTTTCTATGCCATTCCACTTTCCCAATATCCCGCGACGTGTTTTTACTCTCCAATCGATTCGCAGAACCTGTCAATTACATCTATTACTCACATCGCTTGAGTTTTACATGATCCCTTTAGTGTCCGTTGATTTTGGCTATCTATTTAAATGGCCCTTGCGGTCTCCTTATCGCCGCACTTCAGTCCTTTTCCATTCTTCATTCACAATCCTATATGGTCCTTATGATAATTTCACCATGACTAAACCCTCTTCTTTCTCATCTTTTAACGTGTCATCTTTCACTAAAGACTTTGTTGCTCTACGAAGCGACTTGCTATGTCGGCTGAGTCTCACCTATACTTATTTATCCATTGAATCAAGGGCTGTGGATGAGATTTTTACCTTCGTCAAGGAAGCCGAACCGAAATTCCTTCCTGCTGACCATCCTTTCAAAACTAATTTTGATGAATTCCGTGCAACTTTTACCTATGGGTTTCAAGTCTTTTCTGAAAATAGGCCGATAATCGAACAGCATGCAGTCACCGAGAGTGAATATTTCAACAAGATGGATCTTACCACCCAAGCTGAGAAGGTATACTTTGACTAGCTTAAAGTTCTAGAGCCCACTCATGCAGGACCAGCCAGGTTGACCCGCACGAAGGATGCAAAAGTCGAGCTGCTGAACATCACAAACCACCATCTCCAAGGAAAGTTGACATCCAAAGGCAGAGCAGCAGAAGAGACAGAAAAGAAGGGGCTGATCAAGCTGCTAGCCCATATAGACGAAGACATCAACTCCTGCAGGTCGCTTGTGAGCTACTTAGAAGAGCAAGCCAATGTCTGCTTTGAAAGTCTCACCGCATTAGAAGCGAAGTGTAACCAAGCCTACTCAGCCACAAACACCAGTTCTTTTGCTTGCTATCACACTGAAGAGGAGAACCGTCATCTGGAGGGTTGTCTGTCTAGCTTTGTAAACAAGTTCAGGCGTCATATCGATTTATACTGATTATGTAATGACGATTCCTGAATAATCTTTGTAAATCCAACCCTCTTGTTCGGCTAGCTTGACCTCCTTAACCATCCAATTCACTAGTTGATCTTTTGTTGACAAGTTCCGCTAATCGATGTACTTTCCTTCTAAAAAATGACATGAATGACTTTGAGTTTCTTGATTTTCTTTCATCTCCCACATAGTTGGGTAATATTTCTTTAAATATTTTCCGTTGACCGACCTGAGCATTTCTCCAATCTCATTGATGTCCATTATATGATAAGCATTTCCACTTAAAACTTGTGTGACTAAATATGGACCTTCCCAATTTGGTGACTATTTACCAAATCTTTCATTATATGAACCCACTAGTAGGATGGTTTTCCAAACCAAGTCACCAATATCGAAACGTTTTTCTTTCACATGTTATATGCCTTAACAACCCTATTTTTCTGGGCAATTATCTTCTCCGAAGCTCTAACCCTGTTTTCTCTTAATTCATTGATGTTTCCATACATCAATTCATCATATTCTTCCTTGGACGTGCCCCTTGCAATTTTACTCTTAAATGATTGTACTATAATTTTCACAGGCAGTACCGCTTCTTGGCCATAGGTTAGCATGTATGGACTCACCCCTGTGCTTGACCTCCTCCATGTTATATAGGCCCATGATACTATCAACAAGAGTGAATTCTACTCTCTAGGGTTTTCTTCCAAATGCCTCTTAATAAGGTTAATAATAACCTTATTGGATGCTTCATCTTGTCCATTCGCCTGAGCATAGTATGGAGTAAAAGGTAGCATTTTGATTTCTCTTGATTTAGTAAACCCTAATGACCAAAAAATATAGTACATTAATATGATGTTTTGTCTCTGATATTTCATATCGATGAATAATTCTTTATTCTACAAACTCTTTCACCACTTTCTAAGTTATGTTTTTATACGAGGCTTCTTGTACCCATTTGGTGAAATAATCGGTGGCAACCTGTATAAAACTATGTTTTTTAGATGATAGAGGATAGATCTTTCTAATTATGTCCATTGCCCATTCTCTAAATGGCTAAGGTTTAATAATGGGTTGCATAATTGTTGCGGGCACATGCTGCAACGGATCATGTTTCTAACATGGCTCGCACCCTTTGGCATAATCAATGCAATCCTAGGTCATTGTTGGCCAAAAATAACCATGGCATCTTAACAACCACTTCATATTTATGCTTGCTTGATGTGCACCACACATCTCTTCATACACTTCCGTCATTGCTACCATCGATTCTTTTTTACTTAAGCATCTAAGTAGAACACCATCGACTGTTTTTGGATATAGTTCACCATCAAATAGTAGGTATTTTAATGCTTGCCTCTTAAATCCTTTATCATCAGAGAATGGGTTCTCTAGATAATTAATAAAAGGTGTTCTCCAATCTCTTTTGTCGACATCGATGTGCTCTTCATTAGACACACCATCATGATTTGATTTTCTATCAATGGCAAAGTTTTTGTTTGCGTAATGAGAAATTTGACTAATTCTTTTGATATTTTACACCCATATGCCATCTGAGCTAACTCATTGGTTTTCGCATTTTCATTTCTTTTTATATACTCCAGTTCATAGTCAAAGAACTTGTTCAACAAAACTTTGGCCATATCGAAATATCGAATAATGTTTTCATTGAGACATTGATAATTTCCGGATAATTGATTGATCACCAACTGAGAATGCCCTTTTATTTTTACAAACTGAACCTTCATATCAGCCAATATGTGAAAGCCGACAATTAACGTTTTGTACTCTGCCTGATTATTTGAATAATCAAAATCAAGTTTGCACATAAGTTTAGTTTAATGTCTGTTGACACCTAAATTTTGACTAACCATTTAGCGATTAATTGCACAGAAAATTATGGATTAAATTTTAGTCCCTAACAAAAATATTAAAGTTAAATTACAGAGCATTTAGTAGTTGCATTTGCATCGGACTACTGGCGGATGGGCTTAATTGGATCAAGTCCGTGTGAATTAAAGATTCGGCCCAACTCGTTATTGCGCGTATGGCACATCGGATTAGGAGATATTGAGAAAATATCATTTGGTCGCATGCAAAATTAAAGAAAGGGAAATAAAATAACCAAAGAGGGAAAGAAGCAAAGGGAATTTGGTCAAGATGGGGGCATATTTTCTAAATAATATATTAGACACTATCATGGAGGCTTTCACATCTTTCGGTGGCGTGGACAAAAGAAAATTGATCACGTGCGGTGAAGAACCTAAATTTGGCCATATTCTCTATTCTCAAAAAAGGCAAGTGCAATATATGTTAAGATCAGGAAAGAAAGAAGTTATTGCAAAATATATCTCAAATATCCCTAAGAGGTTCTCTTTCTCTAAAAAGCCTAGGCCCTCTCACTTATAAAAAGGACTTCCAACGGACAAGAATGGGACCTCTCATAATTTTCTAGAATACAATTCCTAAGAGCACGAGAGAAACACGTGAGGGAATAGAGAGAGTAAGAGCAAGAAGTGAGAGAGAGAGGTGATCACGGGTTGGTTCAATCGAGTTCATGCCGTCTCGCCACCGTGCTGCCTCGCTCTCGTGTTGCCACACCGTGCCTGCCTCGCACCTCGCCGCCACATCACCCCGAGTCCCGACGATCTTCACAGCCCCCAGGCAAGCTCCCACAGCAATTCCGGCGATCTTTCAATCCAGTCACGTGTCCTAGCTCCTTCTTTGATGAGACACATCCTATCGCAATCCACGAGCCATCGTCCGCCGGTCCAAACTTGAAAAGCAAATATTCGAATTAGGTAAAAGTCTCATCTAATTTGTTTTCGATTGTCGCGACCTAAAAAAGTCAAAATTTCGATCTTAGACTAATGGATTACTATATCAATTAAATTAACTAACCTAGCTCAAGTTCTCCTAAACTCTACCAAATTGCAACTTAGGTCTAATTGTGAACATGCAAATATTTTCAATAGGAGTCACCACTAATCATTTAGGGTAGGTTGATTAGAAACCTAAATAAAATAGCAGGAGTATTATTTTATTCCCGCGAATTAGAAATCATAGATTCGGGGACTTGGTTACGCTAAATTCCTTAACGCCTTTTCGGTACCAATTTCAAGAAAAATACTCAATCTCTCAATTTTGAAAAGATTCTTACTTAAAGTTCAAAGGTACAGAAATTTCTTTTTGATTTTCTTTTATTTAAATGGAAGCTAACCAATATGTAATGACGTGCAAAAATTGACATGCGATTAATGCAACTTAACATGCAAACTATATGTCATGCGACGACGTGACCTATTTCTAATGACTGACACATTATTTTTTGTATTTTTTAATGAAATTCGGAATTAAAAATGCGAATTATCTAAACATGCAATTAAAGAAATTAACCCATTCTAGAGTAATCTTTTTTTGGTATTTTTTTATGAAAATTCGAAATTAATAATCAAGTAAAAAAAATATAACCGCTAAATCTTTTGAATAAAGTTTCGATTTGAAGCCTGATAGATCGACTCTAAATTCGAAATTCCCGCCATGGAAATAATTCTATTTAAAGCCTGATAGATAGATTTATTTCCACATGTGCGGTTGCGGATTAAGAAATTTTCCTAATTGATCACATCTTGAAAAATTCGGATATCTTAAATATTTTGGACATATTCACAAGATTTTTGAAAATTCTAAATTCTATCCAAATTTAGCAAGTAGATATCCAAAGTTTCAAAAAAGGAAATAAAATCCTAATTGGAATAATGCTTATTATCCAAATATGCAAAATTAGATATCAATAAGCATGAATTAGGCAATAAAATATTCAAATTGATTCGGATAAGATATTTACCTAATTTGCAGATATCTTTCAAATTCGAATTTACGGCAGATCGGGCAAGAGGCGGCACAGCGACACGGGTGTCGAAGGGCAGTAACGATGGTGCGGTGATGTGACGATAGCAATGGATAGCGGTAAGGCGGCTTGCAGTAAGGCTAGTTTTATGCGGAACGACGACCAGAGGAGCAGCTAGCGCTGTGGCGGGCTTTAAGACAGCAGCGGGCTCGTCAGTAGAGCAGCGGAGCAGACCAGGACGGGAGAGCTCACTGCCACAGGTCCGGGCCATGAATGAGTGGTGGCTGGTGTGGCGGTGCAGCGGGGAGGCTTTAACGTTCTTTGGAATTGAAGGAACCTATTTGGAATCGCTGGACGCTCATCAACTAGTCTGGTTACTGCGAGCACGACTAGGATCGCTAGAAAACTTATCACAACTTAATGAAATCGCTTGGAAGTTTGCTGCAGCGTTGGGCGAAGTAGTTTTCGCGAACGTCTTCTCCCTTTGTGTGCATGACCGCGTGTAGTGCTCCCTGAAGACCTCAAGTGTATGCCCTCCAATTGTAATATATGGGCTTTGACCCAGTCAAAAAAAAAAGGGGGGTCAAAAGTCAACAGAAGCTACAGTGGACTTGGTTGAAATAAAAGGGGACCGAGAGCTTTCGGGGATAAAAAAAACAGAAACGGAAAAGAAAGGAGAGGGAAAGAGAAGAAAAGAGAGGAAAGGAAAGAGGAAGAAGAAAAAGAGAAAAGAGAAGAGGGTTTTGTGCCGAGGGAGTTTCGCCAAGCCGATTCGACTTCAATTAGCAACGTCCGGTAAGTATTTGTGCCCTTCATTCGTTCAATCGGAATATTTTTCCGAGTTAGGGCTCAATTTCGGAATTGTGTTATTTGAGCGGTGAAGTCCAATTTTTGAGTCGTAGAGCTGCGTATTTTTATAGAATTGATAGTGTGTGGTGTTGTGATACCATGGAATTTTACAGATCTTGATTTGGACCTACGGTTTGTCCAATATGAATTTTTGAAGTTAGCCGCGCAAGATGAACAGTGCGCGACCAGCGGCTTTTAGGCTGATTTTCATTGATTTTTGACTCGATTTTGGGATGCCAAGTTGAGATTTTTGTAATACTCGGAACGGGCTTTCTTTTGACTATAAGTTTGCTAGGATCGGAGTTCGATGGAGAAAGTTATGGCGCGATTAAGTTTTGTGCTCAAGCTCCGTGTTGCGGACGATTTGGATAATGGCTTTGGATGAGCAATTTGTGGGCGCCTTTGAGTTGTCTTGTTAGCGTTTAAGCATCATTTAGCCGTTTAGTGATTATTGTAGTATTTTACTTGGTTTTGATGTTGATTATCGTTCAATCGATAGGATTACGAGATCGTCGGTTCGAGTGAGCGTCATTATATGATTTTTGGGGATTCCAGGTGAGTGGTGCTATCTCTTCTTTGAGTTTATAAACTCATGTTGTGAAAGTGATAATGATATGAGTATCATATGAGTTATTAAAGCATGTTTGTTGCATAAAAGCCTAGATCGGGCAATTACTACCTTTTGTCGATTGTGAAAATAAGTTGAAAAGTCTTATGGCGTAATTGAAATGAAGCTTTTATGAATGCTTATATTAAAGGTTTTGCGAAGAGGATTAGCCGAGGGCTATTCTTGTTGCGAAATATTTTGTGAAATGGATTTATTGGTGTTGATTACGGATTTTTAGATTGAGTTATAAGTTGCTACTGTTCGTATTACTATGTTGAGAACCCGTTGGGGGAGTATGCATACTGTCAGGATATCCTTCTGGGCCGAACCGCCGGTTTATAATAGGTGGTAGACCTTGCCAAGAGGGGTAAACTTGGTCGCCTTTGTCACGGCGTTAAACTTGACCATAGTTTGATGACGAGCATGAGATTGGTTGATGGATGAACCATCAACGTGTTATGTGATGAGATTACTCAATGAATAGACCATTGATGATTGGCTATTATTGTTAAGTGAGTTTTTATTTAGTAATATGATATGGATGACTTTTATTGAAAAGTTATTATATTTTTGAAATATTTTTGGCTATATTGTACATCGAGTTTGAGTTATGGGCCGTGACATTTTTATGTTATTGCATAGTGATTGTTCGATCTGCTTAGAAAAGATATGCACTGCTTACTGAGCTGTGGTTGCTCACCCATCTGTTTCCCTAATCTTTTCAGGTTCCTTGGTTAGTAGTCAATAGAACAAGAGTGATGTCGTTGGGACTTTTGGGAGTTGAAATACTTGTGGTTTGAGGCTACGTTCTTTAGGTGGGAGGACGGTCGTGTCATTCCCTGTTCTGGTAGGTTTTGGGGTGTGACACCAATATGGAGAACGTTGATCCCAGAGAAGTCCTCCAAGTGGCACCGCTCAAAGCCTCGAAGACTTCCTTTTTCTGTACTTTTCTTTTCTCTCTCCCCTTTCTATCTTTTGCACAGAGACCGCCAATGACAAAATCTACCGCTTGACCATGTCTAGTGTTGACTAGATTTTATTGCTTTGGCAATGGGTCTTCAATGGCCAAATCTCCCGAACTATGGAAGTGTTGGCACGGCGATGATGAATGATTGTCAAGCATAGGAGGAACCACCGCGGGAGGAGAGGACTTCTCTTCTTTTTCAGTCGTGAATCTCTGTCTCTCACTCTTACTCTTGCTCACTCTAAAATTTCTGATTTGAAAATCATGTCCTCCAAAATTATGAGATCTAAACACATATTTATAACGCTAACCTAGGTCAATTAGATATGCTTTTTAGTCATAATGGGTTTAGGTTTGGGCTTAGGCTCTAATTTTCATTTAATTTCAAGTGGGCTGAATTAATATGGGTTTTTATTTAATTAAGCATAATAGACTAATTTAAGCTCAAATTAAAACAACCGAGCCCGTTTGATTTGTAATTTTCGGCCCTTGCCTCTCGAGTGAGCTGAGTCTCGTTCGATGTCCGAGCTCGATCTACGTGATGAATTTTAGGCTCACTTGCCACCGTCAATCCAATGTGAAATGCAATTATTCTAAATGAACCTAAACTATATGTTATGTAATTTTAATATTTTTTTAGGGGTTAAAATTTAATTCCTAATTTTCTATGCAATTAACACTAAATGATGCGTCGAAATTTAGGTGTCAACATCGATTACATTGTTTCCATATTTAAAATATTACAATCTAGCGTGAATCTTTTAGTGATAGTGTCGTATCCATGAAATTCCCGAGTAAACTTTAAATTAGGAATTATTTCCTAGTTTCACAATGTGTATATGATCGACAATCTGATTTCATGCCCGAAATATGACTCGCGATTGCATGGAAAATCGTCAATCCGATCTCCCGCCCGAGATATGATTCGCGATTGTGCAAAAAAATTTGGCCAATCTGATCCTCATGCCCGAGATACGATTTGTCAATCTATTTAAAAAAAATTTGACTTGCGATCACATGGAAAATCGTCAATCCGATCTCCCGCCCGAGATATGATTCGCGATTGCGTAAAAAAATTTGGCCAATGCGATCCTCATGCCCGGGATACGATTTGTCAATCTATTTAAATGGATGTCGGTAATATTTTGTGATATGGTGTCATTTGATTTTTTTTAAAAGAAAATCCAAAATGTTAGTTAGGATTTCAATTAGAAGTTTTGCATGTTTAGGGAACCCTAAATATATCTAGAAGATACCTTACCAAAAATATATATATCTAGAAGATAGGATAATTGTTTAATTCGAATTAGGACTTGAGATGATTTATTTCCTAGTTTAAATTAGGTGTTATTCTAATCCTAATAGATTATTTAGGTTATTTTAAGATTTCGAATTTTAATAAAAATCCCAAAAAAAGAATCACTTTAGGATAGATCAAATCGTTTTCTAGAATAGATTACATGTTAATTTAGGCATTTTTTTAATTCCGAATTTCATTGGAAAATTATCAAAAGAATAAATTTTTTGTCCGTCATTAGAATTATGTCACGTCGTCGCATGACATATAGTTTACATGTTAAGCTGCATTAATAGCATGGTAATTTTTGTACGTCGTTACATATAGGTTAGTTTTCATTTAAATAAGTGAAAATAAAAAAAAATATTGAGTGAACTGCTTGTTAATTAGAAATCATATTGACGTGATTTTCTAGATAACAATGCAAATGCTTACGTTACCTCGAGATAAGTAATTCTTCCAATCTTGCAATTTATTTAATGTTTTGACTATTGGGTGTTACTTTGGTGGTTTGCGCACCCGTATGATCACCTCACATGTTAGCGACTAAGTTAAAATCAATCCAAACTGTCTGCCAAAATATTTTTTGAAAAGAAAAGGTACCGAAAGGGAGTTAGACCAGATCTAACGTAACCAAGTTCCCAAGCTTAGAATCTTTGATTCGTAGGAATAAAACATATCTCCCTATGTTTTATTTAAGTTTCTAATCGACCTACCACAAATAGATTAATGGCGACTCCAAACATAAAAACATTTGTACGTTAAAAGCTTAAATCCTAAGTTGCGAATTGGTAGGGCTTGGGAGGGCCTGAATTAAGCTTAGTCTTAATAATTTATTAGCCTGAGAAAATTTTAGGTCGCGATAGCTTGGCGACTCCGCTGGGAAGTTGAGTTAAAATTCTTAGTGGACTTAGGCCGAATTTTCTCTTTTTGAAAAAAAGGGTGCGTCCCTAATATTTAAGGTATTAAAATATTTTTGCAGAAAGGGAGTTATAAGGGGTGGAGTATTTGTTAACCACTTTTTTGCAGGGAGGTGTTGAGATTGGATGTTTTAATTTTGATATTGAAGCGCTGTTTGCATATGATCTGTTGTGCATGCCTGTGCATTTTCACTACACTCTAGCACACACAACCTCTCGCCAGACCTAGGCCGCATAGAATCACCTAGGATGGTATTGAGATGGATACCACTCCGACCGTCTGCTTGCGGTACGAGTTGTCCATCTCAATCCCGAATTTCTTTCTTAATGTCGAGAGATTACCACCCCTGTTCGCATGCCCACGACATGGGTCGGCTCTTTGACGATGCTGGAGTCATGAGGACTCAACTTAGTCCGCACACCCGTGGCTAGTCCGATCATTCTTGTGGCTCCACTTTGTTAAGCCTTCTAGAGTAGAAATCGAGCCCCACGTGTCATGTGCATGTCTATGTGATTGCTATTATCCTACCGAGTGAAGTAAGTTTTCTAATCCCATGCTTTGCAATTTACTTACTTTTTTGTATATTTGGTCGGTCCATGATAGATCTAGGTCAATCGTAATTTTTGAAAGTAATAATCATTGAATTTTTTGAAAGGGAAAGAAAAAGAAAAAAATAAAGCTTTGAAAAGAAATTACTTTCAATTCTTATTATTATTTTCCTAGGTTTGTCATAAGTCATTGTTTCCTGATAAATTTGCAATTATTTTCACAAGAACATGGAGTAATGAAAAATGTCATGTAAAATGGGGATAAAAAGGGACAATTAGACTGAGTCATGGACTGATCGTTTTGAGGACGCATACTTCCCATGCTCTATTTTTGAATTAGGTTATTACGGACGGTCAACGTTCCCCAATCCGTACTTGCTCAAGAGCAAAAATGACTGACCAAAATGAGCAAACTCTTGTTGCTGTCCTTGAAACTAAGATGAAGCAAGTCCTGAATGTGCTCAAGAATCTCATCAAACAAGTTGCTTCCATACAGACAAGTATTTCTACACCGTCTGCACCTACTCAACTGAGTGTAGAGATTGTACTGCCCGATGACTCTCCTCCTATTGAGTCAAAAGATAAGGAAAAAACAGTTGCTATTGGCACTTCCTCGACTGAGAATGGTGCAACTTTAACTGGCAAAGCTCATCTGATCATTACAAATGGGGGCGATATATCTTCTAAGCCATCAAAGAGTGATGAGGCTGAGCGCATTGATAAGCTTGAAGAAAAATTCCGTCAAATGCAAAGCTTTGATGATTAACTCTCACGAGGTCTTGCTTACATTGTCAAGGTTCAAGTCCCTAAGAAGTTCAAGGTACCTGAGTTTAATAAGTTCGATGGTCTTTCCTATTCTAAGGTCCATTTACAATACTACACGACAAGGATGGCTTCGTATGCTGATAATGTGCCAATCATGATCCACACTTTCTAAGATAGCTTAATCGGACCCCCCTTACGATGGTTCGTTTTGAAGAAGATTCACTCGCTTAAGACATGGGAGGATTTATCTGATGCCTTCATCCGTCAATACAAATTTAATATTGATGTGGCCCCGTCACGTGAGGATTTGATTCGCATTGAGAAGAAAAAGACCGAAACCTTCAAGGCATATGCCACTAGGTGGAGAGCTCTAGCTGTGCAAATTATTCCTAAGTTAACTGAGAAAGAGATGCTCGATACCTTTATGAAGACTTTACCATTCGAGTTTCGTAATCGAATGTTGGGTTTTAATTTTAATTCTTTAGCTGAGCTGATACCAGCAGGAGAATGTATCGAGATCGCTCTGCGCGATAGTTGGGCCACTGAGCAGACTACCTTCGCTAAGAAATTCACCCTCAGGAAAGATAAGGAACTGGCACCTGAAGTGAATGTAGCTTACTCTCAACAAAGCCGTGACATTGCCCCATCAATGCAATTTGCTGGCAAATAACAAGGCGGATGCCAATTCGCTAGTCGACAACAAGGTACTAAAAGGAACTTTACACCTCTGTTTGGGTTGTTATCCAAAGTTCTGCCTGTCCTCCATAAGAAAAATTTGCTTTCAAGTGAGCCGAAATGCCTGAACCCCGAACGGTTCTCTAGTTATGACTCCTCTAAGAAGTGTAAGTATCATATGGGTGAGGTCAGTCATTCTACTGATGATTGTTACGTACTGAAGCATAGAATTCAAGACCTCTTGGATACAAAGGCATTCTTTTTCCGCAGTGATCAACCAAATGTCCAACAGAATCCTTTACCCAACCATGTTGAAAGTGCGGATGCTGTTGTTGAGTAGAGAAATTTCCGTACTCCTCTACGAAAGAGTCTTTTATGCTTTCTAGGATTTCAAGTGTTTTCTAGGATTTCCTGCTTTCTAAAATTTCAATTCATGTTTATGTTTTTATTCGTAGGGCTTTGATTATTTGCATTTTCCTTCCAATAATGTAATTCATTTGACTCTATTCAATAAAATTACAAGTTTATTTGCATTTTGAGGGCATGTTGAAGTATACCAAACTAGTCCGGTGATGATATCCAACCATAAAAAGAAAATATCATCCAAGGAGAAATTCCGAGGGCTGTGCTTTCTCATGCTCCCAAAAAAAAACTTTTCGAAAATAAAAAACATTTCATTGCTTAAAAAAAATTTTCCAAAGCATGCATCAAATAAACCCTGTTTGTTTGCTAACTCATTCACTTCATGTCTCAAAGCATAATTCTCCAGCTTATTATGCTGAGGAATTGACACATCAAGTTGGGCATGATGCTATCTCCGAAGAGCAAAAATGAGTGCTCAACAGTAAGGGATGATGAACTGAGGGGCATGTTGAACTTTGATGATGATAATAGACTGATAAATCCGATAGAGATAATGTCATGATTCTAATTGGAATATTCTGAGTCTCAATACACATTTGCTTAGTATCACATTCATGCACGTTTTCTTATGCAGGGGCAAAAGCAAAGGTGGAGTGTTCATGTGTCCATCCTTTCTAAATAAGGGCAATCAAAGGACTCTCATTCCTAAGGAAACTCTTCTTGTTTGATATTATTGAGCGATGATATGTTTTTGAAATGGATGTTATGCTTTTCATGCATTTAATGAAATTTTTGAATTATGAACCTTTGCATGCCTAAAGCCGATAGGTATTTAAAATACCGATATCATTCGAAAGAGGGTTTTGCATAATAATTTACCTGTTTAACTCACCAAGTTCATTGAGAATGATCCAAATAGACAATTTAATGAATGATGTGGCATTATTTGAGTATGCTAAATGAGATGTGTCAGGATGATGAAAGGCAAGCTATATCCTATACACCGTCCCTTATTCATATACTTGTGAGATGAGTGAAATATCCATGTCTACAAGGTAAAAGGTTATCTCGCGAAAGGTACGACTATCGAAATGACGAGAGGCAATTCACTTCTCTATCCTAAACAATACAGGTTATCCATGGTTTCGCCACTTTGAGCCTAAATACTTGGAGAAGTTTTTTCAAATTACCCCTGTCAAGAATCACCCTACATCGGGGTAAACTGGAGGGAAGTTGACATCGTAAGGTGAGAAAAATGGATAAAAATTTTCTTGCTTACACTTGCATCAATCTTCAAGTGTTGCTATTACAAATGAACTCAAACATTAATTCAAGTGCCTTAGAATGATGAAGAACAGTTTTTTTCTCTATCCTACACACTTTATCCATTACTTAGCCCACTTGAGCCTGTAATTTCATTTCATAAAAACCCACTTGGTGATCATCCCCCACAATTGGGCAAGGGAAAAGCCATCACTGTCCATACAGCATATCTGGAGCACCGATAGAAGACAAAGACCTTGAGAGTCCAAATGTTAGTCATTTGATCAAAACAAACCAAAATGTGGATGGCCAATGTATGCATTGTATACTGTGTCAAAAGTAAAAAAAAAAAAACTAAGGACCATTAAAAGCAGTGTGCTTGGTAAAAATAAGGCCATGCCCGTAAAAAAAGTCGAAAAAAAAAAGAGAGAACTTTAGAGAAAAAAATGTCAAGATATGACATGTCAAAGTCATGAATTCCAGTGGAGTAGTAATCCTACAAGTCTCGAAGGAATCAAGTGACAAACTTTCGAGGCCAATAGAGTATCTACCAAGAAGACAATCCCTAGCAAAGAAGAAGATCGGTGATTATGCCTAGATGATCACCAACTCTCACCCTTATACACATTTTTGAGCCTGATATATCCTTTCGTTTCTTAATCAATGAACCCAGCCTACGTTACGTCCTTTGCAAAGTTTCTTCGTATTAGGACACTTGAATTAACGTAGAATTCAGATGTTTATAAGCTTAGCTCGAAGAAGTGTGAGCAAGTCTATTTTTATCTCATTTTGCAGGGTTCTTAACTTGTAAACCCGAAGATGATTGCAGAGTATTTCTTTCAATAGCCTCGACTCGAAGAGTTTCCTTTGTTAAGCCATTGACCAAACCGACACTACAATCCTGACAAAGACCTCTCAGATTGGTAAGATTGTACCGCATGTGAAAATACTCGAAACCTTATCGACATGATGATGGTGAGATGGAGTGATTCTCCAAAAAATATATATAGCCCTTATGAATGAGAGTGAGTGAAAGCCCTTTCTAATTGAAAGTCTCTCATTTAGTATTCTTAAAAAATCCACATTATGAGTGAAAATTGTCTTAATGATAATTCTCCCTAATAGAAATTTGGTGATGCAAATATGGTAAAATTGTCATGCATAAACCTCAATTGAATTGATGAATTCTGAAATGTGAGTTCTAGAATAGTTGAGATTACTAATCTCCTAGAATGAATGCATATGTGTTTTGCTCTAGTCATGTCTGACAGGTAATGTTTCCTCAAAGACTAAAGAGTTCTTGATGCTACAGTTGTTTTTTGAAGCTTCGTGTTTGTCTAAATATTTTTAAATATGCAATTACCCGATTGTAGTTTCAGGTATCATTTCCGAAAATCCGAAGGGAATTTTCGATCTTATTAATCATATCTGATTGAAGAGTTTTTGGTAAGGGTATATGATTGAAGTTTCGGATATCATTCTCGAAAATCTGTAGGGAATCATCGAGCCCATTTAAATATCTGAATGAAGTTTCAGGTATTATTTTCGGAAATCCGAAGGGAATTTTCGATCCTATTAATCATATCTTATTGCAGTTTCAGATATCTTTCTCAAAGATCCAAAGGGAATTTTCGAGCATATTCATATTTGATTGTAGTTTCAGTTTCAAGTATCTTCTCAAAGATCCGAAGGGAATTTTTTAGACCATTTAAATACCTAATTGTAGTTTCAAGAATCTTTCTTGAAAGTTTGAAGGAAATTATTTGATACCTTTTATCGAAAATCCGAAGGGAATTTTCGGCCTATCTCATCTCAAGCATCTTCTCTGAAAATCCGAAGGGAATTTTCAAGTTTATTTTAAGTCTTATTTAGAAAATCCAAAGGGAATTTTTGAGCTTTCAAATACTATTGAGAATTCCAGATACTTGGCGGGTTTTCAAAAGCTGTTCCATACCCCAAGTTTGCTTTCCCAAATCTTCATGTAAGTAAGTGCATGTATGTTTTCTATCTTTACATTAGCATTAGCATCCACATATCACATTAGAAAATGGGTGTGGGCTCATTGGGATCCCATTTACTCGACAAAAAGATTAATTTTTCTCATTGCATTTGCATAATCAAAATTCAGGTATCATTTTATCTTTAAATGAAATCTCTTCGAGCTCCCCTTCAAAGAGGGGCAGCTGTTGACTCCTAAATTTTGACTAACCATTTAGTGATTAATTGCACAGAAAATTAGGGATTAAATTTTAGTCCCTAACAAAAATATTAAAGTTAAATTACATAGCATTTAGTAGTTGCATTTGCATCGGATTAGTGGCAGATGGGCTTAATTGGATCAAGCCCGTGTGAATTAAAGACTCGGCCCAACTCGTTATTACGTGTATGACACATCGGATTAGGAGATATTGAGAAAATATCATTTAGTCGCATGCGAAATTAAAGAAAGTGAAAGAAAATAACAAAAGAGGGAAAGAAGCAAAGGGAATTTGGTCAAGATGGGGGAATATATTCTAAATAATATATTGGACACTATCATGGAGGCCTTCACATCTTTCGGTGGCGTAGACAGAAGAATCACGTGCGGTGAAGAACCTAAATTTGGCCATATTCTCTATTCTAAATAAATGCAAGTGCAATGTATGTTAGGATTAGGAAAGAAAGAAGTTATTGCAAAATATATCTCAAATATCCCTAAGAGGTTCTCTTCCTCTAAAAAGCCTAGGCTATCTCACCTATAAAAAGGACTTCCAACGGACAAGAATGGGACCTCTCATAATTTTCTAGAATACAATTCCTGAGAGCACGAGAGAAACACGTGAGGGAATAGAGAGAGTAAGAGCAAGAAGTGAGAGAGAGAGGTGATCGCGGGTTGGTTCAATCGAGTTCGTGCCGTCCCGCCACCGTGCTGCCTCGCTCTCATGCCGCCACGCCATACCTGCCTCGCACCTCGCCGCTGCATCACCCTAAGTCCCAACGATCTTCACAGCCCCCAGGTGAGCTCCCACAGCAATTCTGGCGATATTTCAGTCCAGTCACGTGTACCAGCTCCTTCTTTGCTGAGATGCATCCTATCGCAATCCACGAGCCACCGTCCGCCGGTCCAAACTTGGAAAGCAAATATTCGAATTAGGTAAAAGTCTCATCTAATTTGTTTTTTATTACATTGTTTCCTTGTTTAAAATATTACAATCTAGTGTGAATTTTTTAGTGATAGCGCCGTATCCATGAAATTCCGAGTAAACTTTACATTAGGAATTATTTCCTAGTTTCACAATGTGCATATGATCGACAGTCCGATTTCATGCTCGAAATATGACTCGCAATCACACGGAAAATCGTCAATCCGATCTCCCGCCCGAAATATGATTCGCGATTGTGTAAAAAAATTTGGCCAATCTGATCCTCATGCCCGGGATACGATTTGTCAATCTATTTAAATGGATGTTGGTAATATTTTGTAATATGGTGTCGTTTGATTTTTTTTAAAGAAAATCCAAAAATATGTTAGTTATGATTTCAATTAGAAGTTTTGCATGTTTAGGGAACCCTAAATATATCTAGAAGATAGGATAATTATTTAATTTGAATTAGGACTTGAGATGATTTATTTCCTAGTTTAAATTAGGTGTTATTCTATTCCTAATAGATTATTTAGGTTATTTTAAGATTTCGAATTTTAATAAAAATCCCAAAAAAAGAATCACTTTAGGATAGATCAAATTGTTTTCTAGAATAGATTGCATGTTAATTTAGGCATTTTTTTAATTCCGAATTTCATTGGAAAATTACCAAAAAAACAAATCTTTTGTCCGTCATTAGAATTATGTTACGTCGTCGCATGACATATAGTTTGCATGTTAGGCTGCATTAATCATATGTTAATTTTTGCACGTTATTACATATAGGTTAGTTTTCATTTAAATAAGTGAAAATAAAAAAAATTGAGTGAACTGCTTGTTAATTAAAAATCATACTAGGATTGTTGGCGTGATTTTCTAGATAACAATGCATATGCTTACGTTGCTTCAAGGTAAGTAATTCTTATAATCTTGCAATTTATTTAATGTTTTGACTATTGGGTGTTACTTTGGTGGTTTGTGCACCCGTATAATCACCTCACATGTTAGTGACTAAGTTAAAATGAATCCAAAATGTCTGCCAAAATATTTTTTTGAAAAGAAAATGTATCGAAATGGCGTTAGACCAGATATAGTGTAACCAAGTTCCCGAACTTAAAATCTCTGGTTCGTAGGAATAAAAAATATCTCCCTATGTTTTATTTAGGTTTCTAATCGACCTATTACAAATAGATTAATGGCGACTCCAAGCATGAAAATATTTGTACGTTAAAAGCTTAAACTCTAAGTTACGAATTAGTAGGGCTTGGAAGGGACCGAGTTAAGTTTAATCTTAATAATCCATTAGCCTGAGAAAATTTTAGGTCATGACAATGTCCTTGAGGGGATACAATCAAGACACCAATACCAGATGTTGTCACCATACTTGATACATCGAAATACAATGTCCATGATACCATTTGTATCAAGCCATCGATGTTCTCCTCTTCCAGATGTACACATGGGTATTTTGTGATAAAGTCGGCAACTGCCTGTCCCTTAATTGCCATAAGTGGTATATACATCAAATGTATTTCGGACAAAGCAAAAGCCCATTTTGCAATCCTTCTTTTGATAATCGGACGAGTCAACATATATTTAATTATATTTGTTTTACAAATTACTTGAATTGTAGTTGGTAATATGTAATGGCGTAATTTTGTACAAGCAAAATATAATGATAGGCATAATTTCTCCACTGGAGTATATCTTTTTTCTGTATCATTCAACATTCGACTGAGATAATATTTTGCTTGTTCTTTTCTGTTGTCATTTTCCTGCACCAACATACTTCCGATAGCATTAATAGTTGCCAACAAATGAAGTTTCAATGACCTACCTGGCTTAGGTGACATTAAAATTGGTGGATTGGTTCGATACTCTTTGATATGTTCAAGAGCATGTTGATGTTTTTTTTCCCAAACAAATTGATCTTGGTTTTTTTAACTTAAGTAATGGAGAAAATACCTCTATCTTACTTGACGCAGAAAATTTATTTTACCTATAGTTATTTGTAACTGTCTCTTATTGAAAGGTAGTAGCAGCTCTAGGATGGCTTTTGTTTTATTCTTATCTAGTTCTATCTCCCTTTAATTTACCAAGAACCATAGAAAGTTGCCTGCCCTTATCTCGAAAACACATTTAAGAGGGTTCATTTTCAATTTAAACTTCTGCATTCTTATGACAGCACGTTCGAGATAAGTTAGATGACTTACCTGGTCCGATTTGATGATGATATCGTCGATATATATTTCCATGAAATCTCCAATCATATCGTGGAAGATAAAGTTCATGGCCCTCAGATATGTTGCCTCAGCATTCTTTAAGCCAAATGGCATCACCAACCATTCAAACGTCCCAATAGCTCCCGGGCACCGGAATGCTATTTTATGAACATCTTCTTCCGATATGAATATATGATTAAACCTTAATAACCATCCATTAGTGACACGATCTCATTGCCAGACGTCGAATCAATCAACATGTTCGCCATTGGCATTTGATACTCATTCTTTGGGGTTGTAGCATTTAAGTCACGAAAATCTATGTACAACCTTAATTTCCTATTGTTCTTTTTAAACGGTATCACATTGGAGAACCATTCAACATATTTCATAGTTCTGATAAAACCTGCTGCCAATAAACACTCGACCTCTTCTTTGACTTTATGCACAATTTCCGATGCAAATCTTCGTGGTGGTTGCTTATGTGGTTGAAACCTTTCTTGATTGTCAATCTGTGTTTGACCACATCTCGACCTAATCCTGGTATTTTATGATAATCCCATGCAAAGTAGTCTTAATTTTCTTAACAACTCAATTAATTGGGATTTTGTAACCTTGTCCAATAATGCACTGATGAAAATTGATCAATGGTTTTGAGAATCCTCAATATCAACTTCTATAAATGGGTCCTGAGCCTCAATCAGTTTATCATTTTCTTTAAGGGGTGATTTTTCAAATTCCATAATGCAATCACCAATATCCATATCTTGCTTACCTAATTCAACCGTACATGTCGTATACCTCCTATTGAGGTCGTCCAATAATGTAACATTCTACATGAACAACCTTATCTAAACATCCCGCTAGGTCAGCTTTGGGAATCCATTGGTCATTTCCCCTGTCAAATTGGCAGATTGCGACATTCCTTGAGTCAATTCCATGTGGCTCGATAACACGTGAATTATCATAAGGTATCTTTCTTAACTCTCAGTCAGTCTTTAAGGCACGTGTCCAAGATACATGAGCTTTACTATTAACTTTAACATACTCAACTTTGCTCCAATTTCAGAAAGTTAACATCTGATGAAGGGTTGAAGGTATACACTGATTTCCATGAATCCAATCTCTCCCCAACAATAAGTTGTATGATCCATCTGCCTCGACAGCCCTTGAAGCTCTTCTAGAAGTTTTCGATCCCACAGTCAGATCAGCCACGAATATTCCTTTGACCTCCATCGCTTCTCCTATATAATCTGACAACTGAAAATTTGATAGGATAATTTCTTCATCCTTTTTTCCCATTTTTTTTGAAGAATCTATATGGAACCAGATTAAGAGTAGATCCTCCATTGACAAGAATCTTGAAAACCAGACGTCCATCTATCCTGGCATTTATATTAAGTGTCCTAAGGTGTTTGGGCTCTTCGTAAGATGGTTTCTCAAACTCTATCAGTTCCTCTTGATCATCAAATTAAAATTCTGGTTCGTCTTTCTCATCGACGATGGAATCTCCATCGGTTGTCAAATCGACAGATGTTAGTTTATATTGCAATGGGAGCCTTGCTTGGACCATGCATGAACTGAAAGGAGAGGCCGATCTCGACAACGCAACTGGCCTAAATTAGGTTTTCTCATTAGTCTCGGCATTTCTTTGGTTGTCATTCTTTTGATCCTGACTGAAGTTCCCAGGATTTCTTCTCTGTACCAAATTCTTAGCTAGAAATTTCTTGGGTTTGTAAGGGATTGGTGAAACTTGAGTAATATGAATATGATTAACTTGTCTTTGTAATTCATGCATCTTCTTCTTTCTTTGCAATCTCCTTTTTTGAGTTCTTATTACATTGCCCCATGGACCTTGAATTTCTCCTGATTCAAACCATTCATCCTCTAGTGGATCAATTGGTACTTTCAATGTCCTGGTACGAAGAGGTGTCACGGGGTTCTCCTAATGTTCCAATTCTTGGGTTGCCGTCTTCAAACCATTGTTTGAAAGATTTCCACTTTATTGGGTGCTGTCTCGAGTTGTCAACAACTTGGGCATTTCGATTTTGATTTTGACATTTATCAACGTTTTGACCGGTTCAGGGTCAATTCCAGTATCTAGCCATCATGTTATAATTCTAGTGTCTGAATCGATCCTAAAAAGGTTTTTCTTGTGAAAAAACCTGTGATAAGGAATGCCTTCCTTTTGGGCCATAATTGATCTCCTCTTTACATCGAGCACACAAATGTGGTTGTCTCATTTTACCTTTAGACTTTAAAGATGCCATTCCCTTCATCCCAGGGAATGGGTCAATATCCATCTCTATGTGAGCCTTTTCTTTGTCATCCGTAAATCTGATTTTCCCTTGTCAAATTGTTTCCTCGATGTTCTTTCTTAACACAATGCAATCGATTGTGTTATGACTCCATGAGTGATACCATTTATAGTATTTCTTTCCTATCAACTCTTCTTTACTCGATATTACTTGGCCCCCATTAAGTTTGATTTTCCTATCAGCCAAAAGCAAACCAAACATCTCATCGACCTTATTATGTCAAAGGAATAATATTGCGTATCCTTTGATTTAACCATAACACTTCCCTTCTCTTTTGTCTTAGCCGGTTTTAGCGCAGGGCACATATATGGCTTTTCTATTATCATCTTTGTCATTGCCATCTCAACATATTCTGATTCACTTTCGTCGACCAGCGTTTCATCGACAAAGTTCACTTCATGTTTAACATGCTTTCGATCCTTCTCTTTCAAAAAGTTTTCATGTTTCACAGTAATGAAAGTCAACGAAAACATAATAAGCCTATCCTACCATTCTTTCCCTGATAGCAAACTTTAAACCATTAAACACAAACTCAGTGAACGTCTTCTTAGGTAATGGTACGAGACACCTATTCCTTGCCTTTCTAAATTGAAACATGAAATGATCGACTGACTCATTATTATATTGTTTCATTGTCGACAAATCCACCACAGACATATCCGACACAGCTCTTTGAAATTAACTATGAAACATCGTTTCCATTTGATCCCAAGAAAATACAAAATGAGGTGATAAAGACATGTACCGGGTAAAAGCAGTCTTTGACAATGATAATGGAAATAGCCGCAGCTTCCAATGATCTCCATATGTAACATCTCCACACAAAGCGGTGAATCAATTGATGTGTTCCTATGTCGATTGATCATTCTCACCAGTAAATAGGCTAAATTATGGCATCTTAAACCCCCTTGGGTATGGAACTACGTCCATCCATCCTGGGTATGGTTTTCTATATGCTTGCCTAAAACCTCTCGCTTCACCACCATATTGCCGTAGTATTGGATCGACTACACATTGATTTTGTCCTGCTGGGATCACGACTAGTGGTGTGGTTGCTTGAGCCGCCTACACAACCTGAGGCATCATTTTGATGTATGTTCTGTTGCAAAGGTTGATGCATTTGGTATTGGGGTATTGGCGGTTATGGTATTGGCTGCGGCAATGGATGCTATGGTACTGACTGTGGATATTGCGGAATCGGATTTTGTGGCAATGGCTGTGGATATTGCGACACCGGGTTTTATGGTAATGGCTATGGATATTGTTGCACCAGGTTTTGTGGTAGTGGCTGTGGTTGTTGTGGAACTTGGTACTGTGGTACTAGCTGCGGTGGTGTTAAAATCCTCCTCGGCATTTTTGCATTAGCATTTGGCCTAAACCAAGTTTGAGGGAGACTAGGTTGGGTAGTAAAACCACTAGACAGAACATTGTCGTGCGGCTGGTACAAAGTAGTATGCTGAGGAACCAAACTTGCATTAGTCGCATTTGTTTAACTGGCCTAGACAAATTAACCCCGTTGGCTGCTATCTGACCCATGTTGTTATTCTCATTCCTCTATGATAAATTAACCACATTACCTTCGCTTGCTGCCACTTGGCCGTATGCTTGACCTATTAACGTGTTTTCTCCTCTCTGAAGAATCCTTACTGGCACAAGAGGCATAAGTTGTCCTATGGTTCCGCCGCTAGGGAGTATAGTAGCGAGCTATCCAAGACTTCCAACTATGTCAGGAGGAACAACAAAAACAATTTGTGACTAGGTAGAACTCATCGATGGGCTCTGCCTCCTGGACTGTATTGATAAACAATGGCCTAACAGTATTGGCCGCACATCTAGTAATTAGATTAGCTAGATCATTGTGCTGTTCTTCCATGATTCTTCTCATAGTAGCAAATGTAACTGGATTCAGTTCCAATTGCCTTCTCTATTCTTCAGTAAAGTGCCTGGGAATATCCATCTCTCCTACTTGTCCTTGTTTTGCCACTGTTCGTCCATTCGATGGTTTCTCACATGTCACCTGCTCCACAGCAGGATTCGGTGGTACGCTGCTCCCTGCAACATTGTTATTCTGATCAAATTGGCTCTGATTTCTCGTTCGTGCCATCATTACTCCTCCAATTGGCCAAATAGTTCCCACCGGGCGTGCTAAAATCATGTTTCGCCGGAAATGGTTCCCACGATGAAATATAATTCATCAAAAGTCATTCTTCGATTTTTAATTAGATGAGACTGGGTTCTAGGTCTAATTCCAGACAGGAGTGAACTAGGTGTGAACAAAAAATCTGATTATCTTGATTGATAACACAAATTTCGTACAATAAAGAAATTTGACTTGAATTTATAGAGGATTCAGACAAACCCATCCAATTACTGGTGGCGTTCGACGTCCATCGATACGATATTACAAAGTTACTGACTTGGAAAATAAGTAGCTATAGCTACGAAAGCTAAAGGTGTGATACTAGCAAGTAAAGATAAAAAGACAGTATTTTGATTTGTGTTTGTGGGGGAGGGAGGCTTTTTCTGGTAGTCGAGTGCAATTTATAATGTAGGCTTAGTAACCATCTTTGATATCTTATTTGATTATCACCATTGATCTCATTTTCACCGTTCATCTAATGATATCTGTCCGCCGACTGCTATCGATCTTTTCTTTTTGTCTGAGGTGATAACCATCATTGAACTCACATCATTTTGACATCTGTCCTTCTTGGGATGATAACCATCATCGAACTTTTTTCATTTTGACACCTGTCCTTCTTGGGATGATAACTGTCATCGAGCTTTTCTTATTTTGACACTTGTCCTTCCCAGGGAAATAATCGTCGTCGAGCTCTTCCCAGCTTGTCATCTATCTTTTTGAAGCAAGAACCGTCATTAAGCTCTTCCTGGTATGATACCTATCCTCCGAAGCAGGGACCTTTGTCGAGTTTTTCCTAGCTTGACACCTATCCTTGCCGGGGAAATAGCCGTCATTGAGCTCTTCCCAGCTTGGCATATGTCTTTTCGAAGTAGGAATCGTTGTCGAGCTCTTCCTGACTTGACACCTGTCCTTCCAAAGCAGGGACTTTTGTCAAGCTCTTCTCAGCTTGACACCTATCATTTCCAGGGAAATAACCGTCATCGAGCTCTTTCCAGCTTGATATCTATCTTTTCGAAGTAGGAACTGTTGTCGAGCTCTTCCTAACTTAACACCTGTCCTTTCGAAGCAGGGACCTTTGTTGAGCTCTTCCCGGCTTGACACCTGTCCTTCTCCTTGTTGATGGCCTTGATGATAATTTCTCTTGATAACCTTGGTGTTCGCTTACCAATTCTCTCTGAATTTCAAATTTTCCACCAGTGTCTGCCGATGCTTGCTAGCTGTTTTGCTTGCGTGAGCCGTCTCATACGGGCGACGTAATCCTTTGACATCAATTATTTTATTTACTTAAGTTGTCGACAACCTAACTAATTATAGGTGTCAACAGTGACAAACAGTATCAATGAACTTCCTATTTCCATCAGTATTTTGGACTTCCAAGAATCACTAGCTCGACTAGTCCTTCCAAGCTATCATGAGATGTCACTCATATCGATAATTGTTTACCTGTACGTCACAGCCTAACATCTTGTCCTTGCTGACAAAAAAGATCATTGATGATATACTCAAACTTAACCATCTGCATATGTCATGGTAAACATTAGTACCAAAGATAGTTTTGAAATCATCAAAATTCCATAGGGATGTTTTCCCAATAGAAATGGTTGAGGTCAATGTCATGCTTTTGGATTCTCCGCAAACGTTCATGGTTACTTCCTTGTGATGGTTTTATTTTTTGTATCTTCATTTTGAGATTATGTTGGTAAGTCATGGTTGTAGGTTAACTTTCAAAGAATGTTAATAGCTGAAGTTAGGGGCTAATGGCCGTGCCATAGTGAGATTGGCGATGATTGGAGGTCGACGATGGCAATGAGAAATGACACAAAAATAGGCTTAGTTTAGTTCATTTTTGGAAATTGGGTTTAGGTTGATTGAGATTAGTCGATTCGCATTAACAAGCTCAGAATATTGAATGACACCTCCTCTTAATAAGCTAAAAGACGAAGATGTTGTGACTCTTGTGAACATTTTAAACTCCATAATCGGTAGCCAACTCCTAATTGTTGAAATAAATGGGTTTTTCTTTTTAAAGCTAGTGTTTTGAATGATTATTTCAGTGATTTGATTTGGGGAATTTCGCAGTTCGGTTCTATTCTACTTTTTCGAAGCGTTCATGTCAAAATTATTGGAGGTTTAACTTAGGTGTGCAATTTCTTCTCTGAAACGAACATTGCTTGAAAGTTGTTTTGACTGTTACGAACTCTGCGAGTTCTCTGAAGTAGTCGATTGAATTTTATCTCGTTGATTCACTCTAAACGGTTATTCCATAATCAGTAGCCAAATCCAAATTGGCAAATTAAATGAAATTTCTCTTTTCAAAGCCAGTATTTTGCCTAATTTTTAGAGTGACTTTATTTGGACAATTTTGCAGTTCGGTTCTATTACACTTCTTCGAATAAGTGTGGCAACTTATTGGTCAACATTGACTTGTTTTAATCCATTCAATACGTGCTTTTAACATTGCATTAGATAAACAAGTGTAGCAACTTATGCTTTATCTGCTTTATGTGCATATCTCACTAGAGTAATAGAGAAGTTGCAGAAATATATTCCTTTCTATTTCTTTGATCTTGACCTCTTAGAGATGCTCGATAGATATGTAGATCAGATAAGATACTACTGGATTGGACACTTTACGACGAACAGCCGTGCCTCAAAGTTTTCGCGAGGATGCTGAGCGGATACTACTTCGTGACATCCATCCATGTGACAAATGTCTTGATTTCAATTGTCAATTCTAATGTCATGATAATATGCGAATGAGTTAGTGGTCCTGAGAGACAACACGTTGCCAATGACCATACCAAGTAACCCTGTGCAGGCTACACCGGCTGCCAGGTTGATCACCAAATCTTGTCCATATCTCTACTACCATTAAGCCAAGGAAGGATAAAAACTCTCACCGAATCATCTCTAGGCTCTTTTGAAGAATATCATCAATTGAAGCTAAACCTTTTCACAAAGCAAAAAGACAGAAGTATTGGGTGTTTTAATAATTTCATGGGTGATATGTACTGCCTTTAGGGATGTGGGAGGATTGTGATTGGTTGTTGCATGTGTCTTTTGAGCTTTGTATTTGCATGAGCAGGATGGACTGCGATAAAATTGTTGGAAAAATTAGAAGAAGAAATTAAGTAACACTATTTGTTGTAACAAGAAAAACAATAAATCCAAAAAAAGCGGTGACAAAATAAAATAGGGGGTGAGGTACAGATAACTAAATCTCCTTAAAGCGAATAGTTCTTGCCAACGATGCTAAGCAACTTCACGAACTATGTCTCTCAAGATACAACACCTCGAAAATATTTGTATCAACACTATATGAACAGGACTCTGTCGAACATTTCTCGAAATTGGCACACTTGGAGGAATATTGTTGAAAAGAAAACTCAAGAGAAGCTCTAAGAGTATTTCGAGGAGTTCTTTCTCTATCTCTTCTTTGAACTAAGAAGGCACGTCTATTTATAGACTAGGGAAAATAACGGTTACACGTGCATTAATGTTGAGCCATTAACACATAACGGTTACACGTGCACTAATGTTGAGCCATTAACACATAACTGTTACAACAAAACTCACCGGTTGTCTTCTCTTTCTTGTAGTGTTGTGCATGCTGTGTGCACATAATAAATTCGTAAACTCCTCCGTTGCCTCTTTTTATAATGCAGATATTAAAGTTCAATGAATCCAAGTGTTTAATGATGAGTTGATGATGATAATTGATGATGGTTGCATGATAATGCTTGTGTGCTGATATTGGTGATGATGGTGGTGGATCTACTGCCAACAAAGTGAGCATGCAAAGCTTTAGCATTCTGCTGAGAGAACATTATCAGCTTGAATGTGAAGTCAAATATTTGCTGCATTATTGCAAGAGCTTTTATTTTGAAATGACAATGTAAAAACAAGTTTTACTGCAAAAGTTTCGTTTAGACCATTCGATATTAGTAGTAAATCATGTCAAAATATGGCCTCCATGCATCAAAGCATTAAGAAACCGATCCACATTGTTTGATCGAAAAGAGGAAATCCTGACACAAGAAATCTTCCTATCGAAGCAGACGTATACATATTTTTACTTTAAGATGCTCCCTAAATTGACATACCCATCCATATCAATTAACAATAAAGAAATTTGTGTCGTTGGCCTTGTTTTTTTCTTGGTAAGGTATGTCGTTGGCCTTGTTAGTCTTGCATTTCTCTAAAAAAAGAATTGCTTGTCTTCCACCATTTTCATGTTAAGATCCTTACATCCTTTTCTTTACCTACAGTGGAATCATATAAATAAATCAACTAGTCAAGAGAGGGTAAAGTGCAAATAAGAACACTTCTAGGACAAAGTTAAGAGCAGACATATACCAGCATCTTCGTCCTTCCCAAAGATGACAACAAGCTTGAGATGTTACCAAAAATTGAAGTTAGCAATTCAACAGGTCGTGGTTCTGATGGGGCTGAGGGAGTGCTTTCCATTGCATCTTGTGAACATGAGGCTGATGTATAAGCTGCGAAATTTCCCAAATCAAATCACAATGAAAGAGAGTCACGTGCAGTTCCTCATCACACGCTGCGCTCTCTCCTCGTTGTCTCGGACGTTCTTCATTTGTAAGCTGACCGCAAGAGACGGACAATGTCAGGAGCATAATAAGGTTGAATTCCATTGATCTTCTTTGGGATAATGACACAAACAGTTTTTGAACTTTAGCCCAATGTGCAATTTGATTTATGAAGTTTTAATTTATTCAATGTAGTCCCTGAACTTTAATTTAATATTCAATATGGTCCCTGAATTTTTAATTTGTTCAATATTGTCCATAAACTTGAATTAAGGGACTAAATGTTCAATGGAAGGACTACATTGAAAATTCATATAATTCAAGGGCTAAATTGAACGTGTATCAAAAGTCTAGGAATTACATTAAATAAATTAAAAATTCATGGACCATATTGAACATTAGGCTAAAGTTCAGGGACTATATTGAACAAATTAAAAGTTCAGAAACTAAATTGCACATTAAGTTAAAGTTAAGAAACTGTTTGTGTCATTTTCCCTTCTTTTGAAACTTGTTATTCCATTTTCTTAGGTTTCTCTTTAATTTTGCATGCAGAGGCTGGAGCATGAGTTGTGGCTTTCAGTTTTGGATCTCTCTCAATATATATCTAGAGAGGCTATGAAGATTATTAAACACGAATAACTTGTCTGATTATCATTGTATCTTTTTTTTCCAATTTTCTCTGCGATAATGCTGTTCACGGAGACTTATGTTTTGTGTGTCTAGTGAAGATTATTTAAACTATGCCCCAAGTTGTCTGATTATGTTCAAGGAAAGACACAATGTCACCTTTTAATTGTTCACTTTGATCTACAAAGTACGTATACATCTTCTATAGATTTAATGGAAAAGTGGGTTTTGTCTCACCTATTGGACATTCCTAAGTTACCTTTGAATTCCATGATGAAAAGGCGAAAAAGGACATAATTAAAGTATCGCCAGTCTTCCAACCTAAAAACAATTTCTTGTGTGACTACCCGAACGCGCATAGCGCATGCATGATCTTTTTATTTATCGTGCCAAAATCTTTCTATTCCAGATGGTAACTGTGAAAGCTTCTATTAGTTTTAGTTCAGGAGGTACAAGTGAAAATAACAATCTCTTCCAAAACTAATTGACAGTAAACTATGTCCGGCACATGTATATGGTCGGTCTCCTATTTCAAATTCTTAGGTTAAATTGTATTCTTATGTATAAAGATATTGTTAGTTAAAGTAATAAGACATTCTTACTTTTCGAAGAAAACATTTTCATATGCAATTTCCAAATTACCCTGCGCATACTAGGGGTGAGTAACAATAACCGACTGGATCGAAAATCACCCGAATTGAACCGAACCAGCCCATTATGGGCGGTTCCCAGGGCCGCTGGTCCTGTTCCATAAAATCGAAATCAGTAATTTTTGGTCCTTTTCTCAGTTCCAGGGATGGAACCGCCTACCTGGACCGTCCAGTCTGGACCAACTTATGTATAAAGATATTGTTAGTTAAAGTAATAAGACATTCTTACTTTTCGAAGAAAACATTTTCATATGCAATTTCCAAATTACCCCGCGCATACTAGGGGTGAGTAACAATAACTGATTGTATCGGAAATCACCCGAACTGAACCGAACTAGCCCATTCTGGGCGGTTCCCAGGGCCGTTGGTCCGGTTCCATAAAATCGGAACCGGTAATTTTTGGTCCTTTTCTCGGTTCCAGGAATAGAACCGCCTACCTGGACCGTCCAGTATGGACCAACTTTTTTTTTATTTCATAAAAAATCTTATGAAAAATCCTTAGCCAGACTACTGGTTTTATTTCCCTGTTCCCTCTAAGCTCTTATGCCTCTTTCACAATCACAAACCCTAATCGCTCTTTCCCCTTCTTGCTTGACTGTCACTCGCGGAATCTTAGTCTCTCTCGCTTGACTCTCCTGTGTGAGGGAGGTTACCTGTTCCATTGGACTGGCTCCAATCGCTCGCCGCTGCCTCCTCTCTCCCTTTGTTTGTTCCCGATAAAATCAGCAGCAACGTTCCCAGATTCTGCTCCTGCTACCCCCAGATTCTTCCTTAGTAAGTTTCTTGTCGCTCTCCTTCTCCCGCACTCTCTCTTCGCATCCCCCAAATATAAGAAAATGAGAAAGAACAAAATAAAGATATTTTGGTGCAATAAAATTCCAAGCTTTGATTCTGGAGAGCCCAAAACCTTGCTGACCTGTGGCGAGGCTCGAGCCTCGTCAGATCTGGCGAGGTGGAGCCTCACTCGAGGCTGGCGAGGCTCGGCTTGCTAAAATCGAGCGAGCTCAAGGTTGGCAAGGCCTCTGGCAAGCTTATCCTCGCTTGTGGCAGCCACTAGCCAAAATTAAAGGAAAAATAAAAAAAATTAAATTTAAAATTTAAAAAAAATTAAAAATTCGATTTTAAAAAAATAAAAATATTAAAATGAATGCATGAAATAAAATCAAATTGGATTTTATATACTAAATGTCAGAAAATATTTTCTAGTTCATTTTTAGGTTTAAAGCAAACATCGGAATATTTTTTATTTTCTTGGATAATGACTTCATGGAAAATATTTTCTAGAGATGTTGCATTTTTCACGAAACAAAACCTCAATTTTAAAAAGAAATCATAAAGATTGTTCACTAGCTTTATATTGTATGAAAATGTTTTAGTAGCATAATTTTTTTTAAAAGTTATAAGAAACAAGTTTTCCTAAATTTGGTTAAATATAGAAGTGTTTTAGCAATATGGGTTATGTTGGATCGGGCTGGGTCGAGTATGAGTCGAGATATTTACATTACAAATGAATGGGTCATAAACGAATTAATGGATCGATTTGGGTCGGACTGTTTATGACCCGATCCAAACTCAACTTGACCTAAACTCGACTCGACCCATCCATTTAATAGGTCTAGGTCTAGACAAACACCTTCTACAAAAAAAAATAAATATGGAAATATCTCAAAACAATCCTTTTTGAATATAGAGATACAAAAAGAATTCCAAATGCCACCTAAGTTTTGAAAAAGCCTGGTTGGTAGTTTAGGGGAGAATTACCAAAAAGTTCTTTAACTTATTGCAATTATGCAAATTCAGTTGTAAATATTTTTCTTTGCTAAATGAATTATAAACCTTTTCATGTTTTGCCAATTAAGTCTATTCAGCAAATTTTGATAAAAAATTGCTGATGTGGACGTCGACCGTCTTACATGACACAGTTGACGCTGATATGGACATTTTTAATAATTTTTTTCTATTTTTCTTTTCTTTTCCTTCTTTTCTTTATTTTTCCCAATTCCCAATTGTGGGCTGGCGAGGATCGCCAGCCAACCCTTGCCAACCACAGGTGAGGGCCTAGATGCCCTCGTCGACACTGGGCGAGGCATCGTCGCCAGATGCCCTCACTAGCACACAGTTCGGAATTTAGGAAAAAAAAAAGAAAGAAAATATAAAAAATCAAAAGAATTCAAAAAATATTAAAATATTATTTAAAAATATCCACATTTGCGTCGGCTACGCCACATAAGATGTCAAGTCTACATCAACGATTTTCACCCAAAATTAGTTAGAAGGATTCAATTGGCACAAATACAAAAGGTTTAGAACTCAATTGGCCAAAAAAAAAATTACAATTGAATTTGCACAATTGCAATATGTTTAGAACTTTTTCAATAATTTTCCGATGATATAGTACATGTCAAAATTCTGCCACTCTTCCGCAGTTTTACTCGAGCCATAACCTCTAAACTTGTAAAAACAGGACCGTCCTACATGATCTCACCTCCTCAACTGACTGCGACTTGAGCGGACAAAAAGCTGGGATGTAAGGTGTCCTGGCTGGAGAATTTGATTTTTGAGAGCTTGAGAAACCTCCACAGCTTCTTCCACTGTGGCAGCAAGTAACTCGAGAGACTCCAGAAGGAGAAGCAGCTCTAAGTTGTCCATCTCTGAAAGCATCCCGGTAATTTTCGCGACAAGATCGGGCTGCAAGTTGACATAAAACACCATAAATTTACGGGCCCTGTAACGTTCGTGAAGACATAGTTCAGTCCTGAACCGAAAGCAGATACATGTACATCAGCAAAATTGAGAATTCGTCATGCTTTATGTGGTCCTTTGGGTGGATTTTGTTGATTAGTATAAGAAGTGACTCGCCAACCGCGGGTGACTGCAGCACACACTAGCGACACGGAGGTCATATTGACCCATGTGGTCGTGTTTTAAGTTTGTATACCCACTTGCAAAATATTGGGCGTACCTCTTTAGGTCTTGGCACCAAATCCCATGACTCATTTTGCTTCAAAGCTTGAATCTCTTCTTCCTCAGCATTCTTCCATTTTGTCCATTGTGCCTTGTGAGGCCTCCTCATAGGTTAATGGCTCTAGGGGTGAGCATGGTTTGGGTTGGGCCATAAATAATGAATTATACAATTTCATTTCTTGTTTATTTTTAAAAGATTATTTCGAATTCTGAACACTTAAAAAACAAAACAAATAACAAATATAGTCTATACTTAAAATTAATTTTAAATTGAAATCATGTACTCCTTCTCACAATGAATGCACTTTACCATACATGTTTTTTGGTCTCCTCATCAATGATATTCCAAAAATTATTGCAATCGATTTATCCAATTTTTGCTCCTTACGAAGAGAGCGATTAGCAAATACTTTGGTTGACTCTTTTAAGTCTTCTATCGCATCATCTGACATCGTGATAGAGGAGGCTGCGAACTCTTCTTGTTCCTCTAGCACGATGAATGCTTGGAAATCCCACTCTTATTCCTCGTAATATTCCACTCTTAATCATTGTTATTCTCTAACATGATAGATGTTGCAATATTTCCTTCTACACGTTTGAATCGACATTCCCCGGTAAAGTGACCTACTTTGCCGCGTGGTGACTGTCTCGCCTCTGGCTGTTCTTATCCTTATTCCAATTATCTTTTCCTCAGTCCCAATGAGCTCCCCCTACTTGAGTGCTCATCCATTCCGATCGTCTCGGCCAATCTTTATGACCCTTCCTCTGTTTCCACTAACAATGGCAGATCTGTTTCTTCCTCTTACTCTTGAACCTTCTTTTTGTTACTGCATGGTACACTTATATCATCCTTGACATCTTGACTAAGACCTTAGACAATTGTCTGTCTGTTACCTATTGGTTTGTTTTTTTTGGCCGGTACTATTTCCTCTTGGTTGACTAGCATATTCTCCAACTTAGTAAGAGTTGGATCTCCCTTCCATTCACAGGTGACCATATTAATGCCATTACACTCCGATCGTAATATGTGAATGATAATTTTCCTCATTCTTATCTTGGAAATGGTATTTTGATGATTGAACTTTGAAATCTCTTCTCAAAGAGAGTTAAATTTGGAGAAGTATTGATTCACCGTCATGTCTTGATGGGAGACTAAAAATAGTTCGGTCTCCAAGCTTGACATCATTACTCCTCTGGAACATTGCCACCAAGTTATCCCACATCTCCTTTGGGATCTTTGTGTTCTTGATGTATTGTAACAACTCATCTTTAAAAGTCACTACAAGAGTGTAAAGCACCTTGCTAGTTTCTATCTTCTAGTTTCTCAAACTCGTCATCCTCCGTGTGTGGGGTGGGCTACAGCTATAACGATATTCCATAAGCCCTTACCCAATGGGTAAAATTGAATGTGTCTCCAATTATAAAAATTGGACTCGTTGAGCTTCTCGACACTGCTTACCGAACTCGAGATATCCACCATTGTGACTTGGTTATAATGCCCACAACTTTACCAAGTAAGCCTAATATTAGACCAAACAACTTCATAGTCTCGGACCGTACACTAGCATAACTTTGGCGTACTCCGATCCATAACCGCTAGGTACAAAGTCCTTGACCGTCTGCTCTAATACCAATTATTAAGAGAGATTAGGAACTCAATTGAAGATAACACACTCTTGTCGCGACCCGACCTCTCCTCGGGAGAGGTCTCGACCGGTACGTGCTAAGTCTAGGTTCGGGACTTAACTCGGGCTCTCCCAAGCCCATACCATATCGCGACTTAGGGTTTAAATTCTTAACATGCAGGTAGTTTACATGCAGGAGTCGCCACTAATCGATTTGGGGTAGGCCGATTAGAAACCCAAATATGGTGACGGGAGAATCACCCTATTCCTACGAACCAGAGATTAACTAGATTCGGGGACTTGGTTACACTAGTTGAATAACTAATGCCCTTTCGGTACCTTTCTACCCTGTTCATTTTTTGAAAACATTTGTCAGGCAATTTGGATTGATTTTAGGACCTTTCTCCTAACATGTGAGGTGATCGAGCGAGTGCATAATCAGAAACGATTAGCAATCAATGCAGGCATGCAACCTAAAGCTCTAACTAAGTCAGATGATATTCGAAACACAACAGCTCATGCAATTGTATTAAAAAACATGCATAATAATACCACAGTAGGCCTTTTTAAATAAACATACAACCTATGCGATTAAATAAAACATGCATAATATAATAAAAACACACAAACATGCCATTAAAAAAAAATTTGAATTTTTTTTTTTAAAAAATAATAAAATAAAAACAAAAATCTGAAAACTTTTTTGTTTAAATTTTTTTTGTTAAATAAAACAGAATAAAAGAAATTTTTTTTTAAAATTTTTTTTTAAATTTTTAAATTTTTTTAAAAAATAAAATAAAATAAAATAATTTTAAAATAAAACCGGGTCGGGTCGGGTCGGTCAGTCCGACCCGGGTCAACGGGTCCGACCCGGGCGTTGACCCGGGTCGGACCGGTCGATCCGGGCCGGGTCGGGACCGACCCGGGTCAACGGGTCCGACCCGGGCGTTGACCCGGGTCGGATCGGTCGATCCGGGCCGGGTCGGGACCGACCCGGGTCAACGGATCCGACCCGGTCATTGACCGGGTCGGATCTGTTGATCCGGGTCACCCCGACCCGAATCCACAGACCCGTGGGGGGCGCCGGCGAGGCCAAAATCGGCCGTTCGCCGGCCGACCCAGACCGGCGCGGCCTGCGAATTGGCTCCTCCGGGCCGCCACGAAGCCGCGTCACCTACCTGGGCCACCGTCGGACCGCCGCTCGCCGGCCGGCGAGCAAAGCCTTCCCGGCCTCTCTTGGGCATTTCGTCGAGCACCTGGCAGGCGTGGAGAAAAAAAGGGAATCCGGACCTCCTCCGGCGACCTGTCGGATTCAGGCGAGCCAGTCCACCTTCGGTGGGGCCACAGGGACGACGGAGGACGGCGGCATGGGCCGAGACTCGCGCGAAACGGCCGGCACGAGCCCCGGCCTGAGCGTGTCCAGAAACAGGGGAAAACAGGGGGGAGGTCTCGGCCGTGGTGGCTCACCGGCTGCGATGCTTCAGGGGGGCTTCCGACTGGTCTGGGGGCGTCGACGACCACTGTTGGTTCTGCTTCAGCTCCGGCGAGACCTCGGTGCACACACACTCTCTCTCTAATCTCTCTCTGCTCTGTCTCTCCTCTCTCTCGGTCTCTGTCTCTGTACCTGTTTCTCTTTGAGATGGCCGAGAACGACCAAATGGTCAAGGACGTCGGCTCGGTGGATCGCCGGCGGCTCTGGTTCTCTCTCTATCTCTCTCGGTTTCTCTCTCTCTGTGTCTATTTCTCTCCCTCTGTCTCACTGTTTTCGCCGGCCGTTTCTCTGTTTCTCTCTCTACTGTGCCGACCGGAGCTCTCTCTCTCTCTGTGGCCTTTTATAGCCGGCAACGGCGGTCCTGTGCTCCCTCACGTCGGCTGACGACGTTCTGCATTGGCCTATGCCGCGCGAATTCCGCGGCCATAGGTCAGTGTAGAGGGGGGGCGTCAGTCTGCAGCTGAGGAAGAAAACAAAACAAACAGGGGGAAGAGAGGGAGAAGAAGATAAGGGCATCCCGGGAAAGGAGGGAGACGGGACTGGCCATTAATGGCCAGTCCCTGTGGCGTACTGCCTGGCCTTGCTCTGGCCAGATGGTGACGGGGCGAGGCTGCTCCGCCGCTCGCCGTTCCGCGTCTGCACAGGGCAGAACAGGGGAGAGATAGAGACGGGCGAAGGCTGAAGAGGAAGGAGGCTGCTGGGCCTACGCGCGGGGGAGGAGAAAAAGAAAAGAAAATGGGCTGGGTCGACCCGGCTCCGATCCGGCCCAATGCGATTTTTTTGCTGTTTTTTTTTTAATTGTGTTAATAAAACCTATTAAAACAAATATGCCTAATTTCTAAATGCAATGCATGTAAAATTGAAAATTTTTTTGTTTTAGGAATTAAATAAATTAACTCCTAAATTTTGTATAATTAATTTTGGGCTAATTAAAAATAGGTGTCAACAGCTGCCCCTCTTTGAAGGTGAGCTCGCAGAGATTAAGCTCGCAGAGGTTACGTTCAAAGACAAAATGACACCTAAGTTTGGCCCATGCATGTTCAATGAATGCTATTTTTTGGCGAGACAGTAGTCCCATTTTTTATGCGATAAAAGATGATGCATGCTAAAGCCAATAAAAACATACCTGGGGTTACTTACCTTGCCTAAGGGTAGAGTAATTCCAGATAGTTGGTAGCGTGTGTCGAGGACTTGAACCTATCTTCGGTCATCTCGACGGGAGGGATGGTTTGTCTAGGACCCGAACCTATCTTCGGTCGCCTTGACTGGGGGAAATCGCTCGCCCAGGACCCGAACTTATCTTCGGTCGCCTTGACTGGATTTCATCTGTCTAGGACCCGAACCTTTCTTCGGTCGCCTTAATTGGGGGAAATCACTGGTCTAGGACCCGAACCTATCTTCGGTCACCTGATTGGATTTCATTTGTCTTGGGACCCGAACCTTTCTTCGGTCGCCTCAATTGGGGAAATCACTTGCACATGCCCGAACTTATCTTCGGTCGCCAGCTGGATTTCCATTTGCTCGGTAATCGAACTTTTCTTTGATCACCTTGATTGAGGAAATCGCTTGCACGGGCCCGAACTTATCTTCGGTCGCCAGCTGGATTTCCATTTGTCTTGGGACCCGAACCTTTCTTCGGTCGCCTTGACTGGGGAAATCACTTGCACAGGCCCGAACTTATCTTCGGTCGCCAGCTGGATTTCATTTGTCTCGGTAATCGAACCTTTCTTCGATCGCCTTGACTGTCTGGATTTGCTTTGCCAGAACCCGAACCTTTCTTCGGTCGCCTTGACAAAGTACCTGGGGATCCTCGCTCGAGGATTTGATGGTTTGCCTGATGGGTCCTCGCCAGCAGGTCTTGAAAGGCTCAAACAATGAGCACCTGGGGGTTCTCGCCCGAGGATTTGATGGTTTTGCCTCTTAAAGGCATGTCTCCTATCAGACAAATTTTCTTGTACAAAGACATATGAATTCATGGGAGAAATAGACAACTAAAGCTATTTCAGAACATCATATGAAATTTCTTGACTGCAAGTCAAGGTGCATTTCTTTTTCAAATGAACCTGGCTTACCTTCCGGGTAGTTTGAAAAGAAATCTGGTGAAATACCCCGGGTTTCTTACCTGGAGGTGTAATGCATCATCTGCTGAATAAACCGACCTTTTTCGGAGCATCTCTCTTAGAGTGATAAGGAGGGCTTCTACAGCACCTGAACTTTCATGTCCCTATCACTGAGGATTGAAAATCTGAGTTGTCAAAGACAATTAGCTCAAACATGCATGCATTCATCAGGGATAGACAAACTAGGCTATTCCAGGATGCGTATTTGAAAATTCATGCATGATGATTTTGTCATGTTTGCATCACCAAATATCCACCGAGGGTCAATTAAGACAATCTTCGCTTGTGAGGTGGACTTTTCGAGATGTTGAACGAGAGACTTTCAGTCAGAAAGGACTTTCCACTCGCTCTCATTGAAAAGGGGTATTTGTCCCGTCCATTAATGCGGGAACATCGAAAGCACTCAATCTGACCGTTATCACATCTGCAAGGGTCTGAGTTTTCTCGTAAGTGGTACGACGCTGCCAATCTGAGAGGTCTTCTTCAGGGTCGTAATGCTGGCTTGGTCAATGGCTTAACAAAGGTGACTGTTCAAGTCAAGGCCATGAAGGAAAATATTCTGCAATTATCTCCAGGTTTACAAGTCAAGGATCCTGCAAAACGAGATAAAAATAATCTTGCTCATACTTCCTCGAGCATCATTTATAAACATCTGAAATTCCACGTTAATTCAAGTGCCCTAGTCAGAAGAGACTTCATGAGGGATGTAACGTGGGTTTGGTTCACGGGTTGAGGAACGAAATGATCGTTAGGCTCAAAAATGTGTGTAAGGGAAAGAATTGGTGATCATCTAGCGTTGTCACCAGTCTTCTTCTCCGCCGTCTGCATTTTTCTGGCAAACTCCCTGGGTAATCACGTATTTAGCTTCTTTGACAACTTCTTTCTTGAGAAGTTTCTGTGTCAAGCATTTTCCTGGATACCATTCTATCTCTGTCAAACTTCCATAGGTTTGTCTTTGTCTGTCATGTGACAGATCTTTGTCAAGACTATGTTCTCAAAATGGAAATTTGTATCGAAGAAGAACTCAAGTTTGAACCCTTTTGGGATTATCTATCCTACACCTGTTTAACAACTTTGAGGTATTTGAGAGCACTTTCATCATGTTCAAAGAACTCCTCAGTTGAAACCTCATCGCTTTTCACAGCAGTTAGCCAGGAATTAGGGATTCCTGTCTCTTCATCTTTCGTCGTTTTTCGTCTTCTTCTTTTTCTTTTCTTTGTTTTTTTTCATGGGCATTGGCCTTGCTTTTACCAGGCACACTGCTTTTTCATGCCCCCAGTTTTCAGTATTCTTGCTGTTTTTCTGATGTTATCAGGACTAACCTAAACAAAGTTGAACAGAACAATGCTATTAAGCTGTTGGAGTCCTCATCCTGATTCGGTACTTTGGAGCCTGACGCTCGAATTGTGGTGACTTTGCCTTGCCCCAGTGTAGGGGATGATCACTAACTGGGTTCATATGAAATGAAATCGCTGGCTCAATTGGGCTAGCAAGGGATATAAGTGTGTGGGATAGAAGAAGAACTGCTCTTCGTCATCCTAAGGCACTTAAATCATCGTGAAAGTTCATCTGCAATAAAAACACTCAAAGATTAATGCGAGTGAGAGCAAGAAAACTTTTATTCATCTTTTTCACCTTGTTCGAGCTGTTGCAGCTGATGATCAAAAGGAATTTTAGATATTACAAACTCTTCTTTCTAGGTGAAAACATCGCTGTTATCAATAAGATATTAACATAGTGAGCAAACTTTAGTTTGCTGCTCCTCTCTTGACAAAGCCCTCTTAGCCTCAACTGATTTTTGTCGTCGATGGTGTGCTTGTTTTGGAGGACCCTGTCAGGGGCCGTTGGGGCTGTGAAGATGCTGAGGCCGAAGCCAACGGGGGAAAGGAAGAAATGATGTTTTTTCTTGTTTCATCTGAGTCTGAATCCATCCTGTGATGTTGAGTCATCTCAAGTTGCCCCAATGTGGGGTGATTTTTTTATAGGGGTGACTTAGAAGAAACCTCTGAGTATAGGGGCTCGAAAATGGTTAAGCAAAGGATTAATGGTAGTGTATAGGGGAGAGAAATGAATTGCCCCTCGTCATTTTGGCCACCGTACCTCACCCGAGAAATCCCTTTACCTTGTAGAAATGAAACCTTATCGCTCATTCTGCGGGAATTTGGTATGTGAGGATGTGTATGGGCCCAGGGTTGCCTTCCATCATTCTGACCCACCTCGTTCAACACTTTAGAGTAGTTCGACACCTTTCGTCGGATTGTCAAAATTCTCACGGGGATTTGGTGAATTAAACAGGCAAAAATACCATGCAAAATCACTTTTCACGTAATGCACTTGAGGAAAGTTAGGCATTTATTTGCTTTAATATGCTTCTTCTTTCTTTTGTTATCTTGCATTATTACGAGGGATGTCTTTGAGGAAAGAAATACTTACCTATGCTGCAGTGGCAAGGTAATCCTGCAAAGTAACAAGAAAAACCGTGTCAATGAACAGCTCTTTAAGGGATAGGAATTGGAAACAATACAGACTACCCCTCTTTGATTTTGCCTTCAAAGCTAGCAGCATCTTTTCTCCTCTTTACTTTGTTCAGCGTTCTCTGTCGATAATTTCTTTCTGACAAAAGCATGAACTTACGTTTAGAAACAAGACGATGGAGGGTAAAATGAAAACGATACAGGTTACCCTTCTTCCACTTTGTCTTCAAAACTGGGAGAGTTCTTTCTCCTCTCATGATTGAGCACGAAGCTCGAATGAAATCCTCTATAATTAGAGGTATTCCGGGCTAGAACATCCTAATGTCGGTGCATGTTGCTTCGATGCGGTGCTCGACCTGTTCTCTGATTCCTGAACGCACGAGACATTTGGCAATTGCTTGCATGGGAATCTTCGCAGAAAAGCTAATCTCTACTTTAAAGGTCTTTGACAAATGTGGGTCTAGCCACTGTCAACACTTCCGTGGTCTCCAGGATTGGTCTTGACGCAATTTCGTCGTATGCGAAATCCCTTCCAGCTGTTTGCATCATGAGTGTTCTTTATTCAATTCCGTCCTATGTAAAAGGGAACATAATATGTCATTTCAATGCTAAAGTGGATGAACTTTAGGAACGAAATACACCCTTTTTGATGAACTGAGGGATTGCATGCCCCCTAGTCTACTCTTCCAATTAAGGACTTCTTCGTCGTGTTTCATCCGAGAAGTTCTAACATTGGTGCTCCATCCAGCTTGCTAACATATTAGAGTCTAACACGTTTCCCAATTCATTACCTGCAAAAGAAAAGGGATAGAATGTCATTTCCAAAATTTGTTAAGGAATAAGACATACCTTTTTCTTTCAGAAAGGGTAATCTTTTCTTGATTTGCCCCCGAGTTTTGGCACGAATGATGCTTCGCTCATCATGGAGTCAAGGGATGCCCAACATTCTCCTTGACTCCCTAGGACTGATATTTTTCACTGGTGGTAATGAGATTTGCCCCATGTTTCTTTTGAAGATTGGATAATCTTCAGTCGGACTGCTCCTATCAGATGAGTTGGTCCGCTATCGTCATCAGGGTCTGATGTGCTCTTCAATTTGTGTCATTTCCAAATGTCCCTTTTGTAGTAACAAATCAAAAGGAATATGTTCTGAGACACGAAATGAGCGAGTTAGAAAAACAAACAGGGTTATGAGCATGCATGCTTTTCCACCACCGTTTCTTACCATTTTGAAAAGTGATAAAACAATTATTTTATTTTCAAAAGCTTAGAAACGAGGAAGCATGAGGAAGCCCGGGCCTCAGAACACTTTCCTTTACATGGCTGGATATCATCAACGGGCCGGTTTGGGATACTTCCTCAGGCCCTCAAAACAAAACATTTGTAATTCTTTTGAACGATTCAGGCGAATTACATTTGTTGGAATGGAAGATGCAAAACCAAAATTCCAAACATAATTACAGATCCAGAAAACTGGGAATCTTAGAAAACAGCTAAGACTTTAAAAAGCAAGAAAAACTCCAACATAGGGGAGGATTCAAACTTATTTAATATGCCTCTATTCTAAAGGGAGGAAAATTGAGTCTTTAGTTTACTCAATGACGACATCTGCGCCTCCTGCTTGATTGGGTGGTGCATCGCGGAATGCAAGCATCTTTGTATCCAGCAATTTCTGGATCTTGCTTTTCAAGACGACACAGTCATTGACGGAATGTCCTATTTTGCCCAAATGATAGTCACATGCCTTGGAAGGATCATAGTTGGGGAAATGCTCAGGATTTTCACGCTTTGGCTCCTTAGCAAGCAACCCCTTTTCCAGAAGAATAGGCAGGATCTGAGACATAGGCAAAGGGAGTGGTGTGAACCGCTTTTTGTTATTTCGCCTTTGGGGCAGCCGGCGGCCTGAGGCCGGTTGCTGTTCACTATTCATCTGAATCATTGGGGAAGAATGAGCGGTTTGGGTGTTTGCAACATCCGCATCCGTCAGGGGCTCTTTTTCTTTCTTCATGCCAAGTTCCTTACTTGTGGAAGTGGGGTCGGTGAACCAACCCTCACGCAGTCCCGTTTCAATTCGTTCGCCAACAGGAACAAGACGATTAAGGGATTCAGCAGTGGCACCAACCAGACGGTGTCGGTATTCATACGGAAGGGACTTAATGAATAACTTCACTTGTTCCTGATCAGTGAGTTGTGGAGTAATCTGGCGGTCAAGTTTCTCCACCTGGTGGCATACTCCTTGAAAGACTCGCTCTTCTTCTTCTTAGCGCGTTCCAAGTCGTCACGAGTGAAGGTGACATCGAGATTGAATTGGTACTGCTTGAGGAATGCATCAGCGACATCATCCCATGATTTAAAAGCGTCCACATCCTTTGACATGTACCATGTCAGGGCTGGTCCCGTCAAACTCGCTTGAAAAGTCTGAATCATGAGGGGTTCATTGTCAACATATTGGGTTATCCGCACATGATACATGTGCAGATGGTGTCTGGGACAGGAGGTGCCATCATATTTCTCAAACTCCGGCATCTTGAACTTTTCTGGTATTTTGACCCGTTTGTATATAGACAGGTCAAGCGGGACAACGTGCTGCGGGCCTTGTAGCTGTTTCAGCATCTCTTCGACCTTTGCAAGGCGTTTGTCCTGTTCTGTCATCGGTACAGCCTCGAGTTCAGGCTTCCTGACGGCAAGGGGAAGCGGATCGTCCTCTAGCAGGGGCATTTTGCTATCACTGGCGGAGGCTTCGTCTTTTCCAGTAGACGGAGGTGGTGACACCACTTCTATTGTTGCAGGCGTAGGTGCGAGCTTGCTGTTGATGGCTTCAATCTGCTTGGTGATGTTTTCAAGTGCATTGAAAACCATCTTCATTTCGCTTTCCATGTTATTGAGGCGGACGTTTTCTTCAGCCATTTTGTAACCACCTGACAAAACGTCGAAATAAATGATTATAATGTCCAATAAATAATCATTTCATGACCTAATCATAATATTATTGTGTATTTACTTTATTTGCAAAGAAAAATAAAGCAAAAATGGGTTTTTATTAATATTAACATTACAAACGGCGTCCCTGGGGTTCGAACCCCGGTCGCCTCGGACCGTTTCGCTTCATCCCAGGTACCACTGGGCCAAAGGCCGCGGTGGTGTCCTTATCGCCCCAAAAAATTCTTATAAGGCGTAAAAACGGCCCGAACTAAATTAACATTAATACAACCCATAAACATTTTTGAAAAGGAAAATCAAAACCCCTGATCACCAAAAAGGATATGCACAGTGGGATTTTTGATTAAAAAGGATGCTATCCCCAAATACTCATTTTATAGACGATGGGAAAGCCATAATATCTCAGAGCTGCTTAATTTCGCAATCAATAGGTGGCCTAATAATTAAAAAAAACAATTGACCGAGTAGGCAGCATAATGAAATAAGAAGGGATAGAATATATACCTTTCCTTGAACCATGTCAATCACAACGACATGCACATGTAGAGTGAGGTTCAATTTCTATCTAGACTGGCTCAGCAAAATGAAATTAAAAGGGTGCCTGACCGTCGCAGTCTCGCGTTGGTGTCAAGTCCTTTTAACCTCGGCCAAATCGAAAGAAATATTTTATAGTCACGCAAATAGCAGCTAAAAATATTTCTTTACAATTTTTTAGAAATGAATTTCGGGGAAAAGAAAGGCAACCTCTACATCGCGGGCTCGCGTTCGAGGTCGTATCTTTCTTAACACCATCCTAAGGTGTCCTATTGCGGCCCAGGTCCGGCAGCATGGTTGTGTGTGCAATAGTGTAGTGCTAAATCATTAAAGCATGCACAACAATTTATAAACAATCAATTCGAACCTGCAAAACAAATAACACCTAAATGTCAGGGTCGTACCTGAAGTCCTTGCTGCCAAACAAAAAATTGTTTTGAACAGGATAAAATTTTTGGCCTAAGTCCACTTTTACAAGTCCCCAGCGGAGTCGCCAATCTGTCGCGACCCGACCTCTCCTCGGGAGAGGTCTCGACCGGTACGTGCTAAGTCTAGGTTCGGGACTTAACTCGGGCTATCCCAAGCCCATACCATATCGCGACTTAGGGTTTAAATTCTTAACATGCAGGTAGTTTACATGCAGGAGTCGCCACTAATCGATTTGGGGTAGGCCGATTAGAAACCCAAATAGGGTGACGGGAGAATCACCCTATTCCTACGAACCAGAGATTAACTAGATTCGGGGACTTGGTTACACTAGTTGAATAACTAATGCCCTTTCGGTACCTTTCTACCCTGTTCATTTTTTGAAAACATTTGTCAGGCAATTTGGATTGATTTTAGGACCTTTCTCCTAACATGTGAGGTGATCGAGCGAGTGCATAATCAGAAACGATTAGCAATCAATGCAGGCATGCAACCTAAAGCTCTAACTAAGTCAGATGATATTCGAAACACAACAGCTCATGCAATTGTATTAAAAAAACATGCATAATAATACCACAGTATGCCTTTTTAAATAAACATACAACCTATGCGATTAAATAAAACATGCATAATATAATAAAAACACACAAACATGCCATTAAAAAAACAAATTTTTTTTTTGAATTTTTTTTTAAAAAAAATAATAAAATAAAAACAAAAATCTGAAAACTTTTTTGTTTAAATTTTTTTTGTTAAATAAAACAGAATAAAAGAAATTTTTTTTAAAATTTTTTTTAAAATTTTTTTAAATTTTTTAAAAAAATAAAATAAAATAAAATAATTTTAAAATAAAACCGGGTCGGGTCGGGTCGGTCAGTCCGACCCGGGTCAACGGGTCCGACCCGGGCGTTGACCCGGGTCGGACCGGTCGATCCGGGCCGGGTCGGGACCGACCCGGGTCAACGGGTCCGACCCGGGCGTTGACCCGGGTCGGACCGGTCGATCCGGGCCGGGTCGGGACCGACCCGGGTCAACGGATTCGACCCGGTCATTGACCGGGTCGGATCTGTTGATCCGGGTCACCCCAACCCGAATCCACAGACCCGTGGGGGGCGCCGGCGAGGCCAAAATCGGCCGTTCGCCGGCCGACCCAGACCGGCGCGGCCTGCGAATTGGCTCCTCCGGGCCGCCACGAAGCCGCGTCACCTACCTGGGCCACCGTCGGACCGCCGCTCGCCGGCCGGCGAGCAAAGCCTTCCCGGCCTCTCTTGGGCATTTCGTCGAGCACCTGGCAGGCGTGGAGAAAAAAAGGGAATCCGGACCTCCTCCGGCGACCTGTCGGATTCAGGCGAGCCAGTCCACCTTCGGTGGGGCCACAGGGACGACGGAGGACGGCGGCATGGGCCGAGACTCGCGCGAAACGGCCGGCACGAGCCCCGGCCTGAGCGTGTCCAGAAACAGGGGAAAACAGGGGGGAGGTCTCGGCCGTGGTGGCTCACCGGCTGCGATGCTTCAGGGGGGCTTCCGACTGGTCTGGGGGCGTCGACGACCACTGTTGGTTCTGCTTCAGCTCCGGCGAGACCTCGGTGCACACACACTCTCTCTCTAATCTCTCTCTGCTCTGTCTCTCCTCTCTCTCGGTCTCTGTCTCTGTACCTGTTTCTCTTTGAGATGGCCGAGAACGACCAAATGGTCGAGGACGTCGGCTCGGTGGATCGCCGGCGGCTCTGGTTCTCTCTCTATCTCTCTCGGTTTCTCTCTCTCTGTGTCTATTTCTCTCCCTCTGTCTCACTGTTTTCGCCGGCCGTTTCTCTGTTTCTCTCTCTACTGTGCCGACCGGAGCTCTCTCTCTCTCTGTGGCCTTTTATAGCCGGCAACGGCGGTCCTGTGCTCCCTCACGTCGGCTGACGACATTCTGCATTGGCCTATGCCGCGCGAATTCCGCGGCCATAGGTCAGTGTAGAGGGGGGGCATCAGTCTGCAGCTGAGGAAGAAAACAAAACAAACAGGGGGAAGAGAGGGAGAAGAAGATAAGGGCATCCCGGGAAAGGAGGGAGACGGGACTGGCCATTAATGGCCAGTCCCTGTGGCGTACTGCCTGGCCTTGCTCTGGCCAGATGGTGACGGGGCGAGGCTGCTCCGCCGCTCGCCGTTTCGCGTCTGCACAGGGCAGAACAGGGGAGAGATAGAGACGGGCGAAGGCTGAAGAGGAAGGAGGCTGCTGGGCCTGCGCGCGGGGGAGGAGAAAAAGAAAAGAAAATGGGCTGGGTCGACCCGGCTCCGATCCGGCCCAATGCGATTTTTTTGCTGTTTTTTTTAATTGTGTTAATAAAACCTATTAAAACAAATATGCCTAATTTCTAAATGCAATGCATGTAAAATTGAAAATTTTTTTGTTTTAGGAATTAAATAAATTAACTCCTAAATTTTGTATAATTAATTTTGGGCTAATTAAAAATAGGTGTCAACAACTCTTTTATTAGAGCCACCCTATACAATGTTACTTGGGAGAACTTCTTACACACAAACACAAATGAGCACTCGGTTATTTATAGCCTTCACAAGAGAGTGGTTCACTCCTCCTAGGTCATTCTAGAGATTAGTGGTTCACCCTCCTAAAAACATTTAGTGTTCTTTGGAGAATATATGAAGCGAGACTTTTTCTTCATACTCCACTTCTTTCTCATCATTTTAACCGCACGGATTCTGCTTTATTTAATATTTCCATTGTAATATAAGTGAAAGAGATATATTCCCAATTCTCTTAACATAATCTCAGCTCAGCTAAATGTGGAGGAAACATCTTGTAAGGCGCTCGAGCACGTGGTTTTAGCTCCCAGTACAAGGTAAATCTTGTGATACACTTAAAGTATGTCTGGAGTTTGAACCCGTTACGCGAGACTTGATCCAACGGAAGTCCAACCCACGAGATGGTAAGAGAGCAAACCCCCACGAGATTGATCCAAGGTCGAAAGCATATTGATGGAAACATATTCCTTAAACATAATGCCAAAAGTGCGGAAAACGTGCCCATTTGATACTTGAATCACCGATCGTTCAAAGCATGGTACGTAAACGAATATACCTCTTTACCACAGATTAAATGCACCTATTGCAGCCTTGAGAGAGAGAGAGAGAGAGCGATCCTTCTTTGCCTTTGTTGATTTCAAATGAGTGTATGTTTTGCTTTGGAATAGTGAACCGCACAAACTTTTTCAGAACATCACGTTAGTATATTGTTCTTCTCACTTTTGTTCTCACAAAATAACAACCATTTATGGTTATTTTCTTTCATGGGCTGGGTTTGGCCCAACATGGGCGGCCCATTGTTCACATAACCCATCATCTCCCACTCGCATATGGTGGGCTAAACATTAACTCTCTCTTTTTTGCAATGTTCATACTAGCAAATAATCCGTGCGACCAACACACTTCGAGAGCTTGTTGCCATGAATCTATTAGGAATACATAGCAGCTCAAATTGGGCATAAAGTTTTTGAGTAGATATAGTATGCAGTACCCTAGATCAATCAGTTACATATATATCTCTTTCGATCTCTTTTAGTATCTCGTATATTGTATTCACGACTATGATTTACTCAAAATCATAATTGGTCAACCTGTGAATATAAAAATAGGATGTGACATCATAAATAAATTGATCTTCCTCTTTCCTTAAACCTCTCTATTTCAGTCCAGCACGCTTTTCTAGAAATACTCCATTAGATCGAATCATTCATGACCATTGGCAACACCCTAAGATAACAAATACTGAATAGAAACTTTGAGAATAAGTTAGAGTCGTGAGGGCACTAAATGAGGAACTCATATCCTCAAGAGTCTTACATCACATAAAGTTGAGATTAAAAAATTTTGCCACTCTTATCGGTCGTCATATGCATACGTAGTATGAAATATGTATTACGGTATTAACTCCTTTCTCATGGAGTGTATGTCTTTACATTCAATACCATACAAATAATAGTTCATGTATACTCAATGTCTAAACTTGAGTTCACGTATCTACTCTTCTAAAGAATCTATTAGAACTCTTATATGGCATTAAAGACAGATAAAATAAAATATGTGGACTATTTTACTTTTGGACATAGTAAATGTTATGCCCTCATCTTAGCACTTAGCTAAGTCGACATTTATATTTTAAGCTTGAGCTCTCGATTATCACCTAGATAATAAGCTTAAAAATTGTCTCATTTTTATTTATCACACAGTAAATAGAGGCGATTACTCGTGTGAGTGGGTTAATCTTATCCGTCCGACATACTTTCTTGACATAATACACTAAGTATTAAGATGCATAAATATAAAAAATTCATAGGAATTAACAATGATATAACAATTTCATTTTAAATGTGAACATTCAGGGAAATTACAATATTCAGTACATCAGCATTTTCGCAATCCTAGAGATTTTACATGACCAATAAAAACATCTCTAGGAATTGGCGTCGTCATAGGATCTGCTATCATTCTATGCATAGATATGTACTGCAAGTTCACATCTTTTTGTGCTACCATATCTTTAATAAAATTGTACTTGGTATCTACATGTTTGGTCTTGCCATGATATTTCGGATCCTTGGTGTATGCTATCGCTGCTTGGCTATCACAATTGACTAACAATGAGCTTGCAGCATGCTCAACAACACCTAAATGATCCAAAAATCTCTTAAACCAAACTTTCTCTCGTATTGCTGTCGACAATGCCACAAACTTGGCTTCCATGGTGAATAATGCTATACATATTTGTTTCTTACTACTCCAAGATATGACACCATTATTCAGTAATAATGCAAATCTAGAGGTAGATTTCCTTTCGTCTAAATCTCCTTCCTAGTCAGCATCTGAGTAGTCTTCAAGTCGCAGATCCTTTCCTTGATAACTTAGAGAATAATCAGCAGTACCCAGATACCACATGATTTTTTTTTACGGCTTTCCAATCTGCTTGACCTGGATTGGATTGGTATCTACTTATCATTCCAACTGCAAAACATATGTCATGTCTTGTACATATCATAGCATACATTAAACTTCTAACAGCACTAGCATAAGGAATACGTTTCATTTGTTCCTACTCTTGTGGAGTCTTAGGACACAACCTACGGTTCAATTCTTCACCTTTTGCAATAGGAGTATGCATGGGTTTACAGTCATGCATATAAAATCGTTCAAGAACTTTGTTAATATAAGTCTCTTGTGAAAGAGACAATAATCTCTTGAAACGATCTCTCGAAATCTTAACTCCAAGAATATATGCAGCTTCACCCATATCTTTCATCTCAAAATTGGATGATAACCTACTCTTAACAGTATTAACCAACTCCATATTGCTTCCGGCATTTAGTATGTCATCAACATACAATGATAAGATCACAAATTGATCTTTGGATCTTTTGATATATACGCAATGATCTTCTTCAATCATTATAAAGTCATAGGCCACTATGGCATTATGAAAACGCATATACCATTGTCTTGAAGACTGCTTAAGGCCATATATCGATCTCAAAAGTCAATATACTTTTTATTCTTGGCCTTTCACAATGAAGCTAACTGGTTGGTCCATGTAAATTTTTTCGTCTAATTCTCTATTTAGAAAAGTAGTCGTTACATCAATTTAATGTAATTCAAGATCCATACTTGCCACTATTGCCAGAATAATGTGAATTGAGGTAAATCTCACTACAGGAGAAAAAGTTTCCTCATAATCAATTCCTTTATATTAATTATATCATTTTGCCATGAGGCGAGCCTTATATCTTTCTATTGAGTCCTCAGCTTTTTGCTTTATTTTGAGAACACATTTGTTTTCAATAGCTTTGCATCATTTTAGAAGATCAACCAGTTCTCAAATATGGTTTGACTTCATTGACTCCATTTCTTCTTCCATTACATCTATCCATTTTTCCTTATTAAGGCAACATAGAGCCTCGTATATATTCCTTGGCTCATCTTCATCTTGTGGAGCGACCATAAAAGTTTCTCCTTCAATGTTAAAATGTAGTCGAGGAACACTTTTGCAACTTGTTCGCCGTACGGGAGATTGTACACGTAGTACATCATCTTCATTACGCTCCCACTTGGATTAGATAATGACGGTATTGTCTCATCAAATTGTTGCAATTGAGATTGAGTCGAATTTAATTCCTCATTTTTCACATTGCTCCTACTTAGACGAACTTTATCAATTTCATTATCAGGATCCAAGGTTTCAAATAGTGAGTAGGTCTCACCTATTTCGCCCTTTGTAGGAAACTCATTCTCTAAGATTACGACATCTCGTGATTCAAATTCAGTTATACTCTCACTTTCTCGCTCACCTATAAACATATATCCTTTTGAGTGCTTTGAGTATCTTATGAAAATACTCTTCTTGCCTCTGGGACCCAGTTCCCATATTTATGAGAGGGCTCGTGAGTATAAGCAGCACAACCCCAAGATTTAAGAAAACTTAAATTGGATTTTTTACCTATCCATAACTCATACGGAGTGGAAGTAATTGATTTAGAAGGCACACGGTTAAGCACATAAGCAGCAATTAACAAAGCATCACCCCAAAAAGTGATAGATAAGTTAGCTTGTGCTATCACAGACCTAATCATTTATAATAAGGTTCTATTTCTCCTCTCGACAATGCCATTTTATTGAGGAGTATATGGAATAGACAACTGTCTTTCTATTCCTTTTTCATCACATAAATTTCTGAACTCATCAGATAAATACTCTCGACCTTGATCGGATCTAAACGTTTTTATTTTCTTATCTAATTGATTTTCTACCAAGTTCATAAATTTTCTTGAAGCAACTTAATATCTCAGATTTATGAAAAATCAAATAGACATCTCCAAATTGAGTATAATCATTTATGAATGTGATGAAATATATAGCCTCATGCCTTGCTCTTACATTCATTGAACCACAGATGTTAGAATGGATTAGTTGCAAAGGAAACCCAGCTCTTGTACCCTTTCCGAATGGTTTCCTTGTTGCTTTCCCAGTCAGGCAATGCTCGCAAATAGGCAAGTCAACTTTTTCAATATTGCCTAATAAGCTCTCTTTGGCTAATCTTTGCATTCGTTGTTGGCAAATATGACTAAATCTAGCATGCCACACATTCACATCATTTTCATAGGAATTGGAAGATGCAAATAGGGAATAACAAACGTTAACATCACCACAGTTAACATTCAATACAATAAAACTATCCAAAAAGTATCTACAACCATAGTAATTCGTATTCAAATACAAATCAACACCACTATTATGGAAGTTCAAATTAAAACCAAGTTTAATCAACACTAACACAGACACTAAATTCCGACGAATCTCTGGAGCATATAATACGTTATGTAGAAATAATGTGCGTCCACCACGCATCATCAACTGGCAAGTGCCAATCCCTTTAACTTCAATTTTAGAGTTGTTCCCTACATAGATCCATTTTGTTTCGGTTGGAATCTGTCGAAACTCCATGAAGGCATCTCTATCCTTCACTACATGGTCTGTTGCTCCCGAATCTACAGTCCACAAATGATTAGACTCAGTTAAAAATACAGAACTTGACACATAGACAAAGTTCTCAAAAATATAATGGGTGTTTACCTTCTTTGGCTCGCCACAATCGCGAGCGAAATGGCCTTTCTTGCTACAATTGTAGCATTTCACTCTCGACATCTTCTTACCAAAAGAACGCTTTTCTTTGTCATGTTGATTAAATTTAGGTTTCTTACCCGAAGAACTTGCTCCCTTGCCTTTCCATTTCATGAACCTTTCGACACGCTTGCGCCTAGAGCCCGAAGCTCCATGTGAGCTAGAACCAGCATAATAGATATTAGTTTCTGGTTTGCCGCCATGAGGCGATCCTCTTCTAACTCAAGATGGCGCATGGCATCTTCAAAGGTCTTGATGTTGTCATTATGGGTTAGGTGTACCTTCATGTGCTCCCAGCTTTGAGGCAAGGAACGGATCACTGCTTGCACTTGCTGTTCATCAGTCAAAATGTGTCCAGCATCCTTCAGCTCAATGATCATATTCGACATCTTTCACAGGTGTTATTTCATGGACTGATCATGAGATTTCTTATACGAGTCAAATCTTATAGTGAGCTATCTCAGTTTGGTCATCGATGTATGACCAAATCTTGCTGCTAATGCTTCCTACATTTCCTTGGTATTCTCAAACCGCCTGAACTCTCGCATGATATCATTTTCCATGCCACTCAACAACATGATGCGAGCAATCGAGTTCTTCTTCTTCTATGCAGCAAACGCATCTCTATCTTGCTTATGTTGTGCAATGTTCCCATCTTCAGGTTCTTCCATAAGTTGGTTAAGAGCTTCTAGTGTTTCTTATTCTTCTAGCACATATTGGATTTTCATGTTCCATATTTCATAATTTTCGCCGTTCAATTTCTCTCCTTTGTTTAATTTAGCCACTATGTTCTTAGTTGTTGAAGCCATGGAATCTAAACATTTTAGACATATAGCACGTATTATTAATGCCACTCATTTATGTATCAATTTTACACAAACTAAATATATTAATGAGTAATTTCACATAGTTTTTTAGATTCGAAAGTTCACTATGTTCCCAATTATCATCTAAAATCCTAATGTGAAATTATCGTTAATATAATCATTAAGGTAAAATTACGTTCTTTAAAGTTACTAAACCTTTTAGAACTCCCACTCAACCACATGATATTAATAAGGCAGATATTATAATATAATAGCACCATAAACTATTCATAACAGAAAATATCCATTGACATCTATTCATAAAAAAATATTTACATGAGGAACAAATCCATCATAGGAAAGAAATATGAATACCAACATAAATAGTAATATCTACCTAGGATATCTAAAACCAAACTAAAATAAAATAAAAATCAACGGCTTATCAATTTCCTATACACAGGGAAAGATTCATAAAATTTATTAGAAAAACCAATCTTCTTCTTTGGCAACCAAGAAAAGACTGTCGGGTATCCCTTAGGCTTTCTCCATGGGGCATTCAATCTTTGCCAAGTAGTATTCATCCCTAGGGTCGAAGTCTTTGTTGCCTCAATCCTATAATATTCTCTCACAAAATCCACTGCAAGTTTTTTATAGACTGAGACCACATTGACCTCTCATAGGTGATGCAACACCCTTTTCCATTTAGATGGAAGAGTGTTGATTAGAACATTTATCTTCTCAAAATCCGGCATATAATAACCATTCCATATGATGTCTTGCATCATCTTATTGACCTTGACCACGTGATTAGCTAAATCATCATTTTCCCATCGATAAGCATCTAACTCAGCTCTTAACGTTGCAAGTCTTTCCTTTTGTTCAGGTGTCTTAGCCATAATGGGGGTTCTAAACCTTCGTACCATCTTTCCTGTAACAAATGCAAAAAAAATCAAATGATTACTTTTTAAATCATGATACTATATTGCAAGCAACACATTCTACCCCCTTTCATTTTTTTTTTCGGTGGTCAATGCCTGTCAACGGTGGTCAATGCCGGTCAATGGTCAACGGATGACCGGGTCAGCAGGGGTCAAGTTAAGGGTTAGAACCCGGGTTGGGTCTGGTAAATCTGCTTGATCGAGCCTTTCGGCCCAAAAAAAATTAATAATAATAATAATAACCGGCATGGCTGACGTCAGCGTGACATCAGCCATGCCCACATGCGCATGCATGGCATGTGCGTCGCGTCACACGGCAACCGCTGCACACGTGCGATGCACTTACCGGTGAAGCTGCTGCTTGCGGAGGTGCGTGGAGGCCCGTCCCCCCCCCCCAGCGATGTGCCACCTGTCGTTTTGCTCGTCTCAACGAGCACTACGACCCTACACTTTCAAAAATAAATTTTAAAGCACGGAAATTGAGAAAACGACCTCTAACAATACGGCCGTGTGTCGGTTTTTCGTACCCGAGCGTTCGTCGGCACCGTTTCACGAATTCCGGCCAACAATCCGTTTTATAAACTTATTAAACAATTAGGAAACAAGAGCACATGCTCTGATACCAATGATGGAAATATATTCCTTAAACATACTGCAAAAAGCGCGGAAAACGTGCCCATTCGATACTTAAATCACCGATCATTCGAAGCATATTACGTAAATGAACATATCTCTTTGTCACAGATTAAATGCACCTATTGCAGCCTTGAGAAAGAGAGAGCGATCCTTCTTCGCTTTTGTTGATTTCAAGTGAGTGTGTGTTTTTCTTTGGAATAGTGAACCACACAAACTTTTTCGGAACATCACGTTGGTATATTGTTCTTCTCACTTTTGTTCCCACAAAATAACTGTCATTTACGGTTATTTTCTTTCGTGGGCTGGGTTTGGCCTAACATGGGCGGCCAATTGTTCACATAACCCATCACATATATATTCCAAACTAAACTTTCTATTTGTCAAAGTGCGTGAACAACATGGTAGTCGTTCGCCGTGTTCCGTCGGTGCTTGGACTACCGCGACTGAAAAGCAGACCCTTTCTCCGTTTCAACTTGGGACAAAACAAAAGCAGACGAAATTCAAATGCTGGAAAACACGAAATCCACATTAGTCTTATGGGCCACGCAGGGCACGTTGATTAACAATACTTCACACGAAGAAAAGACCAAAAAGAACACAGTCACGTGAGACCATGACTGACAGTAGCGACAACTCAACAAACGACAGCGATTACGTCCTCTTCTCAAGGATTAACGTGTGCATTTTGTCTTGGCTCAGCAAAATCCGTGACCCTTTTGGCCATTACCACCATTGATTTAGAGCAAGCACCAGCAATATTGTCGCCCCTTGGCATCTTTTCGGTCCGCATTAGCAGGCGAGCCTTTCTTTAAAACACAGAGCAAGACATGTTCCTGAGTTTCGTGTGTTGAAACCCTTTCTTTATAATGCTGAACATTATTAATCAGTCTTGTTCCTTTGTTGGCAAGGCATAATATTACCCAACCTACCGAACGTTAACAATCATTTATAATTACATGAACATGATTTGATCTACCCAAATATATAGACTTTTGTCTTGACCAAAAACTTTGTATACGGCTTGATCAAAGTTTTACGTAGTACAATATATTATATGGGAGTTACGAAAAAATGCAAAGAATTAAGGCAAGTTACGATTGGAGGACATGTTCATCAGGTTCTGCTCGAGCATAGCAATGTTAAATGCTACCCTTTTTTTTAGTCTCCTTTGTATTTTGATTTTTGAAATAAATGTTACATGCTTCTTAATTTTTCGTTCAGAAAAATACTAATAAAGAACAGCTGGGTAGCCCAATGGCATAGTACCCTAAGGCAGCGAAAAACGGACAATGTACAGCAGTATTGTGACAAAAAGAGTTAAAAGTAGTTTGAGCAATAATAAGAATACTAAAGTTTCTCTACTTAACTAATGTATCAAGTAATGTGATACTTTGTAGCAGACATGACTATGGATCTAGAGGCCAGTGATTTCACTCAGGATCGGCCAAAGCAACAAGCACTTAAAAGACTCTTTTAGTAGTTTGGGCAAGGGTGTGTTCAGTGAGAAAGCCTAACTTGGTTCGATAGAGCCTAAGTCGAGTCGAACCTAATCTCAAAAGTTTGTAAATAAGAATTCATGATAAGCATGCTTGGGCAAAAACGTTTAGACCTAATCTCAATGCCTAGCCCGACTTGTCCAATAATCACCTGTACCCTGGATGTAATTATTTAGATTAGTGAATTTATCTAAGCATCTAACACAATCCAAAACACTTACTATGTTAATTTTTTAGTAAATTGTTAATTGAATAGCTTCTTTCCCACCTTCTTCCTTTCTGGGAATAACGGGAAGAATGAGAAAAGTCAAAACGCGGCCAGAAGACCAACACAATGTTCATTGAATAGCTTCTTTCCCACCTTCTTCCTTCTTCCATTGTTTTCATGGTCAAAAAGCATGGGTCACCATCAAAACTAGAAACTAAAGCTCAAAAGTCTCTCCACAGTTGTATTCCACTACTATGAAGGAAAAAGAAACTTAAATAGAAGCTACATACAAAACAGTTCGTTTAAGACATGCTAAAAGCAGTACGATTCATCATCTGAAATGAGTGGTTCTAGAAAATTAACGCATCAAAATTAGCTCCTAAGAATCATTTCCCAATAATAGAATCGTGCAAAATCTAAAAAAAAGAGTATTCACAGAAAATCAACTCTTGAGGGACAACATTCTCCCAAAAGAAAAGAGTAAAATGCCTAGATAAGAGCATTCTTGGAAAAATCTCGATTATGTGATATTGATTATTGTCGTGCCAAGCGATTAATCGGGGATAGACAAACATGCAAAATAACAAGTAGGGAAAAGTTTGAGACATAGCGTTGGGGTTTAAACTCTTGATCTGTTCATTGGTATCAAGTTAGACAAATTGCTATTTATAAAAGCTTACATAAATAAGAATTGGGTAAAATAATGCTCTTTGCATATTTATGATATTTTGTGATTCAATATACTTTGTGTACATGGGTGGTGGAAAGTTTGATCCCTCTTATTTTTTTTTAGGAAAATGATTAGTCTATGAGTGAATTGGCCGTACTATATTAAAATAAGGAAGTTGCACTCCATCTACACATGATATTGGTTTGCATAATTCCGGGGCATGGGTTGGAGATCCCAACTCTTGGAAAACCCAAGAAACACATTACGAGAGAGAGGTGAACTAATTAAATTCGAGTCTTTGCTTAGTGCAGATGGCCCTAATTCAAAATAATTTGTACGTTTTTTTTTTATGGGATTTGAATAGATGATTTCCAATTTTTGAATCGGAAATCCCTCAATGTCCCAACTGATTATGCCAGCTCCGAGAGTTACACGTATTGATTTTTTTTATTAGGAAAAGAGTGGGGAGGGACACCCTCTTTCTTTTGCAACCGAGGAATTTCCATAGGTCTCATACCCATTGCGGAAGTCTGTCCACGCAAGAATTGTCTAGGCAACTTCTTTCTTTGGCAATATGATAATCCATTAATTTTTTAATCCGTTGCTATCCAATGTTATAATAATACTCACATACTCACATACTGATGCTCAGAAAATTGGCCGGATCCTGATTAAATTACTTTAATTATAAAGAGTTTTAAAAAATCGCGTTATTAGAATTAATTATTGATATGGTATTTATCATGACTTATAATTCCAAAAAAAAAAGAATAAAGAAAACACCCATTTTTTAGTCCAAAAAAAAGAAGAAAACACCCAATTTTTTAGTCAAAAAAATACAACACCCCTTTGACAAATCCAAATTTATTATGCCCACCATCTTTATAAGCCGCCCCTCTCCCTCTCCCTCACCCTCGCCCTCCTCCTTCCGCTGTAGCCACCGTGTTTTGCAGCAGCGGCCACCCCCACCACCACGGCCGCCACCCTCGCCGCCGCCGCCGCCCTCTCTCTCTCTCTCTCTCCCTCCCTCTCCGATCAACGTGTGCCACCCGCATACATTCCACAAACGCGTGCGCCCTCTCTCTCTCTCTCTCCCTAAACAATGGAGGCTCTCCACTTGGCGCCACCGCAGCCTCACCTCCTCCGCCCGCGAAGCGCCTGCGCCGCCGCGCCCAGCGCCCTCGCCGCCCCGACCGCCAAGGGCCGCCAGGGAAGGCCGCTCGTGAGCGCCGCCATCTCCAAGCAAAAGGCCGAGATCGCCCCGTCGCTCGCTTCCCGCGAAATCCCACCTCCGGCGCCCGCGTCCGCGCCGCCCGCGTCGCAGCAGCCCCTGCCCAGGGTCTCTGCCAGCTCCCTACAGTACCCGCCGGGCTACCTCGGGGCGGTGCCCGATCGCCCGGCTGCCCAGGGGGCCGGAGACAACATCACCAATGCCATGAGCTATCTGACCAACATTTTGTCGTCCAAGGTGTACGACGTCGCTAAGGAGACTCCGTTGCAGCTCGCGACGAAGCTCTCCGAGAGGTGGGGAGTGAATGTGTGGCTCAAGAGAGAAGATTTGCAGCCTGTGAGTGCTTTTGGCGCTCTTACTTTTGATTTGAGTACTTTCCTGAAAGGAATTGATCATCTTTTGCGGTTAAAAAACTGATCTTTGAAGCAATTTTCTGTTTGGAAGCTGTGGTGGTCTAGAAAGTTCACTTTTTTCTTTCCTTCTGATTAGCAGAGCTTTTTATTTCTTGATTGTTTTGTTTTAACAGCATAGAGGGTGGTCTGATTTGGAGTAGAAGCAAGCTGGCCGATTCTTTTGAGGATAGTTCACTGGATATTTCGTGGACTATAATTACCTATGAAGTGTAAAAAGTGGTTTTGAAGCTTTGTGTTCCTCTGCATTGTTCTGAGCCTGGCTTTGAGTTTTCAGCACTTATCTTAATGATGAAGAAGAATGTATACTTCGGAATCAAGTAGTTAAATGATTTTTATGAAAATCTAGTAGCAGAAGCTATTATTCTAGAATCCTTGATGAGCTTCCCAAGCTTAATCTAATTCTAATTCATCAATATCATAATTAAGTTGGCTTTTTCTTGCATATTGAAAATATGTTTGAATGGTGAGTCTAATTCTGGATTATGGTTAGTTGTGAAGTATGCGAGATTAATTGTTCTCCTTCTGGCAGGTTTTCTCTTTCAAACTCCGTGGTGCCTATAACATGATGGCAAAGCTTCCTAGGGAACAGTTGGAAAAAGGGGTCATCTGCTCATCAGCAGGGAATCATGCCCAGGGGGTCGCCCTTGCTGCCCAGAGACTAAATTGCAGCGCTGTAATTGCAATGCCTGTCACAACGCCAGAGATCAAGGTTTTAATTTGCATCATTTAGTTTGTCTAGTTTTGTTGTCGGTGGGTATTTTTTTCACATATGGTATTCTTATATTGCAGTGGCGGTCTGTTGAGAGGCTTGGTGGCACAGTGGTTCTTGTGGGGGATTCCTATGATGAGGCTCAAGCATATGCTAAGAAGCGGGGAGAGGAGGACGGGCGTACATTTATACCTCCCTTTGATCACCCTGATGTCATCATGGGGCAGGGTACAATCGGCATGGAAATTGTGCGTCACATGCAAGGTCCATTGCATGCCATTTTTGTTCCTGTGGGGGGTGGTGGCCTCATAGCTGGTATTGCTGCTTATGTTAAGAGGGTTTCTCCAGAGGTTGGCTTTTATTCTCCAAAAATTCACTTTTGGTGTTCTTTTATGTCATTCTTGATGTCTTCACCTTAATGCCAGTTGCTTATCTCTCATCTTTTGTAAAGATTCTTGTTATGCTGATGAACATAGAAGCCAGGGTGGCAATTTTATTATCTAAAAGATGCGATTTACAAGAAGGAAACTACATGCCTTGCCAGCTTGCTATTTATTGGATGTTGGTTAAACTGAAGCGAGTTTTCTTTTATAGAGAAAGAGTATTAATTGAGCCAGGAATAACTAAACTGAAAAGAGAGTGGTTGTATAGAGAGAGCATAATTGCCTGGAAACAGCTTATTTCATTTGAAATACATAATTATTTGATGGTCTAAAGACCATGTAGGGATATGTTCAGGAGCTGAAGCGTGGAATTGAATTGCAGCTATAAAATTGTTATGCATCACAAAGGTAAGGGAAAATGACACATATAGTCCCTAAACTTTGCCTCCAATGTGCAATATGGTTTTTAACTTTTAATTCATGCAATGTGGTCTTTAAACTATTCCTAAATGTTCAATCTAGTTCTGAAACTTTCAATCTATTGAATCTAGTCCCTCAACTTTCCATAAAAAATTTCAAATTTTTCATAATTACACTAATGCTTGGATTTTATAATTTCTTTTCATTTCAATCAATTTCCTCAATCAACAAAAGATTATGGCTATTTTTTTATTACCTTTTTGGTCTTTGTAATATTACGATAGTTTCATTTAAGTATATTTTAGCTTATGATCTCTATGAACCTCATTTAGAGTTGTATTGAGTTGATATTCATGCTATTTTAGTTTCCTAATTTACACATTTAAATAAATTTAATTGAAAAAACACGAAGCACAAGAACTTGAAAATTTTATCAATGTAAAAAATTAGGAATAAGATTTAGATTAATACAAAGACGGTATATTAATATCATTATTAAATATTCTTGTGCAAACACTTACTTGTAAAATAAAAGAATTATGAATCCTATATAGACGTAAAAGAAATTTTTTTTACTATATAGAGATCATAAGTTAAAATATACTTTAATGGAATTATATTAATGTTTATAATGACCAAAATGGTAAAAAGGTAATAAAAAGATAGCATTTGTTTTGTTGATTTAGGAAATGGATTGAAATGAAAAAATATTATTAAAGGATAGCTTGTGAATAGTACTAAAGGACTGATTTGACTTCGTGATGGAAAGATGAGGGATTAGATTGAACAAATTGAAAGTTAAAAGATTAGATTGAATATTTAGGAATATTTCAAGGACCACATTGTACGAATTAAAAGTCCAAGGATGGCATTGCACATTGGACCAAAGTTTAGGGACTATTAGTGTCATTTTCCCCATGGTAAAGTACCCAACATTCAAAACAAGCATACAATCACTCAGAATGGAGAAGAGTTTTTGCAATGAAATGCTGATGAGTTCTCTGTAGTAGGAATAAGCTTTTATAGGCATGAAGACATAGAAATCAACATGAACATTGCTGGTTATTCGAATATAAATTGAGTGACTGTAATAGTTGTTTCCTCCCTTAATAAAATCATGTTATGTCCTGTTGCAAAAGCTATAATTAAGGATCTCATTGGCACAATGAGGAACATCGCTTATGTAATCTCAAAGTCTACTGGAGAGGTACCATGTTTCCTTTCTTGGTGTGCCATTGCTGGAGATGGTTCTTTCGCCGTAAGCATTCAGAGTAAGCAGCTTCTAGGCAGATGATGGTTTTTCAACACAGACACTTGCTTTCCTTTATTATCTGCTTTCTCAAGAAATAATTTCGGTTTTCTCTGTCATGTTCTCAACCAGCCCAAACTTGCTGGGATCATGGTTTTTCTATCATGAACACTTGCCATTCCTTTGTCTGCTCTCTCTGGAAATAGCTTCAGTTTACTCTTCTTGTGGTTATTAATTTGTATAAAGTAACTAAGCTTTATACTGTCTTCCTTTTCAGCCCAAAAATATGTATTTGGAGAGGTTTAGTAGATTTACTTTTCTATTGCTGCTGTGGATCTCATTTCATGTGATTATTTCTTTGCAGGTAAAGATAATTGGGGTTGAGCCTGCTGATGCGAATGCTATGGCGTTGTCACTTCATCATGGCCAGAGAATAATGTTGGACCAGGTTGGAGGTTTCGCTGATGGTGTAGCGGTTAAAGTGGTTGGTGAAGAAACTTTCCGTCTGTGCAAAGAGTTGGTAGATGGCATAGTTCTTGTGAGCCGTGATGCAATATGTGCCTCAATAAAGGTAATTTAAAGAAAAACTGATATGATTTACAGGCGACATGCTATTGTACTTGTCAAATTCTTTGGTAAAATTTTTACAGTGTAGTTCTTGTGACCCTTGAAGGATCAACCTTGAAATTGTACTGTACAAAGACATCTTTCAATGGTTCAATCATCAGTTACTGAAGGCCATCTTGAGGTTGGATAGAAGTGTACATGCATACTGCGAGTTCTGGTGATTCAGGTTATCATACTTTTGATAAGCTGGGATAGATATCACTCATTATGGGAGTAGCATTTGATCATGCTGTCAAACATGTAGTAATTTTCTTCGATGGGGAACGTCACAAAAGAAATCTTTGAGCTAGCAAGCTGGTCTTGTATGCTATAATGTCAAAATTTTCCTTTTTGTCTGCACGCGGTCTCTGAAGACAGATTCTAGCTAGTAGATTTAGTTGATCTAGGTCCATCCCTTTTTTCCACTTTGGAGAGGATTGGAATTAACACGTTGCTTATGCCTTTGGAAATCATCTTTACCATAGTTATACTCTTTTTAAGGCTGATGCACTTAGGCTGTATCTTAAAATTGTCGTCACTGTTTTCTTTTGCTGAGAACGGTGATTGTCGCATGGCAGTTCAATTGATTAAGGTCTGGATATTATATTGTAGGACATGTTTGAGGAGAAAAGGAACATTCTGGAACCTGCAGGTGCTCTGGCGCTTGCTGGAGCTGAAGCATACTGCAAGTACTATGGCGTAAAGGGAGAAAATGTTGTTGCAATAACCAGTGGGGCAAACATGAATTTTGATAAGTTGAGGGTTGTGACTGAACTTGCAAACGTGGGTAGGCAACAAGAGGCAGTGCTCGCAACGGTTATGCCTGAGAAGCCTGGAAGCTTCAAGCAGTTCTGTGAATTGGCACGTATTGCTGAAGTTTTAATACAGCTTTTTTTACAGAAGAGTAGTGTCAATGATGGTTGTGACCGATGGGCATTTGGTTTTGCAGGTTGGCCCGATGAATATAACGGAGTTCAAATATCGATGTAATTCAGATAAAGAGGCCGTAGTACTGTACAGGTAACGATTTGTCGATCTTTGTCAGCAATGAGAAGAAGGCGGGACTTTTGAAAGATGTTGTCAACTGAATAAAACTATCCTGTTGATGCGGTGTTTAGTCTTAATAATATCACTAGGGTTAGGGCGCATGTGTAGGTAATTATGCATAGAGAGAAAATGAGTAGTTCTGTATGAAATAAGTGGGTATAAGAAAGTGAGGGTAATTAAGGAAATCTAATAGTGAGAAGAGAGAAAGCAAGTGGATGGTTTTCTGTGAAATAGTTGGGTATCAAGAACGAAAGGGTAATTTAGGAAATTTAAACGTGAGACAAAGAGGTGCTTTCCCTCATAGAGATTTGACAATTCTCTGTACCTGCTTAAAGTATTACCTTTGAATTGTGATTTGTAGTATTTGTCTTTATTGGATAATTCAGATGTATAAGCTAACACTTTTGTAATTATCCTGAGCAGTGTTGGCCTTCACACAGTAAGTGAACTAGAACAGATGCAAAAGAGGATGAAGGATTCTCATCTGACAACTTACAATCTCACAGGAAATGATCTGGTCAAAGATCATTTGCGTTACCTGGTAGTTACTTCACTTTGACAAACATTTTTCTGAAGAGATGGGGTTATTCATTTAAGTTGGATGGTTTACCAGGTGATCTTGTTGTTCCTCAGTACAAACTTGGCTTATTAGAAAGATTTGGTGAGGATACTGCATGGTATTAAATATGTTTCTAACCATGGGAATATGCTAGCAATCTGTATCGATAACAAAATAGGTATGCAACAATATGCAGAGTTTTCCTCCCTCAAAAAGTATAAAAGTGGGTTTAGAAGATAAAAGGATAGTGTGGATGTGATCCCACTTTCCTGAAGTTGATGACCACATTTCAAGGGACTCCTTGCTCTCTAGATCTCAACTTTTTGCCGCATTGAGGTTTTTTCATTTGGTTTTACTTATTAAAAGCCTACAAACTAATTTTGACTCTCCTAAAAATATGTATAATTAATTTTAACTTAATTATGAACAATTTGGTGTGGTTCCTAATGACTTTAGATGTCAGTATTTATGGGTTATAAAGATTTAAGGTGCTCTGTAAAAGTAGAAGTATAAGACAAAAGTTGGAAGAGAAAAGTCATCTTGAATACACGGAATTTCGACAAAAAAAAAAGAATACATGGAATGATTTTTTTTCATGGTTGACTCATGCAAATTTTCATGATTAATTCTCATGCAATTTGTCATGACTAATTCTCGTGCACAAGTCTTTATTTGACATACTTGCAGTTTAATAATAAAATAAGCTGTATGATCCTCAGTCACTCTTGGGAAATATTTGGAAGTGATATTTTAGAAGCATCTCTCAAGGACAATTTAGAAGTGATTTTCCCAGGGAAAAATGAAGATTTCGAAGCAGTTAGTTCATTGGATTTAAGTTATTCAATGATGCAAATATTAAGTGAAAGCAACGACATTTATGCAAGGTGTGTGTTTTTATTTTCAGTTTCTAAAATTTTTGTTACTAATCAATCAACAAAGTCCCATCTCAGTCTAGTTAAAGACTATAGATAAACGATATTCATAGTGAAGGACTTAAGAAAACTATATGATATATCCACTTGCTGAGAATGATTGTTCTCCAGGACTTGTACATCGATGCATGCATTTTGCAGCAAATGTGGAAGAGTACTTGTATGAGCTCATAAGTTTTAAGGACAACCAATTGCTTCTTTAAGCATATTAGCGCCTACATCTTGCAAAGTCAATTTGTTCACTTCGATTTCATTGTATGTTTCTTTTTGTGGCCTTCTTCTTCTTCTTCTTCTTTATTTTCTTTCCTATTCAATAGAAAGGATTTCTATCAGCTCAATGTCCTTTTTGTTCATGGTGAAGAAGCTAGAATAGTAGATCCATGTTTCTTCTTGAAACTTCCAGTTGCTAGATCATTGTTCTTAGTTTTCCCTCACTAATAACTTATGCATCACATTAACTTCTGGTAGTGTGCCTAAAACGGAGGGCATTGCTATAATTAGGCTGCTAAGATGACATTGATCTTTTCTTTTCTACCAGATGGGGGGCCGCTTAAACCTTCAAGATGAGGTTCTTTGTCGTTTTGTGTTCCCAGAAAGGCCTGGTGCTCTGATGAAGTTCTTGGATTCCTTCAGTCCTCGATGGAACATTAGTTTGTTTCACTACCGTGGACAGGTACGTATTTCTGATTTTCTGCCTCAAGAATACGAGCGGTTGTTGATTATCATCCTTTGGTTCAAACCTTAAATCTGATCTGCACTTAAACAGGGTGAAACTGGTGCAAATGTATTGGTTGGAATCCAAGTGACTTGGTCGGAGATGGATGATTTTCAGGAGCGTGCAGATGGTCTTGGATATGATTATGCAATGGTCACCAATGATGAGGCTTTCCGACTGTTGATGCATTTTGATTAAATGTAAGAATTAAACCCAATTGTTCTGAGCAAGAGGGTTTTGTCCGCCTTTGGATCCATAAGGATATCCAAGTGTTTTTGGATGCGGCATCAAAGTCTAGATTGGAGAGAGTGAATCAGGTATCTAATATAGGAAACAAGCAGGAGGTCTGGCTTTCGTGTATCTCATCATTCTGCTCTTTGTCCTCTCTATAAGTTATGAAGAGATTACCTTCAATGACACTCATGCTAAAACCCGTTTTATAGATTTCTGCCAATTGTCAGGTCAGGAGCTTTGTTCCATGGTCTTTGTTTTAGGATAGGTTCAAGTCTTCATGAAATTTTAGTCAGCGAGCTTTGTTTTGAACCTAAGCTGACTATAAATATGTATCTTAATAATGTCTCGAGATAGTTGTAACTGCAGTTAGTAGTTACCATCAACTGTACCATAGTTTATCAAACTCCAAGCCTAGGTCTATATCAAACAGAGAGAATGCTTTTTCAACTCTTTGAAATTTCCCGACTTCTTAGATCGATGGCTAGCTAATTTTGCTAGAATAACATGAGAGGATTAACAAGATGCCATGAAGTCTGTTAATCTAGAATATCGTCCTGTGCCCTTGAACATGTCTGTAGTGGTGTGAATTTTTACTCCCCCTCCGATGCCCCCAATTTCTCCACCCGAAGAACCTCATCCGAAACAGACGAAGAATGATGATACAATGGCATCGCGAAATCATTCCGTTATTGTTTGTAGCACTAGCACATGTGGCGGCAATATGGTCACGGACTGGTCCTTTTAGCTCTCAAATCCCGAGGAGACTCGGGGTGCCTTAAGTTAAGGTTTGAAAATGAAGCTTTGGGTATTCAAAATACCTGAAGTAATAACTTTTGTTGGTTGGCAAGACTTTTTTGAAGCAATGCGTCCATAAACACCTTTTCAAATGAAACCTACTTTTCGATATGCTCATAGAGGAGATTAATGTTTGTGTTGAGCTTCGTATTTTGCCCTCAACAAGTTATCAATGCCAGTTATACTCTCAAGTCCCTAGATGCTCGAAGCCAACTATGGCAGTCTATTGAGGTTTCTCCATGATGATGTAGATGTCGCTGCGGATTGCCTCCACAATGAACTTGGACATCACTAGTTGCCTGCCCAGTCGAGAGATCGAAAGAGAGAGAGAGATGTTCCAGTTTAGTGCCTTGTAGAGCCATGTGACACTTGGAGGGTGTGTGACGCCAAGTGATGGCAAATCTCTCACAAGGACCTCTTGATCGTAACTTTAAAGATGACAGATTGGTTCATAATTACTAATTTTTATCATCGACAATAAAGTATTAGCTACTCAAATGAATAGGAAATTATAAAAGAAGTTTCAATGAGTTGCTTGACATTTGATTCTCTGGATACTACCGATTATCAAACGGTTATTCTTTAGACAAAAACACCCTGTGATCCCTTCTATCAATGGGGTTTCTCAAAGTTTAAAGAATTTACTTACCCTCGTCTCTGTCAGGCCAGCAAGAGGTGCTTTTTCTGGGCCAAACATGTTTGTCTTTCTCTTGGATGAGTGAACTATTAGTTTGTGAATAGTTTGGTCTCCACAAGCAATGTCAGCGGGTTTCTTGATGTTCCCTGTGATCAATAAAGTTATCTGGGGCCGTGCGGGGTTCCCTGGATTATCAAAAAAATAATAATAATAAAAAAATAAAGTTATCTGGGCTCTGGTTTGTCTATGCAAATTGTTTTCTTACAATGATAAATCTCATTTTCATTAAGCAGCAAAAAATAAAAAATAAAAGTAAATCACAATCAAGTAGTGATAGAAGTAGCTTGTGTCAAAATCTCTTCACAAGGCCTGTGTATCATGCATAAATGAATCGTTCGTTGACATAGGGGCGTGCACACCAAACTTTCTACGAAATCACACAGGATCTTTCCACATGCTGATAAAGAAGTAATAAGCGCCTTGTTCTTTCGACAGTTACTCAGCATCGTCCACGAAGTATATCTACTGAACTTGGTCAAGTCAACATTGCGTTTCTATGCGGGCCCTTTGGAAGATTATCATCTGATGTAGATGCTGAAGACCGAATTTCTAGGCTTGACCCTAGATAGGCCCTCGTCTTTGATTTCAGTTTTAATTCGATCCAGGAATGTCTCGGATGCAGCTAGATTTTCAATGTTACAAGCTGTTTGGTGGATGAGAGCTTAAGAACAGTGAGAGGCCACCTACTTCATCTTTTGACGTGAAGAGAATGATGCACGTACTGACTGCTTGTTAATAATAGAAGAAGAGCCAGCGACGGATGATAACCGAAACTAAAAGCATCGAATCGAAACCGTCATTTTCTCCTCCATTCCAGTTGGGCTTTGAGATTGACAAGGGGTGTAAAGCTAAGATATTGTCGAATCTTGTTGCTAGTAAGCTTACTCTCTTGCCACCGAGTTTGACTCGACACGTTAATTCGATGCTACTGTGAGTCCAGTCCTCAAGGGAAGAAAAAGCGACATGAACCCACGCCAAATTACCATAGTGAGAAAGGGCATTGCAGAGAATTGATGGATTGTGTTATATTCTTAGTGAAAAATGACTAGCCTAAGAAAAAAGCAACCCCAGCCAGGAAATTTCTTGCCTGGATCCTAATCCAGCTTATCAGATTAATCACAATCATTCATTTTATAGGTCTTACACGGGCTCCGCTCATAGGTCTTACGAGATCGGTTGCTGTGATCGCACCCGAATTACGACTTGGGTCCAAGTAAAAGCTCTCCTCCAAGCCATGTCCAGAAGTAGATACTCCATTAACTCCACTCACTGCAAATGTTACCAGGTGTTTGCAGGAGCATTGAAGAACCCACTTTATTGTGATTGTGTCCGGCTACCTAAAGAGGTCGGTCCATCAGGACTACTTAATGCCTGGGATGCTCCAAGTCCAAGGACAACACTGCTCGTAAATGCCACTTGGAGGGAAATGATCTATCTGAACTGATTTCTTTTCCCTGAGGAGTAAATTTTGCAGTCTATTACTGTCTGTCCTTAGCATCCAAAATCTTCTTGTGCTTAGTTTCACGAAGTAAAAGATATTCAGTCTTTGAATGTATAGATTGTGAGATCTTTGAGTGATTGGAGACGCCATTGGTGGTGGAGTGCAACCGTGATGACCCCGCCACTGCAAGTGCGAGCCCCGGTTGATCCACTTTTGACAAGATCTTACGTCATTTAGCAGGCTCTTTTAAGAATGAGGGGCAAAGCTTGCACTTTTAGGTAACCCTTACGAAATAAATGAAGAATGAGGACAAGGGGAAATTAGCCCTCTCAAAGGATGAGGATGTACTAAACATGCTGCTTTACCTTGGAATGAGCAAAGCTTTATTGGGACTCTGCTCTCCTCCGTGCAGTTATAATTTCACCCTTTTGACCATTCCTCCTTGAAACCTCCTCTCCGGCCTTTGCTTCTCCATTCTCCATTCACCTCTCTCTCTCTCTGATGGAGGAAAACAGGAGACAAATGAGAATTGTTAAAGGGCTTTTGAGATTGCTCACAATGCTTGCATTGTTTGGTTCGGTGGCTCATGGGGATCCTCTTGTGCCTGCACTGTGCATCTTTGGGGACTCAGTGGTAGATGCGGGCAACAACAACAATCTCTACACACTTGTCAAGGCCAACTTCCTCCCTTATGGAAGAGACTTCACCTCTCACCAACCCACTGGCAGGTTTTGCAATGGAAAGCTTGCCACAGATTTCACTGGTACTCAAAACAAAATTCAGCTTCTCTCTCTCTCTCTCTCTCCGAGAGAGACCAGACACAAACATGAGCTAATAGTATGTATGTTTTGCCATGGACAGCCGAGAACCTCGGATTCACTTCCTACCAACCAGCTTACCTTAGCAGCGAAGCTACAGGGAAAAACCTCTTGATTGGAGCCAACTTTGCCTCGGCTGCTTCTGGCTATTACGACGGGACGGCCCAGACATATGTAAGTGCTGGCTTCAATAGTCACTTGTCTCCAACATGCATGCTTGTGTCTTTCCCTTGCGAAAAGATACTTATTTGCTGAGTGGACTGTTTTTGGTTGGTAATTGCAGCAAGCTATTTCACTGCCTCAGCAGCTGAACTACTACAAGGACTGGCAAGGCAAAGTGGTGAGTTTGGTGGGGAGGAGCAAAGCCAACGCCATATTTTCAGGGGCGATCCACCTTCTGAGCGCGGGGAGCAGTGACTTCATTCAGAACTACTACATCGACCCCCTTCTCAATGGAGCTTACGCGCCAGACCAATTCTCTGACATTCTCATGACTTCTTACTCCAATTTCATCCAGGTCTCTTCATGACATGAACCATATACATTTTACTCTCTCTCTCTCTCTCATACACAAACATAAAACTTACTCTCCACACACATACAAACATAAAACTTAGACCAGAGAGAGAAAGAAATAATCTCTAACAATTTTTACAAACTCGTATTATATACTGATTAATCACCAAAGTACAGCAAGCGTCAGGAAAACCTTTCGTTTCCTGTTTCTTTTTCTACGAGACAACTTGTAGGAAACTCATTTATGAAAGGAGGCATCTTTTGTACACAATCGGAAATACTTTTATGACACAAAAATCACCTTTAGCAGAATCTCTATGGACTGGGTGCGAGGAGGATTGGAGTGACAAGCCTACCCCCAACTGGATGTTTGCCAGCAGCCAGAACTCTCTTTGGATCAGGAAGCGACCAGTGCGTAGTAAGATTGAACCAAGATGCAGTTTTGTTCAATAAAAAACTAAACAGCACTTCTCAGAGCTTGCAGAACAGGCTCAGAGGTCTCAAACTTGTGGTCTTCGACATCTACCAGCCCCTCTTGGACATGGTCACAAAACCTGCTGAGAACGGTAAGGTACTCACTACTGAGGGCAAGATCTCCATACTCTGCATTATCCATTACCATACATTGTAAGTTCATTTAAACATTCCTGAATATGTGAGCCATTCATCTGTATGAACAGACTACCTGAAAGTTGACTTAAAATAAAGTATGTGACCTCATGATAAAGCATAGAGAATGCATATTTTCCATCACATTAATGTTATTGTCTCATCATCAGTCTCTGTACCCACTGCATGAGAACATGAGATGCATTGCAATGCCAGGCCAACTGACAGTGAAGGCCGAACCTAATTTTCATTGTTGAATTGGTCTCTTGTTACAGGGTTCTTTGAATCTAGGAAGGCTTGCTGCGGAACGGGTACTGTGGAAACATCCTTGCTTTGCAATACAAGGTCCATTGGAACTTGCACAAATGCTACAGGTTATGTTTTTTGGGATGGATTCCATCCCTCTGAAGCTGCCAACATGGCCTTGGCAGGAGACCTCCTTTCTCAAGGATTCTCTCTTATTTCTTGAGTGTCGAAAGCATCGGTATTGCAGCTACGATAATTTATAGTAGCCTTTTCCTCTTGAAATAAGGATATCGAGGCGTGTATAAGGAACTCCGATGACTTTAGTTAAAAAGATTTTGTCTGCATTAAATTGTTTGTGGATCCGAATTTCCAATATACTTCAAGTGTTAATGGCTTTTAGTGGCAACAGTTGCTTGATGCTTATTCCAAATATAAAATCCTCCATGCTTTCTTCCCTTACATGTAAGGGGACTAATAATGATTGTTTAACCCAGGCAATGTCATATTGATGTGATGATATGTACAAGAACATGCCAAAAGAGAAGCAGCAACGGTAAATTAGTGGGATAAGCAGCTATCCTATCCAATTCTATTTCTTGGTGTATGGTAGATTGTGTTTTTGAAGTAGTTCTTTCATAGCAACTTCTGCAAAGGAGAGGAAAACGTTCTCTGTCTAGTTACCCTTACAATTAGATATTATTTCACTTTACCTTATAAGTACAACCCAGTCCTAGCCTACTTAAGCATAAACTATTGTTTCAAAATGATAAGAATGATTTGCAGGTTTAATCATCTGCAGTCATAGACCACGCATGATCAATGTAACAAGAGAAAATAAAAATTAACCCCATGCCCGATGCCAATCAATCTACTGGTAAAGTGGGACCATTAATTATATAATAAAGCACTCAAATATTCACCGCCTCTTGCCAAGCTAAACCACTAAGATGTGCAGATCACAAAAAGAGTAATTACCAGAAGCGGCAGTGCGGATAGAAAGCTGCTAAGAAAGTTCGAACCCTGTGTTGGAACTAATCGCGTAAAGAAGCTTTGATCTCATCGTGCTTGCACGCTTGTATGTGGGAAGCTGCAGCCAATGAAAAGATACTGGTTGCTATAAATCACATAGTTTGTAGTGTAAGGAAGTTAAAGTTGGTCCCTTCAAGAGTTGTGCACGTGCAGAATCAAAAAAAGAATTTGCTCCCAGTCTATCTACCTTCAAGGTATTGTAGCATGTGGAAGCAGATGGAAGTCTCTCCGCATCCTGACCTCCAATTGTTGCCCAGACAGGTACATCACAAGCAACCTGCATAACATACGAAATTTAAGATTAGATTTTCCCTTCTATATATGATTTCGATAATAGTCCCTCACAATTAATTTCTTCGATCAGGCATCTACCAAGAAACACAACCATGATAAACCCTAATCAACCAGGGAGTCGGAAGGATCAAATCTTTGCTTGTGTTTGACCTCAAGTTGGATAAAAAGAAGCATCAATTTTTTGGATAATCAATAATCAGCTTTCCTGGTGCAAGTCCAGTTACTTTTTTCAAGCAGATCAGAAGATAGTTGCTATAACAAACTTGCTCATGCTGATGGGTGTAGAGTTCCCATTTGTTTTAGTTAGGCTAACAGCATTGACAACAGTAAGAACGGGATCATAAACCTCTAAACCTAATGTTCATGCCATTCTGCCCTCTGTTCTGCTTTCTGAAGGAACTAGTTTCACATCTCCTAATGCGTGAGTTCACATATTGAAGTCTGGCCAGAGTCATATGTATGCAGTCTTGCATCTGCGTAACAGAGAGGCTATCAAATGACCTTAACTTTTGACCTCCCTATTAAATTCGAGCAGCTTGCTGTTGTGCCAAGGCTCCAGCCATAAGTTGCTCTACCTCTAACATATCCAGATAGATAATCCCTTCATTCTATACATAAAATGCAAACTATATTGTATGTTAAGCTCGAATATTTCGTAATTGCCAACGCCAAACCTTTGTAGCAGCACCACATCTACCACTGTGTAGCAATACGCATGACATGATTACAATTGCCAGTGAAAATTGAAGGAATCGTTCACATATAATCAAGAAAAAGTTCAGAACTTTTATGCAAAACATTTTGCAGGCATCTTGAGTTCATAGACATTTGAACCAGAAGAAGATGCACAAACATGGTAGGTCTACTCTTCAAACATGCTCAAGCTAAGTTATCTCTTTTCCACTCACATGCCACCACCAAACTTCAGCTAAATTCGATGTTATGGAAGTTCAGTTTAGAGAGACTAAAGAGAATATGATAAGCAAGATTGCCCCGACGTAAGCCACATGAATTGCAGGACTTGGAATAACAATCAACCAGAGTTCTTTTGACTAACATATTCATCTCATGCTTATTTCGGAACATTACAAGCTTATGGCTACTTCATAGCTATATTTGCTTCCATTTCGTGGCATAGTCTTCGTGTCCAAACACACACGGAAGTTTTTGTGGAATTTTTATTTGTCTACGTATTTTGTTGCCTCTTCCATTCCATGAAGAAACAAAAGACAAAGGAACAAGATCTTGCAAACAAAACTATTAATCAAGAGGCAAATACCACATGGCAAAAACCGGATCACAAGCAAACCTTATGAATAGTAAAAGTTGGCTGCAAGTGTTTAAACCCCAGTAAAGGAGCTCGAGAACAGCTTGTCACGAACTTAAGAAGCATGCACCGCTCCTTTGGCTCAAATCCTTTCATTACCTGCAGCAAAATCATAGGAAAAACAAAACTATTTTGATTTTAAATATAAAACAACTGCTTAGAAAGTAAGGCAGAATGCTTGTCCTGTACATGATTACAGCTTGAAAAAAAAAATCAAATCATTTTACCATTACATCAAAGCAGAAAATCAGGTGAATATCAAATTTTATACAGCATTCCACAGATACAAAAAACTTGAGGAAGATCTCTTCCATCTATGCAATAGCATTGACATTCATGCTATTAAACATCGATGTTTGACTAGCATAGATTCAACTAGAATAATCAGTGGGTTTTATTGTAATCCTCAAGGCTCGTGTATTGGTGTCCTACAACTAATACTAGTTGTAACTGAGGAGATTGTAATCCAGGGGAAGACAAAAGGAAATACTGGATAGATGCTACCATATTCTCTTACTGTCAGGAATAACTCAGGAAGTTCAGGAAAATGTCCCTGTATATTTCTTTAAGGAGCTGCATCATATAGAAAATTTATGCACTCTGAATCAATTGGAAGAAAATCACAGGTACTTTATGTAATAAAATCCATGTATAGAACATTAAATTTTCCACAAAAAAGAGGAAAAGAATTTGAGTTTCCCGTCAGTTGAATTACCTAAGGCCTAAACTATAAATTACAGGTAAAACAGTAGCTGCCAGCCATCTGATTCCACTGGTACATACATCTATCATATTGAAGCTTTAGTGCAGCAGTACTAATACCAACCCTCCTTCCCTCAGTCTGCTCCTTCATTTCTTCCTTAAAGAGAAGAAAAGGTGGCTCCTATAGGCCGAGGGACAAAGTCAACCATTAAGAACAGATGACTGAGAAGCCAATGTGCACAAACTGACTGAATGAGGATACATGACATCCCCATGCAAAAGCTAAGAATCAGTATTGAGAAAAAAGTATGACAACTCTGTACTAAGCTTTGAAAAAGCAAAATAAACAGACATAGGTAAATGCAAAATATGCAGTATCATTATACAGGACAAAGGGGAAAAACTATCTGAATGCAAACGGCTTCCTTTGCAGTTCATATACCTCCCAGAAAAGTTTTACTGTCCGGCTTCCCTCAGAATAACCACCAGTATAGCGTGTATTACTTCTCAAATCGTCGACATCAATATCATGGTATCCACCAGAAAGCAACTGTGCCAATACATCAAATATCAGTATTTCTTTAATATAGGAACAATGAAAACCTAGATTATGACGAAAAGGAATATGTCAAACAGCTAACAAAACAAGATATCTCAAAATCAGTGTGCTCCAGTTATTCATGAACAGTTTCGACTCAACAGTATGGTGACAATCTTTTCAATTAAGGATAATATATTAATATGCAAAAAGAGGCAACTCGGCTGTCTTAAGCAATAAAAAGTTAGCAAACTCTACGAAAGACAAAAAACTGCCATGATAGAAGAACTACTTAAGTCAGTGCATAGAGGCCCAGAGCAGCTTAAAATATCCATGACACAACAGAACAGTTCAAATGAGTCAGGTGACGGGAAGATACCTGATTAAATTCAGTTGCGTTAAATAACTTAAGCCACGATGGTGATATTAGATCAGTTAACCCTCTGTAGAAAGCATTTGCAAATGCCAATATCTACAATTTGGCAAGAACAGAGAGTTAAATCTAGTATACAAAATAGAAACTTAAGTACAACGTACAAACGTATGATTCACCTGCCGATTAAGTTTATAATCTGCAATTGCATGAATATACTGCATCTTGTTCTCATTTGTGACGCAGATATCCCTGCCACCTGGTCTGAGTTCAATATCACGATTTTTACCAAAAGATTCCTCTGTAATTGTAAAATCCAGAGAGAGTTCCTTTACATCACCATCGAAGTGCTGTCGAAGTCACACCAACCAAATATCATACAAAGTTGATTCTAATAAATAGATAGAACAAATTACCAGCAAAACAACATAATCTAGTGTACAACTAACACAGAAAATTTAACTTCAACTTTTTAAACTCTCCAAAATCCTATCTGCAGAAGGTTAGATCAGATGATAGAAGAGGACAGCCAAGTTTCAAGAAAACCGGAACAGACAAAATAATAGGTGAAGTCTCCCATGTGTCATTGTAGTATCATTGGTCTACCCTGCTATCCTTCACATTCTCTACTTTTAATGCTAGTTCAGTCCCGGCACTGAACTTGTATTAGTTATAAGCTACATGCAATCCTCGTCCAGGGAAATTTCTGGTTAGCATTATTTACTATTGCTATACCTTATCTTTCTGTGCTTATAATTGGGAATACATAAAATTTTCAATAAATCCTTCTCTCTCTAATAAGACATCATGAATGTCTACCGATTTCAAGTCATGCTTAACATAGTCTTTGCTGCATGCTAAACCAAAATGAGGAAAATGCAACATAAACTGTGACGTTATTTAGCTAGGCTTAATAGGTATGTGATGAGAAGGGAAAATAATATTCGTCAAACTTTTTTATCATGTGTTCAAGTATATGTGGCTAGATTTAATTATGAATTATATTAGGCTAGATTTCATTATCAATCACCTAACCACACTGGCTACATGTGACTATGCTATTAAAGTTGTCATTGTCGTTCATACATTTGGGCGGCAGATGTTGCGGTTTTGAAAATTAGAGAGTCATTGGATTTCACTCGAAAGGGTGCTTGATAAAGTTACTTGGGTGATGGGATCCACTGAAAACTCATAGCTCAGTCACTTTGTTTCAATTTTTCTCCTTGTTTTAATATGTCTTGCAGTATACACATCACCCTTAAAGTACATTTTAGAGATAGTTGAAATATGATGACTGCAAATGCTACTTGAAATTTGAATCAACACCTTAACCTTTCAGCAACAAGTAAATCAACAGGAGATTACACTACACAAATGAGGTGGAAATGATATTACCAAGTTTTGACGAGGATTTACCTTGACATACATGAGATTTCTATAAACCTCAGGATCAAGTGTTGACAGTTCATCAAGGAAGCTGTATCGCCCCAACAACTTTTGCACAAAGACATGTGAAAAAGAGTAATCTAACAATATTCCCTCATAGAGAGCTTTGCCAACAATCCTTCCAAGAAATTCCATCATCTGCAATCCATTTTCGCGATACTTAGCAGATATATTTGGCATCAGAAGCCGGTCTTCAGTTGAGGTTTGGGTGAATAGTCCATACCTTCAACGATTAAAAAGGATTCCCATGAATGGCTTCTCTTGGGAAAAGAGTATACCAAGAAGAAAAGAAAGGAAAAAGGGACCATGTAAAACTTACTCGGGGGAGAAGGCAGCTTTTGACAAATCTGTTAAGAACTCCTTAGACAATCCACCATAGTCTAGACCGGCCTCTGGAAGTCCACATTCACTGACAAAGGATACATGTATAGATGACTTCAATCTTGAACCCAAGGTGTTCAATTGTCGAAATCCATCTTCAACAATATTCCCCCTCCAAATGACTATCTCAATATTTCTAGAACCAGGCCCTGCTACTTCACCAGCCATGACTCGAGAGACTTTATCCATCTTGATAAATTCTCTGAACATCTCAACTCTGCAACCATGGTAAGCACTTCAATAATACATATCGGGCTGGTCACCAAAAATGAAGTTTAAAGCATCATCATGTTGACACAACATATAACAATGGAGGGACATCAATAAATTAAAAGTCCTGCCAGTTATCTCCTTGAAAGAAAAGGTGCAAATGCACAAGCTGTTGTGACAGGTCAGCTGCTCTCTTACAGCCAGTTTAAAGCTTCTCACATGGTGAAAAATTGTGTATTTGTCTTTCATTAACTTAGTGGTATACTGTAAATATTAGTCTCATCTTCACTGTGACTGTCTCCACATTTAAGAGCTGGATCATGTGGATTGTGTAGCATGAGAAACTTTTTGCATGCATTATAATTGAAAGTTATCAATAAATGGCTGACCAGGGCGATCTAGGTTATTTATTGAGAAAAATGTTGAAAGTAATGTTATAAAAAACTGCACAGGAGAAGAAAAGGTGAAAAAGAAAGAAATATCAAGACATAAAAGAGAAACAAAACCTTCTGATAACTCTATACTTACCTTTCTTCAAATGGATATACATGTGGCATAGTTGTGATAATAGAACCCATGCTGGAAACCAACAATAAATCATCTGATTTAGTTGAAAGAACATCATGAGTTCTCGCAGCTATTGCAATAGGAGGCCGGCTCTTTCTGGCAGGTGAAAGCCACAAATCAGGGGGACAAAAGTGGTGCCTGCAGTCCCTTTCATACATTAAATGCAAGCACTGGGTTGCAGACTCCATCATTGGTTTATTCTGCAGACAACTGCTACGCGATAAGCCATTATAAACAAGTGTATTGAGTGCCGATGTAATTCTCCTTTGCTCCTCGAGCTTGAAAGGAACCTAGCCCATGGAGAAACTACCCATCAAAAATCATTTACAGGGCCTAAGATTATATGGAAAAAGAAATCCTGAACCTGATTACCTGTTTTTCATAGAACTCTATGTCATCAAGCACAAGCAGTAGGTGCGAATAGGCTGCACAGAACAGATGCAGCAGACAAGACATATCTTTAGAAAGACCTTGAGGGCCAGACCTCAGCAGCTCTACATCCCACACATCACTAGAATCTTCATCCACCAGGCCAGAGCTAATATGAGAATCAGTCGAGTCCGTAAGACCACTACCAGTACTGGCCTGAGACTTGCCAGTGATTATCTGCAGTACACTGGTCCATTTACTGCCACCAAACTTAGATGTCTGCTGTCTTACGTCAAAAGTGCCACTTTTTCTGCCCCCTGATTGATCTCTTGCGCAATCAGAGGCACCATGAAAAAGATTAGTTTCCAGCAATCCCCACAAGCTGACAAGAAATCCAGGAGTAAAGGATAGCATGTTAAGGACAGGCAATGATCCAGCCGCAGGGTTCAGTACAGAAAATAATCTGAGGATATAAGAGTAGAAGTACGAAATGTGAACCAGTTCCAACTTTCCCAAATTATCCAAATTCTCCGATGCCAGCATTTCAGCTCGCTGAGCACCCGTATCTGTACTCAAGACAGCCAAAAGGTCTGTCAGATGTGATTGATGATAAACAGGCCTCAGTAAGTCCACGTAAGACCTTTCTGAAAGCCCCAATATGGACTCTCTCTTAAAGATAGATAAATCAGTGGACCCCTCAAAAGTTCCACAGTCACATTCACATCTCTGATTTTCCTTTCTGAAGGATCTAGCATTATCAATCAAATCCAAAAAGTTTTCTGCTAGAGTAATAACAACTCGAACATATAATCCATGTTCTACATCTTGACAAAATAACGGAGTGTCTACAGAACCATTGTCATTCCCTGTCATTAGGCATATGACGTTTGCAAGAGCCCAACCAACTGGAGGAATTGCCTTATGCCAACAGAGAGTTCCTTCCTGATGAATATCTGACATGTCGGATAAAAGCTTTCCTCTCAACATCTGCCATCACCTGCCAAATTTTGATCAGTGCCCATGGATTTAAATGCTATGTAATAGTTTCATTAAATGAGTGGTTATTATGCACTGGAGGGTTTCCAATAGAAGGTAGGGGGTCATGTTTACTCAAAACGTAATATCAAATCAATGATTAACCATGAAAGAGATAAAGGGTGAAAAATACAAAGGCACAATACTGCATCTGCCCATTTTGCAGAATGTGCATGTTATTAGCAGAGACATAAGATCAGAGATAAATCAGCAGAATATCTCCTATGAAAACTTAAGAAAAAAATGTGAACAGCTCAAGACAGGTTAAGGTTGTTAAAGAACCCCACGTTGCTTATCTATGGAGTAATGGGCCTTATACACATGCAGTCTCCCTCCACCTACTGCCTTAAGCTTTTAGAGCAAACAGCTACGCACTTAATCTCAAGTTACCAAAGTTTCATCCCAGTTTATTTCGTGTGTGCAACCCCATTAATTCTGTGTGGCATTATCAATTTTGTTTGCACGTGAAAGGGGTGTTAAAGTATCTTGTCTATGGCCTTTATATAAGGCCTTATATACACGTATTCTCCCACCACCTACTAGATTAAACTTTTGAAGTAGCTATGTATTAAATTTTATGTAGAATATCCTTATGACATACACGTGGTTTGAACAATTAACTCACAATATCCGATTTTGCACATCTCCACTATATCTACGGGGAGATGTCATTTGGAAAACTTGAGGGAAAAAAGTCGTGCATATCCCAGTCATCATATCCTAAAAAACTGATCAAGTGGTATCATTATGTAAAGCAAACAAGCTTATGATGGAGCAATGTCAGAGAAAAAAAACATTTTAGAATAGGCAAGGGGAAGGGGTTGACTCTATGTCCAATCATACATGTGGCTTGAACAAAAAACTCGCAATATCCGATTTTGCACATCTCCACCATATTACAATGAGAAAATAACATTTTAGAATAAGCAAGGGCAAGTGGTTGTGTTGCGGATCCTTAGCAGATTTTTAGGATTTAGTTTTTTACATATTTCAGTTAGGATTTGTTTTTAAAATTCTTCTTATCATTAGGATAAAATATCTTATTTATTTTTTACTCCTTGTATTTTGGGATCTTATTATTTTTCTGTTCCTAGAGATAAGCTTCTACAACTTATAAATTTGTAAGTAGTGATTCAATCAATAACACAGTTTAGCTAGTCTTTTCTCCTTCAACCAACTCAACATGGTATCAAAGCGTGGTTGTTCTTATCTGTAAAGTTGAGAAAAAACCATGGTAAAAACTGCCATGACAGGGGCAACCAGAGGAGTAAACTCGGATGGTTCTACGATCATCTCGTCCTCCTCTACAATTGCTCCTACTCCTTTCCTTGATCAATCCCTCTCCTCTCCTCAAATTACCTCACTCAAATTAAATGGAAAAAACTTCCTCTCTTGGTCTCGTTCAATCCTAATGGTCGTTAAAGGAAGGGGTAAGCTCGGATATCTCTTAGGTACTCTATCAAAACCAGACTCAACGGATCCTGCTTTCGAGACATGGGATGCCAACAACAACATTGTTATGTCATGGCTAATCAATTCCATGACAGAAAAAATCCAAAGTAGCTGTCTCTACTACTCCTCAGCGGCCGAACTCTGGAACTATCTAAATTTGGCATATTCTGACCTTGATAATTCATCTCAAGTATTTGAACTTCGGAATGCAGCAAGGAATCTACTGCAGGGAGAAGCGGATGTGACAGAATACTACACCTCACTGTAAAGATCTGGCAGGAATTAGATCTTCATGATGACTGTTCTATGGCCTGTGCTACATGTATCAAGAAATATCAGGACCGAATGGCAAAGGAGAGCGCATACGATTTCTTGGCAGGTCTAAATAGAGATCTTGAAGAGTTTTGAGGTCGTCTTCTTGGAATCAAACCATTACCATGTATAGAGGAGATTTTTTCTGAGGTCAGGTGTGAAGAATCAAGGAAGTGCGTGATGTTAGGCAGCAACAAATCTGATATAACAGACCCAGAATCATCAGCCCTTGTTTCTCATCGCAATGATCACAACAAGGCTGATCAAAGAGGAGAAACTAAGGTCAAACAAACGCCAAGGAAATCTCTGGTGTGATTATTGCCAAAGAACTAATCATACCAGGGACAAATGCTGGAAACTCCATGGCAAGCCTGGAGATTGGAAAAATAATAGACCTCATAACACTAGAGGATACTCGGCTTCTACGGATGTGTCACCGAAGCATGAAGATCATCCGATCCAGCTTCACCTCAATAAGCAGCAGATAGAGCAATTATATAAATTGCTTACTCCCCCGACTACTCCACAAAATCCTCTTGCTGCAAGCACTTCTCTGCTTGCTCAGAAAGGTACTTTTTAACTGCTCTCTCAGGGGGATCTACTGGTTGTGATCCATGGATAATAGATTCCGGAGCTACTGATCATATGACTGGATCTGAAAATATTATTTCGACATATCAACCAAGTCCGGGTAACATTAAAGTGAAAATTGCAGATGGTTCTCTTGCCTCTATTACAGGGTCCTGTCCATTTGAGCCCGACAATTTGCTTAGTAAATGTTCTCCATGTCCCTAAGTTGACTTGCAATCTCCTTTCCATTAGTAAGCTCTCAAGGGATTTGAATTGTATGGTTTGATTCTCACCATCTATTTGTGAATCTTAGGACTTGAGTTCGGGGAAGAGGATTGGCAGTGCTAAGGAACACGGTGGACTTTATTATTTTGTTTCGGATTTCTGCATTAATAAAAATGTTTTCAATGTTAGTTGTGAATCTTTTCCAATGACTTGTGAAAAACATCTCATGTTATTACATTTCAGACTTGGACATCCAAGCTTTGGATATATGAAACAATTATTTCCATCATTATTCCTTTCAAGTGATGTTTTTCAATGTGATATATGCCAATTAGCTAAACATAAGCTCTCTTCCTACTCATCTCATAAACATATCCCATCCTCACCATTTTCTTTGATACACAGTGACTTATGGGGACCTTCACGTGTTACAACTAATACGGGAAAAAGGTGATTCATTACTTTTATAGATGATCATACCCGTCCTACTTGGGTATATCTATTAAAAGACAAGAGTGAAGTTTCTCATATCTTTCAAATATTCCATACCATGGTTAAAACTCAGTTTGGTACTAATATCAAAATCTTTCATACTAATAATGGTACAGAATACTTCAACTCCACTCTTGGGAAATACTTGGAATCCAACGGCATTATTCACCAAAGTTCTTGTGTCCATACCCCAAAACAGAATGGCGTTGCTGAACGCAAAAACAGACACTTGTTAGAGGTAGCCCGTCCCTCATGTTTACAACTAATGTACCTACATACCTTTGGGGGATTCTATCCTTACAGCTTGTTACCTAATTAACCGGTTACCCTCACGAGTTCACAAGTATGAGACACCAATCAACATTCTTTGCAAAACTTTCACAGATCACTAAATTGTCTCCTCCTTACCACTGAAAGTTTTCGGCTGCAAGTGTTTCATTCATATCACTGATCCTTCTCATTCAAAGCTTGAACCTCAAGCCATTCCATGCATATTTCTTGGTTACTCCTCCACAAAAAAAGGTTACAAGTGTTTTATTCCCCAACATAAAAAATACATTATCTCTATGGATATTACCTTTTTGAACAACAACCTTTTTTCAAGAATTCTCTTTGGGGGGAGAAACCAGTAAATATAGAGGACACAATCACTGAATCCTTTACGCTCACTGAATCTGTCCCTACCGTCCCTACATTGCCTAAAATGACCGAATCACTATCTCAACCTATCACTCTATCCACTATACCATCATCTACTGAAACCAATATTGAAATAGAAACTGTCTCCTTCTATCTCTGAAACCGTACCCAATAGCCCACAATTACACACTAAATTACGTGTTTATTCACGTAGAAATTTGAAACAAAATAAGGAGACCATTGTGCAATCCGAAAGCAGTCAATTCTTGGACCCGGATCTGTCTAATAAGGTTAGTGAGCTCGACATTCCCATTGCTGTTAGAAAGGGTGTAAGATCATGTACACAACATCATATTTCTAATTATGTTTCCTATGGACATCTATCTCCTTCTTTTAGAGCCTTTGTTACAAGGGTTTCAGGTGAAAATCTTCCTAAGGATATTCATAGCGCCTTAAAAGAACCACAATGGAAGAAAGCCATATTTGAGGAGATGAGTGCCCTTGAGAAGAATAACACCTGGGACATTGTTGAAAAACGCAAGGGGAAGACTCCAATAGGGTGCAAATGGGTTTTTACAGTTAAATACAAATCTGATGGCTCAGTGGAAAGGTACAAAGCAAGATTAGTCGCCAAGGTTTCACCCAAACATACAGGATTGATTACGAGGAGACGTTTGCACCAGTAGCAAAGCTGATACTATACGAGTAATTCTCTCTCTTGCAGCAAACCTTGATTGGAAACTACAACAACTCGATGTCAAGAATGCATTCCTAAACGGTGATTTGGAAGAAGAAGTTTATATGGATCTTCCGCCAAGATTTGATGATGTGAAGAAGTATGGAAAGGTTTGCAGATTGAACAAAGCTCTTTATGGGCTGAAACAATACCCTAGAGCCTGGTTTGGGAGATTCACTAAAGCCATCTTACAACAAGGATATTGTCAAGCACAAATGGATCACACTCTTTTTCATAGACATAAGGAAGGTAAGAGTACTATCCTTATTGTTTATGTTGACGACATTATCTTAACAGGTAATGACAAAGAGGAAATGTTGAGGTTGAAGGGGAAGTTAGCTGCTGAATTCAAAATTAACGACTTGGGATCCTTAAGACATTTTCTTGAAATGGAATTTGCAAAAAATAGAGAAGGTATTTCCGTTACCCAAAGAAAGTATGTATTGGATTTATTGAAAGAAACAGGGATGCTTGGCTCTAAACCTGTTGATACTCCAATGGAACCATTAAGCAAAACCAGGCAAAAAGTTAATGGGACACCTGTAGATAAAAGAAGGTATCAACGTTTGGTAGGTAAACTTATTTATCTTGCACATACCAGACCTGATATAGCATTTGCTATAAGTGTGGTAAGTCAGTATATGCATGATCGTACTGAAGATATGGAAGCTGTTTTTAGAATTTTGAAATACTTGAAGGGTACACCTGGAAAGGGGCTATTTTTCAAAAAAAATGAGAATAGATTAATTGAAGCATATACAGATGCTGATTGGGCAGGTTCAGTGGAAGATAGGAGATCAACTTCTGGTTATTGTACTTTTATTTGGGGCAATCTTGCAACCTGGAGGAGTAAGAAGCAGAGTGTTCTGGCTAGAAGCAGTGCAGAGGCAGAATTTTGAGCTTTGGCACACGGGGTTTGTGAACTTATTTGGCTAAATTGTCTTATGAAAGAGTTACAAGTTCAAGGGGAGCTGCCTATGAGGATTTATTGTGATAACAAGGCTGCTATTAGTATTGCTCATAATCCAGTTCATCATGATCGCACTAAACATGTAGAGGTAGATAGACACTTCATCAAAGAAAAGATAGAAGATGGAATTATCAGTTTAACATACCTCCCTACCGGGAATCAAACAGCTGACATTTTGATTAAGGGCCTATCCAGAAAAATGTTTGAAAGTCTACTAGACAAGCTGGGTATGTACGATCTGTACAATTCAGCTTGAGAGGGAGTGTTGCGGATCCTTAGCAGATTTTTAGAATTTAGTTTTTTACCTATTTCAGTTAGGATTTGTTTTTAAAATTCTTCTTATCATTAGGGATAAATATCTTATTTATTTTTTATTCCTTGTATTTTGGGATCTTATTGTTTTTCTGTTCCTAGAGATAAGCTTCTACGGCTTATAAATTTGTAAGAAACAATTCAATCAATAACACAATTTAGCTAGTCTTTTCTCCTTCAACCAACTCAACAGGTTGACTCTATGTCCAATCAAGCAAGTCACAGTTTCAGATTCTTTGTACCAATAGATGAGGAATCCGACTCTTGAGCAAAGAATTAAAATAGTATCCTGATCATTGGACCATGCAATTTTTGCTTTTTACTTTTCTCATATGTTGTGGCTTTCACGAATTGATTTTATATGTCTGTAACCTTTTAAAATTTACAAATATTGACAAATGGATGTATATAATTATTACAACTTCTCAAAGTTTGAGTAATGTTTTAAGAATTGGCAGAAAATCACTAAGCAACTTTTTGCTCATAAGAAGTCCAGCCAAACTGGTCCTATCGCATACCCACTTACCCTGCACACCCTTTTCTAGGTACTGCAAATTAAACTAAAAACAAATTTTTGAAGAAGCGAAAAGGACTAGGTAAAAGCAAACCAAATACAGTTAGAAAATCTGACATGCCAAAAACCAATGGAAAAGAATCTTTACGTGGCAGTTGGATAAACCTTACCAGAAGAGTCTGGAAGCATGGTGACAGAACAGACTTATGCTTCAAAGCAGGAACCAGAAAAGCTGGTAATCGTTGAAGAAGCCAAGGAATTGTCAGGAGAGATATACAGTACTGTTTTGGAGCACACTGAATATCCACAAGGCTTGGTCCATCTTTATTGGACTTTATCACATGAAATGGCCGGAGAGCTAAAGTTAAGGCACTTGCCATGATCAAGAATCTATCTTCGGTCTGTATCATACCACCATGTTGTGATGGCAAAAGAACATCCAGTTTCATAATGTACTTTCTAACAGATATGTAAAGCCTGCTTTGACTTCCCATATAGCAGATCAAATTCTTGACAGCTAGATCGACATCCCTGATATGATCCTGAGGTAAAATCTTCCATCCATTCAGATCAGTTAAGACGACTGGTAGATGCATTGCTAATGAGGTAAGAACAACCATATCTTTTGATCCAGGATAATTTGTGTCACATGATGCAAGAATGAAGGAGCACAGTGTGATCAGCTTCTGTGCCTGAAAATTCCAGGTCCTTCTCTCTTCAAGTGTGCCAATGGCCAAGCAGCAGAAGTTTCTCCTCAGATCTACAGAATGCAAAGACAAAAGCATCTAATTTGACATAACTTGATGTGCACCCAACAACAAAGCCAATCCAAAAGAAACATTAACAATTTTAATGATGGGTGTGCGGAAACAACCACTCTGGAAAATCAACCACAAGACTGTGTACATCAATCCCTTCTCAAACCCCCCCCCCCCAATGAGCGAAGTGTTGTGCACCAGGATTCCCTATTTTAGTTACAGTGTCTACTTACAATGGACCACTTATGCAGTAAACAGGTAATAAAGTACAGCCAAAAGGCAACTTTACACTCTGACTCAAGACGACAAGGAAAATCAGCTCAAGACACCATTCGACATCATTCTTTAACAAAGCAGCAATTTCTGCAATTGTATGATGGGGGAAGAGGAAGGGAATCGAGTATGTGGCCACTGTAAGCAACATAGCTTCGCCTCATAGACTCTGGCCACTACAGAGAAGATTGGCCAAGTAAACAAATATTACCCTGAGCAAGAGTCACTGTTTCATCAACATTGAAATTTTGAACCATTTCATAACCTGGGGACAATCTGCTACCTATTTAAGAAACACAGGCCTTTAGATTATCATTTAATCCAACAGACTCAGTATTCTTTAAGCGACTTATTGTCATTAAACAATCCATGTGGAGAAGGGAATTTTATATCGTAATTTACGCTGCTCGTAAAACATTCTCTACGAACAATGGATACTAGGCTTTGGAACACTATAGTTTGTGACACTTATTTATCAGCTTGATCGACTGACCCTTATTTATCGGCTTGACCTATAATCACAATAAGATATTTCAAGGTATTCCACTTAAAATTTGAACACAAGAGACAAAAAGCATAATATGTAGAGACTTGTCTCCTCATCCTATATAATTGCAGATTCTGTCCACTGTGATTGCTACCTTCTCGAACAACTAGATCAAAATTTTGAAAGAAATAAAACAAACTACTCTTCCCTAAATAGCCTTTTAAGAATATTTGCAGCATTTAATCAAAAATGAGAATCTCTCTTAAAATCGACTTCCAATTAAAGTACTGTAATTTTTTACGAGGTTCAGTGTACTGTTCTGTTCAGACATGCCTCCAAAAGAAACTGAGAAGGCCTCGACAATTACTGGCAGACACAAGATCTTAGAGTGGCAAGAATAGAAACTTTAAACTTATGCAAATTACAACGATTAGCACTTGAAATCTCAGATAATATGGCAAATGATTGATAAAAATTGCACCAAGCAGCTAGTGGCTTGGGGGACAGCGACACCTGCCAACACCATGGGCCGACCCATGGCCTTGCCAGAATATACATCTTAACTTATGGGTCTATAAACTGAAAAAAAGAAAAAACAGGAAACCATACTACGACTAGTGAAAGCACTTGCTGGCTTCCCCTAACAAGGCACATGAAGCTCCAAATCATCCAGTGCTCAATCAACTTGGTAGCATTGGAACACACAATTGACCTAACAGCTACTCTTTAATTTCAAATCAGCCCCTATTGGATGTATAAGGAAAGTGAAACTATAATAAATCATTGTTCTTGATTCTCGCAAAGTTACTAATTACCATACCAGTAGAGTGAATACTTTCCAATAGAACCTTAAAGCACTTCTGCATGCAGGCAATATCTCTGGGTTGAATAGTCTGACGCTGGACTGACAAACATCTAACAAAGAATAGGAAAGGTCGCAAAAGGCTGCAAGAAATCCATGTTCTGGTCATCAAACCAGATTGATGATCCACCAAGGTCTCCCATTCTTCTTGAAGCTGCAAAGCTGCCATTCTTGTCACATAGAAACGCCTCCATACTCTCTGAAAAAACATGGAAGCAAATATGTTCATATTGGCTGAGAAGAAATTCCACTTTACACATTAATGAAAATGGTCTGGATTACGGAAAGCAAGATTAATCAGCATAACGAATCAGTAAATGCTGTAGCATTACCTACCAGTACAACCAATAGACATAGGTCGTTCATCCTAAAGAAAGGTCCTCTACACCAGACCACATACAAAAAGCAACTAGATGAACTGAGAGGAAATCTCTTACGAGCAATAGATTAGATGATACAGTCCTGCACTCTTCTAATTCAACAGCCTCAACGCCACAACATCAAAAATTCGAACAAGTGCATCTCTGCTCGGTACTTCAGCGTAACAGTACAAAAAGTTAAGACCCAAAAGAAGCAACGCACCTGAATGAACAGAGCAGCTGCGTTGGCACGTCTTGCGTAGCTCCGGGCCTCCCTCTCCTGAGACACCTTCTCGAGAAGAGCATCCCTCGTAATCTCCCTGGCGCTCGCACCCCTCAACGAAACCTGATTCGACCACCAAGCAACGATCTCAACACCAATCACGGCACACAATCAAGATGAACAGATTAAGAAGGCTCCATCACTCAAAAACTGATCCCCCCACAAGAGCCAGACTACATCTAATTACTCTAACATCATTTCTTTGCTTAGGCCTAGCAATTGCCGCGCGAAAATGCACCAATTCCAAGCCACCCAAAATCCAGCGCGACCAACAGATAATCAGAACCCATTCCGCGCCAATTCAACACACTAACCCACGAATAACCACACGTCTTGCCAAGGGGAGCAAAAGAAGTCGACCCAGAATCCATAATTCAGCAGTACGCGAGCGAGCGAGCGAGCTAATCACAGAGAGAGAGAGAGAGAGAGAGAGAGAGAGAGAGTAACCTGCTGTTTGCGAGGTGGGTCCATGGCATCTGAGACCACCACCTAGATCACCAACAACAGGAGGGAGGAGAAGAAGTTGCTGCTCTTGATCACATCTCTCGCGACTTCGCTCTTGCTGCAACTACAATTTGAATCATCCCTGCCATCGTTTGTCTTCTTCCATTTTGATATCCTTAATTCTCTCTCTCGTGTCCTGTATTTCTTGGGCTCCGTCCGGGCCGGGGGATTGAACCCGTATTATAGCCCACTGGAATCCGACCCGCCAATTTCAGGAGAATGAACTTTTTGGCCTTTTCCATTCCCTTGACGAAAATAAATTTTAATTTTTTGAGTGGCATAAAATTGAAAAGATTCTCTTTAGGACTCGATTGCACTTTTGGCACGTCAATGCTATTTTACTTTAGGATGTCACAATGGCGATGTAGAAAGAGAAGGACAAGAGAGGGTGTTTGAAGACTAGTAAATGCGGATGAAGTGAAATCAATAAGATTCATTCATTAAACCTTCTCTCAAAAGAAATTTTCTAGCTACTATAATTTCTTTCAGAAGAGCATCAAAGTTGAATATTTCAATGAGAATCCCTTGAGAGGAGACAGGAGAAAGAGAACCAGTAAGAGAGTAAATTAAAGAGGTATTTTGGTCTGCTTAGTATAAAAAGGATCTTTTTTCCAAAAGAGGGGATAAAACTAAAGGGTACAAATAGGTTCTCTCGTTAACATATGTAACGCCAAAGTTCAATTCAAATTGAGAGAATACTGTGGACATAGGTATTATGGTAATAAAGAGTTGATGAATTATATAAATTATCATTTATTTGAATTTGTTAGAGGCTCTTTGCGACTCTTCAATTGCGATTTCTTCCCTCCTCTATTGATTATCGATACATTTTTACCTCTCAAGTCTTCCAATGCTAACTATAAGGATCTTAAATTAATTGAAGTTATGAGCTTCACCATTGGATAGGCGAGTAATGTCTCTTTTTTTAGGTTTGGTTCATAGTACAAAGACACCGGAATCAATATATTGCCCTTCAAGTTTAAGGTGAATAACAAGAAAAAAAGTTAGAACAACAAAACCCAAACTTAGTCTCGCCAAATCCCATGAGCACTATTTGTTCTTAACTTCCTTGGAAAATCACGGGTGCCTTTAGATCAGCTTTTGGAGACGGTCATTATGAAAATGCAAAGGACTTTAGATTGGGATTTTTCGAAATGCAAATAGTGTTTGGTAACTTTTAAAAGGATTAATACCATGAAAAACTCCCGTCGTGACCTATCTCTCGAGGGCCGCCTCGGGGAGTATAGTTTTAGAGGTATTTTATGGGACTCTTCTTCAATCCATACCTCATGTGAAATTGATTATTTAAATTTATGTTTTCAATTTGGAGTCGCCACTAGCCACAATTAAGGGTCGGTTAGAAACCCTAATCAAGATGCAGGAATGTCATTTCGAAAACAATAGCCACTAGAGATTCTTAGGGATCGAGGACTTGATTATACTAGTTTTTTCAACGAAAGCCCTTTCGGTACCTAAACTTGACTATTTATTAACCAAACATGTTGTGGAAGTTTTTTACTAATCGAGAATTTTAAATTTCATCCTAACCATTCTAAAAAGAACAACATGCGATGTATTTAAAGTGTGCAATCAAATGAAATCAAAATGAAATTGCCCAAACAGCGACCTAAAACGGTCTCTAAAAGAAAAGGCAATTAAAAATTCATAAAGTAAAGCCGTAGGAGCTTATTCAATTTTGGGATCAAATTTTTTTGTTCAAAGTATATATGAAAAGCCCTAAACTAAGAGAATTCTACATTTTTTTAGCTTCTCCCATATTTTTTCATTTTTCTGAATTTGTTGAATTTTTATATTTTTTATTTTGGGAAATTGGATTTCGAACAGGGTTAGGGGAACCCGGCCCGATTCGCTGGTCTAACCCGGACCCAAAAGGTCTAAGTTGGGTCAACTCGGGCATGCTCTTAGTAGGGGTAAGCGCTGTTTTAAGGTAGAATCGGGAACCGGAGAACCGAACCGATGGGTCCAGTTCAGTTCTAGGTTCTTTGGGGAAAGGGTCTGGCTCACCGCAATGCCATCTCGTTCGTTTGCTGTTACCAACCAACTTAACGTCGTCGGCCGCGGCTCAATGAGCGACCATCTTCTCTCTGGTTTCTCTCTCTTTATCTGTTGAAGTTTGCGCGATTGGGGTTTAGTTCTGCACTAGGGTTACTCTCAGTTTGCTAGTGTTGCCAACGCGATTGTTATTGGTTGATTCCATAGCCTACTCTTGGTCTGCTAGTGCCGTCGATGCGATTGTTGTCGGTTTAGTTTTGGGTTAGGGCTTCTCTCTCTTGGTCTGTTAGTGCTACCGAATGCCAACGAGATTGACGGTGTTGTTGTGTCTTCTCTTGGCCTGTGAGTGTGCAGTGTCCATCTGCCGATGAGATTGGTGGTGGTGATGGTGTCGTGTCTTCCCTTGGCCAATGAGTGTGTTGTGTCCAATGTGAAGCCACGGAGAACAAGCAAAGAAAGGAGACAGTCTTTAGTCTTTAGTCCTGAGGAGGATTATGTTGCGAACTTGCGGGCCTGTGCCCCCTACCTCCCTAACCTTTCCCTGCCCAAATTGTTTCTCTAGAAACAAATGAGACTTTAGCCCGATTAGCCTCTATTTCTCATCCCATTCATTCTCAAAAGCTAAATGATCCCCCCCCCAAACACCTTTAATGATTTATCTTGAATTTTGATTGTTTATCATGTTAGTGATTACTTCCTCTATTGTTATTCATCTGTGACACGGTTGATCATTTAGAGTGGAAAGATCATTAGCATATTTTATTGCAGTGATTTGCAAAAAGCTATCAGAGCACCTAAGTCTAGCTGCTTTAACCTTCTCTCTTTTTTTTTTTTTTTGCAGCTTGAACGGCAACCCAGATCCTTGGCCTACTAGTCGTTGCATCGGAATACATGTGGAGGCTTTCTAGTACTTATTTTATGGAGAGTTGTTGTTCTTGTTAAATTTTGTTTATTTTGTGAAGGGCGGGAAAAATGGTTCAGCAATCTAGAGAATTTACCCATCTTTCACGCGAGAAAAAAAGATTGTGAAATGGGGGATGCTAATTTGTGATGTTGCATTGTTGCTACGATGCACCCTTTTGATATCTAGATGATTCTATCACTAATTCGCTGCTTGTTTGGAGGCTACTATATGTTGTGAAGAGACGTAGTTTATATATATTCAGAAGTTGAACATCCTATGTGCTATTGCGTGAGTATGTTTGAGTTAGGGTTAGCTGTTTAATGCTCTCCCAATTCCATGTCTCCACATGTCAGTGCAGGGGTTCCAGTGTTCATCCCAGCTCACTTCTTTTCTTTCTTTTCCTTTTCTCTTTCAAAACTTGGGCACTTTTGCACCTTATGTAAATGTGCGCATTGACCGTGCTAGTGTGTTACATTCTTGTGGATGACTAAAGTCTAGGCAAGTAGAAATTAGTGATCTTACTTTTGAAAGTTAAATGATTTGGAAATTAATGTACTATTAGCAGTTTAAATGGTGTTATATGGATTTCTTAATGGATTTAACTCATCTAGTTTCATATAACTAGTTTTACAAGATCTGTGAAATAAGCACCAATAGCAATGTTTTGCTATTGGACATTAGTGCCCTCTATGAACCAGGGAGGGAGGCAACAACCATCCCTTAACACCCCTCCATTTTTCTCTATTAACAAACACTTTTCCCTTGCATTTACAAGCTGTATCCTGAAATGTATGCACTCATGCAAATATTGAGGTTAGATAGAGTAAAACACAGTTTCTAGTGACAATTGTGTGCAATGAGATGTTGGAGTTGTATTATGATGTGGAAATGTAGTAATTCAACTCAAAGTTAGTTGATTTCTATAGTTAATTGGTACAATACTTTGATTTAGGTTCTTTCATTCGGATATGATAACATCTTACTGCATAAAGACCACTAGTAAAAGTTCAAGTGATCTTGGCTAATATGTTCTCATGTTGTTTGCTTGGCAGGAAAAGAGCAACTCCATTGGGTACCATGCATTTGCTCCTCAAGGAACAACAATTAAGTTTAATGACTGAAACTCAGCTCTTTTAGTACGAAGGTCTTCGTTTAAAATGTTTAAATTGATAGAAGCAAGATTTAGAGGAGTTGGTGATGTTCTCTTGCATGACAACAACATCCATTTCATTCTGTGATGTCCTTTGACAAGTCTAGTGACTGAAACTTGGTGACAAGTCTAGTGACTTTTGTTTTGTTTTCTCTCTTTTATCTAATTGAATTCCTTGCCAAACAGTAGTCAATTTTGTTTCCTCTGTTGATAATTTTGTTTGTTTTGTATTCTCTCTTATTCGGCATTATTGCATTCATTTTTTATTTTATTTAATTAAAAATAAAATAAAAAAGGAACATGTTGGATCCTAGAGTCGACCCTAGAACCTGTGATAAGGTAGGTTCTAGATTTTAGGTTCCAAGTTCCGACGGGTAGGTTTCAGGTTCCAAAAAATGAGGAACCTGTACCTAAGGGTAGGTTCCAGGTTCCGGGTGAAACCTATAAGAAACTTGAAACCGCTTACCCCTAACTCTTGGGCCTCGCCTGAATAAAGCCCAAATTCTCATATTTCAATTTCTTATTCATTTCAGCCCATATTGACTATTCAGCCCAGTCACCCTTATTAAATTCATTTAATTTGCCCAGCCCATCAATTCTACCGCTAATTATGGACACCTGTAGTGTGTAAGATAGACGAAATAAATGCTTCTTTTCATTGTGATCGATGTACTTTAGTGAATGAATCTCTTGTCTTTAAATGACACGGATTTTTCTTTTTCGCTCAACTCTCAAAATGTTTATAAGACGTGTTTGGGAATGGCTCGCATTTCCTTATTCTAAGTATTTCTTGCTTTCATTTTGTTGAGATCATTAGAATTGATTAATCTCCGTAGGGAATTTTAATTCAAAATGATTGATTCCACAAGCATAAGGACAATTTTTGGATAAAGATGATGTTCAAAACCTTTACGCAAAAAACATGATTTTCACTTTTGTGCTTGTTTTTCTCAATTTCCACTTTTGTGCTTGTTTTCGAAAAAACATTAAAGAATCTTTCTTTGTGATGAAACTTCTTCATTTGATTTCCATTTGATTTTAGGGTGAAGGGCACTTACCTGCGGCATGGAACCTTGGCAACCCCGTAAAAAAATGAGAAAGATTGTATTAGAACATGATTCTTTAAGGATTGGAGAATTGGAAATGATACAACATTACCCTTCTCTTGCATTTTTTTTCAAACATCTGGACGTTCTCCTATGAGGAAAGAGAACCAAGTCAGGAATGATATCAAAATGGAAAAGTGGAACCAATACAATTTACCCTTCACTTGATTTCCCTTTATTGAATGCTTAATGACTCCTGTCAATAAAAAAAATAGTACACGTCAGAAAAGAATTCATGAAGGGTAAATTGGAATCTATACTGAGTTACTCCTCTTTTGGCTCATCATGTAGAACGATCATTTCTGATTTTTTAGAAGGGTGAAAAATGAATTACACCATATTCATCTTCATTGAGGATTATTTAGAGCCTACAAAATAAAACACATGCATGTATGCATGATATCAAGACTCAAAGTGTCACGCCTTGATCCCCACTAGCACGCAATATCCCGCCTAGGTCGTTAAGTATGTGACATCCTAGGATTTGTCGCTGACCCAATCGAATCACAACGATAATGCAAGTGAAAGCAAACTCGAACTCGCCATACAACATGCAATTAAACAGGATAGTAGAAAGACATTTGGTACACATCAATAAAACACTTTCATAAACATAACATCAGTAATAACATATACACTTGCAAGCCTTCTATGAGGCAACTAATTGCGAACCACATGTAACAAAAAGGGTCAGGTGGTCGATTAGCCTAACTCCTTTAATCAAAAGAGGGCTTCTCTAAGTCGGGATTTCTAAACCTATCAATCACCCCTATGCTACCCAAGCGGCGTCCCTAGATCGGACTCGAAGGACTCAAGCGATCCCAGATCAACCATGTCATTGGACGGCTCGGGTTTGAATTCAACAGGCTTCGACTCGGGGTCAGACTCCATAGGCTTCGACTCGGGATCCGAATATTTAGGACCGGTGTCTGGACTAGTAACAACTCCGCCTGGTGGAAGGATTTCCATAGGGTCTCACTCTTCTACTCCGTCATCAGGGAGAACATCAAATCCACGGAGTGGACCAAACAACTCGTCTCCATCCCGGTAGAACCAAGCCAAAAAGGCATGTGGTTTCCAAAAGGTCTCGCCCTCGTCTACTCAAGCAGTGCTAGCACGCCTAATGTAAATTCTATCTTCTCCCACCGGGTATTCCGTCAACATATGCTCCATATGCATCGGTACCCCAAAACGTTGCAATGGACCATTCAGGTTCGTGGTCGGGGGTCTGAAATATTTGGGATACAATAATGAGAATAAATTTCAATAAGTAACTATCTAAGCCTCACTTAGGTTAACGCGTACCTTCGGACAATTCTAAATATGCAATTCTATCAATCAACGTGCCACATTAATCATAGGCGTCCTTGCCTCGCCTTGGCATATACATAAGCCCTGTACGTTAGAGAACCACCACAACATGGCAAATACTCATCTAGTATAACAACCCAAATCAAGGCATGAATATGCATAGCACACTTAATAATCTAGACATGCCTAACATTAGTCTCAAACATGGCATTCCATAATGCATATTGTACTCACTAAGTCCAGATTATTAACGGCCCCTCGGGCTCCCTCGAACCTACGAAAAACACATCAGGTTATCAATCTTTCTGCGTAACCAAGCATCGTCCCACTACATTGGCAACGGTAACATCCCGCGTTAAACGCATCAAGACGGCATTCGATGAGGAGCATCAATTCGGCCTCCACCGTGATTGGCATTCGGTCCCCCATCGGGTATTCGATAAATCGGGCATTGTTTTGCGTAAAATGCATCAAGGCGGGTTAAATCTCTGCGTAAGACGCATCAGGGCATTATATGATCACACGAGCATTCAAGCACTCAAATCAATTCTCATCTTTTTGATTAGTTAAATGCCACTAAATCCGTACTCATCTAACAAAAAGCCATGCCTCTCATACGCAACAATAACACCGAATAGTCTCGGAGAGAGAGAAAATCAAACTTGCAGAGAACCGCGGCTATTATGGGCAGTTGCACATGAACCGAAATCTTTTCAAAATAAATAGTAATTTAACTCCAAAAATTTTGAATTTTGATATTTCGTAGGAAATATCTTGATAAGCATTTTTCATGCGGAGCACAAAACCAGTTCTGACTGTAAACACCTCTTTTTGTCACTCAAAGTTAGATAGAAATCAGTTCGTTTAGACAAGCCGCCTGGTCTTCAAAATGCATCTCAATTAGTACCCAAATATTTTTAGAAAGATTTTGAAATTTTTATATGTCCTATAAAAAAAAGTGTTCTTAAAAGTTTTTGTGAAGGAAGCTTGTTGAAAAGAGACTTGGAAAAATTTATAAAAATTCGAAAAGACAAGAATGTCGAGTGAACAGTAATCCCAGCAGTTTTGAGATGGTCCAAAAATGGACTTTTGAATGCCCCCATATGATCTCGAAAAATTCCACATTTAATTTATGATATACTTCAATATGTTAGGGATAACTTTCATGAAGAACATTACCTCAGATTCGGCATAACAAAGTCTCCACAAAAATAACAAAACATAAAGGCAGAGCAGCAACCAAACCAAGAATCAGCCAAGCAAGAACCAACAAGCAACCAAACTCATCCAACAACTAAATTACCTCTAAACAGCCCTTAATCAGCCTTTTTACATGTCATTAGTAACTCATTATCCTAACCAAGGTTTAGGAAGCACTTACTAGAAATTCTAAGCAAAGCTAAGCCAAGCAAGCAGCTGCTCCGATGGACGGACAGGTGGCTCGGTGGCAATGCTAGTCACGGGAGGACCACGGCTGGGATGAGCACGGGGTGGTGGTGACGGTGAGGGGTGGTGCTGGTCTCGGCTAAAGGTGGTGGTGATCGAAAATGAGAAGGAAGGAAGGAGAGAGAGAGGGTGGTGAGCAGTAGCAATGGTGGCTCCGACGTGTCTCCGGCGGCGGTTCCAGCATGTCTCCAACAGCTAAACGGTGGCTGGAGTAGCTGAGCTACTCACGGCAAGGTAGAGGGGGAGAGGGTCGGGCGAAGATGAAGAGAGCAAGAGAGGGAGTGAATGAAGAAGAGAAAGACAAGAGTGATTGACCATCTACTAACCCCACTAACTCACAAAACCTCAATACCAACCCCACTATCATCCAAGAGTCTAGAATCCACCTTATTCCCCACTCTAAGATCTAATGGCTCTCAATTAATCTCCCAACCAATTACCCAAAATAACAAATGGCAAGAAAATAAATAAGCAAGAAGAGGAGGGGTAGAGCAGTCTAGAATTTTCGGCCATGGAGGGAAAATGCCAATTTCCAAATTGCCCTTCAACCTTTCAATGGAATTCAAATATTCCAAGGGTAAAATGGTCTTTTCTAATACCCGGGGCAAATTTCACTTTTTCGATAATTCCGGTCATGTTTAATGAGATGACTTCTGATAAATTTTTGTGGAATCTTGAAAGTTCAACATCCCATTCCGGATTCTAATTCATGGCTAAAGCCAATCAATCGCGATTTTAGTGTATCTCAAACTAATGGGCGGCTTTTAGAAATTACGTGTATCGACCAGTGACCAATTCAATATCGAGCCATGTCTAAGCTTACTCGAGCCATGGTGACCTCAATTGTCATGTAATTGCGAGGGTCAATCACTAGTTTCAATTGGCGCGAACGTTTGGATTAGATTTAGGATTGTTCGAAATTCATATAATGGTCAAGCGAAATCAATCGTGATCCAATTGTACAACATTTGTGAATCGTTCCATAACCATTCTTGGATCGGCCTATAATGGCAAAAATATCTCATCATCGGTCCTTGTGGTCGGAGTATCGATCCATGGCCAATATCTTAGGTCCATGTACTTGATTTCTACCTATTCATTCCCTAACGGTTAGTCTTCTCAAGAGCGATCAATTCCAAGTGAGATTTCACTAAAAGTGCATCGAAGATATATATTTATTTCATAAATCCGAAAAATGGGTCGAGATCCCCAATTTGGGTCTTAAAATCCTTAATTTTCAATTAATCTTTGGGGCTTTTCAATTCCTTTGTCAAATTGTGAAATTGGACCAACCAATATGAAATTTAAGGTTCCAGAATCAATTATTGTGAAGACACCATAGCCCAAAAATGACTAAAGATGACTTAATTGGATTTTTGGCTCAATTAGTGTATGAAATTACCCAATTTTGGGAAAGACATATCCCCAATTGAAAATTTATGAAATTGAAACTTCAGGGCTGAAATTGGCATTAAAAGAAGATTAATGACTATTTTCGTGGAATTTTTTAATTCCATGTGGTATTTTCTTGATTTTTCTCCCCTTTTAGCCAAAAGAAATTAAGGAAAAATGAAGGAAAAATCTTAGCAAATTTATTTATTTTTGTTTAGAAATAGGTTCCTAAGCATAGCCAAGGCTCCTAATCCTAATTTTCATGATTTTTATGTAAAATTGAAAACTTGACCAAAAATCATGTGTCAACAATTATCTATTGTCTTAAACATAGTCTTTTTTATATTCTTGTTGGCCGCTTCTACTGCTCCATTCATTTGCAAGCGATATGGTAAAAATTCAGATGACGAACATGAAATTCATTAACTAACTCATCCACAATCTTGTTGTTCAGATTCGAGCCATTGTCAATAATGATCGCTTCTAGGACTCTATAATGAGCAATTATATCACGATGAATGAATTTGGCCACATTTATAGCAATAACATTGGCATAAGAGCTTGCTTTAATCCATTTCGTAAAATAATTGATAGCTACCAAAATAAAACGATGCTCGTTGGAAGCTTTAGGATTTATCGGCCCAATGATATCGATGCCCCACATAAAAAATGGTCATGGCTTAGACATTGGGCGGCTACTGGATAATGTTGATCAGCTAGAGAAATTAGCATTGCCCTAGTCCTAGAATTGGACAAAATTACAACACCATCAAAATACATGGTTCATTTGTCACTTGATATTTCTAAAATACATTCATCCATAAGTTTTTTCTTGTTAGGGCTTTCTAATTCTCTAGAATTTTCAGCTAACATGTCAACTATGGTTCTTCCTTTAACAGATTTCTATATCAAGCTTTGTACATCAAATTCGGAAATAAGAATTTGCCATTTAGCCAACTTTCCAACCAAGGTGGGTTTCTCCAAAAGATATTAGATAGAGTTATTCTCAGTTACAAGAAAGATTTGATAATGAAGAGTGTATTGGTATAAACGGTGTAATACCCAAACTAATGCTATACATGCTTTCTAGACTTCAGGATAATTCATCTCGAAGACGTTTTCTAGACTTTAGGATAATTCATCTCGAAAACGGTGAATTTCTTACTAAGGAAATGTATCCCACACTCCTTTAGTCACTTGGTCTTTTATGGGCAAGCATAGCTCCTAGTGACTCCTTGTGAATAGTCAGATAAAGAATCGATGGCACTCTAATAACCGGTGAAACCAAAATCGGTGGGTGAGAAATATATTTCTTCATTGCTTCAAAGGCTTTTCGGTATTCAATGTCCCATTCAACTTTGGCATTCTTATTTAGGAGTTTGAAGAATAATTTCGTTGTTTCTAACAATTGAGAAATGAATCTTGCAATGTAATTCAACCTTCCTAAAAGGTTTCAAACTTCTATAACAGTTGAAGGAACTTTAAGATCATAAATGGCTATAACTTTTGAAGGGTTGATTTCAATGTCCTTGTTATTGACCATGAATCCAAATAATTTCCTAGACTTTATCCCAAATACACACTTCACAGGATTAAATCTCAACTTAAATTTTGGGAGTTGAAGAAATAACTTCTTCATAATTTCAACGTGATCTTTTACTATGTTTTGATTTGGCAATCATATCATCGACGTATACTTCAATCTCTTTATGCATCATGTCGTGAAACAGGGTTAATATGTTCACCTAGCATTTTTCAAACCAAATGGCATCACTTTGTAGTAGAAAAATCCCTCATGATCTTCTTCTTTCATCTGGATTTGATTATACCCAAAAAAACCATCCATAAAAGAAAACAATTCGAATCCGGCGGTACTATCGACTAGAAGATCAATGTGTGGTAATGGAAAATCATCCTTCAAGTTAATTCAAATCCCAATAGTCAATACAAACTCTAACCCATCCATACTTCTTCATTATGGGGACAATATTGGCAATCCAATTAGAATAGTGTGATACTTCAATGAAGTCCGCTTTTAATAATTTCATGACCTCCTCCTTAATTTTCTTTGAGAGTTCTGGCTTTGTCCTATGAAGTTTTTACTTTTTTGGTAGCATATTCGGATAAGTTGGTAAAGCATATTCCACAATTTTCGAATCTAATCCGGGCATATCCGCATGAGATCACGAGAACACATCTTGGTATTCTTTCAAAAGATCAATCATTCATTTTACTTCTGCTTTAGACTGGATCTGATCTTGGTTTCTTTAATGTTTTCGACATCACCCAGATTTACAACTCCTGTCTATTTATCTATTAGAGGTTGGACTCTTCATGGCGAATCCAATCTCGTTAAACATTTTTCTAACCATCATCATCATCATTGTCATCTGATTAAGAAGAATTCTCATCATGCAACTCTGGCTTACATACGTATCTACCATTAGAGGTGGCCACGGGCCGGTTTGGCCCGGAACCGGCCCGGTCAAACCCGGGCTCAGAATCGTTGATCGGGCCCGCGGTTCGGAATCGGAACCGGCCCGTGGCCTACGGGCCCGGTTCAGGTTCCAGAAAAATGTGAACCGGCCCGGAACCGTCAGTTCCGGGCTGGTTCTGCGAAAATTTTTTTTTAAAAAAATTAAAAAATAATAAAAAAAAGCTGCAGCACAGCTTGCATTATAGGCCATGCTGCAACAACCTGCCATTGGGGGCAACGGCTACGCCCCAACGGGCATTTAAAAAAAATTAAAAAAAAAAAAAGCTGACCGGACGGTTTCGAACCGGAACCGGAACCGCTAGGGGCGGTTCTGGTTCCGGTTCACATGTGGCGACGAACTGGAACCGGATGGTTCCGAACCGTGGCCACCTCTATCTACCATGATCATGCTAGATGTTATGCTCGAGATACAATGAAGAAGGTTAGTAAATTCACGAACAAATGCAATGCATGATATATTTTTAAACAAAACAATTTGGAATAATGATTTGAGAAAAATGAATTAGGACATAGTCCTCATATCCTCAGACAGCATTGTTCCAAAGACTTTTGAAAACTAGGAAACATATAGAAGTCCATACCTCAAAGCATCATCATAGGACTGATTTAATACTTCCACTCGCCCTTAATAAAATGTGCATATGCTTTTATTGAAATGATAAGCCCGTTTTACAAGAATTACAATCTTAGACCAATGGTTCAAAGTGCAAGATTAAGTCCAAGATTTTGCATACAAATGAAAGAATGAATTGAAATTGCAAACATTTCCCATGCAAGGAAATGCCTAAATGAAACATGAAACAAGATACGAAGCATCCCTATTCAAGGATTGGTAGGACTTGCTGCAAACTTAGCCTCTTTACCACTTATGATGATGCATATGAGATCTCCTTCAAACAACTCAACTATGCTTATAATGGCTCCTTCCTCTTCTTGCAGCAACTTTGATGGTCTTGGAAAAATTTCACTCAGTTCCAAAAGGAGTAAACCCTGACGACCTTCTCCTCTTCCAAATTGGCCTCCTTGACCCCTAGTGCCTCCATGGTTACCTTGACCTACCTAGTTTCCACAGTAACCTAAACCTTTTCTTTTATTCCCTTTGAATGCTTCAATGGGCTTTCTAATGCCTTGGCCATGCGCTCCCAAACCTATTCAAGGGCTATAACTATATTCAAGTAGCACCTTGCTCGACATAATCAAGGGTTTGACCATTTCTAGCCCACGTATAATAGCTTGAACAGGTACATGTATCATTGATACTAACTCAAACATTTAAGAACTTGATTCCTCTTTGATCTTGGGCGCCATGTATGGGATTGCAGTGTCATGGAAAACTTTGAGGTCAGTCTCCCTATGAATGGTTACAAGCTTGTAATCCACAATGAACTTGACTTTTTGGTCTAAACTAGATGGTACGGCACCGACTATATGTATCCATGATCGTCCCAACAAGAAGTTAAAGCCGCTGGGGATATCCAATACTTAGAAGCTTGCCTGAAAGAGTACGGGGCCTATCAAGAGCTCAAGCTCAATTTCACCAATAACTTCCTTCCTCATTCCATCAAAAGCATGGACGATAGAATTGAAAGTTCGGATTCTTTTTTCATCAACTTCCAAATGATGGAGTGTAGCTAGAGGGAAAATGTTCAAAGCAGACCTATTATTGATTAACACCCATGCGACCATTTTGTCACATCACTTCACCGAAAATAAGCAAAGCCTTCGTGTGATTGTGACCTTCCACGGGAAAATTCTCATCAGTGAATGATATTTGATCTTTTAAAAGTATGGACCCAATGAAATTTTCCAATTGTTTATCATCGATGGTCTATGGCACATGCACCTCATTTAGGACTTTCAATAATGCGTTTTTGTGCTTTTTGAAGGTCTTGAAAATCCAAGAGCAAAATTTGAGGAAGCAATTTCCTTAGTTGATTTACCACATCAAATTCACTAGTCTTAACCACTGTCAAAAATTGCTTTGCCTCCTCGGTAACCGCCTTCTTTTTTACCACTTCAACAAGCGTATAGCATCGGCCCTATTGAGTGACAACATCAATTTTATTTGTCCCATAATTCTAAGGGACTACTTTAGTGTTAAAATTTAACGAGGCATTTAACACAATTTCCTCTTCATCATGGGGTAATAGTTGAATCATTACTGGCTTCATTTTATCTTTGTCCACTTCCAAAGTTGCTAACTCATCATTCATTAGGTCAATGACTATTTGCTCAATATTACCCTCGTTAGATTCCCACAGGTCCTCCTTGATGGATAAATCGATGATAATCAGTGTAATCATAGCAATCATATCTCCTTTGGACTCAGACGGGTCATCCATACTCCCATCCATTAGGAACAATGTCCTTAGGATCCATAAAAAAGCTTGGAGGGGGTGAGTATTTATACTTTCCACTTGGTTGACCCAATGTGTCTACCACTTCTCCATTCTCTAATGCCGTGCTTATAAATTCACAATCCTTACGAGCTCTTCTAGATTTACTCTCAGACTCAATGGTTGAAATCTCTTCTTTATTTTCACTCATAGCCAAAGACTCGACTGTTCTAGACTCTATATCATCATCTGATATTTCCATGGTATTTATCTCTTCCATTAGGGCTACAACCTCTGTTTTGAGTTCACAAGAAAAGATTTCGGAAGATAAATCAATTACTGCCGACATCATATTATCCGATAATTCTCTTCACACACTCCATATCATGCCCATATCTACCATTCTTGAGATACATCTCAGCTTTTCTTCAATTGAAATATCCTTGTCATTCTCCTCGTAATGCCCAGCTAGTACTAGAATTTCATAGAGCTTAAGGATATCAACCCTAAAAGCTTGTTTGTTCATGTTCTCTTCTCCGGTGATTATATTTACATTCTCGGCATGATTTAGCAATGGATTTTACTGCACATTGGGCCGTGTGTCTTTGAATAACAATATGCCTCTATCTAGCAAGTCTTAGATCTTATTTTTGAGCGCTCAACAATTGTGCACATCATGACCCCTTTCTCCCATGTGATATTCACAGGACTTTGACAAATCAAATCTCGCAAACTTAGGCGGATTGTTTCGGGGAATCACTTTTGGCACCATTCTTCTTTCCAATAGTATGGACAAAAGCTTTAATAATGGTCTAGGCAAAGGCGTAAACTGCCTTAGTATCCTCTTTCTGGCTTCGTAATTCTAATACATTCCACCTCATGATGCATACGAGTTTTGAGGACTCGACAATGATTTTGACTCCCTTGGAGATTGTGCATAAGCCACTTCTATCTCCTTCTCTTTCTTACTGGTAAATCTCCGGCTTGTTCCTTCATTCAATTGGCCATCATGTATGGCTCCTTCAATTCTTTCTCCAATAGTTACCAAGCGGGAAATGTCACGCCCCAAACCCCAACGAGCTTGTGACACCCCTTCGATAGCCGTATTGAACGCGACGTCCCAGGACGCGTCGCCGGCCCAAATGAAACACGTGAAGACAAACGCAAGTGTAAGCGAAAATTAAAAATCCCAGATAATAAACAATGACAACAGGGTAGTACTTGAAGAAAATCAATAAACGCATTTCGTATACTTGGCACAGGCTTACAAGCTTCATTTACACCACAACCATCCAAGCCATTAACTTCAAACCACGTTCATCAAAAGGGGCGATGGTTGTCAAACTTATCTCTTCTACAAAATAGGGCACTCAAAGACAGGGTAACTTTACCTATCCTCGATCCCCGAGGTACTTTGGCGGCGTCTCCAAATCAATCACAAATGCAAATCTAAAATTGTTTGCACTACAGCAATGAGAATAAATCTTAATAAGCAGACAACCTATACCCAACCTAGGCCAATGTATACCCAAATGAGTCTAACATGCAATCCACCAGCCAACACAATCAATTTTCACACAACATACTTACCTCATCTCGAACTACGTGCCAACTCTGCATATTAGTCAATTCACCATAAAAGCAATAGTAATTCAAGAACATAACATCGCCACTCAAGCGTCATAACCACGTATATTCAATCAATTCAATCACACTCAATTCGCATTCATAGCCGAGCAACTTTTCGCGACCGGGGTCAACACCCAACAGGCAGCCCTCCGATTAAGCCGAGCTCCGTCCCTCAGTGGACCTTCACACTTTCTCATGACCCCCGTCAACACGCCTCAGGTCAGCCCTCTGATCAATCCAGGTTTCGTCCTTCACTGGACATTTCACACTTTCACACAACCCGCGTCAACATGTCTTAGGTCAGCCCTCCAATCAATCCGGGCTTTGTCCCATGTAACCACACCTCAAGACATTTCTTGCTTTCCCATGATCCGCGTAAACACACATCAGGTCTAACTTTCCTTTCACGGACCACTATCAATACATCTCAAGTCCATTCTCACTGGCACACAAGCCACACAATTTAATCAATTTCCAATGATCGCCGTCAACACGTCCCAAGTCTAACTTTCCTTTTATGGACCACTGTCAACACGTCTCAAGTTTATTCTCACATGCACGCAAACCACACAATTCAATCAATTTCCAATGACCGCCATCAACACGTCATGGGTCTAACTTTCCTTTTACGGACCACCGTTAACACGTTTCAAGTCCATTCTCACATGCACACATGCCACACAATTCAAGTCACGAGCTCATCGCACTAGCCCACCAATCCAACATTCAAGTCGGCCACATTCAAACATCAATTTCATCCACAAATACCACGGCAATCCGGTCATCGCACTCACATAAATCCACCACTAATTATGCCACACAATCATCACAACTTAATCAACCAATTGACCACATTCACATATTGACCCTAATCCACGTTTAGCCCCTAAATCGGTACTAATCACATCCTAAACAAGTCTAAAAATACCCATTATACTAAGTAGGGTTTAGGAAGTCATTAACCTAAATTTGATTTGGAAAAAATCCACACGGGCTCAAAATGGCCTGGGTGAACAGTGGCGACTCAGCGCGAGCGAGGGCGCAACTAGCAAAATTGTCGACAAGGCGCTTGGCCACGGCTAGGCACACAGCTCGGCACTCGGCCACAGGCAAGGGCAGTTCGGCCAAGGCCTGGGCGACTCGGCCGCAGGCTGGGCACACGACTGGGTTGGCTGGTAGCAACGAGCTAGCTAGCTGGCAGCAGCGAGCAGCGGTGACGGCGACGAGCAGCTGCGGCGGTGACGCGGTAGCGAGTTGGTGGGCGACGTAGCTTGCAGTGACTGGCTCGACCAAACCACGAGCAGTCCAGCTAAGGCGGTAGAGACAGCGGCTTAAGGGTGCTGAGGCGGTGGTGGTGAACGAAGCATCGGTGGTGGCTAGAATGATGGCAATGAGCTCGGCTGGAACAGGGAGGCAGTAGCGTTGTCATCGGACAGTAGGGACGACGGCGGCGGCAATAGCGGTGCTAGGCGACCAAGACGATGAGCACGACGGCAATTGGTAGCAAGGGGAGTTGGGTGGTGGTGGTAGGAGCAGCGGTGGCCAGCATGGCGGCATGCAACGATGATTGGCGAGTTAGACAGAGGGGAGAGGAGCTTGGGTAAGGAGGGTCGGCGGCGGGAACGGCAGGGCAGGCGACGGTCGAGGGTGGCACGTTGACGGCGGCGGCGTGCAATGGTTGCGACAAACGGTGGTTGCAAGCGAGCGATGGAAGGGGGAGAGGACGATCGGGCAACAAAAGGAAGAAGCAAAAGCCGCGGCCAAGGAGGAAGAAGAAAGAAGGAGAAAGAAGAAAAGAAAGAAAAGAAGAGAGAGAAAGAGAGAGGGAGAGTAGGTCTATGCATGGTAGGGGGAGGGGACGTGCATGGGGAAAGGGGGAAACGTGCGCGGGCGGAGAGAGAGAGAGAGAGAGAGAGAGAGAGAGAGAGAGAGACCAAGTCAATGCACTTGAGTGCGATCCGACGGTCCCCGTTCAAACCCAAAAATGATCCAATGGCCCACGAAAATCCTAATTAATAATTAGAAAAAAGGGCCAAAAGAAATCAAATAAAACACACTATGATGGAAGTCTACTAGTCCAAATCCACACCTAGTTAAAATTTCATTTTTCACATATTCCGGGCAATATCAAGGTTGACCACAATAATATCAACACCGTTCAATTAAATTCATCACGAAACTCCTAGAAATTCGATACTAAAGTTCGAGCTCTAAATAATGGCCAAATTTGATCGAGTGCAATTCTAGCGAAATCTCTAATTTAAAAAAAAAAACCCAAGAGTGATCAGTTCCGGGCGAGATTTTATTATAAATGTACTAATGAATTGTACATTTTATAAATCCCAAAATTAAGTCGAAATTCGGGATGTCATAGGAAAAATTATGTGACATCCCAAAATTCCGTTCGTAAGCTCGTTTAACGATCGTACGTAACGAAACGTTACGTGAGAATTTGTATAATCGTCAACGAGCTACAGAAGCGCTAACTTCAGAATACCCGGATATTATTACGATGCCACCATATCATCACCATTGAAATCACTGTAAGACCATTCTACAATCACATATCTTTTCTTTCGCTAGCGTCATCGTACAAATTAACCATTTTCATTATGCCAATTTCTCTCGGTTATTTTGATCACCTTTCCTCCCTATCACTCGCCTTGCCAAATTTGTGCGCCCAATGGTTGGGGTCAACACATTCTTCTGCCTTTTTCCATTTTCCACACCATCTTTCGCTCACCACCACACACCCGTCCACCACCTTCCCTCTCTCCTTCATTGCCACGCATATTTCGTTGCCGCATGCCCACACCACCAAGCTGCCACTTTCTTTCTTCCTTCTCATGCCACGCCATCTACATTCACCAGGAGCCGCCTCCTCGTTCTCCTCTTCTTGCCACGTCAATTCATCCTTGCCACACGCCAGCCATCACTCCACGGCATTTGTTTGACATGCAAAGGGAAGGAACACAATTTCCCAATTTTCCTCTCGGCATTTTGTCCCACCGAATCCTTCTTGGTCTTCTGCTTAGTCTTTCTTTCCCCGACAAACAACCACAGCCTGTCCACTCCTTCCGATCAACTAGTTGCCGAACTGCCAAAAAATCCTTGTTGCGCTGGAGAATTTTGCCGCTCGTGAGTTGAAGGATACAACCAGGAGCGAGGACTCTCTGTTTTCAAGCCTAAACCAGCACCACGCCACATCGACACTTGAGGCAAGTGAAATTCTGCCTCCCTATATTAGATCGGAATGGGTTGCATGTTGAGTTGGGCGTAAGTTTAGGGTATTGATGAAAATGGATGGTAGTGATGGAAATTAGCTTATGGTTTTGACTGTTTTTGAACAGCAAACTCATGGGGATCAAGTATTGAGTGGTTCCTGAACTTGGGTGTGATTCCCAGACTTGGTTTTTGCTGGACCTTCATCACTTTCCGATTTTGTAGAGATTTTTGTGGTCCAAATCTTGCAAAACTTCATTCATGAAAGTTATTCAAAACATCTGCGTGTATAGCATATTTTCATTCCAGAATTTTTAAAGTTTTTTTGGGTAGCATGAAGGCCTAATCTCCAACCAGTGCTAAACTACATGGGGTCACTGTTTCAGTGACCTTTTAATGTTCTTGAATTTTTTATAAAATTTTCAAGAAGGATTCCAAACAAACTCCCTTCACAAAATTTATTGTGGATGTCTTCCTCTAGAACATATTTAAATTTGAGAATTTTTGGAGAGTATTTGGGTACTGAACTGAGTTGAGAGGTAAGGATTCTGTTCCAATGAATAGTTTTTACTATGACTTTAAGCTCCCGAACGAGGTATTTACAGAAATAATTAGAATTTGAATCCCCCATGAAAATTGTTTACCAGGGTGTCCTCTGTGACATATTCAAAATTTATAATTTTTTAATTTCATTTACTAATTATTTTAATCTGATTTTCGAAAACGGTGCAAAACTGTCCAGTTTTACTTTGTTTCAAAGATTCATTATTTTCTAAGTAAAAACGTGGGAATCTTGATTTGAGGTCCGCTGGAGATAGAATCTAAACATTCTGAGTTTTCAAATGTGGTGTGATAAACCTTGATGGGATACCAAATGATGGGGTAAGTGAGGCCAAGTTCATGAACGAGCTTGTCATCGACAAACGATGCTAGAAAGAATTAACTGTTATGTTATTGTCTATGTGACATTGAAAAAGATTGATTATTGTGAGTGATCTATGCACTGCTTGAGTTGATTATATGAGTGGCTTGCTGGGTTATTGAATGCCATCGGTTTATGGACCAACGATGCCCCGAGGAACCATAGGGAAGGCGGGATGCCATGGTTAGTCGACTACGATGCCTAGGAGGATTTGCCCTAGATGCCTCGGGAGTGTGATCGAGATGTCGTGGTCAGTGGATCACGAAGCCTGCATGGACCGTTGAGAATTCCGGCGTACATTGCGGTAGATTGGAGTGCGCACCAAACCCTGCTAGATGGGAGTTTTCCTCCTTACGTATCTAATGAGCACACCGGGCATGTGACTTGGAGTGAGATAACGATACCCAAGCAAGTGCGAAATTGTGTGTGCATATTTGAATCATGCCGTTGATTTTGATTGCCGAGTTAAAGTATCACACTTGAGATAGTTACTAATGAGGAACAATAAAGCATGTTTTGTTTGATTAGTAAGTCCAGATAGAAAACTGTCATACATATGCATGTTGATATGCATGTTATTCTTGTTTGGTATAGGGTGATAGATATTTCCTTTTTGAGCTATGGCTCACTCTTGTTGTTGACAAACTTTTACATATTAAGCATGAGTCTCCCACCGCCAGTGACCCCCGAGTACTTTCTTTAGAGCCCCTGATAAATTCAAGGGCCGCCTCACTCCTTTCACCGACCTTGACTTTTCGATGGTAAGGTTGGTGCACTACAATGTTACCCTTTCGATGGATATGGGTATGTCTAGGCACTGGGTGCCCTTACACTTCGTCTTGATATTTATGAACGTGGATGGTAGCTTGGTGGGGCCAATCAGATACCCGGTGGATGGCAGCAGTGGTGGCGTTGTTGATGGCGAGGTAGAGAGAGTGGGGTAGGCGAGAAAGAAAGCAAGAGTAAGGAAACCATTTTTAGACGATACTACTTGGTACTTTTTGGGAGATAGTGTCGGATGTAAGGTGATACCTTTTGGATGATATCGGTATGTGAGATTGTATAGACGGGATAGTTTCCCACGAAGGGATCTTCTCACTTGTATATCACCCATGTTGATAAACAAAGAAACATTTCAATTCGATGCTAGTGTTGTTTTTTTTATAATGTCAGGCTTGGCTTATTAATAATTCATGTTATAAATACTAGCCTTAAAAGAAATTACTTCCGCATGCAAATAAATTTATAAATGGTAAGAATAATTAGGAATACCTAGAGTGGGGCGTGTCTGGGATGCTACAAATTTTCACATCTAGAACCAATCATTTTATTGTAAAAATTAGAGGGCAGAGCTTTAGGGAATAATTCCACCATGTCCTTATCGTCTAAGGGGATCGTACTTGTGCAGCGTGTGAGCCATCTTTGGGCAAAACATCTAAAAGATTCACTCCTCTTCTTCTCTATCCGAGCCAACATGTCACGCGTAGGAGCAATTTCAGTGTTATACTTATATTGAAGTGCGAATGCTTCAGAGACCTACCCCTATTTCTCCAATTTCTCAGGCTCAAGTAAAATGTAACATTGTAAAGCAGGCCTAGATAAGCTCCCTTGGAAGATTTGGATTAGTTGTAAAGCAGGCCTAGATAAGCTCCCTTCGAAGATTTGGATTAGCAAGACAGTATTCTGCGCATGTCGCCCCATTCTATTTATATAATACTTCAAGTGGATCTTAGGATCTTTAGTCCCATCATATTTGGTGAATTCTGGAACCTTGAACTTATCGGGAAGTTCATCCCGGCATACCAAGAGAAAGTCTTCAATTTTGTTTGCCTCATACCCTACACGACTCTAAGATTTTCTTCTAGCTTGGTAAACCTCTTGTTATTTTTCTCCTCCATTCGAGTTGAAATAGCTTCCGAAATGAGATCCAGTTCAACCATAACAGGTGTTGGGTTTGGCACTTCCTCAGTAACATTTCCTCTTGGGTTTCCATTGATGGGCTCAGGTGTAGCTCTAGGGGTATCCCAATTGGAATTCGAAACAACTAAGCTTGCTCTTATCTCATTAGTGAAATGAGCAAATTGAGCAACTAGCTCGATAATTCTATTATCAATAACAGCAAAGCAGGCGTTCTGTTCTTCATTGCTCATTTGTGCCGATTTAGATCAAGTCCAGATAGGCGATCGTCTTGAAGTAGTAATGTCAGCACTTGGTAGCAAAGAACCAACGTGAATATTCATAAAGAAAATAGATGTAATCCTTGTGATGACATCTTCCCCCACAACAAAATAAAGACAAGATGATCCTTCTAAAAGCCTAGTCTTATAGAATTAAACCCTTGTCTTGATTCTTTTGTAAGAGAATATATCTTCGAAAAGGAATAATCCATGGTGATTAATTCATCATTTGATCCATTGAAAAAATTAACAAATATTTTCCATTGATTCAAAGTACGAATGGTCCATAATATTTCATTACAAATTAAAACAGTACAAAAACTATAAAGCACCCACTAATAGATAGTCTATATCTAATGAAAGTACAGCTAGTCAAGGCGAAGCCGCTTGTTCACTAGGGTTGAACTAGCGGCTTCAATATTATCCCGATCTCTCGTCTGCTACTCTTCTTCTCCTAGGGAACATTAGTGATCTAGCTCTTCAGGTACGTAAGGGATGCTGCCTTCCCAAATAGGATCCATGGGTCGGTGTATATAATCTAAAGACGCGTGATGGACCTCCATCTTTCCTTCCAGGTTAGTGGGCCAAACAACCGCTTGCTTTGGGCAATTCTTACGGGCATATGTAATATGATTGATCTTCTCTTGCAAATGAGTGATTAGACCTTCTCCAAGATCTTTGTGTGGGAGATCAAATTTGAATAAATCCGACCTAAGGGGTGGTGGGATCTCTTGTAAGGCACTTAACTGTCGAACCACCCTCAACGGATAATATGCCATAACTCCAATGAGTCCCGATGAAGGAATGGGACAATCAAAATCATAAGCAATGCACACTTCACGAAACTTAGCCCAACCTAATCGACATCGGATTTGTGTAGGGGTAATATTTTTAGAAGACGTGTCCATCAATTAAAGTTTTTTTCGGGAATAAAGTCTTGCAAATGAAGTAATCTTTCAAAAGGGTGAGTATGTTGAGTTATTTCGAGCATCCGCATATGAAAACCTAAATCCTTAAAACGGGAAATGAACCACATATACAATAACCCTAGAGGCGCTTAAAGGACTCATTTTCCATTGATTTTAAAGCGGCTGAGTGATATGAAGGTTTCAGCTAGGATCGTGTTGGTGAAATTCCATCTAATGCAAACTTGTCAAACCACATGTGCAATCAAAGGGTCCATAGCTGTCCTAGAGATAGGAAAGACAACGAAGCCAAAGAATACTAGAATAAATGCCCTAGTAGATAGAAAGCTTGATTCTCTAGGAAGATTTGAGAATTTTTATACCAAGTACAACAAGGGACAACGATTGGCATTGATTTTCAGGAATTTCTCAATTTCGATTTTTTTAATTTCCAGAAACTTGGCCAGAACACTCGCCTGTTTTAGACTTACAGGTGGTCTATTAATCTAGCAAGGGATTGGAATCCAATGGTGACTTCGTATTCTTTGATTGTTGGAACCAATTCTTGTTTGGCGAAGATGAATGTAGAATTGACTGCGTTCCAAAAATGTGCCATAGCTTGTATGAGGCTGACTTGATACTTGACTTCAAGGAGATTCACAAGATTACCCTTCCTTTCTTCCATGTAATTCTGATTTCCTTGGTTCATCCTATTCCACCGTGCCTAGACAGCGTCCTCGGGAACAGGAATGACTTCAATATCCAATTTTCCCATTAAATCTAGACCATGAAGGGACACTTTAATTAATTACCATGGATTACAAAAGTAAATTGTGAAAATATAATGAAAGGAACTGCAAGAATTTAAAAGAAAAGGGTAAGCAATATACTCACAATGATTTGGCGAGACGAATTTTCAACTATAGAGACACATAGAAGTACTTGTGAGGTTTTGACACCAAAATGTAGGGTTACTATGCTCCCATCTCAACGAAATAGTAAGTCTTTTCCTATATCGCAAATTGCAGGTGGGTTGGACTTAATTCTTTTGAGGAAATGAGCGGGATTGAGAATGATTGTCCCATTGGAGCAAACTGCATATGGTCCAATCAATTCTCAACACCTCCCAGGTTTCCCAAGGATGCAGTCGGGATTTAACAGCGGCTTGTCTGCGTAAAGGGTATAGTGCTAAAACAAGTATAAAGGCATACACATCATTTTATATCAGGACAACACTTCTATTTCATTCACATACATATACTGTCCTTACTCTAACTTGCAAAACAAATGAGTTAACAAATGCTCAACTCCTTATAACTCCACACATACAATAACATTTAACACAAAGTTAGTGCACTTACCTCAATCTTTACGATGTGCTGCCATAAAACCACATTAGTTAACAAACAATCGATTTTATTAGGCCTAAGTCTTTAGATCCCCAGCGGAGCCGCTAATCTGTCACGACCTACTTCTCGAGGGCCGCCTTGGGGAGTATAGGTTTAAAGGTATTTTGGGGCTCTCCCTAAGTCCATACCTTGCCTGACATTAATTGTTGGGTTAATACTATGAAAAACCCTAAACTGGTACACTTATGATAAATTTACCCCGAGCTATTTTTTTTATCACAAAAAACCCTAAACTAGTATACATGTAATAATTTTACCCCGAACTATTTTTTTAACTATAAAAAACCTCACACTGGTATACCTGTGATAATTTTACCCCCGAACTAATTTTTTGACCATCAAAAACCCCAAACTAATTCACCTGTGATAAATTTATCCTATGTTAGTTTCCGTTAAATTTTACCGTCAAATTGCGAAGTTTAATGACACGTGGTAATTGACATGTGTATCGATTTTAGGTTTTAACCCTTTGTTTGTCTCAAGTTTATCAATTTGTGATTTTTTGTGATATTAATATAATTTAGCGGACACTAACATAGGGTAAATTTGTCACAAATGTACCAGTTGGGGTTTTTAGTGGTCAAAAAAGTAGTTCCGAGAGTAAAATTGTCACAGGTACACCAGTGTAGGGTTTTTGGTGATCAAAGAAATAGTTCGGGGTAAAATTGTTATAAGTATACCAGTTTGAGATTTTTTATAGTAAAAAAAATAGTTCGAGCTAAATTTGTCACAAATGTACCAGTTTGAGATTTTTTGTGGTCAAAAAAATAATTAAGGGTAAAATTGTCACAAGTGTACCAGTTTAGGATTTTTCGTGGTATCCTTAATTGTTTAAATTTACGTGTTCAATTGGAGTCGCTACTAGCCACGATTAAGGGTCAGCTGGAAACCCTAATCGAAATGTGGGAGTGTCATCTCGGAAACATATGCAACCAGAGATTCTTAGGGATTGGGGACTTGATTACACTAATTTTTTTTTAACTAATACCCTTTTAGTATCTAAACTTGACTACTTGTTAATCAACATGTCAGGATAATTTTTTACTAATCGAGAATTTTAAATTTCATCCTAACCATCTAAAAAAGAATAACAAGCAATGTATTTAAAGTACGCAATCAAATGACATCGGAATGAAATTGCACAAACAGAAACCTAGAGCCGTCTATAAAAGAAAAGGCAATCAAAAAATTTCTAAAGTAAAGCCCTAAAGGCTCATTCAATTTTGGGATCAAATGTTTTTGCTCAAGGTTAAAGTAATTATTAAAAACCCTAAACTAAGAGAATTCAACATTTTTTTAGCTTCTCCCATATTTTTTCATTTTTCTGAATTTTTCGAGTTTTTATTAATAATATTATTATTATTTTGGGAAAATGGATTGTGGACCGGTTCAGGGGAACCTAGTCCGATTCGCTGGTCTGACCAAGACCCAGAAGGTCTGGGTTAGGTCAACTCAACCAGGCTCTTGGGCTTAGTTTGAATAAAGTCCAAATTCTCAGATTTCAATTTTTTATTTATTTAAGCCCATATTAACTATTCAGCTCATACCACCCGCCTGGGTGGCGCTGCTGGCGCGGACACTCTTCCTCTCGCAAAAGGTTGAGTGTTTGAATCCCGGGCGCCGCAGGGTGACTTAACCGGTGGCACGTGTGTGGTGGCTAGCACGTGTCGCCCCCAGGGTTTACCTCCCGGCTGTCGGCCGTGCGGGGGTTCCCTAGGTTACAAAAAAAAAAAACCATTCAGCCCAATCACCCTCATTAAATTCATTTATTCGGCCTAGCCCATCAGTTAGTCATGGCCATGGTTCGGAACCAGCCGGTTCCGATTCGTGGACATGTGTGAACTGGAACTAGAACCGCCCCTAGCGGTTTCGGTTCCGGTTAGTAATTTAAAAATTTTAAAAATAGATTATGAAATTAAAAAATAATGAATTATAAAAATATGAAATACTGAATTATTCAATATAAATTATAATCAAAATAAAAATTGTAGGAGTGATCGGTTCCCGGTTCCGACCGAGAACTGAACCAGTAAGACCGGTCCTTTAATTTTAGAACTAAGAACTGGATCGGCAAATCATAGAATTGGGAACCGAACCATTGGTCTGGTCCGGTTCTAAGCGGTCCAATGGAACCCTTTGCTCTTAACTAGCAAAGGATCGTAACCACAAAAGACATATAACTTCACATGTTCATAGCTTGGTTTGGGTTTTATAAACAACCCCTTTGATGGTCTCTCCATTCCCATTCGACGTGGAACTCTTAGCATTTACATGAAAACAAGCCAAGAGTCTCACATTGAAAGTGTTCAAGACAAGGCGAGAGTTCTACATTAAATGGGAATGAAGAGACCATCAAAGTTATTATTTATAAAACTCAAGCCAAACCTTGTAATTAAAGTTCAATACAACCAAGCCAAGTATTGTAATTGGATATCAATGCACTTACAATGCATGGCAACTAGAGTTCAATTTGTTTTATAAAAAAAAATTAAATAATGAATTTTTTTAAAAAAAATTCATTATTATTTAAAATAATAATAATTTGGAACCGAAACCGAAACCGCCGGTTCCGGCTCGAAAATTGTTGGAATTGGAACCGGGCCCATAGGCCACGGGCCGATTCTGGTTCTAGTTCTGAACCACGGGACCAGTCAACAAGCTAGGCTCGAGTTTGACTGGGCCGGTTCCGAGCCGAAACTAGCTCGTGGCCATGATTGGCATTAGTTCTACCGCTCCGATACAGACCTGTACTCGATCCGGTCTATACTATACCCGAATTCTATTTCTTTTTTTGTGGTTTCTTTTATTTATTTATTTTCTATTTTTTCTTTTTCTTTTTTCTTTTTATTCTCTTTCGTTTCGTTTTGGTCTTCTTCCCCGATGATCCCTTTTCTTCACGCCCTCATCTTTGCCGAGAATAGCTATTCACTGCCTTCACCGAGAACACTTCTTCCTGCGAACTCCATAGCACCGTCGATCTCAACCTTCAATCGTTGACCCCAATAACCACTGGTCACTAGTCGGCGGTCTAACTCCAACGAGAAATTCTTAAACTCAAAAATCACATAAACCGAAACTTGATTGATTCTGGCATGTGGAACACGCATATGCAAATCAAATCATGAGAGATGGACTAACTGAAGTGGCCTCTAACCGCGGGCAATGCTCTGGCGAAAGGGGGACGAATCTCCGTCGAAGGTTCCATTAATGGCTGATTCGGACAAACAAACGGTGAATATGCGACAAAAATCAAAGAAATCACTGAGAAAACACAAAGTGAGACATAGTTCGACGATTATAAGAACAAGGTACAAGTCGATTTTAAGTTTAATCACGAGCTTAAATTCAACCATCTCTTTGGCATTTCATCAAACATGTAATATGCAGGTTAGAATATAGGCTTCCGATTCTGATTCTATTCAATTCTCGGCCTAGATAGGGTACATTAGCCTCCAAATCAGCATTACTAATCATGAAATAGCTTTGGTTTCGCACAATTAAGCCACAAATTAGTCGGTTGAACTCAGTATCCTCGGCTTTAGTAAGGCAAGAGAAAATGGTCTACGAAGAAGGAGACTCACATGATTCGTGAGAAGAGTTGAAACCGTAGAAACCGATGCCGATGAAGATCAATAATATTGCAACAAAATCGCCATTCTTCGTTCTTCACGATAATGAACAACTCTCGCCGATATCTCCTCTGTTTGGCCGTGAAGAAACGCAGCGACCAGCCGTTGAAAGCAGAGGTAAGGAACTCAGCTATGACAAACAATTTGAGACCTCCGAGGACAGTGAACAGAAAAAAATCGGGGAAGAGATTTGCCTGGCCGTCTAAAGACGACGACGGAACGCTCTCCTCAAAACCCTTTTCTCTCCTCCTTTCGATTGGCTCTCCCCCCCCCCCCCCGGGCCCGCCAACTCTTTTTCTCTTGGGTTTGTTATCTCCTCCGGCTCGCAGAATCTTTTTCTGTTATTCCTCAAACCATCGGCCAGCTCATCAGGTTCTGGAACATCCTCTAGCTTGGATTTGCTCCGGTCGCCTCTTGTGAGCCTCACGGACGTTGTTCATCATCGTTGTGGCCCTATTTATTTACATGTCGACGCGTGCCTTCTTTTTTTTTGCTCTTTATTATATTCTTTATTATTTATTTATTTAATGAAAAATAAGGTGTCAATAATTCCAAACTGGTACACCTGTAATAAATTTACCACGAAAACTAATATTTTTATCACGAAAAATCCCAAACTGGTATACTTGTGATACATTTATCATAAGCTAATTTTTTTACCACCAAAAACCTTAAATTGGTACGTTTGTGATAAATTTATCCGATGTTAAATTGAATTAATAACTCTAAAAATTACAAACCAGTGCACCTACGACAAACGAAAGGCAAAACCTTAAACTAGTATATCTATAAATTGTTACGTGTCATCCCACTTAGAAATTTGAAGGAAAAATTTAACGGAAACTAACGGAGGGTAAAATTATTACAGATGTATCAGTTTGGATTTTTGGTGGTCAAAAAATTAATTTGAGGTAAATTTGATATAGATATACAAGTTTGAGGTTTTTCGTGGTATTAACCCCTTTTAAAAAGTTGAGGAACCTAAGTTATAAGTTTTAAAAAGTTGATGAATCTAAGTGTTCGCTTAAAAAATTTGTGGTAGTAAAGGTTATTCATAAACTTATTGGAACTTCTACCATCTTTCAACACCATACGTATGATAGCCAAAACCAACCAAAAAATGTAGGACCATCTCTGTTCTTGCTGCAAAAACTGCAGCACAATTGAAAACCATTTATCCTTTATATAAACCAACAACAATACACAAACTGCATCATAAAACGCCATTCCACCAAATCGACCAATGTGGCCATTCAACCCAGTCAAGTAATCACTGTTGGGATTTTGACATCCAAATCCCATAGAATTAAATGAAAAATGTGTGGATGAAAGTGTCCCACATAGAATAGAAGAGAGATGGGAGATGGGTTTAAATAATTGAGCCTCTCAAATGGGTTTGGGCCCCAAGGGGTACCCCACTTTTGTGGAAGAGAGAGGACCTACGCCAAGCTAGGTCGGTCCCCCCGCGCGCACACGCCACCGCAGCCGTCCGTCCGTCCGGCCGGCTTGGCTTGGTTCGGTTCGGGGTCCACCCTTTATCGGTCATTTTTGCATTCCCGCAAGACATTTTCCCGACGCGCTTTAGACATTGTTCACTTCATCATTGTCATTTTTGTGCAATTGTTTTGCAAATTTGCGTTCATAGGAGTCCTCCGAATACGTACCGCTTCGGAGGAACGAGATCCGTTTTATCCTGGGAAACGATTGTCCAATATCATCGGGTACTAATTGAGGGGCCAAATTCGTCTTAAGGACACGACGTTATTTCGTTGGGCTCGGATCAACATTCTGCTTATTTGGTTGTGCTGCTTTCAGGTTAGTCTTCCCGATATTTGATTTCAACTTCTGATATACGAACATAGTCGATAACAATCTTAAGACAAATTTGCTTCGGTTCTGTTCATATATTCTTATGTGTTGTTCATTGAGTTTTTTCTGTCAAATATCGGATTGCCGTTCCTTTAAGTCGAACCTTCGTTGTTCATTTGTTCGCTTAGTTTTTTAACGAATTTCTATCACATCATTCAATTCTGCTTGTATCGAAATTCTATTACAATATTCGGAAATTTTCGTATTCAGAATACGATTCTGTTCATACAATTTTTCGTTACAATTTTTTCGATTCTATTCGTGAACAGATTTTTCGTTTCTCTTACAATTCTGTTCATGAACAAACGATTCTGTTTGTAGTCATATATTTCCGATTCTAATTGTGAATATGTTCTGTTTTTATATTTCAGAAATGGCTTCGATTTCGACTCCGGTCAACCCTATTCCGAATCACGGAGAAAAGCTAGAAAAGTTCAATGGTACGGAGTTCAAAAGATGGCAATAAAAGATGTTGTTCTATCTCACGACCTTGAACTTGGCTAGATTCCTCAATGAGGATGGTCCTAAGTTGGACGTTGGAGAGACAAACAAAGAAAAGGTTGCTGCCGTGGATGCATGGAAGCATTCTGACTTCCTGTGTCACAACTATGTCCTCAACGGTCTAGACAATACTCTCTATAACGTCTATAGTCCGCTGAAAACGGCTAAAGAGTTATGGGAAAGTCTAGACACGAAGTACAAAATCGAAGATACCGGATTGAAGAAATTCATTGTCAGTAAATTTCTGGACTTCAAGATGGTTGATTCAATGACCGTCTTAAGTCAGGTTCAAGAGCTTCAAGTGATTATGCATGATATTCATGCTGAAGGATTGACTCTAAGTGAGACATTTCAAGTGGCTGCATTCATTGAAAAACTGCCACTATCCTGGAGAGATTTCAAAAATTATCTCAAACACAAGAGAAAGGAGTTGTCACTTGAAGACTTGATTGTTCGGTTGAGGATTGAGAAAGACAATAGGCTGTCCGAGAAGAAAGTTGGGAAGAACCTAGAGGTTTCAAAGGCCAATGTTGTTGAAGAAGGATCGAAACCCAACAAGAAGAGGAAAATGCCTAGCAAGTCCGGAGAGGGATTCACCCAAGGCCTGAAGAAGTTCGTTGGCAAGTGCTTCAACTGTGGCAAGTCTGGACATCGAGCCAAAGATTGCAGAGCCAAGAAAAGACAGAAAACTCGGGCTAATGTAGTGGAAGAGATTTCCAATGGTGTTGACGATATCAATCTGACTGCTATGATATCAGAGTGTAATATGGTGGGAAACCCCAAGGAGTGGTGGATTGATACTGGAGCAACTCGTCATATCTGTGCAGACAGATCGATGTTTTCGACATACACAACTGTGAGGGGTGATGAAAAACTTTATATGGGTAATTCATCAACCTCTAAGGTTGAAGGGGTCGGAAAGATTGCTCTAAAGATGACATCCGGAAAGATTGTGACACTAAACAATGTGCTACATGTGTCAGACATACGCAAGAATTTAGTGTCCGGATCTCTTCTTAGCAAGAATGGCTTCAAGTTGGTTTTTGTATCCGATAAGTTTGTACTCTTCAAAAATGAGATGTATGTAGGAAAGGGTTGCCTTAGTGATGGTCTTTTCAAGTTGAATGTAATGACTGTTGTACCCAATGATGTTATGAATAAAGTTGTTTATGCTTATGTGCTTGAGTCTCCTAATTTATGGCATGCTAGATTAGGACACGTTAATTATAAGTCAATAAAGAAATTAATGAACATGGGGCTATTCTCAAAATTTGATTGTTCAAGTGAGAAATGCCAAGTTTTTGTTGAATCTAAATTTTCTAAGCCTCCTTTTCATTCTGTAGATAATATAGTCTCAGAATCTTTAGATTTAATACACACAGATATATGCGATATGAAATCAATACCGTCAAGAGGTGGTAATAAGTATTTTATCACATTTATAGATGACTGCTCGAGGTATTGTTATGTTTATTTGCTTAGTAGCAAAGATGAGGCTGTGAATGCCTTTAGAACTTATAAGTCCAAAGTTGAAACTCAGTTGAATAAGAAAATTAAAATGATAAGGAGTGACAGAGGAGGTGAATATGAATTTCCTTTTGAGGAAATTTGTACCGAGTTTGGTATCGTTCACCAAATGACTGCTCCTTATACATCACAATCAAATGGTGTGGCGGAAAGGAAAAATCGATCTTTAAAGGAAATAATGAATGCATTGTTGAATAGTTCCGATTTACCACAGAATTTGTGGGGGAAGCTGTTTTGACGGCGAATTTTATTTTAAATAGAGTGCCCCACAGAAAAACACAACAAACTCCCTATGAGAAATGGAAAGGCAGAATGCCTAACTTGAATTATCTCAAAGTGTGGGGGTGTTTGGCTAAGGTTGCGGTTCCTAAGCCTAAAAAGGTTAAGATAGGACCAAAGACGGTTGACTGTGTTTTTATCGGATATGCTCATAATAGCAATGCATATCGATTTCTTGTCCACAAGTCAGAGATCCCAAATATACATGTTAATACGATCATTGAATCAAGGGACGCCTTGTTCTTTGAAAATATATTTCCGTATAACATAGTATATGAGCCAATTGATAATAATAAGAGGTCTTGAGATACTATATCTAGAAGTGATCCTATGGAGGATGAACCTAGACGTAGTAAAAGACAAAGGACTTCCACGTCTTTTGGACCTGATTTCTTAACATATCTGTTAGAGAATAAGCCTCAGACATTCAAAGAAGCTGTGACTTCACCAAAAGCCCCATTTTGGAAAGAAGCTATCAATAGTAAAGTTGAATCCATCTTGTCAAACCATACATGGGAATTGATTGACCTTCATCCTGGTAATAAACCACTACAATATAAGTGGATTTTCAAGAGGAAAATGAAAGCTGATGGTACTATTGATAAATATAAGGCTAGGCTTGTAGTAAAAGGATACAAGCAACGAGAAGGTCTTGATTATTTTGATACTTATTCACCTGTTACTAGAACCACATCTATAAGGATGCTAATTGCCATAGCAGCGGTATATAAGCTTGAAATCCATCAAATGGATGTTAAAACGGCCTTCTTAAACGGGGATTTGGAAGAAGAAATATATTTGGAACAACCCGAAGGGTTTATTGTTCCAGGACAAGAGAAGAAAGTTTGTCAACTTATTAAGTCACTCTATGGCTTAAAACAAGCGCCAAAACAATAGCATGCTAAATTCGACCAAGTCATGTTGTCGAATGGTTTTAAGATTAATGAGTGTAATAAATGTGTATATGTTAAGAACACTTATAATGGTTTTGCCATTTTGTGCTTATATATAGACGACATGCTTATAATGGGCAGCGATAGTGAGGTTGTTAAGGCAACCAAACGCATGCTCACAAGTAAATTTGATATGAAAGATATGGGGGTTGCAAATGTTATTTTAGGAGTTAAAATCCATAAGACATATAGAGGATTAGCTCTATCACAATCCCATTATATTAAGACGATTCTTGGAAAGTGCAAGAATCTAGATATTATACCAATAAAGACTCCGATAGATGTTAATTTATATCTTTCAAAGAATACTGGTGAAAGCAAAGCTCAAAATGAGTATGCTAGCATACTAGGCAGTCTTATGTATGTAATGAACTGTACTAAGCCGGACATAGCTTGTGTTGTGAGCAAGCTAAGTCGATTTGCAGTTAGTCCAAATAAAAATCATTGAAAAGCCATGAAATGTTTATTGGGCTACTTAAAGCATACTCAAAATTATGCTACTCAAAATTATGCTTTGCATTACACAGAATATCCAACTGTACTTGAAGGATACTGTGATGCAAATTGGATAACTGGTACTAAAGACACAAAATCGACAAGTGGATATGTATTCACACTTGGTGGGGCGGCAGTGTCTTGGAAATCATCCAAACAAACTTGTATTGCTAGATCCACTATGGAATCGGAATTTATTGCTTTTGATAAAGCTGGTGAAGAAGCAGAGTGGCTTCGAAATTTCTTGAAAGATATTCCTAATTAGCCTAAACCAGTGCCCGCTATATGTATACATTGTGATAGTCAAGCGGCAATAGGAAGGGCAAGGAATGTCATGTATAACGGTAAGTCTCGACACATACGTCGAAGACATGATACAGTAAGACAACTTCTTTCTAGTGGAATTATCACCATTGACTATGTGAAGTCAAAAGATAATGTTGCGGATCCATTGACAAAAGGCCTAACTAGAGAGATGGTTGTGAAAACATCAAGGGGATTGGGTTTAAGGCCTATAAACAAGTCATCATAGCAGAAACCCTACCTAGTTGACTGGAGATCCCAAGATCTAGGTTCAAAGGGACAACTAAGTTATGAAAACAGTGTAAAGTACTGTCAAATTTTTTTTTTTACTCATTCCCGGATGAAGACATTACTAATATGTGAAGGTTAAGCAAAAGCTTTTAATGATTCTGAATTGAGTATGTGATATACTATATGTTCAGAAATCACCTATGTGAGTGTGAAGTGAGGGCCGCTTCTGTGAGAATTGAAAAAAGGCTGAATTCTCTAAAACACTCATGAGACCAGGCGGTGTTCATGGCCAAAATAAACACAACAGTGAGAACCAATTTTGTTCGAGAAACAGTTGTGTGACTTCTATTGTCTAGGCTTACACCAAATGTCGACTGTTCAAAGACATCAAGTCTACTGATTGACCAAGTAAGTCCGATAGGTTTCATTAAGGAAAGTTCAAAGTCTCAGACTACTTATCCTGATGCAACGTTTTCTCATGGAATAATTGCACATTGTATCTCATGCATACACGAAGAGTCTTGATATCAGAACTTTTCATTCATGTGGGGGATTGTTGGGATTTTGGCATCCAAATCCCATAGAATTGAATGAAAAATGTGTGGATGAAAGTGTCCCACATAGAATAGAAGAGAGATGGGAGATGTGTTCAAATAATTGAGCTTCTCAAATGGGTTTGGGCCCCAAGGGGTACCCCACTTTTGTGGAAGAGAGAGGACCTACACCAAGCTAGGTCGGTCCTCGCGCGCGCGCGCGTCGCCGCCGCCGTCCGTCCGGCCGGCTCGGTTCGGTTTCGGGTCCACCCTCTATCGGTTTTTTATTTTTTCAAACAGACACGTTGTTTAGAATTGATTTATTTATTATTATCATTTTTTTGGACAAACAAACATGTCTGTTCGTGAGGTTCGGTTCGCCCAGATGAAAACCGAAGCCCTTCGCGATTGTTCACGAACCGAATCGGTTCAAGTGAACCTGCACGGCTATTCACGAACCCTTGTATCTCTTCATTTTCGCCATTAATATAACCGAACAGTTTAGTTCGGTCTGGATATACTTCATGGCATTTTTGCATTCCCGCAAGACATTTTCCCGACGCGCTCTAGACATTATTCACTTCATCATTGTCATTTTGTGCAATTGTTCTGCAAATTTGCGTTCATAGGAGTCCTCTGAATACGTACCACTTCGGAGGAACGAGATTCGTTCTATCCTGGGAGACGATTGTCTAATATCCTCGGGTACTGATTGAGGGGCCAAATTCGTCTTAAGGACACGACGTTATTTCGTTGGGCTCGGATCAACATTCTGCTTATTTGGTTGTGCTGCTTTCAGGTTAGTCTTTTCGATATTTGATTTCAACTTCTGATATACGAACATAGCCGATAACAATCACAAACCAGGCCATTCAACACACACACATAGAATTGCCAAAAGTAACAACATTCCAACATAAAAACATTCAAACAACTAACATTCATTGCTCCAAATACAACAACACATTTTATTGTTATTCAACTATGGTAGACTCGGTAGCTTCTTCTTCTTATCGAGGTTAAAAATAACCAGAAACCATATTAAACCCAGCAACGACAAACACAGACAACACTCAATAAATATCTCTTTGAATTTTTACCCTTGAAACTTTCATCTTCAAATGGTTCACCAAAGATTCCAAACTCTTGATTTTCTGCTTGCATTGAGTCGGCATTGTCCAACTTATCTATCAATACAAGTGGAGGTTCATGTCATCCTTGAAGTAGCTCCAAGATCATCTCCGTTGCTTGGTTCGAAAATTATGTGTCAAAGCGCATGAAATATCCACAATTTGAAGTCTTCACTATACCTAGCACATCCATAGAACCTTCTCACGGGATTATCTCTCATCCAAGTTTTTCTCGTTGGACTTCGCTGGCCACAATAGCAAAAATATTGACTTTCATCTTGGCTTTGTTCATAAATTTATGAGTTGCTTCTCCTATTTGTGCCTCCGATTGCGAATTTGATGAGATTTTTTTTGGTCCAAGAATTTGATGAGATGATTTGCTCGAATTTGAAGAATCGAAGTTTTGTGTTCGGTTAGGGTTAGGGTTCTCAAAGATGAAAAATGGATTTTGCCCCAATTTGTTAAAGTAAATGAGTAAGCGATGTCATTTAGCATCTCAATTGCTGCCTTTGGCTTGCTGGCACACCATATCGGATGGTTTAATTTATTTTAATACCGCGTCAGATTTTCCGGCAAGGCAAATTACGATGGCACTTAAGTGATCGATTTTCAAATTTGTGATACTTACGTAAGCCAAAAAAAAAATTTATGGCACTCAAACAAGCGTTGTAGAAAAGTTATGGCACTCATATTATTCTTATCCCTTTAAGCTGCGTTTGATCATCCAAATTTCTAGTCATGATAGGATTGAATAGTATAGAATAAGAAATTCTAGGATTTTATCATATCCGATCTATTGGTTTTTGAACTACGGATTTAAAGTCGTATATTTTTATATCCTATCATATTCTATCCATTGTTTGGTAGAAACCGGATTCAATGTAAATGACATATATGCCCCTACGTAGTGCCCGTGAAATAATATTAATCTTATCATCATAAAAATATCTTTGCGTGATTTAGCATTATTATAAACTATTCTTCGCCAAAAATGACAAAATATGCACTATTGGAAAAAGCGGGGTTGCAAAAAGAACGTTGTTCATAAAACATACAATTCCAATAAATAGCAACCTTGCTTAATTCTTCATATAACAGCAACTATGAACAATGCTCCAGTCTTCACAAGAAATAACACATTCGGTAAACATATGATTCCAAGAAATAGCGAAAAGAATATTGTTCGACGTTGTTCATTTTCATAAAACAACAAAGGCAATAGACCAATTAATTATAGACAAAATATTAGGGACAATTTTCCCTTTCCAACTTGCACAAATGTACTGCGACGCATCACTCCTCCTCTGCCTGACTCACAGAATACTAGGGGTGTCAAAAATACCCGCTCAAATATGACCCAACCCGAACCGACCTGATCCAAAAGAGAAATTTTAATATTGGATCGGGTTGGGCCTTAACTTGTTTGGGTAACAATAAAAGTAAGACTTAAACTTGTTTTGGATCTATCCCAGTCCGCCCGAAACAAGCCCACCCATTTGTCCTTCTTGTTCCAAACGCGCGGAAACCCTATCATCTTCTTCCAAAGCTCCGAGGCTCTCGCGACGGGAACTTCATCGTCGCCTGCTCGCCTTCCCTCCTTCCTTCGACCTCCATATCCGAGGCTCTCGCGAGCTTCAAGTTCGCCTACCGGAGATCCCTCTCCCCGCTTCAATTGCCGGATATCTCTCGCCGGAAATCGGAGAACAAGGTTTGTCCATCTCCTTTCACCCCCACTCCGCGTGTTCCGTTGGCTTTGTCGCCCGCGATCCTGGTTCAGATCTGGCGATCTCGCGCCGGGATCTCGAAGTCGTTCTGGATCGAGCGGTTTCGCTCCTTTTTTTTTTCCGAGGGGGCGGCACCTCAATCTTTCATCTTTTGGGTTTCTGCCATATGTGTTTTGATTGCAATACGAAGAACCCGACCTGGGCTTCCGTGATGTATGGGATCTTCCTCTGCATCGACTGCTCCGCGGTCCACCGCAGCCTCGGCGTGCACGTCAGCTTCGTCAAGTGTGGTTTCGTTAGGTGTTTTTGGGACGGCCTTTTACGTTGCGTGCTGTGCGGATTGGCATTGCTATAATGCGAAACATTGATGGGTCGGTGGGATAGTAGTGGAGCTAATTCTCTGTTGGGTTTTCCAGTTTGTAGTCGTTAGGTGCTGATTTTCGATTCGCGTAAAGGTTGGGGTTAGAAAAAGTTGGCCTGCTGAGGTGATGTCTAGTAATAATGCTGCTGAACGCTTAAGCACATTGTGTTCCTAAATGAATTGTATATACTCTCGAGCACGTTGCAGGTAACATGATGTCTTAATATCACCTTGCACTCTGTCAAGCCCCATGTGGGTGATATGAGGAGATCATGTTACCCGCAAGTAAAGGGATCGCTAGGTTGGTTCTAGGATGTGAAGTTTTTCGACGCTAATTCTCATATCGGCGCATGTTTATATCCTTGTACCCTTAACTAGATTTAGCACTTGCCGCTTGGTTTGATGTTCTCTGGAGGTTTATGTTGAACCTGTTGTCTCTTCGTTTTGTAGAAATGTACGTATTTTTCCTTATCCAAATGGCCAGTTTCTCCGAAAATTTCTGTCATTTCCCTTGTGTATTCACTCCAAATGACCAAGGTGCTATTGCAGACAATGCTCTTCGTATTTCAGCGAATAGACTGATGATCGGTCCCGGATTTGCTATTCCAACCAGGCTTTAGTGTCTCTTTTTTCTAGTTTTGGTGGCTGAGTTGAATTAGAAGTTCTTCCCTAAACTTTGAAGGGGAAAGCGTAAAAGGGGGATGTGTTGACTTTGTCGCCATGCTATGGGTTACGAAATTCTAGTGGGCAATGATATTGAACTTAGAAGGAGGAATGTACCTAAAGCCTGGGTTTTAGGACTTGCAAGCGAGGAGAAATTGATGTTGTTGGGTTTTGCAGGTAGAAGGAGGAATGTACCTAAAACCTGGGTTTTAGGACTTGTGAGCGAGGAGAGCTTTTTCAGTCTAGCAGAGGTAGACGATTTGCAAACCCCAGCTTCAGCTTCAGTCCACCAGCATCTGTATCGACAGACTTTTTCAGTCTAGCAGAGGTAGAAATTGATATTGTACATTAACAAGCAATCAATAATGATTTGAACATTCACCGTTTCCTTTTCTGCTAATTTTACAGCATAGAATCCACTTGAAGCAAAACAAGTGGTAAATAATGCTCAAGGACACTTATTTTGAATGAACTTGATTGGCAAAGATGCTTATATCTTAAGTAGATGGCCATTTTAGATCATGAGTGGATCAATCCTGGTCCGACTTTTGTTAATGTCAGTACTGCCATTTCTTTCCATGACTTGAATCCTGATGCTAATTTGACTTCTACAAATATGAAGGCCGCTGCCAAGGCAAGTTCCCAGTCTCAAAAATCTGGAGCAGCTGATGATGAGGACATGGATCCAACAGTATGTATCAATTACTCCCTCCCTCGTTGTATTGCATATTACTCCTTTTTTATGAGCTTCACATATTCATGCTTGTTTTCTCTTGCCTACTGGCAGCAATACTTTCAAAACAGGCCGAAGTATCTTGAGGCACAGAAGACAGATGGGAAAAACCCTTATCCTCACAAGTTTCAAGTTTCGTGTACTTGCCCGGTTTTTTTGGGTTGTTGTTTAGTTCTTGCTGAATCATCCCTGCCCTAATTGGGTCATGGCTTGGTTTTGGCTTTAGTTGTACTTGGTGTGTTGAAAAGTAATACATTTCTTAACTTTACCAAAAAAAAAAAAAACTTTGAAATTGCTATAATACGAGATTCTTTGAACCATGATATGCAAGGGGTTCATCTTTTGCCATGTTAGAGATGAAATAATTCTAATTTGTATTGTATTTTTTTGGTTGACCTTTATATTGTATTTAGGAAATGCAATATAAACAATAATTATATTTTTTACAAAATATGTAAAAATGAAATAATTCAAAATGTTTAGTAGCATGGATGAAAAAGTTAGTAATTTTTTCTTGAGTTAATACCATGAAAAACCCAAACTGGTACAGTTATGATAAATTTACCTTAAACTAATTTTTTGACTACTTAAAATTCCAAACTGATACACATGTCACAAATTTAGCCTCCATTAATTTTCATTAAGTTTTACCATCAAATTTCTAAGTTGGATAACACGTAATAGTTGATGGGTATACCAGTTTGGGATTTTACCCCTCCATTTGTCATAGGTTTATCAATTTATGATTTTTTGTGGTACTAATCCAATTTTATGGAGGGTAAATTTGCCACAAGTGTACTAGTTTATGGTTTTTTGTGGTTAAAAAAGTTAGTTTAGGATAAATTTATTGTTATTGACACCTAATTTTTAGCTCATTTTTCTCATTTTTCAAAGATTTCAAAATTAGGTCTAAGAATCTTGGACAAGCCTAGAAACCTATTTCTAAACCAAAAAATAATTTGTTAGCATTTTTCTATATTTTTCTTTAATTTCTTTTAGTCAAAATAAGCAAGAAAATCAAGAAAAATAGCAAATGAAATCAGAAAATTCCATAAAAATAGTCATTAGTCTTCCTTTAAATCCAATTTCATAAATCCATTGTTAATTTTGAAAAATCTCAATCAAGTATATGTTTTTCCCAAAATTTGGCGAAATTAAACCCTCATTGAACCAAAAATGAAATTAAAGTTTTTCTAGACATTTTCAAGTCATAGTGTATTCACAATAATTGATTCTGGGACCTTGAATTGCATAATGGTTGGTTCAATTGCACAATTTGGCATAAAAATAAAAAATTCCCAAAATTTAATTGAAAATTAAGAATTTTGAACCCAAATTGGGAATCGTGCCCAATATGAAAATGTTGAAATGTGAGATTATCATTTCTAGAGTTAATCAGGGGTGGGTAATTCAATTTTGGCATCAATTTTACCTAATCAAGTCATTAGGACATTAAATTGAACAAAACCCTATTAACCCGAGTATAAAAATGAGAAAATCTTGGGTTCAATTACAATAAAATTGTGGAAAATTATATGTTTGGGTTCAGAATATGATAGGGAATCCAATTTTTAGGTTTAATTTGAAAAAAATCGGTTGAAATTGAGTCCAATTTGAGTATTTGTTCAAAACCGGAACTGTCGAGTCGGGCGGGTCAACTCGACTCGACCCGAATAGTTTTCTTCTTTGCTCGGTTTGTCCCAAAGCATAAAAACCCAGAAAAAAATCAAATGAACCCGCAATTTCGATGACCTCTCCCGATCAATCTAGCACGTGGAAATTGAACATGCCAGCTGGAGAATCTCTGGTTGGCGCCAGGGAATTGTTCTAACCTATTTCGAGTCGATGCTAATAAACTTTAGGGGAGAATTCAATCAAGAAAAAGGCGGAAAAATGTGATAGAACAACGAAGAAGGTGTTCAAAAAAATGCTAGAGAGAGGGAGAGAGAATAAGCTCGAATTAGAGAGAAATCTAGAGAGAGAAAGGGAAGTAGAGATCCCCAAGGTGAGTGAATGTTGCCGATCAACTGATCGGCACCGGCAAATCGACCATTTCGGGAGGATCTCCTTCTCGGGCGAACCAGACGGGGCTAATCCGGAAGGCCTGAAACTGAGCATATTCCGGCCAATCTAGACCTGTTCCGGCGAAGCCGAGGCCACCGGTGTGAAGAACAAGTGCCAAGGAACAACTCTCGGGGTGTAGGACGGATCAACAATTTCATTTGATCACCGAATGAAGCAGGTAAACTTCGTTCGTCGTCACAATTTTTCGGATTTTTCCAGAATAAGTTTTTAGTTCAATCATGTATGACTTCTCGATTTTAGCTATGATTGATGATTAAAACATGTTCAGATCACATATTTCATTATTTGGTTGCATTTTGAACGATAAATGCTGCATAAATCGAGTCGGCTGTGGTTGTTGAACTTCGCCGGAGCTTCCTTGACTTGACCGGAACATCGCCATGACCATAGGTCATCCAAGTTGTTGACACCTAAATTTTACCGACCATTTAGTCGTAATTTGCATAGAAAATTAGGGATTAAATTTTTAACCCCTAAACAAGAATATTTAAATTGCATAATATATAGTTTAGGTTCATTTAGATTAATTGCATTTTGCATCGGACCCGCGATTGCGAACGAGCTTAAAATTCATCGAATGAGACTCGGTTCGCTCGGAGGGCAAGTGCCGGAAATTACAAGTCAAACGGGCTCGGTTGTTTTAATTTGAGCTTAATTTGGTCCATTATGCTTAATTAAATAAAAGCCCAAATTAATTCAGCCCACTTGAAATTAAATGAAAATTAGAGCCTAAGCCCAAGCCCAAGCCTAAGCCCATTAGGACTAGTAAGCCCATCTAATTGACCTAGATTAACCATATAAATACATCATTAGGTCAGATTTTATAGAGGAGACGACAGAGAATTTAGATCGGAAAATTGGAGTGAGAGTGAGAGAGAGAGAGAGAGAGGGAGGTCGAGCTCCACCGCGCGCCATCACCGCGTGCTCCGCACTGCCCGACGGCCGCCGCGCCACGCCGCTGCCCGTCGCACCATCACTGCTGTCGATGTCCCTTGTCACCAGCTACCGTCGCAGCTGCTATTCCGGAATAGCCCGCTGTCGCCGATCGCCAGCCGCTGCATCTCCCCTCAAGCCAATCCGCCGTCGCTGCTGCCCTTCGCCGGAGAGCCACCGCCTCAGCCGTTGCTGTCCCTTCGCCCACTTGCCTCCCACCGACGATCACCGACGCTGATGCTTCTCGCCGTTCCTACTGGAGATCACCGCTCACCAGCTCACGACCCTGGAGTTGCACTGCCGCCGACGATTGCCCTGCTCCATTGATCTGCTGCTGCTGTGTTGCCCTGCACCGCCTTAGCCGTTGCTGCCCCTCGCCGCCGTCTACAACCGTCACCAGCCACCAGCGAAACCACCAGCCATAGGTGAAGCCACCGAGTAGCCCCCACCGGAACAGCCACCGATGCCCACAACAGTTACACCGCTACTGCTCCTGCCGGAGCTCCCCTCAAGCCGAGCCACCTTGTTGTCCTCGCCTCCGAAACAGCCCCCGCCAAGTTGCTGTCTCGTCATGCCGTCACCCCGCCGCGCCAGACCGTTCCCGACGTCACCGTTGTCGTCGTGAGTTACCGTTCTGTCGCCGGTTGTCCCAATCCATAAATCCGATCCTGAGTCGAATCCAAATTTGAAAATTATCCGTAAATTAGGTAAGGATATTACTTGAGTATTCCTTTCAAATATTTAATTTCCTGATTCGTGGATGTTTGAATATTTCGTGAATATCATGTGGAATATTAGATATCTTAGGATAATTATCTGATATCCACAATATTTAAAAATATTCAAAATTAGGAAATTTTCCTAATTCAGCAACGTATCTGGACGTCTATAAGACCTTAACCCTAAGGTACGATATGCGGCGATACGGAAGATTATTATCCTATCCATAATCATTTGGATACGATAATGATTTTTATCTGCTTTCCAAATTTAAATGATCGACTTTCCATCAATATCTATAACCCTATAGATATGGCCGTTAGTTCGTTTTCTATGCCTAATTTGAATTTGAAACAAATCTGGCGGATCGCGTGGATTGATTTCAGTCGTGGTGTGTATCTATCTGTTTAATTGTTTTCCTTTAAAAAAGAAAATTCAAAAAATATTAGTTAGGATTTAAATTAGAGTTTTGCATGTCTAGGAATTTTAAATTTGTCCAAAAGAATAGGATAATTATTTAATTTAAATTAGGACTTGAGATCATCTATTTCCTAGTTTAAATTAGGCATTATTCTAATCTTAATAGATTATTTTGGTTATTTTTAAATTTCGAATTTCCATGAAAATCCCCAAAAAAGAATGAATTACTTTAGGATAGAATAAATTATTTTTCTTAGGATAGATTGCATTCTTAATTTGGGTAATTTTTTAATTTCGAATTTTAATATAAAAATACCGAAAAAGAAGTCATTAGATTACATGTTATTTTAGGCATTTTCATTATTCCAAATTTCATTAGAAAATACCAAAAATAAATCATTTGCTCGTCATTAGAATTCAGTCACGTCGTCGCATGACATATAGTTTGCATGTTAAGTTGAATTAATTGCATGTCATTTTTGTACGTCATTGCATATGGGTTAGTTTTCATTTAAATAAGTGAAAATCCAAAAAATTGAGTGCACTGCTTGTTAATTAGAAATCATATTAGGGTTGTTGATGTGATTTTTTAGCTAATAATACAGATTCTTACGTTGCTTCGAGGTAAGTAATTCTTCCAATCTTGCAATTTATTTAATGCTTTCTTGAGTGTTAAATTGGTGGTTTGCGCACCCGCATGAACACCTCACATGTTAGTGACTAAGTTGAAATGGATTCAAACTGCATACCAAAAATATTTTTTGAAAAGAAAAGGTACCGAAAGGACGTTAGACTAGATCTAGCGTAATCAAGTCCCTGAGCTTAGAATCTCTTATTCGTAGAAATAAAACATATCTCCCTATGTTTTATTTAGGTTTATAATCAACCTATCACAAATAGATTAGTGGCGACTCCAAGCATGAAAACATTTGCATGTTAAGAACTTAAACCCTAAATTGCAAATTGATAGGGCTTGGGAGGGCCCGAGTTAAGAATAGTCTTAATAATCCATTAGCCCAAAAAAGAATGAAAATTTTTTAGGTCGCGACAGTTTGGTGACTCCGCTGGGGACTTGAGTTAAAACTTTTAGTGGACTTAGGCCAATTTTGCTTTTCAAAAATAATTTTTGTTTGGCAACGAGGATCCCAGGTACGTCCATAACATTTTAGGTGTTAAATGTTTTTGCAGAATATGAGGTATAAGGGGAGGCGCGATTGTTAACCCTTGTTTTGCAGGGAGGTGTTTGAATGTATGATTTAATTTATGCACGAAGCGCTGTATGATATAACCTGCTGTGCATGCCTTACATTTATATTACACCACACACACTACCCGCTGCCGGACCTGGGCGGCAAAGGTTTAGGATGGTATTAAGATAGTGGATATCCCGACCACCCTCATGTGGTACGGATCGCCCTTCTTGGTCCCAAAATTTTTTCATGGTATCATTGAGTACCCATCATGGTTGCACCCTTTGCAGCCCGGGTCGGCTCTTTGACTAAGCCGGAATCAGGGGAATCCCAGCCTAACCACCACCATGAATGGTTTAACTCGGTAATTCTCGCGTCTCCACTTTACAAGCTAGAGTCTAGATAGAAATCGAACCTCACATTTCATGCGCATGTCTATGTGATTGCCATAATCCTACCCGGTGAAGTAAGTTTTCTGAATCTCTATCTTGCAATTTATTTATGTTTCGTTTCTTTCTTTGGTCGGTCCATGACATTAGGTCGATCGTGAGTCTTGGTCTATACACTATGGGAGGGGTTGACATCCGGATTCTTGATGCTCCTAAGGACGAGTTCCGTGCTTGGTGGAATCTACTCAGTCTATACCGGCCTCGTTCGAGCATTAGCACACTTTTGGTACCTCGAGACATTCACCTTTATATTCGGTAAGCATGAGCTCACCCCGACTTTAGAAGAATATAGTGTGATCATTGAAAAACCTTTAGGGTCAGAGTTAATTACACCACCTTTGGGAATCGATTCCACCTTAATATTCTCTGAATTTTTGAATGTCGGAAAAGATGAATTGAGGAAAGTTTTGAAAGCAAATCGTGGGACATGTCCTTTTTCATTCCTGAGTCAATGTTTTAAAAAAGCCACATCCTTTCAGAAAAGCAGAATCTTTTTACTAGCATTTTTCGGATTTGTGATTTTTCCTCATTGCAAGAATGCATGTAACCCATCAATTGCATGGTTGGTCCAACAAGTCTGTCTTGAAAAGAATTTTGTCAACGCCATTTTAGTCGAAACTTTCATTTCTCTTACTAAATTCAAGCAAAATATTGACAAAACGTTTCATGCCCCTCTTGAACTATTGCAAATTTAGTTTTTATTTCACATAAAAGGGTGTGGCGATTTACTCAAAATATCCGAACTTAGTGATTCCAGTCATCCCATTTTAAGCTACAAAGAAAAACAAGAGAATGCACCTGATTATCATTACTCCAAATGGATCATTTTCATTAAAAACGCCAGACCCCAAGGTTTCCAATGGCATGCTAATTGGTTCAAGGTCGAGGAAGCTTGGCTTATATGTAATGGCGTTGGACTGGTTCCACTCTTGGGTTTTACTGGCGCAATCGAATACTACCCTATCAGAGTGTCTCATCGGTACCAGATTCTCCAAGGGCTCCCTCCGGGGTTACAACCGGAACTCCTCCAGAACGACTTCACCGATGATGATGAAGACCACGAAGGGACCATAGTTCAGCTCCAAAAGATGTGGAAGAAATGCAATGTGTTAAAGATAGCTCGGCCCAAAGGAGAGCTCAAGGGGGAATAGAAGTCCTATTTCGCGACGACTGAATACATCCGACGGCACAAAATCCCGCAAGAGTTACTCCCGACGATACTCAAGGTACCTCTCAAGACCGCCAATCGCTCAAAGAACAACCGCCTTAAAAGGAAGGTTGAAGAAGCTCAAGACAAAGCGTCCAAGATAGCCCGAGCTTATAAGCAGTTGAAGAAGGAAGTCGCCTCCCATATGTCTATAGATCAAGCTAAATAGAAAAGCTTGAGTTGTTTTTCTCATTTCAGGTTTAGTTTTTAAATTTGTTTAGGAATTGAGTCATTTATTTTTACATTTTGTCAAAGTAATTCCAAGTCATTAGTCGTTGTAAAACTTTTTCATCATTTCAATAAAGACATCTTTTCCAATCAAAGCGGCTAGACCAATGTCATCGATCGGCGTGTGATTTTTCTTGACACTCACGTGTGCTTGTTTTATCCATGCAAATTAGGTAATTATGGAACGATCACGATCGCCTATTCGTACGCGGTCGAGAGCTAGAATGGCCGATCAAACCGATTTACGTGATCATGTTGCTGGCATGGAGGATCAGATAAATCAAGTCGTCGTCGTGATGCAACAGATGTCCGCTGAGATCAAAGCCCTTTGGCCGACTCCCGTTTCAGCAATCCCTGAAGTATCAACCCCGAAGCATAAAAGTGAAAAAAATGTTGATGTCGAGGAAGATGACAATATTCCCGATTTAGAAGACGACCCCGTCCAGATTATCGTTAGCAAAGACAAGCCTGATGAACGAGTCAACAAATTTGAAGAGAGAGTGAAGCAGCTGGAGGGTTCACAGGATTCACTATCGATCGATATGTCCCTGTACTCACATATCAAAATCCCAAAGAAGTTCAAGATGCCAGATTTTGATAAGTACAATGGCACCTCCTATCCGAAAGCCCACTTGCAGCTCTATCACGTACATATGACACTTCGTATGTTGACAACGAACTCCTGATGATCCATGTGTTTCAAGTAAGTTTGACGGGTCCTGCTTTGAACTGGTATCTCATGAAGAAGATAAATGACCTCAAAACTTGGAAAGAAGTTAGCGAGGCATTTCTAAAACAGTACAGGTTCATAACAGACATCATTCCTACCCGTGATGATCTCGAACGTGCTCAGATGAAAAAGACTGAGTCCTTCAAAGACTATGCTATCAGATGGAGGAATATAGCTGCTCAGGTCGTTCCGGAACCCATAGACAGTGAGTTGAAGAGGATGTTCGTGAAAACTCTCCCATTCGAGTACCGTAATCGGATAGTGGCCATTTCGGCTAATAACTTCAACCAACTCATCCCCATAGGCTAACAGATTGAGATAGGGCTGAAGGATAGATGGTTTGTGAAGCCGTCTTCGTCGACCAAAAGATTTAGTACAAGAAAGGAGAAAGAACCGGTAGCTGAAGTAAATGTGACTTATAACCAACCGGGCTGGCGGAATACTAACCCTGCCACAGCAATCCAAGTAGCAAAAGCTCAGCAACAAAACACGGGTCGTCAACCTTTTCAGAGGAAAAACAACAAGAGGCAATTCACTCCCCTCCCCGGATCGTCGTCTCAAGTATTGGCAGTGCTCCGGAAGAAAGGCTTGCTTACTACGGAGCCAAAGCGGCCCAATCCTGAGTAGTTCTATAACTACAACTCGTCGAAGAAATGCGATTATCACATGGGCAAGCTGGGACACTCAACCGACGATTGATATATCCTCAAGCACCGAATCCAGAACCTCCTAGACACGAAGGCTTTCTCATTCCAACCCGCTAAGCCAAATGTTCAGAGTAACCCGCTCCCTGATCACGCGGGCAATGTGAATACCATATTTAGTTTCGATGATGGTCGAATTAAGAACGTCAAGGTGTATACTACTGACGTCTACCACGAGTTAGTGAAAGTCGATTATTATCCAAATAACCCTTCCCCTGGCTATCATGAGAGAAAGAATCTCAAGAATGGTAGAAGATGGGATGATTGTTTATACTGACCATACTAACATTATTTCCACTATCTCCCAAGTGGTTATTAATTGGGACGAGGAGTTCGCTACGTTAAACGCCGGGAAGGACAAGATTGATCATTTGCCTGAAGACATGCCCCTGCTCGAAGACGCGACCGATGATGAAGAGATCGTAGTAAGCACGCTTGCAGCTGATGAAAGAATAGTGATCGAGATACCTCAGCCGTATGAGTATTGTAATGATAAAGTAGTTCCTTGGTCCTACAGTCTCGATGTCGACTTAGTTACCAGATCTGGACGTACCTATGGCCAAGCTAATGCCCAACCTGCAAAACCTATCACTGATGAAGAAGCCAAGGAGTTTCTGGCCATGATCAAAGCCAGTAAATACAACATAGTTAAGCAACTGCGCAAGATTCCTGCACAAATCTCTCTGCTTGAACTCCTCTAAACGTCTGTCAAATACCAAAATGCCCTAATGAAGGTATTAAGTGAAGTTCATGTGCCCGAGACGATCAATCATGACAAATTGGAGGAATTTGTGGGTTCCATACTCCTTAAGGACCTTATAGCCTTTTCTGATGAGGAGTTCCCTCTAGAAGACAGAAGACATACCAAAGCGCTATATATTTTTGTTAAATACAAGGCTTCGCATGTAGCCCGGGTACTCATCGACAACGGTTCAGCCTTGAACATCTGTCTTCTGGCAACTTTACACCGCCTTAAGATAGATCCTTCCAGGATAAACGCTATGAAGACCTCCGTACAAGCCTTTGACGGAACGAAGAAAGAAGTGATAGGAGAAATCCACCTCAACATACAGATAGGGTCACAGTGTTTAACGTCCTATTCCAAGTTATGGACATTCCCACTGCATTCAATTTCCTGTTGGGTCGTCCATGGATTCATACTGCTGGAGCTGTGCCATCCAGTCTACATCAGAAGGTAAAGTTCGTTGTGGAGAGAAAGTTAGTCACAATCTATGGTGAAGAAGAGTATCCGATTTATCATGCAGCGGCTATTCCCTATATCGAGCCGGATTGCAAAATAGAATCGAGTTATTAGTCGCTTGAACTTGTATCGATCATACATGCGGCTAGAGGATGATCACCACCCGTTCTTGAGGTGTCAAATACTGCTGTCATGGTCGGAAGAGTAATGGTTTCCCATGGCTTTATACCGGGGGAAGGTCTTGGCAGAAATGGGCAAGGTATCCGTCAACCGGTGGAAGTTTCTCAAAGGCTCCGCACCTCTGGATTGGGGTACCAGGGGTCAACTGTGCCAAATAATGAGAGACGTGGACCTGAACGTGGTCGAGGTCGAGGTCAAGGAGACGAGCAGAATAGACAGCAATCTGAAGAAGAGCAAATGGTGAAGAACGTAGCCATGGAACTGCCCAAAATAATAGAGAACTCGGGCATGGTAGGCTGCTTCCACACATCCGTACCACATTCCATGGCCCTGCAAGGATGATGCACGAAGAGAAGGAAGTGATCGACACTCTAGGCCAACCGAGCGGCAAGTTCGACTATTATGTGAAGTACTCAGCGCCCCCGAGCTTCTATGCTGACCCCCGTGATATTGTCCCGGATGGATGGGGAGGTATGGATGATCCAACACCTCAAATGACAGGAGATTCTGATGATGTAATGGAGGAAATCACTGCCCTGTTCGATGATATCTTCATTGGAACTATCGAAGAAAGACCATTTGAGGGAATGGGCACTGGCCTACAAGAGTAAAACCTTTACTTTTTCACACACTCCCCTGTGTGGGAATTTTTACTGCTTTTTAGGACTTGCCCCGTCTTGGGTACTGCTTTCCATTTTCATTTCTAGGACTTGAATGTTGCAATTTCGATTCAATAAATGTAATCCATTTCGAAATAATCAATGAAATTACAAGTTATTTTCAGTTTTTTGAGGGCATGTTGAGGTACATCAAACTAGCCTGGTGATGATATCTAACCGATAAAAAAAAATATAGTCCAAGGAGAATTCTGAGGCCTGAGCTTCTTCATGCTTCCTTGTGTTAAAACTCTCTTTGAAAAGAATTTCAAAACAAAACAAAAACAAAAAAATACAATGTTGAGCCCTGTTTGTCCTTCTGAATCCATTGCTTTATGTTTCAGGGATAATCTTGTGACACGTGAAGGTATGAGAACGGTCTAATCCGATGAATTATATGCAACCGAGCCTAATCCTAATGATACCAACGAACTCGACGATTCCTCGGATCTTTAGCGCGACCTAGAGTATCATGAAAGACCTAAAGTCCTGACGGTAGATCAAACTATCACCGTCAATCTGAGTGATTCCAGATAACCCAAGGACGTGAAGATAGGGACAACCCTTCCCGAAGGTGAAGCGAGACTCCTGGTTCAATTGCTAAAGGATTACCAGGACATTTTTGCTTGGTCATATGTTAATATGCCGGGTTTAGACTCTTCTATTGTGGAGCATGGCTTGCCTACTAATCCCAGCATGCCACCCAAGAAACATAGGCTACGGAGAACTAAACCTGAGCTTTCGAAGAAAATAGAAGAAAAGGTCATGAAGCTCTTGAAAGTGGGATTCATCAAAGTCACCCAATACCCTAGCTGGGTATCCAACATCGTGCCGGTCACGAAGAAGGACGGTCGAGTTCGGGTTTGCATCGATTATCACGACCTGAACAAGGCTAGTCCTAAAGATGACTTCCCATTACTGCACATAGACATTCTGGTAGACAGTACTGCTAGATTTGAGCTATTTTCCTTCATGGATGGTTTCTCGAGTTATAATCAGATAAGAATGAAGGATAGCGATAAGGAGAAAACAGCGCTCATCACTCCTTAGGGTACATTCCACTATAAGGTCATGCCCTTCGGTTTTAAAAATGCCAGGGCAACATGCAATGGTGACTCTTTTCCATGATATGATATATAAAGAGATCGAGATCTATGTTGATGACATGATTGCCAAGTCTTGATCCGGAGAGTCATGTTAATACCCTAAAGAAGTTATTCGACCGACTCCATGAGTTTAAACTCCGTCTTAACCCAGTGAAGTGCATATTCGGAGCAACGTCGGGCAAATTACTTAGGTTCATAGTAAGCAGTAAGGGCATTGAAGTTGATCTTTCTAAAGTAAAGGCTATATGTGGGTTGCAACTCCCGTCAACCGTGAAAGAAGTACGGAGCCTCCTGGGTAGAATGAACTACATAGCCCGTTTTATTTCCCAGCTCTCTGAAACTGCTAAACCATTCTTCAAACTTCTAAAGAAGAATGCTCAAGTGGAATGGGACAATAATTGCCGGGAAGTGTTTAATGAACTGAAGCAGTACCTAATGAAACCACTAGTCCCTTTAATGCCGGGCCAACATCTGATCCTCTATCTCACGATTCATAGTGAGTCTTTGGGCGCAATGCTAGCCCAGAAAAATCCTGAAGATGGAAAAGAGCGAGCCATTTATTACTTGAGTAAGAAGTTTACCGTCTCGGAGTTGAATTATCCTGAAGCCGAGAAGACTTGCGCCGCACTAATATGGATGCTCCATAGGCTGAGACAGTATACATTGTATCACCAGACTTTGCTTATGACTGAGAATGATCCCATCAAGTATTTACTTGATCAACCGGTTTTGGTAGGGAAGCTAGCTAGATGGCAAATTTTAATTTCAGAATTTGATGTTCAGATGATGCCACAGAAGTCAGTTAAAGGCCGAGTAATTGCTAATGTGTTAGCCGAGATCCTGGAATCTCGGATGATGATAGATATTCTCCAGAGGATCGCATTTTGGTAATAAAGGAAGACATATGGACTATGCTCTTCGATAGAGCCGTGAACTTGGCTAGTTCCGACACTGGGGCAGTCTTAATATCCCCATATGGGGAACATTATCCAGTAGCAGCAAAGTTGGTATTTCCATATACCAATAACATAGCTGAGTACGAAGCTTGCATCCTCGAACTCCAAGCTGCAGTGGAAATAGGGATAATCAAGTTGAAAGTGTTTGGTGATTCCGCTCTGATTATTCTCCAAACTGTAGGAGAGTGGAAGACGAGAGACACCAAATTGGTACTGTATCATGAATACCTTGAAGAAATTATAAAGGAATTCAAAGACATCTCCTTTGAATATTTGTTGAGGTCCCATAATCAGTTTGCTGATGCGTTAGTTACGTTATCATCCATGCTGCAAGTGACTGGTGGAGTAGAGGTAGAACCCTTAAAGATCGAAGTCCTAACAAAACCGGCCTACTGTATGGTTATGAACGGAGAACTCGACAAAAAGCCATGGTATTACGATATCATGAGTTACATCCAGAGACAAGAATTTTTTGAGGGAAGCACTCCGGCCAACAGAAAGTACATAATGAAAATGGCTTCAAAATTCTTTGTCAGTGGTAAAAAGCTGTATAAAAGATCCTATGATTCAATCCTGCTAAGGTGTGTAGAAGCAGCTGAAGCTACTAGGATCATGCAAGAAGTACACGAGGGGATATGTGGTCTACACATGATTGGTCACATGTTAGCCAAGAAGATCATTAGGTTGGGTTATTATTAGCTCAGTCTTGAAAGTGGCTGCATCCAACATATTTGAAAATGTCATCGCTGTCAGGTTCATGGGGATAAAATAAATATTCCGCCGACAGAATTACATCAGTTGTCCGAGCCATGACCCTTTCAATGTGGGGCATCGATGTGATTGGCCCAATCAATCCCAAGGCATCCAATGGACACCGGTTCATCTTAGTCGCGATTGATTATTTCTTCAAGTGGATTGAAGCGACATCTTATGCAAACGTCACTGCAAGAAATGTTGTAAGATTCGTCAGGCGAGACATAATCGCTTGTTATGGTGTTCCCAAGGCTATTATCACCGATAATGGGACGAATTTGAACAACAAGTTCATAGATCAGTTGTTTAATGAGTTCAAGATCTAGCATCTGAATTCATCTTCCTATCGTCCACAAATGAATGAAGCAGTCAAAGCCGCTAACAAGAACATCAAGAAAATCCTGGCCAAAACAGCTGAAAACTATCATGATTGGCATGAAAGATTGCCATTTGCATTAATGGTATATAGGACTTCCATCCAAACCTCTGTTGATGCAACCCCTTTTTCCTTGATATATGGCATGGAAGCAGTCCTACCCATTGAAGTAGAGATCCCTTCCCTGCGAGTCTTATCTCAGATAGAGTTGTCTGAAGCGGAATAGATGCGACAAAGACATGAGCAGTTGAACCTAATTGATGAAAGGCGATTGAAAGCCATTTACCACGGTCAAACCTATCAGCAAAGGATAGCTAGATCCTTTAACCAAAAGGTGCGTCCAAGACACTTCGAGGTAAGTGATCTAGTTCTAAGGAAGGTGCTGCCAGTCTTTCCTGTTTCTAGGGGTAAATTTGCCCCAAACTACATCGGTCCATATGTGGTTAAAAAGGTGCTTCCCGGAGGTGTCCTGATTCTCGCAGAGATGGACGGTCGTGAGTTCTCAAATCCTATTAATTCTGATGGTGTAAAGATGTATTATCCCTGATAAAATCTATCATTTTGTAGAAAAAGTTTTCAAGTGTTTGGTTTTAAATTGCAAACATTTCACTGATGAATAAATAGTTTCAATCAATTTCAAGTTAAGATATTTACATTGGCTTTAATTTCTACATGGTTATTTTGTCGATCAGTATCATTGACTTCAAAGGGAAAGTCTATTTAGACAATCTGATAACTCATGCGGAATGAATTGAATGTGTCGAATGAGGTACATCGAGATGATGAAAGGCAAGTCCTATCCTATACACAGTCCTATGTACTAATCCTCAGTGAGTTGAGTTAAAAAATTTCATGTCGACAAGGTAAAGAGTTATCTCGCAAAAGGTACGGCGACTGATATGACAAGAGGCATTTCATTTCTCTACCTTAAACACTACAAGTTATCCCTTGTTTTGCCTCTTTGAGCCTAAACACTTGGAGAAATTTTTCAAATTACCCCTGTCAAGAACCACCCCACATCGGGGCAAACTGGAGGTAAGTCAGCATCATAGGCGAAAAATGAGTAGAAATTTTCGTGCTCTTACTTGCATCAATCTTCGAGTGTTGCTTTTTCAGATGAATTCACACGAAGTTCGAGTGCCTTAAGATGACGAAGAGCATTTCTTTCTCTATCCTATACACATTTTATCCTTTGCTAAGCTCAATTGAGCCTACAAATTCGTTTCATAAACCCAGTTGGTGATCATCCCCCCTCACTGGGGCAAGGCAAAAGTCATCACTGTTTAAGCAGCGTATCCGGACCGTTGATAGAAGACAAGAATCCTTGAGAGTTTAAACGGCAAGTCATTCAGTCAGATATGGCCGACCAGTTTTATATTGTGAGCAACAAAAAAAAAGAAAAAAAAAAGGAAAAGGAAGGGCAAGAAAAAGTAGTGTGCTTAGTAAAAGCAAGGCTAATGCCAAATAGAAAAAAATGTCAAAATCCCCAGTGGAGCAGTAATCCTACAAGTCTCAAAGGAAATCAAATGATGAACTTTCGAAGCCAATAGGGCGTCTACCGAGGAGATAATCTCTGGTGAAGAAGAAGACCGGTGACAATGCCAAGATGATCACCAACTTATTCACCCCAATTATACACATTTTGAGCCTAATGATCTATTCATTTCTCAACCCATGAGCCTAGCCTACGTTACGTCCCTTGCAAAGTCTCTTCAAATTAGGGTACTTAAACCAACGTAAGATTCAGATGTTTATAAGCTTAGCTCGAAGAAGTGCGAGCAAGTCTATTTCTATCTCATTTTGCAGGGTTCTTGACTTGTAAACCCGGAGACGATTGCAGAGTATTTTCTTTCAATAACCTCGACTCGAAGAGTCCCTTTTGCTAAGCCATTGACCAAGCCCATATTATAGTCTCAACAAAAACCTCTCAGATTGGTAAGGTCGTACTGCTTGCAAGAATGCTCAGACCCTTGTCGACATGATGATGTTGAGATAGAGTGATTCTCATAAATCAGTCCTTTTCGATGAGAATGAGTAAAAGACCTTTCAGACCGAAAGTTCATCATTCAACATTTTCAAGACACCCACTTGTGAGTTCGGATTATCTTGTTATGATTCTCCCTAGTAAAGTTTGGTAATACCGATTTGTAAAAATCGTCATGCATGAAAATCAGTTGAATTCATAGTGCATGTGTATATGCGTTCTTGATAGTGCGCGAATGCATATTACATATTGCCTAAAACCGTGTCTAACAGGATACACACCCTCAAGAGTCGGAGATATCGCCAGGTAAGTATATCTCATCCCTTGGATATTTATGACTATCCAGGTATCCCTAACCTGTTTGAGCAATCGTCAGGCCCCATATTAGATCATTTTGTTGTAATCTCTAGATGCCTTTGATGATGTTTAGGTATCTATTGATCAAGCATTTTCAGGTATCTCTGATGATATCCAGGTACTTTGTCAAGGAGCCATTGAACACTCGGGCTAGGCCCTCTGTTCACCAAATCACATATTTTCACACAATCTCAAGAAGATTCCCCCATGACACGCTTATGAAGATGGCATAGACGTAGCGGCCAAATCTTTACAAGTATCTATGGAGATGTATAGATATCCTGTCAAGGTCGGAATATTTCTCTGATCTCAGGTATTCCCCCGCGACATGCCTATAAAGATGGTATAGGCATAGGGCCAAATCTTTATGAATGCATATGATGATGTATATGTATCTCATAAAGGTTGGAATATTCTCCCTATCCCAGATGTTCCCCCGCGACTCACCTATGAGAAGGTATAGGTGAAGCGGCCAAATCTTTACAAGTATCTATGGAGATGTATAGGTATCTTATAAAGATCGGAATATTCTCTCAATTCCAGGTGTTCCCCCGTAGTTCACTTATGAGAAGGTATAAGTGAAACGGCCAAATCTTTATAAGTACCTATGGAGATGTATAGATATCTTATAAAGGTCGGAATATCATCTTGATTTTCAAAAAGTTCCCCCGTGACGCACATACGAGGAAAGATATAGGCGCAGCAGCCAAATCTTTACAAATACCTATGGAGATGTATAGGTAGTTTGTAAAGGTCGGAACGTTTTACATTTTTTACTAAAAACTGCTCTCGTGAATCCAGATGATGATTGGATACGTCGAGCTTTCTTCGTATATCTTGACTGAATTGCAAATCACCGAAGTTCATCAACGTGTATCAGGCAATACCTATGGGACTGAGCCCAAACATTTTCCAAATAACATACAAAGTCAGAATCGTGCCTCGAATTGCGCTATCTCGCTCCTGTCAGGTAAGTAATTTCAGGTATGTTTTCTATTCATGTCAGCATGCATCATTTCTTAATGCATTTTAAAAATGGGACTCATAATCCCGACAAAAATAAAATTCATTGTATTTGCATAGTTGAAATTTAGGTATCATTTAGTCTTTGAATGCAACCTCTGCGAGCTCACCTTCAAAGAGGGGCAGCTGTTGACACCTAAATTTTACCGACCATTTAGTCGTAATTTGCATAGAAAATTAGGGATTAAATTTTTAACCCCTACATAAAAATATTTAAATTGCATAATATATAGTTTAGGTTCATTTAGATTAATTGCATTTTGCATCGGACCGGCGATGGTGAACGAACTTAAAATTCATCGAACGAGACTCGACTCGCTCGGAGGGTAAGGGCCGGAAATTATAAGTCAAACGGGCTTGGTTGTTTTAATTTGAGCTTAATTTAGTCCATTATGCTTAATTAAATAAAAGCCCAAATTAATTCAGCCCACTTGAAATTAAATGAAAATTAGAGCCTAAGCCCATTAGGACTAGTAAGCCCGTTTAATTGACCTAGATTAACCATATAAATACATCATTAGGTCAGATTTTACAGAGGAGACGACAGAGAATTCAGATCAGAAAATTAGAGTGAGAGAGAGAGAGAGAGAGAGAGAGAGAGAGAGAGAGAGAGAGAGAGAGAGAGAGAGAGAGAGAGAGAAGGAGGCCGAGCTCCGCCGCGCACCATCACCGCGTGCGCCACACCGCTCCATGCAGCCGCTTGTCGCGCCATCACTGCTGCCGGCGTCCCTTGTCACTAGCCACCGTTACAGCTGCTGTTTCGGAGTAGCCCGCTATCGCCGATCGCCAGTCGCCGCACCTCCCCTCACGTCAATCCGCCGTCGCTACTGCCCTTCGCCGGAGAGCCACCGCCTCAGCTGTTGCTGCCCCTTCGCCCATCTGCCTCCCACCGGCGCTCACTGACGCTGCTGCTTCTCGCTGTTCCCACCGGAGATCGCCGCTCGCCAGCTCACGACACCGGAGTTGCACTGCCGCCGACGACCGCCCTGCTCCAGTGACCTGTTGCTGTTGTGTCGCCCTGCACCGCCTCAGCCGTTGCTGCCCCTCGCCGCCGTCTACAACCGTCACCAGCCACCGACGAAACCACCAGCCACCGGTGAAGCCACTGAGTAGCCCCCACCGGAACAGCCATCGACGCTCACAGCAGTTGCACTGCCACTGCTCCTGTTGGAGCTCCCCTCAAGCCGAGCCACCTTGCCGTCCTCGCCGCCGAAACAGCCCCCGCCAAGTTGCTGTCCCGCCATGCCGTCGCCTCGCCACGCTGGATCGTTCCCGACGTCTCCGTTACTGCCGTGAGTTGTCGTCCTGTCGCCGGTCGTCCCGATCCACAAATCCGATCCCGAGTCGAATCCAAATTTGAAAATTATCCGTAAATTAGGTAAGGATATTACTTGAATATTCCTTTCAAATATTTAATTTCCTGATTCGTGGATGTTTGAATATTTCGTGAATATTATGTGGAATATTAGATATCTTAGGATAATTATTTGATATCCGCAATATTTAAAAATATTCAAAATTAGGAAATTTTCCTAATTCAGCAACGTATCTGGACGTCTATATGACCTTAACCCTAAGGTACGATACGCGACGATACGGAAGATTATTATCCTATCCATAATCACTTAAATACGATAATGATTTTTATCTGCTTTTCAAATTTAAACAATCAACTTTCCATCAATATCTATAACCCTATAGATATGGCCGTTAGTTCGATTTCTATGCCTAATTTGAATTTGAAACAAATCTGGCGGATCGCGTGGATTGATTTCAATTGTGGTGTGTATCTATCTGTTTAATTGTTTTCCTTTAAAATAGAAAATTCAAAAAATATTAGTTAGGATTTAAATTAGAGTTTTGCATGTCTAGGAATTTTAAATTTGTCCAAAAGAATAGGATAATTATTTAATTTAAATTAGGACTTGAGATCATCTATTTCCTAATTTAAATTAGGTATTATTCTAATCTTAATAGATTATTTTGGTTATTTTTAAATTTCGAATTTCCATGAAAATCCCCAAAAAAGAATGAATTACTTTAGAATAGAATAAATCATTTTTCTTAGGATAGATTGCATTCTTAATTTGGGTAATTTTTTAATTTCGAATTTTAATATAAAAAATACCAAAAAAGAAGTAATTAGATTGCATGTTATTTTAGGCATTTTCATTATTTCGAATTTCATTAGAAAATACAAAAAATAAATCATTTGCTCATCATTAGAATTCGGTCACATCATCGCATGACATATAATTTGCATGCTAGGTTGCATTAATTGCATGTCATTTTTGCACGTCATTGCATATGGGTTAGTTTTCATTTAAATAAGTGAAAATCTAAAAAATTGAGTGAACTGCTTGTTAATTAGAAATCATATTAGGGTTGTTGATGTGATTTTCTAGCTAACAATGTAGATGCTTACGTTGCTTCGATGTAAGTAATTTTTCCAATCTTGCAATTTATTTAATGCTTTCTTGAGTGTTAAATTGGTGGTTTGCGCACCCGCATGAACACCTCACGTGTTAGTGACTAAGTTGAAATGGATCCAGACTGCATGCCAAAAATATTTTTTGAAAAGAAAAGGTACCGAAAGGGCGTTAAACTAGATCTGGCGTAATCAAGTGCCCGAGCTTAGAATATCTGGTTCGTAGAAATAAAACATATCTCTCTATGTTTTATTTAGGTTTCTAATCAACCTACCACAAATAGATTAGTGGCGACTCCAAGCATGAAAATATTTGCATGTTAAGAACTTAAACCCTAAGTTGCGAATTGATAGGGCTTGGGAGGGCCCGAGTTAAGATTAGTCTTAATAATCCATTAGCCCGAAAAAGAATGAAAATTTTTTAGGTCGTGACACAAGTCAGTCTTCTTTGACATTGGTTGATGTTGTTTCTAGTATTTGAAATCGCTACAGACAGCTAGGGCGGCATAGATTAGTGATCTAAGCTTTGGAAATGTTGATTTTTGGTTAGTTTAGGTTATCGTTGTTGAACCCGGTTCTCGCCAACCGGCGGAGTTTCAGTTGGTCTAGTTCAATATTTGGTAATATGGACAATGTCCAGAACTAAGAATCAACTCCGAAATACCATCGGAAAGTCGTTGGATTTCAATTCGAAGTCGCAGCCTTGAATACTTGAAACGACGAATCATGCACACCAACTGTTCGAGGAAATGCCCTAATGAAATCCTTTGAAACGGTGCCGTTTTGGGCCCTGTCGGAGAAGGTGACCGGCACCAGCTACGCCCACTTCGGCCAAGCCGAACTAGGTTGAACCGGTCCAATCCCGTTCGCTCCCCTGGCGGGAAATTTTTAAAAAAATTTAAAAAATATAAAAAAATGAAAAATTAGAAAATTCTAAAAACATCTAAAAAAATAAAAAAATAAAAAATAAAGAAATTAGAAAAAAATCATAAAATAATTATATTTTTTTTAGAAAATTAGAAATTTCGGAAAATTTACAGAAAATTTGGAAAAATCCAAAAATTTCATAAAATCCATAAAAAAATTCCGAAAATTTGGAAAATTCATAAATTTTTTTTTGAAAAATCAATAAAAAATTGAAAAAATGGAAAATTCATAAAAATTTCCGTAAAATCATAAAAAAATCAGTTCTCGGTTTAAAAATTTTTCCAAAAAAAATCAAAAATTCAAAAAATTTGAAAATTCACACAAAGGTCTAAAACCATCGTGGCCAGTCATAATAAGTGAAATTTGAATTTTTAGAAGTGCTTAAATGGTATTTTAAAAAATAAAAAAAATAAAAAAAATTTCAAAAATCCATAGAATGACTTAAAATCATCATGGCCAGTCATAAAAAGTGAAATTTGAATTTTCGAAAATGCCTAAGTGGCATTTTCGTGAAATTCCAAATTTAAGGGTAAAACCCCTCTAAAACCCTAAACCAAAAAATCTACTATGAAATGAACAAGCTATTAGAGCTTCATTAGGGTTTTGGTATTTTACTAGATTTTCATTTTGGTGGTCAAATTAGGATTGCTATGATTGATTTGCAATTATTTGTGCATTCAATTCTTGGGTGTTTAATCGTTTGTTCATGATTTGATTAGTGAATTGACCTTAGGGATCCGTGTGACACGTTAGACAAGCCATATCGTTCTTAGATACCAAAAGGGCATTAATGGTCTCAATTTGGGATCGTTAACGTAACCAAATACCTTATTCAAAATCTCTGGTTCGTAGGATCGTGGTACTTCTCCCGTATTTTGATTAGGTTTCTAGTCAACCTACTGAAAATGACTAGTGGAGACTCCAAATTTAAATTTAAATCAAATAAACCCCGCTGTCACGTGAGGTATGGTTTGGGAGAGGCCCATACAGAAAAATACCTCCATGTTAGCACGCGAGAGCGTGGTGCGATAGTTATGTGTGTATCAATTTGTGATTTTTAGTGATCAAAAAATTAATTCAAGATAAATCTGTCACAGGTATATCGGTTTTACATTTGTTGTGGTATTAACCATCTTTTCTTATATCCCAACATTGTGGTTATATGCTTATATAGTTTAATTTTCTTAGAATTAACATCCTTTTCATATATAAAGAAAATAACTTTCAATGTCTATAATTATTGATAATATTATTACAACTTTAACATACATAGTTTATGATTGATCAAATCCCTAGTAGCTTTTGTGTTTGATCGAATGTAACAATAATATATTTCACTTTTTGCAAACATGGTTTCTAGTTTTTCTTTATTTTATGTATCGCAAGATTATTATATAACTAGAATATCGAGTTAAATAGATAAACTAATAATACACACATATATAATATCTTGTCTTAATAAAAATGAAATTTCTTACATATTTCTACGTGTGAAAATTCTAGTAAACTATCTACTAGTTCAACTTAATCCTAACTGAAAGAACGAGCCACATGTTCACGAGTCAAAGAGCAACTAAAGAGTGGGGCTTTGAGTCCTTCAAACGCCCTATTGGTAGGGATCACAAATCGATTGCCCTATGGATGCCGGGTTGCAAACAATTTAAACCAAATGTCTGGCAAGACCCGTGGAAGTGTCCCATGTAAAAGGTTGTATAAAATTATATATCACACGTGAGAGTTTGTCATAAGTTCGCAAGAGTAAACAAGCAAATAAAGTAAGTCAACTTCTCAACCGATAATAAATGAATGCAAATCTCCTATTCTCAGGAATAATAGCAGCAAACAACTTCTCAAGCTTCAAGAGCTCTTAAACTCCAAGTTCCAACCTCCTGAAAACAAAACAACAGTAAGTATAGATGATCACACGACATTAGTTTTAAATTAGAATTACTAGAAATTGAAATCAAACAATTATTGGAAAATCTCACCACATATATATTCCTGTCACTTTAACTTGTAAAATCTATGTACCATCAATCTCCACGTTTACATGATCCATATCTAACAAAAAGAAAATAAATAAAGCATTCACTCATTAGATGTAATTCTAAGATGAAAAAATATGGACTTACCCCACTCAAACTTTTTGGCATTCTCGATGCACTCTTCAACATTAATCGGCTCGAGAACTGCTCTCAACCAATTTTGTGTGCAAATCAAAGCTTCCACGACTCTAGGAGATAAAGAACTTTGAAAACCATCAAGCACACGACCAGATGTACTGAAAGTCGATTCTGAAACAATGGTAGTTACAGAAATAGATAAAATATCCCGAGTCATCAAAGATAGGATTTTAAACTTTTGGCCAACCGTTCTCCACCACATCAAAATGTCAAGATCATGAGCATTTTCAAGTTCAGCTTTAAGATACCAATCCAGCTCAGATAAGTTACCCTCCAACTCCTTTTTCTCCTTGTTAAGAAAGGCTTCATACGAAGGCTCTTGCACATAGAAATCTAAAACCGCAATCTTCCCCTTCATTTCCCTCATTGCAATGAGGATCGCAACTACTACCGATACTAGTAGAACTCACAAGTTCACCACCCAAACTTTTATCACAAGAATCAAGAGAAGATTTCTCATAAAATGTAAACAAACGTTCCAAGGCGAACTTCACCTTATCAAACATCTCATCAACTATTGCACTATCATCATAAATGAGTTCTATAACAATATCTCACATAATTCATCTTTTTTTTTAGGGTCCAACGTTGCCACAATCAACGCCATCTTATTTACTTTCTCAAAACTCTCATAATATTTGTCAAATTTATCATTAATTTTTGCACCCATAACTCTCACCCTAGGATCCAAAGCCTTTGCCGCTTCTTTTAGATAATTATACAAAGAAGCTATCCCCTCAAAATAATAATTTGAAGTGATATACAAAGTCCCAAACATCTTGTTGGTGGCATCATAAAACTTCTTCAAAAATTTGCAAAGAATAATGGCATTTTCCCAATCAACACTATTTGGAGTATCAGAGTTAAATTCAGTTGAGAAAGAAATATCATATTCATCCATCCTTTCAAAAGCTTTTCTTAGCTTTATGGAAGTGTCTAACATTAGGTAAGTGGAGTTCCACCTAGTGAAAACATCAAGACAAACCAAACCCTTATAAGTGATCCTTGCACTCTTAATGCAATCTTTAAATGTTTTAGCTCTTATGGGGGAACTTCTCCCATACCTAACCATTTTATGAATACGTGTAATAGAATCACATACCTCAGCCAAGCCATCCCTCACAATCAAGTTTAATACATGAGCTATGCACCTCATGTGTAAAATTTCACCATCTAAGATCAATAGCCTATCTATTAAAAACTTTTCTTTCAAATAACCAATGACAATATCATTCGAACTAGCATTATCCACAATGATTATGGACACTTTTTTCTCTATACCCTACTTATAGATGCATTTCTCAACCTTTTTCCCAATATCACTGCCTTTATGACTAGGTATCACCACAAAATTGATAATTCTTTTGTACAATTTCTAGTTTTCATCAGTAAAATGTGTGCTAACACATAAATAGTTCAAATTCTGGCTGGTCCTCTCTTTTTGCTCCCCTCGTTCTGATTTTCATTTGGTCTCGACATTATCTCAGTCGGTATCAAAATCCCCAACATTGGTAGTTCACATTCCAGATTAGGGATTTAGGGTTTTATTTTTCTAGAGTTTTTAAGCTAGATTGACCAAACAAACAAACAACTTACAGATTTAGGGATTTAGTGAGTAGATTAGAGATTAGGTATTCAAACTTACTTGGAGGCTGTTGAGAAAAAAACCCTAATTAGTTTTGAAGAATGACAAAACAATCTTTTACTAACTAAAATTACACTTAAGTTATTTGATGCAGGTATATGATGAGTCATCAGACTTAGTCAATAAAAGGACTTTGTCAACAGACTCAAAATTATTCGTCAGATTTAATAAGTGTTATTTTTGGCAAGTTTATGCAGGATTATCAAATTGATATCTCAGGATATCCCAATTGGCAGTCACAATATCGTTCCTTAAATACGAAGAACTACATTTATGGAAACCTTGATTTGATTGTATAGGCGATCAAATCACCTGAAGATAATAGTTCTTCTTCTAACAGCTATGCATTTTCCTTTGGAAAGTTGATCCAACAGGTTGATTTAGGGATCAATCCTCTGAAGATTGTCCAACAGATAGATTAGACAGAGAGGAATATAAAAGAAGTACAAGCGTCGTACAAGAAAAAAAACTAGAATCGAGAATTTCAAAGTTTGAATAGAGCTTCGATATCACATACTTGTGATTACTGTATTCCACGTTGTGACTTTAGAAAGAAAATTACTTGAGTGAAAAGCGTACGTGATAGTATAGTCTATCGTCTGAGAAGCACTACTCTTGTAATTTTCTGGTGATTCAATAGTGACACATCCAACATGTTACCAGCGTGGAGAGTGGACTTAAGCTTGATAAAGCCAAACCACTATAAAGATTTGTATGAAGTATTCTCTATCCCTAAACTTTCATTTATTATTACTGACATATACTGCATATATATCTGTCAAACAAGTTCTTCTGAACATTAAATTAGTCATCAGACGCAATCAACTGATCATAATTTACATACAAGTTTGTAATTCGCATCCATCTGATATTGAACATACAAGTTGTTGAGCTCGACTATATTTATTCTGCATGTTTAAATTATTCAACTTGGTAAAATCACCTATTTACCCCATCTAGGTGATAGCACTAGCCATAACAATTGGTATCAGAGCCTAGTGCTCATTTTTCTTTGAAGTGTTATCTTACTTCTGAGCTAATGATTCTTGATGGCTAGTAATGCTGAGTCAGGTTACAACAACAGATCGCCTGACTTCACTAGAACTAAATATAGTGTCTGGGAAAACAAGATTACGACATTCATCATGGGAATAGATCAAGATATATGGGACATTGTTGAACATGGAATCATTCCAAACGTTGCAACCGAAACAAAATCTCCAGAAACTTCAAAATGGCAAAATGAGATACCTTCTGCTAAAGGAATTAGAGAGCAAATCAGACCTCAAGCTCTACCTCTCTCCGCCAAGGAAATTTCAAAAAGGATCCATCTGGATGCAAAGATCAGAACAACCATATATAACGGTTTAGCAAGTGTTGAGTATAAACGAATCGCAACTCTCAAAATTGCAAAAGAAATTTGGGATCGTCTCAAACTTGTTCATGAAGCAATAGAGAGAGTCAAGGAGACAAATCTCAACATTCTTATGGGGCAGTACGAGTCCTTCACTCAGAAACCAAATGAAACAATTTTTGAGATGCAGAGCAAATTCACTGAAATCGTAAATGGGCTTGAATTCCAAAATAATCCCATCGCAGAACCTATGATGGTGAACAAGTTGCTGAGAGCTCTTTCAAATGAGTAGAACATTAAAGTTTATATTCGAGAAACTCAAGGGATCAGACTACTTATAGTGGACGAATTTATCGGAACTCTTCAATCCTATGAAACTGAAAAGTTCTTAGAAACTGAAGAACCCAAAAGTAAAAAAATCCATAGTTTTAAAAGCTAACATTGATTATGATGACACAGATTCAGATTCAGATGAAGAGTTGGCTCAAATGGTCAAGAAATTGAGAAAAATGGCAAAGAAGGTGAAGATGAATAAGTCAAAGAAGCAATTCAAGAATTATGAGCCATCAAAAGCCAAGAAGTTAAACATTCATAAGAAATCGAGTGCCAAAGATGAAGAAAACAAGGATGTGACATGTTTCCACTACAAAAAGAACGGGCACATAAAGCCCAAATGTCCTCTTCTAAAACAGAACAAAAGAAAGTATGAACGATATAAGAAGGTTTTCAAAGTTGAAACGTGGAGTAATTCAGATGATGATGAAAGCGAACAAGAATATGCCAATAACTGCTTGATGGCAAATTCAGACTCAGAATTAAGTTATGATAAAGAAGACGAAGTAAGTAATTCCAAAATTCCTAAAGTAGTTGCAAATTATGTTGATGAATTAGTCTCTGTTAACAAAACTGCTTTCAAAAAGATTTCTGTATTGAAGAAGGAGATTTTGTCTTTAAAAAGTGCGACTGAAAACAAGGAAATTGATGAGTTAATTGCATACGAAAATGAATGTTTAAAAAAGGAAAACAATCTTTTAAAACAGCAAGATATTTCACAAAAAGATAAGATTGATTTTTTGCAAAAAGAAATTTCTAATATAACCAAGAAATTCTCAATGGGTTCGAAAAATCTTCAACATATTTTATCTATTCAAGTTCCTTATTACAATAAATCAAGTCTGGGTTTCGAGAAAAATATTGAATTGAAAAATACTTTGCCCAATGTCAAAGAAAGATTAAAGAAAAGACCTTCCAAATTTGCGCATAGAAATCACTTTCAAAAGCAATTTGTGAAATTCAATGGTCAAACTTTCCATAAAAGTTCAAATTGCGGTGATTCAAATCACTTTAAGAGTGATTGTCCTAAAGTTTGGAGATATGCTCAGAGAGACATTCTGAGAATGATTGATCCTAACTAAAATGGACCCAATAAAATATGGGTGCCAAAGAAAAAGTGAGTTACTTATCTTTTGCAAGTACCAAAGAAAAAAAAGAACAAGTGGTACCTTGACAGTGGTTGCTCAAGACACATGACCGGAGATCTTTTAAAATTCATCCAGTTAGAAAGAATTAAAGGAGGAAGTGTATCCTTTGGAGGCAACAACAAAGGAAAAATAGTTGGCAAGGAAACTGTCAGAATCAAAAATCTAATCATCAATGACGTCTCACTAGTTGAAGGTTTGAATTTCAATTTAATTAGTATTAGTCAATTATGTGATATTGGTCACAGAATCATTTTCCAAGAAGACAAATGCTTTGGGATAAGTAAAGACAACAAGCAATCATTCACCGGTCGAAAACATGGAAACATCTACCTACTAGACACAAAGTCTAATGACTTGCAATGTCTCGTCTCCATAAAAGAAGAATCTGATCAGCAGCAAAGAAAGCTCAAACACATTAGTATCAAGTTTATTTCCAAAATAACTTGAAAGAAACTTGTCAAAGGATTGCCAGAACGAAAATTCAAGAGCACCGAGTTGTGTTCAGCTTGCTCTAAAAGTAAACAAGGAAGAAGTTCATTTAAATCAATAAATTATGTCAGCACTAACCGAGCTTTATAGTTGCTTCATATGGATATTTTCGAACCTACTCAAACTCTAAGTCTTGGAGGTAAGAAATACTACTTAGTTATTGTAGATGATTATTCAAGATTTACTTGAGTATTCTTTTTGGCTCATAAAAGTGAAACATTTGAATATTTCTCAAAATTTTCCAAAAAGATACAAAATGAAAAGGGCTACACTATTTCGAGCATTAAATCTGATTATGGAAGAGAATTTGAAAATCAAAATTTTTCTTATTTCTATGATGAAAATGGTATTAAACATATTTTTTCCTCACCTTATACTCCTAAACAAAATGGAGTAGTTGAAAGAAAAAATAGAACTTTGCAAGAAATGGCTAGAACTCTTCTATTTGAAAACAAAACTCCAGTACATATTTGGGCTAAAACTATATAAATAGCTTGTTATATTTCAAATAGAATTTCGTCAAGACAAATTCTTGAAAAGACTCCTTATGAACTGTTCAAAAGTAAAATTCCTAATATCTCATATTTTCGGATATTTGGATGTAAATGTTTTACTCTAAAAAATCGGAGAAAGAACACTAGAAGCGCCAAAAGTTGTGTACGGCGCTCACTTTAGTGCCAAAAGTTTCAATCGGATCACTCAAGTGCCTAAAGTTGTGAACAACGATCACTTAAGTGCTACTTCGCCGGAAATTTGACGTGACATTTTTTTATTAATTTCTCAAGCCGATGTGGCTCGCCGGAGGCTGATGTGGCATTTCTTTTCTTTTCTTTTCCCTTTCTTTCTTTTTTCCTTTCTTTTCTTTTTTTTTTTCTTTCTTCTTATTTCCGATGGCCGGCGTCTGGCCACTGGCCATGGCCGGCCTCTTCGGGCGTCGCCTTCCTCCTGGCGAGGCTGACCTCTCCGGGCATCGCCTTCCTCCTGGGGAGTCTCAACGAGGCCGGCCCTCCCCGGGGCCACGGCGACCTCATCGGGCCTCTCTCGGAGGAAGGTGATGCCTCGGCAAGAGTCGACCTTGTCGGATCTAGCGAGGCGAGCCCTCGCTTGGGCTCGCCCTACCCAGGTGAGGGCTCGCCTTGCCAGATCCGGCGAGGCCGGCCCTTGCCGAGGCCATGGCGGCCTCACTCGGAGGAAGGCGACGCCTTGCCGAGGGCTGGCCTTGTCAGATTTGGCGAGGCAGTCGTGGCCTAGGCGAGAGCGAGCCCTCGCCGAGGCTCGCTTTGCCCAAGCAAGGGTCGACCTCACCTGGGCAGGGTGAGCCCCGGTGAGGGCTCGCCTCGCCAAATCCGTCGAGGCCGGCCCTCGCCTAGGCCACGACTGCCTCGCCGGGTCTCACTCGGAGGAAGGCGACGCCCGGCCATGGCCGGTGGCTGGCCTTCGGCCACCGGTCATGGTAGAAGAAGAAGAAAGAAAAAAATCAGAAAAAAAATATTTGAAAAATTGAATTATATACATGGAAATGCCACGTATCATTAAAATTTAAATATAAAAGCCACATATTAAATTTGGTCGAAATTTTTCGCCGTTGGCACTTAAGTGATCATTTTTTCTCCGATTTGACACTTAAGTGATCGCCGGCGTAAACTTTTGACACTTAAGTAATGCAAATGAAACTTTTGGCATCAAAGTGAGTGCCGTACACAACTTTTGGTACTTCTAGTATCCTTCCCCCCTCAAAAATCCTAATAATCGTATTGGCAAGTTTGATAAAAAGTCAGATGAAGGAATCTTTCTTGGATACTCAACAACAAGTAAGGCTTACAGAGTATACAACAAAAATACTAAAATAGTAGAAGAATCATTAAATGTCAAGTTTGAAGACTCAATCCAGACTCAACAAGATGATTCTAACACTGAAAATTCAACATCTGAAGAATTGATGGTAAGTGAAAATGATCAAAATCAAAGATCTAATAAAGCTCAAGAATCTTCAAACCAACAAGACAATGAAGAATAATTACATCTGAATGATGAAAACGATGATAGATTCAACAGAAACTAGAAGCAAAAATCTAGTCATCCCAAAGACCTCATTATTGGAAATTTAGATGAAGGAATCAAAACTAGAGCAAAGGCAAAAGAAGTCATAAATACGATGGTTTTCATTTCTGAAGTTGAACCAAAGAATGTCGAAGATGCCTTGAAAGATGAAAGCCGGATTGAAGCCATGCAAGAGAAACTTTTATAATTTCAAATTAATCAAGTATGGAAACTCATTCCTAGATCCAAAAATCATTCAGTTATTGGAACAAAATGGGCATTTCAAAATAAACTAGATGATCAGGGAAAAGTCTTTAGAAACAAAACAAGACTTGTGACCAAAGGATATTCACAAGAGGAAGGAATAGATTACGATGAGATGTATGCTCCGGTGGCTAGGGTAGAAGCAATAAGAATTTTACTGGCTTATGCTTGTTTCTGTGATTTTAAACTGTTTCAGATGGACGTCAAAAGCGCTTTCTTGAATGGCTATATCAAAGAGGAAGTATATGTAGAACAACCTCCAAGTTTTGAATCTCCTCACAAGCCTGACCAAGTATATACTCTCAAGAAAGTATTATACAGTCTCAAACAAGCACCACGTGCTTGGTAAGAAAGACTAAGCAACTTTATGAAATAAAATGAATTCACAAAAGGTAATGTAGACACTACCCTATTCATCGAAAGAAAAGGTAAAGATATTTTAATTATTCAAATCTATGTAGATGATATCATTTTTGGTTCTACAAATGAAAAATTGTGTAAGAATTTTTCTAAAATGATACAAAGTGAATTCAAAATGAGCATGATGGGTGAGTTAACTTTCTTCCTTGGGTTACAGGTTAAACAAACTAAAAATGGCATTTTTCTTTGTCAAGAAAAGTACGCTAGGGAAATTACGAAAAAGCTTGGTTTGGTAAATTGCAAAAAGACAGAAACTCCAATGTCATATTCCATTAAACTAGACAAGGATGAAAAAGGAAACCCAGTAGATAAAAAATTATATAGAAGCATGATTAGCTCGCTTTTATATTTAATTGCTTCAAGACTAGATATTCTATTCAGTGTTTGTTTGTGTGCAAGATTTCAATCAGAACCAAAAGAATCTCATCTTACTGTAGTAAAATGAATTATCAAATATGTTGGCACCAATCCTACACTTGGGGGGTTGTGGTATCCTAAGGAATCAAATTTTACTCTCACAATGTCGTTCCTTAAACACGAAAAACTACACTTACGGAAACCTTGATTTGATTGTATAGACAATCAAATCACCTAGAGATAATGGTTCTTCTTCTAATGGCTATGCATTTTCCTTTGAAAAGTTTCTCCAACGGGTTGATTTGGGATCAATTCTCTAAAGATTGTCCAACGGATAGATTAGACAGAGAGGAGTATAAAAGAAGTGTAAACGTCATACAAGAAAAAGAACTGGAATCGAGAATTCCAAAGTTTGAATAGAGCTTCGACCTTACATACTTGTGATTATTATATTCCACATTGTGACTTTAGAAAGAAAATTACTTGAGTGAAGAGTGTACGTGATAGTGCAGTCTATCATATGAGAAGAACTGCTCTTTAATCTTCTGATGATTCAATAGTGAAATACAGTCAACAGGCTACTAGCGTGGAGAGTGGACGTAAGCTTGATAAAGACGAATCACTATAAAAATCTATGTGTAGTATTCTCTATCCCTAAATTTTCATTTATTATTGATGACATTATACTGCATACATATCTGTCAAACAAGTTCGTCAAAACATCATATTAGTCATCAGACGCAATCATTTGACGACAACTTACATACAAGTTTGTAATTCGCATCCATCTGATATTGAACATATGAGTTGTTGACCTTAACTATATTTATTTCGCACGTTTAAATCATTCAATTTGGTAAAATCACATATTCACTCTCCTCTAAGTGATAGCACTAGCCGTAACAGAGGTAACCAAGAGCAAGGGCTAAAGGCGCGACCGTGTGGGAGTTAGCAGTCAAAGGACTCAAGGCCGTGAGTAAAGGCCAAAGAGATGGAGAGTCGGAGACGGTGAGGTGAGTGTCAACCAAGAAGAGTGAGAGAGTAAGCGTAAGGCGAAAGCAAAATAATGTGTTTCTCTATTCAACATGAGGCTGTGAGCGTCAAGTGAGTTAGGTTTAGTTTAGAGATTTAGGATTTTTTCTTTTTAAAAAAATTAAATAAATATATTATATTATATTATATCATTATTATATTACCGATCCAGTCTAGGTGGACGGATGGGCGATTCCACACCTGAAACCAAAAATCGGACCGGTACCCACCAGTTCCCAAAAATTGAAACTAGAAACCGGTTCCCTTAGGAACCACCGGTTTCGATCAGGCTCCGAGCGATCTCAGGCGGTCCAAGTGGTTCCCGGTTCTTTTGCACACTCCTATTACCCAGACAGTAGCAGATCAAGATATAAAATAAATAGAGATTTTCTCTTTTCGGGGCATACTTCTACTCTCGCCCTTCTCTCTCTCCAATCGTGATCTAAGCTGCCTTCATCCGCTAAGAACGAGCGGCTTCACGTCTAGCAAGGGATAGTATCCCAAACAAAACAAAAGCATATGGAGGCATAAGCCTAACTCTCCTCATAACAAGGAATCGGTTGGTCAAAAAAGAAGTAAAAGAGCTCAAGAAAGAGGTACTAAGATTAATTTCTTTGAATTGCATAAGTTTTTATTTATCCTACTTTTAAAGAGTCTATAATCACACTAATTAACTATTTTTTCGTGGCTTTTTTAATTACGTAGACAATGTAATTTCGAATTACCAAATTATGTGTTCATGCCTCACAGATGGCTATCTTTATTTGCAACCATAGCATCTATAGTTTTCTGACTATGGTTTTCATCTTTTCATTTATTTTTAACACCTTATAACAAAACAAAGTAAACATTCGCAAGTCAAAAGTTGTCCTAAACACGGGGAAAAATAAACTTATGACCGCCACCATCAATACTTATGCTTTCTAAGTTATAATTTGTTAGCCTCTATTGTACCGAAAAGTTCTATTTCATTTTTTTTTAGTAACTTTGGAAAGAAGAGATCTTAAATTAGCAGGTATCATTTATTTATCTTGTATTTTTTTCATGTGGAGATTTTTAATTTGGTCATTAATTTATTAGCCAAAATTACACTCAAACATGTCTTTTAGTTTTATTTGTTTTGTGATATGCAAAATAGTTTTAAATTGTGGAGATCAATAATTGGATGGATTTGAGACTGACTTTTACAACAAAGTTACCCCCACTTCATGAATTTTTAGATAGTACATAATCCGTGCAATACAGTTGTTACACAACCCACTTCCAACAATATTAATAGCATAATTATAGTTTGAAAATGAATAAATATTTTGAATTAAGGGTAATGTACGTGGTATAAAAATAAAATCACACAAGCTTAAATTACACAAAGCTAAGCTTGTGTATTCAAAAGTAATCACTTCTACTTCAATTGAAGTCCAGTATTCCTCCATCAGAGTCTTGCAAGCATCTCTTTCAGAGTCAAGCGCAGACAATTGAAGAACCTCTTCCCGCAATTGATCATCAAGAACGTGGAAGAAATTCAAACGTGATCCCCATGCTATGGAAGCACTCAATCTCAAATTGTCGACAAATTTCCCAATTACACCAGATCTGTATAGAAAATACATTCGCAACGATTCAAATTATTCATGGTTAGTCCGCCTTAATTCTACTTCTAATTTAGCAGAGTGAAGCTCGAAAATACATTCACAACAATGTGTTTCTTTTCTTTTTACTCCATGAATTGTTCCTACTTTTTGTATACATAAATAATGACATGGTAGATGCCCCTTAAATTGTCACATCATTTAGTGAGAGTGCTCGATAAGCTTTTGGTACATCTAACCTTACTTTGAGAAGCGGTGCTGAAAAATTGAAAGATGCTCCTAAAGAAAGATAAGTAGTAATCAAACCAATTTGATTCCAAGAGTATGAAATAAGTAAATCATCCTAAACCAAGGTTTAAGAAACATGAAACATGCAATATCCTATTACCCAATTAAAAGAAAACCTAAATAAAATAAAGAGTATCCGATAAAAATAAACCGAAAGATCCTAACCAAAGGTTAAGAAACATGAAATATGTAAAACCCTTGTACCCACTTAAAAGAAAACCTAAATAAACTAAAGAGTATCCTATAAAAATAAACCAAAATACACTATGGAGAATCGCAAGTAGCTTCAACAGCAAGTCTATAAACATTCTGATGGCATCCCGTGGGTCCGAAAGTGTTCTCCGAAACGTCAAGCGTACAGCTCTCTTGCCCAAGACATTGCTGCAAAAGACCGATTTATATCTTAGTTTGTGTCTTGGAAAAAATAATCCCCAAAATAACCTAAGCATTCAATAATAGTAATTAGGAAAAGGGTATTTTATTTGTTCATTACCTTCTGAATGACGGAGAGCGTGTTGGGAGCTTCGCAGCTACCCCTCGCGTAAGACCCACAAGCACCTGTCGGCTCGCCGAAGCTGGCAAACCGGATTTCCGACATCACGCGCCCGCCTTGGCACGACAGCTCCAGCTTCTTCCCCTCATCAGTAGTGGCGCAGATCGTCCCGGCCGTGACAGTCTGGAACCTCACATGGAGCGGCGTGCCGCCGAACTCCTCGAAAAGTACCAGCTTGTTGCCATCGTCTTCAAGGAAGGACCGTGGGATGTGATACCTACACGAGCAAAAATCATCATCCATAGTCTCAACAAACCCTAAAAACAACATGTCTTATGACGAAAGAAATTCACAATAACAAGTGGATGTCTACTGTTTATTACCATCTTTGACTAGGTTGCCCGCAATTGGTCAAGCACTTGTTGGAATTATAGGCTCCACGGTAATCGCAGGTTGTAGTGCAACCATCCTCACCAGCAACGTAGCTCGGCCAGAACCTGCCAATGTTGTGGCCGTTGACCCAAGCAACGCCTTTGCCAAGCCCTTGCAAGTCCACGACCACAGGGTCACTGCCCAAAGGAGCCTTGAAGGTTGTCTGACGAAATTCCAAAGAAAAAATACGGTGAATCAGCAAATTCAAGCAAATAAATCAAAGGGTCCGGGTAAAAACCTGTGACATCCCGAATTTAGGCCCATTTTTGGGATGTATAAAACGCGTAATTTGTCAGTGTGCTTATAGTAAAATCTCGCCCGGGAACTGATCACTCCCGGTAATCTTTTTTAAATTAGTGATTTCGCTAGAATCGCACTCGATCAAATTTGACCGTTATTTAGACCCTGAACTTGGCAGTCGATTTTCGGGAGTTTCAGGACGAAATAAATTGGACGGTGTCAATATTATGGTAACCAGCGTTGAGATTGTCAGGAATAGTGGAAAAAGATGAGTTTTTGACCGAGTGCAAATTTGGACCAGTAGACCTCCCTCGTTATAGTTTGATGTAATTAATTTGGCATTTGTCCCTTTTTATATACGAGGCTTATTTTGGACCGGTAGATCGTTTTCGATTTTTAATTTGGGCATTCGGATCGCATTTAATATTTGAATGAAGTTTTTTTTAATTATTTATCTCTCTCTCTTTCCTTCTCTCTCTCTCCTTCTTTTCCCGCTCGAGTCCCTCCTGTCCCGTCTGTCTTCTCTCTCTCTCTTTCTCTTTTCCCCGTGCACGTCTCCCCCATGCAGCCGAGCGCCCCCCCTTGCGTCTGACTTCTCCATTTTCCCATGCAGACCGACCGTTTCCCCCCCCCACTCTCTCTCTCTCTCTCTTCTCCCCCATGCACGTTCCTGCCCCCCCTTGTCAGACCCACGCCCTCTCTCTCTCCTCTCTTTTCCTTCTTCCCTCTTCTTATTTCCTTTCTCTTCTCCCTCCTTCCTTGCATGCGACCGCTCCTCCCTCTTCTGCAACTCGCCGACCGGACCTCCACCGCTCGCTGCGCCTCCGCCCTAGTCGAGCCGCGTCGCCGCCCGTCGCCGCTCGGCCTCCCTTGCCGGCCACCCGAGCTGCACGCGGGTGCCGTCTCCGCCCGAACCAGTGGACGTTGCAGCTCGTCCTTCCGCCGCGACCGCCGTCCATCTGGCCCGATGCCGCTGCCTCTGTTTCTTCTCCTTGCTGCCCGGCCGCCGTGCATGGCCCCCAGCCACCGTCTGCCGTCCGTCCGGCGCCACCCTCGCCCGACGCCGCTGCTTCTGCTTCTCCTCCTCGCTGCATCGGCCATCACCGTCGCCGCCGCGAGCGAGCCCGGCCTACTGCTCGAGCTCGCCGCTCCCGGTCGCCGGGGCTCGCCAGCTCGCCGCCCGCCGGTTCAGCCAGCGTCCCCGTCGCCACCGCGAGCCACCTCACAGCCGCAGCTCACCGGGCTGAACTCCCCCTCCCCCGGTTCGGCTCCGCTTCGCCCAGCCACCGTACACCGCCGTTCCGACCGCCGTTGCTGCCTCGTTCACCACCACCCGGCGTCCCTTCTGTCACCGACCGCCGCCGTGCCGCCCGGGCACCGCCGGCTCCGAGCCCTCGCCACCCCCAGCTCTCTCTCTCTCCCTCGCCACCACCACCCCGGCCGACTCTCCTCTCTCCCTCTGAGCTAGTCGCCGAGGAGCCGCCCCGCCCGTCGCCGCCGTGGGCCGCCGCGGGAACGCCGGAGCTGCTGCTGTCCCGGCGACGTTGCTGCCTCTGTTCCGTCCATCTCGCCGTCACCCGCCTTGCCACAATTCCTGCGACGTTGCTGCTGCTTCCTTCCCCTTGTTTCTCTCCCGTTGCCGTCGCCACCCGCCGTCGCCGGAGCTGCTGCTGTTCCGGCGAAGCCCCTGCCCGCCCCCTTTGCCGCTGAGTCGCTGCCACCTCGACCGGAGCTCCCTTGCCGCCGCCGTTGCCCGGCTGTGGCCGGGAGCCTCGCCGATCGCCGCCGTTGCGGCTGTCCCGACGATTTCCCCCGCTGCCCAGCCTCGCCTTCTTGCTCAAGTCGAGGTAAGCGACACCCTAAACCTCGTCTAGGACTTTGCGCATCATTAGACTTATTTAGGGGTCGTATAGGGTGAGTTTGACGGCTGATTAGGGGCTGTTCGGGGCTGATTTAGTGACTGTTTAGTGCGATTTGGTGGCTGAATTGTGGGCTAGCTCGAGGTGAACGAATGGGCCAGAGTATGGGCCAAATCGAGGCGGTTATTCGCTGATTTTATGGCGGGTTTGAAGGTCGCATGATGCTGAAAATTTATATCGAGTTGATTAGTTGTTTGCGTGTGATTCAATGTTAGATTAGCGATTGTCCGAGTTGTTTATTTGTGGCTGAATTGAGGGGGAGGATTCGATGGTTGGTTCGGCAATTTTCGAGTGGCGATCGTGATAGGTTGTTTTATGAGTCGAGTGGAGCGATGTGCGGGTGGAATCATGGCTGGATTGGTGGTCATTAGTGCTGGAAATTATGTTAGGTTCATTGGGTGTTCTTGTATGCTTTAATGTCCGCTTGGCGACGGTTCGTGTTGTTGTTCGTGGTTGAATTGATGCCTATTATGTGAACTGTGGCTTGGTGTGATTAGAATGAGTGGCGACTGAGCATAATATGACGATAATTGAATTGTGATTATGGATTGCTTGGTGTAACTGGCGTGAAATTGATTGAATTGAATGGCGTGTGCTTGCCTGTCGATTTGAAGCCCGGATCAATCGGAGGGCTACGGACTTGGGACGTGTTGACGGCGGTCCGTGTGAAGGCATGACTGGCCGAGGTGCCAAATGGATGCGGGCTTGAGACGTGCTGACGGTGGCCCGTTAAAGGTGTGATAGACCGGGACGTGTTACATCGGTCATTGGAACGATTGATTGTGTGGCTTGGGACGTGTTGACGGCGGCCACTGGTATAGTATGATTGATATGGCTTGGGACGTGTTGACGGCGGCCATTGGTTTGATTGATTGTGCGGCTGGTGAGCCCGTGAGAGGAAAGTTGGTTGGACGCGTGCATGCGACTTGAGTGTGATTGAAATGACTGGTTGAGTGTGACTGGATTGACTGGTTGAGCGTGCGATTGGATTGGCTGGTTGAGCGTGACTGGATTGATTGGTTGAGCGTGTGATTGGATTGGCTGGTTGAGCGTGTGCTTGAAGTGGCTGGTTGAATGTGTGGTCTAATTAGTAAGGTGAATTGCATGCAAGTGTGGGTGGCGTTTGAGCAATTACGATGTGCTATTTAGCTATTATTATTGCATTACCATGTTATGACTAACGTGCAGTGTTGGCAAGGGCTTGATGACGAGGTAAGTTCAATAATGCGAATTTTATATCTTATGAGGTAGATTGCATGTACGACTTGTCTGGGTACGCATTGGTCTACGTAGGGTATAGGGAGTTGCTTATTGAGACTCGTTCTCACGCTTATTATATAACCATTTCAGATCCGCGACCATGAGTGACTGAAGACGCTTCAAGGGTACCTCGGAGATCGAAGACGGGTCAAGTACCCGGTATTTTGAGTTTTCCCCTTTGGTAGAAAAGTTAAGTTTGCGAGCAGTGGTCCCTTTTGAGGAATGTGGTCCCGTTGTTGTGGCCTAGCTTAGGGAATTGTCTTTTGTGGACGTCGAGTGTATTCGTCAAATGTAAGAATTTCAGTTATTTGTTTATTGCCATTGATGCCCCTTGTCATTGTTAATTGTCCGGGTTGTTCCTATTGGTTTCCGCGTGTGCTTAATCTCTGATGTTTGGGTTGGGTCGGCGACGTGCCTGGGACGTCGCATTCAATGATCGACCATTGAGGGGTGTCGCGAGCTCGTTAGGGTTCGGGGCGTGACAAAACCATTCCTCTCTTTTTACCTTGTACCATATGAACAATCTGTTGGAAGGTAGATTGTAAGATTTCCATCCATGTTGGTGACGAGCGTTGTCCAATTGGAGTCCCTTTACTTCCATGCCGTTCAAGCCCACCTTGTACGTCCACGGGTTGGTCGACAAGTCCTTGGTCACCTCGTCACTTTGGCCTTTGTTGCCGATCAGCTTCACCGGGCCGTGAATCCCGACCTTGGTTGTGTCAAAGTTGGCCCCATAATTCTGCTCGAAATATTATCAAGCAACCAAATTAATGAAAAACTATAAAGCAAACTTCAATTTTTTTTCAAAGAAAGTTCTGTAATATAAATTTTTATACTTGCAAACCAACGGTGACACTGAGGAGCGAGATTGTGTTGGTTTTGCCAAGCTTCAGTTTGATGTCTTTCTCCATGATGAATTCCAAGCGATCACTTGAACCCCACTGAGACCCTAGACTCAGATAAAATTTAACCTCAACGTAAGTAATAAGAAGCAACCCTTGATACTAATCACTGTATTTTATAGTAATTGACATAATTAAATGGAGATTATATAGCTAAGAGCTCGACTCACCGACGTGCTTCCCGTTAGCAAAAGCATGAACGATATGTCCGTTGGTGTGGACATGCAAGGTTATCTTCTTGCCCATGAGACTATCGTTCTTGCTCAAATCAAGACTGTATAACATTCATGAAGAGGCCATTAAAAACTGTGGTAATTCCATAACCAAAACAACCAAAAACACCATATAATACATCAGAACATTCATTGTATTTACCTAGTTAGATACCACAAGTAGTCGCTAGTGTCATTAGTGACGGTCTTTTGATCCAAAAGCTCGTTCACGGTCATCACACTTCCTTTAGCTAAGCCATCATGCAAGTGCTCGGGATGCTCGGGCCTCCAATCCCATGTCAATTCGTAGGGCTCCGTTTGATCGTCAGCTTCATTGGGCAGTTTCACCATTAGCGACTGTTGGGTATTAACCTGCACAACATTTAGGGTTTCATCAGCACTAAAGTACACATGAAGAGCTTTAGCAATGTACCGAATTCAAAATGTAAGAGTCCGATTTTCACCTTCGCCGTGTTGTAGACCTCGGTGTAGCAGTCGGGGAGGATGCTGACGGACCAAGCCGGGACTGTGTAATTGTTCCCCATGAGATTGACGGTGAAGTCTTGGTTCGAGTTGGCATTGCCCAGGAAGCAAATTTGCTTCCCGTCGTACATGTACACGGTGCCCTAATCGACCAACGTAAATATATATAATTATTATCGGGGACATCAAGGAGACTATGTTCTATTAATTTCAAATCTCAATTAATTAGCTAAATTACTCACCGACATCATGTTTCCGTAATCCACATCCCTCTTCACTCCATGCGTAAGGATCTCCTCCATGGACATGATCAATTCGTGGAGCCGTTTCAGATGTCCCCATTTTGGTTGATTCAAGTTACCTGTCGAACGCGATGAGTATTAGCAAAAAAATTGAACAAAAATTGCTTTTTTTTGTTTATAGCAATGGAAATTGAAACTAAAAAAACAGGTAAATAAAAACCATATTCATCAAGTGGTGCATCATAGTCATATGATGTGGCGATATAGGGACCGCCGGCTGTTCTACCAAAGTTCGTTCCGCCATGGTACTACGAAGGGAAAAAAGTAATTGTCATAAGTACATTAAAATAATATAATTGTAATAAGTATATTAATAGATTAATATATATATACTTACCATATAATAGTTCTGAAGCGATCCACCATATTGGAAAAATCTTGCTACAGCAAAAGCAAGATCCTCGGCAGTCCTATGTGGGTCCTTCATACCCCAATCCTTGAACCTAGTTAATTTTTCAAATTAAACCCGGTATTAGAAAACTATATTTTGGACACTACAAAAAAATTTGGAAGCAAATAATTTTTCCCTTACCATCCAGACCAGTTCTCAGTCCACCATTTAGGACTCTTAGGATTATTAGGAGAAAATTGGTCGCAATACCATCCATTACATGTATTGATCTGCGCAAGTAAACGAAAACATGTTAATTCACTCAAAAATAATTCTTTTCTTTGGAAATTTCACATTATATTGATGAGTGATTACAATTAATCATACCAAAGGCGATGGGGCGTCATTCTGTTGACACATGATCCATGGAACATCAACGCCATAACTTAGGGCCAATTGCGCACACCAATTCATGTATGACTTCCCGTTGTTGCCATAAGCCCATTCCACGTTTCCGTACTCATTCTCAATCTTGACCAAATCACAAAGTAAATCTCAAATCAATAAATCAAAATTAAACCACTTAATTAACACGCAATCGATTTAATTTTAAGTGAAAAAGGTTAGAAGCTAGACAACAGTCAAACCACTTAAATAAAACCCAAAAAACAAAAATTAACCGAGTATGAAAGTCGATTTACATACCTGAGCAACGATGATAGGGCCACCTTGGATAGCAAAAAGATTATGCCTTTTCATCATGTCTACTATCACCGTGACAAACGTTTTCATCTCATTCTAAATTACAGTACAAAATAATAAAAAAATCCATCAGAAATTCAAATTAGAGATCTTGAAGTTAAAAAAATTGAAGCCAAAAATTGCATAAAAATTATATTACCTGATAAACGGTGTTGTTTGTTCGCATCTCTATACCGGGCAAACTATGCAACCAGACGGGAAATCCTCTGAATATAAAAATTGGAAGCAAAAAATAATAATTATCATTATATGACTCATAAAAGGAAAAATAAGGCAATGCACGTTCATAAATACTAATGCAATTCCAAAAATTTTAACAATAATTACCCGTAATTCCACTCCGCACATACATACGGGCCAATGCGAAGAATGGCGTAGAGCCCGGCATCTTGAATGGTTTTGATAAACCGGACTAGATCCTTATTTCCGTCGAAGTCGTACTAAAAACAAGAAAGCACCCCACCACATAAACGAGAATTAAATTCACAATTTAGAGTAAAAATTTACGAGATAAAAAAAAGAGAGTAAAATTCACAACGAAATAAAGAGTAAATTAGTAAAACATAATAAGTTCTTTAAAAATTGTTGAAATACCTGACGGTACAGGGGCTCGTGGGCATTCCAGAAAACGTAAGTCTCAATGGCATTGAGGCCGCCTTCTTTCGCTTTTCTAATGAGATCACCCCACATCTAACAAAAAAATTGAAAAAATTAAAGATTCAATTAGAATCTGAATTTGCGAACTAATACATAACAATTAGCACAAACACGTCGAAAATTCAGCAAAGTCACTTGAAAAAAACTATAAAAACACCAAAAGGCTTTTACCTCAGGAGTGCTACGAGGGTAATGAATCGAACCAGAGATGATGATCTTGCTCCGACCATTGATCTTGATCCCCCTTTCATCGTACGAGACGTCAAGAGGGATTGCAGAGGCGACGAGAAGGAAGCTCAGAACGCTTAGAACAGCAGCAAACCTCATACCGAGGGTCGCCATGTCCGTCCTACCAGCACTATTTCTGCTCTAAACTCTGCTTGCAGAACTGCAATTGCAGACTGGGAAACTCGCAACGCAGCACTATATATATAACGAGAGCTCGCAACAGCACTCGGAGAAGGAGGAAAGGGTGAGACTTATCGAGTGTTTTGGGATTAAGACGAATTAAAATCGTTCTTATCTGACTGGATAGGGTTTCTTGTTACGAAGTATTATCCATGTACGAAATTAATGATTAGTTAGTATCTTAATCGGACGATGTTCTGTCGTTTTCTAATTTGGTTACCAAACCATTATGGACGAATGTCGAGACTTTATCTTAGTAAACGAAATTGCATCCTCAATTCGAAAGATAGAGTTCGAGAAAAACAAGTTATTCTCGCTTAACTAGAATTAGGTCATCCTCGAGACGCGATAAAATTTGAATGTTTTTATATTTATGTGCTTGTCATTATCTAAATTCTAAAAGATGGTCTCTTAAGTTTTTTTGTCATGTCTTAATTTCTAACACGACAGCTTTTTCCTTTATAGGTGGAAGACGTGATGTGGGAGGTGATGTTTCCTCTGATTAATTGGAGTATATGCATTGTCTTCTTTTTAATTTCTTGTTGACAGCTATTTAAATTCTTTATCTGTAATTATAGTTTTAGGAAAAGATGCTGCAATGGATAAGCAAGATCATGAACCAAGAAGTTTGAAATCGTGGTGTTTGTTGTTGCGAGCCTCAATGTCCACTTTATCTTATTTTCTAACAAAAAAGAAAATTGATCCGGCCTATTTCACTATGATTTAATTGGCTACATGTACACCTTCGCAAGTACACAAAAAAAAAGGTAATACATTTTTAAAAATTCAGCAAATTTTTTTGAAAAACCTCAATTGAACAAAATAATAACATGTCTAGGTCTGATGATGGGAATAAACTTGGGTTTGTCATAGTTTCAGTTAATCGATGTTTTTGGTCTGAAAATATTGATATGTTAACTATAGCATATACCATTCAAGCAAATCCGTATACTTTGAAAATAAATTTCCGGCACATACAAGTCTATGAATTTTTTCTTTTATATCATAATCCGAATAAATTGGAAATTAAATAATACATGAGAATATATCAAGAAGATACATTATCTTTATCTAAATTTTAAAATTTGATTTCGATAAGAAAACAAAACTCAGAGAAAGGCAAATCAATAAGCTAATGATTATTTGGTCGAACGTGGGTCGGGCATGGCAATCACAAAAGCAAAGTGAAGTGACACGTGCCGAGCATGAGAGCGAGCATTTTCTCAATTTTTCCATTAAACATTTGTAATAGAATTACAGATACGAAAGCAAAAGAGAAAAACTACCGCATCCTTGGACACAAATACTTCATAGGCGGATCTGGGAAACGATCTACTTATTATCTTTGGTAAGATTTCATATGGAAGTACGTTTGCACAATGAAAATATATATTTAGGACACTAACAAGAACAAAGGATAAATGGCGTGTTTGTTTCGGTGAAAATATTTTTCGGAAAAGTGTTTTCCAGACTTTTAGTTGTTTGGTTATCTAAAAATGATTTGGTCAATGGAAAATAATTTTCAGTCAACATAAATATCATATTTAATTTTCGAAAAGTGAATTCTTGGACGTGAGAAGATGAAAACATTTTACCTTTACCAAAAAAAAAAAAAAAAATTTACCCCTCTTTATCGGGTTCGCTCTCACCTTTGGTCTTCTCAAGTATCTCCCGCCTATGTGAGGTACGCTCGCTCTTCCTTAGCTCTTTCGCTCGCTCTTCTTCAGATCTTCTTCACCGACGCTCTTCTTCTTTGCTGTTAAAGGTCGAGTTCGTCTTCTTCACCATTGAAGGTCCAACTCGTCTTGAATGACGCTCAACACAGCTCCAGGTTCTCTCTCCCCTCTCCGATTTGAAAATAATCTCGGAAAATTTGATCAATGCTTTACATCGTGGACTTGATGTTGATTCTCTGTGCTACGGTCGTTTGATTCTCGTTTCAGTTCATCTTCTGCAAGCAAAATTTTAGAAATCAGATCCTAGAGATTCCATTTATCTAAGCGCTTGACCTTTTTGCTGGATTTGTCGTTGATTTGCTCGAAATTTTCGGCGATGTATGCTTTTATGAAAACACATATCAAAGGTAATCTATCAAGATGAGTCGAGTTGGTTGTTGTTTCATGGTTTGATGAATATTCCACTTTTGTCATTGGTTAGGGTTCCGTTCTTGAGATATGTGCTTTTACGTGTAACATATCATGCCTTGTTAGGCAGAGTGATGGGTTTACATGTTTCTTCAGGAGTTGGTTCTGCTCTTGCTGAAATTACGACCCTATTTTTAGCTTTCTTAGGGCTGGATCTTGTTTGTGAGGTTGTTCTGTTGTCTTTTGTTTGTTAAAATGTCCAGAGGTAAAGAAAATCATTGATTATAAATTTTGTTGCAACACCTCGTTGAAATCATTCATAAGCCTTGTTGTTTAGAATCTATCATTGTGCACATGTGATGCTGCTGTTGCACTGAGTCTAGCTCTCTTGAGCAGTAAACTCAACGGAATCAAGTTTTGAATCGTGATAAGTCTAGCCCTCCTGAGACTTTGAACATGTTTGTTAAAATGTCTAGTTAAGCTGCACTTGTCTTTACTTTTTGATGATATTTTTTTATTTCATTTGAATGCTTGCAGTTGGGTTTACCTTTGAGATAAAACCTGTGTCTTTACTAACTCTGAGATTAAGAAATGAACCCTTTTGGTCTTTTGATACTCAAGTTGATGTGGTCTTAGCATGTTGTATTTTACATAACTTCATTATGGGAGATGACCCTAATGATCCTTTTATGCAAGAACTAAACATAGAGGTCGAATCTCAAAGTCAAGAAAGAAGACGTCAACAAACACAGAGAGGAGAGGGAGGAAAACAGAGTGGGCAGCAAAAAGAAACGGTATCACACGTGCAATGTGGGATGACTATAGTGGGCATAGAATGAATGTTTAATACTTGTATCTTCTTATAAGTTGTCTGTTGTTTTTAATGTGACATGAAGTATAGATTACTGTTTTGTGACTGAAGTAGTTTCTTGTTAATTCGAACTTGATTTACCACTCTACATCGTCGTGATGTTTCCCTTGTCTCAATAGTAAAATGACAATCTATTTTTGTGTTATTCTTTGTTTGTCACTATTTCTTGTGTTGGATATATCCAATACTATAGAAATGGGCAAAACTAGAGAAGGGAAGACCAAGCATTTCAATAGAAGAGAAAGTGGATATTGACAAGCATCTGACTTTGGATGTTTGTTCTGGATGGTATCTGAACATTATACTTGTTCTTTGATTACTTCTTGTAGTAGCTATCCAAGCAACTCTTTGTGGCACAATTTTTTCCTAATATTTCATTGGGAAGATAGAGACATTAGTACTAAACTCAACTATGAAATGTTTAGCTCATGTACTGCATGGGATATTGTGAGAAAAAAATGTAATGGAGACCTCTTGTTTTCTATCTGATTGCCTTTCGAAACTATACTTGCTATAGCAGCCTGAGAGACACGAACCTGCTTGGCAGCTTGGGTTGCTCGGCGAAACAGGTCCTCCGTGGAGTCCGCGGGCGGTTCAGGATAACTCGCGGAGGGCTATGCCGAAGGTGTATCTCTCTGAAGAGTGCCGAAAGTATTGAAGTGATCGATGCATCGTGTTGACTTGCTCTTGTAACTGGGAAATCAAGTCCATTTTTGATTTCCTATTGCAGAGTTTCTAATGCATAAGTAGCTCACAGAATTTCGCAAAGAGGAGTGCTAGAGATAGTTGCATGTCGCAAAGAGCGAAATGCACATAGAAAATTAGGAACGCCCACGATGGCGAGGTAACAAAGGAGAGATGTCAATGATGAAAGATCTTATAAGAGGGGCTAGAGACGGAGAGAGAGAGTCATTGGCAATCCGATGGAGCGCGATGGCAAGTGGTGAAGACGATGGAGACCGACGAGGATTTAGAAGAACACGTGTAGGAATTCAGGTTTCCTTTTCATTTTGAGGGTTTAAATTCTAGATTCACTAGATTGATCGAGAAAATCGATTTATTAAGTAGGGTTAATATCACGAAAAACCCTAAACTGGTACACCTGTGATAATACCCGAACTATTTTTTTGACGACAAAAAACTCCAAACTGGTACACCTGTGACAAATTTATCCCAAACTATTTTTTTTACTACCAAAAACCCCACACTGGTACACCTGTGATAATTTTACCCCCGAACTAACTTTTTGACCATTAAAAACCCCAAACTAGTATATTTGTGACAAATTTACCCTCTGCTAGTGTCTGTTAAATTATATTAATATCACAAAAAATCACAAAATTAATAAACTTGTGACAAATAGAGAGGTAAAATCCAAAATCGGTACACATGTCAATTTCCACGTGTCATTAAACTTAGCAATTTGACAGTAAAATTTAATGGAAACTAACGGAGAGTAAATTTGTCAAAGGTGTACCAGTTTGGGGTTTTTGGTTGCTAAAAAATTAGTTTGGGAGTAAAATTATCACAGGTATACCAGTATGGGGTTTTTGATGGTCAAAAAAATAGTTCGGGGTAAAATTGTCACAAGTGTACCAGTTTAAGGTTTTTTGTTAGCCAGAAAATCACATCAACAACCCTAATATAATTTCTAATTAACAAGCAATTCACTCAATATTTTTTTAATTTTCATTTATTTAAATGAAAGCTAATCTATATGCAATGACGTGCAAAAATTGACATGCGATTAATGCAACCTAACATGCAAACTATATGACATGCGATGACGTGACATAATTCTAATGACAAGCAAATGATTTATTTTTGGTATTTTCTAATGAAATTTGGAATAATGAAAATGCCTAAAATAACATGCAATTTAATGACTTCTTTTTTTGGTATTTTCTATTAAAATTCGAAATTAAAAAATTACCCAAATTAAGAATGCAATCTATCCTAAGGAAAATGATTTATTCTATCCTAAAGCAACTCAGTCTTTTTTATGGGGATTTTCATGAAAATTCGAAATTTAAAAATAACCAAAATAATCTATTAAGATTAGAATAATACCTAATTTAAACTAGGAAATAGATGATCTCAAGTCCTAATTTAAATTAAATAATTATCCTATTTTTTGGACAAATTTAAAATTTCTAGACATGCAAAACTCTAATTTAAATCCTAACTGATATTTTTTTGAATTTTCTTTTTTAAAGGAAATACATCAAACAGATAGATAACCACCACAATTAGAATCAATCTACGCGATCCGCAAGATTTGTTTCAAAATCGGATTACGCAAAGAGATCAAACTAACGGCCATATCTATAGGGTTATAGATATCGACGGAAAGTTGATCATTCAAATTTGAAAAGCGAATAAAATTCATTATCGTACCAAGTGATTATGGATAGGATATTGATTTTTCGTATCGCCGCATATCGTACCTTAGGGCTAAGGTCGGATAGTCCATATATGTTGCTAAATTAGGAAAATTTCCTAATTTTGAATATTTTCAAATATTGCAGACATTAGAAAATTATCATAAGATTTCTAATTACCCACCAAATATCCATGGAATATTCTAACATTCAAAAATTAGGAAGCCAAATATTCTGAAAATTGGATAATTCTTACCTAATTTGAAATATTTCCAAATTTGGATTTGCCGATGGATCGGGTTTGTGGATCGGGAACGGTGACGGTGGCGTCGGGATAGCGACGGTGATAGCGGCGCGGACGTCTCGGGACGGCAAGGCGGCACGGCGGGACAGCAACTCAGTGGGGCTGTTCCGGCAGCGGCGATGTGTGGCAGGAACAACAGTGTCGGTGCGCTGTGGGGTGACGGTGCGGCGGCGTCGGAAATCGTTGGTGTTGATGGAATTGGCTCGTCTCCGAGAATGAGATGCCTCGTTGTTGAGGCTTGAATCAAATTGAACTTCGTCAAAAGGGCTCCAACTGGACGTGTTGCTCTTCAACACGTGGGAAGTAGCAACAGCGCACGGTGGCCATCGTGGAGCTTGATGGATGTGCTGCTCTTCAATGTTGTATGTCTTCTTTCTTTGTCAATCTCCTAGACGACGCGAACTCTCCCTTGGTCAATGTTTTGAGTCTTTCCGTGAGAGTCTCCTTCAGCAGCGAACTCACTCTCCACCAATTGCAATCGGTTTTGTCTTCTTGTGAACCTGCAAACAAAAATCGTCTCTGACAGGGAGAGAAGGAGAGAAAAGGATGAACCCTTTTGCTTCTTTCTCCACTAAAGCCCTTCTTTGTTTAATTATTGCTCTATCATATGGAAGTTTGACTGAGTCAATATGATGTGAATAAAAGGCAGAGAACAAGCGAAGACACTAGTGAGCAGTGGATGGATCCGGAAAAATCGCAGATGCGATACCGAGGCTTCGGTATCGCGTGTTGGCTCGCCGGAAGAATCGTCGTGGACTGGAGCTCGTTGGTATAACGGATGGGCACCAGAAGAGCAGCAACGGACTCGATATTGGAGCAACTCCGGCGCGGCGCGACGGTGGTGTGGCGTAGCGCGGCGTGGTGGTGGTGCGGCGCGGGCGGTCTCCTTTTCTCTCTCACTCACTTTTCTCAAAATTTTCTCGTGTGTTTCTCTAAAACATCAAATCTGAAAAATTCTTAGAGCCCCCTCTAAAAATCTGACCTAATGACATACTTATAATGCTAATCTAGGTCAATTAGATGGGCTTGTTAGTCCTAATAGGTTTAGGCTTGGGCTTAGGCTTTAACTTAATTCAAATGGGCTGAATGAACTTGGGCTTTTATTTAATTAAACACAATGGAGTAAATTAAGCTCAAATTAAAACAACCGAGCCCGTTTAACTTGTGACTTTCAGCCCTTGCCTTCCGAGCGAGCCGAGTCTCGTTCGATGAATTTTAAGCTCATTTACCAATGCCGGTCCGATGCGGAATGCAATTATTCTAAATGAACTTAAACTATATGCTTATGCAATTTAAAATATTTTTGTTAAGGGGTTAAAAATTTAATCCCTAATTTTCTATGCAAATGATGACTAAATGGTTGGCAAAATTTAAGTGTCAACACCTAAGTGGCATTTTCGAGAAATTCCAAATATAAGGGTAAAACCCCTATAAAACCCTAAACCAAAAAATGTACTATGAAATGAACAAGCTATTAGAGCTTCATTAGGGTTTTGGTATTTTACTAGATTTTCATTTTGGTGGTCAAATTAGGATTGCTGTGATTGATTTGCAATTATTTGTGCATTCAACCGTTCTCCACCACATCAAAATGTCAAGATCACAAGCATTTTCAAGTTCAGCTTGAAGATACCAATCCAGCTCAGATAAGTTACCCTCCAACTCCTTTTTCTCCTTGTTAAGAAAGGCTTCATACGAAGGCTCTTGCACATAGATATCTAAACTGCAATCTTCCCCTTCATTTCCCTCATTGCAATGAGAATCGCAACTACTACCGATACTAGTAGAACTCACAAGTTCACCACCCAAACTTTTGTCACAAGAATCAAGAGAAGATTTCTCATAAAATGTAAACAAACGTTCCAAGGCGAACTTCACCTTATCAAACATCTCATCAACTATTGCACTATCATCATAAATGAGTTCTACAACAATATCTCACATAATTCATCTTTTTTTTTAGGGTCCAACGTTGCCACAATCAACGCCATCTTATTTACTTTCTCAAAACTCTCATAATATTTGTCAAATTTATCTTTAATTTTTGCACCCATAACTCTCACAATATCATTCGAGCTAGCATTATCCACAATGATTATGGACACTTTTCTCTATACCCCACTTATAGATGCATTTCTCAACCTTTCTCCTAATATCACTGCCTTTGTGACTAGGTATCACCACAAAATTGATAATTCTTTTGTACAATTTCTAGTTTTCATCAATAAAATGTGTGCTAACACATAAATAGTTCAAATTATGGCTAGTCCTCTCTTTTCGCTCCCCTCGTTCTGATTTTTATTTGGTCTCGACATTATCTCAGTCGATATCGAAATCCCCAACATTGACAGTTCACATTCCAGATTAGGGATTTAGGGTTTTATTTTTTCTAGAGTTTCTAAGCTAGATTGATCAAACAAACAAACAACTTACAGATTTAGGGATTTAGTGAGTAGATTAGAGATTAGGTATTCAAACTTACTTGGAGGCTGTTGAGAAAAAAACCCTAATTAGTTTTGAAGAATGACAAAACAATCTTTTACTAATTAGAATTACACTTAAGTTATTTGATGCAGGTATATGCTGAGTCATCAGACTTAGTCAATAAAAGGACTTTGTCAACAGACTCAAAATTACTCGTCAGATTCAATAAGTATTATTTTTGGCAAGTTTATGCAAGATTATCAAATTGATATCTCAGGATATCCCAATTGGCAGTCACAATATTGTTCCTTAAACACGAAGAACTACACTTATGGAAACCTTGATTTGATTATATGGGTGATCAAATCACCTGAAGATAATGGTTCTTCTTCTAATGGCTATGCATTTTCCTTTGGAAAGTTTCTCCAACGGGTTGATTTAGGGATCAATTCTCTGAAGATTGTCCAACAGATAGATTAGACAGAGAGGAGTATAAAAGAAGTGCAAGCGTCGTACAAGAAAAAGAACTAGAATCGAGAATTCTAAAGTTTGAATAGAGCTTCGATCTCACATGCTTGTGATTACTGTATTCCATGTTGTGACTTTAGAAAGAAAATTACTTGAGTGAAAAGCGTACGTGATAGTGCAGTCTATCATCTGAGAAGCACTACTCTTGTAATTTTCTAGTGATTCAATAGTGAAACACATCCAACAGGTTACCAGTGTGGAGAGTGGACTTAGGCTTGATAAAGCCAAACCACTATAAAGATTTGTATGAAGTATTCTCTATCCCTAAATTTTTATTTATTATTACTGACATTATACTGCATATATATCTGTCAAAAAAGTTCATCAGAACATTAAATTAGTCATCAGACGCAATCATCTGATGACAATTTACATACAAGTTTGTAATTCGCAGCCATCTAATATTGAACATACGAGTTGTTGAGCTCCATTATATTTATTCTGCATGTTTAAATCATTCGACTTGGTAAAATCATCTATTTACCCCCTCTAGGTGATAGCACTAGCCATAACAATTGGTATCAGAGCCTAGTGCTCATTTTTCTTTGAAGTGTTATCTTACTTCTGAGCTAATGATTCTTGATGGCTAGTAATGCTGAGTCAGGTTACAACAACAGATCGCCTGACTTCAATAGAACTAAATATAGTGTCTGGGAAAACAAGATTACGACATTCATCATGGGAATAGATCAAGATATATGGGACATTGTTGAACATGGAATCATTCCAAACGTTGCAATCGAAACAAAATCTCCAGAAACTTCAAAAGGGCAAAATGAGATACCTTCTACTAAAGGAATTAGAGAGCAAATCAGACCTCAAGCTCTACCTCTCTCCACCAAGGAAATTTCAAAAAGGATCCATCTGGATGCAAAGATCAAAACAACCATATATAAGGGTTTAGCAAGTGTTGAGTATAAACGAATCGCAATTCTCAAAATTGCAAAAGAAATTTGGGATCGTCTCAAACTTGTTCATGAAGCAACAGAGAGAGTCAAGGAGACAAATCTCAACATTCTTCTGGGGCAGTACGAGTCCTTCACTCGGAAACCAAATGAAACAATTTCTGAGATGTAGAGCAGATTCACTGAAAATCGTAAATGGGCTTGAATTCCAAAACAATCCCATCTCAGAACCTATGATGGTGAACAAGTTGCTGAGAGCTCTTTCAAATGAGTGGAACAACATTAAAGTTTATATTCGAGAAACTCAAGGGATCAGACCACTTATAGTGGATGAATTTATTGGAACTCTTCATTCCTATGAAACTGAAAAGTTCTTAGAAACTGAAGAACCCAAAGGTAAAAAAATCCATAGTTTTAAAAACTAACATTGATTATGATGACACAGATTTAGATGAAGATGAAGAGTTGGCTCAAATGGTCAAGAAACTGAGAAAAATGGCAAAGAATGTGAAGATGAATAAGTCAATGAAGCAATTCAAGAATTATGAGCCATCAAAAGCCAAGAAGTTAAACCTTCATAAGAAATCGAGTGCCAAAGACGAAGAAAACAAGGATGTGACATGTTTCCACTACAAAAAGAACGGACACATAAAGTCCAAATGTCCTCTTCTAAAAAAGAACAAAAGAAAGTATAAACGATATAAGTAGGGTTTCAAAGTTGAAACGTGGAGTGATTCAGATGATGATGAAAGCGAACAAGAATATGCTAATAATTGCTTGATGGCAAATTCAGACTTAGAATTAAATTCTGATAAAGAAGACGAAGTAAGTAATTCCAAAATTCCTGAAGTAGTTGCAAATTATATTGATGAATTAGTCTCTATTAACAAAACTGCTTTCAAAAAGATTTCTGTATTGAAGAAGGAGATTTTGTCTTTAAAAAGTGCGACTCAAAACAAGGAAATTGATGAGTTAATTGCATACGAAAATGAATGTTTAAAAAAGGAAAACAATCTTTTAAAACAGCAAGATATTTCACAAAAAGATAAGATTGATTTTTTGCAAAAAGAATTTAATCTTATCAAGGAGAGTAAGGAATTCCTTGAAAAGAAAAATGATTTATTGAAAAAAGAAATTTCTGATCTAAAAAATATTTCTAAGGAAAGTTTTGATCGCATCTCTAATGAAAAAGAGCTTTTGAAAAATGAAATTTCTAATATAACCAAGAAATTCTCAATGGGTTCAAAAAATCTTCAATATATTTTGTCTATTCAAGTTCCTTATTATAATAAATCAAGTCTGGGTTTCGAGAAAAATTTTGAATTGAAAAATACTTTTCCAAATGTCAAAGAAAGATTAAAGAAAAGACCTTCCAAATTTGCGCATAGAAATCACTTTCAAAAGCAATTTGTGAAATTCAATGGTCAAACTTTCCATAAAAGTTCAAATTGCGGTGATTCAAATCACTTTAAGAGTGATTGTCCTAAAGTTTGGAGATCTGCTCAGAGAGACATTATGAGAATGATTGATCCTAACTAAAATGGACCCAATAAAATATGGGTGCCAAAGAAAAAGTGAGTTACTTATCTTTTGCAAGTACCAAAGAAAAAAAGAACAAGTGGTACCTTGACAGTGGTTGCTCAAGACACATGACCGGAGATCTTTTAAAATTCATCCAGTTAGAAAGAATTAAAGGAGGAAGTGTATCCTTTGGAGGCAACAACAAAGGAAAAATAGTTGGCAAGGAAACTGCCAGAATCGAAAATCTAATCATCAATGAAGTCTCACTGGTTGAAGGTTTGAATTTCAATTTAATTAGTATTAATCAATTATGTGATATTGGTTACAGAATCATTTTCCAAGAAGACAAATGCTCTGGGATAAGTAAAGACAACAAGCAATCATTCACCGGTCGAAAACATGGAAACATCTACCTACTAGACACGAAGTCTAATGACTTGCAATGTCTCGTCTCCATAAAAGAAAAATCCGATCAGCAGCACAGAAAAAGCTCGAACACATTAGTATCGAGTTTATTTCCAAAATAACTTCAAAGAAACTTGTCAAAGGATTGCCAGAACGAAAATTCAAGAGCATCGAGTTGTGTTCAGCTTGCTCTAAAAGTAAACAAGGAAGAAGTTCATTTAAATCAATAAATGATGTCAGCACTAACCAAGCTTTGTAGTTGCTTCATATGGATATTTTCGAACCTACTCAAACTCTAAGTCTTGGAGGTAAGAAATACTACTTAGTTATTGTAGATGATTATTCAAGATTTACTTGAGTATTCTTTTTGGCTCATAAAAGTGAAACATTTGAATATTTCTCAAAATTTGCAAAAAAGATACAAAATAAAAAGGGCTACACTATTTCGAGCATTAAATCTGATCATGGAAGAGAATTTGAAAATCAAAATTTTTCTTATTTCTATGACGAAAATGGTATTAAACATATTTTTTTTCCTCACCTTATACTCCTAAACAAAATGGAGTAGTTCAAAGAAAAAATAGAACTTTGCAAGAAATGGCTAGAACTCTTCTATTTGAAAACAAAACTCCAGTAGATATTTGGGCTGAAGCTGTATAAATAGCTTGTTATATTTCAAATAAAATTTTGTCAAGACAAATTCTTGAAAAGACTCCTTATGAACTGTTCAAAAGTAAAATTCCTAATATCTCATATTTTTGGACATTTGGATGTAAATGTTTTCCTCTCAAAAATCGGGAAAAGAACACTAGAAGTGCCAAAAGTTGTGTACGGCGCTCACTGTGGTGCCAAAAGTTTCAATCGGATCACTTAAGTACCAAAAGTTGTGAACAACGATCACTTAAGTGCCACATCACCAGAAATCTGACGTGGCATTTTTTTTTATTAATTTCTCAAGCTGATGTGGCTTGCCGGAGGCTGATGTGGCATTTCTTTTCTTTTCCCTTTCTTTCTTTTTTCCTTTCTTTTCTTTTTTTTTCTTTTCTTTCTTCTTATTTCCAATGGCCGGCGTCTGGCCACTGGCCATGGCCGGCCTCTTCGGGCATTGCCTTCCTCTGGGCGAGGTCGGCCTCTCTGGGCGTCGCCTTCCTCCGGAGGAGGCTCGGCGAGGCCGGCCCTCCTCGAGGCCACAGCGACCTCACCGGGCCTCTCCCGGAGGAAGGCGATGCCTCGGCAAGAGTCGACCTTATCGGATCTGGCGAGGTGAGCCCTCGCTGGGGCTCACCCTACCCAGGCTCGGGCTCGCCTCGCCAGATCCGGCAAGGCCGACCCTTGCCGAGGCCATGGCAGCCTCACCCGGAGGAAGGCGACGCCTTGGGGAGGGCCGGCCTCGCCGGATCTGGAGAGGCGAGCCCTCGCCAGGGCTCACTCTGCCCAAGCGAGGGTCGACCTTGCCTAGGTATGGCGAGCCCTCGTCGAGGCTCGCTCTGCCCAAGCAAGGGTCGACCTCAACTGGGCAAGGCGAGCCCCAGTGAGGGCTCGCCCTGCCAAATCCGGCGAGGCCGGCCCTCGCCGAGGCCACGATTGCCTCGCCGAGCCTCACCCGGAGGAAGGCGACACCTGGCCATGGCCGGTGGCTGGCCTTCGGTCACCGGTCATGGTAGAAGAAGAAGAAAAAAAAGAAAGAAAAAAAATCAGAAAAAAAAATTTGAAAAATTGAATTATATATGTGGAAATGCCACGTGTCATTAAAATTTAAATATACAAGCCACGTATTAAATTTGCTCGAAATTTTTTGCCGTTGGCACTTAAGTGATTGTTTTTTCTCCAATTTGGCACTTAAGTGATCGCCGGCGTAAACTTTTGGCACTTAAGTGATGCAAATGAAACTTTTGGCAACAAAATGAGCGCTGTACACAACTTTTGATACTTCTAGTATCCTTCCCCCCTCAAAAATCCTAATAATCGTATTGGCAAGTTTGATGAAAAGTCAAATGAAGGAATCTTTCTTGGATACTCAACAACAAGTAAGACTTACAGAGTATACAACAAAAATACTGAAATAGTAGAAGAATCATTAAATGTCAAGTTTGAAGACTCAATTCAGACTCAACAAGATGATTCTAACACTGAAAATTCAACATCTGAAGAATTGACGGTAAGTGAAAATGATCAAAATCAAAGATCTAATAAAGCTTAGGAATCTTCAAACCAACAAGACAATGAAGAATAATTACATCTCAATGATGAAAACGATGATAGATTCAACAGAAACTAGAAGCAAAAATCTAGTCATCCCAAAGACCTCATTATTGGAAATTTAGATGAAGGAATCAAAACTAGAGCAAAGGCAAAAGAAGTCATAAATACGATGGCTTTCATTTCTGAAGTTGAACCAAAGAATGTCGAAGATGCCTTGAAAGATGAAAGCCGGATTGAAGCCATGCAAGAGAAACTTTTATAATTTCAAATTAATCAAGTATGGAAACTCATTCCTAGATCCAAAAATCATTCAGTTATTGGAACAAAATGGGCATTTCGAAATAAATTAGATGATCAGGGAAAAGTGGTTAGAAACAAAACAAGACTTGTGGCCAAACGATATTCACAAGAGGAAGGAATAGATTACGGTGAGACGTATGCACCGGTGGCCAGGTTAGAAGCAATAAGAATTTTACTGGCTTATGCTTGTTTTTGTGATTTTAAACTGTTTCAGATGGACGTCAAAAGCGCTTTCTTGAATGGCTATATCAAAGAGGAAGTATATGTAGAACAACCTCTAGGTTTTGAATCTCCTCACAAGCCTGATCAGGTATATACTCTCAAGAAAGTATTATGCGGTCTCAAACAAGCATCACGTGCTTGGTAAGAAAGACTAAGCAACTTTATGAAATAAAATGAATTCTCAAAAGGTAATGTAGACACTACCCTATTCATCGAAAGAAAAGGTAAAGATATTTTAATTATTCAAATCTATGTAGATGATATCATTTTTGGTTCTACAAATGAAAAATTGTGTGAGAATTTTTCTAAAATGATGCAAAGTGAATTCAAAATGAGCATGATGGGTGAGTTAACTTTCTTCCTTGGGTTACAGGTTAAACAAACTAAAAATGACACTTTTCTTTGTCAAGAAAAGTACTCTAGGGAAATTACGAAAAAGCTTGGTTTGGTAAATTGCAAAAAGACAGAAACTCCAATGTCATATTCCATTAAACTAGACAAGGATGAAAAAGGAAACCCAGTAGATAAAAAAATTATATAGAAGCATGATTGGCTCGCTTTTATATTTAATTGCTTCAAGACTAGATATTCTATTCAGTGTTTGTTTGTGTGCAAGATTTCAATCAGAACTAAAAGGATCTCATCTTACTGTAGTAAAATGAATTATCAAATATGTTGGCACCAATCCTACATTTGGGGGGTTGTGGTATCCTAAGGAATCAAATTTTACTCTCACTGGATAGTCTGATGCTGATTATGCCGGTTGCAAGACAAATAGGAAGAGCACTTCAGGAACGTGCCAATTGTGAAGACACATGCTTGTTTCATGGTATTCAAAGAAGCAACAAACTGTAGCACTTTCAATAGCAGAAGCAGAATATGTCTCACTTGGCAATTGCTGTGCTCAAATCCTTTGGATGAAACAATAATTGAGAGACTTCAACGTCAAAGACTCAACTGTGCAGATCGAGTGTGACAATATTAGCGCCATCAATTTGACCAAAAATCATATTCTGCATTCAAGTGCTAAGCATATTGATATTAAGCATCATTTTATCTATGATCATGTTTTAAAAGGAGATATTAATGTTCAATTTATAGACACTAAATAACAATTAGCTGATATTTTTACAAAACCTTTAGAAAAGAAAAGTTTTGAACTTTTTAGAGACAAACGAAACATTATTAACCCATTTCATTGAGCCGTGCAGTTTGAATTTACATTACATGTGATGACTTATTTGATCAAGCACATATTTGAAGTGTCTGGTTTTGGCGCGCAACGCATTTTACAAAAGATTGAATTCAAGACGAGCTTGATTGAAGAAAATAAGTTTCTTTCTCGAAATTCAAAAAGCTATGTTGCGGATGTTGCTGCTACAAAGAAAATAAAGGAAATATTCTCTTCAACGTGCACAAGCTGCAATGAAAGCTATTCGCAAAAGTTGTCTTGACAACAGGGGAGAAAAACAAAAAGGTATGAAGAGCAAAAGTGAAAAATGCAAAAGAAATGAGAATCATTTCAAAAAGGCATCAAATTGAGGGGGAGCATACATCAAGTATGGGAAAACCCTGATAAAGTTGATTTAATGTCTATTGCTCATGATTACTATGCAAGAATAGGTAATGTATGCTAGAATTTACTAAGTTCTGCATAATCAAGGTTATTATTTCTTAAGTTTCCCTTATTTTTTTTGTCATATACAAATCTATTATTTACATTATCATTTTATCGTGACAAAAAGATTGTGAAATTTATTATGTGCATCCATGTTCGTTGATATATATGATATTTGATTCTACAGAACATGAGCTATATTGAATATATGTGAAAGATGATGAATATATGCCAAATATATTTTGAAGATAGTATGTGAATATGAGCTTATTGTATATTCTCCACGTGATACCCTTCATTATTATCGCTTCTTGATTATGACAAAAAGAGGGAGAAAATGTAAATATGCATACGTGCTTATTGGTTAATTATATTTACTTGATGCATAATATTAAGCTGTGATTATATCTTTTTGTAATGTTGACAAAAAAGGGGGAGAAATATGCAAATATGATATGTTTTGATATGCAGACTATTGGATGCAATGGAAAAGAGACAGACTGTGATTCAAATTTTTATGGTTCAGATTTTACACTTTGCTTAAATGCAAATCATATTCTATGCCTTATCTTATTCATGAACAGAGTTTAAAAATCTCATATGTGCTCATATAGAATATCTTCAATGTCCGCAACATTATATGTTTGATCATATTTCTCAAAATTATCTCAAAATCTATATATCTGCATGGAAAGTTTTGTCACCATTAACAAGAGGGAGATAATCACTCTGAGGTAATCTGAGAAAAGTTTCCGCGTTTGATACTTAGTTTTTGATGTGCTGTGACTTGGTGTGTACTTTGACATTTGAATGTTGAATCGTGATTTAAAACTGGTTGTTGAACTCTTGTTGATTATGCTATTTTATGCTATTAATCCTTTCTACTAATGTCAAAAAGGGGAAGAAATATTATACATAATATGAATGAGTATGTTGGCGTGAGTGGCAAAATGAACTGTTATACTGGAATATTATGCTGGTTTGAGAAATTAACATTATTTTATATGCTTTGAATGTCATATCCTTTGAATAAAGTATTTTGTTCACATAAATATTTTCTAAAGCTTATGGATAGTTTTGTCATCATCAAAAGGGGGAGAATATTGAGAAAAAAATCCCTAATTAGTTTTGAAGAATGACAAAAAAATCTTTTACTAATCAGAATCACACTTTAGTTATTTAATACAGGTATATACTAAGTCATCAAACTTAGTCAATGAAAGGACTTTGTTAACAGACTCAAAATTACTCGTCAGATTCAACAAGTGTTATTTTTGGTAAGTTTATGTAGGATAATCAAATTGATATCTCAGGATATCATAATTGGCAATCACAATGTCGTTCCTTAAACAAGAAAAACTATACTTACGGAAACTTTGATTTGATTGTATAGACAATCAAATCACCTAGAGATAATGGTTCTTCTTCTAATGGCTATGCATTTTCCTTTGAAAAGTTTCTCCAACGGGTTGATTTGGGATCAATTCTCTAAAGATTATCCAACGGATAGATTAGACAGAGAGGAGGATAAAAGAAGTGTAAACGTCATACAAGAAAAAGAACTAGAATCGAGAATTCCAAAATTTGAATAGAGCTTCGACCTTACATACTTGTGATTATTATATTCCACATTGTGACTTTAGAAAGAAAATTACTTGAGTGAAGAGTGTACGTGATAGTGCAGTCTATCATATGAGAAGAACTACTCTTTAATCTTCTGATGATTCAATAGTGAAATACAGTCAACAGGCTACTAGCGTGGAGAGTGGACATAGGCTTGATAAAGACGAATCACTATAAAAATCTATGTGTAGTATTCTCTATCCCTAAATTTTCATTTATTATTGATGACATTATACTGCATACATATCTGTCAAACAAGTTTGTCAAAACATCATATTAGTCATCAGACGCAATCATCTGACGACAACTTACATACAAGTTTGTAATTCGCATCAATCTGATATTGAACATATGAGTTATTGACCTCAACTATATTTATTTCGCACGTTTAAATCATTCAATTTGGTAAAATCACATATTCACTCCCCTCTAGGTGATAGCACTAGCCGTAACAGAGGTAACCAAGAGCAAGGGCTAAAGGCGCGACCGTGTGGGAGTTAGCAGTCAAAGGACTCAAGGCCGTGAGTAAAGGCCAAAGAGATGGAGAGTCGGAAACGGTGAGGTGAGTGTCAATCAAGAAGAGTGAGAGAGTAAGCGTAAGGCGAAAGCAAAATAATGTGTTTCTCTATTCAACATGAGGCTGTGAGCGTCAAGTGAGTTAGGTTTAGTTTAGAGATTTAGGATTTTTTCTTTTTAAAAAAATTAAATAAATACATTATATTATATTATATCATTATTATATTACCGATCTAGTCTAAGTGGACGGATGGGCGATTCCACACCTGAAACAAAAAATCGGATCGGTACCCACCAGTTCCCAAAAATTGAAACTGGAAACCGGTTCCCTTAGGAACCACCGGTTTCGATCAGGCTCCGAGCGATCTCAGGCGGTCCAAGTGGTTCCCGGTTCTTTTGCACACTCCTATTACCCAGACAGTAGCAGATCAAGATATAAAATAAATAGAGATTTTCTCTTTTCGGGGCATACTTCTACTCTCGCCCTTCTCTCTCTCCAGTCGTGATCTAAGCTGCCTTCATCCGCTAAGAACGAGCGGCTTCATGTTGAGCAAGGGATAGTATCCTGTTGACATCTAAATTTTACTGATCATTTAGTGTAATTTGCATAGAAAATTAGGGATTAAATTTTAATCCATAAAAAAAACATTTAAATTGCATAACATATAATTTAGGTTCTCGTTAATTTAATTGCATTTTTTACATCAAATTGGCGTTGGCGAATGGGCTTAAATTTCATCGAACAAAACTCGATTCGCTTGGGAACGCAAGGGCCGGGAATTTCAAGACGAACGGACTCAGTCGTTTTAATTTGGGTTTAATTCAGCCCATTATATTTTGAGCTTAATTCAGCCCATTTAATTTAATTAGACCTAAGCCTAAGCCTAAGCCCATTAGGACATTAAGCCCATCTAATTGACCTAGTTTAAGATTATATAAACATGTTTTAGGTCGGAATTTTGGGGGGGGACACATAATTTCAGAGATCAGAAAATTTGAGAGTGAGAGTGAGAAAGAGAGTGGGAAATCGCGGTTGCCGTGCCCCCTCGTCGCCGTCGCACAACCCCCTCATCGCCACCGCGTGCAGCCCTCAGCGCGCTGCGCCGTCGCCGCCCGGACGCAGCCACCCTCGACGCCGATCGCCGCGTCCACGTCGCAAACCACCGCCTCAGCCCCTCTCACCGAAGCTCCACTGTAGAGCCATCGCCCGCCGGCGGGCCCGTCGCTCGCGCCGAGCCCGCTGCCGTGCGCCTCAGCCCCGTCCGCCGCACTTTCTCGTTGACGTCACTGACCGCCGCCTGAACGACAGGGCCGACGCTTGCCGGAGCTCCCCGCTGGACCGCCACAGCTACGATCAGCCTACCAAGCCGTGCCATGCCGCCCCGGAGACCCCTTGCTGCACGTCGGAGCCGTGTAACGCCACCGTCACTACCACAGCCTTGCTGGCGTCCTTGATCAGCCGGTCGACAGCCCATCGTCACTGCTCATCCCGCGGAAAAGCCCGCCTTGCCGAGCTGTTCGCTGACTAGCCGCCGGAGCTACCCTTCCTCGCCGTGACGCCACCGTCGCCCGGAGGAGCTTGTCTTGCCGAACCGCTTGTTTTCACGGCTGCACGCCGGAGCTACACCGACGTCCACAGCCACTGGTGAATCGCCGGCGTTCCCGAAGCACAGCCACCGACCGAAGCAGCCATAGACTGCCGCTGCCGTTCCCCCTGCTGGAGCTCACTGTTCCCGCCGGAACAGTACCCGGCGCACCTCTGTTCGTGCTCGACGAGGCACCTCTAGCAGGGACGAAGCATCCCTCGCCAGCATTGCCATCTCGACGTCGCTTGCCGTCGTCGTCACCGATTGTCCCGTCCCGATCCACAAGCCGATCCCGATCCAATTCGAAGTTCGGAAATATTTTCAAATTAGGTAAGTGAATATTATCGAGTATATTTTCAGAATATCTAATTTCCTAGTTTGAATTGTTTGGAATATTGCATGTATATCCGGTAGATATGGATAATGTTTGATATCCGCGATATTTGAAAATATTCAAATTAGGAAAATTTCCTAATTAACAACGTATTTGGACGACTATTCGACCTTATCCCTAAGGTCCGATACGCGGCGATACGGGAAATTATTATCCTATCCATAACCAATTGGATGCGATAATGAATTTCATTAGCTTTCCAAATTTGAATAATCATCTATCCGTTAATATCTATAACCCTATAGATATGACCGATTGTTCGATTTTTGTGCCTAATCCGAGTTTGAAATAAATTTGGCGGATCGCGTGGTTGTCTTGAATGTGATGTTTATCTCTTTATTTAAATTATTCTTTCCTTTTCAAATAAAACAGAAAATTCAAAAAAAATATCATTTAGATTTGAATTAGAATTTTGCATGTCTAGGGTTCTTGAATATATCCCGAAGGATGAGATAAGTATTTAATTTAAATTAGGACTTAAGGTGGCATGTTTCCTAATTTAAATTAGATATTGTTTTAATCCTAACGGATTATTCACGTTGTTTTATTATTCCGAATTTTCACAAAAATCCAAAAAAAAGAATGAATTGCTTCATGTTTGATAAAGATAGATTGCATTTTTAATTTAAGTAATTTATAATTTCGAATTTTAAACAGAAAATACCAAAAAGAGAGGTTATTAGGTTGCATGTTAGTTTAGGCGTATTTTTTATTCCGAATTTCATAAAGAAAAATACCAAAAAATAATCATTTGTCCGTCATTAAAATTAGGTCACGTCGTCGCGCGACATATAGTTTGTATGCTAAGTTGCATTATTTCGCATGTCATATTTGCACGTCATTGCATATAGACTAAATTTCATTTAAATAAGTGGAAAATTAAAATAAAAAAAAGAAATTGAGTGACTGCTTGTTAATTAGAAATCATATTAGGGTTGATGGATGTGATTTTCTAGCTAGCAACGCAGATGCTTGCTGGATTCGAGGTAAGTTGTTCTCCTAAGCTTGCAATTTATTTAATGTTTGCTGGGTGTTAAATTGGTGGTTTGCGCACCCGCATGAACACCTCACATGTTAGTAATTAAGTTAAAATAGATCCAAACTGCCTGCCAAAATATTTTTGAAAAGAAAAGGTACCGAAAAGGCGTTAAACTAGATCTAGTGTAATCAAGTCTCCGGACTTAGAATCTTTAGTTCGAAGTAATAAAACATATCTCCTTATGTTTTATTTAGGTTTCTAATTAGCCTACCGTAAAATGATTAGTGGCGACTCCAAGCATGAAAATATTTGCACGTTAAAAACTTAAACCCTAAGTTGCAAATTGGTAGGGCTTGGGAGGGTCCGAGTTAAGTTCAATCTTAATAATCCATTAGCCCGAGAAAAATGATAAAATTTTTTAGGGTCGCGACAGCTTGACGACTCCGCTGGGGATCGGTAAAACTCTTAGTGGACTTAGGTCAATTTTTGATTTCAAAAATTTTTTGTTTGGCAGCGATGATCCCAGGTACGTCCCTAACATTTAAGGTGTTAAATGTTTTTGCAGAATGGGAGGTATAAAGGGAGGCGTGATTGTTAACCCTTATTTTGCAGGGAGGTGTTCGGATGTATGGTTTAATTTATGCACGAAGCGCTGTTTGATATAACCTGTTGTGCATGCCTTACATTTTCACTACACCGCACACACTACCCGCTACCGGACCTGGGCGGCATAGGTTTAGGATGGTACTGAGATAGTGGATACCCCGACCAAAATCATGTGGTACAAGTCGCCCTCCTCGGTCCCGAAATTTTTTCAAGGTGTCATTGAGTACCCACCACGGTTGTATCCCATTCAATCCGGGTCGGTTCTTTGACTAAGTCGGAGTCAGGGGAATCCTAGCCTAACCACCATCATGACTGGTTTAGCTCGGTAATCCTCGCGTCTCCATTTTACAAGCCAGAGTCTAGATAGAAATCGAACCTCACATTTCATGCGCACGTCTATGCGATTGCCATTTTTCTCGGTGAAGTAAGTTTTCTTCAACTCTCATCTCGCAATTTATTTATGTTTCGTCCTTTTCCTTGGTCGGTCCATGACGTTAGGTCGGTCGTGAGTTTTGGTCTATACACTATGGGAGGGACAGACATCCGGATTCTTGATGCTCCTAAGGACGAGCTTCGTGCCTGGTGGAACCTACTCAGTCCGACCAACCGCAAGTTAGTCGAGGGCCACATCGGAAGGCTGCTCCCCCTATTGAAAGTCAAAGTCCGTACCGGCCTTGTTCGCGCATTGGCCCACTTCTGGTGTCCCGAGACATCCACCTTTATATTCGGTAAGCATGAGTTCACCCCGACTTTAGATGAATATAGTATGCTCATTGGAAAACCTTTAGGAACGGAGTTAATCACACCACCTTTGGGAATCGATTCCACCTAAATGTTGGCTGAATTTCTGAATGTCGGAAAACATGACTTACAAAAAGTTTTGAAGGCAAACCGTGAGTCATGTCCTTTTTCATTCCTGAGTCAATGTTTCGAAAAAGCCACACATTTTCAAAAGGGCAAAATCTTTTTACTAGCGTTCTTCGGGTTCATAATTCTTCCTCACTGTAAGAATGCATGTAATCCTTCAATTGCATAGTTCGTCCAACAAATCTGTCTTGAAAAGAATTTTGTCAACACCATTTTAGCTGAGACTTTCATTTCTCTTACCAAATTTAAGCAAAATGTTGACAAAACATTTCATGCATCCCTTGAACTATTGCAAATTTGGTTTTTGTCTCACATAAAGGGGTGTGGCGATTTACTCAAAATATCCGAACTTAGTGATTCCAGTCATCCCATTTTAAGCTATAAAGAAAAACAAGAGAACGCACCTGATTACCATTACTCCGAATGGATTATTTTCATGAAAAATGCTAGACCCCAAGGTTTCCAATGGCATGCTAGTTGGTTCAATGTCGAGGAAGCTCGGCTTACGTGTAATGGTGTTGGACCGGTGCCACTTTTGGGCTTCACTAACGCAATCAAGTACTACCCTGTCAGAGTGTCCCCGACAGTATCGGATTCTTCAGGGGCTCCCTCCGGCGTTACAACCCGAGCTCCTCCGTGTCGATTTCTTCGACGAAAGCGAAGACCACGAAGAGACCCTAGCTCAACTCTAGAAGATGTGGAAGAAGTGCCGTGTATTAAAGATAGCTTGACCCGAAGAAGAGCTCAAAGGGGAGCAGAAGTCCTACTTCGCGACGACCAAGTACATCCGACGACACAAGATCCCTCAGGAGATACGCCCGACGATACCCAAGGTGCCTCTCAAGTCCGCCAATCGCTCAGAGAACAATCGCCTCAAAAGGAAGGTCGAGGAAGCTCAAGAAAAGGCAGCCAAGATAGCTCGGGCTTATGAGCAGTTGAAGAAGGACGTCGCTTCCCATATGTCTATAGATCAAGCTAAATAAAAAGAGAGCTTGAAGTTGTTTTCTCGTTCTAGTTTCAGTCTTTCAGTTTGTTTAGGAATTGAGTCATTTGCTTTTTACATTCAGTTTAAAGTATTTTCAAGTCACTAGTCGTTGTAAAAATTTTCACCATTTCAATAAAGAGGTCTTTTCAATTCAAAACGGTTAGACCAATGTCATGGATCGGCGCGTAATTTTTGCTTAACACTTGTGTATACCCTGTTTCATTTTCAAATTAGGTAACTACGGATCGATCACGATCACCTATTCGCACACGGTCAAGAGCTAGAATGGCCGATCAAACCGAGTCGCAGGAGCGTATTGTCGGTATGTAAGACCAGATCAAGCAACTTGCTGTCGCAATGCAACAAATGACCGCTGAGATCAAGGCTCTTCGGTCGATCCCTGTTCCAGCACCCCCTGAAGCATCAGTCCCGAAGCATACAAGTGGAAAGAATGTTGACGTCGAGGAAGATGATAATATGCCTGAGTTAGCAGATGACCCCGTCCAGATTGTCGTCAACAAACCCAAGCCTGATGAACGAGTCAATAAGTTGGAAGAGAGGGTGAAACAGCTGGAGGGCTCACAGGATTCACCTTCGATTGATCTGTCCCTGTACTCACAGATCAAGATCTCGAAAAAGTTCAAGATGCCGGACTTTGTTAAGTACAATGGTACTATATGCCCAAAAGCCCACCTGCAGTTGTACCACGTGCAAATGACTTCGTACGTTGACAACGAGTTTCTGATGATCCATGCATTTCAAACGAGCTTGACCGGCCCTGCTCTGCACTGGTACCTCATGAAGAAGATAAATAGCCTCAAAACCTGGAAGGAGGCTAGTGAGGCATTCCTGAAGCAATACCGGTTCATAACAGACATCACTCCTACTCGTGATGATCTCGAGCGCGCTCAAATGAAGAAAATCGAGTCTTTCAAAGACTATGCCATCAGATGGAGGAATTTAGCCACTCAGGTTGTCCCAGAACCTATTGACAGTGAGCTGAAGAGGATGTTCGTCAAAACTCTCCCGTTCGAGTACCGTAATCGAATAGTGGCCATCCTGGCTGACAACTTCAACCAACTCATCCCCATAGGCGAGCAGATCGAGATAGGGCTGAAAGATGGGTGGTTTGTGGAGCCGTCTTCGTCAACCAAAAGATTCAGTGCAAGAAAGGAGAAAGAACCGGCAGCTGAAGTGAATGTGACGTATAACCAACCGGGCCGACGGAACACTAACCCAGCCCCGGCAATTCAAGTAGCAGAAGCTCAGCAACAAAACACGGGTCGTCAACCTTTTCAGAGGAGGAACAATAGGAGGCAATTCACCCCTCTCCCCGGATCGTTGTCTCAAGTATTGGCAGTGCTCCGGAAGAAAAGCTTGCTTACTACCGAGCCAAAACGGCCCAATCCTGAGTAGTTCTATAGCTTCGACCCATCGAAGAAATGCGATTATCACTCCGGCGAGGTCGGATACTCAACCGACGATTGCTCTATCCTCAAGCATCGAATCTAGAACCTCCTTGACACGAAGGCGTTCTCATTCCAACCCGCCAAGCCAAATGTTCAGAGTAACCCGCTCCCTGATCACGCAGGCAATGTGGATGCCGTTTTCAGCTTTAATGCTGGCCGAATCAAGAACGTCAAAGTATACACCACCGAGGTCTATGCTGAACTGGTGAAGGCTGGTTGTTACCCGAATAATGAGGCCATTTCCTTGGCTATCATGAGAGAAAGACTCTCAGCAATGGTAGAAGCTGGGATGATTGTTTATGCCGACCGCACGGGCATTGTTTCTACTATCTCTGAGGTCGTTATTAACTGGGATGAAGAGTTCGCTACATTAAATGCCGGGAAGGACAAGCTCGATCTTTTGCCTGAGGACATGCCTCCGCTCGAAGACGCGACCAATGATGAAGAGATCGCAATAAGCACGCCTGCAGCCGATGAAGGCATAGTGATCGAGATACCTCAACCATACGAATATACCGACGATAAGGCAGTCCCTTGGTCCTACGATCTCAATGTTGACTTGGTCACTAGGTCCGGACGTGCTTATGGTCAAGCCAATGCTCAACCCGCAAAACCGGTCACTAATGAAGAGGCTAAGGAGTTTCTGGCTGTCATCAAAGCCAGTGAATACAGCATAGTCGACCAACTGCGCAAGATGCTTGCGCAAATCTCTCTGCTTGAACTTCTTCAGACATTGGTCAAACATCAAAAGGCCCTAATGAAAGTGTTAAGTGAAGTTCATGTGCCTGAGACGATCAATCATGAGAGACTGGAAGAGTTCGTGGTTTCCATACTCCTCAAAGACCTCATAGCCTTTTCGGATGAGGAATTCCCTCTAGAAGGCAGAGGATATACCAAGGCCCCGTATATTTCTGTCAAATACAAGGCCTCGCATGTAGCTCGGGTACTCATTGATAACGGATCAGCCTTGAACATCTGTCCTCTGGCGACTTTACATCGCCTCAAGATAGATCCTTCGAGGATAAATGCTGCGAAGACCTCCGTGCGAGCCTTTGACGGAACCAAGAAAGAAGTAATGGGAGAAATTCACCTTGACATACAGATTGGGCCGATTGTGTTTAACGTCATATTCCAGGTTATGGACATTCCCACCGCATTCAACTTTCTGCTTGGTCTTCCATGGATTCATACTGCTGGAGCTATCCTATCCAGTCTGCATTAGAAGGTGAAGTTCGTGGTGGAAAGGAAGTTAGTCGTTGTGCATGGCGAAGAAGAACACCCGATCTATCATGCCACGGCTATCCCCTATATCGAGCCGGATTGCAAGATCGAATCGAGTTACCAATCACTCGAGCTCGTATCGACCATACACGCGGCTAGAGGGTCATCACCACCTGTTCCTGAGGTGTCAAATACTGCTATCATGGTCGGAAGAGTAATGGTTTCTCATGGCTTCATTCCGGGCGAAGGCCTCGGCAAGAACGGTCAAGGTATCCGCCAACCGGTGGAAGTCTCTCAAAGGCCCCGCACTTCTGGATTGGGGTATCAAGGGCCAGCTGCGCCGAATAATGAGAGACGAGGTCGAGGTCGAGAAGTTGAGCAGAATAGACAGCAATCCAATGAAGGATTGAGCAATGAAGAACTCGGGCGTGGTAGGTTGCTCCTACACATTCGCACCACGTTCCCAGGTCCTGCAAGAATGATGCACGAGGAGAAGGAGGTGATTGACACCTTGGGGCAACTGAGCGGCAAGTTCGACTATTACGTAAAGTACTCGGCACCCCCGAGTTTCTATGTCGACCCCCGTGACATTGTCCATGACGGATGGGGAGGTATGGACGATCCGACATCTCTAAAGACAGAAGACTCCGAAGATGCCATGGAGGGAATCATTGCCTTGTTCGACGACATCTTCATCGGAGCTATCGAAGAAGGGCCGTTAGAGGGAATGGGCACAGGCCCACAAGAGTAAAATTTTTCCTTTTTTGCATACTCCCCTGCGTGGGAATTTTTGTTGCTTTCTAGGATTTGCCCCGTTTCGGGTGTTGCTTTCTGTTTCCGCTTCTAGATTTTGATTGTTGCAATTTCCATTCAATAAATGTAATTCATTTTGAAATGATCAATGAAATTACAATTTATTTTCAGTGTTTTGAGGGCATGTTGAGGTACATCAAACCAACCCGGTGATGATATCCAACCGATAAAAGAAAATATAGTCCAAGGAGAATTCTGAGGCTTGGGCTTCTTCATGGTTCCTCGTGTTAAAACCATTTCGAAATGAATTTCACAAAAGAAAAAACACAAAAAAAATTAATTACAAAAAAATTTTTACAAAAAATGCAATGTTTAGCCCTGTTTGTCCTTCTGAATCCATTACTTTATGTTTCAGGGGCAATCTTGTGACACGTGAGGGTACGGGAACGGTCCAATCCGATGAATTATGCGCCGCCGAGCCTGATCCCAATGATGCCGACGAACTCGATGATTCCTCAAATATTCAGCGCAATCTAAAACGACATGAAAAGCCCAAAGTCCAAACGGTAGATCAAACAATTACCGTCAACCTGAGTGATTCCGGAGAAGCCAAGGAGGTGAAGATAGGAGCGACCCTTCCCGAAGATGAAGCCAAACGTCTAGTCCAATTGCTGAAAGATTACCAGGATATCTTTGCCTGGTCGTACGCCGATATGCCGAGTTTAGACTCGTCTATTGTGGAGCATAGCCTGCCTACTAATCCCGGCATGCCACCCAAGAAACAGAGGCTACGAAGAACCAAACCTGAGCTTTCGAAGAAGATAGAAAAGGAAGTTATGAAGCTCTTGAAAGTGGGATTCATCGAAGTCACCCAATACCCTACCTGGGTGGCCAACATCGTGCCAGTCATGAAGAAGGATGGCCGAGTTCGGGTTTGCATCGACTATCGCGACCTGAACAAAGCTAGCCCTAAAGATGATTTCCCATTACCGCACATAGATGTTTTGGTAGACAGTACTGCCGGATTTGAACTGTTTTCTTTCATGGATGGTTTCTCGGGCTATAATCAGATAAGAATGAAGGAGAGCGATAAGCAAAAGACAGCGTTCATCACTCCTTGGGGAACGTTCCACTATAAGGTTATGCCTTTTGGTCTTAAAAATGCCGGGGCAACATATCAACGGGCAATGGTGACCCTCTTCCATGACATGATGCATAAGGAGATCGAGATCTATGTCGATGACATGATTGCCAAGTCTCGACCCGGAAAAAGTCATGTTGATACCCTGAAGAAATTGTTCGACCGACTCCGTGAATTTAAACTCTGTCTCAACCCAGCCAAGTGCATATTTGGAGCAACGTCGGGCAAATTACTCGGGTTCGTAGTAAGCAGTAAGGGCATTGAAGTCGATCCCTCCAAAGTGAAGGCCATATGTGAGCTACAACCTCCATCGACTGTGAAGGAAGTACGGAGCCTCCTGGGCAGATTGAACTACATAGCCCATTTCATTTCCCAGCTTTCCGAAACTGCTAAACCGTTCTTCAAACTTCTAAAGAAGAATGCTCAGGTGGAGTGGGACAATAATTGCCAGGAAGCATTTAAAGAACTGAAGCAGTACCTGATGAAACCACCAGTGCTAGTCCCACCAGTGCCGGGCCAGTCTTTGATCCTATACCTCACTATTCACAGCAAGTCTCTGGGGGCGATGTTAGCCCATAAAGATCCTGAAGATGGGAAAGAGCGGGCCATTTATTACTTGAGTAAGAAGTTCACCGTCTTAGAGTTGAACTATCCTGAAGCTGAGAAGACTTGCGTTGCACTAGTATGGGTGCTCCATAGGCTGAGACAGTATACATTGCATCACCAGACTTTGCTTGTGACTGAGAATGATCCCATCAAGTATTTACTTGATCAACTGGCTTTGGTAGGGAAGCTAGCCAAGTAGCAGATTTTAATTTCAGAATTTGATGTCCAGATGATGCCGCAGAAGTCAGTCAAAGGCTGAGTAATTGCTGATGTGTTAGCTGAAAATCCTGGAATCTCGAATGATGATAGTTATTCCCCATAAGATCGCATTCTGGTGATAAAGGAAGACACCTGGATCATGTTTTTCGATGGAGCCGTGAACTTGACCGGTTCCGGCACCGGGGCAGTCTTAATATCCCCAGATGGGCAACATTATCCAGTAGTAACAAAGTTGGTGTTCCCGTGCACCAACAATATAGCCGAGTACGAAGCTTGTATCCTCGGACTTCAAGCCGCAGTAGAAATGAGGATATCCAAGTTGAAAGTATTTGGTGATTCCGCTCTAATTATTCTCCAAACTGTAGGAGAATGGAAGACGAGAGACACAAAACTTGTGCCGTATCATGAATACCTCGAAGAAATCATAAAGGAATTCGAAGATATTTCCTTCGAGTACTTGTCGAGATCCCACAATCAGTTCGCTGATGCGCTAGCTACGTTATCTTCCATGCTGCAAGTGACCGGTGGAGTAGAGGTAGAACCCTTGAAGATCGAAGTCTTGACAAAGTCGGCCTACTGTATGGTTGTGAACGGAGAACCCGACGAAAAGCCATGGTATTACGATATCATGAATTACATCCAAAGACAAGAATTTCCTAAAGGAAGTACTCCAGCTGACAGGAAGTACATAATGAAAATGGAGTCAAAATTCTTTGTCAGTGGTGAAAAGCTGTATAAAAGATCCTATGACTCAATTCTGCTGAGGTGTGTAGACGCAGCTGAAGCTACTAGAATCATGCAAGAAGTACACGAGGGGATATGTGGTCCACACATGAATGGCCATATGTTAGCCAAGAAGATCATGAGACTGGGTTATTATTGGCTCAGTCTTGAAAGTGACTGTATCCAACATGTCCGGAGATGCCATCGCTGTCAGGTCCACGGAGATAAGTTAAATGTTCCCCCCACAGAGTTACATCAGTTATCCGAGCCATGGCCCTTTTCAATGTGGGGCATCGATGTGATTGGCCCAATCAACCCCAAGGCGTCGAATGGACACCGATTCATCTTGGTCGCAATTGATTATTTCTCCAAGTGGATCGAAGCCACGTCTTATGCCAATGTTACTGCGAAGAATGTTGTAAGGTTCATCAGGCGGGACATAATTGCTCGTTATGGTGTCCCCGAGGCTATTGTCATCGATAATGGGACGAATTTGAACAATAAGTTCATGGACCAGTTGTTCGATGAGTTCAAGATCCGGCATCTGAATTCGTCTCCTTATCGTCCGTAGATGAATGGAGCAGTTGAAGCCGCTAACAAGAACATCAAAAAGATCCTGGCCAATACGGCTGAGAACTATCGTGACTGGCATGAAAGATTGCCATTCGCGCTAATGGCGTATCGGACTTCCATCCGAACCTCTGTCGGTGCAACCCCTTTTTCGTTGGTGTATGGCATGGAAGCAGTCCTGCCTGTCGAAGTTGAGATCCCTTCCTTGCGAGTTTTATCCCAAGTGGAGTTGTCTGAAGCAGAATGGATGCGGCAAAGACACGAGCAGTTGAACCTGATTGATGAAAAGCGACTGAGAGCCATTTGCCACGGTCAAACCTATCAGCAAAGGATAGCTAGATCTTTCAACCAAAAGGTGCGTCCAAGATACTTCGAGGTAAATGATCTAGTCCTAAGGAAGGTACTGCCAATCTTCCCTGTTCCCGGAGGTAAATTTGCTCCAAACTACATCGGTCCGTATGTGGTTAGAAAGGTACTTCCCGGAGGTGCCCTAATTCTAGCAGAAATGGATGGTCGTGAGTTCTCCAATCCTGTTAATTCTGATGCTGTAAAAATGTATTATCCTTGATAAAACCTGACATTTTGCGGCAAAAGTTTTCCAGTGTTTGGTTTTATGTTCTGAGTTGCAAACATTCCGATGATGAATAAATGATTTCAAACAATTTTAAGCTAAGATGTTTGCATTGGCTTTAAATTCTGCATGGTCATTTTGTCAATTTGCATCATCGATTTCAAAGGGGAAATCTCTCTTGATAATTTGATAACTCATGTGAAATGAATTGAATGTGTCGAATGAGGTACATCGGGATGATGAAAAGCAAGCCCTATTTTATACACAGTCCCATCTATTAATCCCCAGTGAGTTGAGTGGAAAAATTCCATATTTACAAGGTAAAGAGTTCTCTCGCAAAAGGTACAGCGACCGAAATGACAGGAGGCATTTCATTTCTTTACCTTAAATATTGCAAGTTATCCATTGTTTAACCTCTTTGAGCCTAAACATTTGGAGAAATGCATTCAAATTACTCCTGTCAAGAACCACCCCTCATCGGGGCAAACTGGAGGTAAATCAGCATCATAAGGTGAAAATGTGTAGAAATTTTCTTACTCTCACTTGCATCAATCTTCGAGTGTTGCTTTTTCAGATGAATTCACGCGAAGTTCAAGTGCCTTAGGATGACGAAGAGCATTTCTTTCTCTATCCTACACACATTTTATCCTTTGCTAAGCCCAATTGAGCCTGCAAATTCATTTCTTAAACTCAGTTGGTGATCATCCCCACACTGGGGCAAGGCAAAAGTTGTCATTGTTCAAGCAGCATATCCAGAATGCCGATAAGAGGTGAAGATCCTTGAAAGTTCCAATGACAAGTCATTCAGCATGATACAGCTGGCCAGTTTTTACACTGTAAGCAGTGTATGTTAAAAAAAGAAAAAAAAGGAAAAAAAAAAGGGGCAGGAAAAACAGTGTGCCTGGTGAAAGCAAGGCCAATGCCCAGAAAAATGTCGGGTTATGACATGTCAGAATCCCCAGTCGAGAAGTCTCAAAGGAATCAAGTGATAAACTTTCGAAGCCAATGGAGCATTTACCGAGAAGAAAATCTCTGGTGAAGAAGAAGACCGGTGACAATGCCAAGATGATCACCAACTTATTCACCCTAATCATACACATTTTGACCCTAATGATCCATTCATTTCTCAACCCATAAACCGAGCTTACGTTACGTCCCTTACAAAGTCTCTTCAGATTATGGCACTTGAACTAACGTAGAGTTTCAGATGTTATAAGCTTAGCTCGAAGAAGTGCGAGCATGTCCATTTCTATCTCATTTTGCAGGGTTCTTGATTTGTAAACCCGGAGACAGTCGTAAAATATTTTCTTTCAATAGCCTCGACTCAAAGAGTCCCCTTTGCTAAGCCATTGACCAAGCTCATGTTACAATCCCGGTGAAGACCTCTTGGATTGGTAAGGTCGTACCGCTTGCGAGAATACTCGGACCCTTGTCGACATGATGATAGTGAGATAGAGAGATTTTATAAATCAGCCTTTTTGATGAGAATGAGAGAAAAGCTCTTTCAGATCGGAAGTTCCTCATTCGACATTTTCAAAACACCCATTTGTGAGTTAGGATTGTCTTGTCATGATTTTTCCTCAACGGAGTTTGTAATGCCGATTTGACAAAACCATCGTGCATGAAAATCGGTTGAATTCATAGTGCATGTGTACATGTGATCTTGGTAGTGCGAATGCATATTACATGTTGCTTAAAACCGTGTCTAACAGGATACACACTCTCAAGAGTCAGAGATATCGCCAGGTAAGTATATCTCTATATCCCTAACCTGTTCGAGCAATCGGCAGGTCCCCCATTTGATCATTTTGTTGCAATCTCTAGACGCCTTTGATGATGTTTAGGTGTCTATTGATCAAGCCTTTTCAGGTACCCCTAAAGATGTCCAGGTACTCTGTCAAGAAACCCTCGAACATTCGGGCTAGCCCCTTTGTTCACCAAATCACAGATTTTTACAATCTCAAGAAGATTCCCCCGTGATTCACCTATGAGTCAAGGATATAGGTGAAGCGGCCAAATCTTTACGAGTATCTATGGAGATGTATAGATATCTTGTAAAGGTCGGAATACTTATTTAATCTCGAGATATTCCCCCCGCGACGTGCCTATGAGTCAAGGATATAGGCACAGCGGCCAAATCTTTATAAGTACTTATGGAGATGTATAAGTGTCTTATAAAGGTCGGAATATTCTCCCATCCTAGATGTTCCCCCGCTACTCACCTATGAGTCAAGGATATAGGTGAAGCGGCCAAATCTTTATGAATACCTATGGAGATGTCTAGGTACCTTAAAGGTCGGAATATTCATCAACCCTAGGTGTTCCCCCGCTACTCACCTATGAGTCAAGGATATAGGTGAAGCGGTCAAATCTTTATGAATACCTATGGAGATGTATAGGTATCTTAAAGGTCGGAATATCCTCTTGAGTTCCCCTGTAACGCACCTATGAGTCAAGGATATAGGCGCAGTGGCTAAATCTTTACAAACATCTATGGAGATGTATAGGTAGTTTGTAAAGGTCGGAACATTTTTCATTTTTGTTAAAAACTGCTCTCACTAATCCAGTTGATGATTGGATACGTCGAGCATTCTTCGTGTGTTTTGACTTAATTGCAGATCACCGAAGTTCATCAACAGTGCGTCAGGCAATATTTATGGGACTAAGCCCAGACATTTGCCAAACAACATACAAAGTTTGAGTCGTGCCTCGAATTGCATTATCTCACACCAGTCAGGTAAGTAATTCCATGTATGTTTTCTTTTCATGTTATCATGCATCATTTCTTAATGCATTTCAAAATGGGACTCATAATCCCGACAAAAACATCATTCATTGCATTTTGCATGGTTGAAATTTAGGTATCATTTAGTCTTTGAATGCAATCTCTGCGAGCTCACCTTCAAAGAGGGGCAGCTATTGACACCTAAATTTTACCGATCATTTAGTGTAATTTGCATAGAAAATTAAGGATTAAATTTTAACCCATAAACAAAAATATTTAAATTGCATAACATATAATTTAGGTTCACGTTAATTTAATTGCATTTTTTATATCAAATTGGCGTTGGCGAATGGGCTTAAATTTCATCGAACAAAACTCGGTTCGCTCGGGAATGCAAGGGCCGAGAATTTCAAGACGAACGGGCTCGGTTGTTTTAATTTGGGTTTAATTCAGCCCATTATATTTTGAGCTTAATTCAGCCCATTTAATTTAATTAGACCTAAGCCCAAGTCTAAGCCCATTAGGACATTAAGCCCATCTAATTGACCTAGTTTAAGATTATATAAACATGTTTTAGATCAGAATTTTGGGGGGGGACACATAATTTCAGAGATCAGAAAATTTGAGAGTGAGAGCGAGAAAGAGAGTGGGAAATCGCGGCTGCCATGCCCCCCTCGTCGCCGTCGCATAACCCCCTCGTCGCCGCTACGTGCAGCCCTCAGCGCGCCGCGCCGTCGCCGCCTAGACGCAGCCACCCTCGACGCCGATCGCCGCGTCCACGTCGCAAACCACCGCCTCAGCCCCTCTCACCGAAGCTCCACTGTAGAGCCATCGCCCGCCGGCGGGCCCGTCGCTCGCGCCGAGCCCGCTGCCGTGCGCCTCAGCCCCGTCCGCCGCACTTTCTCGTTGACGTCACTGACCGCCGCCTGAACGACAGGGCCGACGCTTGCCGGAGCTCCCCGCTGGACCGCCACAGCTATGATCAACCTACCAAGCCGTGCCATGCCGCCCCGAAGACCCCCTTGCTGCACGTCGGAGCCGTGTAACGCCACCGTCACTACCACAGCCTTGCTGGCGTCCTTGATCAGCCGGTCGACAGCCCATCGTCACTGCTCATCTCGCGGAAAAGCCCGCCTTGCCGAGCTGTTCGCTGACTAGCCGCCGGAGCTACCCTTCCTCGCCGTGACGCCATCGCCGCCCGGAGGAGCTTGTCTTGCCGAACCGCTTGTTTTCACGGCTGCACGCCGGAGCTACACCGACGTCCACAGCCACTGGTGAATCGCCGGCGTTCCCGAAGCACAGCCACCGACCGAAGCAGCCATAGACTGCCGCTGCCATTCCCCCTACCGGAGCTCATTGTTCCCGCCGGAACAGTACCCGGCGCACCTCTGTTCGTGCTCGACGAGGCACGTCCAGCAGTGACGAAGCATCCCTCGCCAGCGTTGCCATCTCGACGTCGCTTGCCGTCGTCGTCACCGATTGTCCCGTCCCGATCCACAAGCCGATCCCGATCCAATTCGAAGTTCGGAAATATTTTCAAATTAGGTAAGTGAATATTATCGAGTATATTTTCAGAATATCTAATTTCCTAGTTTGAATTATTTGGAATATTGCATGTATATCCGGTAGATATGGATAATGTTTGATATCCGCGATATTTGAAAATATTCAAATTAGGAAAATTTCCTAATTAGCAACGTATTTGGACGACTATCCGACCTTATCCCTAAGGTCCGATACGCGGCGATACGGGAAATTATTATCCTATCCATAACCAATTGGATGCGATAATGAATTTCATTAGTTTTCTAAATTTGAATAATCGTCTATCCGTTAATATCTATAACCCTATAGATATGACCGATAGTTCGATTTTTGTGCCTAATCCAAGTTTGAAACAAATTTGGCGGATCGCGTGGTTGTCTTGAATGTGATGTTTATCTCTTTATTTAAATTATTCTTTCCTTTTCAAATAAAACAGAAAATTCAAAAAAAATATCATTTAGATTTGAATTAGAATTTTGCATGTCTAGGATTCTTGAATATATCCCGAAGGATGAGATAAGTATTTAATTTAAATTAGGACTTAAGGTGGCATGTTTCCTAATTTAAATTAGGTATTATTTTAATCCTAACGGATTATTCACGTTGTTTTATTATTCGGAATTTTCACAAAAATCCAAAAAAAAGAATGAATTGCTTCATATTTGATTAAGATAGATTGCATTTTTAATTTAAGTAATTTATAATTTCGAATTTTAAACAGAAAATACCAAAAAGAGAGGTTATTAGGTTGCATGTTAATTTATGCGTATTTTTTAATCCGAATTTCATAAAGAAAAATACCAAAAAATAATTATTTGTCCGTCATTAAAATTAGGTCACGTCGTCGCGCGACATATAGTTTGCATGCTAGGTTGCATTATTTCGCATGTCATATTTGCACGTCATTGCATATAGACTAAATTTCATTTAAATAAGTGGAAAAAAAAGAAATTGAGTGAATGCTTGTTAATTAGAAATCATATTAGGGTTGATGGATGTGATTTTCTAGCTAACAACGCAGATGCTTGCTGGATTCGAGGTAAGTTGTTCTCCTAAACTTGTAATTTATTTAATATTTTCTGGGTGTTAAATTGGTGGTTTGCGCACCTGCATGAACACATCACATGTTAGTAATTAAGTTAAAATGGATCCAAACTGCCTGCCAAAATATTTTTGAAAAGAAAAGGTACCGAAAGGGCGTTAGACTAGATCTAGCGTAATCAAGTCCCCGGGCTTAGAATCTCTGATTCGTAGGAATAAAACATATCTCCCTATATTTTATTTAGGTTTCTAATCAGCCTACCGTAAAATGATTAGTGGCGACTCCAAGCATGCAAATATTTGCACGTTAAAGACTTAAACCCTAAGTTGCGAATTGGTAGGGCTTGGGAGGGCCCGAGTTAAGTTCAATCTTAATAATCCATTAGCCCGAGAAAAATGATAAAATTTTTTAGGGTCGCGACATATCCCAAACAAAACAAAAGCATCTAGAGGCATAAGCCTAACTCTCCTCATAACAAGGAATCGGTTGGTCAAAAAAGAAGTAAAAGAGCTCAAGAAAGAGGTACTAAGATTAATTTCTTTGAATTGCATAAGTTTTTATTTATCCTACTTTTAAAGAGTCTATAATCACGCTAATTAACTATTTTTTCGTGGCTTTTTTAATTACGTAGACAATGTAATTTCGAATTACCAAATTATGTGTTCATGCCTCACATATGGCTATCTTTATTTGCAACCATAGCATCTATAGTTTTCTGACTATGGTTTTCATCTTTTCATTTATTTTTAACACCTTATAACAAAACAAAGTAAACATTCGCAAGTCAAAAGTTGTCCTAAACACGGGGAAAAATAAACTTATGACCGCCACCATCAATACTTATGCTTTCTAAGTTATAATTTTTTAGCCTCTATTGTACCGAAAAGTTCTATTTCATTTTTTTTAGTAACTTTGGAAAGAAGAGATCTTAAATTAGCAGGTATCATTTATTTATCTTGTATTTTTTTCATGTGGAGATTTTTAATTTGGTCATTAATTTATTAGCCAAAATTACACTCAAACATGTCTTTTAGTTTTATTTGTTTTGTGATATGCAAAATAGTTTTAAATTGTGGAGATCAATAATTGGATGGATTTGAGATTGACTTTTACAACAAAGTCACCCCCACTTCATGAATTTTTAGATAGTACATAATCCGTGCAATACAGTTGTTACACAACCCACTTCCAACAATATTAATAGCATAATTATAGTTTGAAAATGAATAAATATTTTGAATTAAGGGTAATGTACGTGGTATAAAAATAAAATCACACAAGCTTAAATTACACAAAGCTAAGCTTGTGTATTCAAAAGTAATCACTTCTACTTCAATTGAAGTCCAGTATTCCTCCATCAGAGTCTTGCAAGCATCTCTTTCAGAGTCAAGCGCAGACAATTGAAGAACCTCTTCCCGCAATTGATCATCAAGAACGTGGAAGAAATTCAAACGTGATCCCCATGCTATGGAAGCACTCAATCTCAAATTGTCGACAAATTTCCCAATTACACCAGATCTGTATAGAAAATACATTCGCAACGATTCAAATTATTCATGGTTAGTCCGCCTTAATTCTACTTCTAATTTAGCAGAGTGAAGCTCGAAAATACATTCACAACAATGTGTTTCTTTTCTTTTTACTCCATGAATTGTTCCTACTTTTTGTATACATAAATAATGACATGGTAGATGCCCCATAAATTGTCACATCATTTAGTGAGAGTGCTCGATAAGCTTTTGGTACATCTAACCTTACTTTGAGAAGCGGTGCTGAAAAATTGAAAGATGTTCCTAAAGAAAGATAAGTAGTAATCAAACCAATTTGATTCCAAGAGTATGAAATAAGTAAATCATCCTAAACCAAGGGTTAAGAAACATGAAACATGCAATATCCTACTACCCAATTAAAAGAAAACCTAAATAAAATAAAGAGTATCCGATAAAAATAAACCGAAAGATCCTAACCAAAGGTTAAGAAACACGAAATATGTAAAACCCTTGTACCCACTTAAAAGAAAACCTAAATAAACTAAAGAGTATCCTATAAAAATAAACCAAAATACACTATGGAGAATCGCAAGTAGCTTCAACAGCAAGTCTATAAACATTCTGATGGCATCCCGTGGGTCCGAAAGTGTTCTCCGAAACGTCAAGCGTACAGCTCTCTTGCCCAAGACATTGCTGCAAAAGACCGATTTATATCTTAGTTTGTGTCTTGGAAAAAATAATCCCCAAAATAACCTAAGCATTCAATAATAGTAATTAGGAAAAGGGTATTTTATTTGTTCATTACCTTCTGAATGACGGAGAGCGTGTTGGGAGCTTCGCAGCTACCCCTCGCGTAAGACCCACAAGCACCTGTCGGCTCGCCGAAGCTGGCAAACCGGATTTCCGACATCACGCGCCCGCCTTGGCACGACAGCTCCAGCTTCTTCCCCTCATCAGTAGTGGCGCAGATCGTCCCGGCCGTGACAGTCTGGAACCTCACATGGAGCGGCGTGCCGCCGAACTCCTCGAAAAGTACCAGCTTGTTGCCATCATCTTCAAGGAAGGACCGTGGGATGTGATACCTACACGAGCAAAAATCATCATCCATAGTCTCAACAAAACCATAAAAACAACATGTCTTATGACGAAAGAAATTCACAATAACAAGTGGATGTCTACTGTTTATTACCATCTTTGACTAGGTTGCCCGCAATTGGTCAAGCACTTGTTGGAATTATAGGCTCCACGGTAATCGCAGGTTGTAGTGCAACCATCCTCACCAGCAACGTAGCTCGGCCAGAACCTGCCAATGTTGTGGCCGTTGACCCAAGCAACGCCTTTGCCAAGCCCTTGCAAGTCCACGACCACAGGGTCACTGCCCAAAGGAGCCTTGAAGGTTGTCTGACGAAATTCCAAAGAAAAAATACAGTGAATCAGCAAATTCAAGCAAATAAATAAAAGGGTCCGGGTAAAAACCATTCCTCTCTTTTTACCTTGTACCATATGAACAATCTGTTGGAAGGTAGATTGTAAGATTTCCATCCATGTTGGTGACGAGCGTTGTCCAATTGGAGTCCCTTTACTTCCATGCCGTTCAAGCCCACCTTGTACGTCCACGGGTTGGTCGACAAGTCCTTGGTCACCTCGTCACTTTGGCCTTTGTTGCCGATCAGCTTCACCGGGCCGTGAATCCCCACCTTGGTTGTGTCAAAGTTGGCCCCATAATTCTGCTCGAAATATTATCAAGCAACCAAATTAATGAAAAACTATAAAGCAAACTTCAATTTTTTTTCAAAGAAAGTTGTGTAATATAAATTTTTATACTTGCAAACCAACGGTGACACTGAGGAGCGAGATTGTGTTGGTTTTGCCAAGCTTCAGTTTGATGTCTTTCTCCATGATGAATTCCAAGCGATCACTTGAACCCCATTGAGACCCTAGACTCAGATAAAATTTAACCTCAACGTAAGTAATAAGAAGCAACCCTTGATACTAATCACTGTATTTTATAGTAATTGACATAATTAAATGGAGATTATATAGCTAAGAGCTCGACTCACCGACGTGCTTCCCGTTAGCAAAAGCATGAACGATGTGTCCGTTGGTGTGGACATGCAAGGTTATCTTCTTGCCCACGAGACTATCGTTCTTGCTCAAATCAAGACTGTATAACATTCATGAAGAGGCCATTAAAAACTGTGGTAATTCCATAACCAAAACAACCAAAAACACCATATAATACATCAGAACATTCATTGTATTTACCTAGTTAGATACCACAAGTAGTCGCTAGTGTCATTAGTGACGGTCTTTTGATCCAAAAGCTCGTTCACGGTCATCACACTTCCTTTAGCTAAGCCATCATGCAAGTGCTCGGGATGCTCGGGCCTCCAATCCCATGTCAATTCGTAGGGCTCCGTTTGATCGTCAGCTTCATTGGGCAGTTTCACCATTAGCGACTGTTGGGTATTAACCTGCACAGCATTTAGGGTTTCATCAGCACTAAAGTACACATGAAGAGCTTTAGCAATGTACCGAATTCAAAATGTAAGAGTCCGATTTTCACCTTCGCCGTGTTGTAGACCTCGGTGTAGCAGTCGGGGAGGATGCTGACGGACCAAGCCGGGACTGTGTAATTGTTCCCCATGAGATTGACCGTGAAGTCTTGGTTCGAGTTGGCATTGCCCAGGAAGCAAATTTGCTTCCCGTCGTACATGTACACGGTGCCCTAATCGACCAACGTAAATATATATAATTATTATCGGGGACATCAAGGAGACTATGTTCTATTAATTTCAAATCTCAATTAATTAGCTAAATTACTCACCGACATCATGTTTCCGTAATCCACATCCCTCTTCACTCCATGCGTAAGGATCTCCTCCATGGACATGATCAATTCGTGGAGCCGTTTCAGATGTCCCCATTTTGGTTGATTCAAGTTACCTGTCGAACGCGAAGAGTATTAGCAAAAAAATTGAACAAAAATTGCTTTTTTTTGTTTATAGCAATGGAAATTGAAACTGAAAAAACAGGTAAATAAAAACCATATTCATCAAGTGGTGCATCATAGTCATATGATGTGGCGATATAGGGACCGCCGGCTGTTCTACCAAAGTTCGTTCCGCCATGGTACTACGAAGGGAAAAAAAATTGTCATAAGTACATTAAAATAATATAATTGTAATAAGTATATTAATAGATTAATATATATATATACTTACCATATAATAGTTCTGAAGCGATCCACCATATTGGAAAAATCTTGCTACAGCAAAAGCAAGATCCTCGGCAGTCCTATGTGGATCCTTCATACCCCAATCCTTGAACCTAGTTAATTTTTCAAATTAAACCCGGAATTAGAAAACTATATTTTGGACACTACAAAAAAATTTGGAAGCAAATAATTTTTCCCTTACCATCCAGACCAGTTCTCAGTCCACCATTTAGGACTCTTAGGATTATTAGGAGAAAATTGGTCGCAATACCATCCATTACATGTATTGATCTGCGCAAGTAAACGAAAACATGTTAATTCACTCAAAAATAATTCTTTTCTTTGGGAATTTCACATTATATTGATGAGTGATTACAATTAATCATACCAAAGGCGATGGGGCGTCATTCTGTTGACACATGATCCATGGAACATCAACGCCGTAACTTAGGGCCAATTGCGCACACCAATTCATGTATGACTTCCCGTTGTTGCCATAAGCCCATTCCACGTTTCCATACTCATTCTCAATCTTGACCAAATCACAAAGTAAATCTCAAATCAATAAATCAAAATCAAACCACTTAATTAACACGCAATCCATTTAATTATTAGTGAAAAAGGTTAGAAGCTAGACAACAGTCAAACCACTTAAATAAAACCCAAAAAACAAAAATTAACCGAGTATGAAAGTCGATTTACATACCTGAGCAACGATGATAGGGCCATCTTGTATAGCAAAAAGATTATGCCTTTTCATCATGTCTACTATCACCGTGACAAACGTTTTCATCTCATTCTAAATTACAATACACAATAATAAAAAAAAATCCATCAGAAATTCAAATTAGAGATCTTGAAGTTAAAAAAATCGAAGCCCAAAATTGCATAAAAATTATATTACCTGATAAACGGTGTTGTTTGTTCGCATCTCTATACCGGGCAAATTATGCAACCAGACGGGAAATCCTCTGAATATAAAAATTGGAAGCAAAAAATAATTATTATTATTATATGACTCATAAAAGGAAAAATAAGGCAATGCACGTTCATAAATACTAATGCAATTCCGAAAATTTTAACAATAATTACCCGTAATTCCACTCCGCACATACGTACGGGCCAATGCGAAGAATGGCGTAGAGCCCGGCATCTTGAATGGTTTTGATAAACCGGACTAGATCCTTATTTCCGTCGAAGTCGTACTAAAAACAAGAAAGCACCCCACCACATAAACGAGAATTAAATTCACAATTTAGAGTAAAAATTTACGAGATAAAAAAAAGAGAGTAAAATTCACAACGAAATAAAGAGTAAATTAGTAAAACATAATAAGTTCTTTAAAAATTGTTGAAATACCTGACGGTACAGGGGCTCGTGGGCATTCCAGAAAACGTAAGTCTCAATGGCATTGAGGCCGCCTTCTTTCGCTTTTCTAATGAGATCACCCCACATCTAACAAAAAAATTGAAAAAATTAAAGATTCAATTAGAATCTGAATTCGCGAACTAATACATAACAATTAGCACAAACACGTCGAAAATTCAGCAAATTCACTTGAAAAAAACTATAAAAACACCAAAAGGCATTTACCTCAGGAGTGCTACGAGGGTAATGAATCGAACCAGAGATGATGATCTTGCTCCGACCATTGATCTTGATCCCCCTTTCATCGTACGAGACGTCAAGAGGGATTGCAGAGGCGACGAGAAGGAAGCTCAGAACGCTTAGAACAGCAGCAAACCTCATACCGATGGTCGCCATGTCCGTCCTACCAGCACTATTTCTGCTCTAAACTCTGCTTGCAGAACTGCAATTGCAGACTGGGAAACTCGCAACGCAGCACTATATATATAACGAGAGCTCGCAACAGCACTCGGAGAAGGAGGAAAGGGTGAGACTTATCGAGTGTTTTGGGATTAAGACGAATTAAAATCGTTCTTATCTGACTGGATAGGGTTTCTTGTTACGAAGTATTATCCTTGTACGAAATTAATGATTAGTTAGTATCTTAATCCGACGATGTTCTGTCGTTTTTTAATTTGGTTACCAAACCATTATGGACGAATGTCGAGACTTTATCTTAGTAAACGAAATTGCATCCTCAATTCGAAAGATAGAGTTCGAGAAAAACAAGATATTCTCGCTTAACTAGAATTAGGTCATCCTCGAGACGCGATAAAATTTGAATGTTTTTATATTTATGTGCTTTTCATTATTTAGATTCTAAAAGGTGGTCTCTTAAGTTTTTTTGTCATGTCTTAATTTCTAACACGACAGCTTTTTCCTTTATAGGTGGAAGACGTGATGTGGGAGGTGATGTTTCCTCTGATTAATTGGAGTATATGCATTGTCTTCTTTTTAATTTCTTGTTGACAGCTATTTAAATTCTTTATCTGTAATTATAGTTTTAGGAAAAGATGCTGCAATGGATAAGCAAGATCATGAACCAAGAAGTTTGAAATCGTGGTGTTTGTTGTTGCGAGCCTCAATGTCCACTTTATCTTATTTTCTAACAAAAAAGAAAATTGATCCGGCCTATTTCACTATGATTTAATTGGCTACATGTACACCTTCGCAAGTACACAAAAAAAAAGGTAATACATTTTTAAAAATTCAGCAAATTTTTTTGAAAAACCTCAATTGAACAAAATAATAACATGTCTAGGTCTGATGATGGGGGGAATAAACTTGGGTTTGTCATAGTTTCAGTTAATCTATGTTTTTGGTCTGAAAATATTGATATGTTAACTATAGCATATACCATTCAAGCAAATCCGTATACTTTGAAAATAAATTTCCAGCACATACAAGTCTATGAATTTTTTCTTTTATATCATAATCCGAATAAATTGGAAATTAAATAATATATGAGAATATATCAAGAAGATACATTATCTTTATCTAAATTTTAAAATTTGATTTCGATAAGAAAACAAAACTCAGAGAAAGGCAAATCAATAAGCTAATGATTATTTGGTCGAACGTGGGTCGGGCATGGCAATCACAAAAGCAAAGTGAAGTCACACGTGCCGAGCATGAGAGCGAGCATTTTCTCAATTTTTCCATTAAACATTTGTAATAGAATTACAGATATGAAAGCAAAAGAGAAAGACTACCACATCCTTGGAGACAGATACTTCATAGGCGGATCTGGGAAACAATCTACTTATTATCTTTGGTAAGATTTCATATGGAAGTACGTTTGCGCAATGAAAATATTTAGGACACCAACAAGAACAAAGGATTAAGGGTGTGTTTGTTTCAGTGAAAATGTTTTCTGGAAAAGTATTTTCCGGATTTTTAATTATTTGGTTCTCTAAAAATGATTTGGTCTTTTCCGGATTTTTAATTATTTGGTTCTCTAAAAATGATTTGGTCATTGAAAAATAATTTTCAGTCAACACAAATATCATATATAATTTTCGGAAAGTGAATTCTTGTACGTGAGAAGATGAAAACATTTTCCCCTCTTTATCGGGTTCTCTCTCACCTTTGGTCTTCTCAAGTATCTCCCGCCTTTTTTAGGTACGCTCGCTCTTCCTTAGCTCTTTCGCTCGCTCTTCTTCAGATCTTCTTCACCGACGCTCTTCTTCTTTGCTGTTAAAGGTCCAGTTCGTCTTCTTCGCCATTGAAGGTCCAACTCGTCTTCAATGACGCTCAACACAGCTCCAGGTTCTCTCTCCCATCTCCGATTTGAAAATAATCGCGGAAAATTTTATCAATGCTTTACATCGTGGACTTGATGTTGATTCTCTGTGCTACGGTCGTTTGATTCTCGTTTCAGTTCATCTTCTGCAAGCAAAATTTTAGAAATCAGATCCAAGAGATTCCATTTATCTAAGCGCTTGACCTTTTTGCTCAATTTGTCGTTGATTTGCTCAAAATTTTCGGCGATGTATACTTTTATGAAAACACATATCAAAGGTAATCTATCAAGATGAGTCGAGTTGGTTGTTGTTTCATGGTTTGATGAATATTCCACTTTTATCATTGGTTAGGGTTCCGTTCTTGAGATACGTGCTTTTATGTGTAACATATCATGCCTTGTTAGGCAGAGTGATGGGTTTACATGTTTCTTCAGGAGTTGGTTCTGCTCTTGCTGAAATTACGACCCTATTTTTAGCTTTCTTAGGGCTGGATCTCGTTTGTGAGGTTGTTCTTTTTTCTTTTGTTTGTTAAAATGTCCAGAGGTAAAGAAAATCATTGATTATAAATTTTGTTGCAACACCACGTTGAACTCATTCATAAGCCTTGTTGTTTAGAATCTATTATCGTGCACATGTGATGCTGCTGTTGCACTGAGTCTAGCTCTCTTGAGCAGTAAACTCAACGGAATCAAGTTTTGAATCGTGATAAGTCTAGCCCTCCTGAGCCTTCGAACATGTTTGTTAAAATGTCTAGTTAAGCTGCACTTGTCTTTACTTTTTCATGATATTTTTTTATTTTATTTGAATGCTTGCTTTTGGGTTTACCTTTGAGATAAAACCTGTGTCTTTACTAACTCTGAGATTAAGAAATGAACCCTTTTGGTCTTTTGATACTCAAGTTGATGTGGTCTTAGCATGCTGTATTTTACGTAACTTCATTGTGGGAGTTGACCCTAATGATCCTTTTATGCAAGAACTAAGCATAGAGGTCGAATCTCAAAGTCAAGAAAGAAGACATCAACAAACACAGAGAGGAGAGGGAGGAAAACAGAGAGTGGGCAGCAAAAAGAGATGGTATCACACGTGCAATGTGGGATGACTATAGTGGGCATAGAATGAATGTTTAATACTTGTATCTTCTTATAAGATGTCTGTTGTTTTTAATGTGACATGAAGTATAGATTACTGCTTTGTGATTGAAGTAGTTTCTTTTTAATTCGAACTTGATTTACCACTCTACATTGTGATGTTTCCCTTGTCTCAATAGTAAAATGACAATCTATTTTTGTGTTATTCTTTGTTTGTCACTATTTCTTGTGTTGGATATATCCAATACTATAGAAATGGGCAAAACTAGAGAAGGGAAGACCAAGCATTTCAATAGAAGAGAAAGTGGATATTGACAAGCACCTGACTTTGGATGTTTGTTCTGGATGGTATCTGAACATTATACTTGTTCTTTGATTACTTCTTGTAGTAGCTATCCAAGCAACTATTTGTGGCACAATTTTTTCCTAATATTTCATTGGGAAGATAGAGACATTAGTACTAAACTCAACTATGAAATGTTTAGCTCATGTACTGCATGGGATATTGTGAGAAAAAAATGTAATAGAGACGTCTTGTTTTCTATCTGATTGCCTTTCGAAACTATACTTGCTATAGCAGCCTGAGAGACACAAACCTGCTTGGCAGCTTGGGTTGCTCGGTGAAACAGGAAATGTCCTCCGCGGAGTCCACGGGCGGTTCAGAATAACTCGCAGAGAGCTATGCGGAAGGCGTACCTCTCTGAAGAGTGCCGAAAGTATTGAAGTGATCGATGCATCGTGTTGACTTGCTCTTGTAACTGGGAAATCAAGTCCATTTTTTATTTCCTATTGCAGAGTTTCTAATGCATAAGTAGCTCACAGAATTTCGCAAAGAGGAGTGCTAGAGATAGTTGCGTGTCGCAAAGAGCGAAATGCGCATAGAAAATTAGGAACACCCACGATGGCGAGGTAACAAAGGAGAGATGTCAATGATGAAAGATCTTATAAGAGGGGCTAGAGACGGAGAGAGAGAGTCACTGGCAATCCGATGGGGTGCAATGCCAAGTGGTGAAAATGATGGAGACCGACGAGGATTTAGAAGAACACGTGTAGGAATTCAGGTTTCCTTTTCATTTTGAGAGTTTAAATTCTAGATTCACTAGATTGATCGAGAAAATCGGTTTATTAAGTAACATGGACTCAATAAATTAATTTGAAAGTGAGGCACACTAGTGTAAATTGCTAGTTCAAACGTTATTGATGATATTGAAATTATTTTCCAAATGTGATCCAAACATCAGATAGTGTTTTCGGTCACATATCATCAAACAAAGGAAAAGAAACCATTTTCCTGGAAAATGGTTTTCTGGAAATCATTTTCCTTAATCATGGAGTTTTCCCCCAAACAAACACATCCTAAATTGATGTAATAAATCCTCCAATATATCTCACAGAAGAGGCACATCTGAATAGCTGGCGTGTCCCAGTGCATCTTTATCCTTTTTTGGAGCACATTTGGAGACTTTCAAAATATATATAATCATGTCAATTACAATTTCGTCAGTGCCGGCAAGGGCAAGCCTCAACAGTGGCCGATGAGGAGCCCCCGGTTGCCGCAACCGGCCAAGGGAGAAGGAAAGCAAAAAATAAAAAATAAAAAAGGGAAAAAGATTTTTTAAAAAATTTGAAAATTGCCACGTCAATATCAGTTGGACAACCGACGTCCATATCAGCGCCGGCAGCCAAAATTAGCCAGATGGACTGAATTGGCACAAATGTAAAATATTTAGGACTAAATTGTAATAATTACAATATATTTAAGACTATTTTTAGTAATTTTCCTTATTTGGAGACTTTCGAAATATATATAATCATGTCAATTACAATATGAGAAAGGCCAATATATTATATATTGTTATATAATCGAAAAGATATTTAGGGCAAAGTACTTTAGAGCCTTTGCCCCCATCTTGGTAGATACTTTTCATCGTCACTTGCGTGCAAAATGACATGTGTCTCTCCTCCGCCGCACGCCCTCCACGTGTCGCTCCCTTGCGCAGAGAAGACACGTGGCCTCTCCCAGCTCCACCTATCATTTTGCCAATCTCGACTTTCTCTCGTATAAAATGCCCCCCATCTACCGATTCAGCAATACCTTAAACTCTGAAGAGAGGAACCAAACAAACGTGATCAGCTCAAAAGAAAAGAGAAACATGGGGCAAGCTAAGGAAGAGAGGGCCGAGGCGGCAGCGAGGATTGTGGCCTCCGACCTCAGGGACGTGAACCGCGACCGAGAGAGGGAGCGAGAGTACAAAGCGGCCAGAGAGAGAGCGGACACGTTTGACACGACTGACCAGCCGCAGCAGCAGAGGCCCGGCATGATCGGGTTGGTCCTGAGGGCGGTCCACGACACGTACGAGCACGCGAAGGAGGTGGTTGTGGGGAAGAGCCACGACACCGCCGAGACTGCCCATGAAGGCGAGGAATACATGGCTGACAAGTCGCGCAAGGGCTTCGTCGCTGCCACGGGCAATGCCAAGGAGTACAAGGACTACACGACCGAGAAGGTGAAGGAAACCACCGACTCGGCAGCCCAGAAGGTGAAGGAGAAGACGGGGGAGGCGGCTGAGAAGGCAGAGGAGAGGAAGGAGTCGACCAAGGGCAAGTTTGGGGAGTACAAGGACTCCGCAGCTGAGAAGGTGAGGGAGACCAAGGACTCAACGTTGGGGAAGGCAGCTGAGTACAAGGACTACACTGCCCAAAAGGCCGAGGAGGCGAAGGAGAAGACAAAGCAGAAGGCCAGCGAGTACAAGGATTACACGGCGCAGAAGGCCGGGGAAGCCAAAGAGAAGACAAAGGAGAAGGCAGGCGAGTACAAGGACTACGCGGCGCAGAAGGCCGAGGAGGCGAAGGAGAAGGCGAGGGAGACCAAGGACGCAGCATTAGGGAAGGCAGGGAATACAAGGACTACGCGGCTGAGAAGGCGAAAGAGACCAAGGACTGCATAGCGGAGAAGGTGAAGGAAGGGAAGGACACGACGGTGGGGAAGCTGGGTGGGCTGAAGGACTTTGCCGCGGACGTGGCGAGGCGGGCCATGGACATGCTGTCTGGCAAGAAGGAGGAGACCAAGGAGAAAACGTATGAGAGCCTTGAATCTGCCAAGGTGAGATGGTCTAGTTGGTTCCTCTCTATAAGTGTTTTTTTTTTTTTTTGGTTTTCACACGACTATACATTATGATAGTATTACGGCTACTGTTATCACCTAGAGAGAGGTGAATAGGTGATTTTATAAAATTGTATGATTTAAACGTGCAGAATGAATATAGTCGAGGTCAACAACTCGTATGTACAATATCATATGGATGCAAATTACAAATTTGCATGTAAGTTGTCGTCAGATGATTGCGTCTGATAACTAAGATAATGTTCTAATGAACTTGTTTGACAGATATGTATGCAGTATAATGTCAACAATAATAAATAAAAGTTTAGGGATAGAAAATATGGCACACAAATCTTTATAGTGGTTCGGCTTTATCAAGCCTACGTTCACTCTCCACGCTAGTAGCCTATTGACTGTGCTTTACTATTGAATTACAAGAGCAGTGCTTCTCAGATGATAGACTGCACTATCACAATTCATTCAAGTCATTTTCTTTTTAAAATCACAACGTGGAATACAATAATCACAAGTGTGTAAGATCGAAGCTCTATTCAAACTTTGGAATTCTTGATTTTGGTTATTCTTCTTGTACGACGTTTGCACTCATTTTATACTCCTCCATTTCTAATCTATCCGTTGAATAGTCTTCAGAGGATTGATCTCCAAATCAAACCATTGGAGAAAACTTCCCAAAAGAAAATGCATAGCCGTTAAAAGAAAAATCATTATCTCTAGGTGATTTGATCGCCCATACAATCGAATCAAGGTTTTCATAAGTGTAGTTTTTCGTGTTTAAGGAACAATCTTGTGATTGCTAATCAAGATATCTTGAGATATCAATTTGATTATCCTGTATAAACTTAACAAAAAGAACATTTATTGAATCTGACGAGTAATTTTGAGTGTGATGACAAAGTCCTTTCATCGACTAAGTCTGATGACTCAACATTTACCTGCATTAAATAACTTAAGTGTAATTCTGATTAGTAAAAGATTGTTTTGTCATTTGTTAAAACTAATTAGGGATTTTGCTCAACAGATAGTATTGACTTGATGACTGATTGGTGATGTTACGGAGAATGGAGACATTAATTTTGGTGAATTTTTCAGGAGAAACTAAGGGAGACGGAGGAGGAAGCGAGGAGGAAGATGGAAGAGTTGAGGGTGAAGGAGAGAGAGTACGAGGATGACGCGGCACGCAGGGCCAGAGAGAACAAGGACGCTTGGGACAAGGAGGGAGACAGGTCAAACATAATTCACAAATATAAGTCGTTTGGATTGTTTTACATATCTGCATTGAAAATGTGCTCCAACTTTGGATCGCTCAAATATTCTTGGCGCTCTATGTCTTACAAATTCGGTAATGGTTTTTTATGAATGTATTAATGTGGTTAGGGGCAAAGAGGAGAGGAGGGATTCTGGGCGCGATAGGGAGCATCACGGGGGCAATCAAAGAGAAGCTGACACAGCCAAGCAACAAGAAAAATGAGTCGCGCATGACCGGCAGGGATGAAGGCAAGGGGCGGGACCAGAGGGCCGAGGCCGAGAAGGTGGTGGAGGTCCATGTCGAGGACACCCCTCTGGGGGCCATAGTTTCCACGCTGAAGGCGGCCAATCAGATGAGCGGCCAGACTTTCAACGACGTCGGGTGCATTGACAACGAGTGGTTGTGCACGTCACCATGGACCGCCATGGCAAGATGTGAGGCGTGCCTCGATGAGGCAAAGGATCGGATGGCTAAGATGACACGTTATTGGCTGTGACGCAATGCTGTGCTCGTTACCCTTTTCTTTGTCGCATTTCCTTTTGGTTTCATCTCGGATTTTGCTGGTTTTGTTGTATGTAACGTGATCATACATGAAATTAAACTTACCAAGTATATTTCTGTGTGTGATGGACAATGGCGACTAGTACTCAGCTAGGGAAGTCTAATCCGAACACCGTTCGTACAATACACCCCCTGTACCATTCACACGACAACTGAGCAAGCTCCGGGAGTCTTATTTCAAGGCAGAAAGGGCACTCGTTACATTCAGTAATCTCTCTCTTCTAGATTTTCGATATTACATTGAACTTGATCACACCCTCCAAAGGAAGTTCTTAATCTTTGCCGCACTGTTCAAAAGAGCGTCATCAATGGAGTGTGAAGATGAAACCTCTCTAATCAAACCCCCTCCTTTGCTCAGCTTTTGAAGGTGATAAGCTGATCTTAATAGTGTGGGCAGCCCTCCTATTAGCTGGCCATACCAACTTTGACCCCAGTACATGGCTTAAACTCTCTCCTCTGTATCCTTTCTCATGTGGTTCTTCCATGCAAATTGTCCCTTGAAACACCAGTCTTGCAAACCTGGATCAAATAACTTGTCTTGAAAGGATTGGAAATTTCTCCTATCCTTAGCTTACATCCCCCACTCTTCTCTGAAGTGACGAACCGTCATTCACATTCTCTCTCAAGTGCCCTCATTTCGGTAATCTCTCATCAAAAAACACCCTTGAGGACAGCCATCTTGAGAGATCTTAATTTCTCTCCATTTTGATTTACAGACTCTTCCTCCTTCATTCCTCCATCGATCCTTTGACTCTCTCTTCCTGCCACATGCCAGCTTCCTTGCCTGAGATGTTCTCATCCATGGACCGAGCTTCACTTTCAACTCTGATTCATCCCACCAGCATGTCCCTTCAGTGTGACCAAGCATCCTGCGGGAGTAGCAAAATTCAGCAACTCTTCCATACTCGTTGTGTTCCTGGCAAGTTTCACACAAATATTAAGCACACTCATTATGCCCTGTATTTCAAACTCATATAAAATAACTATGAGCCCCTCTCAAACTAGGACTTTTTACTTCAATAAGGAAAAGAAGCCTTATGGGGTTGAGACATCTATCTCCTTAGAAAAGCCCGACAAGATCTGTTCTGCAACATTATAGGTTCCGCCTCTAGCTGCTGACCAATAGATTTCACAATCATCGTCATGGAAGCTAGTATCAGCCCGTTGATCTGAACCTTAATGTAATCTTAGTGAAATTAATTTCCTCCACCCTCTGATGCATGTCCAAGCGTTTCAGGCAGAGGGCTGTCAGACATGTACCTCTCTCACTACTAGCTGTTTTTCTGGCAAGTTTCACACATACATTAAGTACACTCGTTATTGCACTGTACATCAAACTCAATGACATAACTATGAGCCCCTCTTTAAGACTTTGGACTTTTACTTCACTAAGGAAAAGAAGTCTTGTGGGTATGTATGTCCCTTTTCTTGCATCACACCCCCCCCCCCCCCCCGATCCAATTTGCAAGTTCAATTTGAGCTTTTCCTTCTACCAAAAAAATTTGTGAGCCCAGAAGTGCGACTCAATCGGTCCCATGATCTTTGGGCCTGGCCCATGGTCCTTCGGGAACACACAAGTCAATTAATAAATTATGTTGTCTCCCATACATTTCGAATTGAAGACTTGAAATCGTTTCTATCCTACGACAACCTTCCATAATGGTTCACTTTCGAAGCATAAGACTCGTGGTCTACAATTACTTAAAATTCATTTTCTAAAGTAATTCATCCCTCTCCACGCACATTTAAACCCTTGTTTTTCCCTCTCTCTTCGCATACGCGTGTGCTCTTTTACCGAGATTCTCCGTCCACGAGTAATGAAGGCAATCGATATACAGGACATATAAAAGGGGAAAAGTACAAAAAAAATTATAAACATATTGCATTGATACCAATTCAATCATAAACCTTTCAATTGAATCAATTTAGCTTTAAATCTTTTCACATTGATATCAATTCAATCCGTCCAATCAATTTAAGCAGAAAATCGCTGACGTGGACGCTAGCCATCATATGTGATACGACCGACAATGATATAGACATTTTTTTAAAAAACATCTCAATAACTTTTTGAACTTTTTTTATAATTTTTTCTTTACTTCTCTTTTCTTTTTTATTATTTTATTTATTTCTTTCTTTTCCCTTCATTTTGGCTGGCGAGCACTGGGCAAGGGCCAGCAAGCACTCGCCGGTAGCTAGGGAGGGTTGCAACCCTTGCCCAGTCCCTCGCAAAGGCCCTCCCTCACGGCCAGCAAGGCCGCGATGACCTCGCCTAGGGCCATTGCAACCTCGTCGACCGCAAGTGAGGGCGCTAAGTCCCTCGCAAAGGCTGGCGAGGGCTTACTAGCTGGCCCTCATGCGGACAAAATGAAGGAAAAAGAAAAAAAAATAACAATACAAAATTATAAAAAAGTTCGATATATTATTAAAAAAATATCCACGGCAGCACTAGCTGTAACACGTAGGACAACCGGTATCTATGTCGGCGATTTTTAGTTTAAATTAGTCGAATGCACTGAATTATACAAATGTGAAAAAGTATAAAATTAAAGCAATTCAATTAAAATATTTAGAACTGAATTAATATCAATATAATAAATTTAAGACTTTCACAGTGCTTTTCCCTTAATAAAAGCCGCAGTGGATCATAAATGTGATTCTTCTAAAGGTTAAATAGAGATGGGCATCTCCCAGATCCGATCCGATGTGCGAGTGGGATATTCAAGTCGCCATTTGTGGTTTCGAGCGTTCCCACTTGGCCGTATTCGTATTGATGAATGCGCGAACGAGGAGCGAAAAGCAAACGAGATGTCGGCAGCAAACAAGGTGCTTCTGTCTGGACAGGAGGACAGCAAGACGTCTCGCCTTCCTGGGATGTTGTCCATGCTCGTCGTCAGGCGTGATGGGGAACAGGCCGCGATGAAACTGTCCTTGCAAAGAATCTTTTGAATCGAATCGAGTCGAGAGGCCTGAGAATCGTGGAGCATCGTTCTCTCGGTTCGTCATCATCGCCGACGGGTCGGAATCGGGACCATCTCTTCTTGGAGAGCCACTCGCAGTGTTGTGAAGTGTGCGGTGGGGATCCTATGAACGAGTTCATCCGTGCACTAATTAAGCATTTTTTTTTATCGAAAATAAGATCATTTCATTTCATCAAGAAAGTTTCAGCACATACAAAGTTCCAAAAGATTGCGGGAGGGTTAAAGACCCAATTATAGAGCAAAGATTTGCACCTTTGAGTTTTAATAATCCAGTCTGCCACCTGATTTTCTTCCCTATTACAGTGGGTTAAAAAAACATTAGATAAATGGACTAGCAGAAGTTTGCATTCGGTAATAAGTAGAGTGGCTTCCCATGGAGAAATATCTAAGCCTAAAAGGCAATTCACCAAAATAAAGTTGTCAGATTCTAGCACGTATCTCATGTTGTCTAGGGGATATCTGAACTTCTCGAGTGTCGATTACACATGACAAGAGAAAATCATGGTACTGAAAAATTCTTAGCAAAATTCATCATATTTACCCTATGAATAGCTTAGTGATTCAAGGGCGCAGCCCGTTATCGAGTGGAGATCTACCGGACTTCTATCCTCGTAGAGTTTTCATCATCTCTTACTTCAAATTCGGATTCGTGTCCAATCTAATTTTCGGTTCTGTCTAATTTTCGGTTTCTCCTTCAACCACCGCAGTTGACAACGACCGTGGTGAGCGCCCGCATACTAAAGGCCGTGCAAGCTGGGAAAATTGATAAATAAAAATGCCCATTCTAAAATTTCTCAACTACGACCTGCAAAGTTTTCAGATTCAAACAAATGAAAGAAAAAAATTTAAGACTCAAATGCACTTCAACGACGGTGGCAACGAAGATCCGCCTTGCATGGAAATTACTACTGGCCCTCTCGTACTTTGCTACTCCCTACTTTCTCCCTCTCTCTCTCTCTCTCTCTCTCTCTCTCTCAAAGTCACTTTCAAACTTAAAAAAGGGCCCAAAATTTGATGTGACCAAAATAATAAAAGAAGAACCACGATGCACCGAAAATCATAATATTTATCATGAAAATATAATTAAATTTTAAAATTTATAAAAAATACAATCAAATCTAAAAATTTGTCAATTGTTATAATCAAGTTATTTCGTTAATTCCGTCTAACTTGGCTAATAAAACAATGATGACATGATTTTTTTTAATATTTTATCTCTCTTACGTGACGATGACGAGGCTAAGATAACATCATTTTTATCCAAATTTAATTTTTAATACAATTTTTATTAAATTTAAATTTAAAAAATAAGTTAAAAAAAAAAGGGAGACCCTTGCCACCACCCCCACCATCGTCGGGAAGGGCCGACGATGGTGGGGAAATGGTTGGCAAGGATCGCTGAGCCCCGGCCAAGGGCCCTGGTCCAGAACTGGCCCGGGGATGCCCACTGACCAAACACTCCCCCCTCCAAAAAAAAAGGGGAAGAAAGAAAATATTAAGATAAACCACGTTAATATTTTTTGTTAGCTTAGTTGACGGAGCTAACGAAAGGACTCAATTACACTAATTCGACAAAGTTTATGATTCAATTATACTTACACGATAAGTTTTAGGACTTCTAGTAAATATATCCCATAAAAAAAAAGAGAATAAAAGAATCAATTACAAAGCAATGATCTTCAATTTTAAATATGAACAAGGACGGAGAAAATAATGCTGTTTCCCCACTTCTATTCACGGGCCATATGATCAGCGAAATTGATAGGTTTTTGTTTTGGACCCCTCTTATAAACGTCAAAAAACCAAAACAATATATAATATATATAATGAGGGCCTACCAATAATGGACGGATTACGATTTCTCGGGGCCTTATCATTGAGCTTGTCTAGACCACGCAGCTGTACTCCTTCCGTGGCCTAAATCACACAGAAGATCATTTTTGCACAGGTTGCTGTCAATGGCCATGTCCGATGATAGATCGAGGCGTAAATGACGGGTAAATTGGGTTGGAGAAGAACCGGGCGCGGTCTCTTGATCACGGGAAAATTATCCAAAAAGTTATAAATATGTTATAACGATGATTAATTCGGTCATTAATATTTTAATTGTGTCAATTTAATCATAAATATTTTGACAATTTGACAATATAATTCTTCCAGCTAATTTTGGTCAGATATCGCTAACATGAACGGCCAATGCTAATATGGACAATTTTGTAATTTTTTTAATTTATGAATATTTTTTAAAAAAATTATTGATTTTTCTTTTTTCTATTTTTCTATTTTTTTTTTCCTTTTTACAGCCAACCACAGGTGAAGGCCTTGCTCTTTGGCCGCGGCGAGGGTCATCCTCTCCGACCATAGGCAAGCCTAGGTGAGTGATGGGTGACGAGGCTATGACAACCTCGTTGCCCAGTTGCCATAAGGAAAAAGGAGAGGAAATGACAAAACGAAAATAAAAAAAGAACGAAATTTATAAAATTAAGAAAAATTATAAAAATTATCCATGTCAACACCAGCTGTCTGCCGGCTATGCCACATAGGATGACCGGCATTCACGTCAACGATTTTTTAAGTAAAATTGGCCAGAACGATTATATTGGCAAATTGTCAAAAAGTTTATAACTAAATTAGCATAATTAAATTCAACCAAAAAAATGAGAACAATTAAAATATTTATAATTGAATTGGTCGCTCTATAATAGGTTTGAGTTCCGTCACAGCACTTACGTGTGTTGCTCGGGATTCGATGTATGGACAAATATGCTAAAAGGAGATTAAAGCATTTAGGTGCAAATTAGAGCAAATATCATAAAAAAATTCCAAAATTATATCCATTGTGATATGTATATTTCGAACTCTTTTTGCGTCACAAAAAATTCTAAAGTTTTCCACTGTAATATAAATACCCAATTTTGTTTTTTTTTTGGTAAAAAAATACCCAATTTTGTTTGTCACAAAAAAATCCAGACTTACACATTTCTATTCAAGGAATATTTTTTTTTGTAAGGTAAGTAGTATTCAAGGAATATTTATTATTGGTATTTAGAGATTTTTTATAACTCAAAATTTTTTTGGGTATTTGTGTCACAATGGGCAAATTTAGAGTTTTTAATGACATAAAAAAAAGTTTTGAGTATTTGTGTCACGATGAACATAGTTAAAAAATTTTTGTGGTGTTAATCCTAAAAATTATTAAAGTCAATTACTGTATTTATCATCTGTGTTATTCACATGAACGAAATAAATCCTTCTGCCCCACATCGAACGGTAACTCTGCATTGAAGTTTGTTGATACACCGTATTTCTTTCACGAAAAAACAGAGCGAGTGCCGCTAGCGACAAATAGATTTCTTTACGTAAACGGCGTCATCCGCTCTTGATTTGAAAATTATAATGACCCGTTTTCTCAAATCGATAGTGCCACAGGTCATTTGTCTGTAAAAATTTATTCTACACAAACTATATATGCCATTATTATTCTATTTCATAATAATTTTGGCTCTCTGCCACAAGAGCTTTCTCTCTCTCTCTCTTTGTCTCTCTGCAAATAATTGCTCAAACCTTGCCATTCATCTCAGTTGTCCTTTCAACAGGAAAGCCTTCTTTGGAATTCTCTAGATGTCCGTGCTGCTTTTCAAGTGTATGATAAGAACACTTTTCATTTGAATGATAAGTTGATAATATTCTAAACTTAAAAAATTAAATTCCTAAGGCAAGTCACCCGCTTCAAATTTAGGATCTATTTATTTCACGAAAAAGAATTATTTAAAAGATATATATTTTTTAAAAAATAATTTATATCCCTTACAAAAATGAATAGACGAAAATATTTCCAACGTCCACAAAAATATGTAGACATATATTGTTGTCAACAATTGAAATATTTTTTATTGACTAATTATGTCACATCCCGATTTTTGGACCTGAGAAACCGTAAGTAAATTGTAACATCCTCAATTTCAGTCCTGGGAAATTGCTATAAGTTTGGTGGTTTTCCAATCCGAATTAATATATTTACTCTTGTTTTGAAAAACTCAGTTTTGGATCCGTTGTACCCCTTTATTTTGTTATTTTTAAGGAGACGTTTGTGATTCGAATTTCCAAACACTTTCTTCTCGAAAGTTTCTCCAAACATCTCGGAGTTTTACATACTTTAGTTTCAGAATTTTTGGACTTGATATGAGTAGTATGATGGCATGATATGGGTATTTCGGTGATGTTCACACTTAATTTATTTTCTACAAGCTTTTCTGGGCCAATTTTGGACAAGTTACCTTCATAAAAGTTATTGAGAACTTCCTTTTCTCTAACGTATATAAATTTGGGAATTTTTTAAGATGATTTGAATTCTGGACAAAGCTTACTTTGAGAAACAAGAATTCTGTTCGAGTGAACTGTTTTTAGTCTGTCTTTGAGCTACTAAAAATGGTATTTATAGAAAGATTTTGATTTTGTGTTCCTCGTGAAAAATGTTTGTTAAGGCCTTGTTTATGACATATTCAAATTTGAGGATTTTTTAAGTCCATTTATTATATTTTCAAGTCCAATTTCATGAACAGTGCAAAACTGTCCAGTTTTGTCAGTTTTGTCAGATTTCAAAAATTTATCAATTTCTATATGAGAACATTGGAACCTCGACTTAATGTCTTTTGGTGATATTTGAGGACATTCCTACGCCGAAACTCAGGTTGGATGAAATTATTATGCATGTTTATCACGGAAAACCCTCAGAAAATCTTGTGATTAAGTATGGCGCGAGTTGTGATTTTTGTACCAATTGATCTATTTCGTGTGACTCAATTGGCCAAGTCATTTGCGTAAGAATCCAGCAAAGTCAGAAAGTTCTAGGGAGTCCACGGTTAGGAGAATTTATAGAGGAATCTAGAGGATAAGGCCTTGACCGAGTCAAAACTTATCCTCCAAGCTTTATTAATTGGCTATTATTGTTCTTGACTTTAGAGGCCACCTCATAATGGCTTGTATTAATTAAGTTAGACTTTGGTGGCCCTTCATGATGGCTTGCATTAATGAATCAAGACTTTGGGGCCCCTCCATGATGACATGCATTGATGGTTTAGAGTGGTGACCAAATAAAGAGCTTTTATAAATAGGAAGCCCCCCTTCTCTTCTCTCATGCCACTCTCTTTCCCCTCTCACACCTCCCTCCCCTCTCTCTAACGTCTCTCTCTCCTAGTTCACACCCCGAGAGCTCTGGCTAACCTTCTTTATTAATTTCTTGCTTCGTATCCATGACCGAGAAAGAGAGAAAAAGCTCACTGGTTAGCCTGTGTTTGTATTGTGGTTTGATCGAGTGAGGAAACCATGTCTAAGCCCCGAGTGTTCGTGTTCAAGCCCGAGCGACATGCCAAGAATCACTCGAGAGTCACCAAAGTTCTTGCGTTTTGCATACGTCACCCGTTTCTCTAGTTTTGTTTGTCATTCAGTAAGTGAATTCACTAATATTGAGAAAGGAAGTTACGATATGTTGTAACATGAGTTGGTTGGCCCGTTTCTTGATTTTATAGTTGTTTGTTCTTTCTCATCTAATGATGTTCACGTGTGATACTCACGTTTGATGTTTGTTTTGTTGGTTTCGTAGCATGACTTTGCTATTTGAATTGCCATTGATGCCGGTACGGTAAGAATCGACTTGTGTGAATGACGATTGTCTCGTCCTCGCTTGATATTAGTATTTTTACTTGCTGAGTCTCCTTGACTCATCTCCCATTGTTTTTCCCTCTCGGGTCTGTTCGGCGGTAGAAATGGGAGTTTGAGCCACGTTGGAGTTTGGGGAAAGCTAGGAGCTATGAATCCGAAGTAATGGGCTTAGGACACCCAAGTCACAATGTTTGTTGTGTGTAAATGGCTAAAATCGACTAAGTTGGCTTGTAAAATATATTTGTGTGTCCTATAAATACAAGGTTTGCTCATAATGCTTCTTGTCTTATTTTCGATGTGTGTATTAATTGTGATTGTTCCAAGATATTCTTTCGCTTTGTGTGTAAAGAAAGATAATAATGAATAGAACGTCATGTTAATGACCCCGAGGTGGGGGCGTTACAGTTGAATTTGGTATCAAAGTAGGTTTTCCCTCCAATATGTGTAGTTCGGGGCAGCTTGCAATTGGCTAGTCCGATGAGAGCGGGGAGTGGCGCCGGGGTCAATCGACCTGATCATTAAGCGGCTTCTGACAGAGGTGGCGCTGCGGCAAGAGGCCTAATCATTGAGCTGCCTCTGGGCAGAAGTGCTGCCAGGGAGAAGGGTCTGATCGTTAAGCAACTCCTAGTAGGCTCCTAGAATGGCTAAGGACAAGAATGACTTAACTGTGCACCAAATTAGGAAAATGATTCTGAAATCAAAGCGGGAATAAAGACCTAGAGTGATAAGGTGTGCTGAAGTTGGGGTAGTTACCCTTATGTATGTGAATGATTGATTGTGGTTGAATAGGTTAAGTACTCCTGTTTGTTTGTGATCACTGACCTATTCTTATGTTGTAGAAAGTCTTGTTAGACTATTGATAGCAAAATAAGTGCTTAGGACCAAGTTACGACTGCTGAGGAAAAAGGAAAGTCCCATCAGGATGTCTCGACCTCAAAAGAGAAGTCCAAGTAGATTCCCTTCTAGTAAGTCGTAGTTCGGTGTTGAGCCAAGAGAAGGCTGTTGAATTTTGACATAACCCGATTCGATGAAGGCGGGGGGTGATCCCCAGTACAGTTGCCAAGCTGTCGCGATCTAAAAAAAATCAGGTTTTCCAATCTTAGGCTAATAGATTACTAGATCAATTAAATTAACTAACCTAGCTCGAGTTCTTCCAAACTCTACCAAATCGCAACTTAGGTCAAATTGTGAGCATGCAAATATATTCAATGGGAGTCACCACTAATCATTTAAAGGTAGGTTGATTAGATACCTAAATAAAATAGCGGGAATAATATTTTATTTCTACGAACAAGAGATTATAAGTCCGGGGATTTAGTTACACTAGATTACCCTAACGCCCTTTCTGTACCAATTTCAAGAAAAATACTCAATTTGACAATTTTGATAAATCCTAACTTAGAATTCAAATGTGCAGAAATTTTCTTTTTTACTTATTTAAAAGAAAGCTAACCTATATGTAATGACATGCAAAAATTGACACGCAATTAATGCAACTTAACATGCAGATTATATGTCATGCAACGACGTGACCTATTTCAAATGATGGACATATTATTTTTTTGTATTTTTTAATGAAATTCGGAATTAAAAAATGCCAATTATCTAAACATGCAATTTTAAACAAAAAAAATTAACCTATTCTAGAGCAATCTTTCTGATATTTTTTTTTATCGAAATTCGAAATTAAAATTAACTCGAAATGAACTATCAAGGTTAGAATAATATTTAATTAAATTAGGAAACAAATTACTCTAATCTTTAATTTGAATTAGAAATTATCTTATCCTTCTAGCAAATCTCGATTGTCCTATTCTATTAAAAAAATCATGCAACATTATCTTTTAAAAAAATCAATTAAATTGCATCAAATCTTTTTGGCTTTTCTTTTATGAATTTTTTTTTGTATTTTCGAATTTAAATTCAAATAAAAAATTTCTTAAGTAAAAAAAAAATATAGCTGCTAAATCTTTCGAATTAAGTTTCGATTTGAAGCTGACAAATCAATCCTAAAATTCGACATACCTGCTATGGAAATAACTTTATCTAAGGCCTGATAGATAGATTTATTTCCATGTGTGCGGTTGCGATTTAGGAAATTTTCCTAATCGATCACATCTTGAAAAATTTTTGATATCTCAAATATCTTGGGTATATTCAAAAAAATTTGAAAATTTTAAATTCTATCCAAATTTGATAAGTAACAGATATCCAAGATTTCAAAAAAGGAAATAAATCCTAATTGAAATAATGCCTATTATTCAAATATGCAAAGTTAGATAACAATAAGCATGAATTAGGCAATAAAATATTTAAATCAAATCAGGATAAGATATTTTATCTAAATGTGCAAATAATTTTCCAAATTTGAATTTTCAGCGGATTGGGATTGCGGATCAGGATGGTAACCGGCGGTGCATCGGGAACGGCGGCGCGGCGTCGGGAGCGGCGACATCGGGACAGTGATGGTGTGCAACGATAGCAGCGGCGTCAGGATAGTAGCGGCATCGGGACAGCAGCAGTGTGCAGCGGCAACGGCGGTGTAGCGTTCGGCGAGGTGGGGGCAGCGCAATCGTTTGTTTGGCACGGCAGTGGTGGGCGTGTCCGACAAGATGTCCGGCAAGAGTGAGGCTTGGTGGGGACAGTGACGATCAAGTTCTGCTGACATCAATGTCAGCAATTGCCGGCTAAAATTGGCAAGAAAAACTATATTGACAAATTGTCAAAAGATTTAAAACTAAATTAGCTAAACTGAAAAGTTGATGACTGAATTAGCATCTATAGAATAAGTTTAGAAATTTTTTGATAATTTTCCCGTACTCGAAAAGTACAAGCCTATCCTAGTACGCCAAACTTGGCAAATGCCGTCGGTAAGTTGGCAAAAGATTTTGAACAAACTCTTACCAATATTAATCCCATTTTTCCGTAACGGGGTAGTCCATCTTACATGGTCAAATTAAAGAAAAATGTCATATCGATTGCATATCATGTTCGAGTTTTGATTTGCTTGATACATTAAGTTAACGCGTACTCGAAAAGTACATGTATATCCTAGGATGCCAAACTTGGCGAATGCCTTGGGTAAGTTGGCAAAAGAAATTGAACAAATCCTTACCAAAATCAATCTCATTTTCCGTAGCGGGGAAATCCATCTTAAATGTGCGGATTATGATCTCATAAAAAGCTTCACTAAAGCGGTAACTTAATAGATCAGGCAAATCATAACTTGAACTTGCCGTGTAATTTATACGACATTGTTCTGTAATTCATCGCTAACATTCCTTCCCAAAGCCAAAAAAAAATTAATTGCCATAAAAATCTGAAAAATCAAGGATTGTGATGTTCATAAATCCGCTCATCTTGTGGACGTGCTTGTTTCCTCCCCTGCATTATCATTATCACTTGGCAAATTCTTCACGGCACAATGTGTGAATTATATTTTCCTTTTTTTTTTTTCAAATCGAACCTAGCAAATATAGAGACAAAAATAAAAACCCAATTTCGTTTTTCTTTCTTGTCAATTATTTGCAGAGTCGTATTCAATTGGAACTCGAAAATCCTAGACCTAAATCGATGACTCAACGAGGGGGCAACGTGAGGACAGCTTGAGGACTAGAAGGTGACCCACACGATATCGAATTGGAATCACGTGAGAACTTTCGACGAAATATGTCGGGCGTACATGACAAGCGCAATGATTTGGGAACACTATAGAGACGAGACATCAATTAATGTAATTTATGGGGAAGGGGAACTGCATTTTGGTAGGTCGATTTTATTTTCTTGGCAAAAATAAAAAGAGGGTCCTGTTTTTTTTTTACACAATCTACGCATGCCGAATATACATTGTTATTTCAAACAAAAAAAAAATAATACACACAATTATCCTCTAATTATAAATTTTAAATTACTCTCATCCCACAATTATTCAAGTTCATTTCTCCAAATGATTCATATCTTTTGGGCTAATCTCGAAATTGCAATTTGGGCCAATCTCCAAATAAGTTAATATGATTCTCATGATCAAAAGGGGAAGTAAATTTTATTTTATTTTTCTTTATTTGGAAAATTGCCATTCTTATTAGGAGCTTTTTGGCGCGAGCAGAATTTCTCGCCCTGGATTTAGTATGTATGTCCGGAAGGAATATTCAGTTTGGATCCAATGGGTAAAGATTAGAGGTGTCAAGATGGGTTGAACGAAAACCCTTTTTTTGCAAGAATGAAAGATTTAGAAAATCGTGAAAATTAAATTATGATTTTACATGTCAATGTTTGTTGACTTGTTGATTTTAGGTGATGTCAGATACTTCATTGTAAAACTCGAAAAATTTACAATATAGAAAAAAATCGCAAACAAGTTGAAAATCTTATTTTGAACTTTATAAAACTACTAAATATTTTATCTTTTACACATTATATGCAGAGCATAAAAGTTCCTGTTTTTAATATTTATGTGTTTTAGTAACGTGGGTCTGGTCATGTATGGGTTGGTTGCGGATGGGGTCGAATATGGGTCACTGAATTTGAATTGCGTATAAATCGATCAAAACAGATTAAATGGGTTAATTTTGATCAGAACATTTTCAACCCGATCCAAACTTGATACGACCCACCCATTTTAGTTGGTGGGCAGCCGACAAGGGGTGGCAGCGGCTCGGTGTGGCGGGCAACGAGGACAAGTGATGAAAAGAGGTTTTATTTCTCTTTTCATTTTGGAAATAAAAAAGTATAAATATTTTCTTCTATTCTAAACCAATTTTTAGAGGGTTAATATCATGAAAAACCCTAAATTGGTATACTTGCGATAATTTTACCCTGAACTATTTTTTTGATCATAAAAAATCATAAACCGTTACACTTGTGACAAATTTACCCCGAACTATTTTTTTGATCACCAAAAACCCCAAACCAGTATAATTGTGACAATTTTACCCCGGACTATTTTTTTATCACCAAAAATCCTATACTGATACACCTGTGACAATTTTACCCCCGAACTAATTTTTTGACCACTAAAAACCCCAAAGTGGTACATTTATGACAAATTTACCCTCTGTTAGTATCCGTTAAATTATATTAATATCACAAAAAATCACAAATTGATAAACTTGTGACAAACAGAAAGGTAAAACCCAAAACCAGTACATATGTCAATTACCACGTGTCATTAAACTTCGTAATTTGACAGTAAAATTTAACGGAAACTAAAAGAGGGTAAATTTGTCATAAGTGTACCAGTTTGGAGTTTTTAGTGGCAAAAAAATTAGTTCGGGGGTAAAATTGTCACGTGTATATCAATATGAGATTTTTTTATGATAAAAAAATAGTTCGGGGTAAAATTGTCACAGGTATACCAATTTAGGGTTTTTTGTGGTCAAAAAAATAATTTGGAGTAAATTTATCACAAATGTACCAGTTTAGGGTTTTTCATGGTATTAATCCATTTTTAAACTAAAAATTTGTTCTAAAAATAGAAAAATAAAATTGCGTTACAAAATGGTTTTCTGTTCCAATCATGTTACCGGAAACAGAAAAATAAAAAAAAACAGATAAACGTAATAATAATCATGCGCTCCCCTGACGGCCCTAGTAAATAATATCACTGACTATGTAGCTTCTTATCTAGGCCCTGCTCATCTTATGGCGCATTGGATGGATCTCGTCCCACGAGATCCACGACATTCAAAGGTTGCGACCGACCCAGTTCACACAAACCGGATTAAAGTCTAAGTAGCTCCCTAACACGACAAGACTTTCCGCGAACGTCTTAATTTAGCGCCAAGCAGGAGAGAGAGAGAGAGAGAAAAAAATTAATGGAAATTTTCGTTCTTTTTTTAATTGTTTTTCATAATTTAGGGAAAAAGAGAAAGAAGACATGTCTCACTTGATGACCTCTTTCATCGCTTGCGCTGTGGCGTTCCGTGTACTCCTTGCACTCCCGGTCTGGATCCGCCTCCGATCCGAGCCTTTGTCCCTTCTCCTGCCAATGAGGCATGTGATCCAGCCATGTGCTCGTTCGGTGAGGTCACCCCTCTATCCTCTGTAAGATTATAGGTTCCAAAAAACACGCACCGAGCACCCTTCATTCTGGTCGTGATCCCGTTCCTTTCATACGATCGTCAAAAGCAGGGCTGACTCCAGGCCGCACGCCTCGCGCCATGTTCTTCTGCTCTTTCTTCATTTGAATACCCACAAGAGGTTCGGAACGTGTCTATCTGGGTGTTGAGAACGGAGAGGGGGGAGATAAAGTGTCGCTCTGTTTTTGTTATATCTTTGCTCGTGGGTGGGGTCGAAGGGAAACAGCCAGGCATGGCCACGAAGGGACTCGTTGTTTATCTGATATCTGGTTTCGCTCTCGCCATTGTGTCTGCGTTTTTTCTTGCCAACGAGACGCGCGAGGATGCGGAACCGAGCGCTCTCGTTTCGTTGCGGTCGACCCTGCGCGGATCAGACACCGAGAAAGTCTGGCCGGTATGTTGGCTCTGTTTTTCGCCCTGTTTTCTGTTGCTTTTTGCCAATGTGAATCTCGACCGATAAAGGCGGTTTCTTTTGCTTTTCTGGGTGATGGGGTGGAGCAGAAATTGGAATTTGGGTGGAGGGTGGTGGTGGCCACGGTGATAGGTTTTCTGGGGTCGGCATGCGGGACGGTCGGTGGGGTCGGGGGTGGCGGCATTTTCGTTCCGATGCTCACTCTTGTCGTCGGATTCGATACCAAGTCTGCTGCTGCCATCTCCAAGTGTGAGTCAACAAAATTTCTCAGATATCATAATCTCATGTTCAATCACTTTTTTGTTCCTTCTTTTAGGGTCATTTTTTGGTCAAATTAGTACAGGATACAGTGCCTAACATAGGTTGCAGTGAGATTATAGTTGGGATGAGATGTGACATGGTGGTGAACACTTTTCTTATTACCTTGCTACACGCGTTGAAGAGCACACGGAACCAAAAGGAAGCAAATCATTTATCAACGAGCTTAAAAATTGATGGATAATCATTAGTGAAAAGGAACTCCTGTCAGTAACTGTTTTTTCTTATGATGAGTTCCTGAGAGTCAATTTATTGTAGGCTCGAAAAGTGGGAACTTTTTCCTCTGTGTTTTTTGTTTCTAGTCCAGTGTTTTGTTGTGGATTTGAGGTTTGTTTATCAATTGTTTCCTTCTCTTTTGTGCCTTTCCTTGCTTCTCTAGCCAAAGAAGCTGGGAAGAATTATGCCGACTTTAGAGCTGAATATCTCACCAAGGACTTCTATCGATTGAAAGTAGTGGTATTTGTGCAGGTATGATAATGGGGGCATCCACGGCATCTGTCTGGTACAACCTGAGAGTACCCCATCCAATGAGGGAAGTGCCCATCATAGACTATGATTTGGCCCTTCTGTTCCAGCCCATGCTCATGCTTGGCATCACCGTTGGTGTAGCACTCAGTGTGGTCTTCCCTTACTGGCTCATCACCGTCTTAATCATCATACTCTTTCTAGGTTTGTTACTGGGAACTTATGTTCGATTCTTTCTTGTTCTGCTTTCCACTCCGATTTCTTTAGCTTCTCTTGTAAGTACAACAACTTAGTCATTGAGCAAAAGACTGTCAACGTTTTTCTTGGCCATTTGAATGATTAGGAACCTCATTAAGGTCCTCCTTCAAAGGGCTGGAGATGTGGAAGGAGGAAACAATCCTGAAGGTTAGTTTGATTCTGATTAACTGAAGCATTTCAATGGTAGGGGTTATTTAATGCACTTGACTAATTTTGATCTTAAAATTTGGCTGGGGATTGCAGAAAGAATTGACCCAGCAGCAAGAGACTCTCGTGAACTCTCGTGGTGAACGTAAGTTTCTCAACTAACGAAATTAGAATATGCACATTGTCTCTTACTAATGTACATTTCCTCAGTCAATTCCGAAAGCTGTTTATGCGACTGTTTCTGTTTCACGCAGTTCTCATTGATACGCAGTATGATCTGCTCATTCCAAAAGAAGAGAAAACGGAATTGGTGAGATTTGGACCACCCTGTTCTTGGATTTTACCATGAGTTAATTTAATTATAGAATATTATTGCAGCAAATACTGTGTCTGAACCTTAGGTGGAAAAGGACTTTGATACTAGTCCTTGTCTGGGTTGCCTTCCTGCTTCTTCAGGTCATCAAGGCAAGTGATCTCTCATTCTCTCTCATATTTTGACTTTTGAGCGTCTTCTGACTAATGCCTTTATTATATGCTCTCATCATTTGCAGAATGATCTAGTAGTTTGTAGTGCATGGTACTGGGTGCTCTTCTGCTTGCAGGTACATAGAAAACAATACAAAACCCCCTTTCCTACTGAAATTCATCTCTCTATCATTTTCCTGAATGAATCTTACCATGTCTTAAATCTGTTGTTTTTCCAACAGTTCCCTATCGCAATAGCTGTATTTGGATATGAAGCAGTGAAATTGTACAGAGAGCACAAGAAGAGGATGTGCACTGGTAACACCGAAGCCATATGCGAGGCCACGATCCAGTGGACAGCAGTGCACATTGTGTTTTGCGCACTCTGCGGCATCTTAGGAGGCTGCGTTGGGGGTCTTCTGGGTTCGGGTGGCGGATTCATTCTAGGGCCACTTCTCCTCGAGATTGGAGTCATTCCTCAGGTATATATGATGGTTAACTATCCAGTGTATTTCTTTAACAAGCAAAGTTCAATTAGATATTGTTGCCTTAACTATCGGTCAAATGTTGTGATCATCAATCATCCGTGAGAGTGAAAACAATTGGCTATGTAATTTATGCAGCAGGAGCTTTCTTTTTGTTTGTGAAAAAACAAACTTTTATTGAAACACTTTTACCAAAAAAAAAAAAACTTTTATTGAAACACTCCATCTTCAAGAAGTTGGTAAACTGGCAGCATCACACTATAATAAACTAGACATTCATTGGTGCAGCAAGCTGGTCTTCTGAAAGATAATATTATTTTGAAGCATCAGGGCATTGATAAACTAGACATTCAATTATAGGTTGGCATTCTAAAGTATAAAAGATATAGTATTTTTGCTTTGTCCATCTCTGAAGTGTTACATGTGCAGAGCAAATTGGTCTTTTTAATCGAGGAAATTGCTCTTGGCTTGCATATTTTACGGGGTAGTTGCAAATGATTAATCAGGATTCCTTATGAAATTTCTTGTAAATAACGGCAATTTCTCCACCTAAGTTTGGATTTTGTTTTGTTTACAGGTCGCTAGTGCGACGGCGACATTTGTGATGATGTTCTCATCATCCTTGTCTGTGGTGGAGTTCTACCTGCTTAAGAGATTTCCCATCCCCTATGGTATGACTCTTTAGTTGGCACTCCTCTTGGTTTGTTGCTAGTTCAGCTCCAGACAAGACGAATGTTGATACTTGACTCGACGTTGATCCGTGATTTTCGTGTTATCCTTTTTTCCCCTTTTGCAGCACTGTATCTCATGTCAGTTTCGATATTGGCTGGTTTCTGGGGACAATACTTCATAAGGAAACTGATAACGTTCTTGAGAAGAGCTTCACTCATTGTATTCATTCTCTCTGGTGTCATCTTTGCTAGTGCCCTCACCATGGGTAATCCTAATGCTCCCTTTTCTTCTCCATCCTGAGAACTGAAACTTCTGAAGTTTTTGCATCACCTCTTTTATCTTTCTTTGTTCATGGATTGGTTTTCTTTCTTTTATTGCTTTGCAGGGGTCGTTGGCATTGAGAAGAGCATTGTGATGATTGAGAATCACGAGTTCATGGGATTTTTGAGCTTCTGCAGTAGTCAGTAAAAACCATTGGAGTGGCATTGGTGGAGAAAGTTACTAGTGGGATCAAGTGCCAAGATTAATGTGATTTTATCTTTCGTGGGATAGTCCAAGTGTTGGCCAATTCCCAGTTGACCAACCTAGGCAAAATAATTTTACCACAATAAAAGCTGTCAAGCTTAATGTAGTGTTAGCTTCTGGCTAACACCCCCCTCATTCTTGGAGGTGTTCTTTTTGCTCTCTTCAGACTGGTTCACGTGCCTTTAGGCTTCTTAGCCCTGTATTTTGGATTGGTTTTAGCCTCTTTTAGAGACCATAAATAAAAGATTAGAAAGATGCAAGTACATCTCTTTTTGAATTATTTGTGTATGACTGGTGTGGATCCCATTGCTGCATTAAAGAAAAGAACATGCTGGAATGTATAAAAATGTGGATCTGTAGAGGTCAAATGAGTGCTATTAGGCCACTCAGAACGATCCAAGAGTTGTTGAACTGGTCGAACAAAAAGAGTGTCAGGGTAATTTAATGAAGTAGCCCACCCGATGAAGCAGTCCATGTGCGTTACATGAGAAGTCAACACCCAAGAACGCAAATTAACTTGGATGCTGTCTTCTAGTTGGCCATTGTTGACTCGCGTGATCATTTCGGGTGCGCCAATCATGCAGACGATAGATAATATTAAGAATGTAAAGATTGATTTAATGACAGATGTGTCTTTATATTGCACCAACCTCTGTTCAGCGTGGGAATAGGATTGCAGTCGCCGAGCCAACATGTCTTACAAAAGACAGCACAATCAATTAGGCAGCCATCAGATCATGAGTTTTCGGAACCAAAGTTCATTGCAGAAGAATGCAAGGAACTCAAGTCGTTAAGATTCACCCAACAACCTGAAATGTACCCGACAACGAGTTTTTTTTTTTTTTGGTTGAAAGAAAATTATATTCACTTCTCAAAAGGATACATGAGAAGTACATAGACTTTCATGGCAAGGGAATCCAACAGAGCAAAGCCCAAAATATAACAAATAAAAGTCAAATCCAAATAACAAGAATGATCAACAAAGCACCAGCATTAAGCATACACTCGTTCCATAAAATCGAATATTTCAATCAAAATGATCGGCGGCCAGTCACTAGATCTTGTGTCATCATCAATGATGAGTACACATCGGAAATTCATTCTCCAATAACTACGACGTTGCCAATTGGTAGTGCACACCTACGTTCGGCTTCCTCTACACCATCATTATACGGAGACAACCAAACCAGGTTGAAAAAACACAGATCCAACTTTTGGAAGAACAAATCTTCGTGGTTCAGCAAGCCAAAGCTTCTATAATCATCATTGAAACTGGAGGCAGAGGATCTATACATGAGTAGAGCACATGTATCAAATTCCCGAAAATATTATTAAAATCCCAGATCTAAAGAAGGAGAGAAAAATTCATGGATCTACAAGTAAGTAAATCAGTAGAGTTCAAACTCTCAGATCTAGAATTAAATCAAGAGAAAAGAGCTCTCAGATCTAGATTGGGAGAGAAGAAAAAACAAGAAAAAAATCAAAATACTCAACAAAATCAACGAGAGGGGAGGATGAGACTAGCTCAAACCCTCCCCATGGCTGGAGCTTGGAAAATACAATGGAGAGAGGAAAGAGAGAAAAAAAACTTTTCGGCTCCTTCAAAAGAACTACTTAGCTCACTTTGGATTTTCACTCCATGGTCTTCTTCAAGCTTTTACTAGGCAATTTTTCGTAACTTCTTTATAGATGTAAGGTGGCTTTCTTTTACCCTGACCCAAAAACAAAGGGTGGCTATCTTTTACAAACAAGGAGCTTGTCTTCACAATCTCTCCCAAGAAAGGAACACAGCCAAGAATGTTGTCAAAAAGAAACTTGCATCAGCAGCTCATGGAGTTGTGTCTTCAGGATTACATCAAGAAATCCTGCTTAGTACCTATCAAGAGGGAGACAATACAGATTTTTGGGCAGCAACAAAACTGTAAATTTCTTGAAGTTTATAGTAAACATAAGGATCTGCTTCGACAGAGTGAGAAGATGAATCTGCCGTGAAAACAGCTTGGCACGGAGCCACATGCTATACATTAGCACCTTGTCAGATGTAAGACAATATTCTTTTTGCCAGGAACTGATGGATTTTGCCATTGGACTTAGAGGCAGAGTTCCTGTGGTTAATGCTCTCAACGCATTGTAGTATTTGTCAATATGCATCTAGTTCCAGTTTCTGCCTTACGTGGGAACAAAGTAAGATGATTTTTTAAGCCTCACTTCTCACACTACCAGTCACATGGCATCTTTATCATCTCTCTCTCTCTCTCTCTCTCTCTCTCTCTCTCTCTCTCTCTAGGTTTATGCTCTTCTTCAGGATTGACTTTTTCTACAAAACTAAACAAACATAGGTAACAATCTCCTTATACCATGCGAGAAACTTCTGTTCCTGAGCATATGAAACAAAACCAGTAAAGCAGACCAGGAACAAGGAGCTGTCTAACTAGGATGGTTAAAGATGTCATTCCCTCAACAGAGATTGGTTCAATACAAGCTTCAAGCCATCAGAAAAAGGGCTTTGGCAGAAGCCACCGATCTTGCTGCTAGATCTACTTCTACTTTGACAATCCTCATGTGATTAAAGAGCAACAACAAGACACCAAAGAACAGAGGACCATTTAGTTTCAGATATTCTCGAATCATAAAACAGATGGAACTGTGATTTGCAATGATTATTGAGAGTACTACACATCCAACAGTGGCTGCAGAGGAAGAAAAATTAGGTGAATCTCTTGTTCATCGTAGTATTCAAGGAAAATCGACGGAGTCAACATGATCTCTTATTTGCATTTTGTCAAGTTTTAGGATTCAAAAAAACGGAAGAAAAGTTTGACCTTAAATTGGCCCAAAATCTGACGTGACCAAATGAATGATAATAAAAACAAAAGAATCAAAGAATCAAATACAAACCAAGGATCTTCATTTTTCTAATATGAAAAACAAAACCTCCGACCAGAAAGAGACGTGCATGTGTACTATCATCTCTTAAGCAAATCAAGAAAAAAAAATGGTCTCAAAACATTTAAACCTCTATATAATCCATTCTCGGTATTGGTTCGAAGCGTTTGAGGAGCTCCATTTTCTTTTATAATCTAAAATGGGGGTGAAAAACCCGAAATTATGCTTGGAGGAACACAAATGCCCGCTTGATCTTCTACGGACAAGCGTGATGAATCATTTCGTGGACAGAACGAGTCACGTTGATGTTTTTTTCCGCAATGAATCGGGGACCAGAAAAGGATAAGAATGAAATGTAACAACAAGATCAGAGCCTCCTTGGCTCTTTCCTCTATTCAAAGTATGATGAATTGGACTCATGGGTCCAAATAGGTGGCTTTCTTTATTCCAAAACCAATCGTGATAATTGGTTTCCGTACCGAAATAATGTCGAAGTACCTTCCAAGACTTCGGAAAACTAGGAGATAAAAGAAACAGTTGCGAGGGTGGAACGTGTGTTCATGTTTGGTGTCGGATTCAAAGTTGTCAATGGGGAGGGGAGACGAGGACGGAGAAAATAATGTTGTTGCCTCGCTTCCATCGAAGCTGACATTTCATGGGCCACGGTCGATCAGAAGAACCGCCCAGAAACACACTGTGATGAGGAGTGATAGGTTTTTGTTTCGACCCTTCATGTATGTCACAAGATCAATCATGGAAGATGATGGTATAGCAGGAGATTGAGATGAGCTCGAATACTTTACCACACCAGCAGCATTTTCCAGTGTCCACAGAGTTCTCTTTTCGAGGCTCAAATCATGTAGAAGATGTTTTGGCACAGGTTCCTGTCAAACGCCCCGTTAGCAAGCGGTCAGATTGGATGAAAAGGTTATTTGTTTGGCGATAGATTGAGCGGTTCGGTTAGTAGAATCGTTCTATTCGTACTGTACAAATTGGGTTACTGCTGCACGCTACTCCGCACTCTCAAACAGCAATGCCCGTCATTTAGTCACTACACGCAGCTTGAGACTCGCCAAGGCATCTGTGTACAGGAATTTGCACGGGACACCTCCATGGATGGGGTTATTTATGTTGGAAAACATCTCTAAGGAATTTTAACAACTCAAAAACTATCATTGATATAATATCTACTATGATAAATGCATCATATATTTGTGGTGATATCTGACAGACTCTGATGATAACCATGATAGTTGAATAGCTTAGCGAATACCAATTACAATGATGTAGATTTCGACAGGAGGAGAAGAAAATGGACGTGACAATGTGCTTGTGAAAACTTGGAAGGGCCATGATCGATCTCTTAGAGTCTTTGGAAGCTGATATGCTCAGAGTTATCATTGGAAGTTGAACTGCAAGTCATTTCATGCGGCTTGTACATGAACAGTGTCAACCGATTAGTGATAATGTGCACGTGCTAAAGCATCCAACTGCTCGCCCCACGTCAAAAAGGTCATGTTCTCAGGGGGAGCTGCTAATGCTGAAGGACAATGCGGAGGATGAACTTACCAATGCGCAGCTTCAAGAGAAAATGAGGGAATTCAAAGCCCTTGTCAATGCTCTTGGACGATATCTCCTAAAGATAGAGCCGGCCATTCTGTCTCTTAATTGTTACAAACCTTTATGCCAATTCCCTAAGTCCTCTGTTGCTACTAAATCCGCACCCTCCTCTCAGCAAAAGAAGCGACCTAGGAAGCTTGAATCGTTTTCTTTTAATTAGGTTTACTAGTGTTTTTCTTTTAATGATTATAATATGAATCTCTCTCGTTTTCATTGGAATAAAGGTCTCTTCAATCATTTATGTGCGCTGTTCATTTTTTTTTATTCTGATGACAAAAGAGGGGAGAAGTATTATGGGATGTGATTGATATGGATATGTGATTATCTGAATACAGTGAAGACATTAACATATTTGTTGTTATTTGCTGATACTTGAAGATATGATCACTGCAGCTTTTAAATGATCTTTCTTGAAACGTTCACTGTAGGGGACAGAGGGAGAAACATTTTTTAAAATAGTTTAAATCAATTAGAATATATTGTCTCTCAATGCTTGTCTCCATAATAAAATTTCATGATGTATTGTCCAAATATTTCATCTAACTTATTATCATGTTTTTCAAAGATATCCGTTATTCCCTAATTATCACCACTAGTTGGAGATGTCGAAATCTGGTCACTTAAAATCAAGTGAAGTTTATCTAAATTCCGAGCAAATCTATAAACCTAATTGCAGATACTTCTTATGATTCATTACCACATTGCGGGTAGTTTTGTCATCATAAAAAAAGAACAGATTGTTGGGAACACATCCCTATGAAATTTTGATAATTCTAAAACTATCTACTACTAATATCTTCATGATAAGTGCAAATGTGTTTGGTGAGTTCAAAACTGATTATGATGATATCAACAATCCCTGAGAGTTAAGCAAAGATTGATAAATATATTGACAAGAGGAGAACAAGTCTAATATAATGAAGATTTCATGAGAACTTGGAGATACTGTGGTCAATCTTGGATCAACTTAATGTCTTTGAATGCTGACATATTCAAAAGGATTATTGGATAGTAAATCACAAGTTCATTCTTTTGGATCAACGTTGGACAGCATCAACAAACGGCGATACCGATCACATGTTCATAATGAGCATTGGATCTTGCTAATATCAAGTCTCTAGTGACGGTAGTGACATATTCGTCTGAAGATGGCCATTGAACAAATAAAGACATAGCAGTCACAAGCTGAGAAACCACAGTAGCAAAATCAGGAAAAGATAAAAAGAGAAGATCATAAAAGCAACTAACAACCCTTTGGTGAAATAGTCAGGGAACCATTGAAGTGACCGTTGCGACAGACTCCATTTTAAAAAAGGATTAATATCACGAAAAACCTCAAATTGATATATCTATAACAATTTTACCCCAAATTAATATTGATCACCAAAAACTCCAAACTGATACACCTATGACAAATTTACCCTCGGTTTGTTTCGGTTAAATTTTATTGTCAAATTGCTTTGTTAAATGACATAAGACAGTTTACTAGTGTGCCAGTTTTATGTATTACCCTCTATTTATCATAGGTATAATACTTTGTGATTTTTTTTTATATTAATTCAATTTAACGAAAACTAACGAAGGGTAAATTTGACACAAATGTATCAGTTTGAGGTTTTTTGTGACATTCCGAATTTCGACCCATTTTTGGGATTTATAAAACGTGTAATTTGTCAGTGTGCTTATAGTAAAATCTCGCCCGGGAACTGATCACTCCCGGTTATCATTTTAAATTAGAGATTTCGCTAGAATCGCACTCGATCAAATTTGACCGTTATTTAGACCTCGAACTTGGTAGTCGATTTCCGGAAGTTTCGAGACGAAATAAATTGGACGATGTCGATATTTTTGTGGCCAGCCTCGAGATTGCCAGGAATAGTAGAAAAGTGAAATTTTAGACCGGGTGCGGATTTGGACTAGTAGACCTCCCTCGGGTTAGTTTGCTTTAATTTTCGTGGCCATTGTCTCTTATTATATTCTAGGGATTATTTGGACCGTAGGACCGTTTTCGGATTTGAATTCCGAGCGTTGGATCGCACTCAAGTGTTGTCTTTTCTCTCTCTCTCTCTCTCTCTCTCTCTCTCTCTCTTCCTCCGCGCACGTCTCCCCCATGCAGCCGAGCGCCCCCTGCAGGTCTGACTTCTCCTTTTTCCCATGCAAGCCTCTAACCTTCTCTCTCCTCTCCTTCCCCCTTTCTCCTTTTTCTCTTCCTCTCTCTCTCTCTTCTTCGGCTTCTTCTTCTTCTTCGTTGGCCCCGAACGGTTGGGCTTCTCTGCTCGCCGGCTGCATGCAGCCGTTGGCCGCCCCGTCGACCGCCTCGCGCCGCCGCCCGACCAGCCGCGGCCGCCCCGTCGGCCGCCTCGCTGCCTGGCCACTTTTTCCCCCCTGCCGCCGCCCCCACAGAGGCTCCCCCTCTCACTCTCCTCCTCCTCCGCAGCTCCTCCAGCTGCTGTCCCGAGCCAGCCTGACCGCCGAGCGTCGCCACCCGTCTTGCCAGCCGCTCAGCTCCGCTTGGCCACCTGGGTCACCGCCATGCCGCCCTCTCGCGCCGTCGTGTCGTTCAGCCACCGCCTCGGCCAACTATCGTTTCTCTCACTCCCGGCGGACCTGAGCTCGCCGCCGCACCTGGCGGGTCCCCGCCGCTGCCCAGCCGTCCAGTTAGCCCCCCCAGCACCGCCACCATGCCGCCCGAGCACTGCCAGTTCCGAGCTTCGCCGCCCCCAGCTCTCTCCCTCTCTCCCTCGCCACCCCACTCGGCCAGCACTCCTCTCTCCCTCTCCCTCTCCGAGCTGGTCGCCGGGGAGCCGCCCTGCTCGTCGTCGCCGCTCGTTGCCGCCGTGCCAGCTCGCCGACCGGCCAGCCAGCTCGCCGACCGGCCAGCCAGCTCGCCGGCCAGCTTGCCCGAGCTCGCCCAGCCGCCGACCAACTGTTGCCCGCCCACCGGAGCTCGTCGGCCAGCCAATCCCGCCGGCCAGCCAGCCTAGCTCGTGGCCAAGTTGCCCCGGGCTGTGGCTGAGCAACCTAGGCCGTGGCCAAGCTCGCCCGGCCGTGGCCGTGCCCGTGGCCGAGTTGCCTCGGGGGTGCCCGTCGCCGTGCCCAGGCTTGCCCAAGCCGTAGCCGGCCTGTTGCCCACGCGACAAGGCCATGCGCCCGCTCGCCCGCCGTGGCCCATTGCCGTGCCCGTCGCCCGGGCACGTCGCCCGTCCAGCCGGCCCGTCGCCCAGCACGTCGCCCGTCCAACCAGGCGCATCGCCCGTTCGCGCCCATGCCCGCGCCCGCGCCCGTGCCCGCGCCCGCGCCCGTGCCCGTGGCCGAGTCCGTGGCCGAGGGCTGTGCCCGTGGCCGAGCCCCACGCCCGTGTGGCCCACGCCCGCGCCTAGTTCGACACTGTTCACCCGGGCCATTTTAGGCCCGAGCCGATTTTCCCCGGGCCAAACTTTTGTAAGTGACTTCCTAAACCCTACCTAGTACATTGGGTATTATTAGACTTGTCTAGAGTTTAATTAGTATCGGTTTAGGGATTAAACGTGGATTCGGGTTAATATTCGTATGTGTGTGATTGTTATATTAAATTGCGATATTTGTGGGGCTTAATTTAGTAGCTAATTAAGGGGGCTAAATGATCGTATTGTCATGGGCTAGAACGGCTAGAGCGTGTTTCAATTTAATCATATTGCGTTATAGTTACGTTATTTGAATTGGGTTATATAATATGTTGAATTGGATGATTGTGTGTGGCCGACTAGAACGTCGAGTTCGTATGTTGAGGTGGCGAAATGTGAATTGGGCTGAGTTGTGAATATGAAATGTTTGATGCAATTGGCGTGAAATTGGTTGATTGGATGGCGTGTGCTTGCCTGTCGATTTGAAGCCCGGATCGATCGGAGGGCTACGGACTTGGGACGTGTTGACGGCGGTCCGTGTGAAGGCATGACTGGCCGAGGTGCCAAATGGATGCGGGCTTGAGACGTGCTGACGGTGGCCCGTTAAAGGTGTGATAGACCGGGACGTGTTTACGTCGGTCATTGGAACGATTGATCGTGTGGCTTGGGACGTGTTGACGGCGGCCACTAGTATGGTATGATTGATATGGCTTGGGACGTGTTGACGGCGGCCATTGGTTTGATTGATTGTGCGGCTTGTGAGCCCGTGAGAGGAAAGTTGGTTGGACGCGTGCATGCGACTTGAGTGTGATTGAAATGACTGGTTGAGTGTGACTGGATTGACTGGTTGAGCGTGCGATTGGATTGGCTGGTTGAGTGTGACTGGATTGATTGGTTGAGCGTGCGATTGGATTGGTTGGTTGAGTGTGACTGGATTGATTGGTTGAGCGTGTGCTTGAAGTGGCTGGTTGAATGTGTGGTCTAATTAGTAAGGTGAATTGCATGCAAGTGTGGGTGGCGTTTGAGCAATTGCGATGTGCTATTTAGCTATTATTATTGCATTACCGTGTTACGACTAACGTGCAGTGTTTACATGGACTTGATAGCGAGGTGAGTACAATAATGTGAATCTTTTTATATCTTATGGGGTAGATTGCTTGTAAGACTTGTCTGGGTACGCATTGGCCTACGTGGGGTATAGGGGGTTGCTTATTGAGACTCGTTCTCACGGTTATTATATAATCATTTCAGATCCGCAACCATGAGTGATTGGAGACGCTTCAAGGGTACCTCGGAGATCGAAGACGGGTCAAGTACCCGGTATTTTGCGTTTTTCCCCTTTTGTGGAGAAGTTAAGTTTGTGAGCAGTGGTCCCTTTTGAGGAATGTGGTCCCATTGTTGTGGCCTAGCTTAGGGAATTGTCTTTTGTGAACGTCGAGTGTATTCGTCAAATGTAAGAATTTCAGTTATTTGTTTATTGCATTGCTACCCCTTGTCATTATTAATTGTCCGGGTTGTTTCTATTTGTTTCCACATGTGCTTAATCTCTGGTGTTTGGGTTGGGTCGGCGACATGCCTGGGACGTCGCATTCAATGATCGACTATCGAGGGGTGTCGCGAGCTCGTTAGGGTTCGGGACGTGACATTTTTAATGGTCAAAATATCAGTTTGGGATAAATTTGTCACAGGTGTACCAATTTGAAGTTTTTTGTGATAAAAAAAATTAGTTTGAGATAAAATTATCATAAGTGTACTAGTTTAGGGTTTTTTTTTATGATATTAACTCGTTGAAAAACTTGTTGATGTTGAAAGAAAAGATTATATGAGCAATCCTAACATTGACAGCAGCTCCTGACGACTCTCAAACGACCTTTGCTCCCTATTTGAGTCTCCAACGGCATGATTGAAGATGCCTATAGAAAAAGGATCAAGGTAGCTTGAAGAGGGTTGGACCGAAAATTGAGCATATTGATGCAGGACTCCATCTTTTTTGTCTATAATCAGAAGTTTCATTGTTCTCTTATGATGGTTCATGTGTAGAGTTCAAGATGTACTGTAATCATGATAAGAAGAAGTGTACAAGCATAAGAGTGGTGACTGTGTCTTGATAGTGTGATTTATGGGTTGATAGGAATATTGCCGATTATAACTTGTCTCAAAAAATACTAGTGAAATTCAGCCCATGTTAAAATTGTTACTCGGAGACTAGACATAGGCTTGAGGATAAAGTCAAACCACTATAAATTAATGTGTGCTTTACATCTTTTGCATACTATTATCAGCATATGCTCACTAGCACCACCAACACATAACATTTGTTAACTAGCATCTTTTGTATATAAAGGAAAACCCGCAACTCATCGGTAAAATCTAAAAGTAAGCTAATCTAAAAGCAATAAAGGAAAACCTGCAACTCAACGGGTAATTATTACAAATTTGAAGCAAAAACCCAAGACATGATTGGGGTAGAATGAATTGATATAAGATGAGATCGGATTGGACATTGGTCTTTAACCTCCATTTTCAAGGGTTTCGGCCACCTCCTCCTTGATCCGCTCTAGTGGTGTCGGTTTTGCTGGAACCATTCACTCATTGTTTTACACATCCACTTAATAATCATTCAAGTACTGTCACCAGCTAAACATCAAACAATGCAAACACGGAATGGCCTTGGGGTCGGCCTTTAATTTCTATGCGTTTTGATCACCCCCCATTCCTAAGGACTAAGATTCATTAATTGATGGTTAGTGATAGTCTGTCACCATTTACATTCACAAAATGATGATTGAAATCACTTAACCCCTAAAGTCAGTTCAAAGTGTTCTCGATAGGCTACTCGGCGAACAAGCATCGCTCCTAATCATTCATCCAGCAAACACATGCATAAGCAAGAAATTAAGCATGCAATTAGGCTAAGTGACCTTGTTTCTCAATCATACATATAAGGGGAAGTGAGGCTCTTGTTCAGGTAAAGTTTATATTTCAAGCAAGTTCTATTCAAACCCAATTGGCTTATCAAATGAAGTCCGATTAACATGGTTCAAGTGTCATTAGAAAGCTTAAGACGTGAGGTACAAGGTTCATGAAACCATTTTGACTAGGTCTTAACCTCCAAAAATGTGACTTAACCCAGATACCCCAGACTCCATTCGGTTTCAACCCATGATTTTAAAAAAATGCGTTAAAAATATCAAACAATGTCAAAAACATGTCAAATTTGATAGGGAGTTAGAAAAATATGTGCTAAACAACTTTAGTGTTTTAATAATTTTCTAAAAAACCCCTGATTTTGATCAATAATTTAGATTTCATCCAGGGCTCAAATACAAAACAATTTTGAAGGCCAGACTGACGTTATCTGCAATTTCTAACAAATTGGCCCCGGAAACATTGCTATTAGGTCCTAAAATTTTCTAGTCTACAAATTAAGACCCTAATGAATAACTTTTAAGTTTTGATTGTTTTGCAAAAACATGACCTCAAGTTTACCAAAATTGCAAAATATGTTCGGATGTTCAAAGAAGTAAATTCTCATATATGAGTGCAGAATCCAATCCGCATATTGATCAAACCTTTAAACATTAAAACGAGCCTCAATTTTAATAAAATTGATACCATTGGAAATCTCATTATCTCAGTTAAAACTTTCATGAGAACACATCTCAAAATTTGAAGCACAAAAAATCATAAAAATCGTAGAACAAGCAAAGGTCGGTTAGAAAATAATTTTCACAGAACTGAAATTTTCATTTTGTACACTAATTGTACTAATCAAATCAACATGGGATTTTATGAAATTTTTATATTGGAAAGACAAAGACATTGTCTAAAACTTTCATGCAGACACTTTCCCCATATTATGAGCACAAAAAATCATAAAAATCACGGAACCAGATAGGGGTGCGTTTGGTTCAGTATTTTGAAAGCCCCTTGGGGGAAATTTGGGGTGTTTGGCAACCATTCCCCAAGGCTGCGTTTGGTCATCCGAATTTCTAAATAGAATAGAACTGAATAGGATAAGATAAGAAATTCTGGGATTTCTTCGTATCTTGTCCATTGTTTGGTGGACTATGGATTTAAAGTCGATAGGATAATTTTTATTTTTATTTTTTGCTATTCACGGGTCCGGAGGAGTTAGTGAAGGAAAAAAAGTTGAGAAATTTTTTTGGTAAAAGCACACAAGGTGTAGGGATGAAGATGATATCGAGTGAAGTGTAGCATTTCTGGAAAAATAGGCATTAGAAATCCTATCTGGGTCTATCCCACTCCCCTCCCCTAGATTTTTTTATCCAGGTTATATCTGGTCTATATTCGACTTTATCCTATCCTGGACCACTACCAAACACAGGATAGGATAAAACATATCTTATCCTGGTTTTTATCCGGTCGACCAAACACAACCCAAAGGATTTTGGGATGAAAACTGGCCTTAGGAAGGTTGAAAGCTCAATGCTGGTAGAGAAGGTTGAAAGCTCAATGCTAGTCCCTACCAGCATTGAGCTTTGAGCCTTTTCGGAATGCTGAAGACTTTTGTTAATGAAATTTTGTCGAGTTCCTTTTTTGCCCTAAAAAACTCATTAGAAATCCAAGTTTAACCCTTTTTAAAAAACAAAGCCTGTGACATTCCGAATTTCGACCCATTTTTGGGATTTATAAAACGTGTAATTCGTCAGTGCGCTTATAATAGAATCTCGCCCGGGAACTGATCATTCTCGGGTTTTTGTTTTAAAAAAATAGAGATTTCGTTAGAATCGCACTCGATCGAATTTGGCCGTTATTTAGACCCCGAACTTGATAGTCGATTTTCGGGAGTTTCGGGATGAATTTAACTGAACGGTGTCGATATTATTGTGGCCAGCCTCGAGATTGTCCGGAGTATGTGAAAAGTGAAATTTTGGACCGAGTACGAATTTGGACTAGTGGACCTCCCTCGGATTAGTTTGCTTTAATTTTCGTGGCCATTTCTCTTATTATATTCTAGGAAATTTTTGAACCGTAGGATCATTTTCGGATTTGAATTCCGATCGTTGGATCGCACTCGAGTGCGTGAACTCTCTCTCTCTCTCTCTCTCTCTCTCTCTTTCCCTCTGCCGCGTGCGCTCCTTCCCCATGCAGACACGCACGTCCGCACGTCACCGCCCTCTGCACATGCACTCTCCCTCTTCTCTCTCCTCCTTTTTCCCTTCTCTTTTCCCGCTCTCTCCCTTTCCTTCTTTCCTTCTCCTCTCTCTTCTGTTGGCCCCGACCGTTCGGCTTCCGGTGCTGCTCGCCGGCTGCATGCAGCCACTGGCCGCCCCGTCGGCCACCTCGCGCCACTGCCCGACCAGTTGCGGCCGCCCCGTCGGTCGCCCTGTTGCCTGGCCACTCCCCCTCCTCCCCCGACCTCCCCTCACCTCCGCAGCTCCCCTCACCTCCGCCGCTCCCCCTTACCTCCGTAGGCGCCGCTCGCCGCCGCGTCCGGCGAGTGCCGGCCGTCGTCTAGTCGTCCGATCAGCTCCCTAGCTACCATCCCGAGCCCGACTGACCGCCGAGTGCTGCTGCTGTCGCCCCGGACCGGCTGGTCTCCTCCTTCGCACACACAGCAGCGAACTCGCCGTCGCTGCCCGTCGCGCCCGGCGCTGTCCAGCCACGCCTGGCCATCGCCGCCGTCATCCCAGTCGCTGCCGCCCTGCCAGCCAGCCACCGTTTCCTCCAGCCGACCGCCTTCTTCCCCCTTCGCGCATGCAACAGCTCGTCGCCGTGCCCGCCGTGGCCGAGCCTCGCCGAGCCACCGGCCAGCTCGTCTGGCCACCTGTCCAGCACAGCCGCCTAGCCGCTGCGTCACCGCCGCGCCAGTCACGGCCCAGCGCCACCCAGCCACCCAGCCGCCCGTTGCTCGTCGCCACCGCCTCGGCCTTCCTCTTCCTTCCCTGCGCCGTCCAGTCGCCGAGCGCCGCTCGCCAGCCACCGCCCGGCGACTGTCGTCGCTGCTGCTTCCAACTCGCCCCCGACCGACTGCCTTCTCTCTCTCTCCCTTCCCTTCGCGCCCAGCCTGCTACTCGAGCTGATCGCGTCTGGTCGCCGCCATGCCTGTCACGGCCCGGCGCCGCCTAGCCGTCTGACCTGGCCGTCGCCTGCCGTCCTCCCGTCGCCGCCGCCCGCCGCAGGTCGCCAGCTAGCCAGCCGACCAGCAGCTCAGGCTGCGGCCGGCCCGTTGCCATATGCACCAGCCAGCCGGCCGCCAGCCCAGCCGGCCAACCGACCAGCCAACCAGCCGCCTAGGCCGCACCCAGGCTATGGCCGAGCAGCCCAGGCCAGCCCCGGGCCGTGGCCAAGCTTGCCCGTGGCCCTCGTGCACCGGCCGCGTGCCCCGCTCGCCCGTCGTGGCCCACCGCCGTACTCGATGCCCGGGCGCGTCGCCCATCCAGCCGGCCCATCGCCCGGCGTGTAGCCCGTGCAACCGGGCGCGTCGCTCATTCGCGCCCGTGTCCGCGCCCGTGCCCACGCCCATGCCCGCGCCCGCGTCCGCGCCCGTGCCCGTGGTCGAGTCCGTGGCCGAGGGCTGTGCCCATGGCCGATCGCCGTGGCCGAGCCCCGCGCCCGTGTGGCCCACGTTCGCACCTAGTTCGACACTGTTCACTCGGGCCATTTTAGCCCCGAGCCGATTTTCCCCGGGCCAAACTTATGTAAGTGACTTCCTAAACCCTACCTAGTACATTGGATATTATTAGACTTGTCTAGAGTTTGATTGGTACCGGGTTGAGGGTTAAACGTGGATTAGGGTCAATATTCGTATGTGCGTGATTGTTATATTAAATTGTGATAATTGTGGGGCTTAATTTAGTAGCTAATTAAGGGGGCTAAATGATCGTATTGTCATGGCGTGTGTGGGGGAAATTGACGTTTGATTGTGGCCGATTCGGATAATTTTGGGTGCATATTAGTGGCTAATATTGGTGAGTCAATAATTGGCTTGTTGTGGCATTCGTGGGTGAATTTGATGTTTGTATGTTGCCAATTAAATGTCGAATTTGTGGGTTGGTGTGGCTTGTCATGAATTGGATTGAATTGTGATTATGGATCGCTTGGTGTAATTGGCGTGAAATTGATTGAATTGAATGGCGTGTGCTTGCCTGTCGATTTGAAGCCCGGATCGATCGGAGGGCTACGGACTTGGGACGTGTTGACGGCGGTCCGTGTGAAGGCATGACTGGCCGGTGTGCCAAATGGACGCGGGCTTGAGACGTGTTGACGGTGGCTCGTTAAAGGTGTGTTAGACCGGGACGTATTTACGTCGGTCATTGGAAAGTGAATGGCCGGTGTGCCAGATGGGCCTGAGGCGCAGTAGCGCAGGCAGTGAGAATGGGCCTGAGGCGCGGGCAGTGAGAATGGGCCTGAGGCGCAGTGGCGCGGGTCGTGAGATAGATGTTCGGCCACGCATGTGATTTGAGCGTGTGATTGGATTGGCTGGTTGAGCGTGTGATTGAATTGGCTGGTTGAATGTGTTGTCGAATTGGTAAGATGAATTGCATGCAAGTGTGGGTGGCGTTTGAGCAATTGCGATGTGCTATTTAGCTACTATTATTACATTACCATGTTATGACTAACGTGCAGAGTTTACATGGGCTTGTTAGCGAGGTGAGTACAATTATGTGAATTCTATATGTTGGGGTAGATTGCATGTACGACTTGTCTGGGTACGCATTGGCCTACATGGGGTATAGGGAGTTGCTTATTGAGACTCGTTCTCACGGTTATTATATAACCATTTCAGATCCGCGATCATGAGTGACTGGAGACGCTTCAAGGGTACCTCGGAGATCGAAGACGGGTCAAGTACCCGGTATTTTGAGTTTTCCCTTTTTGTAGAGAAGTTAAGTTTGTGAACAATTGTCCCTTTTGAGGAATATGGTTTTGTTGCTGTGACCTAGCTTGGAGTTTGTCTTTTTGTGGACGTCATATGTATCTGTCAAGTATAGGAATTTACAGTTGTTTGTTTCGTGCTATTGCTGCCCCCTTGTCATTATTAATTGTCCGGGTTGTTTCTATTTGCTTCCGCGCGTGTTTAAATCTCTGATGTTTGGGTTGGGTCGGCGACGTGTCTGGGACGTCGCACTCAATGATCCACCATCGAGGGGTGTCGCGAGCTCGTAAGGGTTCGGGGCGTGACAAAACCCTAGACAACCCTTGGCATATCTTCTACCCTTTTCCTGCTCCAGACCATTCCCTCACGTCCGCTCTTTCTTCTTTGCGTATGCTCTCGCTCAACGATGCCCACTGGACACGCTCTCTCTTGCGCTCGTCTGCTCCTTCGCTTGCTCGATTGCTCTTCCACGGGGTTCAATTTCTCCTTCACTCGTTTTTGGGTTTTCTTTTTTGCCTTTTTTTAGGGTTGAAGTCGCCTGCTTTTGGGTGAATATGTGAGCTTGGTCCTTTTGGGGTTGCTAATTGTGCCCTCTGGATCTCGAGGCCCCCAGTAGGATATGCGGGAATCCTCTCTTGGCCATTTCGCTTCGATTTCTTTTGGTTGTTTTTGGTTAGTCTGTGATGTATGATTATGACTTTTGTCTTGATTTATCATTGAGCTAAGTATTGTTTCATCTTTGTGAGAAATTTCTGAAGTTGATTCTCTTAGATTAGTTCAGTTTAGGATAGATGGCAAATTGGGATAACTAAAATAGATTTTTGTCCTTTTTGTGGTTCATTCCTTACTTTGAAATTTTCTCTGTGTTTTCTCGAATTGATGTAAATATGAAAAGCCTAGTTCGGTCGGTTTAATAGGGTCACCAGTTGTGTAATCTGAATTGCTAGAGTTAATGGAAAGAGCTACTGGTAAAATCTCAAAGTTAATCACAATTCACAGCTCATCTCTCGAAATTGTCTCTGTTTGACCACTTTGTCGCCATGTTGGCATTTCTCATGCTGTTGGCATAATGTGGCTCCTAGTATTCATCGATCAATGCGCGAGAAAGGATATAATCCAATTTGGCTTGCCATGGCATGTGATTCATCGGCACGAGTTGCCAATTTATGACAAACCTTGCTTATCTAGGACACAAGATCTAGTAATTGGGTTATCGATCTTGTAATGCATGACTCTCTACAACCTACTCGTCTTTGAACTTGAAAACTCTTTCTACTGTATATGCAGCGAATTAGCAAAAAATGTATGATAAGCCTTAAGATTATACTTGATTCAAGTTATTGCTTCGCCTTGCTCATTCGAAAAAACAGGTTCCTTTTTTGGACAAATTCTTGATTTTCTTTGTTAATCTTTGAACCTTAATTAGTTCTTTTGTGCCACAAATCTCTTGGACCAAAGAAAATTTAGAGTCTACTTCACATCTTAGTATCTTTACAATCATCTTCAACTTTAATAATTATAAGACTAGTAACATACTACAATTTTGTGCAAGTTAGAGAAAGAAATTATTTCAACGTATGTAACTTTTGTAAGTTGCGCGTTGAACATTCTATGTTTTTATTATCTAATTCTCATCATTCAAATTTATTCATGTGATTTTACCAGTAGATCACAAGTTCATCAAAGGAAAAGGCATTTTAGAGCTTGGAAGACTAGTAACATACTATCATTTTGTGTAGGTTAGAGAAAGAAATTATTTCAATGTATGTAACTTTGTAAGTTGTGCGTTGAACATTCTATAATTTTATTAGCTTATTCTCATCATTCGAATTTGTTTATGTGACTTTACCGGAAGATGGCAAGTTCATCAAAGGAAAAAGGCATTTTGGAGGTTGAAAGACTAGTAACATACTACCATTTTGTGTAGGTTAGAGAAAGAAATTATGTCAACGTATGTAACTTTTGTAAGTTGTGCATTGAACATTCTATATGTTTATTAACTTATTCTTATCATTCAAAATTTATTCATGTTACTTTACCAATAGATGTTCATCAAAGGAAATACATTTTGAAACCCGGAAGACTAGTAACATACTACCATTTTGCGTAGGTCAAAGAAAAATATTATTTCAATGTATGTAACTTTTGTAAGTTGTGCGTTGAACATTCTATGTTTTTATTAGCGTATTCTCATCATTCGAATTTGTTCATGTCACTTTACCGGTAGATGCCAAGTTCATCAAAGGAAAAGGCATTTTGGAGTCCGGAAGATGTAGAAACCTTTTGTAAGTTGTGCGTTGAACAAATTGATAATGACAATCATCCTACAAACGAAAAAAGGGATGGATGAACAATCATAATTAAGAGGTTTGAGGACCTAAGGGGCAAAAAGTATGATAAAAGTCAAATGACTAATAAGATAAATTTAAGGAAGAATAGAAAAAGATGGAAAACATTGGTTTTGAAGGAAAAGGGATTTGCGTAGAATCCAAAAAAGAATATACCATTGATGTAAGCAATGATTGGTGGGAGAAAAAAATTCAAGTTTTTTCCCCTTCTTTTGTTAATTTTTTTAAGTTAATATTTTATGATACAACTTACAAACATGTTTATCCTAACAAGAAAATCCCAAGGTTAGAGTTTTTAAAATGAAAGGCATACATCCGGATCTTCAAGTTTTGTTGGATAAAATGTTTGGAGATACAGTAGCTACTTGAAATATCATATGGAATCCTACACAAGGTTTATGTGTTGATGAGGATATTATGGTCACGCAACTTGATATTGATGATTGTGCAGGATTTACTAATAATGATATAGAGTGTAATGTATGTGAAAAGATTGTTCAACAAGCTTAAAGCCATAAAGAAGGCAATCTCAATTAAAGAAACAAAAGAAAATTACCACAGCTACTAAGCTAGCAACGCAAATAGACATAATTTATTTAGCTATTGAAAGTAGGAGCCATGTGAGGGGGTTTAACCTTTACAAGAAAATCATAGAAATGTTGAAAGCCATAACTAAGATTAAGCAAGACAAAGAGTTATACTTTTTTGCACTATATCATTTAGCAGAAAAGAAAGACAATAAGCAAATCTTCATGAACATGGATGGCGATCAAGAAAATATCCAGTGGATCAAGTATAAGTTCGTTAGCTACTTATTGTAATGTGAGATCTATTTGCACTACTTATTTGTACTAGTTGGTGAGACATGTCTATGTTCTATTGTGAGACATGTTTCTAATTGGTGTTCCCTTTATTGAGTGGATTATATATATATATATATATATATATATATATATATATATGATGGTTGATAAGTGTTTTGTTGATGGATGATCTAGATAATTTGTTACTTCTCTTATTCTAATTTTATTTTGTTACTTTAACCAGTTATGGATGATTCTCCTTAAAGGGAAAATCATGAAAAAGAGGAAGATGAATGTTTGCAACTTTTAACAACCACACATAGGGCAGTTGCTTGTCAGATAATATACCATCACAAAGAACAATGCATGACCTCATTGTACACAAAAAATATATGATTAAGAGAGTTGACGGGTATTAATGCTAATCTGATAAGGTATTTTTGAATGTTTAGAATGGATAGAACTGTATTTAATAATTTAAGACATGATTTAGTAACATGATATAGTCTCTAAGAATCTAGGAATATTGATGTTGTAGAAATGCTATGAATGTTTCTTCATATTTTAGGATATGATATAAGTAACAGGTTAGCACAAGTGTGCTTTCAGCCCTCTCAGAAAACTATATGCAAGCTATTTAGCTTAGTTTTGGAGAAAGTATGTGAAATGTCACGCCCCGAACCCTTAACGAGCTCGCGACACCCCTCGATGGTCGATCATTGAATGCGACGTCCCAGGCACGTCGCCGACCCAACCCAAACATCAGGGATTAAGCACGCGTGGAAGCAAATAGAAATAACCCGGACAATTAATTATGACAAGGGGCAGCAATAGCAATAAACAAATAATTGTAATTTCCTATACTTGACATATACATACGACGTCCACAAAAGACAATTCCCTAAGCTATGCCACAACAACGGAACCACATTCCTCAAAGGGCAATAGTTTGCAAACTTAACTCCTCTACAAAAAGGGAGACCCAAAATACCGAGTACTTGACTCGTCTTCGATCTCCGAGATACCCTTGAAGCGTCTCCAATTCCTCATGATCGCGAATCTGAAATGGTTATATAATAACCGTGAGAACGAGTCTCAATAAGCAACTCCCTATACCCCACGTAGGCCAATGCGTACCCAGACAAATCGTACATGTAATCTACCCCATGAGATATAAAATTCGCATTATTGAACTTACCTCGTCATCAAGCCCTTGCCAACACTGCACGTTAGTCATAACATGGTAATGCAATAATAGTAACTAAATAGTACATCGCAATTGCTCAAACGCCAACCACACTTGCGTGCAATTCACCTTACTAATTAGACCACACATTCAATCAGCCATTTCAAGCACACGCTCAACCAGCCAATCCAATCACACGCTCAATCAGCCAATCCAATCACACGCTCAACCAGCCAATCCAATCGCACGCTCAACCAGCCAATCCAATCGCACGCTCAACAGACATTTCAATCACACTCAAGTCACATGCGCGCGTCCAACCATCTTTCCTCTCACGGGCTCACCAGCCCCACAATCAATCAAACCAATGGCCGCCGTCAACACGTCCCAAGCCATACCAATCACTCCGTACCAGTAGCCGCCGTCAACACGTCCCAAGCCACACAATCAATCGTTCCAATGACCGACGTAAACACGTCCCGGTCTATCACACCTTTAACGGGCCACCGTCAGCACGTCTCAAGCCCGCATCCATTTGGCCCATCGGCCGTTCATGCCTTCACATGGACCGCCGTCAACACGTCCCAAGTCCGTAGCCCTCCGATCGATCCGGGCTTAAAATCGACAGGCAAGCACACGCCATCAAATCAGTTAATTTCACGCCAATTGCGTCAAACATTTCATATTCACAACTCAGCCCAATTCACATTTCACCACCTCAACATACGAACTCGACATTCAAGTCGGCCACACACCATCATCCAATTCAAACATATTATCTAACCCAATTCAAATAACGTAACTATAACGTAATATAATTAAATTAAAGCCCGCCCTAACCGTTCTAACCCACGACAATACTATCATTTAGCCCCCTTAATTAGCTACTAAATTAAGCCCCACAAATATTGCAATTTAATATAACAATCACACACATACGAAAATTAACCTGAATCCACGTTTAATCCCTAAACCGATACTAATCAAACTCTAGACAAGTCTAATAATACCCAAAGTACTAGGTAGGATTTAGGAAGTCACTTACCAAGTTTTGGCCCTGGAAAAGTCGACTCGGGCCTAAAATGGCCCGGGTGAACAGTGTCGACTAGGCGCGAGTGTGGGCCACACGGGCGCGGGGCTCGGCCACGGCAATCGGCCATGGGCACGGCCCTCGGCCACGGCTGGGCACGGGCGCGGGCGCGGGCACGGGCGCGGGCGCGGGCACGGGCACGGGCGCGGGCGCGGGCGCGGACGGGCAACGCGCCTGGTTGGACGGGCAACGCGTCGGGCGACGGGCCGGCTGGACGGGCGACGCGCCCAGGCGACGGGCACGGCGAAGGGCACGGCCCGAGACGCTTGGCCACGGGCACGGCCACGGCCTGGGGGCTCTCGGCCACGCCTGGGCGAGCGGGCATGCAGCCTAGTCGGACGGGCAAGGGGGGGCTCGGCCACAGCCCGGGCGACTTGGCCGCGGCTGAGCTGGCTGTCGGCGGCTGGCTGGCCGGTGGTGCTGGCTGGCCGGGGCTGGCGAACGGCGGCGGCGGCGAGCAGCAGCTGGTCGGCGGCTGAGCGAGCTCGGGCAAGCTGGTCGGCGAGTTAGGCGAGCTCGGGCAAGCTGGCCGGCGAGCTGGCTGGTCGGTCGACGAGCTGGCACGGCGACAATGGGCGGCGGCGACGAGCGGGACGGCTCCCCGGCGACCAGCTCGGAGAGGGAGAGAGAGAGAGGAGTGCTGGCCGAGTGGGGTGGCGAGGGAGAGAAGGAGAGAGCTAGGGCGGCGAGGCTCGGAGCTGGCAGTGCTCGGGCGGCACGGCGGCGGTGCTGGGGGGCTGACTGGACGGCTGGGCAGCGGCGGGGACCCGCCAGGTGCGGCGGCGAGCTCAGGTCCGCCGGGAGTGAGAGAAACGATAGCTGGCCGAGGCGGTGGCTGAACGACACGACGGCGCGAGGGGGCGGCACGGCGGTGACCCAAGTGGCCAAGCGAAGCTAAGCGGTTGGCAAGACGGGCGGCGACGCTCGGCAGTCAGGCGGGCTCGGGACAGCAGCTGGAGGAGCTGCGGAGGAGGAGGAGAGTGAGAGGGGGAGCCTCTGTGGGGGCGGCGGCAGGGGGGAAAGGTGGCCAGGCAGCGGGGCGGCCGACGGGGCGGCCGCGGCTGGTCGGGCGGCGGCGCTGGGCGGTCGACGGGGCGGCCAGCGGCTGCATGCAGCCGGCGAGCAGAGAAGCCCAACCGTTCGGGGCCAACGAAGAAGAAGAAGCAGCTGAAGAAGAGAGAGAGAGGGGAAGAGAAAAAGGAGGAGAGAGAGAGAAGAGTGACTGTGGGTTTGCATGCAGAGACAGAGGGGGAACGTGCGTATGGGGCATGCGGCAGAAGGAAGGAGAGAGAGAGAGAGAGAGAGAAGAGTGGACAGGTCTGCATGGGGAAGAGGAGGGGGCAGGCGTGTGTAGGGGGGAGGTGACCGGGGAGAGAGAGAGAGAGAGGGGGGGAGAGAGAGAAAAAGAGAGAGAGAGTCAAAGGTACTCGAGCGCAATCCGACGGTCCGATTTCAAATCCGGAAATGATCCAACGACCCAAAAAAAAAACCTAAATAATATTATAAGAAAATGGCCAAAATAAAATAACTCAAAACACACTACGAGGGAGGTCTACTAGTCCAAATCCGCACCCGGTCCAAAATTTCACTTTTCACATACTCCGGACAATCTCGAGGCTGGCCACAATAATATCGACACCGTTCAATTAAATTCATCCCGAAACTCCCGGAAATCGACTGTCAAGTTCGGGGTCTAAATAACGGCCAAATTCGATCGAGTGCGATTCTAACAAAAATCTCTATTTTTAAAAAAAACAAGAACCCGAGAGTGATCAGTTCCCGGGCGAGATTTTATTATAAGCGCACCGACGAATTATACGTTTTAATAAATCCCAAAATGGGTCGAAATTCGGAATGTCACATGAAATAGGAGCATATTTGATCCAACCATCTAATCAACAGTTTAGGGAAGTCCCAGTGAAGATAAGGAATAATCAAAGATTTTATATGCAGTTTATGTGACATTCTGAATTTTGGCCCATTTTTTGGGGATTTATAAAACGTGTAATTTGTCAGTGCGCTTATAATAGAATCTCGCCCGGGAACTGATCACTCTAGGGTTCTTGTTTTTAAAATAGAGACTTTTGTTAAAATCACACTTGATCGAATTTGGCCGTTATTTAGACCCCAAACGTGGCGGCCAATTTCCGGGAGTTCCGGGTTGAAATAAATTGGACGGTGTCAATATTATTGTGGCCAGCGTCAGTATTGCCGGGAATGTGCGAAAAATGGATTTTCGACCGGGTGCGACTTCGGACTAGTAGACCTCCCTCGTAGTGTGTTTTCGAGTCATTTGATTTCCATTTGACCTTGGCCCTTACCCCTTAACTTTTTCTAGGATTAAATCTGGGCCCTAGGATAATTTTCGATTTTTAATTTAGACCACATGATCGCACTCGAGGGCCATTTATTTCTTCTTTCTCTCTCTTCTGTCTCTCTCCCCTCTGTCCGCGCGTCTCTCTCTCCTTCTCTCTCTCTCTTTTCCCCCGGCCGCGTGTGCGCCCATGCACGTCGCCGCTTCCCCTTCCCTTTTCTTTCCTCTCTCTCTCTCTCTCCCTTCTTCTCTTCCCCGCGCACGCAAGGGCCATGCATGCCCGCGCGTCCCCATGCACGCCCGCGCGTTCCCCATGCACGCTGCCCCTTCCCCATGCAATCTCCTTCTATCTCTCTCTCCCTCTTCTCTCTCCTTCCCTCTCTCTCTTTTCTTTCTCTCTTCCTCCCTTCTTCTCTCTCCCCACTCGCCCGAACCCTTTGGCTTCCGCGTCTGCCCCTTCTCCCTGCTACCAACGCCGACCGCCGAGCCCGTTGATCGCCTCGCGCCACCGCCGCCCGACCGTGTCACGCCGTCACTCACCCCACCCGCAGCCGTCGGCCGCTCTCCCTTCCACCCCTGTCCACTCCATCCACAGCCCTCCACCACCACAGCAACCGCCTCCGCCTCCGCCCGACTACCCTCCACCTCCGCCCGACAACCCTTCGCCTCCTCCCGACGCCATCGTCCTCCCTCGCACTGCCACCGCACCGCCACGACGCCGGGCAGCCCAGGCCGGCGCTGTTTTCCCTCTGACCGAATGTGCGAGCTCGACTTGCCGCCGCGTCAGGTGGGTCTTGGCCTCCGTCTCGCCGTCCACCTAGCCTTCCGGCGCAGCCCCGACACCTGAGCGCCACCGCTGCCACCGCCGAGCACCCCAGCAGCCGCACCACTCCCAGCCCACTCTCTCCTCCTCTCTCGCTGACCGTCCACCACTCCCAGCCGCTCTCTCCTCCTCTCTCTCTCGCTGACCGTCCGGCGAGTTCCATATGTCGCCCAGGCGCCGGTTGGCTTCCCAGCACCGTCTCGACGACTCAGCACCACCCCCGTCGCCGCCGAGTTTTCCTCTGACCGCCTTATCCCACCGCAGCCACTCTCCTCTTCTCCCTGCGGGAGCTCCGTCGGCTCGCCGCCGGGTGCCGCAACAATCGCCGTCGCCACCGTCACCGAGCCAGCCAGCCAGCCAGCCTCGCCGGTCGGCCAGCCAGCTAACCCAGCCATGGCCAAGCCTCCCCGGGACGTGGCTGAGCTCGTCTGGGCCACTGTCCGCCACCCCCGAGCCGTCCCAGCCGCTGTGCTGCCCTTCCCGAGCCTCCCCAGCCATTGTGACGCCGCGCCAAAGCCTCCCCAGCCGCTGTGCCGCCGCGCCGGAGCCTCCTTAGCCGCTGTGCCAAAGCCTCCCCAGGCACTGTGCCGCCACGCTGGAGCCTCCCCAGCCACTGTGCCACCGCGCCGGAGCTTCCCCAGCCGAGTCCCGCGCCCGTCGCCGTGCCCGTGCCCCTCGTCGTGCCCGTACCCGTCGCCCTGCCCTTCGCCGTGCTCGTGCACTCGGCACCTCGCCCGTTCGGCTTAGGCGCGCCGCCCGTCCCGCTCAGCCGTGCACCCCGGGCACATCGCACGTTCGTCGCGCCCGTGCTCTAGGCACGCTGACCGACCATCGTGCCCGTGTGGCCTGCGCCCGCGCCCGGCCGGTACTGTTCACCCGGGCTATTTTGATCCCGAGTCGATTTTCCCCGGGCCAAAATTGGGTAAGTGATATCCTAAGCCCTACTTAGTATTTTGGGTATTTAATTGACTTGTCTCGGGTTAGAACGGCTAGGGCTCTTGTTAATCTAGTTAGTTTACATTATGATTGGGTTATTTTCAATTGAGTTTGATTAGCATGGTTGAATTAGATAATTGTGCATGGTAAAATATGAATTTTGGATTAAGTTGTGATTATTGAATGTTGATGTAATTGGCTTGAATTATATTTGTTGGATGGCGTGTGTTTGCCTGTCGGTTTGAGCCCAGATCGATCGGAGGGCTACGGACTTGGGACGTGTTGACGGCGGTCCGTGTGAAGGCATGAACGGCCGATGGGCCAAATGGATGCGGGCTTGAGATGTGTTGACGGTGGCCCGTTAAAGGTGTGATAGACCGGGACGTGTTTACGTCGGTCATTGGAATGATTGATTATGTGGCTTGGGACGTGTTGACGGCGGCCACTGGATAGTATGATTGACATGTCTTGGGACGTGTTGACGGCGGCCATTGGTTTGAGTGATTGGGCGGCTTGAGAGCTTGCGAGAGGAAAGTCGGATTGACTCGTGTATGCGATTTGAGTGTGATTGAAACGGCTGTTGTGTGTGATTGGAATGGCTAGTGGCGCGTGTGATTGCTGGGATGATTGACCGATTGCGAGTGGGAAGTGCGCCGGGTGATTGTGATGTAGTGTTGAATTATTCTCGTTATTATCATATTCAGACTAACGTGCAGGGTTTGTCTAGGATCCAAGGCGAGGTAAGTTGGTCGTGTGGATTTTTGTTATATTGCTTGGTGATTCGCCTGTTTGACTTGTCTGGGTACGCAATAGCCTAGGTGGGGTTTAGGGTGTTGCTTATTGAGACTCGTTCTCACAGTTATTATATAACCATTTTCATATCTCCGTCCTTGAGTATGGCGCCACCTAGGCATTTTGGGATCCCCATGCACACGTGGCATGAGGACGATGTGTACCCGGGTCTGAACTCGGGAGAGTCTTACATTAGGCACCGCACGTATATTTTGGTAGACGTTGGACTAGAGCAGTTGGAGCGTCACGAGTACCTGGCCTGGTCTCATAAGGTCGGATTAGAGAACTCATGGCCAATCCGAGGTTTTGAGGGGTTACGGCATACCAATGAGAACGCGGTTAATTAGGAGCCCTGGGATAAGTTCGCTCCCGATGGAGAGGTGTCCGATCCCGGCAGTCCTTCGACGAACCCCAGTCCAGTGCCGACACCTGTTCCCGAGCCCGAGCCTGAAGAGGAGCCCGAGCCCAAGCCCGAAGAGGAGCCCATGGCAGCCGAGCCAGGAAATGCAGAGGAGAACCCGATCGAGATAAGCTCGGATTCAGATTCAGACTCCTTTGGATTCGATCCGGATTGGACGCCATAGGGATGCATAGGCGTAGGTCTAGAGTGTTTTCTTTTGGTAGAGACTCTTTTTGATATTGTCGGTAGTCTACCCAACTCCTGTCCCTTTTTGATGATGGTGCGGATTTAACCCTAGTGGCCTAATGTATGATTCTATGGATTCGGTTTTTGTTCTATGTTTGTTGTCATATCCCTTGGGCATACTTCTTTAATGTCAAGGTTGTTTATTTTGCTTCCGCTTGCGTAATTATGGTTGGGTCGGCGACGCGTCCTGGGACGTCGCGTTCCTTACAACCGTTGAAGGGGTGTTGCGAGCCCGTTAGGATTCGGGGCGTGACAGTTTAAGGTAAGTGACGATTATATAATAGCAAAGATCAACTAAAAATAAATCAAGTAATATTTGTATTCTTGTTTTAGGATTGCATTGGAGCTATAGATGGTACACAACGGTAGTATTTACAAGAGACTAACTTCGTTTTATCGATCGAAAGGGAACACCAATGCAAAATGTATTGGCCGTGTGCAATTTCAACACAAAATTTACTTATGTTTGGGCCAGTTGGAAGGGTTACTCATGATACTCATATCTTTTATGAAGCTATTAGGAAACATGATTTACAATTTCCTCATTCTCTGAAAGGTTCATTAATTTATGGTTTTTATACATTAATATATGCATGTGGTATATGTTGATTCAATTTACAATATTTTTGTGTAAGTAAATACTATTTAGTAGATGCTAGATATCCAAATCACACTGGTTACGTAGGTCCACACAAAGAAGTTAGATACCATTTTCTTAAGTTTGAATGAGGTCCGGCACCTACAGGCTCTAAAGAAGTGTTTAACTGTGCCCGCTCATCACTACGATAAAAAATTGAGCGTGACTTTGGCGTTTTGAAGAAGAAGAAGATTCTAAAGAGTATGCCAAGTTATCCGTCCAAAAAGGAAGTAAAAATTGTGATAGCACATATACAAAGAATGCCATGAATAATGCACATGTTGCAAAAGTAGATTTAAATCCCAAATTATATATCGATAATGTAAATGAGAAGTGTAGTGCTTCAATTAATGACTCTGCTTCTGAAATGACACGTTTACATGATCAAATAGCTATAAGTTTATAAAATATTTAAGGATGTTGTCGCGACCCGAAAAAATTCGATCCATTCTCTCGGGCTAATGGATTATTAAGATTGAACTTAACTCGGGCCCTCCCAAGCCCTACCAATTCGCAACTTGGGGTTTAAGTTCTTAACATGTAAATGTTTTCATGCTTAGAGTCGCCACTAATCAATTTATGGTAGGCTGATTAGAAACCTAAATAAAACATAGGGAGATATGTTTTATTCCTACGAACCAAAGATTTTAAGCCCGGGGACTTGATTACGCTAGATCTAGTCTAACGCCCTTTCGGTACCTTTTCATTTCAAAAATATTTTGACAGGCAGTTTGGATCCATTTTAGCTTAATTACTAACATGTGAGGTGTTCATGCGTGTGCACAAACCACCAATTTAACACCCAAAAATCAAAGCATTAAATAAATTGCAAGCTCGGGAGAACAACTTACCTCGAACCAATGCAAGCATCTGCATTGTTAGCTAGAAAATCACATCAAACAATCCTAATATGATTTCTAGTTAACAAACAATCACTCAATTTCTCTTTTTTTTATTTTCACTTATTTAAATGAAATCTAATCTATATGCAATGACGTGCAAAAAATATGACATGCGAATTAATGCAACCTAGCATGCAAACTATATATCATGCAACGACGTGACTTAATTCTAATGACGAAAGAATGACATATTTTTGGTATTTTTCTTTATGAAATTCGGAATAAAATGAAATTCGGAATTAATGAAACTGCCTAAAATAACATGCAACCTAATGACCCATATTTTTGGTATTTTCTATTTAAAATTCGAAATTTAAAAATACCTAAATTAACATGCAAACTAAGATGATTTAATCTACCCTAGAATGATTTCTTTTTGGGATTTTTTTATGTAAAATTCGGAATTATAAAATTGATGAAATAATCTATTAGGATTAGAATATTACTTAATTTAAACTAGGAACTAGATCATCTCATGTCCTAATTTAAATTAAATAATTACTCTATCCTCTAGATATATTCAAAATTCCTAAACATGCAAAATTTTTAATTCAAACTCTAGCTAATATTTTTTGAATTTTCTGTTTTATTTGAAAAGGAAAGAAATTTAAACAAATACGGATAACAACCACATTCAAATCAACCACGCGATCCGCCAAATTCGTTTCAAACTCGGATTAGGCACAAAAATCAAATTATCGGTCATATCTATAGGGTTATAGATATTAACGGATAATTGATCATTCGAATTTGGAAAGCAAATAAATTCCATTATCGTATCCAAATAGTTATGGATAAGATAATGAAATTCCGTATCCTCGCGTATCGAACCTTAGGGTTAAGGTCGGATAGTCGTCCCGATACGTTGCTAAATTAGGAAACGATTCCTAATTTGAATATTTAAAATATTACGGATATTCCAAACATTATCCTAAGATATCTAAATATTCACACGATAATCACGCAATATTCAAACATGCAAAATTAGGAAAACTTAATATTCTGAAAATTATCGGATAATAGTCTTACCTAATTTGGATAACTTCCAAATTTGAATTGGCTCGGGATCGTGATCGACTTGCGGATCGGGACGGCGACGAACAGCGACGGGATCGACGACATCGGGAACGGGATGACGACATCGGTGCGGCTGTGATGAGAACGTCGAAGGCGGTGGCGGCTTGCGGATCAGGATCGCGACGAACGGCGACGACGGAACGGCAACGACACGGTGGTGATTTGGCCAGTTTCCTTCTCTCTCTTTTTTCCTCAATAGTGATGACTTGCGGTAAGATAATATGGACGTCCAGGCTTCTTCACGATCGCAGCATCGTCACATGTGCGCCTTCAAGAAGTCCCACGAGCAAATTCAGCAAGCACAAAGTTCAGCTTGAAATTTCTTCTATAGCACTCACAGTGCACGCCCTATTCCCTGACTTGTTCGGACTAGCAAACCCACGTATTGTCTTCTTCACACAGAATATATGTGTGCCCCTCTTTTCCTCACGTTCCTCTGCCCTTCTTCGTGAAGTGAAGCCCCCTCCACGATTTCTTATTCTCCTTCTCCTCCTCTGTCTTCTTTCTCACGTTTGTGGCCGTGTCTCTTCTTCACACCCCCCCTTTCAATTTGACTTTTCTTCTTTGACTTTCTTGTCTCTGCATGTGTCTACGTATCCATTCTTCCTCCCATGCAAGTGCTCCACTTTTCTAAGAAAAACTCTCTTCAATGTCAGAGCACCCCTTTTCTTTGACTTTTCTTCTTTGAATGTGGGAGACACCAATAAAAAAAGGGGAGGGGGGGGCTCCGGTCTTGAGAATCACCAGCGAAACAGCGTATTGCAAGAGCTTATGAGGAGCGTCAGGGGCATCGGCTTCGCTGCATGGGGGGAATCTTCACATCTTCGGTGGTGGAATGAAGAAGCAACAGCAGCGACGGCTTCTTGGGGGCAGGCTGTTCAGCACGAAGTGTGGCGGCGCGAAGGTGGGAGAGGCGACAACGGCGGGCAGTAGCGCACGGCGGGACGAGGCGCGGCGAGCGGCCGCCGAGGCGCGACGATCTCTCTCAATTTTCTCTCCAAAAATCCTTTCTCAAAATTCTGATCAGAAAATTATGACCTCCCTCCCTAAAAATCTGACCTAATGTTGTTTATATAATGTTAATCTAGGTCAGATTGGATGGGCTTAATGTCCCAATGCGCTTAGGCTTGGGCTTAGGTCTAATTAAATTAAATGGGCTGATTTAACTTTGGCTGAATTAAGCTCAAATTTAAACGACGGAACCCGTTCATCTTGAAATTCCCGGCCCTTGCATTCCCGAAAGATCCAATTTGTTCGATGAATTTTAAGCTCGCTCGCCATCGCCAGTCCGACGCAAAAAAAATGCAATTAAACTAAAATGAGCCTAAACTATATGTTATGCAATTTAAATATTTTTGTTTAGGGGTTAAAAAATTAACTCCTAATTTTCTATGCAAATTAAACTAAATAAATTTCGGTAAAATTTAGGTGTCAACAGCTGCCCCTCTTTGAAGGTGAGCTCGCAGAGGTTGCATTCAAAGACTAAATGATAGCTAAATTTCAACTATGCAAATGCAATGAATGTTGTTTTTGTCGGGATTATGAGTCCCATTTTTTAATGCATTAAGAAATGATGCATGCTGACATGAAAAGAAAACATACATGGAATTACTTACCTGACAGAAGCGAGATAATGCAACTCGAGGCACGACTCTGATTTTGTGTTGTTTGGCAAATGTCTGGGCTCAGTCCCATAGGTATTGCCTGACAAACTGTTAATGAATGTCGGTGATCTGCAGTTAAGTCAAATAACAGGAAGAAAGCTCAACGTATCCAACCATCACCTGGATTCGTGAGATAAAAAAGTGTAAAAACGTTCCGACCTTTACAAATTACCTATACATCTCCATAGGTATTTGTAAAGATTTGGCCGCTGTGCCTATATCCTTGACTCATAGACACGACACGGGGGAACTGGGGAGGCTATTCCGACCTTTACATATATCTGCTCATATGCAAAGATTTGGCCGCTTCACCTATATCCTTGACTCATAGGTGAGTAACGGGGGAACACCTGGAGGTTGAGGAATATTCCGACCTTTAAGATACCTAGACATCTCCATAGGTATTCATAAAGATTTGGCCGCTTCACCTATATCCTTGACTCATAGGTGAGTAGCGGGGGAACATCCGGAACGGGGAGAATATTCCGACCTTTACATATACCTGCTCATATGCAAAGATTTGGCCGTTGTGCCTATATCCTTGACTCATAGACACGTCGCGGGGGAATATCTCGAGATTAAAGAAGCATTCCGACCTTTACATATACCTGCTCATATGCAAAGATTTGGCCGCTTCACCTATATCCTTGACTCATAGGTGAGTAGCGGGGGAATACCTCAGATTAAAGAAAAATTCCTACCTTTACAAGATACCTATACATCTCCATAGATACCTGTAAAGATTTGGCCACTTCACCCATATCCTTGACTCATAAGTGAGTAGTGGGGGAATTTTCTCGAGATTGTACGAAAACAATGATTTTGGTGAACAGCGGGGCTAGCCCGAATGTCCGAGAGTTCCTTGACAAAATACCTAGATATTATCAAAGGTACCTGAAAATGCTTGATCAATAGACACATAAACATCATCAAAGGCATTTAGAGATCGCAACAAAATGATCAAATGGGGGACCTGCCGATTGCTCGAACAGGTTAGGGATAGAGATATACTTACCTGGCGATATCTCTGACTCTTGAGAGTGCGTCTTCTGTTAGACACGACTTCAAGCAACATATGACATGCATTCATGAACAGTTCAGAACACATGTATTCGTATCTTATGATTTCAACTGGTTTTTCATGCACGATAGTTTTGTCAAATCGGCATTACAAACTTCGTTGGGGAAAAATCATGATAAGACAATCCGAACTCACAAGCGGATATCTTGAAAATGTCGAATGAGGAACTTCCAGTCTGAAAGGGCTTTTCTCTCATTCTTATCAAAAAAGGCTAATTTATGCGAATCACACCATCTCACCGTCATCATGTCGACAAGGATCAAAGTATTCTCGCAAGCAGTACGACCTTACCAATCCAAGAGGTCTTTATCAGGACTGTATCATGGGCTTGGTCAATGGCTTAGCAAAGGAGACTCTTCGAGTCGAGGCTATTGAAAGAAATACTCTTCAATTGTCTTCGGGTTTACAAGTCAAAAACCCTGCAAAATGAGATAGAAATGGACTTGCTCGCACTTCTTCGAGCTAAGCTTGTAAACATCTGAAACTCTACGTTAGTTCAAGTACCCTAATATGAAGAGACGTTGCAAGGGACGTAACGTAGGCTAGGCTCATGGGTTGAGAAATGAATGGATCATTTAAGCTCAAAATGTATATGATTGGGGTGAATAAGTTGGTGATCATCTTGGCATTGTCACCGGTTTTCTTCTTCACCAGAGATTGCCTTCTCGGTAAATGCTCCATCGGCTTCGAGAGACATCACTTGATTCCTTTGAGACTACTCGACTGGGGATTCTGACATGTCATATCTTGACATTTTTCATTGGGCATTGGCCTTGCTTTTACCAGGCATACTGCTTTTTCTTGCCCTTTTTTTTTCCTTTTTCTTTCTTTTTTTTTCTTTTACAATGCAAACACTAGTCAACTATATCTGACTGATTGACTTGTCATTGGAACTTTGAAACTTCTTGTCTTCTATCGACGCTCTGGATATACTGCTTGAACAATGATGACCTTTTGCCTTGCCCCAGTGTGGGGGATGATCATCAACTGGGTTTGTATGAAACGAATTTGCAGGCTCAATTGGGCTTAACAAAGGATAAAATGTGTATAGGATAGAGAAAGAAATGCTCTTCGTCATCTTAGGGTACTTGAACTTTCGTATGAACTCATCTGAAAAAGCAACACTCGAAGATTGATGCAAGTGAGAGCAAGAAAATTTCTACACATTTTTCACCTTATGTTGCTGATTTACCTCCAGTTTGCCCCGATGTAGAGTGGTTCTTGACAGGGGTAATTTGAAAGAATTCCTCCAACTGTTTAGGCTCAAAATGGTGAAACAATAGATAACCTGTAGTGTTTAAAGGTAGAGAAATGAAATGCCTCTTGTCACTTCGGTCGCCGTACCTTTTGCAAGAGAACTTTTCACCTTGCAGACATGGAATTTTTCCACTCAACTCACTGGGGATTTTTCCACTTTTTCTACTCAACTCACTGGGGATGCATGGGATAGTGTGTAGGATAGGGCTTGCCTTTCATCGTCCCGATGTACCTTATTCAACGCGTTCAAGTCATTTCACATGAATTATCAGATTGTTTAAATAGATTTCCCCTTTGAAATCGATGATGCAAATTGACAAAATAACCATGCAGAAATTAAAGCCAATGGACACATTTTATCTTGAAATTGATTGAAATCATTTATTCATCACCGAAATGTTTGCAATTCAGAGGTATAAAACCAGATACTGGAAAACTTTTACTGCAAAATGTGAGATTTTATCAAGGAAAATACATCTTCACAGCATTAGAATTAACAGGGGTGGAGAACTCACGACCATCCATTTCTGCAAGAATCAGGGCACCCCCGGGAAGGGTTGCCCCTATCTTTACCTCTTTGGTTTCTTCAGAATCACTCGGGTTAACCATGATAATTTGGTTTGATGTGAGGACTTTGGGCTTTTCATGCCGTTCTAGGTCATGCAGCATTTCCGAGGAATTTTCGAATTCGTCGGTGTCATTGAGATTAGGCTTGGCAACACATAAGTCATCAGATTGGACCGTTCCCATACCCTCACGTGTCACAAGATTGCCTCTGAAACATAAAGTAAGGGATTCAGAAGGACAAACAGGGGTAAACATTGTATTTTTTTATAATTTTTTTTTTATTTTTTTTTCTAAAATTCATTTCGAAAAGGTTTTAACACGAGGAAGTATGAAGAAGTCCAGGCCTCAGAATTCTCCTTGGACTATATTTTCTTTTATCGGTTGGATATCATCACTGGGCTGGTTTGATATACCTCAACATACCCTCAAAAACTGAAAACAACTTGTAATTTCATTGATTATCTCAAAATGAATTACATTTATTGAATGGAAATTGCAGCAATCAAAACCTAAAAATGGAAATGAAAACAGCACCCGAAACGGGGCAAATCCTAGAAAGCAGTAAAAATTCCCACGCAGGGGAGTGTGCGGAAAAGTAAAAGTTGTTACTCTTATAGGCCAGTGCCCATTCCCTCTAACGGTCCTTCTTCGATAGTTTCGATGAAGACGTCATCGAACAGGGCAGTGATTCCCTCTATTGCATCATCGGGGTCTTCTGTCTTTAGAGGCGTTGGATCATCCATACCTCCCCATCCGTCAGGGATAATGTCCCGAGAATCGACATAAAAGCTCGGGGGCGCTAAGTACTTCACATAACAGTCGAACTTGCCGCTCGGCTGCCCCAGAGTGTCGATCACTTCTTTTTCCTCGTCAGCTTTAAGCGTGCTCTCTACGATCTCCTCATCATCGGACGCGTCTTTGAGCGGAAGCATATCTTCAGGCAAAGGATCGAGCTTGTCCCTCCCGGCATTTAATGTAGCAAATTCCTCATTCCAGTTAATGACAACCTTGAAGATAGTGGAAACGATGCCCGTATGATCAGCATAAACAATCATCCCAGCTTCTACCATCTTTGTGATTCTTTCTCTCATGATAGCCAGGGAAATGACCTCATTACTCGGGTAACACCCGACTTTCACCAACTCGTCGTAGACCTCAGCAGTGTACACCTTGACGTTCTTGATTGGACCAGCATCGAAACAGAATACAGCATTCACATTGCCCGCGTGATCAGGGAGCGGGTTACTCTGAACATTCGGCTTAGCGGGTTGGAATGAGAACGCCTTCGTGTCGAGAAGATTCTGGATTTGGTGCTTGAGGGCGTAGCAATCGTCGGTTGAATGCCCCAGCTCGCCCATGTGATAATCGCATTTTTTCGACAGGTCGTAGTTATAGAACTTCTCAGGATTTGGCCGCTTTGGCTCAGTAGTAAGCAAGCATTTCTTCTGAAGTACTGCAATACTTGAGACAACGAACCAGGGAGAGGGGTGAATTGCCTTCTGTTGTTCCTTCTCTGAAAAGGTTGACGACCCGTGTTTTGGTGCTGAGCTTCTGCTACTTGAATTGCCGGGGCAGGATTAACATTCCGCCGGCCCGGTTGGGTATAGGTCACGTTCACTTCAGGTGTCGGCTCCTCCTCCTTTCTTGCATTGAATCTCTTGGTTGACGAGGAGGGCTCCGCAAACCACCCATCTTTCAGCCCTATCTCGATCTGCTCGCCTATGGGGATGAGCTGATTGAAGTTATCAGCCGGAATGGCGACCATTCGATTACGGTACTCGAACGGAAGAGTTTTCACGAACATCCTTTTCAGCTCAATGTCTATAGGCTCCGGGACGACCTGAGCGGCTATATTCCTCCATCTGATGGCATAGTCTTTGAAAGACTCGGTCTTCTTCATTTGAGCACGCTCGAGATCATCACGGGTAGGAATGATGTCTGTTATGAACCGGTATTGCTTCAGGAACGCCTCACTAGCTTTCTTCCAGGTTTTGAGGCTATTGATCTTTTTCATGAGGCACCAGTGCAGAGCAGGGCCGGTCAAGCTTGCTTGGAATGCATGGATCATCAGAAGCTCGTTGTCAACATAGGAGGTCATTTGTACGTGGTACAACTGCAGGTGAGCTTTTGGACATGTGGTGCCATTGTACTTGTCAAAACTCGGCATTTTGAATTTCTTCGGGATTTTGATATGTGAGTACATGGACAGATCAATTGAGGGCGAATCCTGCGAACCTTCCAGCTGCTTCACTCTCTCCTCGAGTTTGTTGACTCGCTCGTCAGGCTTAGGTTTGTTGACGACAATCTGGACGGGGTCATCTTCTAACTCAGGCATATCATCTTCCTCGACGTCAACATGCTTTGCACCTGTATGCTTCGGGACTGATGCCTTAAGGGGTGCTGGAACAGGGATCGACCGAAGAGCCTTGATTTCAGCGGTCATTTGTTGCATTGCGATGGCAAGTTGCTTGATCCGGTCTTGCATACCGTCAACACGCTCCTGTAACTCAGTTTGATCGGCCATTCTAGCTCTTGACCGCGTGCAAATAGGGGAACGTGATTGGTCCATAGTTACCTAATTTGCAGAAATAGAGCACGGTAAGTATGAGTCCTCAAAACGATCGGTCCATGACTCAGTCTAATCGTCCTTTTTTATTCCCATTTTCCATGACATTTTTCATTACTCCATATATTTATGAAAATGATGGCACATTTCTTAGGAAATAATGACTTATGATAGACTTAGGAAAATAATGATAAGAATTGAAAGTAATTTTTTTCAAAGCTTTATTTTTTCTTTTTCTTTCCCTTTGAAAAGAAATTCAATGATCATTTCTTTCAAAAATTACGATCGATTTAGACCTATCATGGACCGACTAAATGTATGAAACATGAATAAATTGCGAGATAGAGTTGCAGAAAAACTTACTTCACCGGGTAGGAAAAATGGCAATCACATAGACATGCGCATGAGAAGTGAGGTTCGATTTCTACCTAGACTCTGGCTTGCAAAATGGAGACGAGAAGATTACCGAGCTAAACCAGTCATGGTGGTGGTTAGGCTAGGATTCCCCTGACTCCGGCTTAGTCAAAGAGCAGACCCGGGTTGAATGGGATACAACCGTGGTGGGTACTCAATGACACCTTGAAAGAAAATTCGGGATCGAGGAAGGCGACCCGTACCAAATGGTTTTGGTCGGGGTGTCCACTGTTTCAGTACCATCCTAAACTTATGCCGCCCAGGTTCGGCAGCGGGTAGTGTGTACGGTGTAGTGAAAATGTAAGGCATGCACAACAGATTATATCAAACAGCGCTTCGTGCATAAATTAAACCATACATTCAACCACCTCCCTACAAAACAAGGGTTAACAATCACGCCTCCCCTTATACCTCCCATACTGCAAGAACATTTAACACCTTAAAATGTTAGGGACGTACCTGGGATCCTCGCTGCTAAACAAAAATTGTTTTTGAAATGAAAAACTGGCCTAAGTCCACTAAGAGTTTTAACTTAAGTCCCTAGTGGAGTCGCCAAGCTGTCGCGACCCGAAAAAATTCGATCCATTCTCTCAGGCTAATGGATTATTAAGATTGAACTTAACTCGGGCCCTCCCAAGCCCTACCAATTCGCAACTTAGGGTTTAAGTTCTTAACATGCAAATGTTTTCATGCTTGGAGTCGCCACTAATCAATTTATGGTAGGCTGATTAGAAACCTAAATAAAACATAGGGAGATATGTTTTATTCCTACGAACCAGAGATTCTAAGCCCGGGAACTTGATTACGCTAGATCTAGTCTAACGCCCTTTCGGTACCTTTTCATTTCAAAAATATTTTGGCAGGCAGTTTGGATCCATTTTAGCTTAATTACTAACATGTGAGGTGTTCATGCGTGTGCACAAACCACCAATTTAACACCCAAAAATCAAAGCATTAAATAAATTGCAAGCTCGGGAGAACAACTTACCTCGAACCAACGCAAGCATCTGCATTGTTAGCTAGAAAATCACATCAAACAATCCTAATATGATTTCTAGTTAACAAACAATCACTCAATTTCTCTTTTTTTTATTTTCACTTATTTAAATGAAATCTAATCTATATGCAATGACGTGCAAAAAATATGACATGCGAATTAATGCAACCTAGCATGCAAACTATATATCATGCGACGACGTGACTTAATTCTAATGACGAAAGAATGACATATTTTTTGTATTTTTCTTTATGAAATTCGGAATAAAATGAAATTCGGAATTAATGAAAGTGCCTAAAATAACATGCAACCTAATGACCTCTATTTTTGGTATTTTCTGTTTAAAATTCGAAATTTAAAAATACCTAAATTAACATGCAAACTAAGATGATTTAATCTACCCTAGAATGATTTCTTTTTGAGATTTTTTTATGTAAAATTCGGAATTATAAAATTGATGAAATAATCTATTAGGATTAGAATATTACTTAATTTAAACTAGGAACTAGATCATCTCATGTCCTAATTTAAATTAAATAATTACTCTATCCTCTAGATATATTCAAAATTCCTAAACATGCAAAAATTTTAATTCAAACTCCAGCTAATATTTTTTGAATTTTCTGTTTTATTTGAAAAGAAAAGAAATTTAAACAAATACGGATAACAACCACATTCAAATCAATCACGCGATCCGCCAAATTCGTTTCAAACTCGGATTAGGCACAAAAATCAAATTATCGGTCATATCTATAGGGTTATAGATATTAACGGATAATTGATCATTCGAATTTGGAAAGCAAATAAATTCCATTATCATATCCAAATAGTTATGGATAAGATAATGAAATTCCGTATTCTCGCGTATCGAACCTTAGGGTTAAGGTCGGATAGTTGTCCCGATACGTTGCTAAATTAGGAAACGATTCCTAATTTGAATATTTAAAATATTGCGGATATTCCAAACATTATCCTAAGATATCTAAATATTCACACGATAATCACGCAATATTCAAACATGCAAAATTAGGAAAACTTAATATTCTGAAAATTATCGGATAATAGTCTTACCTAATTTGGATAACTTCCAAATTTGAATTGGCTCGGGATCGTGATCGACTTGCGGATCGGGACGGCGACGAACAGCGACGGGATCGGCAACGTCGGGAACGGGATGACGACACCGGTGCGGCTATGATGAGAACGTCGAAGACGGCGGCGGCTTGCGGATCGGGATCGCGACGAACGGCGACGACGGAACGGCAACGACACGGTGGTGATTTGGCCGGTTTCCTTCTCTCTCTTTTTTCCTCAATAGTGATGACTTGCGGTAAGATAATATGGACGTCCAGGCTTCTTCACGATCGCAGCATCGTCACATGTGCGCCTTCAAGAAGTCCCACGAACAAATTCAGCAAGCACGAAGTTCAGCTTGAAATTTCTTCTATAGCACTCACAGTGCACGCCCTATTCCCTGACTTGTTCGGACTAGCAAACCCACGTATTGTCTTCTTCACACAGAATATATGTGTGCCCCTCTTTTCCTCACGTTCCTCTGCCCTTCTTCGTGAAGTGAAGCCCCCTCCACGATTTCTTATTCTCCTTCTCCTCCTCTGTCTTCTTTCTCACGTTTGTGGCCATGTCTCTTCTTCACACCCCCCTTTCAATTTGACTTTTCTTCTTTGACTTTCTTGTCTCTGCATGTGTCTACGTATCCATTCTTCCTCCCATGCAAGTGCTCCACTTTTCTAAGAAAAACTCTCTTCAATGTCAGAGCACCCCTTTTCTTTGACTTTTCTTCTTTGAATGCGGGAGACACCAATAAAAAGGAGGGGGGGGCTCCGGTCTTGAGAATCACCAGCGAAACAGCGTATTGCAAGAGCTTATGAGGAGCGTCAGGGGCATCGGCTTCGCTGCATGGGGGGAATCTTCACATCTTCGGTGGTGGAATGAAGAAGCAACAGCAGCGACGGCTTCTTGGGGGCAGGCTGTTCAGCACGAAGTGTGGCGGCGCGAAGGCGGGAGAGGCGACAACGGCGGGCAGTAGCGCACGGCGGGACGAGGCGTCGAGCGAGGGCCACCCTCGCTTGAGTCGGGCAAGGGTCGCCTCGCTTGGGCGAGTGAGGGCGGCGATCACCCGACGTCGGCGAGGGTCGCCCTCCCTTGAGTCGAGAGAGGGCCGCCCTCGCTCGCCCAGGTAAGGCGACCCTCGCCCGACGCCGGCAAGGGTTAGGGAAAAAAAAGAAAAAGAAAAAAAGACGAAAATGCCCATTGACTAAAGTACAATGGAGTAAATGTATCACAAATAGTATAGTTTGGAATTTTTGATGTCACAAAAACAAGTTCAGGGTAAATATATCACAGCTAATATAGTTTGAGGTTTTTAGTGGTTTTTTCCCTATCTTTTAACAATGTTGTCAATATTTAAATTTGCAGAGATTTTTTTTCAATTTTAAACCAATTAAAAATTAAAAAGATTAAATTAATCATCAAAATGGACTTTTCAAATGTGTTTTCACCAAACAATTTTTCTCTCAAAGTTTCTTCTCAAAGTAAAATTTACCAAGCAGTTTTTGCATTTCCCCAAAAACCCTTTAGGCTAAACTACTTTGCATTTCCCCAAAGCTCTTGGAAATGCTAAACAAAACACACCCAAGGTTGGTCAAGAACAAATCATCTCATAACAAAAAGCATATTTTCTAAATCTATCTTGAAATCATGAGGTCAATTTGACATAGCAAATGATGTTCAATTTCAACACACGGCCTATCAAATCGAAGCTCATGGTGTCAAATTTATTTCTTTAGTTAAACATTTTTAGAGAGTTCCATGTTTTCAAGCTAAAATCAGCAATCATATCCAACTGGTTCAACAAGCAAGATTTTGCAAGCATGCAAGCAATCAGCAAACCAGCAAACAACAATCAATTCCATCACAACATACACTATTCTAGCATCAATATAAAGGCATATAACAACAACATATCAGCTGCCATGGCGATCATCACTCCAAGATCAACCGGCCTCACAATACTTCCTCTATAAGTTAAAACTAGCGAGGCACCAACCTTGTTTGACGAAGTTGTTGAGCTCAATTGAGCTATTCGGCCACCAAAATTATTTCATGAAATGGCTAGAGATAGCTCACCGATCACTGAATTGAAACACAAAAGATCGAAGTGAGAATCGCTTCAAATAGGTTGAAAGAACAAGTAGTAAATTAAAGTGAAATTGAAGGATCCGGCGGCTATTTTATCGAAAGCCAGCTACCACAACCTTAAGGACAAGTTGAGGATGCTAGTCACAAGGCTAGGAACACTAGAGGAGGGCCGCTCGATCGCCGAAGCAATAGCTATAAGTCACCGGGCAACACACCAGCGTGGGAGCCATTAAAGGAGGACCAAGAGGAAAATTAGCCGGATTAAGGGAATTTCAGCTATGCTCTAACGTGGCTAAGCCTACAATCGGTTAAGGGGAAGTGTGAGGGATGTCGGTAAGGTGGTGATTCACCAGAGGAAGCCAAAAGGTTAACCAGTGAGGGCGGTGGAAGAAGCTCCGGCCGAGAGAGAGAGAGAGAGAGAGAGAGAGAGAGAGAGAGAGAGAGAGAGAGAGAGTGAGAGAGTTGTGTCTATCAATTTTACAGAGAGAATTTCAAATTTGAAAATGGCTAGATCCCCCAAATTTTGGAGGGAAAAATCCCTATATATTCCCTTAAATTTGAATCAAAGGGTTCCGATCATTTGCTTCTTGAATAAACAAGCAATTGATTGGCTAAATTCTATTCACTTGGATCAATGATATGTCACACTGGATGGCTAAGATATGCTATTAATGAATGACCAAGATTATTTGCTTAATTATTAAGAAAATACTCTAATTGGCCTAAGTTTGATGACGTGGCATTAGGGGCAATTTTATAATTTCACTTTGAATTATTGTAGTAATTTTGGCACATGGGAGAGTGGCTAGCTGGCCGAGGACTTGAGCTGGCCAGACAAGGCCGGGATTCGGCCATTCTCACTGGATTGGCCCTCTTGTCGGTTAGACTGTATGACCGGTTCAATCTAGTTCAATCGATTTACTACTGGTTCAAGCAAAAAGTTTTATACAATTTAGTCCAATTTGCTCTATTAGAGACCTAATTGCAAATAATTTTTAATCAATAATCAGTGAAATGAGCTAAATTGCAAGAATAATACTTAAATTTAACCGATTAAACTCAATCAAACTCATTATTAACATCCCGATTAAATTAATTTGTCCCAATTACATATGGATAATGTCAATTTCATCCCAATTGATTTGCCTCAACAAATTGGGGATTTTCATTAATCAATGATTCAATTGAATTGGTTTTAAACACTCCAATGTGCTCAAATTGACTTTCATATATTGGCTAAAATTAAATCCCAAAAGGAAATTGGAGCTTTATTGTCAAATTGAAGCTCAATCCATCAAATCAACCCCCTAATTAGAATTGATCGAGTTGAATTGCATCAATTTGGACCAAGCTAACTTGATTTTGCAAGTCTTAGGTGTTGACACCTAAATTTTACCAATCATCTAGTATAATTTGCATAGAAAATTAGGGATTAAATTTTAACCCGTAAATAAAAATATTTAAATTACATAATATATAGTTTATGTTCATTCGAATTTAATTGCATTTTGCATTATATTGGCGGTAGCGAATAAGCTTAAATTTCATTGAACAAAACTCGGTTCGTTCGGCAATGCAATGGCCGGGAATTACAAGTCGAACGGGCTCAGTCATTTTAATTTGAGTTTAATTCAGCCCATTATGTTTTGAGCTTAATTCAGCCCAAGTTAATTCAGCCCATTTAAATGTTAATTAGACCTAAGCTCAAGCATGAGCCTATTAGGATTAGTAAGCCCATCTAAATTGACCTAGATTAGTGCTATATAAACATGACATTAGGTCAGATTTTGGGGAGACACACATAATTTTTCTAATCAGAAAAAGTTCAGAGAGAGGCACGTGAGCAAGAGAGAGAAAGAGAAGCCGGAGTACGCCGTGCCTCGCCGTCGCGGTGCCCCTCGCTGCACGCCGGTCTCCTCCGCGCCGCCACCACATCGCCGGCGTCCTGACCCACGCCGGAACAACCGCTTCCGCCTCAGCCCCTGATCAACCACCAGTGCTGCCGTTCACGCCCAGCACCTGTTCCCGCCGTCGTACGCCACTGGTTGGCCTCGCCTGCCATCGGAACAGCTGCCTGGAACAGCAGCCGCTGCCATGCTCGTACCGGAACATCACTGCAGATTAGCCACAGCCGCTCCCCGGAGACGCCCAGCACCAGCCATCGCCGCTCGTCAACCCAGCCTGCTGAAGACTCCTCTTGCAACATCGTCGTCGCCGGAGCCGCACCAGCCATCGCCGCTCGTCAGCCCAGCCCGCCGGAGACCCTCGCTGATCACCGAGCACCGCCCCTCTCGCCGAACGTCGCCGCCCGTCGTCCGTCCACTGGACCGACCCCGCCAGTGTTGCCGTCCCGTTGTCGTGAGCCCGCTGTGACACCACAGTCTCCGGAGTCTACTATTCCTGCCGGAACAGTACTCGGTGCACCTCTGTTCGCGCCCGCTGGAGCTGCCCCCCTCAGCCATGATCCTCCGCCGTCCCGACGTCGAAGCAGCCCCACCGGCGCCGTGCCTCGCCGTTGATCCCGCGGGTCCAGTGTTGCCGTGCACCTCGATCCCGTCGTCGCCGTCCCGATCCGCAAGTCGATCCCGATCCCGAGCCAATTCAAATTTGGAGATTATTTGCAAATTAGGTAATTGAACATTATCCGATATATTCTGAATATTCTCTTTGAATATTTAGTTTTCTAATTTACATGTTTGAATATTTCGTGATTATCGTGTGGATATTCAAATATCTTAGGATAATATTAGATATATTTGCAATATTTTTGAATGTTCAAAATTAGGAAACTTTCCTAATTAGCAGCATATCTGGACGACTATCTGACCTTATCCCTAAGGTACGATACACGGTGATACGGAAAATTATTATCTTATCCATAATCACTTGGATACGATAATGATTTTTATCAGCTTTCCAAATTTGAACGATCGACTATTCGTCAATATCTATAACCCTATAGATATGACCGATAGTTCGAATTTTGTGTCTAATCCGAGTTTGAAACAAATTTGGCGGATCGCGTGGTTGATTTGAATGTGGATGCTATCTTTGTTTAAATTGTTTTCCTTTTCAAATAAAACAGAAAAATTCAAAAATATTAGCTAGATTTAAATTAGAGTTTTGCATGTCTAGGAATCCTAGATATATCTAGAAGATAGAGTAGTTATTTAATTTAAATTAGGGCTTGAGATGATATATTTCCTAGTTTAAATCAAGTAATATTCTAATCTTAATAGATTATTTAGGTTATTTTTTAATTCCGAATTGTCACAAAAATCCCAAAAAAGAATGAATTGCTTCATGTTTGATTAAGATAGATTGCATTTTTAATTTAAGTAATTTATAATTTCGAATTTTTCCAAAAATCCCAAAAAGAAAACATGTTAGGATAGATTGAGTCATCATAAGTTGCATGTTAACTTAGGTAATTTTAAATTTCGAATTTTAAACAGAAAATACCAAAAATAGAAATCATTAGGTTGCATGTTAATTTAGGCTTATTTTTATTCCGAATTTCATCGAAAAATACCAAAAATAATTCATTCGTTCGTCATCAGAATTAGATCACGCCGTCGCATGACATATAGTTTGCATGTTAAGTTGCATTAATTGCATGTCATTTTTGCACGTCATTGCATATAGACTAGCCTTCATTTAAATAAGTGAAAATAAAAAAAAAGAGAAATTGAGTGATTGTTTGTTAACTAGAAATCATATTAGGGTGTTTGGTGTGATTTTCTAGCTAACAATGTAGATGCTTGCGTTGGTTCGAGGTAAGTTGTTCTCCTAAGCTTGCAATTTATTTAATGCTTTCTTGAGTGTTAAATTGGTGGTTTGCGCACCCGCATGAACACCTCACATGTTAGTAATTAAGTTTAAATGGATCCAAACTGCTAACCAAAATATTTTTGAAAAGAAAAGGTACCGAAAGGGTATTAGACTAGATCTAGCGTAATCAAGTCCCCGAGCTTAGAATCTCTGGTTCGTAGAAATAAAACATATCTCCCTATATTTTATTTAGGTTTCTAATCGACTTACCACAAATTGATTAGTGGCGACTCCAAGCATGAAAATATTTGCACGTTAAAGACTTAAACCCTAAGTTGCGAATTGGTAGGACTTGGGAGGGTTCGAGTTAAGATTAGTCTTAATAATCCATTAGCCTGAGAAAATGTGATAAAATTTTTTAGGGTCGCGACAGCTTGGCGACTCCACTGGGGATTAGAGTTAAAACTCTTAGTGGACTTAGGCCAATTTTTCATTTCAAAAATAATTTTTGTTTGGCAGCGAGGATCCCAGGTACGTCCCTAACATTTTAAGGTGTTAAATATTTTTGCAGTATGGGAGGTATAAGGGAAGGAGTGGTTGTTAACCCTTATTTTGCAGGGAGGTGGTTGAATGTAAGGTTTAATTTATGCACGAAGCGCTGTTTGATATAACCTATTGTGCATGCCTTATATTTACACTACACCGTACACACTACCCATTGCCGGACCTAGGCGGCATAGGTTTAGGATGGTACTGAGATAGTGGATACCCCGACCAAAATCATATGATATGGGTCACCCTCGTCAGTCCCGAATTTTCTTTCATGGTGTCATTGAGTACCCACCACGGTTGTAATCTCATGCAACCCGGGTTGGCTCTTTGAGTAAGCCGGAGTCAAGGGAATCCCAACCTAACCACCACCATGATTGGTTTAGCTCGGTAATCCTCTCGTCTCCACTTTGCAAGCCATAATCTAGGTAGAAATCGAACCTCACATTTCATGCGCATATCTATGTGATTGCCATTTTCCTACCCGGTGAAGTAAGTGTTCTAAATCTTTATCTTGCAATACTTACTTTTTTGTACATTTGGTCGGTCCATGATAGGTCTAGGTCAATCGTAATTGTTGAAAGTAATAATCATTGAATTCTTTTCAAAGTGAAAGAAAAGGAAAAAAATAAAGCTTTGAAAAGAGATTACTTCCAATTCTTGTTATTATTTTCCTAGGTCTATCATAAGTCATTATTTTCTAAGAAATTTGTCTTCATTTTCACAAATTCATGGAATAATGAAAAATGTCATGAAAAATGGGAACAAAAAAGGACGATTAGACTGAGTTATGGACCGATCGTTTTGAGGACGCATACTTACCATGCTCTATTTTGAAAATTAGGTAATTACGGACCAATCACGATCGCCTATTCATACGCGGTCGAGAGCCAGAATGTCTGATCAAACCGACTTGCAAGAGCGTGTTGTTGGTATAGAAGACCAGATCAAGTAACTTGCTATTGCAATGCAACAAATGACTGCTGAGATCAAGACTCTTCGGTCGATCCCTGTTCCAGCACCCCCTGAAGCATCAGCACCGAAACATAAAAGTGGAAAGGGTGTTGATTTGGAGGAAGATGACGATATGCCTGACTTAGAAGATGACCCTGTCCAAATCATTGTCAACAAACATAAGCCAGATGAACGAGTCAACAAGCTGAAAGAGAGAGTGAAGCAGCTGGAGGGTTCACAAGACTCGCCCTCGATCGATCTGTCCCTGTACTCACAGTTCAAAATCCTGAAGAAGTTCAAGATGCCGGACTTTGACAAGTACAATGACACCACATGTCCAAAAGCCCACCTGCAGTTGTATCACGTACAGATGACCTCGTATGTTGACAACGAGCTCTTGATGATCCATGCATTTCAAGCCAGTTTGACGGGTCCTGCTTTGAACTGGTACCTCATGAAGAAGATAAATGGCCTCAAAATCTAGAAGGAGGCCAATGAGGCATTTCTAAAGCAGTACAGGTTCATAACGGATATCACCCCCACTCGCGATGACCTTGAGCGTGCTCAGATGAAAAAGACCGAGTCCTTCAAAGATTATGCCATCAGATGGAGGAATCTAGCTGCTCATATTGTCCCGAAGCCTATTGACAGTGAACTAAAGAGGATGTTCGTCAAAACTCTCCCGTTCGAGTACTGTGATCGAATGGTGGCCATTCCCACTGATAACTTCAACCAACTTATCCCCATAGGCGAACAGATCGAGATAGGATTGAAGGATAGGTGGTTTGTGGAGCCTTCTTCGTCGACCAAAAGATTCGGCGCAAGGGAGGAGAAAGAACCAGCAGCTGAAGTGAATGTGACGTATAACCAACTGAGCCAGCGGAATACTAATCTCGCCCCGGCAATTCAAGTAGCAGAAACTCAGCAACAAAATACGGGTCGTTAACCTTTTCAGAGGAGGAACAATAAAAGACAGTTCACCCCCTCCCTGGATCGTTATCTCAAGTATTGGCTGTGCTCCGAAAGAAAGGCTTGTTGACCTCCGAGCCAAAGCGGCCTAATCCTGAGCAGTTCTACAACTTCGACCCATCAAAGAAATATGATTATCATATGGGCGAGCTAGGATACTTAACCGATGATTGTTACGCCCTCAAACACCGAATCCAGAACCTTCTAGACACGAAGGCGTTTTCGTTCCAACCCGCCAAGCCAAACGTTCAGAGTAGCCCGCTCCCTGATCACGCGGGCAATGTGAATGCCGTTTTCAGCTTCATGTGAATGCCGGGTGTTACCTGAGTAATGAGACCATTCCCCTGGCCATCATGAGACAAAGAATCTTAGCAATCGTAGAAGCTGGGATGATTGTTTATGCCGACCATACGGGCATCGTTTCCACTATCTCCGAGGTCGTCATTAACTGGGACGAGGAGTTTACTACATTGAACACCGGGAAGGACAAGCTCGATTCTTTGCCTGAAGATATGCCTCCGCCCGAAGATGCGATCGATGATGAAGAGATCGCAATAAACACGTCTGCAGCCGATGAAGGAATTGTAATCGAGATACCTCAACCGTACGAATACTCGGACGATAAGGCAGTCCCTTGGTCTTACAGTCTCGATGTCGACTTAGTTACTAGATCCGGACGTGCCTATGGCCAAGCAAATGCTCAACCTGCAAAGCCTGTCACTGATGAAGAAGCTAAGGAGTTCCTGGCCGTGATTAAGGCCAGTGAATACAACATAGTTGAGCAACTACGCAAGATGCCTACGCAAATCTCTCTGTTTGAACTCCTCTATACATCTGTCAAGTATCAGAAGGCCCTGATAAAGGTGTTAAGTAAAGTCCACGTGCCTGAGACGATTGATCATGACAAACTGGAAGAATTTGTAGGTTCCATACTCCTCAAAGACCTCATAGCCTTTTCGGATGAGGAGTTCCCTCTAGAAGGCAGAGGACATACCAAGGCATTGTATATTTCTGTCAAATACAAGGCCTCGCACGTAGCTCAAGTACTCATTGATAACGATTCAGCCTTGAACATCTGTCCTCTGGCGACTCTACACTGCCTTAAGGTAGATCCTTCGAGGATTAATTCCGCGAAGACCTCCATGCAAGCCTTTGACGGAATCAAGAAAGAAGTGATTGGTGAAATCCATCTCCACATACAGATAGGGCCAACAACGTTCAACGTCCTATTCCAAGTCATGGACATTCCCACTGCATTCAATTTTCTGTTAGGTCGTCCATGGATTCATACTACTGGAGCTGTGCCATCCAGTCTACATCAGAAGGTGAAGTTCATTGCGGAGAGGAAGTTAGTAACGGTTCATGGTGAAGAAGAACACCCGATCTATCATGCCACGGCCATCCCCTATGTCGAACCGGATTGCAAAATGGAATCGAGCTATCAGTCATTTGAGCTCGTATCGACCATACATGTGGCTAGAGGATCATCACCACCTATTCCTGAGGTGTCAAATACTGCTGTCATGGTCGGAAGAGTAATGGTTTCCCATGGCTTCATTCCGGGCGAGGGCCTTGGTAGGAACGGTCAAGGTATTCGCCAACCGGTGGAAGTCTCTCAAAGACCCCGCACTTCTAGATTGGGGTATCAAGGGCCAACTGCACCGAATAATGAGAGACGTGGATATGGTCGAAGTCGAGGTCGAGATCAAGGAGTTGAACGAGATAAACAGCAATCCAATGAAGGGTCGAACAATGGAGAACTCGGGCGAGGTAGGTTGCTTTCACACATCCGCACCACATTCCCAGGCCCTACGAGGATGATGCACGAAGAGAAAGAAGTGATCGACACTCTGGGGCAGCCGAGCGACAAGTTCGACTATTATGTGAAAAATTCAGCGCCCCCGAGTTTCTATGTCGACCCCCGTGACATTGTCCCTGACAGATGGGGTGGTATGGATGATCCAACACCTCAAATGATGGGAGATTCTGATGATGCCATAGAGGGAATCACTGCCCTGTTCGACGACGTCTTCATCGAAGCTATCGAAGAAGGACCGTTAAAGAGAATGGGCACAGGTCCACAAGAGTAAAACCTTTAATTTTTCGCACACTTCCCCTGCGTGGGAATTTTTACTGCTTTTTAGGACTTGCCCCGTTTCGGGTGCTGCTTTTCATTTCCGTTTCTAGGTTTTGATTGCTGCAATTTCCATTCAATAAATATAATTCATTTTGAGATAATCAATGAAATTACAAATTTCTATTTTTATTTTTGAGGGCATGTTGAGGTACATCAAACCAGCCCAGTGATGATATCCAACCGATAAAAGAAAATATAGTCCAAGGAGAATTCTGAAGCCTAGGCTTTTTCGTGCTTCCTCGTATTAAAACCATTTCAAAATGAATTTCAGAAAAAGAAAAACACAAAAAAATTACAAAAAAAAAATGTAATGTTTAGCCCTATTTGTCCTTCTGAATCCATTACTTTATGTTTCAGGGGCAATCTTACGACACATGAGGGTACGAAAACGGTCCAATCTGATGAATTATGCGCTGCTGAGCCTGATCCTAATGATGCCGGCGAATTCGATAATTCCTCAGATATTCAGCATGACCTAGAGTATCATGAAAGACCTAAAGTCCTGACGATAGATCAAACTATCACCGCCAATCTGAGTGATTTCGGAGAACCCAAGGAGGTGAAGATAGGGGCAAATCCCCCTGAAAGTGAGACTAAAATGCCCGATCCGGTTACCACATGAGTAGGTAAGTCTTTCAATCAAAAAGTGCGTCCAAGACATTTCAAGGTAAATGATCTAATCTTAAGGAAAGTATTGCCAGTCTTTCCTGTTCTTGGGGGTAAATTTGCACCAAACTACATCGGTCCATATGTGGTTAAAAAGATGCTTCCCGGAGGTCTCCTGATTCTTGCAGAAATGGACGGTCGTGAGTTCTTCAATCCTGTTAATTCTGATGCTGTAAAGATGTATTATTCTTGATAAAATCTATCATTTTGCAGCAAAAGTTTTCCGGTGTTTGGTTTTACATTCTGAATTGCAAACATTTCAATGATGAATAAATGATTTCAATCAATTTTGAGATGAAGTGTATGCATTAGCTTTAATTTCTGCATGGTTATTTTGTCAATCAGCATTGTCGACTTCGAAGGGGAAGTCTATTTAGACAATCTGACAACTCATGTGAAATAAATTGGATATGTCGAATGAGGTACATCGGGACGATGAAAGGTAAGCCTTATCCTATACACAGTCACATGTACTAATCCCCAGTGAGTTAAAAAAAAAAATTCTATGTTTGCAAGGTAAAGAGTTCTCTCGCAAAAGGTACGATGACCAAGATGAAAAGAGGCATTTCATTTCTCTACCTTAAATATTGCAAGTTATCCATTGTTCAACCTTTTTGAGCCTAAACACTTGGAGAAATTCATTCAAATTACCCCTGTCAAGAACCACCCCCACATCAGGGCAAACTGGAGGTAAATCAGTGTCATATGGTGAAAAATGAATAGAAATTTTCTTGCTCTCACTTGCATCAATCTTCGAGTGTTGCTTTTTCAGATGAGTTCATGCGAAAGTTCAAGTGTCTTAGGATGACGAAGAGCATTTTTTCTCTATCATATACACATTTTATCTTTTACTAAGCCCAATTAAGCCTGCAAATTCATTTCATATAAACTCAATTGGTGATCATCCCTTACACTGGGGCAAGGCAAAAGGTCATCATTGTCTTAGCAGCATATCCGAAGTGTCGATAGAAGATAAGGAGCTTTTGAGTTCAAACGGCAAGTCAATCAATCAGATATAGTTGACCAGTGTTTACAATGTAAGAGACATGTAAAAAAAATGGGCAATAAAAAGCAGTGTGCCTGGTGAAAGCAAGGCCAATGCCCAATGAAAATGTCGGGATATGGCATGTCAAAATCCCCAGTCGAGAAGTCTCAAAGGAATCAAGTGATGAACTCTCGAAGCCAATGTAGCATTTACCGAGAACAAAATCCCTGGTGAAAAAGAAAAGCGGTGACAATGCCAAGATGATCACTAACTTATTCACCCTAATCATATACATTTTGAGCCTAATGATCCATTCATTTCTCAACCCATGAGCCTAGCCTACGTTACGTCCCTTACAAAGTCTCTTCAGATTATGGCACTTGAACTAACGTAGAGTTTCAGATGTTTATAAGTTTAGCTCGAAGAAGTGCGAGCAAGTCCATTTCTATCTTATTTTGCAGGGTTCTTGACTTGTATACCCGGAGACAATTACAGAGTATTTTCTTTCAATAGTTTCGACTCGAAGAATCCCCTTTGCTAAGCCATTGACCAAGCCCATGTTACAGTCCTAGCAAAGACCTCTTGGATTGGTAAGGTTGTACTGCTTGTGAGAATACTCGAACCCTTATCGACATGATGCTGGTGAGATAGAGTGATTCTCAATAAATCAGCCTTTTTCGATAAGAATGAGTGAAAAGCCCTTTTGGACTGGAAGTCCCTCATTCGACATTTTCAAGATATCCGCTTGTGAGTTCGGATTGTCTTGTCTTGATTTTTCCCCAACGGAGTTTGTAATGCCGATTTGACAAAACCATCATGCATAAAAATCAGTTGAATTCATAGTGCATGTATATATGTGTTCTTGATAGTGCGTGAATGCATGTTACATGTTGCTTAAAACCGTGACTAGCAGGAGACACTCTCAAAAGTCGGAGATATCACCAGGTAAGTATATATCTATCCTTTAGATGTCTTTGACTATCCAGGTATCCCTAACTTGTTCGAGCGATCGTCGGGCTCCCACATTTAATCATTTTTGTTACGATCTCTAGACGCCTTTGATGATATTTAGGTGTCTATTGATCAAACCTTTTCAGGTACCTCTGATGATATCCAGGTACTTTGTCAAGGAACCCTTGAACACTTGGGCTAGCCCCTTTGTTCATCAAATCGAAATATTCCCCAATCTCGAGTATTCCCTCGCACGTGTCTATGAGCAGATATAGGTATGGCGGCCAAATCTTTGCATATGAACAGATATATGTAAAGGTCGGAATACTCCCCTTTATCCCAGATGTTCCCCTGTACGTGTCTATGAGCATATATAGGCATGACGGCCAAATCTTTATGAATGCATATAAGCAGATATATGTATTTCATGAAGGTCGGAATATTCTCTCAATCCCAGGTGTTCCCCCGCTACTCATCTATGAGCAGGTATAGGTGAAGCGGCCAAATCTTTGCATATGAGCATATAAATGTAAAGATCGGAATGTCCTCCTTATCTCAGGTGTTCCCCCGCTACTCGCCTATGAGCAGGTATAGGTGAAGCGGCCAAATCTTTGCATATGAGCAGATATATGTAAAGGTCGAAATGTCCTCCTTATCTCAGGTGTTCCCCTGCTATTCGCTTATGAGCAGGTATAAGTGAGGCGGCCAAATCTTTGCATATGAGCGGGTATATGTAAAGGTCGGAATATTCTCTTGAGTTCCCCTGTGACGCACCTATGGCGATGTATAGGCGCAGCGGCTAAATCTTTGCAAATACCTATGGAGATGTATAGGTAGTTTGTAAAGGTCAGAATGTTTTTACATTTTTTTTTCGTTACAAACTGCTCTCGCGGATCCGAATGATGATTGGATACATCAAGTTTTCTTCATGTATTTTGACTTAATTGCAGATCACTGAAGTTTATCAACGTGTATCAGGCAATACCTATGGGATTGAGCCCAGACATTTGCCAAACAACATAAAAGTCAGAGTCATGCCTCGAATTGCATTATCTCGCTTTTTTCAGATAAGTAATTTCAGGTATGTTTTCCATTCACGTTGGCATGCATCATTTCTTAATGCATTCAAAAATGGGACTCATAATTCCGACAAAAACATCATTCATTGCATTTTGCATGGTTGAAATTTAGGTATCATTTAGTCTTTGAATGCAACCTCTGCAAGCTCACCTTCAAAGAGGGGCAGCTGTTGACACCTAAATTTTACCGATCATCTAATATAATTTGCATAGAAAATTAAGGATTAAATTTTAACCCCTAAACAAAAATATTTAAATATCATAATATATAGTTTAGGTTCATTCTAATTTAATTGCATTTTGCATCATATTGGCGGTAGCGAATGAGCTTAAATTTCATTGAACAAAACTCGGTTCGCTCGGCAATGCAAGGGCCGGGAATTACAAGTTGAACGGGCTCGGTCGTTTTAATTTGAGTTTAATTTAGCCCATTATGTTTTGAGCTTAATTCAGCCCAAGTCAATTCAACCCATTTAAATGTTAATTAGATCTAAGCTCAAGCTTGAGCCCATTAGGATTAATAAGCCCATCTAAATTGACCTAGATTAGTGCTATATAAACATGACATTAAGTCAGATTTTGGGGGGACACACATAATTTTTCTGATCAGAAAAAGTTCAGAGAGGCACGTGAGCAAGAGAGAGAGAGAGAGAAGCCAGAGTACGCCGCTGGTTGGCCTCGCCTGCCATCGGAACAGCCGCCTGGAATAGCAGCCGCTGCCGTGCTCGTGTCGGAGCATCACCGCGGATCAGCCACAGCCGCTCCCCGGAGATGCCTAGCACCAGCCACTGCCACTCGTCAACCCAGCCTGCCAAAAACTCCTCTAGTAGCATCGCCGTCGCCGGAGCCGCACCAGCCATCGCCGCTCGTTAGCCCAGCCCGCCGGAGACCCTCGCTGATCACCGAGCACCGCCCTTCTCGCCGGACGTCCCCACCCGTCGTCCGTCCACTGGACCGACCCCACCAGCGTTGCCGTCCCGTTGTCGTGAGCCCACTGTGACGCCACAGTCTCCGGAGTCCACTGTTCCCACCGAAATAGTACTCAGTGCACCTCTGTTCGCGCCCGCTGGAGCTGCCCCCCTCAGCCGTGATCCTCCGCCGGGGCAGCCCCACCGGCGCCGTGCCTCGCCGTTGATCCCGCTGGTCCAGTGTTGCCATGCACCTCGATCCCGTCGTCGCCGTCCCGATCCACAAGTCGATCCCGATCCCGAGCCAATTCAAATTTGGAGATTATCTGCAAATTAGGTAATTGAACATTATCCGATATATTCTGAATATTCTTTTCGAATATTTAGTTTCCTAATTTACATGTTTGAATATTTCGTGATTATCGTGTGGATATTCAAATATCTTAGGATAATATTAGATATATTCGCAATATTTTTTAATGTTCAAAATTAGGAAACTTTCCTAATTTAGCAACGTATCTGGATGACTATCTGACCTTATCCCTAAGGTACGATACGCGGCGATACGGAAAATTATTATCTTATCCATAATCATTTGGATACGATAATGATTTTTATCAGCTTTCCAAATTTGAACGATCGACTATTCGTCAATATCTATAACCCTATAGATATGACCGATAGTTCGAATTTTGTGTCTAATCCGAGTTTGAAACAAATTTGGCGGATCGCGTGGTTGATTTGAATGTGGATGCTATCTTTGTTTAAATTATTTTGCTTTTCAAATAAAACAGAAAAATTCAAAAATATTAGCGAGATTTAAATTAGAGTTTTGCATGTCTAGGAATCCTAAATATATCTAGAAGATAGAGTAGTTATTTAATTTAAATTAGGACTTGAGATGATATATTTCCTAGTTTAAATCAAGTAATATTCTAATCTTAATAGATTATTTAGGTTATTTTTTAATTCCGAATTGTCACAAAAATCCCAAAAAAGAATGAATTGCTTCATGTTTGATTAAGATAGATTGCATTTTTAATTTAAGTAATTTATAATTTCGAATTTTGCCAAAAATCCCAAAAAGAAAACATGTTATGATAGATTGAGTCATCATAAGTTGCATGTTAACTTAGGCAATTTTAAATTTCGAATTTTAAACAGAAAATATCAAAAATAGAAGTCATTAGGTTGCATGTTAATTTAGGCATATTTTTATTCCGAATTTCATCGAAAAATACCAAAAATAATTCATTCGTCCGTCATCAGAATTAGGTCACGCCGTCGCATGACATATAGTTTGCATGTTAAGTTGCATTAATTGCATGTCATTTTTGCACGTCATTGCATATAGACTAGTCTTCATTTAAATAAGTGAAAATTAAAAAATAGAAATTAAGTGATTGTTTGTTAATTAGAAATCATATTAGGGTGTTTGGTGTGATTTTCTAGCTAATAATGCAGATGCTTGCGTCGGTTCGAGGTAAGTTGTTCTCCTAAGCTTGCAATTTATTTAATGCTTTCTTGAGTGTTAAATTGGTGGTTTGTGCACCCACATGAACACCTCACATGTTAGTAATTAAGTTAAAATGGATCTAAACTGCCTGCCAAAATATTTTTGAAAAGAAATGGTACCGAAAGGGCATTAGACTAGATCTAGCATAATCAAGTCCCCGAGCTTAGAATCTCTAGTTCGTAGAAATAAAACATATCTCCCTATATTTTATTTAGGTTTCTAATCGACCTACCACAAATTGATTAGTGGCGACTCCAAGCATGAAAATATTTGCACGTTAAAGACTTAAACCCTAAGTTGCGAATTGGTAGGACTTGAGAGGGTCCGAGTTAAGATTAGTCTTAATAATCCATTAGCCCGAGAAAATGTGATAAAATTTTTTAGGATCGCGACATTAGGTTAGCCAAATTGATCAAATTGACTTGAATTGTCAAAATTGATGTTGGATTTGAGTTGCATATAAGAAAACGACCTTACTTGAACAGGATCTATTCTATAGGCTCGTACCTCTGTGTCCTTGAGACATAAGGAGAGAGGAACCAATGTCTGGTGGATGAATTAATGGCCGTGCGATCAAAGCGTGAGTAACGGCTCGGCTGGGTCCTGCTTGGATGCAGTGGAGCTGTAGATGATCGTTCTCAGCCGGATTATGCCGGTCTGGGATGGTCGCAAGGCTATCTGACAGACCTAAATCTTTTTGTTCTATTTTACCACCCGCCTGGGTGGCGTTGCTGGAAATGGCACTCTTCCTCTCGCAAAAGGTTAAGTGTTTGAATCCCGGGTGCCGCAGGGTGACTTAACCAGTGCACGTGTGTGGTGGCTAGCACGTGTTGCCCCCAGGGTTTACCTCCCGGCTGTCGGCCATGCGGGGGTTTCCTGGGTTATCAAAAAAAAAACTTATTGGACCCCTAATGATGGCTCAAATTGGGGTTTTTACCTTCGACTTGGAATTATGAAATTGTCTTGAAAATTATGTATGAAACGGCCTCTAGATCAAATGTCACGAAGGAAGTTATTCTGAAAAATGACTAAAAACAAAGTAATTTCATTTTTGATCGATTTCAAACCAAAATCCACAAATTGGGAAAAAGTTGATTATAAATCAATTTTTGTAAAATTGATGTTACCAATGTCAAATTGAAGTAAAAATAAGTTGACTTAGGGGTTTTCAATTTTTTAACAAAGTGTTGACCATTCAACACTTTGGTAATTAGTTACTAAAATGTCGATTAATGGGTCAAACTTTTGATTTTTTTTGAAAATTGAGAATTTTAAAGTGAAATTGGCATTATTTGTGGGCTTTCTATGCAAAAAAAAAATCAAATTTTAACTTAGTGTTGACTTTTTGGTCCAAGTTTGACTCAAATGTCAACTCAAAAGTCAATGTTTGATTTTTTTTAAAACAATGTGTAAAAATTTTAGAAATGAGAGGCTAATGCAAAAAAAAAAAGTGTTAAATGGCTCTTTTTTAAAATTTCAGAAATGAGAAATCCTAAGTTCAAGTTTTTACCTTTTTAAGACATGTCAGCTAAAAATCAACTGTCAACACATATTTACCCCATCTAGGTTGTCTCTATTAGCCTCAACAAAATTTGGCACATGTTCAATTTAATTTTTTGACTTTATGAAAATGTTTAAAATTGTCATTCCATTAATTCAAGTAAACAAAATTTGCTGATTTGGCTTTCAATTTGGTACATTTCAAAGGTGGACAAAAAAAATTACTAGTGGATTATCCACGCAAGACATTCAACTTAAATTTAAATATAATAATCATTTTAATTTTTTTTAATTTGGATAAATGTTTATTTATGTCATTTGAATATCTTACATTTAAATCCACTTGTAACGAAATTTTTTTTTCACCGATCAAACTTACCGGGTTGGAAGCCAAATCAATAAATTTCATTAACTTAAATTAATGGAAGAATTATATTGGATATTTTCTTATAGTTTAAGGACTAGATTGAACATTGATATTAAGGAACCTCTTAATATATTTTGAAGTTGACAAAACTATCTATGATCTATATCGATCTAGATAAATGCAAAAGTTATTTATGTTTCAAGTAATATTTACGTTGCAAGGACTCTTGATATGATCATAGAAAGGATTTTTTTATGACCGGAAGAACCTACATGAATAAGTCTAGAATAATGGCGAGGAAGTATCGAGGGTTTAAGTCTATAGGACCTACATCACTATCATTGTTAAAGGATATAGGTAAGAGCAATTGATTATATCTAAGAAGCCAGAATCAACAAATGCGTAAATGTCAAAAGCGTATTGTGTGAATATCAATAGCGTATTGTGAAGAGATTAGTAGCATGTTGAGTGGATATTGGTAGAGTAATGCATTGCGGAGTATTGCGATAGCTAAATATAAGAAGAATAGGGATACTACCTGTGACAAAATTCTTGTAACGAACTTCAAGATTATTGTTTTGAGATATTTTATCTCATTCCTCAACAACTTGTGATTTTGTATAGATTCCGTTTTTTGGAATATCCTGATTGACTATCAATCTTAAAGATTATCTTCGCAAAATATTCAATCACGCAAGATATCACAATCTATTGACAATTATCCCAAGGACAAGAGAACTTCCAAAGCTGAGGCATTCCATTTTTGAAAACCAAGATTTGATTATATGGGCAATCAAATCAATGTGGATTTTGATTGATTGATCTCAAAGGTTATCTAGTCTTCTTAATAATTGTCTAACGGTTGGATTGAAGATTCATCATCTTAAAAATTGTCCAACGGGAAGTTTGGATGTTGAGGAATACAAAAGAAGACCAAGGCGCTGAAGAAAAAGACAGATTGTGGATCTAAAATTCCAAATTTCAAGAGAACTTCATATCTGTTTAATTGTCTTTTGAGAGTTTTAAGTTTGTAATCTTCGAGAAGTGTTGCCAGTGTGAAAGTTTGTGCTTAGGTGTAACAGCATCTCCATCGAGGAGAAGTGCTCGAATATAAATAACACTTATAATTGTAACTTCTCAACGATTAATTAGTAGAAATTCTGTTAGTTGGGAGAATGGACATAGGATTACACTAAATTGAACCACTATAAATTCTAAGTACTCCGTTATCTATTTCTTTGCTCATATTCATTGTTTATTTCAAACTCTGCAGTGGTTGATATAACATATATATGCTCATATCAACACTCTATTTTATCCGGTCACACTTATTGCATAGTTGATGCATTTAATTCCGCATCTATTTGTCAAGTTATAAAAAATCACTTATTTACCTCCTTTAAGCGATACTACTAGCCACTTCAATTGATATCAAAGCTGTGATGCTCATTACTTTGAAGAGTTTACTCTAGAGCTGATGATCTATTATATGTAACACTCTTGGATTAGGTATTGTCAAAGGACAGAGAAACACTAAACCTCCCTACTTCAATATAGGAAAGACTATGATATCTAGAAGAACAAAATAAAAGCTTTCATTAGATCCATAGACCTTTTTATGTGGAACATGGTGCAAAATAGTGGATACTACACCTAAAGCAACCTCCACACCTACAATTACTTCAACAAAGTTGGCCAATGGAGAAGCTTTAGATGCTAAAACTTTTTATTCTCTTTATTGTGCACTATCACCTGATGAATATAATCACATTTCTTCATGTGAAACCGTAAATGAAATTTGGTACGAGATCTAGATGACCTTTGAAGAAACTAACAGAATCAAGGGAATTAAGACAAATATTCTTCTTGGGAAAATGAATCATTCAAAATGAAGCAAGATAAATTAATCATTGATATATTCAATAGATTCACTGATATCATTAATAGACTTACATGTCAAGGGAAGCCAATCTCATTAAAAAAAAAAGTGAAAAAGTTTTTTCTCAAAGAAATGGAACAACATCAAAACTTCCATTCAAGAAACACAAAGAATTACGCCCCTCACAATTGATTAACTCATAGGAACTCTCATATCCTATGAAGTTGAATATATCAATAATGAGGATGATTTTAAAGTTAAGAAGTCAATTACTTTAATATCTAACATTCATGACTCTAGTTCAACAAATTTTGAGCAAGATGAAGATGAAGTGATGAAGAGCTGGCCTTGATGGTGAAGAAATTCAAAAGAATGGCCAAAAAGAGAAGAAACATGAAACAAAATAACAATAAATGTGACATTCCGAATTTTGGCCATTTTTGGGATTTATAAAACGTGTAATTCGTCGGTGTGCTTATGATAGAATCTTGCCTGGGAACTAATCACTCTCGAGTTCTTGTTTTTAAAATAGAAATTTTGCTAGAATCGCATTTGATCAAATTTGGCCGTTATTTAGACCCCGAACTTGGCAGTTGATTTTCGGGAGTTTCAAGACGAAATAAATTGGACGGTGTCGATATTATTGTAGCCAGCCTCGAGTTTTTCGGGAATAGTGGAAAAGTGAAATTTTGACCGAGTGCGGATTTGGACTAGTAGACCTCCCTCGGGATAGTTTGTTTTAATTAATTTGGCCCTTATCCCTTATTATATTCTAGGATTAATTTGGACCATAGGATCGCGCTCGAGTGCACGTTGACTTTTTCCTCTCTCTCTCTCTCTCTCTCTCTCCCCGGTCACCTCCCCTGCGCACGTCTGCCTTTCGTTCTGCAGCCCTCTCTCTCTCTCTCTCTCTCTCTCTCTCTCTCTCTCTCTCTCTCTCTCTCTCTCTCTCTTCTTCTCTTCTTCTTCCTCTTTGGCTTTCCCCTCCCCCGGACTGGTTCCATCCCGCTTTTGCTCTGCCCGACCAGCCCTCAGCCCAGCCACTCACCGCACCGGACCATCGCGCCGCGTACTATCCGGTCACCGTGCATCGCCCCCAGCCACCGTCCGTTTCGCACCACCTCCACAGAAGCCCCCTCTCTCACTATCCTCCTCTTCCTCCTCCGCTCCTCCCAACCCTAGTCCGGCACCACCTTTGCTCGTCGTCGCGCTTGCCAGCCACAACACCGTCGCTAGCCAACTACCGTCCCCCTAGTTCACCCCGCCACACCCCATCGTCGCCACGCCAGGCATCGCCATCGCCACCACAAGCGAACCCAGCCCCTTTCCTCCTTACCACCACCGACCAACTCCCTCCTCTCTCCCTCCAAGCTAGTCGTCGGGGAGCCGCCCAACCACCGTGTCGCCGCTATCGCCAGCTCGCTGAGGCTAACCCAACCCGCTAGTCGGCCAGTCGACCAGCCGGCCAGCAGCCTAGGCCGCGCCTGAGCCGTGGTCGAGGGCCGAGCAGCCCAGGCCAGGCCAAACAGCCCAAGCCAACCCAAGCCATGGCCAAGCTTGCCCGGCGCCTCACCCGTCCAACCAGGCACGTCGCTCGTCCGTTTGCCCGTCCGCCCAAACCGCGCCCGCACGCCAAGCACACCGATCAGCCATCATGCCCGTGTTGGCCGACCAGCGTGCCCATTGGCCCGTGCCCATGCCTAGTTCGGCACTGTTCACCCGGGCCATTTTAGGCCCGAGCCGACTTTTTCCAGGCCAAAATCTAGTAAGTGACTTCCTAAACCCTACCTAGTACATTGAGTATTAATAGACTTGTCCAGAGATTGATTAGTACCGGTTTATGGGTTAAATGTGGATTAGGGTCAATATTCGTATGTGCGTAATTGTTATATTAAATTGTGATATTTGTGGGGCTTACTTAGTGGCTAATTATGGTGGGCTAAATAACCGTATTGTCGTGACGTGTGTGGGGGAAATTGATGTTTGATTGTGGTCGACTTGGATGATTTTGGGTGCATATTAGTGGCTAATGTTGGTGGGTCAATGATTGGTTTGTTATGGCATTCGTGGGTGGTTTGGATGTTCGTAAGTAGCCAATTAAATGTCGAGTTTGTGGGTTGGTGTGGTGTGTCGTGAATTGGATTGAATTGTGATTATGGATCGCTTGGTGTAATTGGCGTGTGCTTGCCTGTCGATTTTAAGCCCGGATTGATCGGAGGGCTACAGACTTGGGACGTGTTGGCGGCGGTCCGTGTGAAGGCATGAATGGCTAATGTGCCAATTGGATGCGGCCTTAAGACGTGTTGACGGTGGCCCGTTAAAGATGTGTTGGACCGGGACGTGTTTACGACGGTCATTGGAATTGCTTGAACGATATGTCTTGGGACATGTTGACAGCGTCCACTAGAATTGATTGAATAATGTGGCTTGGGATGTGTTGACAGCGGCCACTGGAATTGATGGAATGATATGGCTTGGGATGTGTTGACGGCGTCCACTAGAATTGATTGAACAATGTGGCTTGGGATGTGTTAATGGCGGCCACCGGAATTGATGGAATGATATAGCTTGGGACGTGTGACGACAGCCATTGAAATTGATCGAATTGTGTAGCTTGTGTGCCTGAGAGACCGGACTTGAGATGTATTGATGGTGGTCCATGAGAGGAAAGTTGGTTGGATACGTGTGTGCGATGTGACTGATTGGATTGGCTAATGTGCGTGTGGTTGCTTGGTTGAATGCGAGTAGGAGTGTGTATGCTGAGTGATTGTGATATGGTGGTGAACTATTCTTGCATTATCATGTTCGGCCATGCATTCGACTTGTGTGTGATTGAATTGGCTGGTTGGACGTGTGGTTGAGTTAATTGGGTTGGTTGAGTGCAAATGTGGTCGGTGTTTGAGCGATTGTGATGTGTTATTGAATCACTATTACTGCATTATCATGTTATTATATAACCATTTCATATCCGCGATCATGAGTGATTGGAGACGCTCCAAGGGTAGTTCGGAGATCGAAGACGGGTTAAGTACTTGGTATTTTGAGTCTCCCTTTGTAAAGGAGCTAAGTTTGCGAACCATTGCCCCTTTTGAAGAATGTGGTTCTGTTATTATGGCCTAGCTTGGGGATTGTCTTTTTGTGGACGTCGTTTGTATCTGCCAAGTATAAGAATTACAGTTATTGCTTTATGCTATTGCTGCCCCTTGTCTTTATTAATTGTTTGGGTTGTTTCGATTTGTTTTTGCGCATGTGTAATCTCTGATATTTGGGTTGGGTCGACGACGTGCCTAGGACGTTGCATTCAATGATTGATCATCAAGGGGTGTCGCGAGCTCGTTAGGATTTGGGGCGTGACAATAGAAAAAGTAATCCAAGTGATTGGAATAAAAAATATCATTTACTCACAAAGAAGGTAAAGATGTGATACTTTTTAAGTGAAATAAGCACACTACAAATGCCAAAACTTGTATACGACGCTCACTTTAGTGTCAAAAGTTTCCACCAAATCACTTAAGTGCCAAACTTTTTGAAAAATGATCACTTAAGTACCAACTCTGATCGGTTTGATCGGAAATTCGACGTGACATTTTTTTATTAATTTCTGAAGCCAATGTGGCTCGCCAAAGGTTTAGTTAGCATGTACAATCAATATTTTTTATTTTAAATAATTATTTTCTTTTTTCCTTTCTTTTTTTTTCCTTTTTCGATTTATCAGCGAAGCCCGAGAAGGGCTAGGCGAGGGCCTCGCCGGCCATGGGCGAGGCCGACCCTCGCTAGATCTAGGTGAGGTAGGCCTCGCTAGCTGCCAGTAGGGGGCAACCTCGCCAGATCTAGGCGAGGCCCTCACCTAGCCCTTCTCGGGCATCACCGATGGCCGGTCCGACAACCAGCCTATAGATCGGAAAAGGAAAAAAAGATGTCACATCCCGAACCCTACGGCGCGCGAGCATCCCTGTCATGGTCGATTTGTGTGCAACGCCCCAGGACGCGTCGACAACCCAACTCCCAACACAGAGACTTCAAGCACATACGGAAGTAGATTAACACCCGTACAAGATAGATACCCAACCAAGGATAGCCACAAAAACCAACAACAACGACTGCAAAATAAACACTTGCACTAATACTGGAAATCATATACAATGTTCATGTACAGCCCACGCTCAAAAATCAAAAGCGATTCAACGGCCACTAACGTCAAAAAGGGGTAAATGGCTTGGGGGTCAGGTACTACAACTAGCCGAGGCTCCTCCCAAAATGCATCGGTACGCCTGCCATCCTCAAGGTTGGGGGTCTGAAAAAGTGGTTTTAAACAACGATGAGAATAATCTCGGTGAGTAATTCCCTAAACCTAAACTAGGTTAACGTGCACCTCCTGACGAGTACTAAACCATGCATACATCAAAACATAACTGACTCAGGCCCTCGGGCCTAAATCTAAATCATACATGACCCTGCAGGTTAGTCACTCTATAAACTTAATCACAACAGCACCATAACATTTAGATTGCTGTACAAATACACATATCACTTAATCCTGATGTGTGTAATGCACGTGCTCATGATCGCACTCATGTCATGCCTCAATAATGCATTAATGCATGATTGCAAGCTAGCACTCTGCCATTTGCCAATTTCTCCTCCGACCCGCGTTAAACACATCAGGTCTATTACTTCGAGATCAATCTCTGGCCTGCGTAAAACGCATCAAGCTCATGACACCTTACTCACATAAAACGCATCAGGTTAGTCATCTTCCGGTAAACCGAGCATCGTCCCGCGTAACACGCCTCAGGATGGGTTCACTACCCCGCGTAACACGCCTTAGGGTTTTATGTGATCACACGTTCACATACACCAGTTTATTATCTGAACCTCGCATAAAACACATCAGGGCGATTAAGTGATCACAATGCGCATGTCACTCGGGCACACTCATATATGCACATGCCTTGCCAATGCATGAGATGCAAACTCATGGCCATAAAATTCACACTTGGGCAATCACAAATTTCACAACGAGCATTCATTTACCCAATGCCACTTACTCACTTTACCATACAATAGGCTCAGTCCACATTTCAACATGCCCAACCAACATATTCGCATGACCATGAAAACAATTCAAAGTACTCTTGCACGGCACATAAATCACACATATAATTCGCACAACTTGCTCCACATGAATCCGCGCCTTCAAGGCTCGCTAAGCTACTCCCCTCTTAGTCACGCTAGACATGTGGCACAGCGCCACAAAATCAATCACAACAAGAACAATTCAGCCATTCACTCAGTCCATCCAACATTCCCAATAATTTCACCATTAAGCCCCAATTCGCTCACGCCTTGACTAATTCAAACCCGATATGGACAGCCACTTAATAGGTCGTCCTAGGCCAAGAAATATTCTCAATTTACTCCCTTTACTCCCAAAACATTGTCCATAACAGCCACCATGAAGACCAAACTAGGCGCACATTATAATCCTCAATTGAACACGAACTTACTTCAAACTTGGGCCGATTCAATCCAATATGTCCAACCATTGCACAGCCCATTCTAAGCCTCTAAACCTCAATTAAAATTATCACACTAAGCCACAAAATAGCCACAAGACCACTACGAAAACAGCCACCATTTAGCTCACAAATTTCACTCGCCAAAACCACAGTTTTTATCCAAATCACAACTTCCATCATCAGCCACCACACAGCACTTTATGGACCGTCAAACCTCAGTCAAATTATCATTCTAGGTCACCAAAGCGCCGCAAAATCAGCCCCTAACATCCTCTGTGGTTTAACCCCTAAATTACCCTAATTAACCCCTAAAACTCGTCTAGAAATGCAAATTATCCTAATTAGGGTTTAAGGTCAACTCACTGGGTGTCCTAAGCTTGAAACGGGTCGAACGTGCAACGAAAAGGGGCTGGGCAGTGGCAGTCCCTCGCCGGAACAGTAACGGCAGTGGCAGCTTCGGCGAACGACGCGAGCGGCGGTGATGGTCTAAGCTAATCCACGGCCTAAAAAGGGAGAGAGAGGCACGGTCAGAGAGAGAGAGAGAGAAATGGAACAGCTGGACAGCTAGGCGAGGCGACGGGCCCGTGCCGGAATAGTGGCAACGGCAGCGGAGCTCCTCTGGCTCAAGGCCTCTCACGGCCAAACCAAGAGAGAGAGAGAGGGGGGGAAGAAAGGGGGCTTGCCAGCTGTTTGTGGTGGAACACGGCGGCGACGGCGATGCGGGGCCGGCCGGCGAGCCGGCGAACAGCGGCGGCCGAGGGTGAAGGGAGGCGCGACCCGCATACGGCTCGGCGGTCCGACGATGGCGGTTCCGGGGTGATGGCGACGACACTACTCGGCCAGAGGAGAGTCGGGACGGCGGTGGTTCACGGTGAGAAGGACGACGACGCTCGGCGGTGGCTGGTTGGTCACCGGCAAGGCGCGGTCGCGGGCGGACAGAAGCAGAACCAGTTAGCGTCGAAGAGGGGGGGAAGGAAGAAAAAAGGAAGAAAAGAAAAAGGGAAAGAAAAGAAAGAGGGCGAGGAGAGGAAAGAGAGGGAGTTGGTGGGGGAGTAGGTTGTAACATCCCAAAACCCGAATCAATCTCTGGAATGAATAAAATGAGTCTTATTCGATATTTCAATTTCATACGTCTCGCCCGGAGCTGATCACTCTCGGGATACTGACCAAATGGGAATGGCCAACTAGGAATAGGTACGTGGACCGTGGACCCGGTCGCGAATTAAGCCCGATTTAGAAGGACGACGAGGACGTATTTTGGACCAGTATAGGCCGATCTTCGGAACTTGAGTCGGACGATTGTCTCCTCGGAACTAGTGATAATTCCTCTCGCTCTCTCTCTCGATAGTCGAGCTCATTGCGAATCGGACAACCCGAGGTCGATACGCGTAATCCCTAAACGGCCGCCCGTTAGTGAGAGATTTGGGAATTTGAATTTGACGAATTCAATCGTGAAATTTAGTCCGGAGTTCGAGGCCAACTTTCGAGGACTACGGAATGATTTTTGTGAGGACGACATCAAAAATATGCTGGCCACTTAGGTATAGAACTTATATGGTCGAAATTTGGCGAATCGACCTGGTACCGGAACTTAATGTCGTTTTTACCCTCGAGCCCCTTCATATTCCGAATTTTGGAGTTTCAAGACCTCTAACTCTCTCCCATGTAAGCCATCAATTGATCTATTATGTTACTCCACCTCTTGACCTTTCCTAGACCCTTCATCTTCCCCATAACCCTCATCATCACCTTTCACTTCATCTTCTCTCATTCACTCTTTCCCTCACTCACTCTCTCTCTCTCTCTCCCTATCTCCGACTCTCCCTCTCATTCTCGGCCAAGTGAGAGCCGAGAAACGCTGTCCACAGCCGATCCCGCCACGCCACCGTGACGCCTCCGCCGACCGCCGCCGGAGCCGCACCGCCGGTCGCCGCTCACCGCCGCCCTTTGGAATCGTGCCGCCGGTTAAACCGTTTACCGGTGATCGGCCGCCGTTCCTCGTCATCCCGAGCTCGGATTAAGTGAGTGTATTCCTCTAAGCCCTAATTAGGACGATTATGTGCTCTAGATGGGGATTAGGGTGTTAGTAGTGAATAAGCTAAAGGAAATTAGAATTATGATTCTCGGATTTCTAGTTGTTACTGTACTTCTGTGCTTTATTAATTTTTTTGTGATCATTGTGGGCCGAATCTGAGAAAGTATTCCTCATGGAAATTGTTCCCAACATCTTTAAGTATAACATACTTTAAATTCAGAATTTTTGGAATTTGTTTGGGGTCATTCAGAGGTCAGTTTTCAAACCGTCACAAAACTGCCGATTTACTGTTCACCCTAACCTTTTTGCCTTTCCGAATTTTTATAAAAATTTCTAGACCTTATTTCAACAAACGTCCTTCACAAAAATTGTTAAAAACACTTGTGTCTATGACATATGAAAATTTCAGGACTTTCCAAGGTGATTTGTGTACTAAATGAGTTGTATTTTGATGGTCTAAGGGGCTGTTCGAGCGAACTGGATTCTGTCCAGATTTGAGTGTCAAAACGAGGTATTTACGGTTGGAACTAGGTTTCGAGTTCTTCATCGAAAATGTTTATCAAGATGTTTTGTACAACATATCCAAATTTCATAATTTTTGGAATTGATTTACTATTTATTTCAAATGGATTTCCGTCGCTGTGTAACTTCCCAGTTTGGACCCGATTTTGTATATTCTCGGTTTTTCTCTCTCGGACTGATTAGTGGCTGTCCATTGCGGATTTAATTGGGCCTTATATGGCTAATATATAGTTTATTCGTGAACTACCATGTGTGATTGGTTGGGCCGTGTAGTGGCTGATTTGGGTGTGAATTATACTTGATTATGCAATGCCGTGTTGCAAGCTTGTGTGGCCGACTGTTGTGGAGTGCGATTGATGATTTGTTAATGTTCATCATAATGCCCGAATACGTCATAAGTGCCAAATACACATGTGATGCCCCATGGTGTTGGTTGGATTATTTAAGCATATGACGTGGATCGTTGAGCATGAATTCGTGGCATTGAATTGTGTTGCACATTGTGGGACATTATGCTCGTAGTACATTGCACCAACATTCGTGTGCGAAATTGCATGGCCACGCATTATGTATGCCGAGTATGAGGCTTGTGGAAATTGTGCGGGAGTGCGTGTTTGCCATGGACATGTGATCACCTAATCATACTCTGATGCGTTTACGCGGGGTTCAGATAAAACCGGTTGTGTGAATGTGTGATCACTCTTCGCCCTGATGCGTTTACGCGGGGTGTGCCGTCCTCATGCACTTTGGAGTAGGACGATGCCCGGTTCGTCCGGAAGACGACCATCCTGATGCGTTTACGTGGGCTCTAGTTCGTAAGTAGATCGGTGTTGCGCCTGATGCGTAAGGACGCGGGCTAGAGACACTGGGCCTGGGGCGTCTCTACGCTGGCCACGGAGTGTTGTGATTGGTCTTCGGACCGGATCTTCGAATCGGGCCTTCGGGTCGAGTTAACGAAATAAATGGTTAACGTATGATGTATAGTGCCCGATTATGTAATGGAATCCGCGGGGCATGGTATGGGACGTGTCTACGTAGATTCTATTCTATAATCGGAACACGAATGGATCTTCGGATCGGGCTTTCGGGTCGAGTTAACTGAATAAATGGCTAATGTGTGATGCATAGTGTCTGATTATATAGTAGAATCCACTGGGCATGGTAACGTGTCTATGAGGATTCTATCCTATAATCGGAACACGAACGGAATTTTATGCCAGAATGCCATATGAATCATATTGTGGGTGCGGCAAGTTAATAGCATTTGCATGCATATAAATGCATGAGTCAGTGTGCGAGATTGTGCAATTTGGTGATCTTTCCCTGGAAATTGTCACTAAGGATTTTGAGCATATGTGTGACGTACACGTGATTGAAAGTGCCGCTCGTGTGATGTGATATCATGGGATTATCTAACCTACAGGGTCATTGAAATACCGATTTGGGCCTACGGGCCTAAGTCATTAGTGCGTATGTGTAGTTTGTTTTCCCGTCAGGAGATGCATGTTAGCCTAGTTTAGGTTTAGAGGTTTTCATTTACTGAGAAGTGTCTCACGGTTTATATAACTCAACCTTTCAGACCCGCGTCCATGATGAGACCACCTGTCCCGGTACGCTTTGGGATCCCCGTAGAGTATGAGCATACTATGACCGCACATCCTGTTGGGAACGGGGAGGTGTACCTGAGGCATTATTCCCTGATTAGCGTAGATGTAGGCACGACACATCCAGAGACCCACGAGTACGTAGCTTGGATCTTTCGTGACCGTTTTGGAGAGGAGTATGGACCCTCCATACGATGGACATTCCGTTCACCATGGAGGGCCAGCTTGACCCGCAGTGCCCGAGTGGTGAGATCGTAGATTCTGAGATGGATTCGGAGGAAACTATAGGACCTTTTGCTTGGTATGAACCTGCCGAGGACGAGGAGCTAGGAGGCGTAGACTATGAGCCAGTAGTGGAGGACCCGGTGGAGGAGCCAATGGAGGTTGACGAAGCCGAGCTGATGGACACCGAAGAGTCCGAAGAGGAGATTCCCAGTGAAGATTCTTAGATACTCGAGAGTTCATCAGAGTATGACGAATCTGATCCGAATTGGGCGCCCTAGGCTAGGTTTAGTCCTTTTTGTGAGGATAGACCCTTTTCTTTTAGGATTTTTAGACCCTCTCTTCTGTGACAGTTGGCCCTTGTTTCTTAGCCCTCTCGACCCGCATGACAGTACTCTCTTTGTTACACCATATTTCCGTTGATATTTTGGGAAATTTTCGTAAGGATGTTTCTGACAGTTTTTGTTATGGATGTGTATGTTGCCTTAGTTCTCCTTATGTTGCTTCCCTGGTTCTCGTATTTATTTTGTACGGGTGTTTTAATTATCGTTTCCGCATGTGCCTTATGTTTTGTTATGAGAAATGGGTCGACGACGACGCGTCCTGGGACGTCGTACTATATCGACCATCGAGCGGGTTGTCACGTGCCGAGGAGGTCGGGGCGTGACAGGTCAGACGTAGGGGGTCAGCGGGAAAAAAAGGGGAGGAGAGAGAGAGAGAAAAAGAGAGAGAGAGAAAAAAAAATAGAATTAAGAAATATTTGAACATTCAAATATTAAATGCGATCCGAAGGCCCAAATTCAAAATCGAAAACGATCTACTGGTCCAAAATAAACCTCGCATATAAAAAGGGGCAAAGGCCAAATTAATTAAATCAAACTATAGCGAGGGAGGTCTACTAGTCCAAATTTGCACTAGGTCAAAAACTCCCCTTTTTTCCACTATTCTTGACAATCTCAATGCTGGTTACCATAATATTGACACCGTCCAATTTATTTCGTTCTGAAACTCCCAAAAATCAACTGCCAAGTTCGGGGTCTAAATAACAGTCAAATTTGATCGAGTGCGATTATAGCGAAATCTCTAATTTAAAATGATAACCGGGAGTGATTAGTTCCCGGACGAGATTTTACTATAAGCACACTAACAAATTACGCGTTTTATAAATCTCAAAAATGGGCCGAAATTCGAGATGTCACAAAAGAAAAGAAAAGGAAAAAAAGGAAAAAAAATTAAATAAAAAATGATGACTGTACATGCTGACTAAACCTCCGGTGAGCCACTTCGATTTCAGAAATTAATAAAAAAAAAATGCCACATCGAATTTCTGGTCAAACTGACCAAAGTTGGCACTTAAGTGATCCAGCGGAAACTTTTGGCACTAAAGTGAGCACCGTATACAAGTTTTGATACCTGTTGTGTCCTTGTTCCCTTTTTGAGTGCATAAAATAAGGATACATCAAACCAAACTGTCATATGCTAAGGAAGAATAAAGGAAAGTTTGAGAAGAAAAAGAAACCTTTAAAAAAAGAGACCTGGAGCAACATTGAATGTGAAGAAAGTAATGAAGAATCATATGCATACAAATGCTTAATGGCAGACTCTGATTTAGGGGAAGAAATTAAGGTAAATCACTCTAAAATCCCTGATAAAGTATCAAATTATATCGATGAATTATGTTTGGAATATAAATCTGCTCATAAGAAAATCTCTGAGTTGAAGAAGGAAATTGCAAAGTTAAGACAATTGGATCTTTCTAAAAATGAAAAGATTGAGTTTTACAAACGGAAATCAAGGAAAATTGAGATTTACTAGCAAAGGAAAATGATTCTTTCAAAAAATAAATCTCAAATGTCTCCAAGATTCAAAAATCTTGGAGCATATTCTTTCCATACAAGTTTCGTATTATAACAAATCCTAACTTGGTTCGAAAAAAAATGTTTCCTAGAGTTGAGGAAAGATTGAGGCGTTGACCCTCAAAAGTTACTTGTAAAAATAATTGTGAAAAGCAGTTTGTAAAACCTACTGGCCCCCTTCACGTACTCAAACTGTAGGGATCCAAATCATTTTAAGAAAAATCATTGTGAAAACTTACTAGAGTTAAGGAAAGATTGAGGCGTAAACCCTCAAAACTTACTTATAAAAATCATTTTGAAAAGCTGTTTGTAAAACCTATTGGCCCTCCTTCAAGTGCTCAACCTGTAGGGATCCAAATCATTTTAAGAATGATTGTTCTAAAGTTTGGAGACCAAGAGAATGGATCATCTTAAGAATTGGTGAATCTTCTAACTCAAGAGGACCCAAGCAAATTTGGGTACCAAAGAAAGCACATAATTGCTTATTCATTGTAGGTACCTCAGAAAGTAAGAACAAATAGTACTTGGACAATGGATGTTCAACCCATATGAATAGTGATTATTGACATCTGATTTTTAACCTGTTTTTCAAATTCTTCCAAAAATTACAAAACTAGGATTAGGAACCTTGGCCAAGCTTGGCAACCTATTTCTAAAACAAAAAAAATTAGAATTTTTTAGAATTTTTCTTTAATTTATTTAATCAAAATAAAGGTGAAAATCAAGAAAAATAGCAAATGGAATCCAAAAATTTCATAAAAATAGTCATTAGTCCTCTTTTAAATCCAATTTCATCAGCACACAATCAATTTTATAAAATTTCAATTGGGAATGTGTCACGCCCCGAACCCTACGGCACGCGAGCATCCCTGTCATGGTCGATTTGAGTGCGACGTCCCAGGACGCGTCGCCGACCTAACGCCCAACACAGAGGTTTAAAGCACATGCGGAAGCAAATCAACACCGATACAAAGATAGATACCCAACCAAGAATAGCCACAGAAACCAACAACAACGACTGCAGAATAAACACTTGCACTAATACTGCAAATCATATACAATATCCATATACAACCCGAATACCAAAAATCAAAAGCAAGTCAAGGCCACTACTAACAAAAAGAGGTCAGTGGCTCAGGTAAGTGTCTACTACTAAAGGTGGGGCGCTGGTCAAAAAGGTACTGGCCCTACCCATTCTAAGGCGAATACTAAGCTCTATGGCGCCCAGTCTGGGTCGGAATCAGAAGACTCCGAAGATGAAGAGCTGTCAGGCATCTCCTCCTCGGACCCTAATGAGTCCGACTCTGACTCGGCCTCAGCAGCCTCCTCCTCTAAGATCATATCCTCTGGCTCAGCCTCCAGAACAGGATCCTCCTCGATCGGCTCCGGCTCTCCGTCATCCACGTCCATATCCACCGGCTCTAACTCATCCACCTCGTACTCTACTGGGACTCCATCAGAACTCATACTCTCCTCAGATGAGGGACTAGGATCCGTCACCTCACCATCGGGGCATCGGGGATATCTCGTGCCCATCTCGGTGAACGGAACATCAAAAGTCCGGAGAGGACCATACTCTCCGAAGCCGTCCCTGAAGCACCATGCCACGTACTCGTGGGTATGATAATGCGTCGCCCCCACCTCCACCCAAACAACAGAATAATACCTAACATAAGATTCCCCGTTCCCTACGGGGTGTATCGTCCTCGTCCGCTCTACCCGGAGCGGAATCCCAAAACGGACCGAAATCTCGGACATCTTAATGCTGGGGGTCTGAAAAAGTGGTTTTAAATAACAATGAGAATAATCTCAGTGAGTAATTCCCTAAGCTTGAACTAGGTTAACGTGCACCTCCTGACGAGTACTAGACCATGCATAAATCAAAACCTCATTGACTCAGGCTCTCAAGCCTAAATCTAATTCATACTTGACCCTGCAGGTTAGCCACTCTATAAACTTAATCACAATAGCACCACAACATTTAAATTGCGATACAAGTACACATATCACTTAATCCCGATGTATGTAATGCACGTGCTCATGTTCGCACTCATATCATGCCTCAACAATCCAGTAACGCACACTCGCAAGCTAGTACTCTGTCATTACCAATTTCTCCTCCGACCCGCGTTAAACGCATCAGGTCCGACCCGCGTAAAATGCATCAGGTCTATCACTTCAAGATCAATCTCTGGCCCACGTAAAACGCATCAGGCTCATGACACATTACTTGCGTAAAACGCATAAGGTTGGTCATCTTCTGGTAAACCGAGCATCGTCCCGCGTAACATGCCTCGGGACGGGTTCACTACCCCGCGTAAAACGCATTAGGGTTTATTGTGATCACACATTCACAGGCACCAATTTTATATGAACCCCGCGTAAGACGCATCAGGGCATTTTAGGTGATCACAATACACATGTCATTCGGGCACACTTATAAATGTACATGCCGTGCCAATGCTCATGATACACATCCATGGCCACAATGTCCGCACTCGGCATTCGTGAAATTCACACTGGGCACTCAATATGATTTGGCTATTTGTTCAAATAACGCCACAACATGCTCAATTCACATTTCGATATGCCCCACCAACATAATAGAACGTCCACTAAGCAATTCAAAACACCCTTGCATGGCACATGATTTACACACAACAATTCACGCAATTGGATCAACAAGAATTCACGCACCCGAGGCCCACCAAGCTACTCTATTCTTAGTCACATTAGGCACATGACACTACGTCACAAAATTGATCACAACCAAGTACAAATCAGCCACTTAATCCGCCAATCTAAACATTCCCGATAATTACACAATTAAACCTCGAATTGATCGCGTCTTGTCCAATTAAATCCTGATATGGCCAGCCCCTAAACAAATCATTCTGGGCCTATAAATATCCTCAAATTACTTCACTTGGCTCCCCACAACATCATCCAAAATAGCTGCCATGAGAACAATGCGGGGCGCACACAAACTCCACAATTGAGCCCGAACTTAACCGAACTCGGGTCCATTTCGATCCCATAATTCCAGCCATCACACAACCCTTTACAAGCCTCTAAACCTCAATAAAATCATCACGATAAACCACCAAATCAGCCACAATAACAGCCACCGTTTGGATCACAAGTTTCTCCCGCCAAATCCACAAATTTTATCCGAATCAAAGCGCCCAAGCTCATCCGACTCACAGCACCATACAGGCCTCTAAAACTCAATTAAATCATCGCACTAGGCCCCCAAATTAGTCATAATACCAGCCCCTAAAATCCTCCGCAAGTTAACCCCTAAATTACCTAATTAACCCCTAAAACTCATCTAGAAACACACATTAGCCTAATTAGGGTTTAGGGTTGTACTCACTGGGTGTCCTAAGCTTCAAACCGAGCCCAACACGTAGCGATGGTAGCTGGACAGCGGCAACCCCTCCCCTATACAGTGACAGCGGTGGCGGCTTTGGCGAATGGCGCGAGCGGCGGCGACGACCTAAGCTAATCCACGGCCTAGAGAGAGAGAGGCATGGTTAGAGAGAGAGAGAGAAATGGCACGGCTGGGCGAGGCGACGAGTCCGCGCCGGAACAGTGACGGCAGCGGCGGAGCTCCTCCGGCTCAAGGCCTCTCACGGCCAAACCGAGAGAGAGAGAGAGAGAGAGAGAGAGAGAGAGAGAGAGAGGGGAGGAAAGGGGCTTGCCGGCTGTTTGTGGTGGAACACGGCAGCGACGGTGACGCGGGGCCGACCGGCGAGCCGGCGAACAGCGGCAGCCAGGTGCGAAGGGCAGCGGCGACGAGCTCGCTGTTGCGTGCGCGAAAGGGAGGAGAAGGCAATATCGGGGCAGCGGCTGGCGGCAAAGATCAGGCGGCGACGAGCGTAAGGGCGCGGCGATGCTGGTTCCGGCGAGCAGGCGGTCGGCGTCGCAGCAAGAACAGAAGCCAGAAGCAAGGAGCCCGACGTTCGGGCAGAATGCGGAGAAGAAGAGAAGAAGGAAGGAAGGAAGGAAGAAGAAAAAAAAAAGAAAAAGAAAAGAAAAGGGAAGAAAAAGAGGAAAAAGGAAGAGAGAGAGAGAGAAGAGTTGGTGGGGTAGGTGGGGGAGGTGGTCAGACGCGTAGGGGTCAGCGGGAAAAGAGGGAAGGAGAGAGAGAGAGAGAAAGAGAGAGAAAAAAAAAGAATTAAGAAATATTTGAATATTCAAATATTAAATGCGATCCAAAGGCCCAAATTTAAAATCGAAAACGATTTACCGGTCTAAAATAAACCTCACATATAAAAAGGGACAAAGGCCAAATTAATTAAATCAAACTATAGCGAGGGAGGTCTACTAGTCCAAATTTGCACTAGGTCAAAAACTCTCATTTTTCCACTATTCCTGACAATCTCAGCGCTGGTTACCATAATATTGACACTGTCCAATTTATTTCGTCCTGAAACTCCCGAAAATCGACTGCCAAGTTCGGAGTCTAAATAACGGTCAAATTTGATCGAGTGCGATTCTAGCAAAATCTCTAATTTAAAATGATAACCAGGAGTAATTAGTTCCCGAGCGAGATTTTACTATAAGAACACTGACAAATTACGCGTTTTATAAATCCCAAAAAAATGAGCCGAAATTCGGGATGTCACAAAATGTGTTTTTCCCAAAATTGGGTAAAATCAAGCCCAAATTGAATCAACATTTCTAGTCATTTCTAGGTCACAGTGTCTTCACAACAAATGATTATGAGACCTTGAATTACATATCGGTCAGTCCAATTACACAATTTGTCAAAGGAATTAAAAAACCCCAAAAATCAATTAAAAATTAGGAATTTAAAGCCCAAATTGGGAATCTTGGTCAATTTGAAATTGTCGAATCAAGAGAGTACTATTCCTAGGATTAATCGGTCATGGGCAATCCAATTTTGGCATCAATTCTACCCAATCAGGTCATCTAGATAGAGAATTGAATAAAAACCCTAGTAATTTGAATTTAAAATTTAGGAATTTTAGGTTTAATTGTAATAAAAATTAGGACAAAATTTCATATTTTGGTGCAAAATGTGCTGAGAAATCCAATTTTGGGGTTAAAATCGAATAATTGGGTCAAAATCGAGCTTAATTTGCGATTTTAGACCAACCCGATTCTGCCTGGTCAGTCGAATCGACCCGACCCGACCCAAGTTGGCTTTCTCCTTCGCCCGCTGAGCAGTGATGGGAAAGAAGAAAAAACGTTCTCCGGCCCGTGACTTTGCCGACCTTCTTTAGCCAATTTAGCACCTGTAAAATCACGCTAGCAGTTGGAGAATCTTTAGCTAGCATCGGAGATTAGTGTTGACACATAATTTTTACTTATCCGTTTTAGATTAATTACATATAAAATTAGGGATTTATTTTTTAATTCCTAAAAAAATATTTTCATTAAATTGCATAGCATATAAACATTAAGCGCATTGGAATTAATAGGGGCTATTAGACACATTTTTTTCTTTTTTTTAAAAAAAATTAAATTTCAAAAATTTCAAAAACAAAAACTCCATCCCAGCCTACGTTTACGACCTTTTTTGGCCCAACAACTATTTGGGGCCCAACTTCCCTTCTCTCCTTTTCCCCAACCCAACCCCCCTTTTTTCTCTTCTTCCTCTTGCCCTCACGCTCTGTATTGAGAGGACCAGAAAGAGAGGACAAACAGAACAGAGGACAAAACGGAGCAGAAGCCAAAGGTGCGGGGCAGGCCAGCGTGATCCTCGGGTCGGGATCAGGCCGGCCATGGCAGCTGGCGGTGGCAGGAAGCCATGCGCGCCTACTGTGGCCCATAAAGCTGAGAGAGAACCCAGAGGAGAACAAAGAAGGAGTGAGAGAACAGGGAGAGAGTTCCACAAAGAGAAATCCAAAGGAGAGAGTGAGTCTTAGAGCCAAAGAGGGTGAGATCGAGGCTGAAAGGCCGTTCGTCAACAACCGCCACACCTCAATCACAACCAATGACCCCCCTTTCATGGTAGGTCTTGACCCCAAGTTCTTGTCAAGTCTTGTTTGGCGTGATTCGGAGTCGATTTCCCAAGGATTTCTGCTCGAAGGCGTGTGAGACGACCAGACATAGTCCGATCTCTCACGGTCGCCCTCATCCGCCACCGCTGAGCCGAATAGGGAGTGTCGCAATGGCACCCCCTTCCCCTATATTTGCTTATGTTCTCGGGCTCATTAGCTAGAGCTCGCGGCCGTCCGACTTGCACGAGTTCCGACCCATGACGCCTCATGCTTGTTCCTGCTTGTTCTTGGGTCCCGTGTTGAGAATCTCGATCCGTTTAAGCCTCGATTGAGTTGGAAAGTTGGAAATCTTCCGTTGTTGTGGCGCATTCCAACTGTTCGATATAATGTCCCAAAGAGTTTTTCTTGTTTTCATCTCACTTCTACCATTAACGAGACGAACGACGACCGAACATGGGTCCGACCTTAGAAAGATAGAGCCTGGCCTGCACATGAGCCAAGCAGTGGCCGAGCAAGGGCTCGATCGCACGATCGCAAGCCTCGACCATCGAGGTCAGGGCTTGCCAAGCGGCGACCGAGCAAGGGCTCAACCGCACGACCGAAAACCCCGACCGCAAAGGCAGGGGCTCGGTGGGTGGCAACTAAGAAACCCTCACCACGGAGGCCAAGGTCCAGCGGGTGGTGGCCGAACATGATCTCGACCATGAAGGCCAAACACGCGCTCCACGTCGAATTGGCGGCCAACGTTTGAGTGAGTCGAGTCGAACAAGCGGGTCGCAGCCATTAGGGTTTCCAACGAATCAGGTCGGGTTCACGGGTTGCAACCAGATAGGATTTTGTTAGTGTTTGGGCCGATTTTATATTTATTTGGTGTTGTTTGTTCTAGGCTTTTTAGTTTAAGAGTTAGAATGTGGCTTTTAGATTTTGGGCCATTTCGCAGGTGAGCTGGATTGGTCAATTTAGGCTGGATTGTTTTTTTTTATTTTTAGTGGGCTTTGGGCTTTTGTTTTTTTTTTAAATGAAAAATTTCGGGCTGGGCCCTTTTCCTTTCCTTAAAAAAAAAATTCTGGATAGACCGGGCTCAATAAATGAGCCCGGTCTGATTGTGGACCCGGGGCCGGTGCGCCCGGGTCAGTCCCAATCCGAGTCGAATGTGGAGATCCAAACCGGGTCCCTTTTTATATTATTTTAATAATATATTATTATTTTAATATTTAAAAATTTTAAAAAAAGTTTAAAATAAAATAAAATAAAATTTCAAAAAATCAAAAAAATTCATTTAGATTTTGGAATTGGTTTTCCTTGCCTTATTGTGTGATTAGTGTCATGTTTGATTGCACATTACTTGGTTCACACACTTCAAATTACGCGTTCAATTTAACCTCGCACGTAGTTAATTGGGCATGTTAGGTTCTTGTGTTGATTGTTGCTTATCCTAGATTGGTTAGGAATCGAATTTTGAGACTCCCAATTAATGTGAACACGTTAGACGGTAATTGAACAAGGTTAGGTACCGAAATGACACTAATTGGTCAATTAGTATAATCAAGTTCCCGTACCCATTGCATCTTTGATTCGCAGAAGTGAAGCATTTCTCCCATGCTTTACTTGAGTGTCTAATCGACCCATCAAAAATCGATTAGTAGTGACTCCTAAATGAAATTGATTTACATGTTAACAACTTAAACTTAAGTCACAAATTGGTATGGGCTTGGGAGAGCTCGAGTTAGATTTAACTTAATAATCCATTAGCCTAACCCCTTAGACGGCCAGCGCTGGTTCAGGGAGGTCACGAAAATTAGTTTCAACCAACTCGGAGGTTAGTGGTAACAGATTTTGAGAGAGAAATCGAGCATGAAAAAGAGAGGGGATCGTTATCCAACACAAACCAGACTTTCGAGAGAAGTCCAGAGAGAAAGAGAGATAGAGAGAGAATGAGTGCGAAAGAGAGAGAACGAGCGTAAGCATGAGTAAAGACTCCCAGAGCCAAGAGATCGGCACTTTTCCACCGGAAAAGCATCGACAAATCGATCTCGCCGGTGAGTTTCCTCACCAGTGAACTTGTGTTGAAGCTAATCACATTGGCTTGAAAGTCAAGCTCAACCGGCGTGTCCAAACGTTCTCCAATGAAGCCGAGGCCACCAACTTGGAGTTCAGGTGCTAAGGAAGAGTTCTACAGCCGCAAATTCACTCGGAAACTTCATTTGATCCTCTAACGAAGCAAGTAAAGTTCATTCATAATCATAGTTCTACAAAATTCCAAAAGATGAACTTAAGAGTTAAATCTTGCTGTTCACGTGTTTTTTTTTTGTAACTTTGAGTTCATTGATAATTAAAACATGTTTTTGAACACTTTTTTTCTATTTGATTGCATTTTGATGGTTAAACATGCATAAACCGAGTTGGTTGTCCATAAACCACCTCGCCAAAGCCTGCACATCCATGCCGGAGTGTTCCCTGTGGCCATAGGCCATCCAAATTAGCTTTTTATCGCCTTGTTTGATGATTTTATATTGATCTGGACCGACATAGACGGCTAGGGCAATCTATATGAGAATTTGTGAGCTTAATTGGCCTATTTAGGATAGTTTGTAAGTTAGGTTTTTTTTATCGGTTTTCGCCGGCCGATGGCGACCTGGCGGTGAATTAGTAGGCTAGGACTAATAGTGGGTGATGAGCACTCTGCTTAGAACTCGAAAGAATGACAGAATACTCATCGAAAGGTCATCGAAAGGTCATCGACGGTGAGCTCAAACCAACGGCCTTAAGAGCTCTAAACTAAATTTCCATGCCTACCAGATGCTCGATGAAATGCCACAAAGAAAGAACCCCCAAACGGCGTCGTTTTGGCGCTGTGCCCATCGGGGCAGGCGATTGGCGCCAATGACGGCCAGTTCGGCTTGGCTAGACCGAACTGAACCGGCCGATTCGATTTGCATCTTCAGCGAGAAAATTTTAAAAATTAATAATAAAAATAATAAAAAAAATTTAAAAAAATCATAAAAAAAAGAAAAAATTAGACAGACAATTTTTAAAAATAAAAAAAGAGATGAAAAATTTTTGAAAATTTTGAAAAATCTAAAAAATTCAAAAATTCAATAAAAATTTGAGAAAAATCCAAAAATTAAGAAAATTAAGAAAATTCAAAAAAAATGGAAATTTTCTGAAAATTTCATAAAAATATAAAAATTCAGAAAATTAAATAACAAATGTGAAAAATTCATAAAAATACAAAAATATTGAAAATTTTCAAAATCCCATAAAAATTTCCAAAAATTTTAGAAAAAATCAAGAAAATCAGTTCTGGAGAAATGCAATTTTTGGAAAAAAAAATTTCAAAAAAAATTCAAAAAATTCACAGAACGATACAGAAACATTGTGGCCAACTTTGCAAGTATAATTAGAATTTTTCGAAGTGCCTAAATGGCATTTTTAGGAAATCCTTAGTTTAGGGATTAAAAGAAGTTTCAACCCCTAAAAAACCCTAAAACTACATAAACATTGAATGAACAAGCCTTTAGGGCTTTACTAGGGTTTGGGTGTTTTGGATTGGCTTCCTCTTAAAGACAATTTAGGATTGCTTTGCTTGATTGCAATTGAATGTGGTGTTAATGATGATTGATTGATTGATTGATTGATTTTCTATGATTAGAATAGTTATAATTAGTGGATAGACCTCAGAAACTCGTGTGACATGTTAAACACATCGTATCATTTTAGGTACCGCAAAGGCGTTAAAGATCTCAATTCGGTACCATACTCAGAATCTCTAGTTTGCAAAATCGTGGTATTTCTCCCGTACCTCGATTAAGTTTCTAGTCAACCTACTAATAATGACTAGTGACGACTCCAAATCGCAAATTTAAATTGAATAAAAAGATAAAGATTACAACTCATTATCACGTGAGGTATGATCTGGGAAAAGCCCATGTTTGTCTAGTAATGGGATGTCTCTGGGACATTTAGGCAAAATATCCGTATCAGACCCTAGTAACCCATTGAGGAACAAATTCCTCATTCGTGACAAATGGAAGTACCTTCTAAGCATGCCAAAAGCGCGGCACAACAGTGATCTAAGCAAATTTGTTCGATTCACCAAGATGAATGGTGGAAGCATGTCGTTTACGGGCAACAACAAAGGAAAACAAAGTTATAACCAAAATAGGAAATCTCACTATCAACAATGTCTCTCTCATGAAAGGACTTAACTACAACCTGATCAACATAAGCCAATTATTGGACATTGGGTTCAAGATAAGCTTCCAAGAGGATAAGTGTTATGGTGCAAGCAAAGATAATGCTCAATCCTTTACTGGTGAAGACATGGCAATATTTGTCTCTTGGGTGTGAAATCTGATGATATCAAGTGTCTTGTTTCTATCATATATGTGAAGCAAAGTTCCAAACTTTCATCCAAACTCTTTGTACGAGAATTACTTAAGATGTGTTGAACGAGTTGAAGGTTGAATGTCTTTTGGAAAATTCAAAACTGCTTTGACCTTTCGGTGTTAAATGATTTTCACGGGAAAATTGGCTTAGAATGAGGAAAAGTTGTCTTCTACTGGATTGTAGCTAATCGTAGCTTTAAATTGATATACATTTTATTAAATTTGAAGATCGTTTGGATTGTGAACATCAAGTCCGAAGATACCGAAGTAAATTGGAGTTTGATCTGAAAATTTTGTCTCCACATCAACTGATTTTGTTTTGCATGTAATAATTAGTTTGAGGAGTTAATTTACAAAAACTCAAAACATGAAATTATTGGAGAGATCATGAACTGCAAATACCCAAAATTTTATTAAATTTCATCTAGGATTAGTTGGTCAATTTAAATGAATAAGGTCAAAGTTGAAATTGACCCACAAAACTATTACATATTGAGTCCTCAGGGTAAATTGCATAATTTTATATAGTTGCAGGGTTAGCTTACAAAAGTTCAAAAAAAAAAGTTACAAAACGTATGACGAACTCTGTCTATAAAATTTGGCACCATTTGATGAATGTTTGATATTTTTGCCACATTCGTCATCCTAAAAATCTGTCATGAGCCACTTATTGTCTGAGCTCTGTAGCCCTGGTGACCACTCTCCACCTCATCAAATTAGGTCATTACAGGCCCACCAGCTTCTGCCTAATTCTTCCTCAAACCACACCCCTACTAGAGAGGCTCTCGCTTTGGCTATCGACAATGTAAACATCGACAACCGAAAGAATTGACCATGTGATTAATAAACAACACTTAGATAGTAAATCGTTAAGATGATTAGTCATCCAACACTTGATCAAAATCATGTGAATATCCTCGTCAAGTCTAAATTTCACGTTTTTACGCCTTTTCATATAGGGTTAATACCACAAACCCCATACATTTGTAACAAATTTACTCCAAACTAATTTTGATGAAATAAAGACACTAAGAGTGTCATAACTTTCGTACGATGTTCACTTGAGTGCCTAACTTTTTTTTCATTCACTTGAGTGCCACATCGGAGTAAAATGGATCATTTGAGTGCCATTTTCGAAAAATCATCCTACATGGATTTTTTTAATGTTATTTTATTTAATTTTTTTATCTTTTTTTTTATTTTTCTTTTTGTTTCTTATTTTTCCCTTATTTTTTTAAAGGTTGGCATTGTCGCCGGTGACCTCGCCAGAGGCCTCGCCTTCAGCCAAATTGGGAGAGGGCCGCCTCACCATCAATCAATTGGTCGCAACGCCCTTGGCGAGGACATCGCGGCCTCGTGGGCTGCGAGCGAGGCGGGCAAAGGCTCTTACTAGATCTGGCAAGGCTACCTCACCTGCGGCCATGAAAGCCCTAGGCAAGGCCATGATGGCCTCGCTGGCCGCAAGCGAGGCAACAAAGGCTCTCTCCAGATCTGGCGAGACTACCTTGCCCACAACTACATAAGCCCTTGGCAAGGCCATCACGGCCTTGCTAGTTGTGGGTGAGGCGGCAAAGGCTCCCGCCAGATCTGATAAGGCCACCTCACCCACGAACGCCCAGATCTAGCGACAACCTTTGCGGCCTCGCCCGCCATCGATGAGACCGCGACGGCCTTGCCTAGGGCCTTCGTGGCTAAGGGCAAGGCAACCCTCGCCCAATCTGGGTGAGGCCTTCACAATCGGTGAGGGTCGGGAGTAACCCTCACCGGCATTGAAAAGAAAATTTGCAAAAACAAAAGAAAAATTCAAAAAATTCAAAATTTCAAAAAAATATTTAAAGAATATCCATGTCAAATCCAACTAAGCCACATAGGACAACTAGCATTCACGTCGGATTTTCCAATGAGGCAAATCACTGATGGCACTAAAGTGATCAATTTTTGAAATTTGTGGCACTCAAGTGAGCGAAAAAAAAAAAAGTTATAGCACTCAAGTGAGTGTCATCCTTATCCCTAATTTTAACAATCAAAAATCACAAACTGATACACATGTAACAAATTTACCCTAAACTAATTTTTTGACCATCAAAGACCCCAAACTAGTATACCCATGACAAATTTACCTTCGGTTAAATTGGATTAATATCACAAAAAATCACAAACTGGTAAATCTATAACAAACAGAAGGGTAAAACCCTAAACTAGCACACCCACCAACTGCCACATGTTATCAAACTTAACAATTTGACGGTAAAATTTAACGGAAACTAACAAAAAGTAAATTTATTACAAGTACACCATTTTGGGGTTTTTGGTAGTCAAAAAATTAGTTTGAAATAAATTTGTCATAAGTGTACCAATTTGATATTTTTTGTGGTATTAACCCTTTTTTATAATATATAGCCAAGTCTTTTGTGAGATCGATCAAACATTTTCAACGTATGACAATATTATAGATTCAACACAATTACTCAACATGTTATTATCAAAGCTTGATCACACTCATGATTAACATTCAAACTAAATTAACAAACATCAATCAATCAAGTCAAGAGTACTATTACAGTTTTCACTTACCTCCATTAAAAACTTGGACAACTCAGATCCTCATTCACCTTCAAAGCAAAATAACAAGACGAAAGATTAACAACCTTCAATCTTTAATCAAACCAGTTTAAAAAGAGGATACAGCCCACAAGTTTACCTTGTAAATTCTTTGAAAGAAGGAATTTAGAAGCTTTGATAATACGATAATGGAATTTATCTTTTACTTGAAATATTGAAAAGCAAAACAAGAAGAGGAAAGTGACGAAGTACCTCTTGCACAAACAAGTTTGGATTCTTTTTTAGGCTTGAAGACATATAGAGACCTATTTATAGGCTAAGGGAAGTAAGAACAAGTAACTCAAGTTAAGAGATATGATGACGTGAGGTTAAAAGGGCTAGGTTGAGAGTGTAAGAGGTGTTTTTAAGTTAGAGAATTACAAGAGGCATGATCACATGGCGCCATACAAATGTGTGGCCAAGGGGAGTGAATGACAAGAGAGAAGAGCGGATGACCAAGGTTAAAAATAATGATGGTTTTGGGTTAAAAGCCTTAGGTTTAAAAAGGAGAATGATTTTGCAATACAAAGAATACAAGTGGCCTTACAAGATATGAATAGCTAATGAGAAATATTTTGAGGGAAAGTTTCTCGGCCATGTAAAATGCATGAATGATGACACATTATTTGTGATGTAATCATTCAAGCATTAATGATAGAGATAGAGAAGACACCTTGACGTGTGTTTCTCATAAGTTAAAAATAATACATATTACTTAAATAAGGTTAAAAGCCATTATTACATTAGGGTTAAAAATACTTAATTAAACTATTACAAGCGGCACATTTTGAATAGCTAACTGAAGATAATGATCGAAGAGAACATAAGATCGCCCAAGTAGCAGCATGAATAAGAATCATTATTGATTTGTAATTATTGAAGCAAAAGGGTGAGCTAATGCATCATGTAATTCTCTATGTGAAACTTATGGTTGAAAATGAGGGAGATGTGGCACAATGAATGTGGACTCTTGGCTTGCAAGCTTAAAGAGCATTATGACGTAGTTAGCAAGGATCACCTAGAGGGGGGTGAATAGGTCATCTAAAAGTTTTGATCAATTTTTAAAGCTGAAAAAAATAATCAAGATTAAAGTCTGAAGATATTCAAATTCCGACTAGACTTTATAGACAATGTGCTCGTGTGTAGTATAAAAGATAGAATAAGAGTTTAGGGATAGAGAGACTGCACACAAGAAATTATAGTGGTTCGGCTTAGATCAAGCATACGTCCACTCTCCCATGATGACAACCTACTGATTAGATTCCACTATGTGATCAAAAAGGATTACAAGTTCTGAGTGATATCACTTTGTGAATGATAGAACTTTCTATCTCATACAATCACTCTTACAAAATATCCTTCAAGATCTCATTGTTAGGCTCAGGAAAGACATGTAGTAGAATTAGAGTATGCTCAGATTTTAAACTTGTTAATTCTTAACTTTTGTTCTATACCTTTTGCTCCTCATTAATCTTCTTTTATACTCGTCCACTTCCAAACTAGCCGTTAAATAATTTTTAGAGGATCATCTTCCAATCTTCAAGTTGGAAAGATTTGTATAAAATCGATTCAATAACCGTTGGTTGATAAAATCTAAATCCTGCTGAATCTAATCGCCCATACAACCAGAATATTGATTTTCATAGGTACAACTTTATCCGTCGTGATATATACTTACCTTAATATTTGATTGTCAATCAATTTTGCATTATAGGCTTTTAAGATTGAGTTAATCGAAACTTTCTTTCTGTAAAATCCATACCAGATCACTAATCGTTATGTTCGTTCGGAATAGTTTCAGAGTCAGGATAACTTCTAGTTCTTACTTCACATCCAAAACTTAAGTCAATGTGGGTCTTCAACATGGTATGAACCTTTTAGAAATAAAGTCTGAAGTTCTTCATCTACTTAATATAAAGTTTGAGTGACTTTTACAGTAAAGTCTGAACTTCTCGATCTGGTTCCCATAAAGTCTGAGATCTTCCTTATGGTCCTCTTAAAGTCCGAGTGTCCATAAAGTTTACTTCTCTCAAAGTATTGGAATTACCATTTCTAGAATATATCTACTTGTATTAAAATACTTCAAAGTATTTATCAGACTTATAAAATTCACGTGGACAATTTGTCAACTTCAAAATCTATTATGAGGTTTCCTTAACACATTACTGAGCTAAAAAGGTGTTCAAATAGAAAAGTTACAAGTGGTATAATTATATGAGTCCAAAGTAGATATTTTGATAAGTTACCAAAGTATCTAATAAACTAGTAATAAATAAGGAAATCAATGTCCATTTCATACATTGATAAATCTGAAAAATATTTTGAACTCACTAAAATTATTAGTGAAAGATATCAGATGTTAGGAAAATCTCAATAAATTTAAAACTTGAATATCATCAAATATGCAATTTGAGGACTATCACTAATATGGCAGTAAATCAATTACCCACTCTATACCATCAACGTATATGTTAATATCTATCAATTTAATGCAAACACATCAAACTCCGGGTGAGATCCTAAATACTATTATCGAAAGTCGAAAATTCTAAATGTCACACCAACCTTAGAAAATCTCTGGTTGCATAGAAAGTAAGGCAACCTCTCATGCTTCACTTGATTTTTAGCCGATCCCAATAGGTTAGTGTAGTCATGGCCACAGGCCGATTTCAGCTCGGGCTTGGCCCGTTGACCGAGCCCGCAGTTCGAAATCGGAACCTGCCCATGGTCTACAGGCCCGGTTCAATTCCAGAAATTTTGGAACTAGCTCGGAATCAGCAATTCCGAGCCCAGTTCCAAAAATAAATAAATAAATTTAAAAAAACAAAACATGCAGCAGGGCCTGCAGACGTGTAGGCCCTACTGCGGCTCGTTGCTAGGACAGCCTTTACAAGCTGCCTTGGCAATGGCAAAAAATAAAAAATAAAATAAAAAGATAACCGTTGTAAATTGCAATGGTTGTCTAGCTTTATTTTTATCCTAAATTTTCTTCTCATTTTTTTCTTATAAATTCTCTCAAATTCTTTCAATACTCTCAAATTCTCTCAATACTCTCAAATTTCTCAAATTCTCTCAATACTCTAAATTCTCTCAATTTTCTCAATCCGTGCAATTCTCTCTTAACTCTCACAATCAATCCGCTCAATTCTCTCAATCCACTCAAAAAATGACTAGTGGAAGTCGAGTACCAACTGGCAAAGGTAAGAATATCATAATAAAATCCCATCATTCTTTTGATCCTTGTGATTATGTAGATTTTCAAGATAATGAAATCAACATTTTTCTCAATGTGGAGCGCGTCCCGACACAAGAAAGTCTTCATCTTCTTGTCGAAATATCTACAACAAAGGAGGCGGAGCGGAAACTTACATTTGACATTTGCAATTACTTCACAAAAATGGAAAAGTTTGATATTGGTCAAAAAAGGTATGATACAATTTATAAACATTGTAGGAAAATATATAAACATACAGGTGGACAAGGATAAGGAACATTTAAACGATATCTTAGAAGCAAACATCCAATCCAAGCTGGAATCGATATCAGGCAATAACAAATTTCTAGGTACGTCAATCCTAACACTCCCCCTTTATTTCGTTTTAATGAAAAAACTTATAAGGAAGAATTAGGTAAATTTGTTTTCGTTGAGCATTTATTATTTAATTTTGGAGAAAGATTTGGTTTTAATTCATTTATACAAAAAGCATGTGCTCCACAAGCAAAACGTATTCCTAGAAATTCACTTAAATGAATAATTAAAAATCTTTACAAAAATGAAAAAAAAGATTTGCAAAAATTTTTTATGCAATTTAATGGATGCATGCATATAATTAGTGATATTTGGAGTAATCATTGGCAAATTCATTCTTACATAAGCATAACATGTCATTAGATAAATGACGATTGGAGTATTCAAAAAAGAGTTATTGCATTTAGAGTTTTCGATGGTAAGCATATGACAAATAATATTTATAGAATAATTAGGCAAATTTTAGAAGAATATTATTTGCTTGACAAAATTTTTTCAATTGGTTTTGATAATACCGCGGCAAATACCGCTTCAATTGCTGATTTAGAAAATATTTGTAAACCCGCTTTTGGAGGAAAATTTTTTCACATTATATGTGCTTGTCATGTTTTAAATTTATATGTACAAGATGGTTTGAAAACTCTTGATATTTTTCTTGAATCAATAAAAATGGCGATTCAATTTTTATGGAAACATCCAAAAAAAAAATGAAAGAATGGGATAGATTTTGTAGAGAAAATGACAAAAAGCCAAAAGATTTTCAAGAGATCTTCTAACTCGTTAGAATTCTATTTTCCACTTGCTTGGTGAATCTTTTACATACAAAGATTTATTATGCGCATTCATTTCTAATAATATATCTCATATTAATTTATACCCACAAGAGTGGGGTATTTGCAAAAAACTTTTAGATATTTTAAAGGTTTTTAATGATGCAACTTATACTTTGTCCGGTGTTCATTATCCTACTATGCATTTAGTTTTACTAGAGTGTATTAATATTGTCGGAGTCTTTGAGGAATATGAAAATGATGTTGAATTACAACATACTATAGTAACAATAAAAATGAAGTGGCTATATTATTATAGCGAAATTTTCATTATTTATTTAGTTGCTTGTATTTTTTATCCGCGTTGCAAATTAGATGGTTTAAGTGATTATTTGCATATGTATTATCAATGTTTACATTATGATACGATAAATATTACAACCATACTGAGTGAGGTTAAAAACATAGTAATAGAATTATATAATAAATTTTATACTAAATATAATTTAAGTGATATTGGATCTTCTCAATCTACCAAGGCATAAAGTGAAAGTACGTATAAAATTAGTAGAGGGTACCAACTTTTATTACGTAGACAAAAAAAACAAAATGGAGTAATAGAAAATATCTCTGAATTAGAGATTTATCTAACCGTTTCCTTTGAGTTTACTGAATCCGAAGGTAGTACAGGTTTTTTAATTTTAGATTGGTGAAAAAGGCACGCAAGCCAATACCCAATCCTTGCTCTTATTGCAAAATAAATTTTTGCAACTCCTTGTTCCACAGTTGCGGTTGAACAAGCATTCAGTGCCGGAGGTAATATTTTCGACAAACATCGTTCAAGATTAGTTCCAGAATCAATGGAGGCTCAAGCTTGTGTCGATGATTGGACGAAGGCTCAATATCGACAACAAGAGATAGATCGGAATAATAAATCCGAATTCTTTGACGATGGAGATACCACCGCTACCGGTATCGATATCGGAACGAATAGCGACGACTGAGGGTAAAAGAACTGTTGGAGTTGGCAAATATTTTGGGAACTCTTGTTTCTCATACCGGGCACGCCCACGTGAGCTTAGGGAAATCGAAATATAATCCAACGACATGTTACCCCTGCGCACAGAATGCAGGAGTTCATATAGGCTTAGGTTTTGGAGTCATTTTAGGGCATATATATTGTGCTACTTTTTTTTATAGATCATTGTAACTAATTATAAGGCGCTTAATAATAATTTATTAAATTCAAGCCCTCTCTTTCTCTCTTTTTATCCTCAAATTTGATTACAATTTACATTTTGATTACAATTTATATTAAATAATTCATTATTTCATAATTCATTATTTTTTTATTTCATAATTTATTTTTTAAAATGTTAAATTATGAATCAGAACCAGAACCGGCAGGAACCGAAACCCGAACCAGAACCGGCCCGGAATCGGCTCATAACCGGCCGGTTCATACATGGCCATGAATCGAAACAGCCAGTTTCAAACCGTGGCCATGACTAGGTTAGTGGCAATTCCCGTTTCACCTAGAATATTTATAGACTAAATCAAACTCAAAATGAATCCATTGTTACGCAAAATAAGGGCTTGGGAGATCCCATGCCTAACCGAGGGCTGATGACCCGCCTTTAGACATTACTTCCAAACCTTTCTTTTCTTCAACCACGTGCCACGTCAGGGGGTTGCAACAACTCCTAGTTGCAAATAAAATGCACAAACGGTACAAGAAATGTACTCCTTGCAAGGAGAATAATTGATCTCTTGTAATTTAGGATCCTTAATATAGAACTTGTCATCGTATATTTAAACAGATATAGAGTTGGGTATACATGGTATTTCAACATGGAGCATAACAACATGTCCATTTGCTCGATTGAAGAGAAAGACGCCAATATGGAGACAAGCACTCCCATTCATGCATACCGTGAATAGTAGGCTCAGCAATGGTCCTAATCCAGTACAATGATTTTCGAGGTGGTTTAGCTTGGGAGGCCTCCAATAAAAGCTTCTTAAGAGTAGACAAAAGGCATTTATGGGAAGTAAATGAAGTAGTGATAGTAAATGCAGCCAATTATTATTCTATATCATCAGTGTACCATGTGCATCATGTGTTCATAATTTCATTTGAGTAAAATTTTATGTCTAAGTAGAACCTTCTTTCTCAAAAGAGGACCCCGAGCGATCCTTGAACCTTGTCTCAAATTAGACTTGAAGTGCCCAACCTAATATCAAATAAGACTCTTAGTTTCCTCACCAGCCAAATCTTAATCGACAAGAGTGTGACATTCAAAATTTTCATTGTGGTTGATATTATTTAAGAAAATAAGTTAGTGAGAATTATTGAAAGATATATAATTAGTACAATAATTGTCAATGGGGACCAATACGCTCCTAAATACATATCAAATCATTTTCAAACATTAAAGTTTTACTGAGTTAAAGTGTCCCTATTGCTCTATACATTTTGTTAATAATTTTAGTTGTTTCAAAATAATTTTCTTATCAGCGTTTCAAACTGATACCGATTTCCCTATTTATTTATCGCAATGTAAAGTATCTACCCAAAATAACCTAAAATCTTCATATTTTCAATCTGATGGAAATAGATTCCTAAACATAATGCAAAAATGCGGAAAACGTGCTATTCTATACTTGAATCACCGAACGAACGAAGCATATTACATAAACAAACATACCTTTTTGCCGCAGATTAAATGCACCTATTGTAGCCTTGAGAGAAAGAGCGAACCTTTGATTGTCGAGCAAAGTTGCTTTTTCTCTTTGTTTTTAAGTGAGTGAGAGTTTCTAATAGTGAACAGCAAGCACTTTTAGAACTCACGTAAGTTTTTCTTCTTCTCACTTTTGTTCCCACAAAATAACTGCCATTTGTGATTATTTTCTTTCATAGACTGGGTTATCCCATCATGGGCAGCCTATTTATTCACAAAACCCATCATCTCTCACTCGCACATGGTGAGTTAAACATAATTCTCTCTTTTTTGCAATGTTCATACTAGCAAATAATCCGTGCAACCAGCATACTTCGAGAGCTTGTTGCCATGCTTCTATTAGGAATACATAGCAGCTCAAATTGGGCATAACGTTTCCGAGTAGATATAGTATGTAGTACCCTAGATCAATCAGTCACATTTATATCTCTTTTAATCTCTTTTAGTATCTTGTATATTGTATTTACAACTATGATTTACTCAAAATCATAATTAGTCGACCTGTGAATACAAAAAGAGGATGTGACATCATAAATAAATTGATCTTCCTCTTTTCTTAAACCTCTCTATTTCAATTAAGCTCGCTTTTCTAGAAATGCCCAATTAGATCGAATCTTTCATGACCATTGGCAATACCCTAAGATAACGAACACTGAATAAAAACTTTGAGAATAAGTCAGAGTCGTAAGGGCACTAAATGAGGAACTCATATCCTCAAAAGTCTCACACAGCATAAAGTTGAGATCAAAACTTTTGCCACTCTTATCGATCATCTCATGTATACGTAGTATGGAATACGTATTACAGTATTAACTCCTTTCTCATGGAGCATATGTCTTTACATTCAATACCGTACAGGTGATAGTTGAGGCATATTCAATGTCTAAACTTGAGTTCACATACCTACTCTTCTAAAAAATCTATCAAAACTCACATTTGGCATCAAAAACAGATGAAATAAAATATGTGGACTATTTTACTTTCGAACATAGTAAATATTATGTCCTCATCTTAGCACTTAGTTAAGGCGACATTTATATTTTAAGCTTGAGCACTCGATTATCACCTAGATAATAAGCTTAAAATTGTCTCATCTCTATTTATCACATAGTAAATAGAGACGATTACTCGTATGAGTGGGTTAATCTTATCTATCCAACATACTTTCTTGACATAATACGCTAAGTATTAGGATGCATAAAAAAAACTCATAGGCATTAACAATGATATAACAATTTCATTTAAATGTGAATATTCGAGGAAATTACAATATTCAGTATATCAGTGTCTACGCAGTCCTAAAGATTTTACATGACCATTGAAAATATCTCTAGGAATTGGCTTCGTCATAGAATCTGCTATCATTCTATGCGTAGATATGTACTGTAAGTTCACATCCTTTCGCTCTACCATATCTTTAACAAAATTGTACTTAGTATCTATAATGTTTGGTCTTGCCATAATATTTCGAATCCTTGGTGTATGCTATCGATGCTTGGCTATCACAATTGACTAACAATGAGCTTGCAGCATGCCCAACAACTCCTAAATGATTCAAAAATCTCTTAAGCCAAACTCCCTCTTGTACTGCTGCTGACAGTGCCACGAACTCGGCTTCCATTGTGGATAATGCTATACATGTTTGTTTCTTACTGCTCCAAGATATGACACCATTATTCAATAAGAATGCAAATTCAGAGGTAGATTTCCTTTCATCTAAATCTCCTCTCTAGTCAGCATCTGAGTAGCCTTCAAGTCGTAGATCCTTTCCTTGATAACTCAAAGAATAATCAACGGTACCCTTTAAATACCCCATGATTCCTTTGACGACTTTCCAATATGCTTAACCTGAATTGGATTGGATTGGTATCTACTTACTATTCAAAATGCAAAATATATGTCAGATCTTGTACACATCATAACGTACATTAAACTCCCAACAGCACTAGCATGATGAACACGTTTCATTTGTTCCTTCTCTTGTGGAGTCTTAGGACACAACCTACGGCTCAATTCTTCACCTTTTGCAATAGGAGTATCCATAGGTGTATAATCATGCATACAAAATCATTCAAGAACTATGTTGATATAATTCTCTTGCAAAAGAGACAATAATATCTTGGAACGATCTCTTGAAATCTTAACTCCAAGAATATATGCAGCTTCACCCATATCTTTCATCTCAAAATTGGACGATAACCAACTCTTAATAGTATTAACCAACTTCATATTGCTTCCGGCAATCAGTATGTCATCAACATATAATGATAAGATCACAAATTGATCTTTAGATCCTTTGATATATACGCAATGATCTTCATCAATCATTGTAAAATCATAGGCCACTATGGCATTATGAAAACATGTATACCATTGTCTTAAAGACTACTTAAAGCCATATATCAATCTCAAAAGTCGACATACTTTTTGTTCTTGGCCTTTCACAATAAAGCCAACGGGTTGCTCCATGTAAATTTCTTCTCCTAATTCTCCATTTAGAAAAAGCAGTATTTATATCCATTTGATGTAATTCAAGATCTATACTTGCCACTATTGCCAGAATAAAGCGAATTGAGGTAAATCTCACTACAAAAGAAAAAGTTTCCTCATAATTAATTCCTTCCTCTTGATTATACCATTTCGTCATGAGGCGAGCCTTATATCTTTCTATTGAGCCATCAGTTTTTCGCTTTATTTTAAGAACCCATTTGTTCCCAATAACTTTGCGTCCTTTTGGAAGATCAATCAGTTCCCAAACATGGTTTGACTCAATTTCTTCTTTCATTGCATCTATCCATTTTTCCTTATTAGGGCAACTTAGAGCCTCATTTATATTCCTTAGCTCATCTTCATCTTATGGAGCGATCATGAAAGTTTCCCCTTCAATGTCAAAATGTCGTCGGGGAACACTTTTGCGACTTGTTCGCCGTACAGGAGATTGTACATGTGATACATCATTCTCTATTACGCTCCCACTTGGATTAGATAATGACGGTATCGTCTCATTAAACGGTTGCAATTGAGATTGAGTCAAATTTAATTCCTCACCTTTCACATTGCTCCTACTTCGACGAACTTCATCAATTTCATTATCAAGATCCAAGATTTCAAATAGTGAGCAGTCCTCACCTATTTCGCCCTTCTTAGGAAACTTATTCTCTAAGAATGTGAATCTCGTGATTCAAATTCAGCTATTATGACATTTCAAATTTCGACCCATTTTTTAGATTTATAAAATATGTATTTTGTCACTGCGCTTATAACATAATCTCACCCGGAACTGATCACCCTTGAGTTATTTCTTTTTAAATTAGAGATTTCGCTAGAATCGCACTTGATCAAATTTGACCATTATTTAGAATCGGAACTTTGATGTCGAATTTCTCAAAGTTTCATGACGGATTTAATTGGGCGATATCAATATTATTATAGCCAGCCTCGATATTGCCCGGAGTATGTGAAATGTGAAATTTTAAATTGGTGCGAATTTGAACTAGTAGGCCTTCCTCGTAGTATGTCTTATTTGATTTCTTTTGGCCTTTTTCCTAATTTATAATCAGGTTTTTTCGTGGGTCGTTGGATCATTTTCGAATTTGAATGTGAGATGTTGGATCGCAATCGAGTACGTTGACCTCTCTCTCTCTCTCTCTCTCTCTCTCTCTCTCTCTCTCTCTCTCTCTTCTTTTCTTCCTTTCTTCTTCTTCTTCTTCTTCTTCTTCTTCTTCTTCTTCTTACTCTCTTCCGCCCCTAACTGCTCTAGCTTTCTGCTTGTTGCTCACCGCCCGAGCTCATTGCCGCCCAACCGCCAAGCGCCGCCGTCATCGCCAGCCAGCCCGACCACCGTGCCGCACCGTCCATTCTGCCGCCACCCTGACCTAGCTATCCTCCTCCTCTCCTCCGTAAGCATAGCGCCTTGCTCACATTGTGCCCAACTCGCTACTCGCCTAGCGTTGCCCGATCGCCCGCAACGCCGCCACTAGCCTCGCCGTCCAGCTCGTTGCCTGTCCCGTAGTTTACCCTCAGGCATGACTACCCCTCTCTTCCCCTCCCCCTGCTTTCCTCTCCCCTGATCCGGCTAACCTCCCCCTCCTCTCCACGCCATCACAGTTGCCGCTAGTCGTCGTCGCTAGCTCGCCGGGACCAGCTCGCCGCCGCGCCACCGTCGTCCCAATGTCCCGACGACGACGCAGCTGCCCCCTGCTCTAAACGAGATAGTCATCGATCTCGTCGCCATATTGCCATCATAGCTGCTCGTCGTCACCGCCACCATTCGCTCGTCCCAGCCAACCAGCCAGCTCGCTCGCTGGATTACCCTTGCCCATGGCCGAACACCAAGCCGTGTGCCCAGCCATGGCCAAGCACCCCAACCGTGGCTAAGCGCCTTGCCGGCCATTTTGCCTGTTGCGCCTTCGCCCATGCCAAGTCATAACTGTTCATCCGGGCCATTTTGAGCCCATGTGGATTTTTCCCCGGCCAAACTTAAGTGACTTCCTAAACCCTACTTAATATAATGGGTATTTTTAGACTTGTTTAAGGTGTAATTAGTACCGGTTTAGAGGCTAAACGTGGATTGTGGGAAATTTTTGTATATGTGTAATTGTTAGGCTAAATTGCGATGATTGTGAGGCTTAAATTGTGGTTGATTTATGTGGGTATGATTATCAGATTGTCGTGGCATTTGTGGATGAAATTGACGTTTGATTGGGCCGACTTGAATGTTGGATTGGTGGACTAGTGCGATGAGCTCGTGACTTGAATTGTGTGGCATGTGTGCATGTGAGAACGAAGTTGAGAAGTGTTGACGGTGATCCTTGAAAGGAAAGTTTGACCTGGGACGTGTTGACGGCGGTCATTGGAAATTGATTAAATTTTATGGCATATGTGCATGTAAGAATGGACTTGAGACATGTTAATAGTGGTCTGCGAAAGGAAAGTTAGACCTGGGACTTGTTGATGGCGGTCATTGAAAATTGATTGAATTGTGTGGCTTGTGTGCCTATGAGAACGGACTTGAGACGTGTTGACGGTAGTCTGTGAAAGGAAAGTTAGACTTAAAGCGTGTTAACGTGGGTCATAGGAAAGAAAGAAATGTCCTGAGGCGTGATTACGCGAGACCGAGCTTGGATTGATCGGAGGGCTGACCTGAGGAGTGTTTACGCAAGTCGTGAGAAAATATGAAATGTCCAATAAAGACAGAGCCCGAATTGATCGGAGGGCTAGCCTGAGACGTGTTGACGCGGGTCATGGAAAGTGGCCGGGCACACATGCGAAATGTGCTTGATTGAATTGGGTGAACGTACGTGAGTATGTGCTTGTATGATTTAGATATGTTCATGTGATTTTATTGCATTATAGTGATTTAACTAATATGCAAGATTGGCACATAGTTCAAGATGAGGTAAGTTTGTTGTGTTGATTCGATTGTATGGGCTAGTGGATTACATGTTAGACTCGTCTGGGTACGCATTGGCCTAGGTGGGGTATAGGTTGTCTACCTATTAAGATTTATTCTCATTGTTGTAGTGCAAACAATTTCAGATTCGCATCCGTGATTGATTTAGAGATGTCGCTAGAGTACCTCAGGGATCGAGGATGGGACAAGTTACCCTGTCTTTTAAGCGCCCCATTTTGTAGAGGAGATAAGTTTGACAATCACCGCCCCTTTTGATGAATGTGATTTGAAGTTAGTGGCCTAGAAGGTTGTGGTGTAAATGAAGGTTATAAACCTATGCCAAGTATATGTTATGAGTTTATTGATTTGTGCATGTACTATCCCGGTGTCATTATTAATTGTCTAGGTTATTTAAATTTTGTTTCCGCTTGCGCACAACCTTGGGTGTTTCGTTTAGGTCGGCGACACATCCTAGGACATCGTGTTCAATACGGCCATCGAAGGGATGTCGCGAGCACGTTGGGGTTCGGGGCGTGACAGTTATACTCCCACTTTCTTGCTCACCTATAAACACATACCCTTTTGAGTGCTCTGAGTATCTTATGAAATTACTCTTCTTGCCTCTAGGACCCAGTTTCTCATATTTATGAGAGGGCTCATGAGTATAAGCAGCACAATCCCAAGATTTAAGAAAACTTAAATTAGGTTTTCTACATGTCCATAACTTATACGGAATAGAAGTAACTGATTCAAAAGGCAGACGGTTAAGTACATAGGCAGCAATTAACAATGCATCACCCCAAAGGCAGCAGTTTACCTTCTTTGGCTCACCACAATCATAAGCAAAGTGGCCTTTCTTGCTACAGTTGTAACATTTCACCCTCGATATCTTCTTAACAAAAAAAAAATGCTTTCCTTTATATTATTGATTAAATGTTGGTTTCTTACCTGAAGAACTTACTCCATTGCCTTTCCACTTCATGAACCTTTCGACGTGCTTGCGCTTGGAGCCCGAAGCCCCATGTGAGCTAGAACCAGCATAATGATGTCGATTTCTGGTTTCGCCGCCATAAGGCGACCTCTTCTAACTCAAGATGGCTCATGGCATCTTTAAAGGTATTGATGTTTTCATTATGGGTCAGGTGCACCTTCATGTGCTCCCAGCTTTAAGGCAAGGAACGGATCACTGCTTGCACTTGCTATTCATTAGTCAGAATGTGTCTAGCATCCTTCAGCTCAATGATCATGTTCGACATCTTTCTCATGTGTTGTTTCATGGACTGACCATGAGATTTCTTATATAAGTCAAATCTTATAGTAAGCTATCTTAGCTTGGTCATCAATATATGACCAAATCTTGCTGCTAATGCTTCCCACATTTCCTTGGCATTCTCAAAATGCCTAAACTCTCATATGATATCATTCTCCATGCTACTCGACAACGTGATGCGAGCAATCGAGTTATTCTTCTTCCATGCAGCAATTGCATCTCTGTCTCTCTTATATTGTGCAGAGTTCCCATCCTCAAGTTTTTCCATAAGTTGGTTAAGAGCTTCTAGTGCTTCTTGTTCTTCTAGTACATATTAGATTTTCATGTTCCATATTTCATGATTTTCAACATTCAATTTCTCTCATTTGTTCAATTCAGCCACTATGTCCTTAGTTGCTAAAGCCATGGTATCTGAACATTTTAGACATATAGCACAAATTATTAATGACACTCATTTATGCATCAATTTTACACAAACTGATTTTATTAATGAGTAATTTCACATAGTTTTTATATTCGAAAGTTCACTATGTTCCCAATCATCATCTAAAAACCTAATGTGAAATTATCGTTAATATAATCATTAAAATAAAATTACATCCTTTAAAGTTACTAAAACTTTTAGAACTCCCACTCAATCACATGATATTAATAAGACAGATATTATAATATAATAGTACCATAAAGTATTCATAACAAAAAATATCCATCAACATCTATTCATTAAAAATTATTTACATGAGGAACAAATCCATCATAGGAAAGAAACATGAATACCAACACAAATAGTAATATCCACCTAGGATATCTAAAACCAAACTAAAATAAAATAAAAAAAATCAACGGTTTATCAATTTCCTATACACAGGAAAAGATTTATTAAATTTCTTAGAGAATCCAATCTTCTTCTCCATGGCGGATATCCAAGAAAAGACTGTTGGGTATCCCTTAGGCTTTCTCCATGGCGCATTCATTCTTCGCCAAGTTGTATTCATCCCTAGAGTCAAAGTCTTTGTTGCCTCAATCCTATAATATTCTCTCACACAATCCATTGCAAGTTTTTTGTAGGCTGAGACCACGTTGACCTCCCATAGTTAATGCAACACATGTTTCCATTAAGATGGAAGAGTGTTGATCAGAACATTCAACTTTTCAAAGTCCGGTATATAATAACCATTCCAGATGATTTTCTGTATCATCTTATTGACCTTGATGACGTGATTCTCCAAATCACCATTTTCCCATCGATAAGCATCTAACTCAGTTCTCAACGCTACAAGTCTTGCCTTTTGTTTAAGCATCCTAGCCATAATAGGGGTTTGAAATCTTCGTACCATCTTTCCTGCAACAAATGTAGAAAAAATCAAAGGATTACTTTTTAATTCATGATACTATATTGCAAGAAACACATTCTGCCCCCCTTCAGCTTTTCTTTTTTTTGGTGTTCAACGCCTATCAACGATGGTCAACACCGATCAATGTTGGTCAATAGTCAATGAATAACCGGGTCAGCAGGGTTGGGTCACGGGTCAAAAATCGAGTCGGATCAGGTCAGGCCGGGCCAAGCCTTTCGGCCGAGAAGAAAAAATAACCGGCATAGCTGACGTTAGTGTGACGTCAGCCAAGCCCACATGCGCACAGCAGGGTCAGGTCACGAATCAGCAACCGCTGCGCACATGCCGACGAAGCCGCCGCTTGCGGTCACACGTGGAGGCGCGTCCAACCTCCCCCAACGATGTGCCACTAGTCACTTTGCTCGTCTCGACGAGCACTATGACCCTACTCTTTCAAAAATAAATTTTGATGCACAAAAATTGAGAAACGGCCTCGAACAGTACGGTCAGGTGTCGGTTTTTCGTACCCAAGCGTTCGTCAGCGCCGTTTCATGAATTCCGGCCAACATTCCATTTTATAAACACATTAAACAATCAGGAAACAAGAACGCTCGCTCTGATACCAATAATGGAAACAGATTCCTAAACATAATGCAAAAACACGGAAAACGTGCTCATTCTATACTTGAATCACCGATCGAACGAAGCATATTATGTAAACGAACATACCTTTTTGCCACAAATTAAATGCACCTTTTGCAGCCTCAAGAGAGAGAACAATCCTTCGATTGTCAAGTAAAATCGCTTTTTCTCTTTGTTTTCAAGTGAGTGAGAGTTTCTGATAGTGAACAACAGGCACTTTTAGAACTCACATAAGTTTTTCTTCTTCTCACTTTTGTTCCCACAAAATAACTCTTTCATGGGCTGGGTTAGCCCATCATGGGTAGCCCATTTATTCACGAAACCCATCACAATCAAACCATTCCATTTGTCGCTATTTTAGCTTAGACAAATGTCTTAAGTCTCATCTTATTTTATTCCACATGCCTTAATTGAATCCATTGAACCTAGTTCTTATGGCTTCATGCATTACATTCTATTTTTAACCCTAATAACTTTATATCTAATATTAGCTCTAGTTAATTGACATTATTATTTTTAACCTAAGCTAATAAATGTGACTTCAAAGTACTCTTCAATATAGAATAAATGTGGAAGACAAGAGATTAAAAACATTTTCGCTTCCTCTTGGGCATGGAACTCCATTTTCTTCACAAATTCAAGTTCAAAAACTTTTCTATTTCACTCTCTTTCAACACAATCAAAGTCCAAACTCTCACTTTCAATCTAGTATCTTACAAGGTATATTCACAAAATTCCCTTTCTTTTTATCAAATTAGTTTTGTTGTTTTCTAAAGAACGAGACTTGTTAATTCTAGTATTTACTTTGATTTTAAGGTGATTAAAGATTTGCTATTTCACTCTAGGTAAGCAAAAACTCTAATGACTAAGTTAGAATGATCTATTTAGTACTCTTGAGATTGGTTGATTGATTGTTTGTTCATTTAGTTTAGATTACTCTATGTGTGATTAAGTCTCAATAATTGCATGTTAAGTTATTGTGATTATTGGACTTGAATTAAAAAGCTTTCCTCATGCCTAGGATGTCTTTGGGAGATTACTAAAAAGTTTTGTTGAATTTTGAATAAGACAAATGTGACAATGGTAAAACTAGGCATATAGAGGGTATCTTGGTAAATTTTTTGACAAGGTTAAGGGCAATTTAGAAATTTACAAAAGTGAGATTAATTAAAGGAAATCAAACCAGTTAAAAAGATGATTTAGAAGCTTTAGGGGCACATTTGTAATTTCAAACAAGTTGAGGGATAAATTTGCAAAACTGAAAGTTTTAGGGACTGTTCACAACTTATGGAACCTTATTATGATAGGTAATTAAGTTATTTTTAGAGCTAATTGCTTAATCTAGGCATTTGCGACATCATGATTCTGGCTCACCTATTTTAATGCGTAGAGAATAACATTTGGAAATATTATTTCGCAATGGCTATTGAGGAATAGTCTTTGGATGATTAATTCATGTTTTATCTACCTTTCTTTTGTGAATTATCGATTTTGCAATGATTGTGATTTTGAGGTGCACGAGCTTTATATAATTTATGTTGATGTGACGTGAAATCTAGTGGGCCTAGTGATGGTGGCGCCTTGCATTTTTGGCTCATGGTGTTTATTAGTAAGTAAAAATGGTTCGGTAGAAATATCGTAAATTTTGAAAATTATAGAGGTATTTTTGGGAAAAGGGCCATTTATAAGTCAAACTTTATTTTCCTTTGGAATTCGGCCAAACCCCATCTCTCTTCTCTTTCTTCGATTCTTATCTTGCTTTATTGAAGAAGCATTAAGTCCAATTATGCGTAAGCAATGATAACTTATGGGCTAAAGTCTTTCTTCTCTTTTCTTCTCTCTTTCTCTCTCTCACGCCGACCTCTCTCCCTCTTCACCTTCATTTCTTTTGTCTTGTCTCAATTGATAATCTTTGAAGTCCATATGTTGCATTAAATAATATTTGGAGTTGCATTGATTGAGAATGACGATGAATCTTGACTTTATGGCTTTCTTCTTTCTATCTTTCTTCTTTTTCTCTTTCTCCTTCATTTCTTTTCCTCCACCAACCGAACTGCCTTTCTCCACCGTGCTCTCTCTTTACTCTCGTTTTGTCATCATTTGTCTTCTTAAGATTTTGCTTATTTCTTCTTTGTTGAAGCTTGAGTTCCAGCATACCTCGAGAAAGAAGAAGGACAAAGCTTTACGATCGCATCTAAGGCAAGTATTCTTGTCATTTCTCTTCATTTCAACTATTTATGTTATGATTAGAGGTGGAGCTTGGATTGTACGTTGTACGTAAAGCTGACCGATAGTCGCACAAAACTCATGAACTTTGGTGGAAGCTTCGAAATGAAGTGGTTTGTGACAACAAGGTTGTTTACTTTAAAGACGGAGGAAAAATGTCATTTTTCATTGGTTCGGAAATTCTGACGGTAGCCATTCATGTTGATGATTCGGCTAGTGCTAATTTGGAGGAAGTGAAAATACTTTTTTCGTAGTTAAATCGGCACAATGAGGTCATGTAGTGGTTCTGTACGCGAGTGACGAACGTGATTTGCTTTGTATGGCTGACTTTTATTGCTTACATGCCTTTTACAACTTTTCATATATCTTGTGAGTTAGTTGTGATGAACTCAATAATGTGATGAACACCAAAAAAATTTCCGTGGTGACGAGATTGAAACGATGCAGCCAGTGGTGTAGCCATGGATGCTCTGAATAATTATTATTTCGACTATTGTCGATTGTATCTTATTTACGATATTGATATAACAATTGTCGAGTATTGAAGTTAACATGTCGCATTTCCGTCATGTCATCCATATACATTACATTGTGAGGATTACGGTGAGGACCATCGGCTGGAGTACCAATGATGCCCCGTGGGAGCCAGCGAGGGAATTCAGGAAGCTCAAGGTCATTATACCCTAACGCCGTGCTGTGTGATCTCGGTGATAGATGTGCAAGTAAGTTGCATATCCTCAAAGTAGAAGCGAGACACCTGTTGCTATAGGGTCTGCAAAAGATTGATTCTTAAAATCGATGGTTACGAATGAAAGTGGCATTCGCAGGGAATTCATAAGCATATCATATGCATTCTAATATACATATTATCATTATTCATATCATGATGGAAATCAATGATCTCGTGGTAGATTCTTTAATTGTGATATAACTATTTGAATAGAATAGTTATGGCTTGATTTACTTGATGGGTTTATCTCACCATTATTGCTTTTCATGTTTTTCAAACTATTAGCATGGCGTTCCATCCACCCACTGGACTTATCTCCACATATGGTCCGATACTAGATATCGAGGGATCATTCGTTGAGCGTCCCGGTCCCATCGTACCTGGAGTGGTGTAAGAATGCCATTCGACCATTATCTGGGTCGACTGCTTTATCCCCTTAGGACAAATGCCATTTCGTTTCATATCAGACTACTTCCGCATAGGTGGTCGCCTATTTGGACCTGTTCCCTTCCCTTGCGAGATTGTGAGGAGGTTCTCGGCCAGTGGTTGATCAGGCCAAGTGTTGATGTAGCAGCCCCTTTTTGTTTGAGCTGGATTATGGCTGCTGGCAGGTAGTCTCCTAGGGCTTTTGTATGGCAGCTTTAAGACAAGCATGGATGTGACATTTTGTAGCTGGTGGAAGGAGTAGACTAGATCCTTGTTTTCCAGTTGTCTCCTTTGTAATGTAAATATAAATCACCTAAAGAAAAAGATAAATAAGAGCTATCTGTTATGTTTCTTATGATATATCTTATTTACATTTTCGTCTTCCGCTTACATTTTTAATCAAATTAGATAATTAAGCCATAGAGTTTTTATGACGGCCTAGGACATCATGGCTCAAGTTGGTATCATCACATAGACGACATGTCAACTATGCAAAAATTGGAGCTAACTGTATAATTAATTAATTATGTGGGCTGTTTTGAAATTCTTATAAAATATTTGGTGTGTCTATAGTCTAAATAAAATTTTAGTATGTCTTAGATAACAAAAGAATAGCCTTTGGTGTTTAATTTAATTGATATGGCTTGGTTGGTTGAAAACCAAAAGTTAGGGGCTAAATTATAAAATGAGAAATTTTACTAGGGCAATGACCTAATTCTAAAAATTTGAAACTTTAGTAAATAATCCTTGATCTTTGTGGTAAAAAGTGAACTTAATCTAGGGTGGTTTAAAAAAATAAATAAAAATGAAATTATATGAGTTGCTTAGATTATGGAGTAGTAGTGTCTAATGCTAAATGTATATCAAGAATACATGAACTTACAAATTTTCTCTACCAAATGATGTTGAATTGGTGAAAAGAAAAAGAAGGTTGATCTGTCAAAATGTACGTGATGAATCGATTGTCATGGTGTATACGGGGAATGCCAAGAGATTAACGTGTTGTTATCTGCAATTGTAGATATTGAAAAACATGTGGCATTTATCATGTTATAATTAATTGCATATGTCTTTGATACCACGCGATTAAAACCATTGTCACGGCCTATTCACCACCTTGCAATTCTCTTGTATGAATATGTGTATGAAACTCTGAAGTTAGCAAGATATTCTATCATATGTAACTGTTCTCTACAAGCTTGAAATGACATTAAATTCTATGATGACATGGCTCGTGTAGTCATGGTATGACATGACATGTACAACCATGGTATGTGTTAAGAAATGGTCGATATTATGCGCATGTACAATGGTGTATTAATCCTCACTAGTAGAAGACACCCGTGATGTATGATTTCATTCCCCATGCGTTAGTGATGATGATGCCTCGTTAGTCGTATTGCCTCGTGAATCCAAATGGTAATGCCCAGTGATGAATATGAACTCATGTGTAAATCAATGAGATATTATGTGATATTTGTGATATATAATAAGTCATCCGCTTGCACATGACTGATCAATCGAGAAAAGTGTCAAAAAAGTCATAAACCTTTTGCATTTATGTCAATTTAGTCCTAAACGTTTTTTGGTGTTAATACAGTCATAAACCTTTTGCATTGATGTCAATTTAGTCCTAAACCTTTTTTTATGTCAATTCAGTCCTAAACCTTTTGTATTGGTACCAATTCAGTCCTAATCATTTTTTGGTGTCAATTCAATCCTAAACTTTTTGCATTTGTATCAATTCATGCTTTCGACTAATAGATATTCACGTGTCAAAGGACTAAAGTGGTACAAATGCAAAAGATTTAGGATTGAATTGACACCAATGCAAAAGGTTTAGGACTGAATTGGCATCAAAAAAAGGTTTAGGACTCAATTGACACCAAAAAAAAAAAAAGTTTAGGACTAAATTCGCACAAATGCAAAGGTTTAGGACTTTTTTTACACTTTTCCCTTGATTGATCTTATGCAAGGTTGTTGATGTTTCATCGACTTATTATGATAGGAAAGATAGTTTACTCGTGCACTCATCATATATGATTGTTTTGTATTGTCTTGAACTCACAATTATTGTTGATACTAGGTTGAGTAATAAGTAAATGTCCTACCTTAGACTTAGAAATTTCGTTTACTAAACTTTGGCTCACTTCTTTATTTTTCAAATATGTGAATGGATCCCCCACTGCCACTGCTTTCTAGAGCTCCCATGCATTTCGATTATGTTTTTAAGGATATGCTTATACGTGGATCACCGGTAGTATATACTAAGTATATTTCCACTGTAGGGTTGATGTAGGGCTTTTAGAGTGAATTCCCCCATTGAATTGTTGCTCGGTACATGAACATCGAGGATGAACTAGTTAGACCATTGAGGGGTTTCGATAGCGACGGCAACAAGACGTGGGCGAAGTTGTTGACCCGTAACAAGTAGCTTGACTTTTGTACGAGCAGGCTTTTGAGTAGGAGTATAATGTTGAAGTAATGTGACCCTGACCCTTCCCAGGAGTTATGTGTTTTGTATTTTGCTTGGACGTTGTATCGTAATACTTGTGTTAATATATATATAAAAAAAAAGGATGCATATGTATTCTATTAAACTCATGTAATCGTTTTATATGGAATATTGTGAATATTTCAATGTGCTTTCGCATGCTCATAATAATTAGTAAGTAATAATCGAAAAAGACACATGTCATAAATGATATTATGGGGCATCACATGGCAAGCCCATGTATTTCACGTGCATCTCATGTGCTTCTTTTGTGTATCTTACATAAGATGTGCAGGCTTGCCAACGTGTGAGATTTGGCACGAGAAATTGAGGTTATTCAACGCACTCGACTAATTCTGATCTTAAAATTTGGTCGGGCATTGCAAAAAGAATTGGCCCAGCAGCAAGAGACTCCCGTGAACTTGCGTGGCAAACATAAGCCACTCGACTCATGAAATTAGAATATGCGCACTACCTCTTCCTAATGTCCATTTCCTCGGTCAATTCTGAAAGATGTTTATGTGACTCTTTCGGTTTTAAGCATTCTCGTCGATACATAGTACGATTTGATCTCTCCAAAAGAAGAAAAAATGGAATGGTAATTTGGGCCACCCTCTGGTGTTCTTGAATTTTACCATGCTTCGCTTCAGAAAATTGACAGTCGGTAAGACAATTCTGTTATTGCGGCAAATACTGTGTTTGAACCTCTGGTGGAAAAGGACTATGATACTAGTTCTTATCTGGGTTGCCTTCCTGCTTCTTCAGGGCATCAAGGCAAGTGATCTCTCTCACGTATTCTTACTTTTGAGCATTTTCTGATCATTATATGCTCTCGTCGTTTGCAGAATAACATAGCAGTATGGAGTGCACGCCTGCATGGTACTGGTTGCTTTTCTGCTTGCACGTACATAAAAAACAGAACAAATCCACTTCCCTAACGATTACATCGCTATAATTTTCCTGAATAAAACTTGCCATGTCTTAAATCTTTTGTTTCTCCAACAGTTCCCAATCGCAATAGCTGTATTTGGATATGAAGCAGTGAAATTGTACAGAGAGCACAAGAAGCCTATGTGCACCGCTAACACCATAGCCATATGCAAGGCCACGATCCAGTGGACCGCAGTGCACATTGCATTCTGCGTGTGCTCTACGGCATCTAGGGAGGCTGCGTTGTTGGTCTTCTGGGTTCAGGCGGCGGATTCATTCTAGGGCCGTATCTCCTCAAAAGATTGGAGTCATTCCTCAGGTATATATGATGGATACCTATCCAGTCTTTCTTTAACGAGAAAAGTTCAATTAGATATCGTTGCCTTAACTATCAGTCAAATGTTGTGATCAGCAATCATCCGTGAGAGTGCAAACAATTGGCTATTTAATTTATGCAGCAGGAGCTTTCTGTTTTGTTGGTCAGAAATAAAGTTTTGTTCAAACGCTTCATCTTCCAGAAGTTGATAAAATGCATGCATCACACGATGATAAACTACACATTCAGGTGTACATCAAGTGGGCATCCTAAATGATATAATATTTTGAATTTGCTCATTGATTACTGCAGTTTCGCCTTGATCAAAGAAAGGAATATAGTAAATCTTCCGAATTTGAGATCCTGGAGTGTGCTTTCCGCACAACTCTCTACCCACTTAACTCTGGAGCTTGTTCTCGTTTTACAGGTAGCTAGTGCGACGGCAACGTATGTCATGATTTTCTCTGTCATCCTTGTCTGTGGCGGTCTCCTACATGCTTAAGATATTTCCCACTCCCTTCTGTAGGACTCTCCAACTTGCACTCCTCTTAGTTTGTTTCTAGTTCAGCACCCAACAAGACGAAAATCAGTATTCCAGTCGACGTTGAACCATGATTTTCGGGTCATCCTTTTTTGCCCTTTTGCAGCGTTGTGTCTTGTGAATGTTTCAATATTGGCCAGTCTCTTGGGACAATTCTATGTGAGTAAACTGATAAACGATCATGAGATGAGCTTCCCTCATCGTATTCATCCTGTCTGGTGTCAATTTTGCTCGTGCTCTCTCCATGGGTAATCCCACTCCTCCCTGGCCTTCTCTATCGTTAGAATTGAAACTTCTAAATACGTTTCACCACCTCTTTTGCGGATAGAATCTGTTATCTTTCCGTTATTCATGTAGTGGTTTTGTCTCTTTTATTGCTTTGCAGGGGTAATTGGCATCGAGAAGAGCATTGTGATGATTGATAATCATGAGTTCATGAGATTTTTCAGCTTTTGCAGTAGCCATTGAATAGGGTGGAATTTGTGAAGAATGCCTTTCGACACATTGTAGTATTTGTCAATATACGCGCAGTTTTAGGTTCTGCCTCACATGGGAACAAAGTCGGATGATTTTTCAAGCCTTACATCTCACACTACCAGTCACATGGCCTCATCATCATCATCATCATCATCTCTCTCTCTCTCTCTCTCTCTCTCTCTCTCTCTCTTAAAAAGTCAAACAAATATAGGTAAAAAACATATTGAGATTGGAACTTAAAAGGGTGTGACACTAATACCTGGGTAACAATCTCTTTTTACCGTGCAAGAAGAATCCATTTATGAGCCTATGGAAGCAAAACCAAGTAAAGCAGACCAGGAACAAGGAACTGTCTAACTAAGAAGTTTCAATATGTCATTCCCTCACTAGAGATTGGCTCAATCCAAGCTTCAAGCCATCAGAAAAAGGGCTTTGGCATAAGCCACCGATGTTGCTTCTAGATCTACTTTGACAATCCTCGTGAGATTAAACAGCTAAAACAGACACCAAAGAACAGAGGACCATTTCCCCTCAGATATCATCGAATCGTAAAACAGATATAACTCTGATTTGCAATGACTATTGAATGTACTACATATCCAACAGCGCTGCAGAGGAAGACAGCCGAGGCTTACATCATACCAGAGGACACCTCGCTAAAGGACCTTCCATATGATCAAAATTCATTACGCATGAACAGCATAACTGATACGCTTATATCAAGGTCATCTCTCAGTCACGCATTTTTTAGCAAACAAATGGTTAATAAGTTCTGAGACTTCAATCATACATATTTTAGGCTTTTGTAAGTAGGTCTCATGCAATCAAACAAGTTGATGGCCAAACATGGATGTTTTCACCAAGCTTTAGTGAAATTAGACCGTTGCATTAATTAACAACCCTAAAAAAAATTCCAGTTGAATTAGGAGTCTTCTTTTTTCTAGCTAAGGATTCTTCTCCTAGTTTTTTTGGTCGAACTTCTTCTAGTTGACTTAGTAGAATCTCTAGAGAGTTATGTCCCTATATTCTACTTGAAGTAGGATTTATGCTTCTTAAGGTTTTATATTTCAAGTTGGCGTAGAAATTTAGAAGAGTCTATGCATGTGTTTTTAGTTCTTCCGATTCAGTAGTGAGTGAAGACTATTATTTTAGCAATTTTTGCTTTGAATTGTGTAATGCAACTCTCTGCTTAATATGATTCTTTTTTTAATCCCAGGATGTGATGTGTATGGAGCTTTTAGGCGCAAAACCTAAAGTAACTTACTGGTTTTGAAGTATAGTTCATTGTGATTTATCTTCAAGTTATCAAGTTAGCTTACTTCTTTGGGACTCGTCCTGCATGAAGGTCTCATTAGACTTATCTCTCAAGAGTCTACGCAGAAGTACTGACAAGTAGGTCTAATCACATTAACTCTTGGTCCAAGCTGCACGATATGAACTAGTGCTCAGGTGCTAAACCTCGCAAGCAAAAGTTGCAGCGTCCATCACCTCATATCTCCTCTAATGATCATACCTATTGCATGAGAATAAGGAAACTTGCAAGCCCTGCAAAATTTTATCAGCCAGCGGAACCATGCAGGGATTTCCCATTCAATTATCTAGAAGAAGGTGGCATAAAAATAACACACAATTCTTGTTCTGACAAGTTCACTATTTGTTACAAAGTTCATCTCCACTACCGTAAAGCTTTCCACTCTTAAAAGAAGGGACGGAAGAAAAGGAATGTACCTTTGTATTCCTCTATCCTTCCCACGCTAGTCCGATGTCATTCCACATAGTGCTTTGCTTCTTCCTACTTCATTTTTCAACCTTTCTCACCGATTTCACATTTCAATTAAGCCAGCCAGATAGGTTAACTGAAGAAAATATGCTCAAGCAAGTACAATGTTCCCAGTCCATGAAGGCACAGACCAATCAACAAAGATAGAGCTTGCACATGATAAGAGTTTACTTCACATCTCTAGTATTCGACATTTATATTCTAATCTGCTAGCTCTTTGGAATAGTTTGTGATATTTTAGGCTCGTATCTACTTCAAGAGTAACACAAAAGTTGGTATATCAAGTACACTAGTTAAAGGGAAAATAATTGCCATCATTAGAACTCAAAATTTTTTAAATTACCAATCAGTCCAATTTCAACAACGGTGTGGGGTACAAAAATTGCATTAACTTTTCATTACATCGGGCAAGTCAGCAGATAGCAAAGGCTACACTGACCTGTTACACATGAAAGAATGGTACATGACGCCACATAATTTTGCCTGAGAAAGTGATGCTTGGAAAATTCAAGTCTCATCTTTTGCAGTCAACAAGCTTCCAAGTCTCATCTTTTGCAGTCAAGAAGCTTGAAATTCACCTGCATTAGGACTTGATCTTATCTATCCGCAGGACAAAAATGTACATCAAAGGCAAAAAAATACTGAGGACTTCTACAAGAAGATCACAGTAATTCAGAACACTGTATGAGGAAAAGCACCTAAAAATAAATAATACAAAAACAAACATCCTACCTAGATGAACTAACTGTGGCTGCCTTTGGGGCTTTACCTCCAGATGGGGAATCTTCGATGGATCGAGAATCAGAATTGATGGCAATATTTCGTACACCAACTTCCACCGCCTCACTATCATCCTTCTCCTTGGTAAATTTCTCTGAATTGACAACGTCAGTCACCTGATTTTGATTGGAAGGAACAGAAGGCTCCAGCAAACGAGGGCCCGCATTAATCCACGGATGTAGAAGGCATTGCGCAGCAGTTGGTCGCTTCTCAGGAACAAAGTCCAGGATGGGAATTAGGAAGTCGGTCATTTCATCAGCATCTTGCTGATTAAATTCATATTTCTCAAGAAGAACCTTGTTCAATGGCCAGAACCGCAACCTCCGGATATGTCTCAAGTCACCATATCTATTAAAGAAGTCTCTAGAGTACCGACCACCAAGAGCAATCTAATATTGGACACAATGCAACGCATTAGATACAATGTGTCTGTGAACATAGGATATTCACAGAGAGACACTCTCACCTTGCGAGGCATCATTCCTAGGAGCTCCATCATCAATGCCAAGTGATCCTAAAACAGATTATTTAGCATCAACTTAAGTGAACATATACTCCAAATTTATCCGTTAGCTTAGCTGAAAACAAACTAGGATGGTCAAAATTCTATAGCTACAATACTCCACATTCTTGTTCATCTTTTGAGGATAAGAATCTATTAGATAATGCAGAGAGGTTATGGAATTCATCATTACCAACAAATCTCAAGGAGAAAATTGCTGAAATGAACGCATTTACCATAAGAAGGAAAGCAATCTCATTAGCAGAAAAATGCATGCCCCTCAAATAATTCAGTCTAATCCTTTTCTGAAGCATACATATGGCTGTATATATTTCAATGAAAAACGCATACGATAAGTCCAACTCATTTATTATGAAGAAATGATACACATCTTCACTCGAGTTCCCTCCTTAATGAATATTTAGGTTGTTAGGCAACCCAAAAGCATCTAGAAGAGCTTTTTTTCTTCGAGAGACGTTGCGTATGTAATTCTAACAGTCGGCAAAAATGGTCTCTGCTTCATGGGAAAATTAAAGTTTTTGTGCGTATGACATTATTTAAGGTACTTAACCAATAACATGCTAAATCAACAATAGCAATGTCATCCAATGATTTTCTGAACCTTCAGAACAAAGGACGATTATTTGCAGCATGCAAATGGAGAGACAGGAAGTCAATGTCTCTGATGAACAAAAGATCTGCAAATAAATGTAAATAGTTCCAGACGATGCCATACCTCATCCCTATCAAAGTTGTCACCGCTGTGAGGATCAAATAGTACATCACCAGTGGCAAGCTCGAAGCAAATACAAGCAAAAGACCAAAGATCAGCTGAAGTAGAATACTTTGATCCAAGTATAACCTCCGGACACCTGTACTGTCTTGTTTGGATGTCATTTGTAAACTGTTTGTAAGTCCAACATGCATTGCCAAAGTCGACCAACTTGCATGTCAGGTCTACAGATGCAAGCAGCTTCTGCCTCACGGAGCGATTACCCCTCTTATTACCTCGCGTGCCAGAATCCTTTATTCCACCGGCCTCTGTCAATTTTGAAGGACTAATGGGTTGATCATCATTAGCCCCCAAGTCGGATTTTGTGTTCTGACAAATATCGTTTGCAGCAGACGTTTCAGCAGTCAACTCAGCTTCCACAGAAACTTTTTTCTCAACACAGACCTGAGCAGCTCTCTTTGCCTTTTGTCTGATCTTTTTCTTCTGATTCTTAGTCAGACTCCCGTTCAAAGCTCTAACATCTTTACCAACCCCAGCAATGGAAACATTATTTTCCTTACTGTTAGGAAGGATGAGAGGAGCACCCGACTTTCTGGGATCCTTCAATGGGTCAATCATTGCCAGCAACAAAATGTTCTCCGGCTTCAGATCAGTGTGTATGATGGACAGCTGCCTATGCAAGTAATCCAAACCCACCAAGACATGAAAACAAATTTCCTTTACCATATGAAGAGGAAGTCCACGGTAATCAGTGTACTTAATGAGAGTCAAAAGATTGTCCCCCAAGTACTCAAAAACCATACAGACATGCTGTCCATTTGGACCTGAATGCTTAAAGTGGTCCAACAGTTTCACCACGCATTTGTTATCATCCAGGTCTCCTTCCGCGATCTGTTGCAAGATTGTTATCTCATCCATGGCAGCCTCAGTGTAGTGCTGAGCGCTCTTTTGCACTTTCAGAGCGACATACCACTGGCATTTCCAACAATTTGGGGAAGAAAAGGCAGAAAGATAAGAACCATTCATCAGAAAATTCAAATCTGTTGGCTAAACAGGACCTAAAGGAGCAGGGACAAGAAATTATGAACAATAGCGGTGCCACAGGTGTACTTGCTGGGAAAATATGGGGAAAACTCAAGTTTCAACAGAGCACATAGCATATGAGGAACTCATTCTCCAAGCAATAATGTCCAATTACATTAATTTCTTCAGTCTCCAATCTAGTTTCCTCCCCCTAACCTGTTGCAATCTTCACTAGCAGACGTAAACCAAACACACGCACGCACGCACGCGCACAAAAATCACTTCGTTTCACTATCAAGTATCTAACTTTACTTCAGTCCGTGTCATTCGCCGACTCCCTTAGAAACGCAGCAAAGCACACGAAACAAGTACATGTCGCCATTTCACCTACGGGAGAGAGAGAGAGAGAGAGAGAGAGAGAGACGTACGGAACTCTGCGTGTCCCAAGCGAGCCAGACGGTGGAGAAATGGCCCCAGCCGAGCTTTCCCTGGACGACGTACCGGCCGCCCTTGAAGGCGTCCCCGATCCGGACCGCGTGGTAACCCCCGCGCCTGTAGTCCTCCGTCCCTTCGTCCTCCGAGGTATAGCAGTCGTCGCTGCTCTCGCAGCTCCGGTCCTCGACCTCCTCCTCCTCCTCCTCGTCCTCATCCTGATGCTGCTGCCGCCGCCTCTCCTGCTTCTCCGCCATTCCCCCGCTCCCCCCCTTCCACAGAAACCAGAAAATCCCAACAAAAAAAAAAAAAAAACACGGCAGTCACAATCGAGAAACCCCTCCTCGGCGATTCCGGTCCTCGACGAGGTTCCCTAGGGCCCTCGACAGCTCAAACGGAGTCCCTGATTCGGCGGCGGCAAGACGGCGGCGGCGGCGACGAAGAAGAAGAAATTTCTCGGCGGGCGTTGCAGGCGTTTTGTCTCGGAGTGAATCTATCGTAGCTTAGGTCAAGTCATCTCTGTGAAATTGTCGTTCGTGCCCTCTTGAGATTTGACGAGTAATCGGGTCGGCCCGCAAGGGTGAGGTTCTGTTCGGGTCGGGTCTTTTACTTTTTTGCTTTTTTATCCGGAGCACTTTGGGCCCCACGGGGCTGAGGTGGCATCGTGATCAATCATTGGGGTGGTGGTGGTGGGGTCCTGTCCTGGTGTCCTCCCCAACGTCTGATCTGTAAGCGGGCACCATGTGGGCTTGGGCCGGCTTCGCTGGACATGCCGGGGGGGCGGTACACATGTGATTAAACGCGATCCCCGATTGCGTTTGGTTTGAGTTAATCCCACGCTTAAACACGATTTAATTGAATGGATTAACGTGTTACGCATAAAAATATGAGTAGTCTATATTTGTACGCGTGTCCCGGTGGTGGCCACCCTTCCTACGTTGGAGAAGAAGGAGGTGGGGAGTTCAATTTCCCACCTTCTTAGAGGACTATGGGTAAGGACGTGTAGTTTCAAATGTGGGTCTCGATTCCCAAGTTCTGTAAAGAGGCAAGACGAAAGTCTGAGAATAAGTTGAGAGTTAAAGTAGGACAAACCAAAAAAAGAAAATTGTACGCATCTTATGCACTACTAAACACATCTTGACGAGCGTAGGTTGCGTTCGTTTCGCGAAAAATGAGCGATTTTGATACATTTTCACAAAAATAATCACTTGTATCGCTTACAAAATAAATGAATGGAAAATTTTTTTATCACCCATGAAAATAGTTGGGCATATATTGTTATCAACGATGAAAACATTTTTCGTTGACTAATTCTTCTAAACGATACAAACAATCATTTTTCAGAAAATATTTTCCAAATCACTTATTTTCCATGAAACGAGCGCACCCTTAATATTGTGAGATTTTATCAAGGTATATACCGACACCTAATGAATTTAGTATTTAACATCCATTATTTAAAATTTCAGCACTTATTTTTTTGGTTTTACCGATCGAGTACTTACTGATTTTCTGGCCAAAAATGTATTATAATGCTCAATTTTTAAGTATCGCGAATATATTATATTAGAAGATTCAAATTGTAGGTTTTTCAAAACATTTAAGGTACTCCCCCTCAAACAATAGCAAAATAGCACAACCCGCAAGAGTTGAAAAGTAAAAGATATAATGTAAAAAAGAAATGAAAGACGAAGTCCTTGCATAGAGAAAGGGTTGACAAATTTGTGTTTTTAAAATTCTACCTTTTATTTTTTCGAAAAATATGAGTTCACTCCATAAAATTTGAATTGATCGCCGTTTCAAGAATACTAGTCTAGCGCACTCGCATATGTTGGTGTACGTACATTCACGTGTACTTTTGCGTGTATATCGTTTAGAGCTGTAACCCAAATAAAGAATTTTTATAAGTTAGACATATCCAATGCTATTTGAAAATTTAATCTCAAAGTTTTTGCTAAGTAGATGAATCGTCAAAAAAATTATAAAATAAGATTTTAAATCATTACCTTCTTCAAACGTTTCTATTTTGTTTTATTGCGTAATATTCGTCAAATGTCGCTTTCATTCAATTTTTGAAATGCCTCAATTTATATTCGAGATCATTTCTTTTTATCCATTATTTAAATCTATTTTTGATTTAGTATTTGTCGCGATCTCCCTGAACCGGCCCCGCCGCCTAAGGGGTTAGGCTAATGGATTATCAAGTCTAAACCTAGCTCAGGCTCCCCTAGGCCCATACCAATTCGCAACTTAGGTTTCAGTTATTAACATGCAAATCAATTTCATTTAAGAGTTGCCACTAATCAATTTTTGGTGGGTCGATTAGACACCCAAATGAAGCTCGGGAAAAATATTTCACTTGTACGAATCAGAGATTCCATGGGTACGGGAAGTTGATTACACAAATTAATCAATTAGTGCCTTTTCGGTACCTAACCTTGTTCAATTACAGCCTAACCATGTTCACACTAATCGGGAGTCTCAAAATCCTATTCCTAACCAAGCTAGCAGAGGCGACAATCAACATGCAAGTCTAACGTACCTAATCAACCACAAGCGAGAATAAATTAAGCACGTAATTCAAGATGCGAGAAATCAAACATGGCACTATTAACACAAAAAGAGCAAGCAAAGACAAATTCCAAAGCCCAAACAATATTTTTTGATTTTCTGGATTTTTGGGATTTTTCTTAATTATTTTTAATTTTTAAAATTTTAAATTTTCTGAATTTTTTAATTTTTTTCAGAATTTTAATATTTTTTGGATTTTTAAACATTTTCTAATTTTTATGGAATTTTTAGTATTTTTTAATATTTTTATTAATAAAATAAAAACTCCGGACCGGGTCCCCTGACCCGATCGGCCCAACACCTAACCCAACTCTCTCTCACCCACTCAAGATCCATTTTTCTTTTTATTTTCTGATTTTTTTATCCCTCTTTTCTTTTCCCTTTTTTGTTTCGTTTTCTTTTTCTGTTTTTTTTTTATTTTATAATTTAATTTAATTTGTTTAAAATTTTTTAAATATACTAGGAAAATATGTTCTAGCATGCCCTATTAATGTAAATGCACCTAATGCCTATATGCCATGAAAATATTTTTGATTTGGGGTTAAAAATTAATCCATAATTTTTATGCAAATAAACTCTAAATGACTAGGCAAAATTTAGGTGTCAACAGCTGCCTCTATTTGAAGGGGAGCTTAAAAAGGTTCCTTTTAAAGATAAGATACACTTAAATTTTGTTCATAGAGGACATGGGAAGATGCATGAGAGATGATTGATTCTTTTTTTATTTTTTTTATACCTGCCATACCGTGTAAGAACGGGCTTTTGGCTAAATAAAGTCTTACCTTATAAAGAAATAAACTCTGGGTTACGAAAGCTCATCAGGTCGATAAGGTGTTATGGGTTATAAAAGTGTGCCGTGCAAAGAAAGACTCTAGGCTGCGAAAGCTCACCAGGTCGAAAGGGTGCTCCGGACTACATAAGCTCACTGTGCAAAGAAAAAGACTCTGGGCTGCGAAAGCTAGCCAGGTAGAAGGGGTGCTTCGGGCTATAAAAGCTCACTATGCAAAGAAAGACTATGGGCTGCAAAAGCTTGCCAAGTCGAAGGGATGCTCCGGGCTGCAAAAACTCACTGTGCAAAGAAAAAGACTCTAGGCTGCAAAAGCTTGCCAAGTCGAAGGAGTGCTTTAGGTTGCAGAAGCTCACCGTGCAAAGAAAGACTCCAGACTGCAAAAGCTCGCTAGGTCGAAGGGGTGCTCTGGACTTCAGAAGCTCACCGTGCAAAGAAAAAGACTCTGGGCTGCGAAAGCTCGCCAAGTCGAAGGGGTGCCCCGGGCTACAGAAGCTTACCGTGCAAAGAAAAAGACTCTGGGCTGCGAAAGCTCATCAGGTCGAAGGAGTGCTCCAAGCTGCAAAAGCTCATCATGCAAAGAAAAAGACTTTGGAATGCGAAAGCTCGCTAGGTCGCAGGGGTGCTCCGGGCTGCAGAAGCTCATCGTGCAAAAAAAAAGACACTGGACTGCGAAAGCTCACCAGGTCGAAGGGATGCTCCAGGTTGCAAAAGCCCACCATGCAAAGAACAAGACTCTAGGCTGCAAAAGCTCGCCAGGTCAAAGGGGTGCTCCGGACTACAAAAGCTCACCGTGCAAAGAAAAAGACTCCGGATTGCGAAAGCTCGCCAGGTCGAAGAGGTGCTCCGGGCTGCAAAAACTCACTGTACAAAAAAAAAGACTCTGTATTGACATTTAAGGACTAAAACCCTGTAAACGTCGGAAATTCCACTTAGGGATTAAAACCCTATGAGTAGCTAAGATCCCGCCTAAGGACTAAAAACCTATGAACGACAATAGGAACAACACCTTGAAGGAATGCCTAGGGACTAAAACTCTATGAACGTCTAAGATTCCACTTAGGAGCTAAAACCCTATTAAACGGCAAAGGGAATAAAACCTAGAAGGAACGCCTAGGGACTAAAACCCTATAAATGTCGAAGATTCTGTTTAGGGACTAAAACCCTATGAACAGCTATGATCCCGCCTAAGGACTAAAATCCTATTGACGACAATAAGAACAATAGCTTGAAGGAACGCCTAGGGGCTAAAACCTTATGAATGTCGAAGATTTAACTTAGGGACTAAAACCCTGTGAACAGCTAAGATCTCGCCTAGAGGCTAAAATCCTATGAACGTCAATAGGAACAACACCTTAAAGGAACAACTAGGGACTAAAATCCTAAAAGTACGCCTATGGACTAAAACCCTATGAACTGCAAATTGCACTCAAGATTTTTAAATACCTAATTTTTTCACTCAAGATTTTAATGCCTAAGGTTTTTCATTCAGGACCTTATGTTGTAAAAAACATGGTTTAAAGATAGACATGTGAACCTTTTTGAAATCAGGGTTTAAGGACAGATCTAGAACCTTCTGAAATTAGGGTTTCAGAAAAGATTCAGAACCTTTTGAAATTAGGGCTTAAGGGAAGACTCGGAACCTTTTGAAATCGGGGTTTTAGAAAAAGATCTAGTGTCGCGACCCTAAAAAATTTTATCAGTTTTCTCAGGCTAATGGATTATTAAGATTGAACTTAACTCGGGCCCTCCCAAGCCCTACTAATTCGCAACTTATGGTTTAAGTTCTTAACGTGCAAGTGTTTCCATGCTTGGAGTCGCAACTAATCAATTTACGGTAGGCTGATTAGAAACCTAAATAAAACATAGGGAGACATGTTTTATTCTTACGAACCAGAGATTCTAAGCCCGGGGACTTGATTACGCTAGATCTAGTCTAACGTCCTTTCGGTACCTTTTTTTTTCAAAAATATTTTGGCAGGCAGTTTGGATCAATTTTAACTTAATTACTAACATGTGAGATGTTTATGCGGGTGCACAAACCACCAATTTAACACCCAGGAAAGCGTTAAATAAATTGCCAGTTTAGGAGAACAACTTACCTCGAACCAACGCAAGAATCTGCATTGTTAGCTAGAAAATCACATCAATCAACCTTAATATGATTTCTAATTAACAAGCATTTACTCAATTTCTTTTTTTGGATTTTCACTTTATTTAAATGAAATCTAGTCTACATGCAATGACGTGCAAGAATGACATGCGAATTAATGCAATCTAACATGCAAACCATATGTCATGCGACGACGTGACCTAATTTTAATGACGGGCAATAATATATTTTTTGGTATTTTCTGATGAAATTCGGAATAAAAATATGCCTAAATTAACATGCAACCTAATGACTTCTATTTTTGGTATTTTCTATTTAAAATTCGAAATTCAAAAATACCTAAGTTGACATGCAATCTATGATGACTTAATCTACCCTAGAATGACTTATTTTTGGGATTTTTGTGTAAAATTCAGAATAATAAAATAACGTGAATAATCCGTTAGGATTAAAATAATACCTAATTTAAACTAGGAAACATGCCACCTTAAGTCCTAATTTAAATTAAATACTCATATCATCCTTCGGGATATATTCAAAAATCCTAGACATGCAAAATTCTAATTTAAATCTAGCTAATATTTTTTTTTGAATTTTTCTGTTTTATTTGAAAAAGGAAAGATAATCAAACAAATACGAATAACAACCACATTCAGATCAACCACGCGATCCGCCAAATTTGTTTCAAACTCGGATTAGGCACAAAATTCGAACTATCGGTCATATCTATAGGGTTATAGATATTAACGGATAGTCGGTCATTCAAATTTGGAAAGCTAATGAAATTCATTATCGTATCCAATTGGTTATGGACAGGATAATAATTTCCCGTATCGCCGCGTATCGAACCTTAGGGTTAAGATCGGATAGTCGTCCAGATACGTTGCTAAATTAGGGAATCTTCCTAATTTGGAATATTTAAAAATATCGCGGATATATAGAACATTATCCTAAGATATCTAAATATCCACACGATATTTACGAAATATGCAAATTAGGAAACTAAATATTTGAAAAGAATATTCAGCATATATCCACTTACCTAACTTGAAAATACTTCCAAATTTCAAATTGGCTCGGGATTGGGATCGACTCGCGGATCGGGATGACGGCGAACGGCAACGTCGGGACCGGCACGGCGACACCGATGGGGAACAGCCCCTGTGCAGCTTCGGGCGATTTGCGATAGCTGGGGACGGCAGCTGATGGGCGACGGCGCTGTGGTCAGCAACGCCGGCGAAGGGCGGTGCACGGCAGGGACGTCCAGGCGTCGTCACAGCAGCTGCAAATGGAGCGGAGCGGCGGCGGCGGCGCTACTGTGAGGCGACGGGAGGCGCGGCAGGGCAAGCAAACAGAGGCGAAGCACGGCGAGGGGCAGCGAACAGGGGAGCTCCGGCGGACGGCAAGGCTGGGACGGCGTCTGGTGATCGGCGGAAAGCGGCAGGGCAATGTGCAGCGACGCTCCGGCTTCGGCGAGACTCCGGCAAGGCAGAGCTCCGGGCAGTAGGCGCGGCGAGACGGCGCGGCGGTGGTCGTCACAGCAACGAACGGCAGAGGGCGCAGCAGCAGCGGCAGAGGCGATTCGGCGGTGATGCGGTGCAAAGGCGGGCAACGACGCGGCGGGAGGCAGTGACGGTGGCTCGACTCCGGTGGCGACGCCTCGTACGGCGCACGGCGGTGGCGCGATGGAGGGCGATCACCGGCTTCTTTCTCTCTCTCTCGCACGTATATCTCTCACGTCTAAAAATTCTGATCTGCAAATTATAACGTGCCCCCTAAAATCTGACATAATATTTGTTTATATAGATTAATCTAGGTCAAATTAAATGGGCTTGGTAATCATAATGGGCTTAGGATTGGGTTTAGGCTATAATTAAAATGGGCTGAATTAACTTGAGTTGAATTAAGCTCAAAATATAATGAGCTGAATTAAACCCAAATTAAAACGACCGAGCCTGTTCGTCTTGAAATTCCCGGCCCTTGCATTCCCGAGCGAATCGAGTTTTGTTCAAAGAAATTTAAGCTCATTCACCATTGCCAATCCGATGCAAATGCAATTAAATTACATGGACCTAAACTATATGTTATGCAATTTAATTATTTTTGTTTAGGGGTTAAAAATTAATCCCTAATTTTCTATGCAAATTACACTAAATGTTCGGTAAAATTTAGGTGTCAACATCCAGAACCTTTTGAAATCGAGGTTTAAAGGAAAACCCAGAATCTTTTGAAATCAGGGTTCCAAGAAAGACCAAGAACCTTTTGAAATCGGGATTTAAGGAAAGACCCGGACCCTTTTAAAATCGGGATTTTAGAAAAGACCCGGAACATTTTGAAATCAGGGTTTAAAGAAGACCCAGAACCTTGTGAAATCAGGGTTTCAGGAAAGACCCAGAACCTTTTGAAATCGGGATTTCGGGAAGACCCAAAACCTTGTGAAATTAGGGTTTCAAAAAAGACCCAGAACCTTTTGAAATCGGGGTTTAATGAAAAACCGGGAACCTTTTGAAATCAGGGTTTCAGGACAAACCCGGAACCTTTTGAAATCGGGGTTTAAGGGAAGACCCGGAACCTTTTGAAATCAGGGTTTCAGGAAAGACCCGAAACCTTTTGAAATCGGGGTTTAAGGAAGACCCAGAACCTTGTGAAATCACGATTTCGGGAAAGATCTGGAACCTTTTGAAATCGGGGTTTAAAGAAAAATCCAGAACTTTTAAAATCGGAGTGTTATGCAACAAATGCACACACCCTTGCGTTGCGTGGTTTAAGGACAAACGCACAAACCTTCAGAAAGCACGATCTCACGTAAGGAAGACTTATCATGTAAGAATGGTTTCGAACTATTAGAGCTTGTCGTACATGTCGATCAAAAGATTACCAAATGGATAGTGCACATTTAATGGAATGTGTTATACCAAATGCTCTGATAATGAAGGCAAACCAGGCGAGATCAATGTCATGAGAGACAATATCAAAAGGGTATCATCAATGAGAAAATATTGTTCATATGAACAATTCAGGATAGATTCAATTGTTTGGAAAGCATTCAACATCCTTCAATATTGCAAAATTGCCTTTAGGCTTAAAAGGCGTCATTAATCATCGAATTCCCTTAGGAGATAAATCTTTATCAGAAAAAACCTCGGTCCATGAAAAGAGTTAGTTAAATATGCTAAACAAGAGCTCCTTAATCGGAAAAGAGCTTCTCACATATTCTCAAGGAGGCTGCTTGACTCCATCCATTGATGTGGGAAATAGTTAGATCTTTAATGCATCTTGCATTACCAATGTCGAAGGCTTCGAGAATCATTCGCAATAAATACACATCAACCAATCTAAGATGTCTTTTAAAGGACTGTAATGTGGGTTTGATCGCGGTTTCAATAATGGATTAGCACTATCGGCTAAGAAATGAAATAATTATGGATCAACATCTTCGTCAGGTTTACAAGTCAAGAAACCTTAAGATGAGATAAGATAACCTTGCCTTCACTTCTATGAAAGTCCAAATTTTCGCTTAAACTATCCCAATCAGAAGAGACTTTCGAAAAGGTTATAACATTGATTTGAGTAAAGGCTTGAAAGGCTCAGAAATTCACAAAAGGGGTGTAAGAGTTGGTGATCATCATGACATCATTACCATATCATCCAATATTTTCGAGGACACTTGCTTTTTGACATCCGATTTATCTCAAAAGTCCATTGACTAATTATTTCAATACAAGAGCTTCGCTCCTTTCTCTAATGACTTTTGCATTTGCAATGATTTTCTTTTCATGTAGGCATTTTGTTTTTGACACTTTTTCCTCATAAAAGAATTCTTCTCTTGATGTTGCTTTTTCTCTTTTTTTTTTCAATGGGCATTGGCATTGTTTTTACTAGGTACACTACTTTTTCATGTCCCCTAGTTTTCATTTGACTTTTGATTTTTTTTTTGAACTTTTAGGACTTTCGAGAAGTTTTTTCACATTGTCTCATGAGTATCTATTGTCTTGATAAATCACATGTTTTGTCCCAATATAGGGAGATAATCACCACTTGGGCTTTAGAAATGAATATTCAAGCTCAACTTGGCTGAACAAAGGGTATAAGTGTTTGGGTAGAGAAATGAATGCTCTTCTTTATTTTGGGATGTTTCAAGCTTCCACAAGGATTTACCTGAAGTTGCTACAAAAAGATTAATACCAGTTAGAGCAAAGAAATCTTTCTCATCTTTTTCACCAAATAATGTCGATCGAAATCCCCAAATTTGCCCATTGCGGGGTGATTTTTGACAGGGGTATTTTGTGAATTCCTCGCATTTAAAGGCTCAAATGAGCTTAACTATGATTACATGTAGTGTGCAGGATAGACGAAAGAAATGCCTCTTTTCACTTTGATCCATGTACTACTTGTGAATGAATCCCTAGTCCTTAAACAACACGAGTTTTCTTTTCCACTCAACTCTCAAAGTGTTTACGAGATGTGTTTAGAAATGATTTGCCTTTCTTCATCCTAAGCATCTCTCACTTGGCATGATTAACATCTCCCCTTCATTTTGTTGAGATCATCATGAATTGATCAATCTCCACAGGGAATTTTGATCCAAAATGAATTATCCGTCAAGCAGACAAACAATTTGAGATAAAGATAATATTCAAAATTTTTGTGAAAAGTTTGCTTTCACCATTTTCACTTTTGTGCTCGCTTTCACAAAAGCATCAAAAACTTTCTTTGTAATGAAAACTCTCCATTTGATTTCCATTTGAATTTTGGAAGAAGGGTACTTACCTGCGGCATGGCAACTTGGTAACCCTGTAAGGAATAAGAAAGAATGTGTTAGTGCCCGAACCTTTATAGATTGAAAAATTGGAAACGATACATCATTACCCTTCACTTGCATATGTCCTTCAGGTCTTTGATGCTTCCTATCAAGGGGAGACAGAATCATGTGAAAAATGTAATTAAAATGGACAATTGGAAACGATACAATTTACCCTCATTTGAATTCGTTTTCTTGGGTGTTTGGCAACTCCCTTCATTCGCATTTGCTTTCTTGTATGTTTGACAACTTCCTTCATCCGCCTTCTTCGCCTTGACTCTTTGGCATTATTTCAATATTTAAGGGCATTGTCCCTTGGATGCTTTGCCCCATCTATTGCATGCTTTCTTGGTAGGAGGTGTTGCCTTCACGGTCAATGTGCGCCTTTGTCTATAAGAGAGGAGACATGGTAGTCCAATCCCAAAATTTAATTTGACTAATTTAGGAATGATACACCCTTTTTGTGTTGAATCGAATGACTCCACTTCATCGTGCATTATAGGTGAGAGTTATTGCCCTTTGAGTGACCTGCCCTGTTTACTACCTTGCAAAAAGGAAATGGAACATGTTATCTCCACTCTCGATTGAACTTAATTTAGGAACGATCCATCCTTTTGTGCTAAATTGGATGTCTTATTATGATTTGTTGGTGAGAGGCCTTGTTCTACATATGTTCCCCCATCATTCTGGTCTAATGGACTTCCACTCATCGGTCGAATGCATTCCACATTTAACTTGATAAGTTTGCCTCGCACAATCCCATCATGGCCGACTAATGTTTTTATGCTTTGTTCAAGTCATTCATCGTTTCATTATTCGTTTTTTTTTTAAAGTTGGGCGACTTTGACACTTCGCGCCTCCTTGGTTTATTGTGCTGTTGGCTTCAGTCTCTATCCACTAGCACAACTTCACTTTGTCTCCATTATCCGTAAGAATGAGGCTTCGGATTTCGGTAAGAGAGTGAACATTCCGTCGTTTCAGCAGATAGGTCACCGAGATAGATCAACAACTGGAACATAGAATAGCCACTCAAGAAATTATGGATAAGGCCCTTCAACAACTGGAACATCATGCCAGATGAAACCAAAAGGTCGATAGCTTCGCAAGCAGAGGCGATTAGTATGGGGGAGAATCAGAGAAGTGAACATTCTTGGACTTGGAGATCCTCAGATGTTTAGACAAGCAGTGTCTCAATCAGTATCATTGACTGATTATTATTTTCTCATTCTCGTGGGGCAAAAGGGACCGAAGAGGTTTATCATCAAAACAAGAAGCTAACATATCTTCCTCATGCGAATTCAATGCCCACTTGGCCGCGACAAATGGTACGGATTGGTGAATTCAGCAATAATAGTATTCCGAATTCGGCTTACTCAGGGAGCCAGAAAACGAAGAAAGCAAAGAAAACACTTGATACTAACAGCCTCTCATCTTGTGTTTTAACGGTCAGTGGATGGAATTTTCCATCTCTTGCTTTGGGTAATGTTTCAAGAGAGCGACAAATTTCTACTGGAGCACTCTCATAAACGGAAGAGGAAACCAGTAGATCGCCAATGAAAGACATGCCCAAAACAGCTTGTCAGGGGTATCATCAAAGCCAAAAGGCTCTAGAACATATTGTTCAACCAGTAAGGAAAGCAAGGCCAAACAAATTGCTCCACATAGAAATTCCAGCAAAAGGATTAATGCCATGAAAATCAACAAATCGGTGCAATGATGAGAGGCATCTCCTTTTCAGTGAGAGCCCAAGAAAGTAGGGCCACAGCACTATACGTCGTTTCCTTCTTCTACGCTTCTAACCATTGGCTCGAATTTTGGAAATCTAGTCAAGTAAAGCCGATCTTCACTTGTGTAAGGGACTTCCATCAGGTATAATTTGCCGCCACCTCGGCGAAATTTGGGCTGGTGCCTAGGGTAGTGCTGCGGCTCGGGCCGAATCTCCATGGTAGTGTACTTGCTGGCAATCTCCTGCATCATGTTCTGGATGAACTCGCCAAAGTTGCCAAGCTAATGCGACCACTTTTTTTTTTCCTTTTTTTTTGCACTTTTTGAAGTACCCTTAAAACTGGCGACAGTTTGATAAGGTAATTTCCTCGTCCTATCGTCAAGCGAAGAATGTCAGGTTTGCGGCTGGTCGAGAGCAATGCATGGAGGGGGGGCTCGTCGGCAACTCGATGGGGCCTCCTACAAGCGGAAGAGGGCTCTCTACTCCCAGATTTCTCTCCTTTGCTCCCTCACCATCTTCGGCTCCCAGAAAAATCCTCCCTTTTTTTTTTCACGGTCAGCTGCTCTCTTCTTCTAATATCAGTCCAGCAAATACAACAAAAGTCACAAGCACTTGCGCTTCCCCCTAACACTTCAACCGCTGATTAGGCCATGTTGCATTTGACTCGTGTTCCATGTGCCTACACTTTTGTCTTTAGAGGAGGTAAATGTCGAACAAACCATTCATTTTGCCTGCTCGACAAAAATGGATGGACAAGTCAATTGTTGCACGAGAAATTCCTATTGGAACGATTACAACCTTACCATATCAAAGTATCTCTTTGCAGACCAACATGAGAAAATGATCAAGCAAAGTGATAAAATCTTATGCAAAACTTTCTTGAAACTCTTTTTTCAAAACATTTTGAAGGTAAAGCATAAAAGCCTAACTCAGGGGTTAAGTTTGAAATATTCCAAATACTTTCAAAGAACAATGCTACAAATGAGAATCTCACTACTCAAAGACGTGAGTCGCATGATTTTCAAAACATCGATTGGGTTCGCATTAAAACCCAAAATGAAAAACGCAGTTCTCAATGATAATAGAAGGATGAAGTTCGAGAAACTTTTGAATAGATGAGTGTAAACAAACGATTCACATGCTAACTCTAAACTCCACTTCCTTGCATAACTAAGCAAGAGAATTCTAAGGAATGACCGTTACGCATAACCTGTGAAAGGCAGACAACATTAGTATGTGAATGAGAAAGTGGTCTTTCATTGATGCCGCCTCTTAGACGAAAGCGAGGCAACAACACATGCCCCCATGTTTCCTATTTGTGGGCATTTGGTATTTCACCAAGATTTCATCGTAAGAGGACATATCATTAAAAGATCAAATCGCGACTATCAATCAAACGCCCCTTTTATCCCAAAAGTTTCATTGCAAAAAGCGGCATATCAAATTTGAAAAACTAATTTGCGATTTCATTTTTTGCAAAAGTGAGGTGATTTGTATTTTAAAAAATTAATACACAAAAAGTAATTTGAATTTTGATTTCGAAATGTGAACAAGAAAGAATTTTATTGAAATGTGATTTCAATTTTATGCCCCAAAATACAATCTTGACTTGAAAGAATTTCTGCACAAAAAATGTGATTTTAAGCCTATGACTGAAAGTTTAGACAAAATCATCTGTTTTGGTAGGGCCCAATCAAAGGTATTTGAGATTTATGCTCAAGGCTCACTGTCAAGAGTGATTGTCAAAATTTTCAATTATAAGCCTAAATCACTTAGGGCATTCGATTGATTTCCGTGAATTTAAAATGAAAATCTTCAACCAAAATGAACAAGAGAGAAATTATACTTACAGTGGATGGCGATTTTTCGATCACATATGCATGCGAATGTACTTGTGAGGTTAGAATTCTACTCTAGACGGCTTAACAAAGTGAAGCTACGAGGGTGATTTGATTGTCACAGTCTCACGTTGGTGTCAAATCTTCTTAACTCTAGCTTAGTCGAAAGAGATATCCTATAGTCACGCGGTCTTGCGGACAAAGGTAAACACTTACGACACCAAGAAAGAATTTTCGAGGAGAAGAAAGACAACCTCTACATCGCGGTCTCGCATTCGAGGTTGTATCTTTCTTAACACCATCATAAAATGTCCTATCGTGACCCAGGTCCGGCAGCATGATTATGTGTGCAACCGTGTAGTGCTAAAACATCTAAAGCATGCACAACAATTTATAAACCCTAAACAAGCAAAATAAGGGGTCAATGGCAAAAACCATTCATGCTAGGGGTGTATTCGAACAAGATAAACGGCCTAAGCCCACTAAGAAGTCCTTGGTGGAGTCGCTAAGCTATCGCGACCTCCCTAAACTGGCCTCGCCGCCTAAGGGGTTAGGTTAATGGATTACTAAGTCTAAACCTAGCTCGGGCTCCCCTAGGCCCATACTAATTCGCAACTTAGGTTTCAGTTATTAACATGCAAATCAATTTCATTTAGGAGTCGCCACTAATCAATTTTTGGTGGGTCATTTAGACACCCAAATGAAGCTCGGGAGAAATGCTTCACTTCTACGAACCAGAGATTCCATGGGTATGGGGAGTTGATTACACTAATTAATCAATTAGTGCCCTTTCGGTACCTAACATTGTTCAATTACAGCCTAACCATGTTCATACTAATCGGGAGTTTCAAAATCCTATTCCTAACCAAGACAGTGGATGTGTAATTTTGTTTTAGGTTATGTTAATAGTTGTATGAATACTTGCTAAGCATGATTTACGGAAAATGTTTCTATTTTCTAAATATTAATTATACATAAAGTCAAGGGACTCAAGATTTATTTTCTTTATTTCGTTAATAAGCAAATGGAATTCGTTCCCGATTGCTCTCGCGCAACTCGTCAAGTGATTGAATGAGAAAATATTTTAACCTTTTATGCATTAACTGTTCTAATGAAGTGTGTAATTGGTGTTTTTAAATTGAAAATTTTCTTATACATCATAAAGGTCACCATTGGGGGGTCCGGCGAGCCTTGCGGACGGGCCTACATGTTTTTCCAAGCTCGTCCCTCACAGAATTTTTACGTATAGACGCCGTGCTAGCCTTTCCAACTAAATGCTCCTGGTCCAAATAAGTCTAGAAAGTCTTCGAACCCTTGTGAATCAGGCCAAGGACTGAGCGAGCTCAAGGTCGTGAGACTCATGATCAAGTCTAATTTTTTTTTGTTTTTTGTGCCAGAAGATCGAGTCTAATTTAGGCTGGCAACTATGCTGTATCCAGAAACAGATTCTGCTCAAAAATAATTATTTTTTATTCCGTGCCCAGAAACAATTTCTAAGCATTTGAAAGCGCTTGGTAACTGCTCAAAATTTTTATTCTTAGAATAGAAAAAGAACAGAAATGCGTTTAGTAACTACACTAAATTTCATTTTATCAATAATATTTTAAATTTTTTAATATTTCTTTTTTTTTCTTTCCCTTTCCTTCCTTGGCCATGGCCGGTCACTGATGCCAATGCCGACGATCGACCACAAGCCACGGTCGGTGAGGGCGTCATGGCCCTCGCCGGTCGCAACAACGAGGCCAGCCTCACCGTCACGACCATGAGCTGCCCTCGCCCAAGCTGCAAGGGGGACTCTCGTCGGCCTTGGCCTGTGGCCAATCGTTGGCAGCCGGCGGTCCGTGGCCGATCACCGGTGGTCAGTGGCCAATGGGTGACGGGTGGCAAGCCGAATAACAACAACAAACCGAAAAAAAGAAAAAATTCAAGAAGAATTAAAAATGGAAAAATTGTTATGCAATCAAAAAGCTATTTTTTTTTGCTTCTTCATTTTATTTCAAAACTGATTCTGAAAATAATTTTTTGCAAAATTGTGTCCGGACACAAAAAATTTAACAAACGGATTTCTGCTCTCAAACTGATTCTGAAAATAAAAAAATAGAAATTTTTATTATTTGGTAAGTTGTCAATCGAGCCCTTAGTATGCCTAATAAGTGCGCCGGGAACAAATTTATTAAGAACGCCAAAACTCTAGTTAATGGTAGTGTTGGGACCCGAGTGGAATTTCCCCTTTTTTAAAATGTAAAGAAGTGGGACTTCAGTTCAGAGTTCAAGAACCCCACCATTGGCTTTCTAAAAATACCGATTGCTGTGCATTGGAAGCGATGAAAGTTGGCCAAGTGAACCACCATTTCCGAACATCGTGGCAAATGAGCTCGAGACACCCATTTGTACTACAGTCAACGTCAAGATGTTTTACCTTAAAAATTAGCCATATATGCCGTCTGAAATTAGAAGTTGATATGGTCATGGGCTACCAAAAGGAATTGGCCCAAGAACTATCCAAATTATCCCCTGAATTTATATAAAATTCTCAAATAGCCCCCATAATTGTATGAAATGTGTCAAATCGCCCCAAGAGCTATCAAATGTTAAAAAAGTTGGATGGCCGCGAGCCACATGCCTCTTCACGTTCAAAAACCTAATTTAATCTCTAAATTTGTGCCACAAGGATGATGGAGATGGAGGTGGCGGCAGCGGTGGCCACACCAATGCCAGCCACTGCCACTGCCTTTGCACAAAGGAGAGATGAAGGCGGTGGTTGTTGTTATTGCTTGCCGTCACCACATTCTAATATGGCATCATCATAGAGGGAACAAATAAGAAAGGCATTTGGTGCTCCACACTTGCTCTCCAACCACCGCCATTGCCGCCGCTCGTCGCTCTTTTAAAGCGGCCGTGGATGCATAGAAGATAAAATGAAGGCGGTCATTTTTTAATGAGACGATGGGCCAAGAGGAGAGGGGTTTGTTCACATAAATCAAGATTACAAACACAAAGTAAAATATTCCTCTATCCAATCTTTAACCCTAGCGAACCCAATGACCAACTTCAAGCAAGTTTGGCTACACCAACGAATGATCTCTTCTCTAACAAAGCCACTTGTCAATGATTCTTCTATGCCCAAATGATCTAATCCAAAAGAAAATGAGAACGCAAAAGAGATGGATAAGGAAAAACCAAGTGAAAAATGACTCATAGCAGAACCCCCTCGCTGCCTTGGCCTCCATGTGCAAGCTCTTGGAACTCCACAGCTTGTTGACTTCCATCAACAAAGTCGAAGACAACAGATTTCTTCTTGTACTCCTCCATGGACTTCCCGTTTAGTCCGTGTCCCCTCTATCTATTGTGGTGGCAGTGATCATCGGGTTAACACGCCACACCGGCCGGGTGACGCCTCATCGGATCATGGTGGTGTCGGCGACCACCAACGCTATCTCCTTCATCCTGCTTCAAACTGTGCCCTTCTCCGTATCTCTCCTTCAGTTTTCTTTTGAAGGAAGCTTCTACTTCCACGGCCAAAATTAGCTGGGAAAAGCAATGGACCGAGATTTTCATTGCACTAAACTTTGTAAATGTTCGATTTTTAATGAAATTAAAAGGAATTTTCCTTAGCTTTATTCAAATAATATTAATTTACATGTGGGATTTTCGGTCAAATTTTTTCTGAATTCCACGACGGCTACTTTTTTTTTTCCGTCTGACAGGAATTGATGGCTAATTTAATTCGAAAGAATGACTATCCGTGTTCTTGGCTCTCATTAGCCAAATTTGGATAAGCACGTGTCTATCTCATGTCCCATGGGAATTACAAAAAATGTCATTTTATCAATTTAGTCATAAATCTTTTGATTTAACCAATTTAGTTTTAAACTTTTTAATTTAACCAATTTAGTCCTAAACATTTTAACAATTTATCAACGTAGTTCATTCGATTAAGTTTAGCCGGAAATTATTGATTTGGATATTGGCCGTCTTATGTGACATACAGGTAATTAACGTGGACAATTTTTGCAATTTTTTAACTAAATTGTTAAATATTTTTAATATTTTTTTTTGTTTTTTATTTTATTTCTTTTCCCTTCTTCCTCCGTCAGTCGCCGGGCCTCCTCGATGGCTAGCAACCAACCATAAGCGAGAGTCGACCTCGCCGGCCTTTGGTGAGGGCTGACCTCACCCATCGAGCAAGGCACGCCCTCGTAGGGGCGAGGTCGCCCAAGGTTGGCGAGGGTCGACCTTTCTAGTCTCAAGTGAGGCTCACTCTTACCAAATCTGATGAGGTCAAGCCTGGTCAATTGCAACAAGGGTCGGCCTCGACAGCTTCGGGCGAGGCTCCACAAAGGTCTCCCCTCGCCAACCTCAGTTGACCTCACCCCTACGAGGGTGAGCCTCGCTCAGCGGGAGAGGCTTAAATTAGAATTCTAGTGATCCCTTGTGAAAATAGATGAAAACGAGCTAAATTGGTTTGATTTTTACGCTTTATTTGTGGTAAATAAAACTTTATTTCATCCCTCATTGTTGTCTTCCACTGTGATTTCTAAAGATATTATGTTATGTAAAAAAAATGGGGAAAATTCCAAATAAGGGTATGAAGTGCCCTTATTTTCTCGAATAAAAACATGAAGTGGATTTTGTATCAAATAAGAGTTTGAAGTGGCACGTCAATATCAAATAAAAGCCTGAAGTAGCCAAGATAGCTTTAAATAAGGGTCTGACCTCGTCGATCGCCGGCCGACAAAATATTTTGGCCAATCAATGGCATTTTTGTCAAGAGACAATTTTAATTTTAGTTTACTTTTTTTTCTTTCTTTTATCCTTTTTCTGTTTTTCACTATGTTTTTTGTCGGTGGCTAGTTGCCGGCCACTAGCGAAGCCCGGGAAGGGCTAGGTGAGGGTCGCCTCAACAGATCTAGGTGAGGGTTGCATCACTAGCTACCAGCAAAGCGACCCTTGCCCTAGGCTAGGCCCCCTCGAAAGCCATAGGTGTGGGCTAGCCTTACTTGGGCAAGGGTCTCGCCGACTACCCTTGAACCTCATTTGTGGCTTTTGACGGCAACCTTGCCCAAATATAATGAGGGCTAGCCTTACCCATGGCCGGCGAGGGCAGCCTCATGTAGGACGAGGGTTGCATCGGGCAAGGCAACCCTTGCCCAGGCCCTTCTCAAGCTTCGCTAGTGGCCGGCAACCGGCAAAGAACAAAGAGAAACCATAAAAAGAAAAAAAAATAAAGAAAAAAGGGAAAAAATCACAAAAAGTTAAAAGATGAAAATACCAATGCCTTTATTTGAAATAGATATAGCCACTTCAGAGCCTTATTTGAGAAAATGATGATACTTCATGTTCTTATTTGATACAAAATCTACTTCATGCCCTTATTTAAGAAAACGAAGACGCTACAAGCCCTTACTTAAAAATTTTCCAAAAAAATTCAGCCTCCTTTCTACTAAAGATAACGCCCCATATGAAACATCTCTTTAATCTACCGACGGCTTCTCCACTTGAGACTCGAGAGCCATCTGACTTACAGCAGACTCGCTTCATCATCAGAGAGCGACCCACGTAATCCATGGCTGCTTCAAATACCAAGAGAAAGCTAAGAACTAGATCGGATCCTCTGATACCTCGTCCTTCCTGACGTAATGACGACGATTTGCACCTTTCCGTGATGGATACTATACTTGTATCTGCCGAGGAAAGGAGTGGAGTTGACTTCTCAAGCTGGTTAGCCATTGCATCCTCATGCCGGACGGAGCATTCTAGGGCTCACTGAACACCAAGCAAAGTCCGGTCGACTTTTTTGTTTGATGAGGAACGATTGGCATCAGACGTGAACATGTGTGTCCCTCGTCTGTTTGGTGGGTTTGGGAGAGTTCGAGCTCGATGTAATGAACTCCACGAAAGAAAAAATAGCTGGGCTTTGTCTCATGAGTCGATGCAGTAGAGAGAGAGAGAGAAGGGGAGGCGTCGTCGAGGGCATTTCCGTCACTCCAGCGGTCAACAGTTTGGAAGGCTGTGGCTTTATCAGTGGAGGCTATGGAAATAGGTGGACCATTTTTCTTGATGCTTTCTAAATTTCATATCATTTATTTTGATTTTGTTAAATATGTATAATTTCATACCTTTCGGACAATTATGCCCTCTCCCGGACGAGCACAGATGCACATGAGATGGACACACGGCTCACGACCGTCTAAACTTTTTTCAACGTCCATCCGCTTTCAGTACGACTCGGACACATGGACTGCTGTTCCTGGGCAACTTTGAAAATCCCGAACTGATATATGGGCATATTTGGAATTGGTCATTCGAGATAAACTTTCGGTACCTTATCGACAAGGTAATTTGGTCAAGAGAGCACATTGATAGTTTGACCAAGAGAGACTCATGGACAAGGTAATTTGGTCAATTAGTTAACTAGGACATTGATCTATCTTTGACAAATTATACTTAGTAGATGGAATATAGAAACTCTTCTTCAGAGAAATATAAAAGAGAGAACCTCCAAAGACCTCCACAACAGGCTTGAAGATTACTCCACACCAAAGCTATATAGAAGCTCAATTAAAAGTTTGACTAACTCGAAAGTCTATGTAGTTCAACAAAAGGTCACCAGCAAAGAGGGGCACTCCCCTTCTACTTCCCTAAACACTACCGTGATCAGTCCCTACATACCCTATGAAGCTTAATTAAAACACTCATCAAGCTCGGAGTCAGAGGTTACAGTGTTTTCTTTCTTTTTTTCTGGGTGAGGCCAGTTCTCATCATGGGTATGACGAAGGCAGGACGCCCCAGTAGGAGTTGGACTCGTAGTCTTGCAGGGTGAACAGCTGATAGCTCGAGCCCGTGAGGTGGTGGTGTTGGGTGGTTGAGGCCGTCGGTGTCGCTCCTCCTCCTCCTCCTCCCCTTGGGAGGTCGCCGCAGTGGCGGACCTCGCCGGAGTAGCGAGTGCTTTCCACCGTCTCATCACCGGAGATGTCAGTGTAGCCGGTGGAGACTTGCTTCTTCTTGGCCGCTTGGATGTCGCTCACAATGGCTTTCAATCTTGAGACCTTTTTGGGGGGAGGCCAAATTAGTCGAAAGATGTCAGTCAGTCGTATTATCAACTTATTGTGGAAAATAACCCGAAGTTGGAATTTCGTATAAAATTAAGTATGATTCTAATACATTATGAGAAGTAATTATCCAATTTTCACATGAAAATACCATTTTTTCCAAATAGTAAATTTCACGGAGAAGCCGTTGTGCTTTAGTAGACCAACTTATATTTCATGCTATTCGAAATTTTTTTTGCAATATAATTATATGTATGTGATTTCTTAGTATGTGCATGGATTGCATTTTGAGAGAGTGTAAAATGCTCATTTTGCATCGTCATACACAAATGAGTACCTCCTCCTGGAGCCTGAGCTTCTCCCTCGAGACCGCGTCGAACTCCAGCTTGAGGGCATCGTAGAGGCGCTCAAGCTGCTTCGTCTTCCAACGGGCCCGGCGGTTCTGGAACCAGATGGTGATCTGGCGCGGCTGGAGCCCGAGCTCGCGAGACAGCCGCATCTTCCGGTCCGGGTCCAGCTTTATCTCCTCCTGGAAGCTCCTCTCCAGCATCTCCAGCTGCTCGCTCGTCAGCTTCTTCTTCTTGTCCATCACCCCCGCTACCACCGCGTCGTTCTGGGCCTCAGCCATCGAGGACGACGGTGGGTGGTGGTGGTGGTGGTGGTGGTGCTTCAGCTCCATACCTACTAATGATGAAAATGTATGATGTCGGTGCATTGTCATATTTGCTATGTGGGAGGCATCAAGAACGCAATGATTTTCCCAAATTGTTTTTCTCACACGTTATAGCTAATCATTTTCTGCTTTTTACAACTTCCCCAGATAATCTATGGAAGATCTCAGTTACCCTTATTAGAATGCTCCTTTTTTAACCCAATAATTGCCTGCAAATGGAGTTTCCTCTTTCGTCCTCCTTTCTTTTGCTATTCTCTTTAAGGAAAGGTGTTGGTTGAATTAATTATGCGTATCTTCTTGAATGAAAAAGCCATTAGAATCTACAGCACCCAGAAAATACAGAATAAATGCATTCCATTGAAGTCAGATGAATTCGCCAGAAGAAAGCTCGAGAGGAGGAAAAAGAAACGATATACATGGAAACATACCAGGGTATTGGGCGAAGTTGGGGTTGAGAAAGCCAATGGAAGATTCAGGGAAAGAGACGTTACTGAAACTTCTCAAGTCGCCATGCCAATCCATCTCTCTTCTTCTCTGCGTCTTCTTAACTCACGCAGACACTCAGCAGCATACACTCTTTAAATCTCACAGAAGAGGAACAAGAGAATCTACGCGGTGTCTTATATTATGGGCAAACGTGGAGAGAGAGAGAGAGAGAGAGAGAGAGAGTTGGACCACAGGAGAGAGAGAAGAGAAGGCGTGGCAGAAAATGGTGGGGGAAGAAGACAGCAGGCTTCTTACAACTCTTATTACTTCTCTTTTGGGGTACAACAAAGTGAATACGTGGGTTTAGAAGCTGTCAATGTATCGCTCTGACTGTGACAAGAAGCATCGCCTGTTAAACAAAAGATTAAATGGATCGGATACACCCTCGAACCCGTTAAACAATACCCGTTCCCGAGACAACCATGGTCCTTGGACAAAACCCGCCTGTCTAAGAGTGCAGTGATTGAGAGGATGGGGGACAATCAAAAGTAGGCACGCAAACATTGAGCCTTTTGTGTTTATTTTTTTCACCTGTCGATTATTTGATTGATGGGTTATAAACATAGATATAACCCATTTTTTATTCTAGTTAACTTATATGTGGCTAGCGATCCAAACTTGTGATTCATCAATCAAAAATATGAGTATCTCAGTTTCGGTTATATTTTATTCCAATTAGTCTTCCGATTGGTTAATTATGAACATGGAACTTGCCCACGTTTATTTATGCCATGGTTTTTCTCTGCATCTGATCGGAAGAAACCTCATCTAATCATTTCTCTTATTGAAGGGTTACAAACATAATCATCACACACTTCGAATTAGCTAAGTTTTATATGTGAGAGACAACATCTACACATTGTGACTTACTTATCAGAGATATTGTCAGAGAAAATTTCCTTCAAATCAGAGACGGAGATGAATATAGCCCCATCTATTTATCCTTAGTTAAATTTGCATATGATTAATTAATGTTCACAACTTGGGAGTCCATCGACCAAAGTTTCCTCCAGATAAGATAGAGGAAAAAATTACGACTTTGATTTGTTTCGAGGAAAATATAGCCCCGCCTATTTATTCTTATTATGCTACTTTTATCTAAAATAATTATTAATACAGAGGTGATTAAAACTTAAACTCAAGTACCATGAAATTCTAGCCCCTCCCAAGTCGAATTTTTGGCTCTATCACTGGTCTAACCTTATAAGCACAAATAACAAATTTAAATCGAAGCACTCCTTTTATTATATAGTTTTTTTTTATTTTTAGATCTGCATAACGTCTACCGTAATCCTATAGATCACATAAGATCATTTTGTCGCTAATAACGTGTTTAGTCTCTTTATACACGGTCAAGAATTTTAAGGAAACTCTTAGCAAATTTAAAGTCTAGCTTTACGAGGGTACGGATGAATCTTTCTATATTTCAAAAATATATAAATTTTGCTAAGGAGACATGTATGTATAACTCTCACTTTTGGGGAGCAACAAAGTTGATGTCGATGACAGAGAGAGATCGGAGAGTACTTTGTCGGCTAGAGAAAGGAGGGCAGACACAATTGTGTGTGCGTGTGATAAGATGGAAACTTTAAAGTGGGATCAAAGGTCTCCATCAGGTTGGTCCCCAGAGACCCACCACAGCCTCCTCCTCTCTCCCATTTCTGAATTTGCTGCTCCTACGATCCCCTACAACCTTGACCCACAAGCACACTCTTTCCCCCCCTATTCACCTATGTTTGTATCCATCTCTCCTCCTTCGTTTGCATGTGTATGGTACGTCTACGTCGGATATGGACTGGATGGATGTGATCATTTACTCAATGCGATGCGCATGTCTCTTCGCAAACATTCGATGTATGTATCGCGTAAGTGTCGATGGGGAGGAAAATTACCAAAAACAATCTCAAGTCTATTGCACTCATGCCGATTCATTCCCAGACTCTTCAAGATGGCCAATTCAGCCCTTAAACATTTTGATAGTTTCCCAATTCAATTCAGTCTATCCAGCCAATTTTAATCGGAAATCGTTAATGTGAACATTGGCCATTCTAAGTCGTACCGCCGATGTTGACGTGGACATTTTTTCATATTTTTTAACAAATTTTAATTTTTTTTATTTTTTATTTTCTTTTTCTTTTTTCAGTGTGGCCAGCGAGGTCGTCGGCAACCCTCCTCGACCAGACAAGACTTGAACTCACTATCGCTGGGCGAGGTTGACCTTGCCAGCCCAACCCCTAGCAAGGTTGGCCTTGCTAACAACCTAGCCGGCCACAACGAAAATAAAAAGAAAATAAAAAGAAAAAAGAAAAGGAAAAATTATTTAAAAAATTATAAAATTTGACCATGTTAGCACCAGCGGTGCCACATAGGGTGTCCAGCGTCCACGTTAGCAATATCTGATCAAAATTGGCCGAATGGATTGAATTGGCAAATTGTCAAAAGGTTTATGACTAAATTAGCCAAATTAAAAGGATTATGACTGAATTGGCAATAAGTTTATGAATTTTTGGGTAATTTTCCCCTTGACAATGTAATGTGTGGTATCCATTCCTATGTGTGATGATTGAGTAGCAATTCGGAAATGACGGACCTTACATTCAAATATCAACGTTGCCCATATAGAGCGTTAGAATGCATCGACAGAAGTTTAAGCATATAGATGAAGAAAGATTATATGCATATATGCGATGCCCGGGATATATTAACAGACCCCTCTTTGAGTGTTGATTGAATTGAAATTGTATTGAGAAGAGCGCATGCGCAACTAAAATGGGAGCCACACATGCACACTCTGCTCTGATACTATTTTAGAATGTTCAATCAAAAAAACTTAAACTTATAAGTAAAGAGAGATCACATTTATATAAGACAGTAAAACCTTGTAGACATGCAACACAAGATGTTTTAATGTAGAGTAACCTTGAGGGTAATGTCTATCATCTTAATTTGAAACTTTATTCGATGCATGTGAACAGGACGATTTGCATGCATCTGGAAGGATTGATTGAGTTAAAAAATCCAAATACTAAGTGTTATAAATAAAAATAAGTGCTGTCTATTTAGAATTTAGATTCTAATCGACGACTTCCCTTTATGTTTCTTCAAAATGCTTTGATCTTTTGAATATTAATAGGTAAAATTTTACTTTTGGCTCTTGAACTTTGTTCTTTTTTTCCAATCAAGTCCTTGTACTTTCGGTTCATCTAATCAAGTCCTTTAACTTGCATGGTTTTTCAATCAAGTCCCCCGAACTCCAAATTCAGTTAACCGGAGCCGATGTGCTGATTGGAGCCTGCAAGATTTTTTATGAGAAAAGCTCAAAAGCAGTATTCTTGTTGAGATATTGCTCATGGTACGATTGCGATGATTTTCAGCCTCCAAGCTATTAGTCACCCCACATTAGCCAGTAGCCCGTAACGACGACAACATTTAATCACGTCATACTCTCATTGCCACCACCGAATATATTGGCTCTCATTAACTAGATCCGAAGTCGGAGGGATTTGATTAGGCACATTCAAAGTTCAAGGATCCTATCGAAAAAGCACGCAAATTGAGGGACCAAAAGTGGACTTTTTACCATGTTGATAACCCATTTGTACGGAATCACTCAAATGAAATTCACCTCCTATTCACTGTACAGTGCATACACTTTAGACAAAGGCCATTGCATATTGCATTATTGCTTTGGTCTGACACACATAGATCATTTCTTCTCGTCTTGGCTCAACAACAAGCAAACGAGTCAGCACCAAACTTAATAAAATTGGCATCAATCGGATAGCTGTAGCTACGCACACGATGTAGAGGTTCAAATTTAATGTTTTTTGACCAGCTAGAAGCGAGTCATGTCATGGTAAAATTTCTTGTGTGACTGGTGCTGTGACAATTGCAGAAAAGGAATCGAATATATCCGATCAAGTCAAGTTTTTCTATAATTTTCAATTTAGAATTTGGAATACCTGACTACGGATTATATTAAAGCTTTAACGGAACGGAGAAAATTAAAATTGGCGTGTCTCGATAAATATAATTATTACGCTATTTATGCAATATTATAATGGAAGAAAGTGCATGGAATTATGTCATTTTAAGCACATTCATGTTTTCTAATTATTAGAGGAATTTACGCAATAAATAAATCAGCAACAATAAACAGAGTTTTTGCCTATGAAATTATATATAAAGGGAAGATAACTTTTACGTCTTAGATATGTATTTTATACTGTTATAACTATATGTCTATTTTAAAGATACTTATATTTTTGAAATGATTTATCAAATTGAAATCCCATATAAAATTTGAGCATGTAATTGGGTAGCATAGGCACCAATCATTCCTTTCAAGTAATAGTTATGAGAATTCAAGCCAGCTGTTGTTTGAGAAATTACATAATTCACTTAACTTTTAGGAGTTATTAATGTATGCACCGGTACATTGAGATTCGAAATAATAAATAGTTTTTTGAGAGTTCTCTCTCGCTGTTTTCTTCTTGTTATTTAGGTTTCGTAACCGTTCATATATATTTGTCGGTAGAAACTAATTTGAACAATGCTAAATGACAACAAGCTATGATAACCATCAATTACACAATTAGAAACCTCTTTCTTAAAAAAGAGAGAATAGTGAGGATCAATGCAGCAAGAAGAACTGCATTTTGAAAATTTTATAAGAAAACATTTGTCAATAATCTAATATGGTCCAAAATTAAAATAGAAAGGTAAACGGAATCGAGATTTGCAATCGACCCCCGTGGCGATGCGGCTCCATTCTCACCACCCCATTTTTGCACATTAACTAGAGAAAACGGGGAAAAGGCTTAATTACCTCATAAAACACTGATACATACACCTCTATAAACACAAAAAAAAATAAAAATACTCGAGCATAATCGAAAGGGCTTCATGCAGAAGCATGCACATTCAACACAATGAATGTTTTTTCTTTCTTTAGCACTCCCAAACCTGCAAAAAAAGAAAGAGAGAAAACGTACAGAGAAAATACTCAGATGGAAAGGTGAAAAAGAAGTTGGGGCTCATCCTACGTGCTGTGGCTCTCTCTTAATTGCACTTGCAGACAGAGAGAGAAAGAGAGAGAAGACAAAGCTGAAATTTTCTCTTTCTTGGTGGCTCAGTTTCAGCTATTTTGTTCAAAGTTGGGGCATTCAATGAGTAGCGCGAGGAGGGTGGGGTTCACATCTACAAGAGGAGAAGAAGAGGAGAAGAGGGTGGTGCTGTACTGTTTCTATTTTTAGTTTTCTTCTTTTTTCTAACTCTTTATTATAATAACTCTCTTATAATTTATGTATTGGCTAATGACACAAACAGTCCCTTAACTTTGGCTCAATGTGCAATATGATCCCTGAATTTTTAATTTGTTCAATGCAGTCTTTAAACTTTAACTTTTGAACTTGAATTAATGAAAGAATTAAATTGAACATTTTCATATAATTTATGGATCAAATTGAACATATACTAAAAGTTTAAGGATAATATTAAATAAATTAAAAATTTAGCGATCACATTATATATTGGGTTAAAGTTTAGAAATTATATTTAACAAATTAAAAATTCAAGCACTACGTTATATATTGAGTCGAAGTTCAGAAATTATTTATGTTATTTTTTCTTATATTTATCTCTTGGGGGTCAAAAGGTTACTGACTGATGCGCAGTGGATCTTCCTGTAAAAAAAGAAAAGAAACGAACGAGGCAATGCCAAGAGGTATCGTGCACTGACTTTCGAAAGAGACGAGACGAGACGGATTAACCATAAAATGAAACGCATTCTCTCTTCTTCTTCTTTTTTATTTTTCGTCTTCTGTTCTGATGTAATGATCACTGTCGACCAAGAAATTGGGAGGGAAAAAATATAAAACGAAAAACTGCTGCAAAATGGGGGGAATATTACTATTTGTTATTTACCATACTTGGGGAAAGTGTTTTTTTTTTTTTTGCTTGTGTCTGAACTGTACGAAAAAAGTGCATTTTGGCATATTTATTTTGTGTCCCTTTTGGGATGACCTGTGCGTTTAATTAAAGTTGGTAAGCTCTGACTTGAATTGATGATAACAACGTATCGTCGAATAGCGTGAGCCCCCATTTTAATTGCAGATTGATGCAATTTGTTTGAGGAGTGGGGTGAGGCAATGGTGGAAATTGCAATTTTCATTTTTTTCCCCATCTAATTGGGACACTACTACATTGGGTCATTTGCATTTTCATCTGCAGTGCACAAAAAATTGAATTGAAACGAACGACGGTGATGCGCATTTATGAATTGATTTACCACCCTTTGAGATAAAAAAAATCGGTGGGTTGGCAAAGGTCATCACTTAGCATGCAAACTACTTTAGGTTAGAACTGCGAGTGCATTCAAAAAAGCCTAGACTCAAACGATTTATAAGATTACGGAATGTATCAGGAGCTTTTTAGGTTAGAACTTTATTGGGTCATTTTTATTTTAGTGCAAAATACTTTAGGTTAGAATTGATCTAAGTTTGAATCACATGCGAGGGTTAAAAAAAACCTAGGTTAATTTGTATGAGATTTGCAGGACGTATCATGAGCTTTCAGTAGCAGGACCTTTATGATTGTGCCCTAGGTTATCCAAAAAAAAAAAAAAGAAGATGATCATTAGCCTTGGATTCTCTCTTACTCTGTATTACTACCGTTGTAACTTAAAGAATAACTTTAGAAAGTAATTTAAAAAAGAATACTTTTAGATGACCCATATGTCAATGCTCGTATATTTAAAAATCACCATTATTTCACATAGAACAAAAGTCAAATTTCAACTTATAGAAAAAAAATTGGATTTTCAAATGCTAAAAGGAAATAAGACTAAAGAAGGGCAAGAACCATAACAAGGATATGTCAATTTACTTTTATAATTTCATATCAAGATGGTTTCAGTACTTAACTTAGTTAAACTCAAATCATGATCGAGCCATCTTATCACCGTTAAGGATGATGGACGGCTTAAGAAACACTAGAAAATGATGATCCATCACGTCTAAAGTCTTACTTCAAATTAATATATGGGGGCCTACATATTCATATGGTAGGATAAGGGATGAAATAATTTATTATGGAAGTGAGTACAGTTCATGTACTACTTAGCTTATTTTATTTTTTCTCTTTTTTTCCGGAGGAAATGGGGTACATTCGCAGCACATCAGATCGAATGAAAGTAAAAATTCAAAGCAAGAATTTATTTTTTCTTCAGTGGTATTTAATATAGGGTTAAAATCACAAAACATCATAGACTGGTACATTTGTGATAAACTTAGCCCAGACTAATTTTTTTACTATAAAAAACTTACAAACCGGTACACTTGTGATAAATTTACCCTGCGTTAATTTTCGTTAAATTGGATTAATTTCACGAAAAATCATAAACCGGTACACATATGACAAAAGAAGAGTAAAATCTCAAACCGGTACATCCGTCAACGGCCACATGTCATCCAATTCAGCAGTTTGACGGTAAAATTTAACGAAAACTAACGGAGGGTAAATTTATAATGAGTGTACAAGTTTGGGGTTTTTTATAGTTAAAAAATTAATTTGAGGTAAATTTATCACGAATATACCAATTTTGAGTTTTTCTATAGTGTTAACATTTTAATATAAGTCAAAGCTCAAATAGGATCACTACCGCTAATTGTCCCTCCCCGCCTTGTTATCAGCTAAAAAACCTCCTCCGAACCAACGTCATTTGTTATTCTTCAATCTTATAGAAGTAATAGATAGGTACAATGTTAGCTTTTTTTAATTATTAATTCTAGGAGTAGTACTTTTCCTATTTTGAAGTCTTATCGAAGCGTATAGTTGTACTATTGAATACTCTTTACCAAGAAAAGGGCTTTCATGTATGGTAAGGATTAATGAGACCAACTAATGTTGGGCACCAAAATTAAAAAAAAAAAAAAAAGGGTCGACTAATCATTAGGGTTAATCTGGACTTTACAAAAAAGCTGGCCTTTTTCTTGATTTGGTGAATTCTGATACTTCAACATCTATCTCGATAGATCAACCCATTCTAGGGATAATCTGGACCTTGCAGTAGCATATTTGGGTACTAAAATTATTGAAGAGTCATGTGTCTAAGATTAAGGGAGACTTTCTTGGAGTTACCACTAATCTCATTAATGATTAAATGAGTTTTTAGCTTTGACCAAATTCTATCTTCCATAAGAATGCTTTTCCCAATTTTATGTAAGCAGATAAACCCTCTTGCTTATAAATTGATCAGAAACATATGTATCGCACGAGAGTCTAGCACTCAAAAAATCAATAGGGTCTTTTATAATTTGTGTTATGCGCACATCAGGGGTTCTATGGCTTGTTTAGAGGAAGTGGTTTACTATTATGCCACGTTAAAAAAATAAAAAAAATGTTAAAAAATGCCCTCGCCCGGGGCACTTTTTAGGCAATTCTTTGGGGGTCAAAACATATGATAAACAATTAAATAAGAAAATAATGCGGCTTTTCAACGCATTAACTAATGGCTAGGCTCAGGACATATAGAATCATTTTTATAAAAATCGAATATGTGCCCAAGATACTCGTTAACAAGACGGGAAAAATCAAAACAGATTCTAAGACAAACTTTTCAGCTCCAAAAATAAGCTCTTGGGCTAGATTTATAAATGGATTTCTCAGACATTCAAGAAAATAGTCACTTAGCAATGATTTTGGCAATGAAAGGTGATAGACAAAATATGTAGCCATAGGACACGATATTTTTTTTCACAAAACCTCGAGTGCAACAACCTCCGCAAACCTAGCTACTACACACAACGATACGACGGATCACATGTGTAGATAAATCACCATGCATAGACTTGGTTTCGAACATGCATGCAAATTTCATGGACAGTCCAAACCCAAGCGGGAGTTCCACCAGATGAATGCGACCATACGTTCATGAGATTGTACCCACACACACCCACGCAGGCATGTGCTCCTACGGCGAGAGAGAAATGATAGGGGGGCGCGTAAGGACGACGATGTCTCGCGACGCAATTGATTCGACCTCTTGGCAACAAGAAGAGAGAGAGAGAGAGAGAGAGAGAGAGAGAGGGAGTAGGTCAGGGGTTGAAGACAGAGAGGCGGTGGTCCCTGACAAGCAGCGAAACAACTGAGAGTGACTGTGTGTGAGAGAGATTGATGGGTACAGAGCTTTGGAGGGCTACGGCTTAAAAAGCCGTCCTACAAGGTCAGGCCTAGAGTCTCGGAGACGTCTTGGACTTAAATTTTGAACACAGGTGTATAATATACAGTTCTATATGTCTATACATATCTTGATTTATGACATTGTTTTTTAGTGACTGTTGTTGTTGTCGTCGTCGGGTCCTGCCTAAGGCATTCAAAACTTTGGATGGATCTACTGTTTCCATTTCCATGACCCTCGCCGAGAGAAGTTAGTGCAGTGCGTACCGTTTTTAGGAGAAAAGGTGGCTGGCTCATCATCTCTACACAAGACCCATTCAGCGCAATTATAAACTTTGTGGGCGCTGTCGCTCTCTCTCGGCACTACTTAATCAGTCTCTCTCGCTCATGAACACACCGAAGAATCGACACGAGTCCATTGTCGTCGACCTATCCTTCCCACGGCAAGGAAGTGACCCGGCATCTTTTTGAAGTCTAGGGTTCGAATACCTCCTCTTCCCCAGATTATTTACCAACCTGCATGCGAGTTCGGGTTTCCTTTACTCCCGATCAGCACAAAAGGAAACCCCGTGTTCCTAGGGGTATATCACCGCGTTTGCCAAGGATCCATACACTGTGCGAATAAAACTCGGGTCTGATAAGAGCTCGTGTGATTAGCTCAATTCAGACTAGTACTTCATTTCGTTTGAAAGATGCAAAAGCACGGATACTCCGTGCGATGTCAATGGGCATAACTAGCGCAGCATCATTTAGGTCGTGTATCTCACCATTCATGGACAAGTTAAGTGGAAAATCAGGATGGTCGAACCCAACCTTATTTCGAGGTCCACATGCTTTGCAAGGAGAACAAGAGCACTGAGCCAGCAAGAACTAATAATTGTGAAGAAAGGCGCAAATGGGAAGGTAAACATGGGAAGATTTAGTTGGGGGTAAGAATCAGATTCTTGGTCTAACCTAGCATAAGATCAGCTTTGAATCAAACCAACAAAGGAAAGGATAACCGTAGAGTAAGCAGGAGCCAGTACGACTTCACCGGGAGCAATATCACCTCAAGATAAACGTGTGAACCAAAAACAAGACAAAGGAAAAAGCTTGTCCTTCCTACTGGATAAGTGACCAAAAACTCACTGTATAATTCCACCCTAGTACCACAAGGGACATTTGAAAGGTGGTCTCGAACATGAAGTCGACCGATAAGAACAGATACAGCACTCGATCTAAGCCGATAGGGCTGAGAAAGTGGTATCTGAACATTAAGCAAAAGAAGAATCAGAGTTTAGCAAAGAAAGGTCAAATTTGAAGCTCACGGTAAATACAACTTTACGCCTCTTTAGCACCAGAGCCGATGCTGTCTTTTGCATAAAAAAAATATATCAGTAAAGAAAAGGCCTAGAGAAAGCGAGTTGTTATATAAAAAGCACATTCTGTTGCTCCTGAAAATGGGAAAAGTAAAACAAAAAAAAAACCAAAATACAAGGTGAAGATTACATAAACAATAGAGGATACATACCTAATCCAAAAATCACATAGATGTTATCCTCTAAAACCTCGACGCCTTGAAAAGGTATGAGCTGTGTCAGAATCATACTAAGAATCACCTACGATCACAGTATGTTGAACAGAGAGCCAATTGAACTGCGTGGCTACTTCAGAACTCTTCTTTTACGCTGTCTCAAATCACTGGGAACGATATATACAGCATCTACACATAGACCACCTTTGGAATGCGTGCAATCAATCTGTTTCATGGAAAATCTTACTTCTGTTGCCGGATCCGTGTGACTTACTATAAATTCACCTACTTTGTAATCTATCCAGCATCCACGCTTATGATTTCCATTGATCTCGTCTTGCACAGTATCATCCAAGCAGCACTCACTTGATGCTTGTTGACCATCCGAAGTAGACAATTTAAACTTCACTGGCTTTATATCCCAACCATGGGTATGCTCGAAATAGCAGACTCGTCGTCCCAGCCTTTTGGAAAATTTTCCAAGGTGTAGTCTGAAGGAAATAGTGTATATATCAGCAGGGAAAGGGAATTTTACTGCCCCATCAACCTCGAACCACCATATCTGCTGCAAATAGGCCACTTCATGGAATCTACCAACGAAAGCACAATACAATAAGCTATCAGATAAGGAAGTTATCTAATATTGCAAAATGAAAGCAAAATGAGCTTAACTAAACACTTTGACTGGAGCACAATCACTTCAATAAGTTCTCAACTAGAACACAATTACAACTACTAGTAACCTCTTTCTTTTCCTTTTACTTATTCATTTTCTTGAGGGTGGGGTTGGGATGCGAGTGGGTTTGTCAATACTCCAAACCATGCCAAACTCCTGGAAAACAAATTAACCGAACTAGGTTTCAACACAGATGGAAATCCATTGCTATTTGCTATTGTTGTTATCATATTTAATATCTTCATCACCTACATGTCAATGCAAACACGTTCCTTCCACAACTCTGAAAGAGCAGTGTGCACATAAGACAGCTAAATAATGAAATCGTATTGGTGGCAAATTAAGTTTGTTAACTCAACGAAATGAACTCTCTATGAACTAAAGTAATTTGATAAAGAAAGAGCACAGGGAAATTCACTCAGAAAAGATGGCCATCAGCGTAGGGACATTGACAAGATCCTACACACTTTTACTTTTAGGAGAAAAGTATCGACGGCCGAAACTGTAGAAAGTACCAAAAACCGGTCAACTTCAATATCAGATAATTGGCTTGAAATCAGACAATGAAACTATTTACAGCTTGGTAGCTTCTGTTGTATTAAATGCAAAGTGGAACTAACTTGAGTCCCAGTCTCTCCATTAGAAGTTCATCAGATCGAAAACAAGTGGCAAAGCAACATAAATAAGCTGCTCGGAGTTGGAAAGATTCCAAATGAACTAATGATTGAATCAACTTGTCCATGTTTATAGATGCCAAAATTCCATCAATAGTACAGTACTTCATCCAAATTCTTGATGCCCAAAGCTCTAAAACCTGAATTAGGCTTATGCAAAATTCAGCGACACTTTATTTTCCACAGAGAGAGAGAGAGAGAGAGAGAGAGAGAGGTGATTAATTCAAAGTTTGAACCATTGCTTTCACACAACTTTAAGGCTTTGTTTGGGAAGAAGTCAGGCGAGGGAAAATTACAGAGCGGATAGAGAATTATTTAAAAGGTAAAATTACTTACTCCCTAACAAAATATTCATATTTTTACCATTCTCCTCCCCCACCTCTCATTTTCCTCACCTCCTCTTCTTCCTAAATGAAGCACAAGTTTACCCTCAACCACATACATAACTCCCTTTTATCATTCAAAGAATTAGCTTCTGGATAAAATAAATTCTCTGGATGCACCCTAGTGGGCCGTCAATTGGATGGGGAAGGACTATAGAGACAATAACCAATAAGCAACCACCCTAATGTCGCGAATCATAGTTCTACTTGTTAGTTAATTTAGTAAAAGAAGAGGCCAGAGATCAAAACTGATCAGCTCCTCACTGGAGATGGAAGTTGCTCCTCACCACACGGAAGAACAACTGATGAATGTATATTACGAAAACAATCCAATTTCCGAATTTCAGCATATCAAAGGGAATCATCTAAAGAAAAGAAGCAGTAGCTTTTAAATTTGGAGAATTAACAACCAATATGCACTCTCGGCTTCATGTGAAAGCACATGACACTTATATAAGTTTCAGAAAACTTCACGACACCATTCAAGAAGTGACAAAATTCATCTGAAAGCAAGCATTTCTTACAGCCGTAGTAAGGAGGACTATATGAATTTCTCTCCTTCATGCAGCCTACAACTCCATTTTTCGTACTTCAAGTATTTCTTGCAGTAGTAATAAGAATGATCCTACATAAATTTTTCCTGCTTCATGCATGGTCTGCAACTCCATTTATTTAAGTGCATTAAGGTGGCAGATGTGTGAATGGCTACTGTTCAAATTTCATCTGGAAACTTCCTTGTTCTTTCTCCAGCTATGGGCATCAAACTTGTTTGCGACAAATCATTCCATCATGCCACTAAATCATTTGTAAAGCAGAAAGAATGCGATCTGATCCTTCAGGGAGCTCAAGCCAAAAAGGATAAAATCGTCTCAGCAACTTCTCCACAAAATTGTAAGACAAATATAAGCAAGAAAGGTTATATCACAGAATATAAATACCGACAATCTCAACAGGCTCAATCCTTGAGCTAGCAGTACTAGAGGATTACCAAAAACTCTTGCATGGCTTGTACTTTTTGTCAATACCATTACAGGTAAGTATAATCGAGAACAGATCATTAGAAAGTAGGCAGGTTCCACTCAAACAGAGGAGTCAAATTAATTTATTTTTACGAGACTGAAGGAGAAGAAGCACCAGCACAAAATAAGAGGTAAAAGCTAAACGCCCTCTAAAAAAAGTTCATTAAACAACACTTTATATGCAATGCTTCCATACGAAAGTTTCAACTGTTCATCTAAAATTACCATATCCTTTTAAGGAGTAGCTCACACCCATTACGTCTTTCAGACCTATCCATGCCTCTTATTTTTCATGAATTTAGAGCCTATGTGATATCATTGGTGGACCAAGCCCACTTTCATTTTAGTAAAGTCTTAATTGCTCTAGCACTATTCTTCCTTTAAATATTCACCAAGGGCACTTAATAATGATTCTTCAATTATCTCCTTTTGTCATTTTTTTAAACTATTCTAAGACGGCTTCACTAGGTACATAGTCCAAAACAGTCTGTGTTAAGTAAGGAAAGATGCGTGTCCTCCCATATATGTGCTTAAAACACTTTGGTTCATATATTATTGAATACTTTTAACGATAAAGAATCCTATACTTATGGATCATTACTCTTTGACAACTTATATTGATAAAGATGTTCTCAATAAAGTTAGACATTAATTGCATGACATTAAATTTCACTGAGCAAACATATACAAGTAATACAGGTTACTAATCATTGTAATATATACCTCCTGTCAGGGAAATATCAAGTGATTCAATTATAATTTAGATGTATCTCGAGAATTTGGCAGTTCTGCTTAGGGGTGAGCATGGTTCGGGAGAGTGGTTCTCACCCCGGAACCGTGGACCGCCTGCTAAGGACTGATTCCAAAAAATTGAAACCGAGAACTACCCGTTGGTTCCATGGACCCACCCGAGAACCGGACCGCTTGGAACCACCTGAGAACCAGACCGCTGGTCTGGTCCAGTTCTCGGGTGGGTCCATGGAACCGGTCCCACTAAATTTTCCCGGACAAATCAAAACATGGACTAGTCTAATTCTTGACCGTTGGTGGATTGTGTTCATCACATGCTACTTTGACTTACCTTAATGCACATGTGTGATGTATCTTCAGTGTACACAGAACACCCCTACCTTGGCATTTGATTTCACTAGTCTGATGCAGAAGTCATGCACTTCCATCTAAAATGGTCCGATGCAAAAGTGCCCTCTACAACTTCCAAACTTCTACGCAACCTACTCAAGCCTCAAGAGTCAAGAGGCTCTCATTTAAACTAACAAGTTGAATGAGCCTAAAACCCTCAAAAATAATGACAACAAGATTTCCCACAAAGTTAAATTACACATCACAACAAGATTCGTCAAAAATTTCACAACTTCACAAGCTTCACATCAAATACATCCGTAGCCTATATTATATATCACCTGTGGGAGTTTGCCACAAGTTCATAATAGTCAGCAAGCAAACAAAAAAACAACTCTCCCATTTTCTTTTTTCTCTTTTATTTTTTTTGGTCAGTTTTTTAATTAAAAATTAAAAATATATATTATTTTTATATTACCGGTCCGGTCCGGGTAGGCGGTTCCACAGCGAGAACCGGGAACCGGACCAGTTCCCTTGGGAACTACTGGTTCCGAGCGGTCCCAGGCGGTCCGAGCGGATCCCAGTTCTTTTGCACACCCCTAGTTCTACTTCTGCTAATAATGTTTCCATATTTAACACGTTAAAGTATCTCTCATCGTTTTCTATTGTCCCATCAGATCAAATCTTCCAGCTTCACCCCTGTTCACAAAACTACAAGCTTTACAGAGTTTTATTGCTCTTCAAACATGAGCACAACTTTCCCCACCCCAAAAACAGAACACGGAAAACTTCCGATAGACAGAACAATAAGGCAGCAGAAATGCCTATTATCTCCCCGGAAGCACATTACCAAGTATCAAAGGAAGAAAGGCATCCTCCGGAAACCTGAGAACCAGACTTTCAGAAAAGAATCAACTTCAAAGTTTGAAGGAAATCAGTGAGAGGTTTAAATGTATTCAACAAACCAGAAGGGCTAGATGCAGGCCTTAGAGCTCAAGGGGGCAGGAAACGATGTATGTGTGAAGTCATAACCTATACATGAGAACTTTAATAAACCTGTAAAGCTTTATTGTATTAAAGATAACTTCATCCGTGTTAAAATATGACTCACAACTTTTTGGTTTATATCCCTTTCGCACCTTCATCATTACGATTATGCAATACTTGTCTCGCATTGTTCAGACATTATTCAGAACGAAACTCAAGCAAAAGCCATGCCAATTTATTGCGGCAGCATCAGTGGTGGTGTTCGATGGGCTGGGGGGCAAGCACCGTGGCCCCACTTGGTTGTATTCACCAGTTTTACCACCACTAGCGGATTACTCTCTGCTTCATCATTCTTCAATCCACTCTTCTATTAATCTTCGACTTAGAATAAATCTCCACCAACTGAAATTAACAACCTTAAAAGGGAAAATTATGTGCACAATCAGATTCTATTTGAATCCTTCGGCTTGTTGTGTGATTTTGTGAATATCTTCACCAAATGTCAATTCTTTTTGCGCCAATCCAGATGCGCCCATCTCTAAGCATTATTTAAAATTTCCAAGTTTTGTGCCGCAGAAAAAAGTTCATCCTACGATTCTGATTAATTCTTCAAAAAAAAATGTGTAAGCCTCATATACCCCGGCATTAACATAAACACATCATGGCCACATCATTCCCGTAGTATACAGGGGAGTTCCGCCCAGATGCTAATTTAGCGACATGGTCAACAATTAACATCATTATCAGCTGTGCAAGTAGAATTTGAGATTAATAACCAACCTGGATTCTTCGGTGGGAAGCCAGTTCCAGTATCTTCTGTCCTCAATTCCTGTTATCGCCATCGCCCTCGCCGATATCGACATACAAACTCTACCGGTCACTCTGTCCAGCCACACTTCCTGCCGAAAACAAACTCCACCGCTCATCTCTCGTTCCCACAAACCTTAAGAATCCAAATTGAACAACACCTAAAGCAGCAATCGGGGACAGTGAATCCCGCGCGGTCGCACAAACCTTGTTGCCGTCACCGACCGGGACAGGACGGGACAGGAGGGCGAAGATGTCCTTCTTGGACAGGTTCCGGTACCGCTCGGGGGGCAGCAGGTCGAGCAGATCCTGGTAGTTCGCCGGCAGCTTCGCCTCCCAGACGGCGTCGGAGGAGGCGGCGCCGCGGAAGGCCCGGTTGAGCCGCGCCAGGTTGCAAATCTCGGGAGGCGTCAGGTAGAGGAACACGCAGGCGACGCAGCTCTCCGGTATGTCGCCGAGGCCCGGGCCCACGCCGGAGCCGTTGCCGCCCGAGAGCGCCGCGCCCATGGTTCGGGTTCCGGGCCGGTCGTCGGGGGGATTCGGATCCTAGGGCTTCCGGGCGGCGCCGGCCATGGCGAAGAGGGGGGGTTTTAGGGGGGTGGAGGTTAGGGTTTGGGGGGAGTGATTTTCTCGGGAAAATTCGGTGGGAAAATTTGGGCGGGGGTAGGAACTAGGAAGGGTAGGTTGATGGCGGATACGACGGGGTAGACGGAGGAGGGACGCTGGTTTTGGCTGGAATGCGGAAAGATCGTGCGAAGGATCCATAAAGAATTCGGTTTGACTTTCTTTTTTTTTTTGTGAAGGGGAAAATTAGGAGAGTGGGGTTTTTTTTTTATTACGTCATCGGGCCTAAAAGAATTCGGTTACGAAATTAAGCTCCCAACGCACACGTTCGATCATTCGACGGTGTAGTGAACCTGATCATAACATAAAAAATGGGTTTGATTTTATTTATATATTTATAAATTTCAGGTTGAGTAAAGGGGAAAATTTGGGGTGCTTCACTCGTAATCACGTATAATAAAGGTGATCATTGAATCAATTCAGCATAATCTAATATATCGTCTAAATCTATCCACGTCATTAAAATATAAGGAAAATTTCAATTAAGGATATAAAGTGCTTTTATTTTCTCAAATAGTGGCTTAAAGCGAACCGTAAGTCAAATAAGGATCTGAAATGTCATCATTTTCTCAAATAAGGGCTTGAAGTAAATATTATGTCAAATAAAAGTCTAAATTAGCATATTAGTCTCAAAAAGGGGTCAGATCTCACCAAAGTCAACAGCATTGTTGTCTTTTAACTTTTTGATTTTTTTCCTTTCCTTTTTCTTTTATGTTTTTTTGCATAAAAAAGCTCACAAATTAAAAAAAAGCTAAAGTTAAAAAAAAATCAAGGGAGAGGGTTGGCAACCGCAGTAGTCGTCACCCCATCATTGGAGGGGTGGTGGCAATGGCCGAGGGGGTCATTAGCATCTCAGTGATGCCCGGGGGCACTCGCCAGAGCTGAGAGCGGTCAACGACCTCGCCCAAACCGAGGCAAGGTCCGGCAACCATCGCCCAAATCTAGGAGAGGGTCGCCGCCCTCTCTCGACTCTAGCGAGGGCCTACTGGGCCTCGCCTCTGCCTTAACTAAAATTTACATTAAAAACATTGTTGGACAAAAATGCCCTTGCTCAACCGGAAAATTTGGACTGCCAGCAAGCCGACATGGTGAGGCCTTGATTTGAAATTGTTATAGCCACTTCAAACCCTTATTTAAAAAAATAAAGGCACTGCATGCCTTTATTTGACACGAAATCAACTTCGGGTCTTTATTTGAAAAAATTATGGCACTTCGAGTTCTTATTTGGAATTTTCTCTCAAAATATACATCGTAGAGGTTCGAATCGGGCCAGGCCCAATTTTAAAATGGGCGTGCTGGGCTTTTCTATGGCAGAATGTTGTTTACCTGCTCGTCCACCAATCAGCTCTACTCACGCATGACCAACGTTATCATTAACTACAAATGACTCAATCAACGTATGACCGAGATCATTTCTTGCTTTTGCTTTTCCTTGTTCTTAAGAATAAAAAATAACTTCCTAGAAAAAAAAGAGAAAACAACGCAAACAGTTCTTCGACTTTGATCCAATGTCTAATGTGATCCATGAGTTTTTAATTTATTCAATATATAATATATGAACTTTAACCCAATGTGCAATAATTGTCCATTAACTTTTAATTTGTTTAATGTGGCCCTTGAATTTTTTTATGCATGTTCAATTTAGTCCATGAACTATATGAAAATATTCAATTTAGTACTTTCATATAGTTTATGGATTACATTGAATATGCACAAAAAATTCAGAGACCACATTTAATATTTTCATATAATTTAGGGACTATAATGAATATGTACCAAAAGTCCAGAGATCACACTGAACAAATTAAAAGTTCAACGACCACATAGAACATTGGGCTAAACTCCGAGAATCACATTATACATTAGACCAAAATTCAGGAACTGTTTATATCATTATCCCTTAAAAAATTCATGCCACAGTTGATCAGACTTTGTTGAATAGGTTATATAAGAGTTGAATATGTGTCCGATGAGCACCGGACAAACAAGCGGAATTAAACTAATCTGAAATTAGACCCCAAGGCAAAAAAAACCTAATCGCCGCCACAACCTGTTGATTATTTTAATTGGACTAAAGTATGGAATCATGTATGTAATCACCCTTTATTATGGATAGACTGTAGTTCTCCTTTTAGGAATTTGCCCATCAATCTGAGAAAGTCAAATGAACCAAGAAAAATCTACTAACCTCTTTGCACTCTGTCTTCTCACGCTAACCACTAATCTTTCATTTTATTTGTTAACGAAGGGTGCGTTCGGGAATCACTTTCCTAAAACCCCTTGAGCAACTACCCTTTGGAAAATTTTTCCAGAGAGGTTTGAGGAGATATGATTGTATTTTCAAATGCCTCTGAAGGCCTTTAACCTAAGGCAAGCTCGGAGGTGCCTTGAGCATTTCCGGAATGCTAATGCATCTTTTCCATCCAAATTTGCCCTCGCTAAACTTTCATAATTTCGAAAATGTTGTCACCTCATGCGACGTCACCTACAAGTGTTCAAGCCACTAATGAGGCCATATTTGGCTACCGACTAGCCTCGGGGTCATGCGATCTCAGCCGATGACTCCAGCGAGGCTACCAGCACCAGATTTAACTCGCTGACCGCAGAGTCCTTCACCGATTTTGATTTTTTTTTGTTAAAAGCAAAAATATTTTACAACATGTGATTTTTCCAAACACCATTTCTACAAAAGTTGTTTCCCAAAGCACTTCAAATTGCAATTTACCAAATATTATTTGCATTCCGGAAAACCCCTTTCACCTAGAGGCTTTTGCTTTTTCCAAGTAATTCCCCAAAAGCTAAACCAAACACACCCTAAGTATACCATGAGGATTATATCATTAGTTAATGTCGGTGCCTTGAGCTATTATCTACTGATTAGATATGGATAGATTTTGGAGAAAATATTTTTTTTTGTAATTGTTTAGAAAAGAATGAAAGAATCATGAAAAAAAAACACAAGTATTAACTGTATTTCAATATACGAAAGAGAAAATTTTAGATTGTGATGGAAAAAAACTCTCTAAAGAGAACCTCGAGTTTATATTTCAAATGGAGAAAAAAAGTTGGAGGCCTGTTTGATTGTTGAATTAAAAATTCAGCACTTGATAAGATTGTGCTTATTCGGAAAGTTCTAAATAAAAGTGAGTTTAGTCCAGAAAGTAACAGAGGGACTACTTAACTCGTTTGATGTAAAAACAAGGGCTAATATCACGAAAGATCTCAAACTAGAATATTTGCGATAAATTTACCATAAACTAATTTTTTAATCACAAAAACCCCAAATCATTACATCTATGATAAATTCAGCACAAACTAATTTTTTAACCACCGAAAACTCTAATCAGGTATATTTGTGATAAATTTACCCTTCATTAATTTACATTAAATCATATTAATACAATGAAAAATCACAAATTAATAGACACGTGACAAACGGAGGGTAAAACTCCAAATCGATATACCCGTCAACTGCCATATATCATCAAACTCAGCAATTTGACAGTAAAATTTAACGGAAACTAACGGAGAGTAAATTTATCACGCATGTATCGTTTAAGATTTTTCGTGGTGAAAAAATGAGTTTGGGCTAAAATTATCACAGATGTAATGATTTGGGATTTTTTGTTGAATGAAGAGCGTGTGAGCTTAAAATATCAAAATTATTAAATTATGCGGACTCATCAAGACGAACAGGGTGGTAATACAATGACGATCCACAAAGTGCATGAAGAATATTTTTGGACCGAATGGCAAAGAGGCATGTTTTAGCAAGTCGGTCGGAAAAAAATCGAGCATGTATCGGAGCACGAGATTAATCTCATTATTGTATTTGTTTTTGCTAACACGTTTTCACTTTGATTCGGATTCGACTGAATTGACTTTTATTTATAATCGAGAATTTTTGCAACACTCAAACATTACAATATCAATCTACCTATAATTTTTTTTAATATAATTTCTAATGGTGAAAACGAAGAAAGAAAAGAAGTAAAGAAAAAAATGTCCTTAGGACGAAAACATCCCCAGCTATGAATAAGATTTGGAGTTCAGATTTTTATTTGAGACCAGTTAGCCAATTTGGATTCTTATTTAATACAATATCAACTTTCGGTCATCTTTTGAGAAATGAGCCTCACTCTCAGGCTTTATTTAAAATTTTCCTTTTTGTATTGAAAATTCCAAAATTTATTACGAAAGTTCAATTGAGTCGTCCTAAAACTTTCAAAAAGGGCAATTAAATCTTAAGACTTGCCACTAAAATGCAATTGAATCGTCCTAAAATTTTTATAAAAGTGCAATCAAATCTTAAAATTTATCACGAAAGTCTAATCAATTGACTAAAACTCTTTGATAATTTTAGGACTCGATTGCACTTTCGTGCTAAGTTTTAGGATTCGATTGCACTTTTTGAAAGTTTTAGATTTAATTACATTTTCACGATAAGTTTAAGGACTCGATTATACCTTCTTTTTTTTTTAAGTTACTATACTTGATCGTATTTTTATGAACTTCGAGCGCACTTATCCCTAAATTTTATTGGGAAATCAATTTATTTCTGTTTTTTACTTTAAGTGCAAACGGGGACGGAGTACGGAACGGAGGAGCCAAGACTGGTGAGATCTGGAAACCGCTCTGGTGGGGAAGCTCCGGCGAGAGAATGAAGAAGGAAGACACGGTGAAGCTGATCAGCGCCGAGGGCTTCGAGTTCGTGATCGACAAGAAGGCCGCCATGGTCTCCCAGACCATCCGCAACATGCTCACCTCTCCAGGTCTCCTCCTGCACCTTCCGCCGAAGCGAACGTCCGCGTTCTAGGGTTTTCTCCTCAATGGATTTTTTTTGGTGGTGGTGGTGTTCGATTCTGATTTTTTGAGGGGGCTTTTTTGGCGGCGCAGGGAGCTTCGCGGAGACGCAGCTCGGAGAAGTGACGTTCCCCGAGATCAGCACCACCATCCTCGAGAAGATTTGCCAGTACTTCTACTGGTCCATGCAGTACGCCAGGTTGCGGAGATTCGTCTCCTTCCTTGTCCTAATTCTTTGTCTGGCGCGGGGATTTCTAGCGTTTCCCGGTTTGATCTTGTGATGCTGTGATGGTGAGCTTTGGTTCGTGTTTGGATGTGCGATCGTCTCCATGTGAAGTGTGGAAAATCGGGTATCGTGCTTGTGCTGTTGATCCTCGGGGGAAAAGATTTGTTTTTTGTCGAGTTCAGAGGGCCCTTTTTTCTTCCAATTCTTGTAGGCGCGTCCTTATCCGTGATCTTGGTTAGCCTGCTTTACTTTGAAGGAGAAATATTCAAGACCCTCGGCCCTCCCCATTAAGCTTTGAAGACCCATAATAAACTGGGATCTCTTCTTTCGTGTTATGTGTGAGCTTTGGTTCGTTTGGATGTGCGATCGTCTCCTTGTGATGTGAAAGAATGCGGTATCATGCTTGTGCTGTTTTTCCCAAATTATCTTGAGGGAAAAGATTTGTTTTTTTTCGAGTTTAGAGGCTTATGTGTAATAATGGTTAGCCTGATTTACTTTGAAGGAGAAATATTCGAGACCCTCGGCCCTCCTCACGATGCTTAGAAGACATTTATCTCTCTATCTGTGATAAATGTTTGCTTTCGCATGGTAGTGTTAAGATTAAAAGCTGTTCCTTGTTTCTACTAATGATTAGATTCTTAGATAAAATTTGACTTAGATCAATGGGCTGCGGTGATTAGCTCTCGGAAGGGAGGGATCCATGAGAACAATTCGGGAACTAGATATGATGTGAGGGAAGTGATGCATGTATTGGAGTTGGTTGTCATTCAAAACGATGGCAGATAACACTACAAACTCATTATGTTAATGGTGAAATTGAACATCCTATCCAAAAGATGTAATACTTTGGCAATTTGATAACTAGTCATGGTGCATTTGTGCTAACATGCAAGATGTCTTCATTGTTGAGCAGGAACCATCATGAGCTGCTTGAACTTGTATTTTAAGTAATATTAGTGTCAGATGTAGCACAAAGTCATTTTAAATTTTGTCGGAGATGTTTTGCAGTTTCAAGCTCGAGATTTATGCATTCTGTAAATCATCTCATAATATGCCACATCATTACTTTAAAAAAACCAGGGAGTTATTTTGAAATTTAGATGCATGGACTTTGTAAAAATTAAATGTTATTCTTTTCTTTAAAGAAACTGTCGAAAGGTTTTACATGACTGAGGTGTCAATGAAGTTAAAAATAGAAGTCCCCAAACAGAAACTTTGTTTTTCTTTAAAACATCAGGTATAAAACGGAAACTTTTTCCATCTTTTTTCATTTTGGGGGGGCGGCAGAGAGGGGAGGCTCGGCGCATGACTATCTGTGTATCTTGTTTAGTTTATTATTTAATCCAATTAGTTGAGAGAAGGCACCTTCCCAAACTAAAGCATCATGGTGTAAAATTTCTAGGGTGTAATCGGACAGGTTTAAATTGGTTGGAGATGGCCTGGTCAGTTCATTTTTAAGCCAGTTTCTGGATGAACCTGTCCGGTTTTTTATTTCATTAGGAACCAGCTGGGATCCGGTTCTTTTCTCTGGTTCTAAGTCTGGAAACCGGTTAAATTGCTGAGTTAAACAGATTTACATATTATTTTTCAAGAAAAGAAAATGACTAACTTGGTAAATGGCGAACTCAAACCTGGGAAGGTTGCTTGGGGATTCCAGACAATCACCCCCTAGCCAAGTTGAACTTTCTATTAAATATCCCAAAACATGATTATAAAAGCAGTTTTTGTTAAAACTTAATCAGGCTTGAGTTGGTTTTACTTTTTACCTCCATGCCCTCTCGTCTGTTCTGCTTTAAAGATCTCTTATTCTCTGTACTTTAGTCTACGATCGTGTCTCTCTTTTGTTTGCCACTTTCTGTCTCTGTCTGTTCCTTTCAGGTTCTTTAGTAGATTTTTTTCTGTTCATAAGCATGTGTGTAGCAAGTATAATTTTGGTTTGAACATTGAAGGTTTTCTTTTTGTGCTCATTTTTTGTTTCAGTTCTTAGCGCTTCTGCTTCTTTTTCTGTGGTTTTGGCCCTAATTGTAGAGCTGAAGGAAAGAATACTAGAGAACTACAATTGTTGGTTAATGAAGTGAATTGATTTGTTCATTAATTAAAGATTTGCTATCTTGTTTCTGTGCCTTTACATGTAAAAATCCGGTTCTAGGGTCTACCTAGGAACCACAATGGAATCATTTGGTTCAGGAATCGGCCAGTACTTGTTCCAAATTTTTCGATGGGATCTATATAATGTCTGTGCCATGTTCCAATCTTTGAACCAACTCACCCAGATCATGCTCACCCCTAGTTTAAAATGAAATCTTATACCATAGAAAATTATGCAGGTCATATAGCAATGTACTATACAAAATTAAGAGTATGTGAGAAAACTCTAAAGTAGCATCTTTGCTTGGTACTTCAGACGATCTGGTTTTATTCTTAAGTTCAAAGGAGATGAGAACTTGGAGAAAATTAGGGAAATTGCTGCTGTTAGCATGTGATGGCTACTAAAACTAGGATGAATATCTCGACTCCCCCTATCTTTAGTCATGAGGATGTATGGATGAAGAGGAGGATGCAGAAATCAGAGTTAACTGTATCGTGATCTCTAAAACTGGCAAAAAAAAACTTGTTTAGAGTATGATGGTTACTATTGCATGTTGAAGCCAGCAGGAAGGGAATCATCTTCTGTCTTTATTTTTACCATGCTGCAATAATATGCTATTTCCTTCCCTTTCTGGTGGTGGTGATTACAGACTGAGCACGTATTTTCTCATGATACTAAGAATATTTTGTTAAAAGCCTTGCACACAGCGGTGTTACAATGCATAATTATATTGGTAAGGTGAATCTTTTCTTTTGCTTAAATTATAAGGTGAATGATAAATATGTCAATTGAGTCTAAATTGATTCGAATGTTGACTGGAGGACAGATTGGCCGCCCTTGAATGTACTTCTATAGTTAGGACTCGATTAACCAAATCAGAACTTCTAGAAGTCAGTTATATATCGTACAATAAATTTAGTGATTCTACTGGAACTATATTAGTGCTACAATGGAAATTGGGAGATGCATCTTTGATCAATATCTTCATTATTTTTGGCTGGGTTTGCTTTGCTTGCCTATCTGCCTACAAATTCGACAAGTGCATGAAAATTCCTTTTGATATTCACGCTTTATTAACTAAGAAATACTTTTGTTTTGCCAGTGGAAAGGAGACCGAGTTCCATATTGAACCTGAACTGACGTTGGAGCTGATGATGGCTGCCAACTATTTACATACTTGAGAAGATCCCTGTCATTTTTTCGGGTGACCACTCATGAACAGAAGAAACCCCTGGCACATGTATCTCTAGTATATGCCATGTATCTCAAGAGGATTCTAACGCTGGATTCAATAATACAACCTTTCCCTTCACTCCTTTTCTGTTTTGCCTGCTTTCTTGTTCTCTGTCATCTAACTGGCATTAGTTCCGTGAACATATTGGTTGCTTTGCCAGGTCATAGCAGGATCATTTTTTCCTTAACCTCTCTCTGAAATCCTAATGCTCTAGATAGAGCACCGTATGTGCATGACTTGCCTGTCAAACTTTAGGTATACCTAGGATTTCACAGTTTGGGTAACCCATCTTGGGTTGAATCGTTCAGATTGGGTGTCATTCATGGCTGGCTGAGATGGGTGGGTGAAGAGGTCTTTGGCGTGCATAACCATCTCGCTTTGAACACCCAATTTGATTCTTAAGCCGTGTTGGTGTCTTTGAGCAACTCAAATGTCTGATGCAAACAATATACATTATAAGCGACTGCAATCCTTCTTCATTGCTTTCTTCTGAAGGAAACAGTTATATGAATCCAGGATGGAGCGTAACACTGCGAGTGTAATGTTGTAGCTTTTCATTTCCTTGTTCTTCCCTAGGATGGAATTTTCTACCTTTTCTTCTTGTTCTAAATACGGTGTCTCATCTAACGCGATGTCACGTTACGATGGTGTATGTATACCGGTTCTAACGAGGAATTGATTTTGGAGCAAGGTGAATCTGTGTGTCGAGCAAGGGATTAGCGAGAAAAAAGGAAAAGTCGGAGAGAGAGAGAGAGAGATGGGCAGCCTAAAAAAGTCTCGTGCCATAACAAGATCGGCTTAAGGATTACCACCCCAATACTAAGGGTGCGGGCGTTTGTTCGAGAGAAAGTATTTTTTTAGAATTAGTCTTTTGAAATGATTAGTTAATCAAAAACACTTTTCGATTAAGGAATACATAATCATGCATAAAATTAGGAAAGTGAATTCAAAAATTTAAGAAGGCGAGAAAACACTTTTCGAAATTGCTTCTCTTGCATTTTTTAATATTTCATTTTTTTTCCCTTTTGTTCTTTTATTTATTTATTTTTCTTTTTTCTTTTCCTTCTTCCTCCTTTACCGGTCGCCAAGCCTCGGTGACAACTGGCAATCAGCCACAGGCGCAAGCTCGAGCCTTGCCAGCCTCAAGCAAGCTCAACCTTGCCTGAGGCTGGCTAGGTCGACCCTCGCTAGTGGCTTGTCGTGGCTATTGTCGACGCCCAATGACTGGCGGAGGAGGAACAAAGAAAAGAAAAGAAAATTTTATTTAAACATTCGATATATATTTTTTTTGCCTGAGATAAAGATGTGAAATTGAAATCATTTTTTAAATGAGATCCAAATACAAAAAAAAATATCCCCAGACAAAAATAAATATTTTGGAAAATATTTTCTTAAGTCACCCGAAATTATTAGTTAATGAATTTTTTTTTAATTATTGCAGACAATAATATCCTTTTTTGGTCTTTCATTTTTTTACAGTAATATCAATAATAAATTTAGAAAGGTAATTTTTTAAATCGTTCGATGACTAAAAGATTCAAGTGTCAAACTTGGATTTTCCATGGTTGTTTCCCATAAGGTAATGGGGGTGGGGAACATCTCCATACCAGTCGTACAATGCCATGACGAATCAGATTCTTGTCTTTTTTGAACACGCTTAGGGAACGTGTCCCATGAAAACTCCGAATTCGAGCAACAATTGTACTCGAAGCACGTTTGACTGTTGGTAAAAGTGCGTTTGACTTTCCTACAAGGCGGTTTTTCTCCTTTTCAATTGAAAAAGGAGTGTGCCGTTTTTGTCAACGCCAATGTTTATTCAAAGCTATTTAATTTCGACAAAAGATCCACATCCACAAGTTCATTAACCTTAGGTCCGCTATCATTATCATGATTTTCTTATCCCGATAGGGAAAGGTCCTTCCCCTATAGGGCCGGTTGTGGGTGAGTAGGGATTCGAACCCTCGACGCCGTGGTTTGTAGTCACATGCTCTGATCTTCTGAGTTACAGGCTCCGTCTCATCTCCACCGGATTCATTCCCGGGAATATCAGAAGAACAAAGGAACGTTTTCTCTCCCTGGCCATTTCGAGCTAAGAAGTTATGAAAAGTCCTTTCTCTCTTATAATAAGGATGTGTTCCGAAGTGTGAAGAAGACATTTCAAAAGTGGAGTTTTGAATAAAACGACATTTTTCTCTATTTTCTTTTTAAATATATATAGAACAATAATAGTAAAAATGAGAGTTGTTGAGCTTTTTATCATCCATTTAATGTACATGACTCCCGTGACCAAAAACAATGTACATGGCTAAATATTCTAACTCGTGGAAAAAATCGAGCAGAGGGATAATTTTGTAATTGAATAGATTGGTCATTATAAGATTTTCTAGTAGAAAGTAAGATCTTTTCAATGCTAATATCTCAAGCACGTGCGAAAAGAATAGAGTTTAGAAAAGGATTAATACCACAAAAAACTTTAAATTGGTATATTTGTGATAATTTTACCATGAACTATTTTTTTGACTACAGAAAATCTCAAATTAGTACATCTATAACAAATTTACCCCGAACTATTTTTTTGATCACAAAAAACCCCAAACTGGTATACTTGTGACAATTTTACCCCGAACTATTTTTTTGACCACCAAAAATCCTATACTGGTATATCTGTAACAATTTTACCCCCGAACTAATTTTTTGACCACTAAAAACCTCAAACTGGTATATTTGTGACAAATTTATCTTCTGTTAGTATTCGTTAAATTATATTAATATCACAAAAAATCACAAATTGGTAAATTTGTGATAAATAGAAGGGTAAAACCCAAAATCGGTACATATGTCAATTACCACGTGTCATTAAATTTCACAATTTGACAGAAAAATTTAACGGAAACTAACAGAGGGTAAATTTGTCATAGGTGTATCGGTTTGAGGTTTTTTATGGCCAAAAAATTAGTTTGGAGGTAAAATTGTCACAAGTATACCAGTATGAGACTTTTTATGGTCAAAAAAATAGTTCGAGGTAAAATTGTCACAGGTATACCAGTTTAGGGTTTTTTATTGTCAAAAAAATAGTTTTGGGGTAAATTTATCACAAGTGTATCAATTTGGAGTTTTTCATGGTATTAACCCTTTAGAAAAAGCGAGAATGATACGTTTTTGCCATATGCTCATTTAATTTTTGTACTGACTAAAATATTTCGTCGAATAAGCTTGAATGATAGTAAATGAAATTTGATGAGAAGTCAAGAATTTTCAGTTAGCGGGGGGGTAAAAAAAAAATACCTAACTTTCCAACAATATCTAAATTAAATTATAAACTAGGGAAGTGAGGACCACTATAAGCACGTAGTTTCCTCGGTCCGCTTATAGTTCCATGATCTTACAGCAAGAATCTAGGGATGAATTGGGAATAAAAAAAAATCAAAATTACTGTAAGACGACCTTCTAAATCTCAGTTTTTTCGACAAAAAAAATTCTTCAATTATTTCGTGAAAAATAAATGATTTAAAATTTTTTTAAAAATAATTACTTGAAATAATTGGTCAATAAAAATATTTTTTTTATTTATGTCTAAATATTGCTATTTATGTTGAAAATAGTTTTTGTTCATTCATTTTTATAAACAATTATTTTTAGGAAATATTCTTCAAATTATTCATTTTTCCACGAGACGGACGGAGCCTAAATCTCTATCATTTTTCGCATTCAAATTCATATCTTATTTTAAAATCCCTAAATGGATCAGACACTTGAGTGACTTTTGACTAGGGAGTGGAATAAGGCACATAGCATGATCGATATTTTCCATGAGAATGGAATATAATATGGTAGGGATTAGAATGGAATAGTTATTCTCTATTAAAGTTGGATTGAAAGTCGAATATAATAATATAATTCGACTTTGGAGCTAAATTACTCTTTTCTTTGGGCTCAACCTTTTGGGTAAGAAAAAAATTGTATTGTATTCGTCCACCAATTGGACCTAGAGCCATTTTTTAAATCTACTTTATTAGAATTTTGGTGAGATATAATCATAATACTTATATGATAATATTGGTTCCATAGGGTAATGTTATAAGTTATAATAATTGCAATTGAGGGTGTGCATCAGACTCAATCCCAACCCTAAAATCGAATCGGGTGGTTCTGGGTGGTTCCACGGAGGGGCTTGGTCGGTCTCCCGTTCAAAAAATTTGGAACCGGGAATAACCGGTCCGGACCAACTGACTAGTCAAGATTTTTTAATTTTTTATTTATTTTGAAGCGAATACTAATTAGTAAATTATTTATTTTCTTTTAATGTTGCGAAACTCCCACTTGTGGGGATTAGAAGAAACCAAAAACAAAAGAAATCACCGATTTTGAGACCAACTCTGAAATTGAATTAAACCGGTTAGTTCTGCTCCGGGACTAGGTGGGCCGATTCCCAATTCCATAAACTAGGAGTCAACCCTGCCCCGTGAAATTCCAGGTTCTAGGTTTTAGGGTTGAAAACTGATCGACCTTGGAGCCGATCACCTCTAATTGCAATAACTTTTGCTTATAGTTGATAGTAAATAATAAAATGGGAAAAGCTATTCATGATTTGAAGGGAGGAAAAGCTAGGAATAGCTATTCAAGATCTAATTTATGAGAGAGAAGGAATGACTGGATATAAAATTGTGAACTGAATAGCTATTTTAGCGAACTCAAACGGGCAACTATTCTTTTCATCTTTCGTATTTGCAAGCATAAAGCAAAAAGTACAGCGTATTCTTATTGCCATCCCATGTTCATCGCACATATTTGCGTAACTTCTTCTATCTTTCATTGAATGTGTTCGCATAATTTCCTCCTCTAAGGTCATGCATTGAACTTCTTTATACAATTGACATTTTTGGTGACAAAAGGTAATATTAAGGGTTAATATCACGAAAAATACCAAATTTGTATACCCGTGACAAATTTACTCCAAACTATTTTTTGATCATCAAAAACTTTTTTTTTGATATCATCAAAAAAAATTTAAATTGGTACACCCTTGATAAATTTACCAAAAATTAACTTTTGGGTCATCAAAAATCCCAAATAAGTATACTCGTGACATAATTATCCTCCGTTAGCTTCCATCAAATTATACTAGCATACTCATGACACGACAAATCCATGTGGAAATCCATATTATATTATGGTGAATTCGTTACAGATATATATTAGGTTTAGGAATTTTTTATGACTCGAAAATTAGTTTAAGGTAAATTCGTCTTGAGCATATCATTTCAAAATTTTTGGCGATCGAAAAATTAATTCGGGATAGATACATTGTAAGCATACCGATTTGAGATTTTCAAAGCGGGATTTAAGAAGCCGGCGGCATCATAAAAAAAGGTGGGAAGTGGAACGGTCTTCGTGCCCACCCGGTTCCGGCTTTTCGAATGGAAAACCGTGGGTTCATGCCTTGGGCTTCCAAAGCTGGGTGTGGTGGTGGCTTTCCTCCCTCCCTCAAAACCATGGGCAGCGCTTCCTGTCAGCTCCCACCAGAAAACCTCCCCCACCCCGCCCACCCCCCACACCAAAACCACTTGCTGGGGCTCGCTGTATGCGCCACACGCCCTTGTCTCCCCCGCACCCCATCGCCATCACCATCACCCTTATCGCCTACCCCCATAAAACCCATCCGACCTCATCCCTGCCTCGTCCTCAACTCTGCAGAAATTTTGGTGGTCTCCCTCCTATATCCTGAACTGGGTTTGAGGAAAGAAGGGGATCTTGCACTCCGTGGTGGAGGCTCTCGAGGCTCGAGGTGTTGCATTTCGGGGTTTCTTGAGGTTTTGCTGACTTGGGTATGTTCTTTTACCTGTTGGGATATCTCTGTTTTTGATTGCAAGGGGGAGGAACAGAGTCTGGTTCTGTATGCGGCCTTTTGGCCTTCTTGGGGGTGGGGGTAAAAATTTGTGTCTTTATTGGCAAACGAGAATAGGAGATTCACATTTCTGAGAGGGGAGGAAGATTCGTTGGGGGGTGAGCTGAAGACAGAATCTTGGCCTTTTTTTTGTCTTGTTTTTATGTTGATGGAACCCAATGACTTAGGTGGCGGGATCTTTGGAGGCATTGGTCCAGGGATGCTAGGTCTAGAAATGCCTCCGCATCATCAGCAACAGAACCCCCCAAATGCCCAAAACCCTCACTCCTTGCACCACCCACAGGTGGTGGGCTATGCCCACCACGAGGCTGACCACCACCCTCAGTCTCAGCCGCCGGGGAAACCTGGGTATGCCTACGCTTCTAAGTCCAAGCAACAGCTGACCCTTAGTGACGACGACGAGGCCGGGTTCAATGCCGATGATGGCGCCGGGGACGGCAAGAGGAAGGCCTCCCCGTGGCAGAGGATGAAGTGGACCGACACCATGGTTAAGCTCCTGATAATGGCCGTGCTCTATATCGGCGACGAGGGAGGTTCGGAGTCCAACGACCCCAAAAAGAAGCCCGGGGGTTTGCTTCAGAAGAAAGGGAAGTGGAAGTCGGTGTCGCGAGCTATGATGGAAAAGGGGTTCTACGTGTCGCCGCAGCAGTGCGAGGACAAGTTCAATGATTTGAATAAGAGGTATAAGCGGGTGAACGACATACTCGGGAAGGGGACAGCTTGCCGGGTGGTGGAGAACCAGGGCTTGTTGGAAATGATGGATTTGTCGCCGAAGATGAAGGAAGAAGTTAAGAAGCTGCTCAACTCGAAGCATTTGTTCTTTAGAGAGATGTGCGCTTATCATAATAGTTGCGGTCATGGCCCTGGCGGCAGTGGTGGCGCCAGCGGTGCCCACCACTCACCCGAGGTGGCTGTGGAGCCATCTCACATCCAGCAGCAGCAGCAGGTGACTCAGCGAGGGTGCTTTCACGCTACGGACTCTGTGGCTGGTGATCATTTGGGTAAAACAGAAACTGAGGCTTCAAAGATGGTAAAGGGAGGAAGCGGCGAAGAAGAATACGACGACGATGAGGACGAAGATTCGGAGGATGAGGACGACGATGAAAGTGACGATGAGGTGGGAGAAGGTGGTTCGAGGGGTCACAGCGCGCAGGGACATGAAGATGAACACGAACATAGCGAGAGGACATCGTCGCGCAAAAGGCCGAGGAGATGCCTACTCTCGCTCTCTACAGCACTCGTGCAGCAACTGAGTGGCGAGGCAACGAGTGTGATGCAAGACGGCAATAGGAGTCCGTGGGAGAAGAAGCAGTGGATGAAGGCGAAGCTGTTGCATCTGGAGGAGCAGCAAGTGAGCTACCAGCTGCAGGCGTTCGAGCTCGAGAAGCAGCGGCTGAAGTGGGTGAGGTTCAGCAGCAAGAAGGATAGGGAAATGGAGAGAGCCAAGCTCGAGAACGAGCGGAGGAGGCTCGAGAACGAGAGAATGGTGCTTGTCATCCGCCAGAAGGACCTCGAATTGCTCGATCTTCAACAGCAGCAGCAACATTCATCCATCAAACGGAGTGAACCGTCGTCGGTCACGGGATAATTTGTACATTTTATAAGATAGAGTAGACACAAAGAACTGGTTATTCTTCCCCTGAAGTGTTAGTTGTGATCTCAGTATTTCTGTATGAATTGAATTGCTTAGCTGTTTTCTTTAGAATCCTTTCTCTCTTCGACCTTATTGCGCACTCGTTTGCTTCACTTATAGCACAGACACGTGACTTCCTATGGTACGATGTCTGCCAGAGTGATGTGTGTCTTCAGGTGCAAATGTACGCACACTCAGTCACATTCAAGGTATATTTATGAAGTTGTAACAATTTGAGTACCTATCTCAATTTAGTATGCCGATGGTCAACTCTAACTTTTTAAGATGCTGAGCATAATTCTAACTTTTCAAGATGCTGAACATAATTAATAGTTATGAATCTTTTTCTGGTAAGCTATGTTCCTGTTCGAAAAGCCAAAAACTGAAAATTTAAAAAAGGGCCCGCACAAATATGCTTCTTCGTACGTGAAACATGGTAGAGATTGAAATAGAACGACATTTTTCTGTCAAAATGAAGTGGTGATGTTGTTGGTGTGTTCGGGTCACAAGCATTTGTGCTATAATGGGCTGTCCATCACGCTCATGGTTGAGTTTATAACACGAATTCTGTTGTAAAAGCTAAATTTGAAGCAGCAATTTCCGATTTATGCTTGCATAAGTCATTCTTGACATGTACAATGCCAAAGTTCGATAAAGATGGCGACAACTTCGCAATCACAGCGTCAAAATCGTGATACCAAAGCTAACCGTTTGTACAGATGCCTGTGCACGTATAGAACTGCTGTTGTTTCCGTAGTCGCATCGTGCATCACATCTTCCGCTTGCTACGATCCCCAACTGAAGCTAGACATTGGCATTGATAGAGAGTGGCAGTTGTTTTAGCTGCGTGCGAGCACCGCCTTCCGTAGCATCTCTGCCTTCAATATTTTCTTAGCATCTTTTCACGAGCTTTTATCAGATCAAAATAGCTGAAACGAGTCTTGCTTCGCCGAGTTAACCGGAATTTGATTCTGTCTTGGCATTCAGGAACAACATCGGTCTTCTACAGCGAAGACGCCCTGGTATTGCGAAGCAATGTTCTGTACTTATTTGAGAGTTCGAGCATTTCTACAGCCACGCTCCTTCGAACATACCGAAGCAACAGCCGCTGCAAGCACACTGAACTTTGTCATGTGGATCTGCATGTCAAGCCCTTGGAGGAAGGAGATGGCCAATCTAGTTCACGTGCAGCGGAACTGAGACCGTGATTATGAGCACGTTAGAGAGCCTCGCTTGGCGGTGGAGTACATCAAACGCCGCTCTACAGTTTTGGCTGATGCCGGGTTTCCTCCTGAAGCCCTTCACAGTTTCGTGGCTTCGTATGCTTATTTCGATGGCGAGTGGGCAGGCGGGGGCTCTCTGTGGGGTGCCAGCCATCCTCCTGGTTTCGACATCGGGTCCGATGATGGAGTTGCTGCAGTGGTTCGCGAGGCGGCGATGGACCCATGAGCAGGGTAGTAGTGTGGAAATTGTGCGGACAGGCTGTTGGCTGGATGACATATATGGTGGTGCTAGGGATGATGTGGTACGTTTCATTTTTGGATGACCGTATTAAGCCCCCGTGCTATACACTCCCCTACCACTCGGCTCATGGGTCGATCACCTTAGATACCCACTAGAGCATGAGCATCTCCATGGTAAGAACCTTTGTCGAAAACTGGAGGACCATCAAACCCACTTAGAGGCCCGAACCCCCTGCCTCGCCTCGCCTCGCCTCGCCATTGGCATAGGCATACCTGGCCACGAAATGATCTGCACGAGGCAATCCGGTAGCAACCCCAACTATCGGGCGACACTTAATTCACTCCACTGCCAAACCAGGTGCCATACCCAATCGCAATGCTCATGCGCATTGTATCAATCTGGCCTTAGCAAGAAATTTTGTTTATCCAATGGCAAAGTCGTTTATCACATCGCGTTTGTGCTTTTGCAAAGTGGCATCACCGAAAAGACATTCTTTTAGTAGGAAATAGAGAAATCATAACGTGAATTTGCATCCTAGTGACTTTACCATTCAAATAAACTGATTTGCACGTTCTTTTCCGAAGTGGCCTTTCGTCTTGGGGGGGTGAGGTTATGATAGGGCAAAGTGCCCTTTGATTCTAATAATAGGTGATCATCGGTATTGTAACTATTGATTTATTAATCAAATCCACAATTGAGATTTAATATTGGCAATCCAACTGTCATAAAATGTAAAAGCACGATGCCCCTATGGTATTGTAATCTAACCACTCAACTAGTTAGTTTCTCAATGTTGAGAACCGACAAATTTAAGACACAATAATATATACAAACTTACACAATAAACTCCCCTTTTCATTCCATCGCATGAATCTTCAGTGTCACTGGACTGGGATCGTGTCTGGATGGCACATATGATGTGTGCTGATGGTTTATCTTCTAAACAGAAGACAGATTCAACATCTTCATCCTGAATCGAAAATTGCCGGTTCGGACGTGAATCTCCTGGATACAAAAACGATTTCAAAAAGTAGTTTAATCTCGGAGAGCCGTGAAAAAGGAGAAAGGGAAAAAAAAACGTAGCCAACGGTCGTCGCCGTTAACGCCCAACGCGCCCTCCCGGTCTACCTTCGCTCTGTCCAGGCAACCCCCGTTAACGGGACGGAAACTTCACCCCCGGGCCGTTACAAACGTCACGGCCACTCGTCAGCTTCCGTTAAAAAGCTTCACGAACTGATCTCACCGTCGCATTTTCCATCCCTAACGTCGTCTCCCTCCCCGCCGCGCGCTTCCTAACCCTAACGTCCTCCTCCCCCCGCCCGGCTCCGCCCCGCTCCCCGATGGCCTCCTGTGACGACGACTTCTCCCTCCTGGGCGACGACCACCACCACCACCACCACCACCACCACCAGCCCCCTCCGCCGCACCCCCACCCCCACCACCACCACCACCACCTCCCGACTCCTCCTCCTCACCAGCTCCACCCGCCCTACGCGGGCCAGCAGCGGTACACGGCCCCTCCTCCTGCCCCGACGAAATCCGCCCCGATCCACGCGCCGCCGCGGCCCCCGAGCCCCAAGCCGGCCGGCGCCGAAGCCCGCGAGGAGGAAGGCGGCGGCGATGACTACCCCGAGGGGGCCTTCCACGACGTGAATCCGTTCTCCGCCGACGAGAGCTCGAATCCGTTCGACGCGGCCGGATCGGATCCGAGCAAGTCCCGCGCCGATGCGCGATCCGAAAAGAGGAAGAGCCAGGACGAGCTCAGCGACGGCGGCACGCCGTATAACTACAAGAAGACGAAGGCCTCCGCGGCGGCCGCCGGGGGGGCCGGCGGGAGCTCCGGCGGAGGGGGGGAGTATAGGAAGGATCGGGAGGAGTGGAGCGACGCCGCGATCGCGTGCCTCCTGGAGGCGTACACGGACAAGTTCACGCAGCTGAATAGGGGCAATTTGAGAGGGAGGGACTGGGAGGAGGTGGCGGCGACCGTCAGCGAGCGCTGCGATAAGCAGACGAAGAGCGTGGAGCAGTGCAAGAACAAGGTGGACAATTTGAAGAAAAGGTACAAGTTGGAGAGGCATAGGATGAGCAATGGAGGCATATCGGCGAGTCACTGGCCGTGGTTTAAGAAGTTGGAGGAGATCGTTGGCAATTCGTTGCCTGTGAAATCTGCGAGCGAGGACGACAAAGGAGGTGCTACTTCTGTTACCTCTGTTAAGCAGTCCAAAAGGTGATTTCTCTTTTGATTGTTGTTCTTGATTTGAATCTCCTAAGGCTCGTGGAGATCCTTCATTATGCTTTGGTTGTTCTGTTCATACCTGCGTGGGAGACTGGAGATCTTTTTTTTTTTTTGGGGGGGGGGGGAATTGTGAATGAAATTTTTCTGGGAACGCAAGGAATCGCTGTGGCAGGGACGATCTGTTTGTTTAGTTAGAGTTCTGATGCTGGAACATGTCTGATTTTATCGTGGAGGGGCCGTATTTTAGTTGTGTGTGCTTTCAGTATCTGTGGATGTTTGCTTTGCTCGTTAGCTCCTCCCATCTTTAGGACTCATTTAGTTGTCAAAGGATATAGTGCAAGTGTTGTTGGGGAATTTAAGATATTAGTTGGTGGAAAGGACAGACTAGCCTATTGCTAGTCGGAGATTTATAGATTTCAGAAATGGGGAACGCACAATGCTTGATCCAGCTTTTGTTGAAGTTATAGATAGTTCAGCTGATATCTAGTTGTATCTAGGCCAATGTATGTTCGGCATACTTTAGTTTTGTTGAAGAATATTACTTGTTCACAAAAATTAATGAATTTCAATGACATCTTAATCTTCTATCCAGTTGACTTTAATCATTTACTGTTCCGAGACCCTGAACTGCCCAGCCAGCTGCATGGAAATGTTCATTCTAATGCATGCGGAAACTTTCATCCCTGTATGATATCTCTCTGTGGAGAAACCTGCACTTCTTTAACTGGGATGGGAATTCAAGAATTAGAACGTTAAAGATAATGCACAGAAATGCATTGGAGACTTGAGAAACTTTGCACTATATTTGTCAATTTTACCGGAAGTTTGGTGGAGTTTCAGTAGGCGTATATCTGAAGATTGTGTGACCAGTTCTGTTGGCTTAGTCTGGCTGTTTTAACTACAAATTTTGGTAAAGTTTGTCACTAACGAGTATGATGGGCCAAGATCATTAGCTTTTGCTTAGTTGCGGTCAATTTTCATATTTATTTTGCCTTTGGCATATGATATATATGGTTTATCTGGAATCTATTCTATTTTGTGTCTTATGTTAATTGTCTGGCTGGCCACTTCTGGAACCTATATTTCATGTCCTGAGCTCTGAAATTGTGATGTCAACAACAATTTATATGGAATAGAGCCTACTTTTCTTTGTGACGTTGCTCTTCTTGTTTTATCCGTAAGTATTTTAAATGGGAAAACGGCAGTTGATCTCTAAGTTTTCTTGATATACTTCCATTGCCCTGTAGAATCACTATCCTCTTAAAGAAGTACAAGATAAACACAAATTTGATTTTGCACTTGATAGCACTGTGTAATCTGCTACTTACGATGATGCAATCAGAGCATAAGGTTCATTTTTGGACTAACCTCTTTCTACCCACGAACTGTTTCATTTTAATGGTGTTTCTCTTGATTGTGTGATAGATATGCAGTAGCAACATCCTGCCAGGGAACCCCGGTGAATAACATGAAATCCAAATCATTATCTAACCCCAGATGGCGGAGAGTTGTATTCAAGATTAGTGGTGTTGCCCTTGCTGGTACTGGACAAAACAATATCGATCCAAAGGTTATCGTCGATTCTGTAATTTCTTTTGATTGCAGCGGTCTCATTTGATAATCACTTGGGCTGGCCTCTCTGATCAAGTTTTTAGTATAATCAGAGTACTTTGGTTGAATAATGAATTGTAGCCCAAAATGATCGTTTCTATTCCAATTTTTGGTCGTCAGGTGGCAATGTTAATTGCGAGAGAAGTTGTGAGTGCATGTCGTCTCGGTGTACAGGTACTTCTAGCTAGGTTTTATGTATGGCAATGTCATGGCCAGATGCTTGATCAGATTTTCAAACTCATATTCTTTTGTGATGCTCTAGGTCGCGATTGTTGTTGGAGGTCGCAATTTCTTTTGTGGCAACACATGGGTGACTGCTACAGGCTTAGATAGGTGTACAGCATACCAGATTGGGTAATGTGGTGTGCTACTCTAGAACCTTTAAATAAATATTGGGTGACTGGCCACCTCAATTGTTATGGCTACTCCTCTATTATTATGACTACATTCTTTGCCCATGATTTTTTTTTTTGCTGGAATTAAAAAATTATACTCTGAAACTCTCCTTCCCGCATGAGTAACTAGCCAGAGAGGGGAGGTCTAATACAAGATTGTGCGATGATCCATCATGGTCAACCCCTCCAGAAAAGTGAAAAAATGCATTAACTGAGTTTGGACTAGTGAGGACTCTACAATTTTTTCAGTAAGCTTTACTGGATTTTTCATTTAAAAATTATAAAGTAGATACAATATTTTCAAAAAATCGTTGGCATATGACAATTGTCTTATAAGCTCAATTCTGTTGGTGATTGTGTCAAAGATTGATGATCAATTGTCGTTTCAATAACACAATCTGACACACGTGCTGTTATTTCATTTGTTTATTGCTTTTGGTGCTTTTGCATGGATGTATTTGTAATTATCCTTTATTTATTTGTTACAGTATGATGGCGACCGTGATGAACTCTGTACTTCTCCAGTCAGCACTAGAGAAGATGGGTGTTCAGACGCGTGTCCAATCTGCATTTCCAATGCAAGAGGTTGCTGAACCATACAGTAGGCAGCGAGCAATTCGTCATTTGGAGAAAGGCCGAGTTGTAATATTTGGTGGCATTGGAGCTGGTACTGGGAATCCTCTCTTTTCTACAGACACTGCTGCAGCTCTTCGAGCTTCTGAGAGTATGGTTCTGCAGCATGACTAAGCTTCCACACCTTAAAATTCTGTATTCACTCGTGTAGTCTCAATTCTAATACCTCTCCTTCCCCCCTTCTCTCTTCACCTGACACATGTGCAGTTGTTACACTTTCATGTGCATAGCCAGCCATGAGATTGAAGCTGAGTGTTCCCTTCATTGTCTATGGCTCGCACATCAGATTCATGCACTCAAATTCATGTCAAAATTGTGTTGTTTGCATGATGTTTTCGTGATTTGGCTCTAAGATTGAAATTATTGTTTTATCTCAGTCCATGCTGAAGCTCTCCTTAAAGGAACTAACGTGGATGGTGTTTATGATTGCAACTCCCAAGACAACAATATCACTTTCGAGCATATCACCTACAGGGATTTGGGTTCACGTGGAGCCACATCAATAGACATGATGGCATTGACATTCTGTGAAGATAACGGGATTCCTGGTTAGTAGTTGTTTTCTAATTGTGGTTCTTCTGGGATTTGTGTAGGGGCAGAGTTTGGGAAATTCCATGATTGACTGTTGACACGTCTGTTACTCATGATTTCGACATTGTGTAGCCTTATTATCTGTGTTTAATTAATTTTATCTCTATTCTATTGGGCCGGCATATTTTCTGTTCTATTCCCTGCCTAAGATTCCACGAACAGCCGGAGCAATCACCTTCTCATTGTTGTGCAGTTGTGGTGTTTAATCTTCTTGAGGCTGGGAACATTTCAAGAGCGTTATGTGGTGATCAAGTTGGTACACTGATTGACCAAGCTGGCAGGATAAGCTAATAGAATAACTATATGCGGGTTCGAAGCATTATTAGGCCTTCTATCCCGAAATTTACTTAAATCTTATTCCTAAGTTAATGCTTCATAGAACTGTTGGCACTTAATTTCTGCTGCTAAGTTGATCAACCAACCAGTTCTCTCCTCTAATTGAAGCGAGAAAGAGGAGAAGGAAAGTCTGTATCATTTCCACATTGGCACTGGACACCAACCATTTAGAGCGACTTTATCCTCTTGGAAGTGCATCACAATATAGCGAGGTGTGGCTAATTGTGTCATTCATCTGCATCACCATAAGGCGCCATCTTTTACTGTATACTAATGTATGTAATTGTACTAACTGAAAGCATTAGTAGGAAGATCTTGTGGTCAGTGCAGATGATGAAGTGGAGTGTGTACTAATAGTTCAAGGTAGGAAAATTATTTTCACAGGGATTGTAATGACATCTCGAGATCAATGACAAATATATGCACATTTTCCCTTTAATGTGACTCAGATGATTTTATTCATTTTGTACTCGGGCTATTGTTCACTGGATTTAGAATAGGCTGATGAATTGACAGAAGGCAATTTGGATGCTTTTTGCACGGTCATAATCCTTTACTTGTCTATATTATAGACAGATGCATAAAATATTGCCGGCTGAAGTTTGATCTTGGCGGTGTGCATGGTAAAGTAACTTTCATGCATCTTTCTTTCCCGCGGGCTTGTAGAAACTAGAAAGTTGGTCACGGCTCAGAGAGAGCCCTGTCTGTCTTGAAGATTTTAGAATTCGTGTTTGAGATGGCAGTTCAAGCAGGGTAGTATTTGCATCTTATTGCATTTTGTTTATCTGTTGATTCAGGAGGTAAAGGAAAAGTTGAGAACGCGTGTTTGTTCGACCAACGCGACCCATTCAGCTTCCTTTAAGCAAAAGTATCATGTTAAGCTTAGTACAAAAACATCCAATCTTTTGCTTTATACCAAGACAAGAAGATTAATCCAGGGCGTTTCGCTTTAGTTCTTGTGTTGTTTATGTTACTTCTGTCGTCCCCATACTGGTCATACATGTCCGCTTCGACTTGCCTCTTGTGTATTTGCAGTTTCAGGTACTAGACAGAGTTTACTCTAAAGTTAGGCTCAGGTCAAGCCAAGTCAAGGTTTGGTCCTCCAGAGCATTGAAATTTCTTTGATGGCCATACAGGAAGTACAATTCTTTCAGATTGTTTGCTTGCTCAGTAACAGTAGGATGATCTAGAAATCTATTATTCTCTTCACGCCTTTACGTTTAAGTTCAGCGATTTAGCAATGTACCAATCCATGTGTTACTACTCTTCTTGCCTCGACGACATTTGCTAATGTGCGACACTTGCATGATTGAGGTAACCTGGGAGGCTGTGAGCACACTTTGCTAGTCCTGGAACGACGAATTACGCCTTGCCAGCCGGTCGTATTGATCAGGAATCAATCATACCAGCAAGAACGGGCTCGGTCACCAGCGATGGTGATCGATGAGATCTATCATTGGATGTGATGAGACACTGTCTCTAAATCGAGATGCCCTTGGTCGTGCGTCCGTTTATAGAGCCATGGGGATCTTTCCTCGGCTGAGTCAGGAGACAAGATGTAAGGCCAATCGCTCGACCCACATGTTACATCTTTCCAAATTTGGACAAGAGGGGACCCAATCCAAAACACACGCACGAGGCTCGATCCATTCACAAATATGCCCTCCGTTCCGTTGTACTAGACAAGCGCGATGGTGCTGATCTTGTCATTGTCGCCAAATCATTGTCCATCTAATTGCTACTAAAGCAAAGAGCCTCACCACCATACGAAACCCATTTACTTTCCCACGCTGACGCCCTTTTCTCCCTCTCCTTTCCCTCTTTTTCTCGGCCAAAACTTTCACACGACACTCTTTGATCCGGGGTGAACGTCCCCCGGGTTCCTCGGCATCTCGTCTTCGCGGCCTTCTCGATTCGGGAAACCCCAAACCCAAACGGGTGCGACGCATGACCGACCCCGCCTAACTTTTGCAATCTTGCCTTCGCACATGGGCCGTGTAGAGGTCGAGCTTCTTGTTGAATGCGACGTGTCTCTAGCCGTTTCAGGCCTATTGAAAAGGAGTTATACGTACGTAAGTTTGGGAGGAAGGAAAAAAATGTGATGAGTGACAGTGCAATATAAGCCTCGTGAACGCTAGGTCCTACATGGCCCGAGAGCTTGCGTCCCACAATGATCTTTGCATGATCGGACTATACCGATTCTATTTTCCAATTTTTCATTGTCTATCAATGATTTTTCACCGTTGAGTTCTCAGTTTCAACGCCATACACCTCTTGAAACAGTGATTCTCCTCTTCCTCCTTTTCTGTTTCTTCTGTTCTTACTTTTCTTGGGTCCGATCTGAGGAGCTCGATTGAAGAAATTATTGAGTGAATCTAATGCATGCGCCATTCATTTGAACCGTGGGCACCTTGTGTAAAGTAGGCGGGCCTCGCTAAATCGAATGATCTCACCTAATTAGTATTATCGTAAGCATCGCATTATCGGTAATGTTCGTGTCATGATTTGAAGATAATTAGTGAGCCAACAAGTAATTAGTGAAAGCCTGCTTAGCCTCTACGCATGAATGGAAAGTCCCCCTTTTTCCACAAAAGCTTTGTTCCTATCTTGGCTCCACAGTTCGTCCCAATGCTATTGTAATTGAACCTCAGAACTTTTGCTCCTCCCTCCATCGCCGGCCGGTCTTAAAACCCGCCGGTGAGCATGTGACCATTACATGACTTCACGTGAGTTAATCGGGGCAATATTCGATTTTTTTGTGACGAAAGTTCCCCTCCCTGACGACCGGAATTAGCACTTGACTGTCGGATGCTCGCCGGATGGCGGCTTTTGGCACCGTCGATGAGGTCGGAGATCAAGCGGAACACGGCGATTCACTTTCGGAGGATGTTTGGAGAAGAGTCCCACTTCGAGGGTTCTTTTTGAGAACTGGCGCTGAATCGGGGGGGTCTTTCGGCAGTTTTCAAAAAATGCAGTGGAGGAATGTAACAATTTGCAAGATACGAATCGAGATGGCACCGGCTTCAGCGCCAGCTCAGCAACCAAAGACACGTGGGAACACGTAACGATGTCAGTCCGAGTTGGCGAGGCAATGCACGTGACGGCACGTGACATCAAATGTCATACCCCCTTTAGTGATCCCTCTCATCCAACACGAGCATGGGAGCTCCAGATGACCCCTTTCTCTTCGAATTGTCACATCCCAATTTCATTTTCATCATCAATTCTTTCTTGTTCGTATCCCTAATTGACCTACAAATTCATTGGCCAATTTCTTTGTAGCTTATGCGCGGTGTTAGCGATACTAAAATCTTCCCTGTATGTTATGTTTGATCCGATAAACAGTGATCAAACATTTAAATAAGTATGCCATGTTTTACAACATATAGAATGCTATTATATCACTTGGAATGCTCATGAATGAAGGTATCGGAAGTTCCTAAAGTATTGCGGTCTAACTCCTCTATCTTTCCTTCCTTTCTTTTTTTTTTGCATTATTGGGTCCTTAAAGTACATAATTTTTTTTTATAGATCAAGCTTGTTGCGTGTAATTGAGCATCATTCGGTCCTAATTGCCTCAATAAAAATTTACCATGTCGATTTTGCTCTACGAATTTTGGTAAATATAACACGTAAGATTTCTTTGCAGCATTAGCTTCTTTTGACAAATAGTCTCGATTAGAGTACTTGAGAATTAAAAGAAATGTACTAATAAGGTGTTGGCTTAGATGGTTAGGAAGTTTGCTCCTTTTCTTACCGACTCTAGCTCAAACTTTTTTAGGTTCTCAAGATTGCTCGGGAAGGTGGGCTGGTCAAAATGGCGAAAGCTAACTGGGACACCATTTGACCCATTATACGGAAAAAAAAAAGAATATAATTTATGTGTTATAAAGTGGTGTATGGGTACAAGAACATGAAGTTGGAGAAGGGCATGCAAGGGGGACGTACCACTCAAAACCAGGCATGGATGAATTTGCATCATTGTATGGTAGTCTCTACTCGTGCTCGTGTCTTGCAAGCCGAGCAAGACCACACGATAAGGCACGAGACAAGAACATCATAACGCAAGTCATATGCATCAAAAACTTTCACATTTTTAGTATTCCTCAGAAGACGGGGGCCGCCAAGAGCATGGAGATTTGCCCAATCCAACAAACAAGGGAGAAAACCAAATTAGTGTCGTTAAGAAGGTCATCGCATGTGACAGATTGACCCGACCACTGTCGACTTCTCGGCTTTTTTATTAGGTACACTGGTGACGGACTCCATGGTTTCCATCTGTGAGTTCTGCGGTCATGACCACTGTCCGCTTACACTCCGTAAAGATCCATGTCTTCGGTTGGTCCGTCGGCCTAGTATTTAACAGCTAACCAAAGTGTGCGTGAAAAGAGGAATTATCAGAGGACATGACTGAACAGGTCCACCCCCCTGGTTTGTTAAATAGGCACTAAAACTAACGTCCACTCTTGCAGAGCCTCAGCTTCTCATCCCTCCTCAACATCATCGTCTGCCATCATCCCTGAAGCTTTTACTTCCATGGCGTCACCGGTAGAGCAACCCAACTGTGACATCTGCAACATTGTGAAGCTCAAGAAAATGACTTCCATGTGGTGGAAGTGCAACAGAGCCGGTGGCGGCGGAAGGAACCCACCCTCTGATGTCCCTCCGGGCCACCTGGCTGTTCTCGTTGGGACATCTCGCCGGAGATTTGTAATTAAGGCAGAGCACCTGAACCACCCCATTTTCCGGCAGCTCCTGGACCAGGCATATGAAGAGTACAGCCATCATCAGAGGGATGGGCCACTAGCTCTGCCATGTGACGAGTCTCTCTTCCGAGAAGTGGTGGGCTTGATAGAATGTGGCGTGTATGCAGATCCTTCCTTGTGCCACGTCGAAGAATGGACGGACTTGGCCCCGCTTATTTGTGGATCAATGAGAAGATCGGCGCGCTAAAGGCAGTGAGCATAGCCTAGGCAGTGATGGTGGGTTCAGAATCTACTTCATTGCATTGCATTGCGCCATTCGGTCGAGTGCTGCTTCATTATTGTAGTTTATAAGCTTATACTTAACAGCGTCACCGGTTTGTCAAATGTGGTAATTTGAGAGCCATCGATGAGATGCTTTCATCTTCATGATAGCCTGATAGGTATTGGGTACTCCCGCCTCGTAATAGCTTACAATGTCTTGGTTGAGATATGATGCATTCCAACCCACACATGCAGCAAATCAATGTAAATGAAGAAAATCCCTTATCGTTCATCTCTTTTATAAGCTACTAGTGACGGCTCGAGGGGATACTTCAAAGAGATAAGAGAAACCCAGGCAGAGAAGAAAGTTATTCAGTGAACTTAGTCTGGCCTCTGCATGAGATCCGCCATATGAACCAGAGTGCAACCATAATTTTTCGAGGCACTGTCTTGTGGATAGCCTAAAATCACCAAGCTTTGCCTGCTTGGCTTTGTGCCACTCACAACATGTTCTACACTTTCTAGACCTTTTACAACACTGATATTTTACATTGCATTTTGCAGAGTACGACATGATCAAAGAATTGATAGAAAATTAAAAAAATTAAACGCATGCGCAAACGCCACACCTTGTTATCAAAGTTTTAATCAGTCTGCTAAGAACGCACGCTAAAAGAGGCAGCTTTAAGCTGTTAGTAATAACACTTCCAAATTTTCATCCTGTACTTCAGAGTTTTTCGGTCGAAACATCAGGTGACAAATTAACTCTCATTAACAATGAAAGAATTGATAAAGGGATACTACATTTTTGTCCAACTACGATTGAGCAGCTAGAATTGCAAGTATTTTTCCTCGGTGTTTCCGTTCTTTGGTATTCAATGCCGATCCCCCCCAGAGGTATTGGCAGCAGAAAAAATGTCAATGTACACTTTCTAGTAATGTCTTAATGTGTTCAGAGCCTCTAACAAAGAAACCATCTGAGAACATGGGATTCAATTAAATTCCAAACCTTGCCAACAACACCACCTGAAAGCGTATTGAATGCTTGCCTTGCAGCTACCCGACATTCTTTCAGAACTTGGGCATCAGTGAAGAGTTTGTGGAGAACTTCTACAAGCTCATCATGGCCAGAAACCTGCGGAAGCAGAGATTTTAAGAGCAACAATGGTGAATTACTCAGAATTTTCTAAGGGAATACTGGAAAGCTTGATGTGTGTTGAATTGAGAATCCTGTAGTAGCGTTGAACACAGGTTAACTAAAACAACAAAACCAAGCCACTTTTCCAACTGCAAAGAACTTCCACAGAAAAATATCTTCAGTAAGAAGAATTAGCACTCTCTATTAAACCTCCAAGTTTTTTCTTTCTTTTAAAAATTTTTTCTTGATGGCTTAGTATGTAACCTTTAACTAGATGGTTACTGAACAATGGACAACCATCCACTGTATCTTCCTAATTTCCAAATTCCTACGACTCACATGTTCCCTTGATATAGTATTTGCATAAACCTCCTTACAAACAGTATGTGACTGAAGAATGGACGGGAGCACATCTTTTCTCTTCAACATAGAAGGATTCTAAGTGGAAAAGATCATTTCAGATGCTTACAGTGTCTGACATGTCACATGTAATTGCATGATGATTAGCAAATGCGGACAGCTCAGTTAGCAAGTTATGTGGTGAATCACGATTCAAGTACCCGTTAGTCGAAAATCGATGAATTCATACTGCAAGAAAATGTTGTAATATTGGCAAGAAAATGCTACTTTAAATAATCTTTTACAGTTCAATAAACAGAGGCAGTTAATGAAAAAGCGACGTCTCACATACCTGCAAAACAGATAATGGATTCACTTTTTGCATTTGAAACACCATATGCGAGAAATGTCCAACATGAAGACCTGAATTTAGCAGAAGATTCTCAGGTCCTTCTGCTAAGAACCTTGTCCAAAGAAATTCATATGCTCAGAGACAAAGTTCACCTGTTAAAATAGCACAGCCAGCTGCAGCAGCTTCTGACATGTTATGACCAGCTAAACCGGGGACAAAGGAACCACCAATTACAGCAATTGGAGTAAGCCGGTATAGGTGTCTCAATTCACCTACAAGAAAATAGAGACGCCATAGAAAAGACGTTAACCACAGAACAGAGACATGAATGCAAAAGGCCAGGGAAACAATAAGGATACATTTTTTGGAGGAATAGACATAAAAATCAAAGCAGGGCATGGAATGACATACCTAATGTATCGACAATGTATATGTTTGTGCCTGGCTCAAGCTTTTCATGCTGAGATCTCAAAGCTACATTATATCCTCCTTTCTTCAATTCCTGCATCCAAGCGAATGCACATTAATCATGGCCACACAAAAGAGAAAAAACAATCTTTGTAGCACCCTATTAATATCAAGAGAGCCAAGGACTGTAGTGGAAATGAATATTAGGATTGGAAATTTATTAGAGTTATACTCCCCTAAATTTACTTTACTATATTCACATAACTACCTAAGAAAAGTAATCCACTTTTTAATGAAATAGGTTAACATCAGAACGTACTTGATATATCTCTCGTCCGTGTTCTGGATATCGAGGAACGATAATACTGACTACGTCATGGTGCATTTGCATGAGATGTTTGTGAATCCCTAGCATAACTGTAAACAGTATCTACTATGAGCATAAAACCACAGGAACATCGTGCCACAAATCATTTCACTTTCAGACACTTGCACTGGTAAGAGCTTCAATTGAAGCTAGAGGAATTATGTCCTTAATGAAACAAGAAAGTCAATGAAACAAAGACTGCATGTCCAAAGGTTATTCTTGTATACAAGGAAAGGGGGGAAAGGGCAGTCTATCTGAGGGTAAGCAAACATCAAATCTGTGGTTATTAAACTTCAGGGAATGACAAATTATTATTTAGGAGGAAGAGAAACTATTGTTCTGACTTAAACGGAAAAAAAAAAGAGAGAGAAAAGTATTGTTGAGCAATGCTTGAATGTGTGCAGCCTCTACAAGGATAATCACTTTGATGACCATTTGATGGACCTTAAAAGTGCACAAAAGCAGAGTAATTCTGGTCAACAGTTCTACAGAGCACATTAATTGTGGCTGAAATTTGCAATGTGGAAAGGAATGATAAGCATGATAAACATCCGACCTTCTTCTTCACCCCTATGTATAGAAGAAGCCATCCAAACCTTCTTGTGGGCTAGTTGCGCTTTCAGACCTTCAAAGGTCACACCTTCTTTAGAAGAATAACATTCTCCAACAGCTGTGGAGAGAACAATACACACCAGAAATATAAATTGATGAGCCACTTGATGCTTGTTGAAATGAATCCACATAAACCTCTTATACAATGTTGTCAATAACAACAAAACATAAACTATACATATGCAACCTCCAAATACAGCAATTCTAACATGAATAAACAATATTTACAAGCTCACCATATTTTAAGTCTCCAGAAAAGTTGATCACAAGGGGTGGGGCTTGCAATAGTTGAAAGTGAACGGCCTGCACATTGCTCTGTAGCAGGAAACCGGGTCAGAACGAATCAGACAAATGGTAAAAGGCTCAAACAACCATGACCCAAGAAGGCAGAAGTATACCAATGGAATTATTAAAGAAAACTTTGATAGCATGAGCGATATGAGAGGAAGCAGAAATGGTCTTGACCAACGCTCAAATGATTTGGCAGACATCCGGGCATTTAGCAACGCCAATGCAACCTGACAATATACAGAGAATTCCAAACATGATATTCAAAATGCAGTTCCTCCTCAAACTACCGATTACGGTGACAGAATCATGCATAGTTTCTGATCTTCTTGAAGAGAAATGTCACAAAAATAAGGCATGCACGAACTTCCATAAAGAATGATGACGACACTTACTCCATTTTCTGAAGCACCAACAATAAGATTTGGCCACAGTTCACTCTCCACTATCATGATAGCATTGGGTTTCCAGTATACGAAAAAAGCATCAATTGCAGCCGGGGTATCAAGAGGGGCAAGCTGTTAGTCCAAGAGAGGCAACAACCAGGAGTGTTATTAGTGTGTATCTCTATATAACGGAACAAGAGTAATGCCCAACAGATCAACATCTAGGCTACAAAATGAGTGGTGACCATGAATTGCTTCAGAGTGCATTTCATAGAAGCAGGTATTTAGCATGTAAGGTGTACATATAATAGAGCATTCACAAAAATGAGGCGACAAGTTGAGATTTTCACTTCAGAGGGTTCTGGAGTTCTCATTTGCCAGGAATCCTTAGAGGAAAATTCTCATACTACTGTACCTAAATCAAATTACCAAAAAGAACTCCAACCTACAAATCACTCTAGCGGGCACTGCAATATGCCGAAACAATAATAAGCGAAAAGAACTCCCACCTACAAATCACTCTAGTGAGCACTACAATTAGCTCAGATGCTAAGTCATGGTCAATGTGGATGACGAAATTGATAGAACTCTCAAGTATGACAACATAGAAGGCAGAACACATAGTGAAGCTACATGCATCATTGCAAAAAGCTCTCATTGAACCAATGTTAGTTTTCTTTGCTCCACTTCTACAAAATGGAAGAGCTTTTTGACCTCAGCGACAATTTGGATTCTCTGCTGGCAATACTTCTGGGAACAATCAATTCTACTTTACCTACACAGGATGGCCCGCAAGAAGTACCTGATGCAAAACCCCACTTGGAAGCTGATCCTCTAGTACTTCACTGCACAAGAACTTAAAAGAAATCTATTAAGCTAACAAAAAAGCACAGTATAAAGGGAACATAACTTTTTCTAATGGAGCAATTCTCGGCTATAATTCTTTTACTGAAATTAGTTCATGCAAAAAAAAAAAAACAACGACTTCAAATAGAGCAGAGAATTATACTAAAGTGTGAATCGATAAAATATACTGAACTATGCCAATAAAGAAACGGCAAGAAATCAGAATTCGGAATTTCTTAAATAATTTCTGGAGAGAGAAACTTATTTCCCGAGTCTGGTCTTTTTCTCTTGCTATTGAGTCCTTTTTTGGTGAGTTGCATATGCTAAATGAAAATTTTGTTTCAAAGGCCTTCATCTGATCAAAATGCACAAATCCACCAAGGCAAGTCTAGCTCTCTAGCGTCAGCTTATAAATTGGAAATGGAGATCAGGATCTGTCTTACAATGCAGACATTCTTGTTGTGGTTAGCAAAATGTTGACTTCAGGTCTCTTCTGCAAACAGTGCTTGATAACAGATATTGCTGCCATTGCTTCACCTGATTAAGTTTATTACAAACAGAGGCTTAGCAAATGACAGAAGCAAAATCAGCAGTATGTGATTACGGGCAACTCCGAATGCCCCCGGAAGTGGACAAAAAATCTCAAAGGTGTTACCTTTTTTGTCCCAATTTAGCCAAACACTTGACAAAGGCACTTTGAGATTTTTTTGTCACACTGAGGGACAGTTTGGAATTAGCCTTGACTATGAGGATGCAACAGACTTAACGCATTGGATTGATGGAGCTACCCATTTCGGATGGCATAAAATGTATCTGCTAATCATGGATTTATGCACACCATCCGGTCTGCGCACATTTGTGAATATGATGACAAATCCATAACGAGCAAAAAACTCAATGATGTGCCCGGGTTCTAGTTCTTCAATTTTCATCTTTACTGAAAATCTTCTACTCCGAATTGCCATGCAACGCAAATCGGGTCTTCCACATTGCAAGCACTTTCTACAGTAAATGTTTCCACTCTCATGTTGATTCAACATAAAATACCATTAAAAAAAATGAAAAGATCTTCACGGAATCATGCGCTCTTCGTCATTCCAATCAGAGTCTATTGTCCTTCGAGTTCTCCGACAACATACGTGTTCATTTTATCTTCCGTCGATCAACAAACGCATTGCGAAATCGAGCAAACTTGGCATCCTTCACTCCCCAGCAGCAATGACAGCTAACGGGGATCGTGTAGCTAGAGCAGCTCGCCAAGTTTAAGGCAAGAAACCAATTCTACTCGTCCGTGTTTCCAGCAGCTGGCTGTTCGATTCAGGAGAAGGGCATCGACAGCAAGCGAGATGCTCAGCGTTTCTTCCGACTCCTGAATCGGCGCAGGCTCAACGGTACGGCAACGAAACCGCCTCTTCCGTTCCAACCGGAGAGACGAACATGGAAATGAAAAAGGACGAGAGAGAGAGAGGAAGGAAAGAGGAAGAGACGGAACCTAAAGAGACGGCGTGGAACCAGAGGAGTGGGCCGGGAGGGCGCGGGAGGGACGCCCGGCCGAGGCGCTCGGCCCAGCGGAGCGGGTGGTCGAGGCCACGGGCGGCGCGCCACCGCAGGTGGAGGCGGAGCAGGGGCGAGAGGCCGCAGGTCAGCGCCCTGTATGCCCTGTACACCAGCATCCCCTTCGTAGTCGCCATGTGCGTCTGTGCCTCGAGTCACTCGACCCCTGGTAAACTTGCGGGGGGTTAACGTTTTGAAATTTTGGCCGATTCATCTCGGACGGTCCCGCCGCGCCTTCTGGCGGCGGCGGAGCGGCGGCGCCGCCAGAGACGAGGGCCTCATTTGTACTTTCTATTAATCTTTGTGTTTATTTTAAGGGTTAATATCACGAAAAATCTCAAATCGGTATATATCTTGACAAATTTACTCTCCGTTAGCTTTCGTTGAATTTTACTATGAAATTACTTTGTTAAATGACACGTGACAGTTAATGGGTGCATTAGTTTAGGGTTTTATCCTCCGTTTATTAAAGGCATATCAGTTTGTGATTTTTCGTAGTATTAATTCAATTTAACAAAGCGTAAATTTATCATAAATGTACCAATTTGAGGTTTTTGGTGATCAAAAAATTAATTTTGGATAAATTTATTATAAGTGTATCCGTTTAGGGTTTTTCGTGATCAAAATATTAATTTGAGATAAATTTGTTATAAGTATACCAGTTTGGGATTTTCCGTGATATTAAACCTTTTTAATAAGGAACATTTAGTCTTGTATCTTAATCTAATTTAATTCAAATTTGGATTAAGAAATTAGAATTTGGACCAAAATTACGTCATTTTAGTATTATGCTTCATGCTTTAGTAACATTGAGAGAGAAAATAATAGGAAAAAACCACATCGGCATGTTCCGTTAGCCAAGTTAAACACAGTTAACAGAAAGACTTGATTGCATTTTTTTAAAATGTTAGAGTTCAAATGCTCACTTTCTTGACATATTTTATGAATTCTAGTGCGTTTGTTCCAATAATTAGGGAAAATTATTAATTACCAAAAAGGTTTTAAACCTATTGTATAGTGATCAATTTAGTTCTGGACCGCTCAATTTAATTAATTTAGTTTTAAACGTTTTGACGATTTACTAATCCTTCTAGTCAATTTTGGCCGGAATTCGATGACACTGTCGGTGTTGATGTGATTTTTGTAATTTTTTAAAATAATTTTTGGTAATTATCCCAAAAGTATCCCCAGTAGTTAACTAAGAGCATTGAGGATCCGTCAAAATCTAGGGGGTACGCAATGATTTAAATAGAACCGGTTTTGGAACATACTACAAAATCCTACAGGGTCTAGGAAATAATCCAAAGTCAATTGGATGAGTTAGGGATTGATCTCATGTCATCTCATCACATCAAAATCCTAAAAAGGGTACGCGACAAGTAAGATGGGAGATCGGTCGTGGAGACCACAGCAAAGCCTATTTCTGCTCCAAGTTCTATCTAGAGATAATTACATACACAGTCCCTGAACGTTGACCCAATATGTAATTTGATCTTTCAATTTTTAATTTGTTCAATGTAATTCCTAAACTTTAGCCTAATGTTCAATATGGTTCCTGAACTTTTGATATATGTTCAATTTAGTTCTTGAATTATATGAATTTATTCAATATTCCCTAAACTTGAATTAATGAAAGGATTACATTGAACATTTTCATATAGTTTAGGGACTAAATTGAACATGTACCAAAAGTTCAGGGACCACATTAAATATTAGGCTAAAGTTTAGGGATTACATTGAACAAATTAAAAATTTAAGAACTAAATTACATATTAGGCCAAAGTTCCATGTGCTGTTTGTGTCATTTTTCCTTCCATCTATCACGAAAGATTGGATTAGAAAAAAAGAAAATGATACAAATGGTCTATGAACTTTAGTCAATTTTGTAATATGATCCTTAAAATTTTAATTTGTTTAATATGATTTTGACCTTTCGGTATATATTCAATTTAATCTTTTGACCATACGAAATAATCAATGTCGTCCCTAAACTTAGTGAATAGAAAGATAACATTGGATATTTCATATAGTCTGGAGATTATATCAAACATTTTTTAAATGTTCAGGGACCACATTAAACAACTTAAAAATTCAAAAATCACGTTGCACATTAAGATAAAATTCAGAGACCATTGAACAAATTAAAAGTTCATGTACCACATTGCACATTTGGTCAAGGTTTAGAGACCATTTGTGCAATTATGCCATAGAAAAACGGTCACTCTGGACAGCTATAATAACCAAGAATGACAGAAGTTATTGTGTAGATAGACGTGTTAAATGAAGCCGTCCCAATGTTAAAAGAGTTCATGCGTCCAACAAAAAATTTCTGAATTCTCTCACACGCGGCGCTGCCGCCTCCGCCTCCGCCATTGCCTGACGACATCTCCGCCATAAAAGGGTCTTTGTCGAACGACATGCCTCTCTTCCTTTTATTCGATTACTGTCATAACTGCCGTCATCACATAAACTTCAGATGATTAAAAGAAACCCTCTTTTTGCAAGAGAATTATAGTATGAGCTTAGCTTCGCAGATTACCACACACTAAGATAATATATTCATGCAGGCACCTGTGTAGCTTAGCTACCAATCTGCATTCCCAACTAAAGAAATATCAGTCGGAATTAACTACCAGCACAAGCCGCAAGGACGAGATAAACAAGCAAAAACTAACGGAAAACTGCTTTACAGGGATAAGAACTAAGTTACATTTGCGAGTAACCCGAAAGCTATGTACGAAAGCACGACCCACAAGCTATGCCTGCATTCTAGTCATAACTCCTACGTCCTACTTCTATCCGGCACTATTTTACACATTCTATAAGAGAGCTAGGGAATGCCTTCAACCAGGATCCAAGCCGAGCAGCAAGCACTTCGATTTTATGGTACCGAATGCGCTTACTCATATTCCACATCATGCAACCTAAAGTTACCGGCTCGCAAATAAAACAAATGCTGGTGTCCGAAGTCCATTTCAGGCCACGAGTTTGACCAATCAAGAGGAAAATCGGTTTTTCAGACTGCAAGAAGCACCTCCACGGCCAGATTAATCGCTTTGGTAACCCAAAGCTGCAAACCTAGATTGAAAACCTTGGTCCAACTCAAGAAAGACGTTCATGCGATGCGCAGCTAGATGGCTCCTTGTTTGTCTGAATCCTCTCTCCATGATGGCAACAGAAATGTTTGATGTACACCAGTAAACCAGCTGAAGAGGCATACACTCAATCTAGCTCGTCTGTTAGTTAATCAAGACCTAAATTACATCAACAGCCATCTCATTCATTTTAACCAAGTAATCATTGGAAGCTCTCTGTCCAGTGAAGCCGGCCAAAGACCTTCCTTTCATGTCTCCACTGATCCTGGAAAGATAGTTGAGACCGACGAGCAGCTCGACAATAGCAGTTTCAGTTTTTGCTTGATTGGCAAAGAAAAGAGTCTGTACTAGATGTACACTTGTTCCAGAAACCTCATGCTGCTTCTCAATGTTTCGTTCAGACTGCCACTTAATCGTGTTATGAGCAAGAGGAGCCAGCCATTCCAACATCTGCGCAACAGATAAATTCCATTGAGTCACAAGGGAAGCATCGTAGATCGATGAAGCCAAACTTCTAGCATAAGACCTCAGCCTGGCCCTCAGTGCAGTTCTTAAGGAATTTGATAACATATTGTACAAGTCATCTCTTGTGTCAATGCTAATCAAGTGCGGCGCAGAAGCAAGCTTCTCAATGAGTACTATCACTCTTGCGTAGTGGAAAGCTAAAGCAGCATCCCCAAGAGTACATGGTGGGGCAGAGATTGATCCACACTTTGAATAGAGAAGGGTGAGTTTTGCATAAACTCTGTTGCTTTGAGGCTGAAAACGCCTATCAGAACAGCCCATCTTCTCAATATCATCTTTGCAGACACCGCTTACCCTCATGGAGCCTCCAAATGCCACCCGATGCCTTTCAATAACTGGTGAATTGCTTCCGCCATTCATGCATCCTTTAAAAGGTCCAACAGGAGCCAATTTTTTTGATTTTGAATGCAAAAAATTTGCCTGAATGGATCCAGACCGGTGATGAGCTAGTTGTTTCTTCCTGCTAGCAGATGTCAGTACTGACTTTGATGAAGACATCCCGAGAGGCCCTGAATAGAACCCGCATAGATTGTCCTCAGATGGATAGACTGGAGAATGCATTACAGCAGAAAATGACTGCGTCCGAGAAACACTATTAGAATTCACCCCGTTATAATTACTCGCCTCAGCAGAAGACAGTTGACCATTCCCAAATAGGTTCTTAATCCTCTCTATCAATGTGAAAAGTGACCTTGCTAGAAGCCGGACTACGTAATCATAAGTTTTGGTCCATGGAGAAAGTTCCTGCAGATTTTTCACTTCCTGACGCTGCCACATCACCTTCTGCTGAAATTCAAGTAGCTTCACCTGATCAGTCTCGGTATTGGCACGCATTGTCCTAAGAGTTTGTTCAAGTTCTACCAGCACATCTTGCTCTTGTGAGAACTGCAGCATTATCCCAACAAACCCTTCCATCTTCTTCACTTTCCGGTCCATCTTTTTCGACTTATATTGCCACCCAGACCATTCAAGTTCGTATTGTACAGGATCATTGAGGAAAAGCTCAAGCCGATGAAACACAGGATCGGTACATCGCATCCCCAGCCTGACCACCGTCCTCGCTACGTACACCAAATCATCCATCATCTCACTCAAAGCAAGATCCATGAGGTAATCTTCGTCTTCTGATACAAGGTGTCTAAGCCCAATCGAGCACTGAACCTCGTCTTTCAACCTGCGAAACTCTCTGTCAGTCAAAGAATGCCATAATTTGATCACCTTCAACATCATGCTCACAACCTCAAAAGCCAATATTCCAACAACTGCCTTCTCAGGCTCTGATGTCTTGTTCCTCGACGCCCGCCACAAGCTACTAAACCAAGAGTCATTCCGCCTCTGGCCACCCATCGGCCGCCACTCAATAAGATGACCAATTTCCAACAAGCGCCAAATAAAAAAACCTTCATCCCTGGCAATGATGTAAAAGTAAAACCAACAAAAATTAGACAACTACCCCCGACCATTAGTTAAACCCCCAATTCATCCACACAAAGTACTACTAAAATGACTAAGCTACACACAATCGCTCAAAAGTGAGATCAAAATGCAGTGAACACTGAACGCCTGCAGATTACAACAGTCACAGGAGCACATACCAGCTCTCGGTAAGAACCACAAACACGAATCTTGCCGAAAGCTAAATTGACGCAGATTGGCGAAATTAAGGAACGAAGATGAATGAATTCTTTACTCCTTTCGTCCAGAAAAAAACAAGAGAAGGGGGCAGAAAAAAGAGAGTTCTTTTTCGGACAAAAATCCAATATTTTGACGAGATAGCCAAGAATCGCCACAGCAGGCGAGTAAAGGTTGGGAATTTTCGCGCCCTCCGACATTTCCCGTCCCATTTTCAAGTAACCCAAACACAGTCCCGCCCACCCATCTCTCCCCAAGCAAATTCCCCGACAACCCCGCAAGAGGGGCATGCAACAAACCATCCACCAAAGGCAAGCGAAACCGCACGAGCGGGCAGCTAACCCAAATTCCCCACCCGGGACAAACAGAACGCGGGGGGAAAAAACGAGCTCGACCCCCGGAGGGAACTCACCTTCGAATTCACGGGACCCCTCGAATGCGGATCTAAACGGGAGCGACATTCGAAGGAGGGTCGCCCGATGGGGGAGGAGAGGAAGAAGGAGGAGGGAAGAGCGCGTGGAGCTCACCGCGCGCGCACGACCCCCCGATTCAAACCGCGACGGCCGAGACCAGAAGAAGGGGAGCGACAGAGACAGAGACAGGAACAGTGTTCGGGTTTTGATGCCTCCGGATCTCGCGGTTGACGATGCTCGGACAAAATCACTAGGACAAGCAAGCTCTCCCTCCCTCCCTCCCTCTCTGCCTCCTCCTCCTCGTCTTTTGTCTGGTGCGCGAGTGGGAGTGGTTGCGAAAGGCGGAGGCTACGCTGCCGTTTTTACTGCGTTGACTTTGACTCGCGCATCTACTTGTCGGCATCTGATGCCGGGGAGGGGAGGGGACATGGCGTCGTCCCCGTTGCGAATGCTTTGATCGAGCGGGGCGGGTCCCGCGGAAGCTTCGACCGATGGGGTCCGTATGATCCGATTTACCGAGAAAAGCCCGCGCTAGCAAAACACGGCACGTGCTGCTGCTGCTGCTGCTGCGGCGGCGGCCAGAGGACCGGCGTCCGTCGCGGCTGCTGATTGAGCCGTCCCATGTAAACTTCACCGATTGGGAGTCCGGATGATCGGCCGTTGAGAAAGGCCCGAGCCGGTAAGCTCGGAACTCACCGAGGAATCCCTGTAAAGATGACGCGAGGGCGTGGCCAGCGGCGAGGCGTGTATCGCAACTCGTGTGAGCGGTTTCACGGGCTCGGCTTCTGAACTTTTAATCGATTCGAGATTTTTACTTTTCTGTAAATCTTTGCGAACCGTGGGCATTTGTGATTTAAGCATTTCGAATTCACGCACGACTCGAGCAAATGTAATTTCTAGTTCAAGCACTACCCATATTCTCTTACGTCCCACAAATATATATCCATCTATTATGGCGCTCTTCTGTAGTCCTTGAGCTATATCTTGATTGTTACTAGAAATGGTCCATGCGTCGTCGCAACAAAAAAATCAAATTTTTTTTGTATAATACTCATTTTAGCGAAAATATTATTTCATAATTATTATTTTTCTTTAATAACGAATGTTTTTGATGAAATTTTATATGATCAAAGGTGAAAAAATGGTCCCGGGTCTTTTTGTATGATGCATTCTTGTTAGATTGCAAGTGTCAATACTTTGCATCAAAATTTTATCTTGTCAATTGCAAAAGATAAATTTTAACCTTTTCAAGTCACTTGACGATAGAATCGAAGTACTTTTAGTAAAAATGAATATGTATTTTTCATAATATCTTAGATGCAATGACAGAACACAATGATTTGCCTACGGTTTGATTGATCAAAATAAAAAATTAATGGATACAAACAAAGTTAACTAAAAGGGTGTACTTGTACAGAAAGCTTTTTTTTTTACGAATTAATAAATAAACAAAATGAACTAATTTGGTAAGTAAACTAACTTTTTATTTAAAAAAAACAATTAAACCTTGTTTTGGTAACCCTCCTTTATCATGCTAACTCTTCTTTCACTTTAATTTGTTAAAATGAAGTACTTTGATATTATAAACATAAACTAAAGTCTGAAAATGTATCAGTACGTTGGAGCTAAACAGAGCCTTATCTTTGATTTTAGATATTATAATAAAATGTAAATTCAGATGCAACTTTATGCTAATGGTCTGTGACAAATTATAAATTGACAGGGGGTATGTTAAATGGTGGCTCCTTCTAGACATGCCTATTAGCGAAATACAAATTAACTAGGATGGAATTTATGAATAACCGTTATATCATTTGACGATAATATGAAAGTATTCTCTTTCGTTATCAAATACATTCAAGAAAAATGGAAGGAGAATTTTCAAGTCGGGATTTGATTGTAAAATGTTTGCAAAGGTCGATCAACAAAATAGAATCTGATCCAAAGCTCCTACAAGGGCTTTTGCGGCCTGTATCTATCCCGAAGGGTGGGCTCCACTCATGTGTTTTATTTTGGTGTGTTGGTGCCCGCACGCCTCGCATCCCTACTTTCCTTATATCTTTATCTTTCTCGAAAAGAGAGAATAAACTCTAAAAATTTTACATCCTGGCGATCTCGAGATCCAAGCGAGAATTAGGATGAAACTTTTTAAAGACTCATTTAGGTCCGAACAAAATCACAATTCTATTTTCAAAAGATAAGTTGGGCAAAAAAATAATAGGAAATTTTGTCTGTCACTGCCGCATTGCTAATGCTCGAGACAAAGTCAAAATTAAGTATTTATATAAAAAAAAAAAAAGAGGGATTGTGGAAAACCTTATGTTTTTTGAGGACAAAAGAAAAGAAAAAAAATAACCAAAATTGGAAAAAAAACCGAAAAGGGGAACAAAATTAAAAAATAAGAAAAAAAGCACATATCTTCGTCGTGGTAAAAGCTCGGGCCTTTATCTCTTGGTAGGTTGCAATAGTGTTTTTTTTATAGATACTTAATTTCGGCAAAAAAAGAAGAAGTGTATTCCTATATTTTATTAATGAGTACTAGCAGCACCAAAAATTTTTTAAAAAGGGGGAAAAATGAGGTGGTTTTGGGAAAGTCACATCGAGAAAAAGGGTAAAGCGTTTTTGTTTAGGCCTTTTAATTATGTCTTTGCAGCTTTCTCTCGGAACCATGCTTGCAGCTACAGCTTCTGGGGCGCTTTTTATTTATTTATTTGTCTATTTTTAGTTTGTTTATCACGGTAAGGGCAAAAAGAAATCCCTTGGGGTCAAATTGACAAAAAGAAATCCCCCACAATCTTTCTTCTGTTCAAAGAAATCCTTCTTTATGTGGGTTCTTCAAGAACAAAGCAAATTTCTCTGGGGAACCTCAAAGGTTATCTTGCATTTGTGGCCTTTTATTTTCTTGAAATTTGTGATGAACTTGACTTATTACTATTGTTGTTTATTTTTTTAATCTCATTTTGAATTTCAAAAGTTGAAGTTGAAACACAATTGGGAAAAGTGGTGCCTCATGTCAAGGAAATTATTATTTGAATGTTCTTTAATTTTTTCTTAAATCAACAAAAATATGATATCTTTTATTACCCTTTTTATCTTTTTGGTCTTTATAAATATTAGCATAATTCCATTTGAATAAAATTTAGCTTATGATTCTCGTAATAGTAAAAGGAGAAGCTCATTTAAAGTTGTATCGAGTTGACAATCCTATTTTTTCAAGTCTAAACTTTTTCGTAAGGATATCCAAAAGCGATATTAAAATATTTATAGATACTCGAACTCATATTAATCTAGATCTTGTTCCTTATTCTTTAGATAATTTTCAATAATCTAAATGCTTTTCCTAATTTGTTAGATTGATAAAATTTTCAATCTGTTGTGTTTTATGTTTCCCAAAAAATAATGAACAATATCTATATTAATATGAATTCAAGCATTTGTAAATGATTAAATTCGTTTATGGATACTCTTATGAAAACGCTTAGACTTAAAATAGCAAGAAATAAATCCGATACAACTCTAAATGATTTTATATTTTTACTATTATAGATATCATAAATTAAAATTTGTTTAGATGAAACTATTGTAATATTTATAAAATCCAAAAAGGTAAAAAGGTAATATAAAGAAAATATATTTTTTAAATTGATTTAGAGGAGTGAAATGAAAAAATACTCTAAAAATAGGTAATAGTGTAATTGTTGAGATACACATGAGAGTTGTGTTAGACAAGTTTCACATCAGAGAATTTGTGTGGTATGGAATAGTTAATATATTTTAGTTGGCCTATAACCCATTGGCTTAAGGGATATGTTGACAGGTTCGGACTTGAGCTCTTTGGCAATCTCCCTAGTGAAGGTATTGAGTTTTGCTACGAGTTCCCAACAAATGGTGTTTGAGTCAATTGTAGATTGATGGGCCACCAACTTGTTCCGATAGGAACAAATGGTGTTAGAGCCGATTATAGATTGGTGGGTCCTCAACTTGTTCCGGTAGGAATCTGGTTTCATAGTTTGGTATGGAGGAAAGGAGACCACTATCACTTTCAACAGTAATAATAATAACCTGTGAATGATACTAAATGGCTGATTTTCCTTTGTTCGAAAGTCGAAAGACAATATTGAATAAATTGAAAATTTAGGAATATAATGAACATTTAAGAATAATTCAAGGATCGTGTTGAACGAATTAAAAAATTAAAGATGATATTACGCATTGAGCCAAAATTTAAAAATAACAGTATCATTTTTAGTTTCATTTATTGGACATGCATAATGGAGATGTTCATCGAACCTACGGATTATGAAGTACAAAAGTGATTGAAAATGGGTCGTTGCATCATGCGAAGAAAAAGATGACGTTGATGAAAAGAAAATCTCGACAAACTACAAAGCCGTGTATTTGTTCTATCGTGCTTTAGCACCAAAAATGAAAAATCAATAGAATATCAACGTGTAAAATGGCAAACGAAATCTGAGATAGATTGGTGGTAATCCATAAAGGAACCAACAAAGTGAAGGAGAGCAAAATAGCTCTCTTGCAAGATGTTAAGAGATGGATGAGAACGAGACCATGAGTGAAATGTATCTTCGTGTTACTAATATTGGGAATGAACTAGCGTCTCTTAAGCTAAGATTTGTAAAAAGCATAATTATTTCAAAAGTAACTGAGATGTTTCCCAAAATCACGGCAATACGAGAGAGACACAATTCCCGAGTCAAAGGATCTTGATGCCATGCCAATAGAAGACGTGATTTGATTGATGGCGTATGAAGCTGAAATAAACAATTTAAGTGGAATTAAAGAAATCAATTGCTTTGGAGGCTAATGCTCTTCCAAAGAAGATAACGTTATATAAGGGTGATTATATGATTAGAAATAATGACATAAACAGTCTATGAATTTTGACCTAGGATATAATTTGGTTCATTAATTTTTAATTTGTTTAATATAATCATTAAACTTTAGCATAATATTTAATGTGGTCCATGAACTTTCAATTTGTTTAATGTGACCCCTGAACTTTTGGTACATATTCAATGTAGTCCATGAACTATATAAAAATGTACAATATGGTCCCTGAACTTGAATTAATGGAAGGATTACAATTAACATTTTCATATAGTTCATGAATTAAATTGAATATGTATCAAAAGTCTAGGGACCACATCGAACAAATTGAAAGTTTAGGGGTCATATTGAATATTAGGCTAAAGTTCAGGAACTACATTAAACAAATAAAAAGTTCACGGGCCAAATTACATATTGAGCCAAAGTTCAGGGACTGCTTTTGTCATTCTCCCATATGATTATATTGATAAGAAAGTTGAAGCATTTTCTCGGGTACTTTAGAAAAAAAAAATTATCGCAAAATTGGTAGCAAAATAAAAGTCATAAGGACAAAAATGACATATAGCTTGCTTTGAGTGTCCTGTTTACAAGAGAAGAAGGTCTAAATCAAAGAAACCCGAGACCGCAAAATCAACTTGGAGCGATCTCCAAATTTTTAGTGAAGAGGAGAAAGAAAAGATAAAACTTTACCCCCCCCCAAAAAAAAAAAGATAAACTTGTGTGTAGAGGTCGAAAACGATGCCATGGAAGAGATAAAACAATTCTCTTGGTTGCGATGTCTTCGGTGATTATCTCAAAAGCGCGGGTAGAAAAAAGCTGGGGAACGTGCTTTGCCATTTTTTGAAATAAATAATAATTTTAGGGAGGATTTTTAAATAATACACTTTCAAATTCGCGAAAAAATTGTTTTAATTATGGTAATATCGACTCATGTTACCAAAAAGAAGATATTAGAAAGATTTTCACGCAATGATATTTGAACAATCGATGAAAGTTCGCTTTTCTTTTAGAAACGGATAGTTTTCTAAAGAAATTTTAAATTATGTCGGCAAATTACTGTGATTAATGGAAAGAGGTTATAAAGCATGGTCAAGTGGGCCTGCTTGTGGACGAATTTGAACATCGTCGGTGTGTGAAAGGTTTTTCCTTTTCCCTTTACCGACATTATTTTTTGATTTTTTAAAAGCCAATCAAACCACGGACTGGATCGCCAAATCCCACCGGAAAAGGACCTTGTCTCCCAGTTGGATATCTAGACCTTCTCGAAATCTTTTGGATTTACTCTGTATGAACTCTAGTCATTTCTGTCACTGTGATTTGTCTTTTGAACGATATAAAATGAGTATGTTTCGGACAAAAAAAAAATCTTTGCCGTCTTCGGATAATTGGTCAACTAGAATGCGCTATTTGCGTTGTTTAAATGAGTTTAAGTAGTTTTTCTTTTTTAAGATAGTGGGTAGCTTTTAAAAAGTAGCGGCACTTTTCTGTTTTTTTTATTTATTTATCTGTTTTACAATTTTTCTTTTGAAAAAAGGTTTATTTGATTAGAAAAATAAATTGATGTGGAGAACCACTGAGAGCTTTCCTTCGATTCGCCTGTGATGACGGATGAGTCCATGCTTTGTGATTCGAATTGAGCTCCAGGAAACCCTAATATTGGTGGACGAATCTGAGCTTACATTACATCATTAGAACCCATGAACGATGATATACTACCTATCACCATTCAACATCACCTGCCTATTTTGGATTAAACCATTTGTCCCATATTGCTTCTGGTGAGCCCGACCGGCCTGGCCGAGCTTTTTGAGTAATGGGAATTTTTTTTCACAAATACAAAACAAAAATAAAGAAAGAAAGAAAAGGAATGACATTTAATCATCCATGACCGAAGAAGGACACTAGAAGTGTTAAAGTTACGTACGACGTTAACTTTAGTGCTAAAAGTTTTTTTTCGAATCACTTAAATGTCATTTAAAAAAAAAACGATCATATAAGTGTCAATTCTGGTTTGAATCGCCTCTTTCGGCGGCGGCGTCACGTGTTTTCTTATAGAATTCATATGTCAATGTTTGTTTTTTAAGAATGTGGCATGATTCGTTGCTCGTTACGGACCTGCAGCAATTATCATTGACAGTGGCTCACATTTGAACAATAAGATTGTGGAGTAGTTGTTCCGTGAATTCTTGATTCATCATTTGAATTCATTGTCATATCGTCCTCAAATGAATGGGGCGACAAAAGTGAAAATAAGAATATAAAGAAAATCTTGGCAAAAACAGTCAATAGGTGCCATGATTAGCATGAATGTCTTTCGTATACACTAATGGCATATCACACTTATTTTCTTACCTTGACTGAGGCATCGGCCTTTTATTGGTGTATGGCATGGAAGTTGTCTTGCAAAGTGGAAGTTGATATCCCATCATGAAGGCTTCTATCACAAACAAAGCTTTTAGAAGCCGAATGGGTTTAGCAAAGGTGTGAGCAACTAAATATGATTGGTGAGAAAATGCTACGAGTTTTATGTTATGGACAGTTTTATTAGAAACAGGCGACAAAGTCAACCATAAGGTTTGCTATCGACACATTTTGAGATCAATGATCTCGTGCTGCAAAAAGTGCTACCAATCTTATCGGATCCCGTGGAAAATTTACTTCTAGTTATGATGGTCCATCGTAAAAAGCTTGGAGGTGCTTTGATTTTAGTGGAGATAGATGGTTGTGAGCTTCCAAATCCTGCAAATACTCATGCATAAAGAAATACTTTACATGAATGAAATCAAGACCAAAGAGCCATTTCTAATGCAATTCGGGTCAGTATAACGGTTTATCGATTCCAATTTACCCTAAATGATCCATTTTCCTAACATTTTTCAATTCTATTCTTAATAAGGAAGTGTTAAAGCTCGGAAGGATAAATACGAGAAAAACTTAATGATCGTACTCAATTTTCATTCCCCAGGGATTCATTCACCAATGCATTCTCTCTTATTCTTTACGGGGTTGCCGAATAGTTAAAACATAGGTTAGTACCATTTCCCTTTAAAATCCTTTTAAAAATCGAGAAAGATTTGAAAGAAAATTTTATGGAAAAAACTTAGTGTTTTTCTATTTGAAAATGTCTCTTCGCTTGGCGGTTCATGCACCTTGAATCGACATTCCCTATAGAAATCAGTCTAATAGATGATCTCAATGAAATGATAGGGATGTTAACCTTGCCAAAGGTGGGTATTTGAATGAGGAAAGGCAAGTCGTTCCCTAAACAAATCCTATAAACACTATGAGAGTTAAGGCGAAAAAAAAAACCTCATATTATTTAAGGATGAGGGATTCAATTGCGAATGGTACATGGATCAAAATAACGAGAGACATTTTTTTCCTCTATTTCAAACACTACAGGTGTACCATCATTAGTCTTTTTGAACATTAGATAAGGAGAATTTTCAAAAAATAACCATATCAAAAACCATCCCACACCGGAGCAAAATTGGAGGTTCTGGTTGAAATCATGGGTGAAAAAGGGTGAGAACGATTTATTTACCTTTACTTGTATCAATTTTCGTGGTGTCTCTCAAATGGAAGTTTGAAGCATCCCAAAGTCGCAAAGAACATTTGTTTTTCTATCCCTACACACTTACATTTGTATTTGTACCAATTCAGTTCTAAACCTTTTGAACTAGTGTTAATTCAGTCATTCTGATTAATTTTAGCTAGATTTTGCTAACGTGGACGTCGGTCGACTTACATGGCACCGCCGGCAATGACATGGATAACTTTAATAATATTTTAATAAATTTTGAATTTTTTTTTCTTTTTTTTTTTTTCCTTTCTTCTTCCTCTGGGGACCGGGGACCGGCGACCGGCCGGAGTCTAGGGGGCCTCTAGCGATCCCCATCAGCCACTGGCGAGGCTTGCCCTCGCTAGTGATGGCGAAGGCGAGCCTCACCAGTGGCTGGGCAAAGCATGACTTCGCTAGATCTGGCAAGGATCGATCCTCGCTGGCCATGGGTGAGGCTCGACCTCACCAAATCTGGTGAGGGCGAACCTCGCCCAGCCCAGCGCGAGACTTGAGCCCTCGCTGAATGGCCACGAGGATGGCCTCATGCTGGGTTGAGCAAGGCACAACCTCGCTAAATCTGGCGAGGTCGGGCCTCAACCATGGCCGACGAGGGCGAGCATTGCCTAGCACAGCGCGAGGCTTGAGCCCTTGCATAGGTGAGGGTCGGCCTTGCCCAAGCTAGATCTGGCGAGGGCGACCCTCGCCTAGGCCCATGCGGCCTTGTCGAGTGTCGCCCGCGCTAAGGCGACGATTAGCGAGGCCGTCGTGGTATGGGCGAGGGCCGATCTCGCCAAATCTAGCAAGGGGAGCCTGTAACAGCCCGAATTTTGATGTAATTCTGGGATCAATAAAGTTAACATTATTTCGCATTTCATTTTAGTAAATCTCGCCCAGAGCTGATCACTCTTGAGATACTAACCAATAGGGTATGGCTAATTAGGAAGTGGTACGTGGATCAGGGACCCGATCGCGAATTGAATACCGACCTTGAGAAGTAATGAGAAACTACTATGAACCGATATGAATCGATCTTAGGAAAGGCAACGGACTGGGTCTGACCAAGGCCAACGATGTACAATCGGATAGCAGGTGATTCTGCAAGACCGAAAGTACACGTGGTTAGCCAGTCCTAAGCCTGAACTCCATGATCGTGATTCTTAGGATTAATAATTGTATCTCATTCTCTCAAAGTACGGAACCATCATGATTCGGATAACCCTAGGTCGATACGCGTACATTCTAAACCGCCACCCGTTAGTGAGAGATTCTAAAACTTGAAACCGAGCGAATTTTGAATACAGAATTGGGCCCGGAATTGGATATCAATTTTCAACGGTTTAAGAGACAAATTTTGGAAATCTAACGTCGTATTTCGCTGGCCACACACATTTGGAGTGTGTAGGAATGAAAACTGAAATTTCGGTCCGGGAATGATAAATGACCATTTTGCCTTCGGGAGGCCGATTTGAGTTCGGGGGCCCGTATGAGGGTAATTCTCGAAACGGACGACATTTTGGAGTGGCCACGCATGCCGGGAGTCATTTTGGACCAAAACAGGATTTTCGACAAAAATTAAAAAATAATATTATTTTATTCCCGGAACTTCGCAGTCGATTTCCGGAGGCTTAGAAAATGAATTTCGCGATTCCGATGCCACATTAGGTTGGCCACGCATGTAAGGAACGCGTAGGTGCGAAAAATGGAATTTCGCCCCGGGACCGGAAAAAGGACAGTTCCGCCCCTAGCCCGGTTCAGGTCCGAATTTCGGGGTGTACATTCGGGATATTTTCAGACAAGTATCAGCTCAATTATTGGTGTTTTTGACCGAAATGCCCATAAATTATTAAGGTTAAACGATTTTGGATCGTCGGATCGAAGGATAAAACGGGAAATCGCACCGATCGGCGACAAGTGTCGCGATCAGCCCCCAACTTTGACTATAAGGCCGGCCCTCTCTCTCTCTCCTCCATTATTTTTCAGATCACTCTCTCTCCTCCCTCCCTCTCACCCGAATTCTCTCTCCCCTCTCTCTCCCTCTCGGCCAAGCTTTGGCCGGAGCTCCTCCGGCCACCGTGCGCCGGCACCGGCGGCGCACCAGCTCCCCCTCGCCCCCACCAGACCTCAGCTGCTGTCCCGGCCCAGCTCAGCCCCTGTTTTCCCCCTCCTCCGGCCCGGTTTCTCTCTCTCTCTTTCTCTCTCTAGTTTTGCTGTTTTGGACGTCCGGGCCTTCGCCGGAGCTCCGCCAGCCAAACCGTCGCCACAGGGCCGTCCCCCGCCACCATACGATCCCAGCGTGCCCGTCCGTACAGTGTCCGTACGGTCACTGTTCACCGTCCGAACGGTACTGTTCACACCGTACTGTTCACGCCGGGACCGGTCGTCGGAAACACTGTTCACCAGTGTCTAGCCGCCGTTCCTACGTCGTCATGGACCTAGAAATTGGTGAGTATAAATCCTAAACCCTGATTAGGACTGTTGGTACATTTTTCTAGACCGATTTAGGTAGAATCGGTGTAGTCGGGACAGGGTTAGGTATTACCGGTACTAGTTTTAAAATGGAATATGGAATTGTATGTGTCCATAAATCCTGAGTGATTTATTGGAGTTTTTAGGAATGATCATTAAGTCCGAATCAAGGAAATGTTAATTTTCCTAGGACTAGGTTTCGTACCGGGGGCTAATTAGACCGTGAAAAGGGCTAATTGCATGGTTGAGATTGCCTAAATTGATTGACTTAGTGTTGATTGACATTGTTTGGGGCCAATCTCAACGTTGCCGTGTCTAATGTGTCACGTGCGAATTAATCGAAATTATTATCGATTATAATGTATAATTATGGGCCACATGGTATTAATTGGCCGGTTGAACACATTGATTGTGAGTTAGGCACGGTGTGATAATGCCAATTTGAATGAGTGCCTGTATATATTGAATGCTCATGGCACGTTGTTTGTCATTGCGTGGATAAGCATTCCGTGTGCTGGGAATGAGGTGTGTATTGACGTTATGCGGGAATGCGTGCCTGGCATAAGCATGTGATCACCATAATTGCCCGATGCGTTTACGCCGGGTTCAAATAAAATTTGGGCTGCGTACCGTGTGATCACACTAAGGCCTTCGAGTCGTGGCCTTCGGGTCGTTCCCGGTTCGTCCGGAAGACGGCATTGACCGTGAGGAGATCGGTGTTGCGCCTAGAGCGTTTCGACGCGGGCTAGAGACACTGGGCCAAGAACGCTATATGCGGGCCATGAAGTGTAGAATTGGCCTTTGGGTCGGGCCTTCAGGTCGTGGTCTTCGGATCGGGTCTTCGGATCGTGGCCTTCGGGTCGGGCCTTCGGGTCGAATATAAAATTGAAAATGAATGCCGAGTTGATGTGCCGTGTGAATTACATTGAGATTTGGCACGTGTATGGCATCTTCAATTATATGAGTGAATTAATGCATTTATTCAGTGCATGGCGTGAAAGTGAGCACGTCGATGGCATGAGCACGAATATGGCTTTTCGAGTGATAAAATATGCCACGTGTTTGCCGTAATTATATGTTATTAAATTGCCTAATCTGCAGGGTCCGTGTGATCGTAAGTCTGGGCCCGAGGGCCTAGACCATTGTATGTGATGTGTTGTTTGTGGTCAGGAGAATTGTACGTTAGCCTAGCCTAGGTTTAGGGGTTGTATTCACTGAGATGTGTTCTCATTGGTGTTTAAACCAAACATTTCAGACCCCCGTCCTTGAGAATGCCGCAGCCGCCACCACTTTTTGGGATACCGACACAGCTTGAGTGGTTCACGAGTGTTTTCCCCTCGGGAAATGGAGAGGCCTATATTAGATATCGATCCGTGGTGTCCGTAGATGTCGGAGAGCCCATTGAACAGAAACAAGAATATATCGCCTGGTGCCTTGGTGATGATCAGGGACACATAGGTCCACCTCTTAGATCCTTTGATGCACCTCTAGATGAGAACGGCTTGATGACGCCGATCGTAGCTGATGGCGAGGTGATTGACCCCCAGGACGAACCAATAGGTGAGGCCTATGATCCCGAGATAGACAATGAGCCCTAGGTGGAAGCTGAAGACGAAGACCAGTGATTGAACGATGAAGAACTACCGGATGCCATGGAGGTCGATGAGATTGATAATGGTGAGGTTGAGGAAGTGGGTAGTGACGAGGAGCATGGGTTGTACATCGATCCGGAGATAGAGTACGACTCTGAAGAGTTGAGAGCGCCAGCCTATGATATGGACTCAGAGGAGTCCGAACCTCCGGCTAGCTCTCAGGAGGAGTCAGAACCGCAGGAGAGTTCAGAGTACGATTCCTCGGGTTCTGATCCCGATTGGATGCCTTAGCTCAGTCCTAAACCCCAACCTCTAGCTGACTCTTTTTGGATGACGACCTCACCCTAGTTAGTGCCTAACCGAACCCTTAGACGCAGCTAAAGCCCCTTTTTGATGTAATGGCTGCAGTGTGTCGGCTATTGTTGTTTTTGTTGTAAATTTTAGCGTGGCGTGTCTTACGGCATAGTTATTGTATATATATATGTTGTAAATATTTTCAAGGTTGTAAATGATTTTATAAGGCAATGTAATAAGTTTGTTTAACTTCTGCCTTGATGATCTGGTATTGTGTTACCCATGGTTATCGTTATTTTTGTACGGGTGTATATATAGATATTTATATATACGTGTCTTCCGCATGTGTTTGTTCTCTGATGGTTGGGTCGGCAATGCAATCCTGGGAGCATTGCACATCGAACGACCAAGGGCGATGATTACAAACCGAGTAGGTCGGGGCGTGACAGAGCCCTCGTCGAGGCTTGCCCAGCATGGCCGGGGCTCACCCAGGTGAGGGCAGACCACTCGGCCATGGCTGTTGGCTAGTGGCCGGTCACTAACAAAGGGAGGAAGAAAGAAAAAAAATATGAAAAAATAATTAAAAATTGAAAAAAATATTATTAAAAGTTGTTCATGTCGGTTCGCCAACATGTCAGCGCCGGTGATGCCACGTAGGCGGACCAACATTCACGTCAGCGAAATTCGATCAAAATTAGATGGAAGGAATGAATTGATACTAGTTTAAACGATTTAGGATTGAATTTCCACTCAAAAAAGGTTTAGGATTAAATTGACATAAATACAAAAAATTTAGGATTTTTCTTACACTTTTTCCCCAACTTGAGCCTTATTATTCATTTTTGAAACTCGATGGTTATCCCCTACGCTAAGGCAAGACATGTGATTTGTCAGGAGCAGCGACCAAAGACAGAAATATCCAAATCGCAAGTGCTCAAGTGGATAGAAGTTGTCAACATCAAGTGTATCAGAGTTGTTGTAAAGTTAGAAAAAGTAGTCAAGCATAAAAGGGTTAAAAAAGAAAAAAAAAAAACATATGCCGCGTAAGAGCAAGGCAAATGCCGACAAAAAAAAAGGAAAATATTGAAAAATAAGGAAAATTAGCGTATGTATGCAATTAGATGCCTTGTAAAGAGCAAAGCCCTCCCATGCTCAAGTCAATGTAGTAGTCAAATTTAGCAGTTGAATCAAAGTGGACTCTCGAGACTAATGAAATGTCAAAAAAATGAAGAATTATTGAAAGAAAGATGATTGGTAATGATGCTAGATAGTCACGGATCTCAAAACCCTCAATGATGAATTTTGAGCATGATATATTTTTTCGTTTCCGAACCCATTCATTGACCCTGCGTTACATTCTGTATTAAGTCTCTCAAGATTGAATTGTCAAAACTAACATGCGAGCTTCACATGGAAAACTCCCTCTATGAGGAAGTGGGGGTGTGGTCATTTCCTTTAGGTTTTTTGACTTGTAAACGCGATGGATGTGACAAATGTAGATTATTTCGTTTCTTTAGCTGATGATATTTATCCTTAGTTGAAACCATGACAATGCCCATATTATGGTCATTGGAGAATACCTCTCAGATTGATCACTAAATATTTATTGTGAATGTTTCCCGAACCTTCAAAACCGATATTGCGAGGTAATTTGGGTGTTCATGTTTATTTCCAACACTAATGAATAGGAACAAATAGCTTTTACTAATAGTTTGTGAGAAGCGCTTTTAGACTAATAAGCTCTCGTTTGGCATCTTCAATCGATCCCTTTGTATGAGTTAAAATCATTTTGAGAATGACTTTTCTTCTATGAGAATTTGATAATTGATACTGACTGCCAAGCTAAATAGCATTTCCGTGATATTGAGCGTTTCTATCGTTATTAATGCTTCCGTGATGATAAATGTTATTGAAATAAATGAAGTCATCCTGATTTGCGCTCTCAATCAATGCACTTTCTATGTTGTCACCCGCTTGTAATATATGGCTCAAAGTCCAGCCCATGTTCCTAAGCCACAAGCCCAGCCCATTTTTCTTTCATCCTTCAACAGATTTGTGCGTGAGTGTGTGAAGCCGGGGACTAAACAAGAAACATAAAGAGAGAAGAGAGCGAGCTCGTCCGTGAAGAGAAAAAAAGGGGAAAGAGAAAAAGTTTTGCCCGTAATCGAACCAAACATCCCGATAAGCCGAATCAACTCTGAAGTGTAACGCTTAGTAAGTATTCAAGTCTATTATTCGTCCAATCGGAGTAATTCTCGAAGTTAGATCTTAAATCTGGAGTTATGTGAAATTTGTGCTATGAGGTTTGATTGAAGAGTTATTGAGTATAAAAATTATATAGAAATGGTAGATAAGGACGTTGTGGAGCCATGAGGTTTGACGAAAATCGATTTCGAAATACGGTTTGATCGGAACGAATTTATGAAGTTTAGCGTGTGAGTTACGCGTAACGGATAGAGACGAACATTCATTCTAAAAGAGTTTTTTTGTTAACATGTAAAAATCATTTTGTCAACGAATATATAATTCAGTCGAGTCGTTCGTTAGAATAGTATATTACTCGGTTTTTTATATCGTTTTTTAATTAATTGTTAGGAATTTGAGTGTGTTGACTCAAGTAACTATTGTAGGTTGATTTTCGGCTTTCCCAAATGAGTGGTACTATCTCTTCTATAAATGTATAAACTTATGTTTAGAAAGTGATAAAAATTTGAGTGTCATATGAGTTATTAAAGCATGCATGTAGCATAAAATCTAAATCGAGCATCTACAACGTTCTGGTATTTGAGAATGGTTTGGGAAATGTTTTAGGAAATATTGTGTGATATATATACATTATATTTGATGAACGAAATTGAAAAACATTATATATTTTCAGTTTGCGAAACCTTTTTGTGAAAGAATTATGAAAATCTCTTGACTTTAAGTATGGTTTATGAAAGGTTGTATATATATTGATTTATGAAATGCTTTACGAAATGCATTCTATTTGACAAATTGAGCTGTGAAAGGTGATATTGTTCGGTTTGTGAAACCGGTTTATGAGACGAATTATGGTTTTGATTGTGAGATTATTGATGAATGAGGTTTATGCTTATGTCACTATGATTAGAACTAATTGAGAGGGGAGTATGCATACCACTGTCAAGACGTCCTTTTGGGCTGAACCACCAGCTGATATAAGTGGTAGACCTAGCCAATGGAGGTAAACTTGGTCGTATTTGTCACGAGCGTTAAACATAACCATAGTTAGATATTGAGCATTAGATTAATCGATGGAATGGACCATCGATGTTTGACTTGATATGGGATTGATCAATGGAATAGACCATTGATATATGACTCGATGTTGTTGATTTAGATGAGGATTTCCTATACGTACAAAGTTTTGTAGAAAGACATAATCCACTTTTAGTATTATAGTATACAAACTATGGTATTTGAAAATAACGTGTACTTCAATATTTTAGTATTTTCATTGTTCAGTTTGACTGTATGCATACGAATTTCTGCCAAAAAGAAATGACCTATATTTGAAGTTGTACATAAATTATCAACCGGATTTTGGATTATTGAGTTTCGTTATGGTTTTGTAAATATACATGGTGAGTGTTCGATATGGTTAGAAGAAATATGTGCTATTCACTAAGCTGTACTTACTCACCCCTTTCATTTCAAATTTTTTTAGGTTATTTAGTTAGCGACAAGTACCAAGAGAGCAATATTGACGGGGAACTTTTGATAGTTGAATTTTGGATTTGTATTGGAGATGTATTCATACGTTTTGTTGGGTTTTAGAAACTCCGATATGCTGTTTTCACTTTGAGGCTGCATCCTTAAGCCGGGAAGAAGAAGGATGGTACTATAATGTTTTTCGTTCGGTGCACAGATGTAACACTAGAATCACCATGCTGTTGAATCGGTGCATTATTGCAGCCTATTGCGCTATTTAGGCTGGTGCATTATCGCAGCCTGCTGCACTGCCTTCGCACGGTGCATTACTATAGCCCATTATGTCTCGTCAGCCCAGTGCCTTATCGCAGCCTGGTGTGTTTATCTTTTCCACTTTTGCATTAAAAAAAAGTCAATCAAAAACAAAACAAGGATACAGGAGAGAGAGGGAAGATGGCCATAGGCACCTCGAGTGATATCAAAGTCCCAAGATAAGTATCTTGAGGTATGACCCTAGTCAAATTTCGTTACGTCATTTGCATTCCATTATCTGTTAACAAAATTCAGGTTTCTTTTCGTCTTTGAAAGGAAGTTACCTCTTCGAACTTCCTTCCAAAGAGGAAGGCTATTGACACTTGAATTATAGTTCAGCAAATATGTAGAAATGAAAATAAAAATATGATAGTAATAATAAAGCATGTTATTAGATAAAAGAATAGACAAAGAGGTTTTCGTTTTTCCCATCAAAAACATAATGTGTTCAACAAAAACACAAGATTACTCGGCTACATCGGTATGGAGTTGTATGAATCAAAGCGACATACGTGCCGTTTATGTCTTATGACCAAGTTTAAGTGGCTTTTCTTTGTTTTTATTGTCTTTTTAAAGATAGCGGGTAACTTTTGAATTCAAAAAGCCGGTTGTAGTTTTCTGTTTCGATGTTTTATAAATATAGCCTTTGAAGAAAGAGCTAATCAACCTAATGAGAGCTTTCGTTCAAATATAACATAGATAATGCAAGGGCAAATTTGAAAAGTTCCTAAAAGTGAGAAAAAAAATGGACTTTTGGATGAATGTATAAAATACACGTGTGAAAGTGGAAAATGATGTTATGTACCAGTTTATTACGGGATTGATATGACGTGACTGATCAATCATAATGAATCCTGATAGACTTTGCATTTGAATTTTAAAAAATTTCAAATCGAAAAAGAATGCTCCACATTTCACTTTCAAAACATTTGAAAATGTCATTTAATTCCAAAAATAACCTCCTAAGAAAATTAATTTGTTTTTGCTACTTTTCCATTTGTTCATTGCTTTTAGGTCCTCAATCTAAATAATTTCTTTTTGAAATTCACCCTTTAGATCCCGTTTGGTTCAACTTTGGAAATAGACTTTTGGCCTTGAAAGGCCCTTCCCAAAATGTTGAACCATTTGGTTCACCATTCGGCCTAGCATTGGCTAAACATTAGAATTTGGAATGTCGAAAGCCCAAAACTGGTCCAGACTAGCTTTGAGTTTTCGACATTTCACAAATGTTGAACCTAAATTTGTTGTTCCCAAATTACCCTCACTTATTTTGGCTTATTCTGATTTTGCCCTTTTTGGTAATGTTTATCTCCTTTGTCAAATGGTTGGCAAGGGAGGTTGGCAAGGGAGGTTGGCAAGGGTGGTTGACATCGGATCAAGCCGGCAAGGTTGCACGACCCAGGCGACGATCGCCTAAGGTCGCACGACCATCCAGGCGTTGCCGGCCTGGGTCGCGCGACCCTCACCAAGGGTCGCCTGGCTTCGGGCGATGACTGGCGACGGTAGATCTAGCTTGCTGAGGGTCACCCAACCTCAGGCGATGGCCGCCAACGCCAGATCTAGCTTGCTGGCGACCGTAGGCCTTCGCCGGCTCTGGCAAAGAGTAGGATAGGTTTTTTTTTAATAAAAAAGATAATTCCCAAAGCCCTTTTGCAAAAAAACAATTTACCAAACACTACTTGAGCCAAAGTAGCTTCACAAATAATTTTTTTACCAAACATTACTTATATTTTCTCAAGAGATTTTAACCTAAAAGTATTTGCATTCTCCTAAATAACATTTTAAACGTTGAACCAAATGGGCCCTTAGTCTTTGAAAAGTGTGTGTGAAAGAGAAAACAGCCATCATGAATAATTAGGCCACACTCACACGCTTAAGAAGATATTTCTCAGGCTCACCACTTCTAACCTTCTTTTGAATTCATGGTGCCTCCCACACATCATTAGCGATATATGTCCGAAAATGACGGGAATGAAGACGACCAAAATGTAGGATTTTGCGAATTAATTTCTAACTAAAATCGATGGTGCTAGAAAAAGGAACAAAAAAAAAAAACAAAACCTATGTACGTATTAAAGTTCCGTCGAAACCATGGGGCGAGCTCGGCCTTAAATATAATAAAATTTAAATATTAATTCGAACGTTCAATTTAGTATGAAAATTTGAGGTTTGAATTTGACTAGGGTTTTGAATTGGACGAGTTCAAAAACAACTTGACTTGGGGAAACGTAAGATGGGCAGTTTGGCACTTTTCTCGATGGTATCGAAGCATATTATATATAATTAAACAAGATGAAAAAGGCATTAACTTTTTTTTATTGGGGTCTCTTTGCTTTAACAGCTGGGCAGGTTTGACTTTGACCGAGTGGTTGTCCCAAAATGGATCCGCTTCACGTGTTTCATCCTTTACGCGACCGTTCTTTTCCGGGCATAAACTCAATCTAATCTAATCTAATCTAAGTCTAGTAAAGAAATGCTTTATAGCATCTGTTTCAACGTTCTCCTTCGGGCATAAAGCTGCGCCTCGCGCAGAAATAAGTTTCAATTAGTCTCCCGGAGCCGGCCCTTGGTGTTGTACGCTAAACGCCAAGGGGTGAGAAGTGGTTGGTTGTTGTGTACGTGCATCTCACGATCACAATTTCTCACGACCACATTATTATTAAGGTGCAACAAACTAATACGCATGGATGCTTTCAAAAACACAAAACCAATTCCGAGAGCTAATTGGAATTTTGCTCTATATGAGAAAGTATCTCGTATGACACTCAAGCTACGTGGAAATGACACGTAAAAAGACCCGTCAATAAGTAAGCAGAGCCTCGAAATTGAAATGCAAAATTCTATTAAGATACATATGATGTGGTTAATGTGATCCATTGAGTTTGCCTTATTAGCTGCGTTTTTACCTTTCACGGGACAGTACTCATCAAACGAACAATAGTTCATTCAGCTAATAAAACTTCCAAAAAAAAACCCCCCAAACAAAAACAAAGCCCCACTTCATGTATTGCTTTATTTGGCCATTCATTTCAATTTTCTTTTTTATCATGCTATCATATGGTCAATGTATCTATTGCGTGTAATGTCATTCAATACTGCATTTATAAGTGTACTGTCACCTTTCCTTTTCTTCGTTCGCATAATGCTCTGTTGAAATTTGCCCTTCAATAATACCAAAGATTCCAATCGGTAACCGACCAAGTCTTGATTTTAAGACTTCCTACAAGAGTAGGTGAAACTATAGCCCTTTAGCTGGTAAACTCTCTGTTTGATCTCTCTCTCTTTAAAGCTAATTTAGATTCATACCCTTAGGGTGTGTTTGGTAACTTGTCAATAGTGACTTATTCTATTTTTTTGTTCTTGAGAACAAAAATAGAACAAAAATTCATTTGGTAAATTTTTTATTTTCGGGCACAAATTTATTTTCAGAATCAGTTTTAGAATAGAATAAAAAATAAAAAAAAGTTGATTCTTAATTTTGAAAACAAGAATAGGAAATAGAAGAGAAATTTTTTTTTTCTTCTTTCCTTTCTAGCTGTGGCCGGTTCTTCTTCTTTCTTAGCCCGTGGCTGGTGACTGGCCATCGGCCACAGGCCAAGGCCAGCGAGGGCGAGGGCTAGACCATTGCGACCTGGGAGAGGGCGAGGGCTAGACCATTGTGGCCTGGGCGAGGGCCTCCCTTGCCCAGGCTACGAGGGTCCAGCTCGTGCCCTCGCCAGCCTTGGCCTATGGCCGATCGTTGCCCAAGAGGCCACGGCTAAGAAGGAGGAAAAGAAAAAAAATGAAATATTAAAAAATGAAAAAATATTATTAATATAAGAAATTTTCTGCAGTTACTAAACGCATTTATGTTATTTTTCTATTACAGAAATGGAAATTTTGAATAGTTACCAAACGCCTTTAAATGCTTAGAAATTGTTTCCGATAATAGAATAAAAAATCATTTTTGAGTAGAAATTATTTTCGGGAATAGAATGGTTATCAAACATACCCTTATTTTTCGACCAAAAAAAAAAACGTACCCTTATTAGTTTGCAATATTTCTTCTATTAAGTATTCCTAGTAAATGAACGTCGATATTATTACCTTTTGTTGGCCATTATTATCACAATAATTTGGAGATAATCAGGAAATTTTTTTCTTTAATTTTTTGTTTGAGATGATAATTTTGTTTCCATAAGATAGAGCTTCATATAAAACCTATTTAATCTATATTATTTTTTGGATCTTATGTTCACAATCAACATTTTATTTAGACATGTTAGTATATCCTGGACCGAACAATTAAAAAATAAATATCAAGATTTGCCCTAAAATCCATAGTAAATTGTTCTTAATAGTTGAACAAATTGAAAGTTACCTTTACAAGGGATAGAGGAGAAATTTATCTAATAAGTTTTAGGGCCTCCTTGAATTTACTTTTGCTTTTTGCCTAATTTAAATGTTAGTTGATTTTGCTTTTTGCCTAATTTAAATCTTTCCACTAACGCATTTATTTTTTTAAAATAATTTTTTTAAAGAGTTTCTCACAATACTCAAATGCTAACATATGGAATCGTACATAACTTTTCAATCCAAACCCAAATATATAGGCCTAATTCCAAAAAAAACCCCAAACTTTACACTTTGTCCTAATTATACCCTGAACTTTTTTTTGCCTCAAGATAAACTTCAAACTTTTATCCGAGTCTGAAATCTATCCTACCGTTAAAACTCCGTCCAATTAACGTCGGGAAAAAAAAAAACCTACCCTACCGCTCCTTCCCGGCGACTGTTGCGGCGGCCTCCGGCGAAGGCTTGGCCACGCCGTAGCTGCTGGTTTTTTTTTTTTGACGTTAATTGGACGGAGTTATAACGGTAGGGTAGATTTGGGATTCGGATAAAAGTTTGAGGTTTTTCTTGAGACAAAAAAAATTTCAGGGTATAATTGGGACAAAGTGTAAAATTTGGATTTTTTTTTTTGGAATTAGGCCTATATAATATATATATGAAAAGGAAAACTGGCAGACTCCTTTAGTAATGATGAAATGGGCAGGAGTCTTTCGGCGCCTTTTCTTTATCAAAATCTGGCGAGATCCTCGACAGGTTCTTCGTCTTCTTCCTCATCTTTCACACTTCCCCAGTAAGGAATGGGTTCAAAACCTGAAATACCATAGCAATCATCCTCGTTGGAATTACCACTATGGTGGGACTGGGAAGATCCTGTCTCTTCAATATGAGAAAGGGCTTGTTTAAGCATTCGTGCTAATTGTTGGTAAGATTGAGCAGATGCTAATTTAGAAAGCATAAATCCCTTATCATGTAGAAAATGGGTAATGTTATCAGAACTGATGGGGGTGGAACCCCTAGAAATTAGCCAGTCTGAAACGGCTAATTCACATGGCCTTTGTCAGCAAAATGTCTGAATGTTACAGACTTAGTTTCTTCCAAGATTGCTTCATAAAATTCTCTTGTTTTATAGATATCATAAGGAGTATAAAGAAAGTTTTCAGAAAATAGATTTTTAGCAAAAACATATGGGTTTTCATCATAAAAACCATTTTCAACACCACAAATGTTTTGGTATATTGTTTTATGAATGAATTTTGATTTTGGAGGGGCAGCCTGGGAAGATTGGATAACCACCTCACTAGAAATTGTTTTTCCCTTTGCCTTTTGAGTGGCAATAGGAGATGGATTTGGATTCATAATGGCTTTTGAAGATTGGGTATCAAAAGTTTGTTGGAGAAGTTGCATAGCTTGTTCCGTATTAAAGGCTTGCTGGAGAATCTGTACAGCTTGTTCTGGTGAAAATTGGGACATTAAATCAGAAGTTTTCACAAGGGGAAGGGGTTCTTTTTTAACTTGGGTAGAAATGGTGGTTGTGGTAGTATTTGTTGGCTGTTGTGCAGCCTATAACCAGGTCCTGATATTAGTCAGACCTGAGGGTTTTTTCTCAAAGGATGCCTCTGCGACTTCTTTCCTTTGTCTCTCCTTGTGGGTTTGTTGGGTTTTGGAGGCATTTTCCCTGTAAAAATTCTTTGGTGAGAAAGTCTGGGAGAGAATTTGTATAACCATTTATGAATTCTATATCGAAATCAAAAACAGATAAAATGGCTTGCCATCTGGCAAAGATTTATTTAGAAGCAATGTTCTGAACATCTTTCTGCAAGATGTCTTTTGCAGATTTGCAATCAATTCTTAACAAAAAAATTTTATTCAAAAAGTCTCCCTGAAACTTAGAAATAGAGAGTACAATAGCAAGGATTTCTTTTTTGATGGTAGAATAATTCTTTTGGCAATCATTCCAATGCTTGGAGACAAATTGAACAATTTGTTCTTTGTTGTCTTTAGATTGCTTGAGAATTCCTTCATATCCAATATCAGAAGCGTCTGTTTCAACAATTTTAGAATATATATATATATATATATATATATATATATATATATCAACGAGAAATAAACAAACAAGCAGTTCCCAGAGAAAAAGTTCTGCCAGCATTAATGACGAGGGAAGTCCCTCGTGAAACTACAGCGCCAAAAGCCACGACACTTATCGAGCCATTCCGTGAAAGCAAAGAAAAAAAGCCTTGTTCAATTCTCCATCGATGGAAGATTACAATGCTGCCGCACCGTCCGGTTCGACCGGTAAACGACCGGTCTGTGGAGGCCGAGCTGGCACTAGTGCCACGGCGGGCGGTAGTGCTGGAGGTGATGATGATGGCCATCGAAGAAATCAATTGCCCTGAGGCATATGCTTGTGATTCGAATGAGGATAACGACTCTCTAGACAATGATGATTATTTTATCATTATACTGACAAGAAAGTTTAAGCCTATTCTCAAGAACTTAAAAAAAAATTATCGCAAAATTGATTGCAATAATAAAAGTGACTAGGAAAAAATAGGGGAAAATTATTTAAAAAATTTTAAATTTATTGTAATCATGCCAATACAGTCATAATTTATGTTTTGCCAAATTGAGTCCCTTAACATTTTGCATGTGTATTAATTCGGTCAATTCGGTCAATTTTGACAGAAAATCGCTAACATAGATGCCAGCCGTTTACGTGGCGCGATTTGTGCACGGCCGTATACTGACGTAGACAATTTTTAATAATATTTTAATAATTTTTATAATTATTTTTTTCTTTTATTAATTTTTTTCTTCCTTCTTTTGTTTCCTGCTATGATTGGCAAGGGTCGCCGCCCTCACTTGGCCTCGCCTAGATCTGGGTGAGGCCATAGTGGCCGCGGGTGAGGCCACCTCGCCATGGACTTGTCAGCTGTAGGCAAAGGCGGCCTCACATATGGCTGGCGAGGCCATGGTCGCCTTTGTCTGTTGCCATGTACACCTCGCCTAGACCAATGCGAGGCGCGACTGGAGTCGTTGTTCATGCATTTCCTGATGAGAGAACGCAGGCACGCCAAAACTTGTGAAAACCCCACTTTGAAACTTCACAAAAGAAAACAAAGTTCGAAACGTTTCCTGAATTTCTTGCTTTGGAAGAGCGCATCGAGCTAGGGTCATTACTCACAGGGTCAATTTCAGAAGCTGGGAGCCCGAGGATATGTCCAGAGGGGCAAGGCCGGTACTTCTGGCTTGCGAGAGAGTGGTGAGTAAAGCGTCAATTGCTTATTCGAAGGTGGCAGCAGCTGAGAGCATGTGGAGTTGCAGGATGAGAGTTGTCCCCTCTTCCTTCTATTTGCCTTCTATTGTCGAGCTTGTCTCTTCTTCCGTTTTGGTTCTTTTTGGCAAAATGGTATAGCCGATGAGATTGGTCAGCGTTCAGGAAGTTCGAGCTTCAACAGTCGACACCTTCTTGAGGGAGCCATTATGCACCTCACCCATACCATCTCAAGGTGCGGCCACCTCGCAAGGGCCTTGCCAGCCACGGGCAAGCACTACAAAAAAATTGGATTTTTGCCACGAAAATTTGCGACGAAAATTTTTTCGTTGGAAATTTCCAACGAACAATTTTTCGTCGCAAAATTCGTTGGTAATTTCCAACGAAAAATTTTTCATTGGAAAATTCGTTGGAAATTTCCAACGAATTCAAAAAAACCCAGTATTGTTCGGCATTTTTTATATTCGTTGGCAAATGGTATTGTTCGGCATTTTTTATATTCGTTGGCAAATTCGTTGGAAATTTCCAACGAATTTTCCAACGAATTTCAATTTTCTGAGCAATTATTTTAGTGTGTACAATTTTCGTTGGAAAATTCGTTAGAAATTTCCAACGAATTTTTTTTCGTTGGCAATTTCCAACGAATTTTTCAACGAATTTCAATTTTCCCGGTAATTATTTTAGTGTGTACAATTTTCGTTGGAAAATTCGTTGGAAATGTCCAACGAATTTGCTTTCATTGGAAAATTCGTTGGAAATTTCCAACGAATTTTCCAACTAATTCAAAAAAACCTGGTATTGTTCGGCATTTTTTATATTCATTGGAAAATTCGTTGGAAATTTCCAACGAATTCAAAAAAAAAACCTATATTGTTCAACGAATTAAAAAAAAATCTCTCAATTTCCACATTCTTTCTCTCTCTCACCCCCCTTCACCCTCCACCCGCACGCCCTTTTTCCCTTTCTTCTTCTTCCTTTCTTTTTTTCTTCGGTTCTCACCCCCCTTCACCCTCTCGACGATGCAGCCGCCCGCCGCCGCCGTCCTCCTCCTCCTCCTCCTCGCCGCCGCCGCCGCCGCCGTCGCCGCCTCCTTCCCCGACCGCTTCCGGAAGCGGCCCTCTCTCTCCGGCCGCTCCCCGCAGCAGTACATCGAGCTCACCCGCCTCCTCCGCTCCTCCCTCCTCCCTGCCGCCTGTGCCCACTGCATCGTCGCCCACTCCTTCGCCCACACCATCAGATCCCCTCCCTTCTCCGCCGCCTACTCCCCGCCCCCGCCGCCCTGCCCCTCCCCGCCGTGGTCCGCCGTCACCCTCGAGCTCTCCGCCTCCTCCCGCGGCGACCAGTACGACCGCATCGCCACCGTTTGGCTTGGCGGCGCCAAGCTCCTCCGCACCAGCACCGCCGAGCCCAGCGTTCTGGGCGAGCTCGAGGTCGCCCAGATCTGGGCGACCTTGAGCCCTCGCCGGCGACGAGCTCGAGCTCGCCCAGATCTGGGCGAGCTCGGCCCTCGATGGCGACGAGGCTGGCCCTCGCCGGCGATGAGGCTGGCCCTCGCCATGGCCGACGAGCTCCAGCTCGCCCAGATCTGGGCGAGCTCGGCCCTCGCCGGCGATGAGGCTGGCCCTTGCGGGCGGCGAGGGCGATTTTTTGACCAACAAAAAAAAAATTTCGATGGAAAAAAATTTTCATGATTTTTCCACCAAATTTTTTTTTTTTCGATGGAAAAAAAATTTCCACGATTTTTCCACCAAAAAAAAAGTGTAGTTTCCAACGAAAAAAAAATTCATCGGAAAAAAAATTCGTTTCCAACGAATTTAGCCACAAGTTTTCCAACGAATTTTCCAACGAAAAAAAATTCGTCGCAAATTTCCAACGAAAATTGAAATTTTTTGTTGGAAAAATTTGCGACGACTTATTACCAACGAATTTTTTTTCGTTGAAAAATTCGTTGGAAATTCGTTTTCCAACGAATTTTTCTAAATTTTTCGTTGGAAATTTTGTCGGAAAAAACATGTATTTTTGTAGTGAAGGCCATGGCGAGGCTTCCCTCACGCAGATTTGGGAGAGAGCGCAGCCCTTGCCTAGTGGCCGACAAGCTTTGGCAAGCCTCGCCAGCCACAGCTCACCGACCATAATGGAAAATAAAAGAAAGAAGGAAAAAAAGAAAAGAAAAATAATAAATTTGAAAAATTATTAAAAACTAAAAACTTTATCTACGTTAGCACTGATTGCGTCACGTAAGACGGTTGGCATCTACGTTAGAGATTTCGGCCAAAATTAGCCGGATGGACTAATTGACATAAATATAAAAGGTTTATGATTCAATTGGCAAAAAAAAATATTTAGGACCGAAATGGTACAATTGCATAGATTTAAGACCTTTTTGGTAATTCTCCCAACAAAACAACATAATTGGCTTTCAGTGTGAGAAACAGGACATATCAAATTCTGAGTGCGCAGGTCTAAATCAAAGAAACACGAGGCCATAAAATCAACTCGGAGTGTTCTTGATATTATTAGCGAAAAAAAGAAACGAAAGATAGTCGATATTGTTGCAAAGAGGTAAGCAATCAAAAGTGCCAGTAGAAAAAATTGAGAAATGTAATTTTGTTATTTTTAGAAATCAATAATATATTTTGGAAAGTTTTTGAATTTATATGTTTTCAAATTCATAAAATGATTGATATAATCATGATAATATTAACACATATTACCAAAAAAAGACATCCGATAGGTTTAACCAAAGTCTGCTTTTTTTAGAAACAATTAAAGAACTTTAAAATTTTGTGGGGAAATTACTGTGATTAATGAAAAGAGGTTAGAAAGTGGCTAGGTGAGCCGGCTTGCGAAAGATTTCGAATGTCGTTTATGTATGAAAGATTTTCACTTTTGTCTTGGACAATATTTTTTTTTTTTGGATTTTTGAATCATCAACATCTTCGGATAATTGGTCAACTAGAATCAATGCACTAACGTTCGTCATCTACATTTTATAAATAAGTTTAAGTAGTTTTACTTTTTAAGGAGCTTTTCCTTCTATTTGCATGTGACGATCAATAAGTCCACGCTTTTTGATACATATAGACTCCAAGAAACCCTGGAATTGGAATACAAATCTCATCTTACTTTGCATCAACATTATCTACGAAAGATAATACCATGGACCATCGTTCAGCATCACATACCTTATTTGGGCAAAAACGGTTTTCCCATATTGTCCTTGGTGAGTTAGTTTGGGTTTGAACTTCCGAGGAATGAGGATTTTTTTTCACAAATACAAAAAATTAATAAAGAAATAAAGAAAGAAAAAAAGAAAAGGGGAGATAGTTGACATCGACACTTATTTGTTCGGACTTATATATTAATGAAATGTACTTTTTGTTAACCCACCCAAATTTAAAGTATTATTCAAGATTTAGAAATGGTGGCCTTATTTCCACTTTTTTTTTTACTAAAACACATCCTTTTATGTTAATTGACCAAATAACCCTTATTAACCATATATTAATATTTATGGTTAGTACCACCAAAAATCTCAAAATAGTACATTTATGCCAAATCTACCACAAACTAATTTTCGTGTTATAAAAAAACCCAAATTAGTACACCAGTGCCATATTTGATACTAAACTAGTTTTCATGTCATCTACAATCCAAATTGTAATACTTGTGCCACATTTATCTGAACTAATTTTCATATCACAAAAAATTCCAAATTAATCACCCGTGACAAATCTACTACAATCTTAAGGCAAAATTAGGGCAAATGTGGCACAAGCATACCGGTTTGGCATTTTTTGGGACATGAAAATTAATTTAGGATAAATGTGACATGAATATATCAGTTTGGGATTTTTTGTACTATGAAAATTAGTTTGAGGGTAAACATGGGACAAATGTATTAATTTGAGATTTTTCACAATAAGAAATTTTTTTTGGGGTAAACGCTATATTAGTTTGAAATTTTTTGTGTTATTAGCCCTAATATTTACTAACATTTTTTTTAGGATAATTAACAAACTATGATTTATTACTTTCCTATTTCGGTGTAACTCAAAATTTTGTTTTTTATTTGTTCTTTATTTTTTTTGTCAGAATATTCTTTCTTTAACCTGACCTAAAAAAAAACCATGTACCTTTATGTCTATAATAGCAAAAAAAAATTCGAATATGTATTCAGCTAGAAAGTCAATTAAGGATTTTTTTTTTGTGTCGGAAAATAAACTTTTAATTGATCTAATCCAAGATGAAGAACCCCGGAGATGGGCTTCAATACGTAGTAAGTTCCAAAGAGTTAGGGAAGGGAGGACACCCAATTCTGAGAAGGCATTTTTCCTATTTGGATTTAGCCACCCAATCCGCGAAATCTCCAGCTGCTGCATTCTGAGGAGAGAGAATGCAATTGAGCGCTTCAACTAAGACAGGGCTACAGCCAAGAGGGAAGAAAACACTGCCACCGATTTCCCATCTCTGTTTAGCAATCAACTGGTGAAATCACGGCAGACCCCTGTGATCGATCCAACTGTTTCACTGGGGAAGAAAGCCCCATCAATTAAGGATTTTAATTCATTCATGATACTCATATTTTTTAAAAGAATTTTGACAAAAATGATTAAATTTTGATTGCATATAACTTTTTTGTCTGACGTCCAATTGACTCGATTTTTGCGCGTACGGGAAGTTCATTAGTTGAATTGTAATGTTTAGTGATACTAGTAATGATTGCACGTGAATGGAAGTTCTTGTAAAAAAATGTTTATTGTAAATATAAGTTGATTAAGCTCAAATTTAATATTGTCGTACAATATGCTTATTTGGAGAATGAAGAGGAATTGCAAGTTGGATAAAAACATGCTATTCCTAATCTGAAAAAGAATCATCTACAGCATTATATCTTCAACAAATCAATGAACTCATCATTGCAAAGGGGAAAATTATTTTCTGACTTTGAAACACAAACTAACTTAAAACAAATATATCTTTTGCTGATTTAGAAGGATATTGGGGACAAATTAACTAATTTATTTGAGGAAACTTGAGCATGCCCCCGATTTTTCAATGCCCACATTGTCCGTGATGTACTGAAAAAAAGAAAGACTCAAGCTCGAGAGCATCAAGTACCTTAGATTAGTGCTCCGTTCTTTAGTATCTTAAAAAGTAATTGTGATTGGATAAGAAAATTAACCTGGAAATTATGGGTTAAAATAGCGAATATCCAACATGCTTTTAGCTTTTGCTACAAGTACTCGATTTACCTGAGTCTCCTTGCTGCAGAATTTGCTGTAGAATGCTTGTGCTTCGAGAGTGTTAAGCGTTTTGCATTAAATGATGGGCTTTCTATCATCAGGGATTTCCCGGTAAAGACAATAAAATGGTACATGATTTTGGTGACGCAAAGTTCACTGTAGCTGGCTCTTGTTACGAGAACTTTGATCTCTTGTAGCTTTCACTTCTGCGAGGATTGTTGGAAACGGCCTGTGTTCCTACATAGTTGAGCATCCAATGGCTTTCGTTAGGATGAGAACCAATCTTGTGCACGCGTCAAACTTGGGTGTGAATGCTTCTACGGTCAATATGGAAGCTCACTTTCATTTCTTAAGGGGCTCTCCTAGTCGACAAAGGCTTCTGTCACCTTCACTTGAAATGGCTTTTGTCCCATTACTTGATTTGGGATAGATTTCAATTGCCTTAGACACCACGGTACCATCTTAAGGGTTAGATCAACTTGCAAGTGGTTCGATTTGACCGATCGGAAAGGCTTTTTATTTACTCCATAATGTTGGTTTGATCATGGATTTAAACAAAAAATTCATTTATGGCCATGAAAAAGATTGTTTGTTGGGTTTACGAGACAAGAACTAAATAGGAAAAACACCCCTGCCCTAGTGTTCTAGAGTATGAAATTCTTGTCTTAAGCAAGACAAATTTTGAAAATCACTTGAAGTCTCCAAATGGATTCACCTTTTCGATGAGCAAATCAATATAGGTCTTGAGTACTCGTTTCAGTATTTCTGCACATCGGGCGCTTGCCTTTGCTTTCACGTAATTTGCTTTTCGATGCCCCCGGCTCTTTCTGTAACGATCAATTTTTTTGTTCTTTGTTTTCATGTTCACTCTTATTTTCTCATCTGTTGCACTAGAGACTGTCGAGACCCAATTCGTCATCGTTTATATGATCTAAGGCAAACACCTTTGCCACCTAGAATTTATGTTGGTACCATTAGGTGAAAGCCTTTGATCACCGGAAACACAATTCAAGACGCAATTAGAAATGTTGACATCAAACTTACATCCAGATGTTGTCTTCATTTACTTCTGTAATACGTATTTTAGGACATGAGAGGTTCTTGTTTCTGGCGTCTTACTTGTACTCATCGCTTCTGTTTAATGTTATGCATTTCCCAGTCGATACATTGCCAAAGAAAAAAGCTATTTTGGATATAGCTATATGCCGTATGTGGTAATCAAAATGTTACTCTTTTTTTTTTTGTCAAAGTAATTCTAGTCTTCATTTTTTTATCCTTTGATATCTTTAGTAAGTCACTCCAGTCATTTTGTGCTACTCCCCTAGGAAAGTGGCTTCAATAAAATTAATGATAAAGGTTAATGCTACGAAAAATTCTAAACTAGTACACCATAAATAAATTTATCCCAAACTAATATTTTGATTACCAAAAGCCCATATTGGTACATTTGTCACAAATTTTAACTCAAACTAATTCTTTGATCATCAAAAACCTCAAATTGATACATTTGTGATAAATTTCCGTTAGTTTCGGTTAAATTGGATTAATACCACGAAAATCTACAAACCGATACACATATGACAAACAAAGGATAAAACCCTAAACTGGTATACTCGTCAACTACCGCGTGTCATTCAACTTAACAATTTGGCGATAAAATTTAACAGAAATTAACTGAAGGTAAATTTATCACATGCCTACTAGTTTGGGGTTTTTGGCGGTCAAAAAATTAGTTTGGGTAAATTTATTAAAAGCGTACTAGTTTTGGGTTTTTCGTGGTATTAATCCTAACGATAAATGATTTCTAATCATTACATTTACATCATCTTGATCGCATTAGAAAAAAGTAGGCTATATTTAACCAAAATTGAATGCATTCCCATGGCAGTCGTGCTGCTACGGTGGCCCACGTGAAAAATTCATCTATGCTTTTGTACTACTAGTAATAAAACTTGTGATTAGATAGAGTATTAGACAAAAGTGTGTCCATTTTTTCCCTGCGCCTACGAGCCATTTGTGATTTACAAATGAGTTTAAGTAGTTTTTCATTTTTAAGAAAGCAGGTAAGTTTTGAATTTAAAAAGCAGTTTGTACTATTCTATTTTCAGAGTTTTACAATTTTAGCCTTTGAAAAAGAGTTATTTGATGAGTAAAATAATTTGAAGTGGTAACCCAACGACAGCTTTCCGTCCAAAGATAATATCGGTAATGCAAAAGCAAATTTGAGTTTTCGACGTTTTACAATTTTAACCTTTGAAAAGGAGTTATTTTGATGAATAGATTAATTCGAAGTGGAAACCCAACGAGAGTTTTCCTTCAAAAGATAATATAGGTAATGCCGTGGCAAATTTGGAAAGTTTCTAAAAGCAAGGCAGCAGAGACTTTTGACTTAATGTAAAGAAGATACATGTGAAATGGAGAAATACGTTTTGCATAATTTTGTTGCATGATTGAGATGATTTGACTGATGAGTTATATTACGCCCACGTGATATGCACCCCGATCGACTTTGAATTTGAATGTTAAAAATTTCCAAGTGATCAACGTCCCTTTTAAATATGAACAAAAAGCACAAGGGAGTTTGGAAGAATTCTTCCACAGCTATGACTAAAGGCATGATTCTCCCTTGGCTTTTTACTTTCATTAGTCTTTAGACATCCTAATACAGATAAGCCTTCATTTATTTTGTGGAAATAAATGATTCAAAAAATATTTTCTGCAAAATAATTATTTATATTGCTTGGAATAATTAGCTAATGAAAAATATTTTCATTACCAATAATAATTTGTGTCTAAATATTTTTGTAGACAATAGAAATATTTCTCATTTTGAGAGCGACATGTGCATGAGGCGCTACGGCACTGAACTAACCCATGCCATACTCCTAGGAAAAGCTCAAACGATCTTCAACAAAAAGGTACCGGAGTTCACATCTATGGTCAATCAATAAGTCCGTTCTGACCCTCTCTTTCCTTCCTAAGGGTTGGACCAAGTATCTAAAAACCTTTTCTTTTGATAACCTAAACAGATGTAGAAGCCTCAGCCTCATCAACTCCTTCTTCTGGTGTTGAAGGAAATTACCCAAAAAGTTTTAAATGTAGTGCATTTATACTAATTTAGTCATAAACTTTTCAATCGTGTCAATTAAATCAGAAATATTTTGACTATTTGCCAATGTAGTCAATCTGGCCAATTTGGCTAAAATTTGTTGACGTGAATGCTGACCGTTTTATTTGATATGACTGACGCTAACGTGGATAATTTTTTTTAAAAAGTTCAAAATTTTTAATCATTTTTATTTTTTCTTTTTCCTTCCTCCGCTGGCGAGGTCAATCATCACCGAGACTGGTGATTGATGGAGGAATAACGAAAAAAAAGAATTTTTTTTTAAAAATTTGTCCACATCAGCATCGGCTGTACCGCGTAGAACGGCTGGCGTTCACATTAGTAATTTTCGTTCAAAATTGGCCAGATGAATTACATTGGCGAATCATCAAAAGGTTTAGGATTCAATTAATACAATTAAAAGGTTGAAAATTGAATTGGCACAAATTTAATAGATTTAAAACTCTTTTTTGGTAATTTTCCCTCTAGTGATGCTGCTTAAACTCGCTCTCTAGGATCTATGCTTACCCAATAGTTGAGAAATTTTCTACCAATTTTGGTCACTAATATGGTATCATGGTATGAGTGTTTCCGGCTATCGAGGAGGACGGGCGGGGCAATGAGTGTGAGAAATGCAGTTAGGACTATCATATTGGAGCATATCAAGGATGAGAATGAAAACCAATTGTCATTCTATGTTTCGTTCCTTCCTTTTTCTTTCTATTTTTCGAGGAAAGGGCCTATCCTTGAATATCATCATTGGGCCAGTGAATAGCAAACCGAAGGCGTACATAGTTGTTCCAGCTGAAATACTTGGAATAATTTCTACCACTTTTACGAGGAGTAGCCTTTTTAGTGCTTGTTGAACATAAAGTAATGACTTTTGTGCAACGTCAAAAGGGTCTGGATGTAGCAGGATCGTTTGGATTGTTACAGTATCTAGTAGATGGCTCAAAATTGATTCTAAAAGAATCTATTTCATCAAGTAGTGCTAATTTTTCCGTTTTTAGAATGGCTCCAATGGCTACATTTATGTTAAGTTTGGTCGCTTGGGCCATTGTACTTTTTTTAATATGTTATGCTAACATAGGGATATTTATTTGTTTGCCATATCTTCGCAGGGGTTTATTGTAGTTTTAGCGAATGTGATATGAAGGTAGAAAAGCACTCTTAATTCAGTTTGGTAGAACGCGGGTCTCCGAAACCCAATGTCATATATGTTCATATCCTACAAAGTGTGATCCCAATCTTAGTTAGGTTAGTTCGAAAATTGCACTTTTATAATCGAATATTAATCTTAATTTGAACTACTTTTTTCAAATAATTGATTCTAGCAAAAACAAACGCATTCTAAAACTCTTGGAACTTGTAAAACTGCATTGCCCGCCTAACATAGGAAAAGAGTTCTCCACATTTCACTTTCAAAACGTTTGGAAATGTCACTGTGATTTAAACTACAGCCTCATAAGAAAAATGGAAAAAATCACCAAAAATCCCAAACTTTATTATTTATGACACATTTACCCTAAACTTTTTTTTTGTGACACCAAAAACCCTAAATTTTGCTATTTGTGACACATTTACCACAATGTATTTAGTCCATGGACATTTTCATCTTTTTTGCTTTTTTTTCTTTTCGGCAAGAGGGACCCTCGCCGGTGTCGGGCGATGGTCGCCCTCGCCTGGGTGAGCGAGGGCACCCTCACCGGATCTGGCGAGGGTCGACCTTTGCCTGATTCAGGCAAGGGCGACCCTCGCTCGACGTCGGCGAGGGCCCCCCTCGCCGGAAAGAAAAAAAAAGGAAAAAAAAGAAAAAGCAAAAAGACGAAAATGTCCATTGACTAAATACATTGGGGTAAATGTGTCACAAATAGCAAAGTTTGGGATTTTTGGTGTCACAAAAAAATTTAGGGTAAATGTATCACAGGTGGTAAAATTTGAGATTTTTAGTGATTTTTTTTTCTAAGAAAAAATATGTTTTTTTGTCTGTTTCTATCTGGCCATTGCTGCTAGGCCCTCAGTCTAAATAATTTTTTTTTATTCACCCTTTAGTCCTCAAAAAGTGTGTATGAAAGAGAGAACTGCCATCATCTTCCTTGGCTTTGCATAATTAGGCCACCCTCGCACGCCTAAGGAGATATTCCTCAGGCTCACCAATTCAGACCTTCTTTTGAATTCACGGTGCCTCCCACGGATCTACCAACCGCACTGCACATCATTAGCTCAATTTTCTGCAGAAAATGACGGGAACGAATGACGGCCAAAATGGAGGTTTATTGTAAAATTTTGTGAAACTACTATAAATTGCTTAAAAATTCAAATTGATAAACGAAGGCCTAGTTTTAATGATTAAATACAACACTCCCTCTCTCGCACAAGCTGAACTTTAACATAAAATTGAAGTGTGGAATTATATAATAGGAGAGACAAATAAGGGGATTGGAAATATTTAAACTCAAAGTCCCGTGTTTTGATATTATGTAAAATTTTATGGTGCCATTGTCAACGGTTCAAAAAGTTTAAGTTAATTGATAAATAGGTGATTTTAATATTTAACTATTACAGTTTCTCCTTGTGGAAGCTCTTCTCCATATTTTATTTAGGACTATGGATAAACGAAATAACCCTTGATAAATAAATTGCGTACGTTCATTAACTTCATTCATATTTTTATCACTTAGTTACTAACTACAATCAATTGCGAGGAATCAGGAACGTGGCTTGTGCCAAAAAAAACAAACACAAACAATGTACGTATAAAAGTTATTTTGAAATCATTGGGTGAACTCGAACTTAAATAGAACGAAATCAAAATATTCATTTCAAACTTTCACATTTAATATGAAGATACCAGATTTAAAATAGGGTTTCGAATTGAAAGAGTTCAAAATAATTAGACTTGGGGAAACGTAAGGTGGCAGTTTAGGACTTGTCTCGATGGTATCAAAGCATGATATTATAATACTTGAGATAAAAAAGGCATTAATTTTTCATTAGGGTTTCTAAGCTTTAACAGCTGGGCAGGCTTGAGTTTGACCGAGCGGTTTGACCCGAAAATGGAAGGTATTTTCTTGGCGCAGCATTTCCCGGACCGGCTCTTTATTGTTCGCGTCATCCATGGGAGCGAAATGATGTGTTTTGTCCTTTAAGCAACCGTTCTTTCCTCCGCTCAAATTCAATCTAATCTAATCTAATTCTAATTCTAATCTAATTTATTAAAGAAATGTACTACTGAATACATATGGGTAGCATCTGTTTCAACATTCCCTTTTGTGCGGTTGAGTTTTCAGTTAAAATGGTAAACATTGGCGGGTTAAAGCGGTTGGATGTTGTGCACGCGCATCTCACTTTCACAATTTTTAGGAAAAGTATCATAAAAATACTAAATCTATTGCATTGGCGTTAATTTAGTCCTAAACCTTTTTTTAGTATCAACTTGATCTTAAATTTTTTGATATAATGCAAGTTCAGTCCTTTAAGTTAAATTTGGCTGGATATTACTGACATGGACATTGGCCGACTTATATGGCACCTCCGACGCGAACGTGGATAATTTTTTAATATACTTTTAATATATTTTTATTTTTTCTTGATTTTTTTCTTTCTTCCTCCCTTTGCTGGTGATGGGCCATCAGCCACCGGCCATGCTCAAGTGAGTTGGCCTCACCTAGGTGAGGGTCAACATTAACCGGCTAGGCGAGGGCAAGCCACGGCAAGGGGAACCGTTGCTGGGGCTCCCCTCACCCTATCTGGTAAGGCCGGCCCTTGCCTAGGAAACAATAGCCTTGTTGAGGCTCGATCTCACCTTCGTCGGGGATCGCCCTTGCCTGCTTAGTCGATGGCGACCCCCAAGCGAGGCCAGCCTGCTTGGCCTTGGCCAGTGGCCGATCACTGGCAAATGAATGAATAAAGGAAAAAAAAAAGAAAAAAATATAACAAAAAATTGTTCAAGTTAGTGCTGGCGGTACTACATAGGTCGATCAATATCCATGTCAGTAATATCCGACCATTATTATCCCAAAAGATTGAATTGACATTAAGTTAATATGTTTAAAATTAAATTGACACAAATACAATGATTTATGACTTTTCTTACGCTTCTCTCTACAATTTTTGGCAATCGCATGGGTATATTCGTCCTGCGTCACGCGTTGCATAGAAACTAGACTAAAAGTGGAGCCTAGAGATAGACTAGTACGTCAGAGGTCATCCGAGATAAACATATGGGTACTTTTCGTAAAGAAGACCAATTTAGGGAGTTATTTGGACTTGCACTCTTTACGAGATATATCTTGTGTGGTGCTCGCATCATGCGCAAATGGCACGTAAAAAAAAACCTGTCCATAAGTAAGGAGAATTTTGAATCGAAATGTATAATTCTATTGATATGCATATAGTGTGGTCAATATAACTAGTTGATCATGCCTTACTAGCCATGTTTTTTCCTTTCATGCATCATAAACTCATCAAACAAACAACAGTTTGGTAAGCTAATAAAACTTCTTATCTGCCCAAAAAGAGAGAGATAGAGAGAAAGCCTCACTTTATGGATTGCTTGGTTTGGCTATTTTTCTCGATTTTCTATTAATCACCCTATCATATTGTTAATGTATCTAAAGGATATAATGACATTCAATATTGCATTTATAAGGGGGCCCGCCACCTTCCCCTTTTTTTTCGTTCGATAATACCAAAGATTCCAATTGGCAAATTAAAGTACGGTTGTCCAAGTCTTGACTTTAAGATAGGGAGCGTACCTCTTTCTAGGAGTAGGTGAAATTATAGCCCTTGGTGGGCTCTCTCTCTCTCAAATTTTGTATTCTATTAATTATTCATGCTTCATGAATGTCGATATTGTAACCTTTTGTTGGCCAAATTTTGTTACATTAATATAGAGATAACGAGAAAATGTTTTCTTCATTGATTCTATGTTTTAGATGAAAATTTCGTTTTCCATGAGATAGAGCTTCATATACGACCTATTTAATCTATACTGATTTTCAGATATTATTTCGACAATCAACATTTTATTGGAACCCGTTAGCATATCATTGACCAAATAATGGAAAAAAAATTAAAATTTGCTCTGAAATCATATTGAACCGTACTTAATAGTTTAACAAATCGGAAGTTACCATTAATTATGTCGGATTAATTTTTTGGCATCATACTATCATGTGTTGTGATCATTTAATGACGGAACAAATAAACCACCTTTGCACAAAAAAAAGGGGTGCCATATTAGGTATATAATAATTAGGTTTTATTTTTCTTTTTAAAATTCTGTTTATGACGGTTGTTTTAGTTATGGAAAGAATGGGGAAAATGTTTCAGAATCACACAAGCTTAACAGGCTAATAGTGCAGTGTTACATAAGTAATATTTTTGTTTGATATACTATTTGCAAAGCTCGTATTACCTGACTAAAAGAATAAGTGTTAAAACATTATAAATGAAAATGGTTAATATAACTTTACTCATATAAGTTTATCACAACCGTTCATAGCACTGGTAATCTTCTAGTATGGCATACACATACTACATTGCTCTATAAACAAGTACACAAAGATTACTTACTTTTGAAGTTTGACTTTTTATAAGTTCTATCCAAATCAAATTTTGACTTTTATTTAACTCGAAACACTTAAAACCTTTCAAATTATACTCAAATATTGAACTATAGAATCGTAAATAAAAAGTTTATAATTTTTCGAAACCTGAATAATATTTTTTTTGCAATTTTGGAGGGAAAATTATAACCAAAATTGTGAAACGACTTTTTTTTCGAAGTGAAATGATTGATACAACAACTAGGCCACAATGATTTTTTTTTTCCATTAAGGTTTTTCTCCCTTTTTCCTTTGTTGCAGGCGCATCAATCGAGAGATTGTTAACCGTAACCGATAGTTTCACCTTAAACGTTGAATTCGAGTTATGAAAGCATATCAACTCGTGTCATTGCAATCGATCATGTTGTTACAAAATGCTAGAAGTGTATGATGTATTTTAAGTTCATGTTAACTAGAGCCACTTACGTGTTTTCATAGTATACATTGTTATAAACATGTCAATTCATATAATAAATTGATAACCGAATACATACAACCGAAACAGAAAATATGCAGGTAGATACATCGGCTTTTGACGTATAAATATATCAAAAGATGATTTTAAGTAATTACTCATGTGTTTGACCGAGCTTCGCCATCGGGGGTGTATATACATGATTTTTGAAATATAAGCATGTGTTTTGAATAGCATTTCAGTAGTTAAACATCAAAAGCAACTCCATAAACTCTGCCTTACAAAAGAATCACGGATCACGACTTCAAATCACTTAGATTATATTATTTGTTGTTCAGTTATTGGAAGTCTTCTTCACTATCAAATAAAAGTAACTTCTTGAGAAAGTGAAAATAAAATAATAATGTCACGGGTTATAAATATAAGATATATCAACACATACTTTTGCTTAATTTTTAAACAAATCCGATTAATATTTTCTTTCATTGTTGATTCTGGCTTACTAGGCTGTTTGGTATAGTCTTTCCGCATTAATTTAAGCTATTGAAAAAGAGCGTTGCATTTTTTAAATGTGCTCAATAAACACCTCAATAGCTGCAATACCTCCAAAGTTGAGATAACGCACAGTAAATCCGGCTTTATGATGTCCTGACTTCAAAATGTGCATCGCGAAAAAAATAATATATCGCGCTCCGCAACATAATGACACTTCAACTGTAACCATATCAAACCAGCTTTAAGTAATTTGAGCTGCTTGATCAAGGAAATAGAGGGCAAATTTATCTAACAACTTTTAGGGCCCGTTCGAACATACTTCCGATTCGTGCTTTTCTTTTTATGCCCACTTTAAAATCTTTCGGCTCGTGCATTTGGTTTTCTTTTTAAATTTAAAACTTTTGAGGAAAAAAATCGCACATGGTTTTATGGAATTTCTTATAATTAAATTAATATTCCAAATATTGACGGAAAAGTCTTTTACTTTAAGCGTAAGCTAATAGTGCCCTAATCTTTGATAATAAAGAGGGTTGGTTTTGGTAAAAAGTCGCGCTGGACTTCTCGCTCTTCTCAACGCTGATGAGCAGTGTCCAACACTCAACCCAAACCAAAAATAAAAAAAAATAAAAAAAAGAAATAAGAAAGAGAGAGAGAAATAAATAAATAAATAGCTATTTTCTGATAATAAATAAATAAATAAAAATAAATAAATAGGGATTTTCCGTGGTAAGTGTCTCTTTCCTCCATTAACGAAGGAGGAAAGTCCCACACGAAACCACGGCGCCCAAAAACAAAAGCCATAAACACTTGCCGTTCTCGCGCCATTCCCACCCCAAAGGGAAAAAACACACGGAGGCTCTGTTCAAATCTCTCCCTCCCTCTCTCCTCTCTCGCTCGACATGGAAGCCGGCAAGGCCGACGCCGCCGCCGCCGCCGCGGGGCCCGGCTCGACCGGCAACGGCTCGTCCGCCGCGGAGGCCGAGCCCCCGCCGGCGCCGGCGCCGCCTCCGCGGGCCGTGGTCGTGCCGGAGGTGATGACGATGGCCGTCAACATGAGCGTGGGGAGGACCCTGCTGCCGCTGCCGGCCGAAGGCGTCGGCGTCGGCGTCGGCGGCGGGATCAGCTCGTTCGGGCAGGCGAAGAAGAGAGGGAGGCCGAGGAAGTACGACTCCGAGGGCAACCTGATACTGTCGCCGTCGTCCCCTTCCTTCGGCCTCTCCTCTTCCCCGCCGCGGAGGAGGTACCGCGTCCGGGGTCGCGGCCGTGGGAACGGCAACTGGCAATTTCCGGCATCTTTAGGTGAGCCCCCCTTTATTATTATCGTTTACATTTTCGTAACTGCACAGTTTTTTTTTTTTTCCATCTTCAGCTCCGAATCTGGGATAATTAAATTGTTTGTGCCGATATTCGACTTCCCAATTTGGTTCTTCATCTCCAAGTCCTTGATGGGTTCATCCCAAAATCTCTACTTCTTCTTTCCTCCCTCGCCAACATCATTTCCACCTTCATTTTCATTTTCTTTCTTGAACGTCGAAGCTTCGCCCGAAATGGGGAAAGAAACGTCTTAAATGCTTTCAAGGGGGCGGTCTCACCTAAAACCCAACTGCATTATCCAGCTCAGGGAAGCTTTGCTTGGTGCGAGAGGTGAAGAGGGGTTTTTGCAATGTTGGGTATGGTGGGTTTTGGTTTGGTTGTGAGGAAGGAGAAGACAGAGACATTGGAAAAAGGGACGGTCTTTGCATTATTCAAATGTGGTTTTGTCCAAAAAAAAAAGAAGAAAGAATATATTATTCGAAATGTGGTGGTATTAAAGACATGATGAGCTTCCTTTACTTTCAAGCAATGTTGTGGACTTTTCGATCCTCATTGGGGTTAACGTTTCTTTTTAACTTGTCTCTATGTTTGGACTTTATCTTTTAGTTAGGAGGAAAACATAGCTCTTTTTTTCAAAAGTGATTTTGTTTAATTCTGGCCACAACAATTTGAATTTTTGTTGTGGTGAAGGAGAGCTATTTGCGAGCACGGCAGGAGGGGACTTCACGCCGCACGTGGTCACCGTCAATACCGGGGAGGTATGCCTTCACCCTTTTTGGCCTTTACTCTTTCTTTCTTTTTCATCTTTTCATTTATTTATTTTTTACATTAGAGATTCAAATTCAAACTCTTTAGGAGCTTAGACTTAGGATTGTTTTAAAGTCGAACCAATTTCATCATGACATCTTGCAGAGCAAAAAAATTATTGAATAGTTTGATGGGAAATTCGAGCGTGACTCGTAAGTAGACATGATCATGAGCGTGTCCCATGAACCGGAGATTTTCAAGACATAATTAGCCGAATAGGCGGCCAAAATGATATAGGGCATGGCTTGAAGTTGCTAGTGGTCTAGAGATTTCTTGCGTACTCTAGAATATTCTTAGGGCCCGTAGGAAATTGGATACTTGTATTCAAAAGCATTCTTGTATTAAGGAGGGTAATTGGTAGATGGAGAGTTTGGATCTCCATAGTTAGTTCCAGGGGAGATGTATGATTATAATTTGAGGGGCTCATGTATATATGGCAGTCCCGTCCCCTGATTTTAAATCTAACATTGAACAAAATAAGAGAAATAGTTCTTTCCCATAATACTTCTCTCTCTAGAGTTCCTCTCTGTGATTTGGGTAGGTCAAGTGAGCGAGTAAGTGATTGACTCGGGGAAGGCTGAGCTTAGGAGGCTAAAGTGAGGGGTGAATGAGTCATTTGAAGCTTGAGAGCCACGCGACCGCAATCTCAAGTGTTAGCCTATGACAAGTGGTATTAGAGCATGATTGAGAGAGTTGCGGTGCATCCCAAGTGGTTGAGAGAATGTTGGAATCGGATGTTCCCTCTATTGTTTCTACTGATACAAATCTCAAGAGAAAGAGTCTCGTGCCAAGATACCCAATTGAGGGATATCATCTCCTGATTGCTCGAGGAGAATCTTACCAAGGTATTACTGGTTGTGGGCGAATTGAAGGATGGGTTTGAGGATTTGCAGAAGCGACTCAATGAGGTCGAGGAGATGCTCCATGATGAGTTCTTGGCCTCCTTGAATTAAGTTGCCAGCCCATTGGATGAGCAGGAGTGATGCTCTCGAGTCCAATGTGTACATTTGAAAGGAGATAGCGATGGTGAAAGAGGAACTCAAGACTTGCAAGATGGCCATGGCAAGCGGGTGATCACCATGATGCCGAGTACAAGAGTGGATGTTTCGAGGTCGAACAAGTTTAGGGTGACCGGTCTGCCAAGGAGGTGGACAACTACATATTGGGCATGGAACAACACTTTGCTGCCATGGGGATCAAGGATGATGAGACCAATGAACAGATTGCTTCATGTACTTAACTGAGGTTGCTGTGCTTTGGCGATGACTTAGGTGTGACAATGAGAGTCGGGGAGCCAAGCAGGACAAATAATGGGCCTCAAAATCTTTTTGGGACCTCACAATCTTTTTGGGGCAGTTCTTCCCAAAGCTTACTATCGCTGTTTCACTCAAAAGAGAGACGTTCGTGAGTGTGTGGGAGTTTACCGAGCTCTTGTTGGAGATTTTGGGCATGACCAAGCACGAGGTGCTAATTACTTTAATGGATGTGACCCGTGGAGGGGAAACTGAGAGTTGAGAAGCCGTTGGCCAAGTCGAGAGTAAGGCCACAACATTTGGAGGGGCTAAAGGTGGAGTTGGAGCGGTCTAAGCCAACTCATGAGGTGAGGGGAAGCCAATTCATGGGTTTTTTGGGAAGTGGGGACTTGTCGAGCAACATGGACTTGGTTGAACCGAGGGAGGCATCACTTGCGGAGCCAGTTGGGGTTCAAGAGTCGTGCAACCTTGAAGTCAAGAAGGGAAAGACTAAATGGTGGGGGAGACAAAGAAACCACCAACCTTCGAGGGTACTTATGATCCAAAAGAAGGATTTGATCTAGCAAGCAAAAGATTTTGAGTTGAAAGTGCTGAGGGCGTCGCTCAATCGGGTGTGGGAGAAAATTCATGGATTAGAGGTTTTCAAGGTACAAAGGGCAGACGAGGTGGCTGATAAGACCCGATATGCCTTGAGATTTTTAGGGGTCTAAGGTTTTATTGGATAGTCTGGAATGTTTTTGGGGATATTATGAGAATTATATACTTATATTCTAAAGCATTCTTGTATTAAAAGGGGTTGGTAATGGATGGGAAAGATTGGATCTCCCTTGTTAGATCATGAGGAGATCTATGATTGTAAATTGAGGAGCTATGCCAAGTGAACAAGTGAGTGATCGACCAGGGAAAGTCTAAGCTTAGGTGAATTTAGTAAGTGGTGAACGAGTCATTTGAAGCGTAAGTGTCGCATGGTCTCAATCTCAAGTGTCCGTATGTGACACGTGGCAATCCTCGTCCAGTCCCACACGGGCAAAATATGCCCAAAGGCCAATTCGAACGTGTTGAGAAACAGATTATTTAATATGAAGCTCGGCTCACCCACTGAGCCCATTAGTACATACTACATTTTTGTTGATCATGTCTAGGTAATGAGTTAATTAGACCAGCTTGAGGGCTCGGCTTAGTCTAGATCTAGACCCCTTACAATGATCATCTCAAAGCATATATAACCCAATATTTAAGTTTAAGCAAGCAAGTATTTATCAGTTTTTTTCTTTTTTGACGGGATCATGGACAACGTTTTTTTTATTTATAAAATGGGTCAGAATAATATTCTTTCGAAATCTATGCAGACGCCCAATTAATATGAGTACTATTCATTTTTCAAAATACTATCGCCGCTTATCTATTATTATATAATTAAGTACGTTAATAATGAATGAAATTCAATATGAATTTGCAGGACGTAGCAGGGAAAATAATGACATTTGCGCAAGGAGGGGCACGAGGAATATGCGTGCTCTCTGCCAATGGAGCCGTTTCCAACGTCACCATTCGACAACCAGGTTCTTCTGGTGGCCTTTTGACGTATGAGGTATGTCTTGGTTTGTTCCACACTCCTGCTCATAGCATCGTCTGTGCACACTTTTTGTTTTTTCTTCTTTAACACTGTCCTTTTCTAGGAATTTTTCAGAAAGTAGCGATTTACTGACGAACATGTGCCTCCACGCACGCAAACGAAATTGGAACTATTTGTTATTGATCCATATGAATGCATGCTGTCATGTCCAAGAAGTTTGGGATTACTTGCGGAAAGTGTTTTTGCCTCTTCATCAGGGCTTGACTTTTGTTTCTAATATTTATTAGTGTGGATATTATATGCTTGCAGGGGAGATTTGAGATACTGTCATTATCGGGGTCGTTCACGTTCACCGACTGTGGAGGAGTTAAGAGCCGGACCGGTGGTTTGAGCGTCTCATTGGCTGGTCCAGACGGTCGGGTCATAGGTGGTGGAATGGCTGGTTTGTTGGTGGCCGCGAGTCCCATTCAGGTAAGAGCTTACCCTTTTCGTTCTCTCCCTTGCTTTCTTTCTTTCTTTCAATTCTTTTCTTTTTTGTGGGTATGACAGGAATATAACTGAGTCTCTTTAACAAATTCGTTAACTGCTCTGGATATACGCATGGTATTCTCGTTTTGCATACGGGGGCATCTGTGTTGCTGAAACAAGTTGCTTTCTCGTGAGTGACTCGAGTTTAACTTCATGAACATTGAGTTTGAGTTGGCATCGACACATTCCGAGCGTCAATTCAAGTCGAATTCAAGGGTCCTCACTAGTTGATTCTAACTTAGCAAGCCAATACTGTTGGTGTCATCTGATGAACTGACTTAAGAGGGATTAATCACATGGATCTCTCTCATTTGAGTAGTATATAGCACGTTAGGCAGTTAATTTTGTGCTTTAAAGACGAGAGGCAAAACCTGCCACATCCGCATTGTGATGATACTTGTCAGGGATTAATCATCCATAATAAGATCTGCAGTTCAAATTGTTTTTTTTTGGGCCCTTTTTTTCAGGTCGTGATCGGAAGCTTCACGCCAAATGGTTACAAGCCTCATAAAAGAAAGTACACTCGCAGACAAGGAATTGCACCAGCTCCCACAGCCATGGGTGGACCGGATGCTGTCCAAGGGGTCGCCCCGATTTCGCAACTGAAACCCGATCATGCGGAGATTTCCTTTGCCCAATCAGAACCAGATTGTAAAACAGACGAATTCGAACCGATCGAGATTCCAAATGCCGATACGCCGGACACGGAGGAGGAGTGGGACGATCCCGAGCCTGCGCTCACGCCTGATCAGGGGCCTTATCCTGACATCAATGTGTCCGTTCCTGGTGACTGATGAGTCTCTCTAACTCTCGGAGTACTTAGGCTTTTTGATTCGGATCTGATCTGATCGGATCGGATCAAATCTATTTGAGGTCTTTACAGGCTGCTGACAAAATGACTGGACAAATTAGAGAGAACTAACTTTGTTTATGGCTTCTTTTTCCGTGTTTATGAACGACCTTGTAGGAAATGCTTTTCTTTGTCGATCAGTCAACGTTGTGGAATTTGCTCTCTTTACATTGTTCTTTGTTTTGTCTGACTTGGGTTGATAAATAAATCTATCTATCCAATAAAAGGGTCAACCCCAGTCAGTCATGACCCAGAAATCTTGGATCAGCAAATTTCATTTCTCAAACAGTAAAGTTTTAAAGGCAATCACATGTTTTGCAGCTAAATATGAAAATTGGAGAAATTTTTAATTTTGATTCTATAGATGGCTATATATGCTTCTAATTCTCATGATTGTTTTTATAAAAATCAAATGAATTACATGACAATTTACTTAAGAGTCTTCTTTTTTTATCCTCTTAAAGTAATGCACCGAAGCAAGCACAATGAGAATAAATGAAGTAGGAGATAATATTTTCAATTCGACATTAATCTTAAATTATCGATGGTGATTTGCCTTATATATCTTCAACTAGTCTTTCAATCATTAATTTGCCTACCTAAAGAATTTTCTCTACATTCTTCATAATCAGAGAAACCATTTCAGAAACTGAAAAGTATAATCTTGGAATATTTGTTCTTAGCTCTTATCTTCTTCTCTCTAAACTCTCTCACACTTATTTTACATTTGTTGGGAACGGTGCAATTTTCTATCAGTTCAACCTTTCAGAAAGACGGGACAGGAATTTTTTTCTCATACCATTTACATCTAATATGTGCTCAAATGATCGAACTTTGTTCACCGATGCCACGACCATCTCGAGGTGGACCCTAGGAAGCTAACGCATTACTAGATGGGCACGCATATTCTCTCGGGAGGTTGCGCTTACGCATCGGACAGGCTTTCAAAATAACTGGGAAGATCTTCTCATCCTTATCAGTTGACAATTACCCTAAAATCAGGGTTAACCCGTTGTAGACTGGTAGGAGCCTCGTAAGATGCAAGATGCGAGAGGTTGCCTTCTTCAAATGAGAGAATTGATTTTGGAGACATTGATTAAGTTAAAGGAAAGCTTTTCACGCCATCTTATTTGATTTTATTTTCTAAAATGCAATTCCAGATGTCCATGCATTAAAGGTAATAAATGAAAACTCATGCAATTATCAAAGAATGACTCAGCTACGATGGCAGCAAATAAACGTACTCATGAAGTTTCCTAAAAACAAATATACTAAATACGACAGTAATAAACATGCGAATTCTTCCAGAATAATAAAACCAATAAATAAGGCAACAAATAAATCATAAATGGCAATAAAAAAAGCAAATGAAGCAGCCTAAGCCATTTCGGACTATAATTAAACAACGCCTTGTCATTAAGCCCGGGATAGGACTGTGTGAGCAATAAAGGACAATGTCCTAGAGGAAACTAAGGGCACTTTTTGTAACGTGCCTATTTTTTTGTTTTTCTGTTCTTTTGTTTTTTGGAACAAAAAAAGAACAAAAATCCATTTGTGTATGTCAATTAATTTTTCTATTCCCCGAAATAAAGAAGTGGCCAGGGAATAGATTTGGAACAGAAATAAGAAATAAAAAAAATCTACTTTTCTGTTTTTAGGAATAAAAAGAGAAACAATATCATTTTAGAAAAATAATTTCATAAATCATTCAATCCCAAAACCCCGAATCCTAAACCCAAAACCCTTAACCCCAAACCCAAAAATCAAAACCCTAAATCCTAAAACTTTAAACCCCAAATCCTAAACCCTAAAACCCGAAATCCTAAAAACTATTACCCGAAACCCCAAAATCCAAACCCTTAAACCCAAAACCCGAACCCCAAACTCCAAACCAAAAACCTCAAAACCCTAAATCCCAAACCAAAACCCTAAACCCCAAAATCCTAAACCCCAAACCTCAAAACCCTAAAACCTGAAACCCTAAACACAAAACCCTAAATCCTAAATCATAAATATTAAACCCTAAACCCCAAACAGCAATTTCCTCGACCACCACCTGGTATTTGTTTTGTCTATAAGGAGTAATCTTCTTTATGATTGTATTAAGGTCATCCAATTCTATATTATAATATATTTAGATTTTATTTCTAGTCTAGTTTTATTCAAACATGAATTCTTAAGTCTTTACTAACATTTTTATAATTAAATGAAAAAAAATTAGGAATAGAAATTTTTAGGATTGTACTATACGCATTTCTGTTCTTTTTATATTCTAGAAATATAAATTTTGTGCAGTTATTAAATGCATTATTCTGCTTAGAAACTTGTCTAGGAAATAAAAATAGAAAAAAATATTTCTGAACAAAAATTATTTCCGGGAACAAAAATGTTACCATACGCACCCTAAATGTTCTAAGTGAACCAAAAACCAATTTAACACGAGATGATATTTATTAAAATAAGCTAGTGCAACCATGTGAAAAAAAATATGTAAATTGAAATGCATTTTAAGACACTCTACTTCCCGGAAATGAAATTCTCGAAGAGGCGAATAAACATCACTAACCTAAAATGGACTGATATGCATGGTAAGGAATCATTTTCCTTAGATGCAATATTCTATCAGAAAACATGGAATATACTCTCTTAGTATGCCAACTTCTAAATGGTAATTTTTATATTTTTCATGATGCTTAAAATGACATACGAAAACTAGGAAACTAAGAATACGTATTTTCTAACATGGAATTTTTAATTGAAGGAAGAATCTGATAATGCTTAGGATGCGATTCCTAAACCTAAGTGTTCCTTGCTCTATATGATGCATGAATGACAAATCCTAACTATTAATTCTCTAAATAAGAAGAGAAATATGTGATAAAAAAAAGAGAAATCATTTATGAATCCTAATCCTATATGATTTCCTAGATGAATGCATGCAAATTGGGCAACAATTCTATGGGTGATTTCTAACGATATGTAATGTGACACAAATATGGAATGCAATGGTATGCTAATTTTTAGATCTTTCAATTTTGAAATTTCTATGGTTTTTATTATTAACAATGAATGAAAAAAATTAAGATTCTACACTAGCATGCTGCAAAAAAAATAAAAGAAAAACATCTCTCGAGAGACGCCAATGAAACCTACGGAGCAAATCCATCAGTAACCATGCAAGATAATTTGCTTCAATGATAGATTTCTTACCTCCATTTTTTGTCCACTGTCCTTGTCTTGTCAGACTTTATCCTGAAGATTATTGTCCCCCAAGGCCTTTTAAGTATTCTCCATTTTCGGAGTCAACATCCTGAATTCTTGCAGGCAGTGAGGGATGCATGGAAGTGTTATAAATCTGGTGTTCCTATGTTTGAATTCTATGAGGAACTCAGGAATGTCAAGCTTTCTTTAAGGATTTTTAACAGGCTGCACTATAATCAACTTTCTACTCAGGTTGAGCAGGCTTAACGTCAATTTGAGGAACTTCAAAGCCAACTTTTGCAAACTTTAGAAGTTGCAAGTAGCCGAGGAAGCTTCTCTTAAACAAAAGTCAACGGTCAAGCGGCTTAATCTTGGTGACCAAACACTAGTTAGTTACACAAAGTGGTGAAGTATAGGACTTTTACAAAGTCTCTTAAGAGTCCTTTAAACTGATGATGGCGCGAAAATAGTGGGTCACCATAATATCGCAGTGGAAGCAGTAGATTTCTTCATAAACTTAAATGGGAGCTTGTGATTCTTCTCAGCCTGATCTGCCATCTCGGCAATCTTTGTTGAGCTGTAGATTAAATGAAGAGCAACAAGCTAGTTTGACCAAGCCTGTTACTGCTTCTGAGATCAAACAGGTCTATGCATGGTGAGTCCCCTCGTCCAGGGTTTTTACTGCATTACAGTCAGCTTGGTCTGTTGTCGGTGAGGAGGACTTCACATATGTCATCTTAGAGTTCAAGTCTACTATACTTTTGAAGGTCAATGTTACTGCAGTAACTGTGGTTCCTAGGATTGAGAATGCCCCTAAAATGACTCATTTCAGACTCATTTCTTACTGCAATATCACCTATAAATGTACTACAGAGATCATTGCTAACAGATTGAAGCAAATCTTGCCTCTTTTCATCAGCCATATCGAGCAGCCTTTGTAGAGGGAAGGAGCATTTCTGATAACAACCTCTTGGCACGTGAAATGATAAAGAACTACCATAGGGCTGGTATTTCTCCTCGCAGGATGATTAAGGCTGATCATATGTGTTAGGTAGCGTGTATCGGGAAAATCCACTAACCTGTTCGATGCACTCCTAACAAATTTTCCAGGATCGTATGTTGAATCACCAGCAAACGATGAACAAATCTACTTCACGTTGGCTCGAATACAATCACAGGGAAAGTATTCTTGTTTCACAGCGTTAATGCCGATTGTCTTCTCAAAGTAGATACGGAATCCTTGTTGCATTGAGAGAGAGTTCTAAATTTCTTGTTGTTGGTTCTCATTTTTAGGAAGTTATCTTAACTGCCCTTAAAAAACTCTTTTCGCATCTCTTCAAAAAGTATCTCTTAGACATACTTCTTATTAGAGCAAATGGTGTTCCTTGGACACACACATCATGGGCGGACTGACGAAATATAACATTTTCCACTTGCACATGATAGGCTTGATGATGCTCTATTAAGAACATAAGGTATTCAACATTCATCTATCTTAGAAACAATTCATACTGGCAAGAAAGCCGTGCGACCAGTGAGTACACCTGCACTTGGGAGCTCTAATTATGTACCTGTTAGGGACAACATAATGGCTACAATCCCAAAAATAAATAAACAATTGATGTCTCACGGTGCCCCAGACATATTTTGTTACATTAGTCCAAGTATACCTATCCTTTAAAGGCTATACTTGACTTTTCTCAAGAACACCATGTATTTACAATTATTTCCGAAGCCATTGAAGGTGAAATAATTGGTCGACTAGTAAACACATGTGATAGATGTAAAACAACAATAGTCTTTCTTCACACTCATGTCTCTCTCCATTTCGGAACAACTGCTTTCCTAGACACGTCCCATAAAGCTATATCTGTTCATGACCGTCGGTAACATGTTAAAGTAGCAACATTGATATTCTACTTCGAGAACATAGTCAGAAGTAACATAGGGCACAAAGTAAGGTAAATTATAAATTACCTTAATGACTCACACAATGAATAAATAGGGATAATTGTACTCATATCCCTTATTGGTCAAATAAAACACATGTAGTATGAATTATATACTATAGTGGATTTCTCTTTTTATAAGAGCGTATGCCATTTATTAGTCATATCCACTATACGAATCTTAACCTAAACATAGTCACATGCTTCTCACGTATTTATGTTCAGCCCGAATGCTATATCAGCTCGCTTTCCACATCGCCCAATTTAGTACTCGCATTCGGCTTCCTTCAGGCATACATGATTGTGGGACTATCATGTTCGGTCTTATCACATGCGAATAACAGACCTCATCTTGATTCCGATCAAGGCGACATTAAATTGTTTTATGTACTAAATTGCTCTTCTAGCATTTATAGTACATATCGTCTCATCTCAACCCGCTCACTATAGCGTTTGAGGTGATTGCTCATGTGAGTGAGCCAATCATTGCCTGGTGACACACCTTTCAACAATATATGTGTGTTTGTGCTAGTTTCATAACATTGTACCAATTGACAAAATATCAATTCATTAACAAATAAGTACAACACATATATACACATAATCCAATGATCCTCAACAATATTACTTTTCATAATCACATTCTACGTAATCCTAGAGACATCCTGTGTGTCAAGAACACGTCTCTTGGAACAGCCTTCGTAAATGGATCAGCAACCATTTTGCGGGTTGAAATATATTGCAGGACTACTTCCTTCTGCGCTATTATATCTCTGATGAAATTATTCTTTATGTCAATGTATTTTGTCCTACCATGGTACTTAGGATCTTTCATATAGGCAATGACTGCTTGATTATTGCAATATACTATCACTGGTCTTGGGACATCAGTGACAATGGCTAAATTTTCCAAAAAACGTTTTAGCCATACTGTTTCTTGCACTGCAGCAGAACTTGCAATAAATTCTGCCTCCATCGTGGATAAAGCTATGCATGTCTTTTTCTTGCTATTCCAAGAAATTGCCCCATTATTAAGCAAGAACGCATATCCAGACGTCGATTTATATTCATTTAGGTCTCCTCCCTAATCAGTATCAGAGTATCCTAATAAGCATAGATCACTCCCTTGATAGCAAAGTCGATAGTTCATAGTACCTTTCAAGTATCTCAGAATCCTCTTAACTGCTTTCCAATGTGCTGGACCAGGATTTGATTGATATCGGCTCACTAACCCTACAGCATGACATATGTCGGGTTGAGTACACATCATAACATACATCAAACTTTCGACAGTACTAGCGTAAGGAACAATTACCATTTCTTTCTTTTCTTCTGGAGTCTTAGGACACATCTTAGTACTTAGGCCTTCACCTTGCATGATAGGGGTATCAATGGGATTACAGTGCTGCATATTGAAGCGTTCAAGAATCTTCATTATATAAGACTCTTGTGATATAGCAAGGAGTTTCTTTGATCGATCTCTTTCAATCTTAACTTTCAATATATATGCAACTTCTCCCATGTCCTTTATTTCAAAATTATAAGACAACTATTTTTTTATGGTTATAACCAAACCCTTATCATTCCCAACCAACAGAATATCGTCCACATAAAGAGATAAAATCATAAATTTATCCTCGGACTGTTTGGTATACACAAAGTGATCCTCTTCGATCATCGTAAACCCAAAAGAAGTTATGGCTCGATGAAAACAAAAATACCACTGTCTAGACGATTGCTTAAGGCCATAAATTAAGCGATGAAGCTTGCAAATTTTACGCTCTTGACCTTCAGCAATGAAACCTATCGATTGTTTCATATAGATTTCTTTATCTAGTTCTCCATTGAGAAATGCTGTCTTTACATCCATTTGATGCAATTCTAGATCCAAATGTACAACAATGGCTAAGATAAGGCATATGGAGGCAAACCTTACAACTAGTGAAAAAGTTTCCTCATAGTCTATACCCTATTATTGAGTATAACCTTTCGCCACAAGGCGAGCCTTATACTTTTCAATGAATCCATCCGCCCTTCGCTTAATCTTGAAAACTCATTTGTTTCCAATAGCCTTGCGATCAGGTGGTAGATCAACCAAGTCCCATACGTGATTTGTTCTCATAGACTCAATTTCGTTTTCTAAAGATTTTCTCCATTCTTCCTTGTGAGGAGACGAGAGAGTCTCTTGAACTGTTTTAGGCTCTGCATCGTCTTGTGGAGCAATCATAAATGCTTCCCCTTCAATCTCAAATTGACGACGGGGAATACTTTTACGCAATTGAATTTCTTGAGAATTCAGTTCGTTAGGCGACGCTACACTCCCACTAGGTCTTGTATGTTGAGGTAAATTTGTATTTCCCTCAATAACATTAATGGGTGTATTATCGGGATCTTCCATCTCATGTAATTGGAAGTCCTTATCGATCTCACCTCTACTAGGAAAACCGTTCTCCAAGAACGTGACATCTCGTGACTCCATTTCGGTCACACTTCCATCAGCTTGTTCACTTATGAACATGTACCCTTTGTAGTGTTCAGAATATCTAATAAAGATACACTTCTTCCCTCTAGGGCCTAATTTGCCATATTTATGGGAAGAATCATGAACATATGCTGCACACCTCCAAGGTCGTAGATTACTTAATTCTGGTTTTCTACCAATCCACAATTCATAAGGGGTGGAAGCGACTGACTTAAAGGGCACACGATCAAGTATATAGGCAGCAGTCAATAGCGCATCTCCCCAATATGAGACAGGTAGATTTTCCTGCTCCATTATAGACCTAACCATTTCTAATAGGGTTTTATTCCTTCTTTCTGCAATCCCATTTTGTTGTGGAGTATAAAGAATAGTCAATTGTCTTGCAATTCCCTTTTCATCACAAAGAGCCTTGAATTGCTCAGATAGATACTCACGTCCGCAATCGGTTCTAAATGCCTTTATTGTTTTGTTCAACTGATTCTCTACCAAAACTATAAACCACATAAAGCAATCCAATGCTTCGGACTTATGGAAGATCAGAAAAACATAACCAAAGCGCGTAAAGTCATCTATAAAAGTGATAAAATATAAAGCTCCATGCCTTACCCTTACATTTAATGGACCAAAAATGTTAGAATGAATAAGTTGCAATGGAAGTTCAGCTTTGGTTCATTTACCAAATGGTTTTCTAGTTGTTTCTCCCGCTAAATAATGTTCACATATGGATAGCTCAACATTAGCGAATGACCCCAAAAGGCCTTCTCTTGCTAATCGTTTCATTCTTTGTAACCCAATGTGACCTAGTCTAGCATGCCAAGTACTTGCATCATTCTCCATATTACTAGAAGATGCAATTAAAGAAAAACAACCATTAACATTAACTTTGTACACATCATATTCAATGTCTAACACCATAAAATCATTCAATACATAACTAGAATCGTAATAAACTGTTCCAAACAAAATGTCAACACAATTACCATAAAAATTAAACACATAACCTAAATTAAGAAGAACAACTACAGAAACCAAGTTTCGCCGAATATCTGGAGCATAGAGAATATCATGTAGGAAGAGGTTTCGACCACCACGAAAGGTTAATTTACATGTACCGATATCCTTCACTTTAACTTTTGAGTTGTTTCCAATATATATCCATTTTCTTCCGGACTGTATTCGACGATACGCCACAAATGCTCCTCGGTCTTTAGCTACGTGGTCTGTTGCTCCTAAGTTTACAGTCCACATTGGATGAGATTCAGCAAGCATCACAGTGCTAGAAACAAAAGCATTACTCAAACTAATGGAGTAATGTGGTACCCTTTTTGGCTCAGTGCATTTACGAGTGAAGTGGCCCAATTTGCCACAATTGTAGCACATCATCTTGGCCTTGTCCTCACGTATCATTTTTGACATCTTCCGAAGATGCTGCTTCATTGATAAATTTGAGCGCTTTCGATATGTGTCAAATTTGATGGCGAGCCTCCTCAACTTAGTGGCAGACGTACCCCCAAATTTATCTTTCAAGGCAACCCACATTGCTTGAGCTTTGTCATAACTTTCAAACTCACACATGAGATTATCTTGCATACAACTTAGCAACGTAATACGAGTAATGCTATTTTTCTTTTTCCAAGCTTGAAAAGCTTCTTCATCTCTTTTGTGTTGAGCAGAAGTTCCATACTCAGGTTCATCTATGGTGTGGTTGAGGGTTTCCAAAACCTCTTGCTTCTCAAGGATATATTGAACTTTTCGGTGCCAAATGTCATAATTGTCACCGTTCAACTTCTCACCCTTATTGAGGTCAGCCATAATGGTCTTGGATGCCGAAGCCATAATCACTATCTTCTACACATTGACATAATAAATGTAGAATCAATACTAGCACATTTTCCACATAAACACACATATTTTAATTTGCAGCAAAGACAAACTAAATTAATGATAATTCAACAAAAGATACCAAAACGAAAGTTCACGATGTTCCCAATCAGTTTCGGCGTGCGATTTTCTACTATAATTAATTTGTTTAATTTGTGCAAATTTTAAGTTCTAGATGAGAATCTCTTCTAATTCTACTAACCTACGAACTCCCATTAGGCTAGATAATTCACAAAAATATTTAAAACAATGATCACATCCTTTTCTAGCAATCATAGAGCATGGCATGATGTAAATCAATAACGGAATTCATCGCGTAAGGATCTCCAGCCATTATTTTAATATGCTCAAAATTAGGAAATTGCAAGCATGTCAAACCATATAAAACATACCATCAATGAACCATGCTCTACATAATTTTTATGTGGTCATTTACATGTTATCCAGTTTTTCTATTTCCAAAACCATAGGGAAATACAAGTAAAATGCAATAATACCAAAAAAATACACGTATTTAGGGTTCCGTATGCATTTTCATTCCTTTCAAAGCTTCAAACATATAAAATAACTATATCACAATGTAGAGAATTTCAATACGAACACAACGGTACCAACCATAGCCCTATCGAACCTCACATGTGCCTATACGCGCCGCTTAAGTACGCAGCGCGTGTGGTGCACGCGCCTGCCCTATACAGGCTTTTGAGCTAGTCTAACCGGTCCGACTAGTTTGATCGTTGACCGGTCTGATCGATTCGATCGTTGACCGGTCCGATTGGTTGACTGTTGATAGGTCATGGGTCAGGTCACCAGTCATCGGGTTGGGTCCCCAGGTCAGTTACTAGGTCGGGTTAGTTGCCAGTCGCTGGTTGCCGGCCAGCGAGATGACGTCATCAATGACGTCAGCGTATCGTCACCGATGGTTTTGCTGACGTCATCGATGATGTCAGCACGTGCCGGTTAGCGACGTGCGTGTGGCCGTCACGCGCTGGCAGTGCCATCGCTTTGGGCAAGTGGCTCCCACGCGCCGCGGCTTTTGGCAGTACGTATAGGTGCGTCCGGCGTCTTCCGGCTATGCTCAACCCATCGTTCCGCTTGTCTCGACGAGTTCTTCAATTATATATAATAAAAAAAAGATTTCACTGTAAAGAATTTATCGAAAAATGTCCAAACAAAACGGTCGCCTGTAGAGGTCAAACCCATTCTTCATTTCAATTCATGTTCGTTGATTCATCTTGCAATTCTCGAGCAATGATCATGCAGACAGTATGAAGTTCATCATCATGATCTCCATATCAATCAGCAAGCGGAAAGAATCAACTTGAAAATAAGGCAGAGATCATAACCGAGTCTCTGATACCAATGTTAGGTAGCATGTATCGGGAGAATCCACTAACCTGTTCGATGCACTCTGAACCAATTTTTCAGGATTGTATGTTGAATTACCAGCAAATGATGAACGAATCTACTTCACGTTGGTCCGAATACAATCACAGGAAAAGTATTCTTATTTCACAGCGTTAATGCCGATTGTCTTTTCAAAGTAGATACAGAATCCTTATTGTATTGAGAGAGAGTTCTAAATTTCCTGTTGTTGGTTCTCATTTTTAGGAAGTTATCTTAACTGCCCTTGAGAAACTCTTCTTGCACCTTTCCAAAAGGTATCTCTCAGACACACTTCTTATTAGAGCAAATGGTGTCCCTTGGACACACACATTATGGGTGAACCGACGAAATATAACAATATGAAAGCTGTTGACTCAATTAGATCAGATTTTCTGATTGAAACTCTTTTTTTTTCTTGGCGTAAATGTGTAAGTATTATTAATCAGATGGAGTTAATAAGCTTAGTGGCATACTTCAGCATTACAAATAGAACTAATTACGCGAGAAGATGGAGATAGGAAGTTTCCACATAGTAGCTAACAAAGCATTTGCCGGGGAAGGATTAAAACTTTGGTAGAGTGAAGCCCCGCCGCTTACAATTTTATGTATCTTCGACAAAAACTGAGGATCTCAGTTGACTTATTTTGAATCGCAGTTGCTCTGCTTCATCCAAATACAATATATAGTCACTAAGAAAGATACCTTGAAGGACCTCGCTACCAAGTCATTGCCCTTAATGGCCCTGATTGAAACTTTTATGATAATTCAAGTTCTCGAGCCATTCATCTCTTGGATTAGAACCTGTATTGCTTCTCCTTGTTTCTCAATCTTTCTAATTGAGGGTTAGAAGGTTTCTTTACAGGAGATGTTAAAGATTTATTTAAAAGATTGTGTATATTTCTCTTAATTGGCTTGATTGACTGTAATTGATATTTTATAGTCACCCAGTAAAGTCCATAAAAAGGCTAATATACTCTTCATTTGATAATATACAGAATATTATATTTTTCTTTCATCACAATTCTCAACTTGGTATTAGAGTCATGTTATTTTCTGAGGGAGCGCCCATCTAGTTTGTTTTTGTAACAACGTCATCTGCATTGGCCATGTTTCTCCTTAGTGGTAGTCACAACGTTAGCTAAATCAACCGTGTCACTCCCGTTTCTCTGCCAAATCTGCAACTTTAGTTCTTGTTCAAGACTCTTCCATTACTCATTTCAAAAAATAGACACCACGACCAGAGTAGCCGCTCTCAAACGAGCTAAAGCCTAAAACTAGACAATTGACATATTTGGCTGGTGAAAGATAACAACAGAATGCCGAATGAACCTCCAAGCCTAAAAAGTAGATGAGTCGCCCAAAATCTTTCATTTTAGTTGACTGAGAATTTCTTGCGTTCGGAAATTCCAATATGATTATCGCCAGTAAAAAGCATGTCGTGTACATATAAGAGGAGCATAATATACCCACGACATGTGCATCGAACAAAAAGAGTATAATCATAAGGATTAGATTTGAAGCCAAGTGAAAGACATAATGGGTGGACCGCCCAAGATGGGCCAAACCCGGCTCGTGAGCCACAAGGGCCCACAAGGGTGGACCGCCCAAGATGAGCCAAACCCGGCCTGTGAGCCACAAGGGCCCACAAGGTAGTTATTTATCTATTACTATAAATAGTAGGCACCCATTGGAAAAATTAACGTGTTTTTCCATATGCAAAAGAACACACTCCTTTGAACATAACATTTTTTCTGTTTTTCCTTCGGAATGCAAACGGGTACGAAAGATGATCGAAGAACTTTCAAGCGCAAAGTGGCACTTAATTTGTGACAATACCGGATATGTTTGTTGTGTGATATGCCTGTACGATCGATGATACAAGTTGATGGTTATCGGGTATGTTTTCCGCATTGATCGAATTCATTTCAAATATGTTTCGAATGTGTCGATCGGGAATTGAGTTTTCCCAATATTGGTATCAGACCAAGGTTACTTGTTTCCCGATCATGCATGTGTATTGTCTCTAACATTAAAGTGTATACTGCTTGTTTTTTTTCTTTTCGACCCCGTTTTTTGTTCGTTTTCTTCACGTCACCGAACTATTTATGCATGTTTCGATTTTTGTTTTTCCCCAAAACTTGAATTTTATTGCATAGACAAAAAGTGTTCGTCAAGACGAGCAAAATGAGGGCCAGTGCATCGCTGGAGGAGGCAGCACACGCCTCATGCGTCGACAAGGGCTGTGGGCATGACGGCACGTGAGGCTCACATGCGGCTGTGGTAAAACGGCGTGTCGGTTATCGCCAACTGCCGATGATGACGTCAGCGTGACGTCATCGGAGCGCGGATCCAAGTTTGACCCGGATCCCGACTCGAGATTCGACCCGATTGTGTTGATTTGTTGACCGGCTCGGTTGATCGTTGACCTGACCTAGTTGACTGTTGACCGGTCAACGGTTGAACCGGTTAAATAGGATCGATTCAGACTGGGTAGAATAGCCCCATTGTGTTCTTTCGGCCCATTCGAGCTCATTTGAACTCCGATTTGAGCATTCTTAGTATTGACGTGCTCGTATCGGAATGCTCTACGTTATGGTTTATTCATATTACATGTTTTCTGCACTTATGAATGTGAAAATTTACGAGAAACCCTATGTACATGTACTTAGGGGTATCTTCTTTGGCATTTTCTCTAGTATTTTTCTATAGTTTTTTAAAATACAAGTGCTAGATTATATATATATATATGAATAAGCATTCCTTATCTTAATGTATCATGGATTATAAGTAATCCTTTTGTTCTGCATTCGTTGCAGGAATAATAGTACATTGGAGATGCACTTTGATAATTCCAAGAACGACAACTCAAAAGGGGAGGCTTGAGAAACTAAAAATCAAGCTAGCTCTTTATCGATGGGACGTTGAAGATGATACGATGACACACATCATCAAGGTCAACAAAATGATACAGTATATCATTTGGAACGGTTTTGTAATGCCGGAATATGCAATGGTCGGAGCCTTAAAATGCACTATTCCTGAGGAGTTGGGAAGAATGCTTGATAAAGTTAAAGAAACTTTAAAGGATCCAAGTTATAAGTTACTTATGGAGAATTTTTTGCAAGAATACATAAGGGTCGGGGGAAGGAGAACATCAACCCTTGCATTGAATGGGTCTCGGTGCAAACCATGGCTCGGATCTAGGGTTTCTCGGAAACCTCCATTTTTGTTCCAAAGAAAATAGAATTTTCTACAGAATTTTATAAGTCATTTCCTGTCTATGTGTTGGATTGGTACACTTGATATTGTTCTTTTAGGATTTAGAATCAATTATGTACATATTTCAAGTTGATATTACATGCTCTTAAATTTTTGTGAATATGTTATGAAATATATATGGCTATGAATTTTTGTAATTTCTCATTTTATATTGCTATATTATATGGTATGTGTTGACACCTAATTTTTAGATAATTTTTTTTCATAATGTCAAAATTTTCAAAATTAGATCTAGGGATCTTGGCCAAGCCTAGAAACCTATTTCTAAACCAAAAAAAATAATTTTTTTAGCATTTTCTACATTTTTTCTTAATTTTTTAGTCAAAATAAGCAAGAAAATCAAGAAAAATAGTAAATGGAATCAGAAAATTCCATAAAAATAGTCATTAATTTCATTTTAAATCCAATTTCATAAATACACTGTCAATTTTAGAAAATCTCAAGCGGATATATGGTTTTCCCAAAATTAGGCAAAATTAAACCAAAAATGAAATTAATTTTTTTCTAAACATTTTTAAGTCATAGTGTCTTCACAACAATTGATTCTGGAACCTTGAATTGCATAATGATCAGTCCAATTGCACAATTTGACTTAAAAATAAAAAATCCCCAAAATTTGTTTGAAAATTAAGAATTTTGAACCCAAATTTGGAATACTACCCAATATGAAATTGTCGAAATATGAGACTATCATTTCTAGAGTTAATCAAACCTGGGTAATTCAATTTTGGCATCAGTTTTTCCTAATTAGGTCATTAGGAGGTCGAATTGAGAAAAATCCGTATAACCCGGATATGAAATTTTGAAAATCTTGGGTACAATTTTATTAAAAATTGAGGCAAATTAGACGTTTGGGTTTGGAATATGATGGGAAATTCAATTTTGGGGTCAAATTTCGAAGATTGGATGGAAATCAGACTTAATTTGTGAATTTATACAAAATCGGAACTGCCAGGTTGAATGAGTCGACCCGACCCGAAAAGTGCATCTTCCTTACCCGGTTCGCTCAAACCCTAGAAAAACCCAGAAAAAAAGAACTTGCATCCGAGACTTCGCTGACTTCGTGTGGGCAATTTAACACGTTTTAATCAAGTTTTCCAGCTGGCGTCGATTAACAACCCCAACTGATTGGAAGTCGGTTCCAACTGAATTTGAGCAGGAAATTGATTAACAAAAATGGAGAAAAAAACTAAAGAATAGAAAGAGGAAGCTGTTCGACAGGTTGCCGAAGAGGAAGAAGGGAGAGAAAGAGAGAGAAACAACGCGAAAGAAAGAGAGAGAGAGAGGGTGGTAGATTCTCCCACGAGTGTTCGGTGTCGCCTTAGATAGCGGAGCGCTGGCGAATCGTGCAATTGATCCAGATCTCCCCTTACTATTCTAGTCGAAAAATCTGATCGGAAACACCTAAAATCGAGCCTCGTTTGGCCAGCATAAACCTGTTCCGACGAATCCAAGGTCACCAGGGTGAAGACCACGTGTCAGGGAACGACCCTTAGGGCTCCGATCAGTTCAACAATTTTGTTTGATCGTCGAACGAACCAGGTAAAAATCATTCATAATCAGTTTTCTAAAAAATTTTCCAGATTTTGGTTTTGGTCTCAATGTACATGTTTGAGTGATTTCATTGACGAATCTTTGCATTTTGATGCTCATTATTAGCTTCTAATCATTTTTTTATGTGGTTTGATTGCATTTTGGACGTTAAAAAATGCATGATCCGAATTGGTCATTTTTGAAAAAAAACTTCGCCGTGAGCTCCGATGACCTTGCCGGAGCATTGCCATGGTTGTAGAGCCATTCAAGTTAGCCTATCTAAACCTTGTCTGTTGATTTATTAGTCATTAGAATCGTGTTAGATGGCTAGAACGATTAGAATAAGGATTTAAAGCTTTGAAAAGCTCGGTTTGGTTAGTTGTGACTTAGGGTTTTTGATTGGGTTTTTCACCGGTCGGTGAATGACCGCCGGTGTCCCGAGTAGGTCAGACCAAGAATAGAACAAGTGGACTTTACAATGAATTAATCGAAATTACAAAATACTCACCGGAAGATCACTGGAAATCAATCCAAATGACGGTCTCGAAAGTGTCAAACTTGGAACAATACCTACCAATTGTTCAAAGAAATGCCAAAATGAAAAAAGTTGAAACGGTGCCGTTTTGGGTGATGGGATCGTCGGAGAAAGTGACCGACGATCGGCGCTGGCGACGCTTGGTTCGACCAAGCCGAACCGATTTGAACTAGGCCGGTCCGATTCGTTTCCTAGTAGGAAAATTTGAAAAAAAGGAAAAAAAATCAAAAATTAAACAAGAAAATAAAAAATAGAGAAAATAAAAAATTATATTTTTTTAGAAAATCAGAAAATTCAGAAAAATCCAAAAATTTTCAGAAAATTCATAAAAATTTAGAAAATACAAATAAAAAATTTGAAAATTTTTAAAAATCAATAAAAAAAATTAGAAAATTCAATAAAATTTCTAGAAAATCATAAAAAGTCAGTTCTCGGTTTAAAAATTTTAAAAAATTCAAAAAATTGAAAATTTACAGAAAGGTCCAAAATCATCATGGCTAGTCATAAAGAGTGAAATTTGAATTTTTGAAAGTGCCCAAATGACATTTAAAAAATTTTAAAAAAATCAAAAAATTTTGAAAATCCATAGGATGATTCAAAATCATTGTGGCTAGTAGGAGTGTCAATGGGTCAGGTCAGGTCGGGTTTTCATGATACCCAACCTAACCCAAATATTGGACATAGGTGTTCGACCTGACCCGAGATAAGACCCGAACAAGATAAAGCTACACGATCGGATCGGGTCATGTCGGGTCTAGTCGAGGTGGGTTTTGTGTTTCAAATAATGAATTCAGATATAGAGATAGAGAGAGACGCCATTGTTGCAGATCCCGAATTCATCATCTTCCTAGTAGCACCCTGTGCATCACTGCCTCGGCCTCAGCGATTCAATCGCTGCCGCGACATTGCCGCCTTCTGCCCTCGCCATCCTAGCATCGTTGCTGCCGCAGCAGGAGGACTCCGCGTCGTTGATGAGCACGCTGCCGCCACCGCCACCGCAGGCGTCGGCTTTGGCCTTGTTGTCTTGGGTAAGGCCCCGCCAGATGCGGTTCTCTAACAATAAGAATTTCACTTGCTCTCAGAGGAAGCGATTCAATTGCCCCATCTTCGCGATCTCTTGGTCTTTTTCCTTGATTTTTTTGGCTTGCCCTTGTGTCTGTAAAGAAGTCAAGAACAAAGTTATCAGGGTTTTGCTTTTGGAAATTCCAGAACCAAGTCATAAACCCTAATCAGTCCATCAAAAACTTGTCCAAACAACATAAACTGACGATGACAACAAGAAAAGGTAAAATTTGAAAAAGGAAAGGAGGAAAGAAGGGTCGTTAAATACATGTTGGGAAATCAAAGGGTCGATCTCTGATTCCTGCCCCCAAGACGACGACGCCTTGGTCATCTTGCGAGGATTGTGAGTCGCCAAGAAGCGATCGCCGCTCAAGAGGTTGTCGTCGATGGCATCTCTGGATAGCTTGTGGTGGTGGTTCCTAGGGACAGAGATGGCGGTGGCGGCGTTGTTATCACTGGTCAATGATTTTGTCGTGCAGAACTCAGGGATGATGCGGCATTTTCGGAGGCGGTGGCATGATGGCCACTAGATCTGGTCGGGCGGCGTGGTCTCCAGCAGAAGGATGAAATCCTTTGCCGCCTGGCTAGGGTAGAAACAGGTCATCTCGTTGGTGAGCTCGAGGATGCCGCGGCAGTCGATCTCGGCAATGATGCCTAAGTGACATTTTTGGAAAATTTCAAATTTAAGGATAAAACCCCTATAAAACCCTAAACCCAAAAATGTACCATGAAATAAACAAGTTATTAGAGCTTCATTAGAGTTTTGGTGTTTTACTAGATTTTCATTTTTAGTGGCCAAATTAGAGTTGCTATGATTGATTTGCAATTATTTATGCATTTTAATTTTTGGGTGCTTAATTGTTTGTTTATGATTAGGTTAGTGAATTGACCTTAGGGATCCGCGTGACACTTTAGACAAGACATATCGTTCTTAGGTACCAAAATGGCGTTAATGGTCTCAATTTGGGATCATTAACGTAACCAAGTCTCTTATTCAGAATCTTTGGTTCGTCGGATCGTGATACTTCTCTCATACCTCGATTAGGTTTCTAGTCAACCTACCTTAAATGACTAATAGCGATTCCAAATTTAAATTTAGATCAAATAAACCCCACTGTCACGTGAGGTATGGTCTGGGAGAGGCCCGTATAGAAAAATACCTCCATTCTAGCATGCGAGAGCATGGCGCGATAGACTTGGCGACTCTGCTGGGGAACCTTAGGTTTCTAAGTGGACTTAAGCCTAAAATAGAACGATACGCATGTGTTTGTGCTCGCAAGGATCCCAAGTACGTTCCACTAATGACGTGGTAAATGGTGATGTAGGCGAGAGATATAAGGGGTGTAATCTGTGCTTACCTTTGTTTTGCAGGATAGTGTTGGGATTGAATATGATTTGACCAAATTTTAGAAGTGCTGTTTGGTTATAAATTGTCATGCATGCCTTTAAATTGCTTTAGCACTACACTATTCGCACACACTACCCTTGGCCTAACCCCAACTACATTTAGAATTATCCTTAGGAGGTATGTGTTTAAGCGAAACTATGAACCGATTGCTCATGGAATTGTTTAAATACAATATTGATCACTGAGACAGAATAATATTATATTACTTTAGGCCGATTGCCTATTTGAATGAAATCCCTTATCCATTAAGGTGGTGACCTTGAGCCTTTAGTATATCCCACCTTTTTAGGTGTCAAAACCTCACTTGTTGCATATGCTTGTCTTTGTGGTTGGTATACCTAAAACCAAGCAAAAATGTGTTGGTAAGTAAGTGTCGTTCCACTTCTCTCTCTTTTTAATCATGCAAAGTCGACAAAATTTTGTTAAAAAATGCCCAAATGACAATCAACATTTGATCAAAATGCCTTTCTATACTAGAATGAATGAATAGGATGCCATGCTCTATTTGGTCATATTTTTTTTTTCATTTCTAGATGGAATATATAGGTCTATGACGATTTTCAATGTAATTCAAGTAGATTGAGTGCGCAAGATGTGACACGTACGATCCTATTTGTCAAAAGTCTATTTTCAATGTATTCAAAGTTATAAACCATAGGATAGGACTTTACGGTCAAAATGGAGTATGACAAAAGGCATTTGCATTAAACATTGATTTCATTCACATTTTCAAGTATATGCTCTTTTAAGGCATAAATGGATTAGAAGTGGCATTTGTATTACGTCATAAATATGCAAATGTACTTTACCTCCATTTTTTCCATAAAAGGACATATAATTAAAATAGGGGCATTTAAAAATTGATGTGTAATCCATGGTGATTAATAATGAGCTTTTTTGCATAATTAGGCTCGATGGGAAAACTAGATATCCAAGTGGTTTCCATTCCACCAAAAAAACTCATGGCTTGATGGAAGGACATGACAAAAGATAACCAAGTTTATGTCCAAGATAGGTTGGGATACCTTCTAGACTTGATCCATGTGGAACATCAAGTCAGTTTGATCCAAGCATTGGTGCATTTTTAGGAAGTTTCCATTGCCACCTTCCAATTTGGAGAGTATGAATTGACACCGACTTTGGAAGAATATCAAGTCGCCATTGGAATTGATTCCAAGCCTAAGGTCGTAGAGTCACCCGTTGGACTTAATCCTATTAGCATTCTTGTAGAATTCCTTAACCTCAAAGCTTCCAAAATCAAAAAGTTAATCAAGTCAAATACGGGTAGATTTCCATTATTCTCTCTAATAGCCAATTTTTCCAAACTTACTAGGGAAATGGGAAACAATTCGGCTCGGGTTTTCATTCTAGTCTTCTTCGGCTTCGTTCTATTCCCCATATCTAGAGCGGGATTTGACCCTTTAGTTGCAATAATCGCGAGGCAAGCTTGTCTCAAATGAAATTTCTCTAATATGCTTCTGGCCCAGACCGTCATCTCCTTAAACACCTACCAAAATCGTGGAAAGGAAATTTTTTAAGCTTCTACGGGTCTCCTATCTCTATGGTTCATCTCACATATTCGACCATGGTATCATTCCATGAGTATTCGTGAGATTTGCCCAACGATAAATCCCATAAAACGATGCCTTCGTATTCAACATAAATTGCCCAAGCAATCTTTCTTAGATTGGGCCAATTTTATTAAAGCCTTAACTCTTAATCAAATCCAATGGCGAATCAATTGGCTAAAGATTAGCAAGGTAAGGATTACAAGTCAAGAAGGGAACGCGGTACCATTACTCAGGTTGAACGGGGGAGCTGCCTATTGTCCTTTGAGAGTTGTTAGACAATTTGGGATGCTTCAACAAGTCCAACCGGTATGGCACCCTGAGGAGTTTGCCTTTGACATTTCAAGTGGAATTATACCCAAAGAAGAGAAAAAAGGCCTTTAAGCCAAGGTTCACAAAATTATCCTTTCTTTAGATAATTCACCTTCACAAGTAGTGCAATGGCCAAAGAACTTGGAAGGAGACATGGAAATTTATATGGCATCCGAGGAATACATCAAGTGGATGGAAAGTAAACGACCAATTGATGTGGAGCCATACGTTCCATTGAGCATTATAACGGACCTCGAGGAGGAATATATCCCAGAATACATTATCCCCCACGTGCCTGGAGTTGAGCCTTACATCCCGAAGAAGTCGTGATTAATGTCGAAGAATGGGAATATCGAATCAAGGAATGGAAGGATTACCATGGGGCGGAAACTACCTTAGTTAGTAAAAAGCATAGACTTGGATGATTTAGAATTCTCATTCGAGTTTAAAATCATTTTGTAAAGAAATCTTGGATTTTATATGAAATATTCATTTTTCAAAATCCGTATGGATAAATTCAAAGACATGATTAAAAAGAATGATCACCATGGATTACAATTCTTTGAATGGTACGATCGCTTGAGAAAAACATTGGTGAGAAGTTTTATGCAAGGCTAAGGCTTGTGTAAAAGTTTTTATCCTTGTTAATCACAAGAAACCATACAATTAAAAGAATATGGGTTTTCATATTCATTTCACCAATTCTAATATTCTGATTGTTTTCATAAAAGCAGGTCTTCTAGCAATGGAAGGCAAAAGACATCGAACCCGTTTACAAATTAAAATGGCCGAGGAAGAAACTCGCACTCGACTAGCTAAAGTGGAGAACCGGATGACGCAAATGGCTACCATGATGGCGGAAATGAAAGCTTTTATTCTCGCATCTCGAGGGTCTTATCCTACTACTCCAAATGTAGGGACTTCGAATGCTACTGAAACACCAGTTGAAGACCCAGTTAGAAACAAAGAACCGGTTCAAGAAAATCCTCCAAAGACTATGCCTAAGATAGTGAATTTGGAAGAGGATAATCAAACCAATAAAGCATCCAAAACAAAGGATCAAGAAGAGGCCAAGAGATTGGCCAAAATTGAAGAATGCCTAGCAAGTCAGGGCTATGAGCTTCAAACGTTCGACAAGTTTTCATCATACGCGAAGGTGGTTATTCCAGAAAACTGCAAAGAACCGGAGTTTGTGAATAAATACGATGGAACTGATTGTCCTAAAAGCCATTTAAAATATTATCTCCGCAAGATGGCAAGATAATTAGACAATATGTCACTTCTTATCAGCACATTTCAAGATAGTTTAAAGGGAGCAGCCTTGGCATGGTATATTGCTCTCGACATAGAAGATTTTATTGAATGGGACCATTTGGTGGGAGAATCCCTTCGCCAATATAAATTCAATGTCGAAGTATTTCCAACCTGGAAGAATTTAGTCAGAACCGAGAAACGAAGAAGCGAGGGATTCAGAGCCTATGCTCAAAGGTGGAAAGCTATAGCTTCGCAAGTTAAATAAGCTATAAGCGAGGATGTACTTATTGAACTCTTCTTGAAGTCGTTACCAACTGAGTATTACGACAAGCTTCATATATAGGGCTGCCAAACATTTGTCGGTGAAAGAATCGAATGGACATTGAAGGAAAAGAAATCTCAAGAAGTGATAGCACGGAGACCGTATCCTGGAAGAAAGGATAAAGAACCTGTACATGACGTGTCTATGGTATCTAGTCCCAATGTTAATCAGGCTTCATTCTCAAAACAGTTTAATGTCTCTTAGAGAAATCCAAAACAGTTTGAGCCGAAGAAAAGACCCGTAAGGCAATTCACTCCGTTACCACGGCCCCTGTCGAAATTATTACCGATGTTGTTGGAAAGGCATTTGGTGGCCAAAGGAGTGCCAAGAGATAATCCTGCAAGGTTTCCTTGGTATGACGAGTCAAAGACTTGCACATATCACATGGGAGAAAGAGGACACGATGTGGACAATTGTATGGTCTTGAAATACAAAGTTCAGTAACTCATAGACAAAAAGATATTAAGTTTTCAAGAGCCAGAGCCAAATGTGCATCGGAACTCTCTTCTTGAGCATAATGTGGTAAATATGATCCTTACAGAAGGAGAAATAATAAGGCATGATGATGAAGATGAATATGATGCCAAATTAAAGATTGCTCGACAAGGAGATGCTAGCTTTCGTCGTGAAGCATTCTTAAAAGGGGAAATTATAGACAACTTGGGAAAAGATTTTGGCAAATACAACTTCCAAGTAAAATATACTCCATCACAGTAGGCTTTTAAAAGTGAAGTAATTGTGCTCGATGGTTGGGGTGGTATGGACGATGAGCTCAACAGACAAAATGACACTCCATTCGGTGATGAAGAGGATCAATTTGAAGAGCAAAAAGAAAGGATCCGACGGGGTGAAAGGCGATTTACCCAAAGACCTCATTGATCAAGAAGTGGAAAATATAACTTTCGTGTTAAGTACACACTTCGACCTTGGGCTTTTAAAAACGAAACTATTATGCCTAATAGATGGGGAGGCATAGATGAGATCCCAATTAATGAATTAAATCTTGAGGAGAAAGAAGATCAAGACGATAAAATGAAGAAAAAGGCTCACCAAGGAGACAGACAATTTATTCGCAAAGCACAAAAACAAGGTGAAATTGTGGATTATCTGGGACAAGACAGTGGTTGGTATAACTACCGTGTCAAATACACACCACCTTTATGGGCACCCAAAGATGAAAATATTGTGCTTGACGGTTGTGATAGAATGGATACTATTGAAGCTGACAAAAGCATGGTGTCCATGATTACACCACTATTAATTAATCTTGATGAAATGGATATGCTTGAGGAAGAGAAGGATCATGTTGAACCAATTACCATTGAGCTCCCAACTGGTCATCTAAAGATCGAAGAGAAAGAGGTTCAGCCTGTGATCATCACTTTGCCTCAGAAGAAGAAATTTGATACCAGATGTGTATCATGGGACTATCCACCTAAAGAAGTTGATGCAATAACTAGATCGAAAAGATGTTATGTCCCAAAAGAAGGTGAGCACAAAAAGAAAGGAGTAACTTAAGAAGATATCAAGCAGTTGTTGTCAGTCATGAGGACAAGTGAATATGAGGTAATTGAGCAATTGAGGAAGATGTCGGCACAAATTTCATTACTGGATCTTTTCAAAACCTTTGAAAGTCACAAAATGGTGCTTATGAAGCTTCTTAATGAAGTACATGTTCTCGAAACGATCAATGAGGTGCAACTAGAAGATTTTGTTGAGGCTATTCTTTTGAAAGATCATATAGCTTTTTTTTATGAAGATTTTCCAATAGATGGCCGTTCACATAACAAGGCCTTATATATTGCCGTCAAATGCCGAGGCAAGGAAGTATGCCGCGTGCTGATTGATAATGGTTCCGCATTTAATTCGTGTCCATTAAGCACACTGTATCGTCTAGGAATTAATGAAGAGTTCGTCAAACCTTCAAAGGTGACTGTACGTTCGTTCGATGGGATGAAGAAGGATGTTTTCGGTGACATCGAGCTGGAAGTAAATATAGGCCCTGTACCTTTCCTGATCGATTTTCAAGTATTAGACATTTCAAGGACTTTCAACCTACTGTTGGGGAGGCCTTGGATTCATATGGCTGGCGCTATTCCTTCTAGTCTTCATCGAAAAGTTAGATTCGTTATCAATGGTAAAATGATTACAGTGCATGGGGAGGTGGACTTCACCACTTACAAGGAAAGTGCCATACCTTATGTCGAGCCTGAGATAAAAGAAGAGCCTAATTATCATTCCTTTGAGATGATTTCTATCATACAAATTCCCGCTTGTAATGTCATGAAGTCTCCGAAACTTTCGGCATCGTCTATTATGTTTGGAAAAGTATTATGACAATATGGATTTAACCTTGATGGTGGACTTGGGACAAAAGCGTAAGGAATTAAATAACTCATTATCCCATTTGGCACAAAGAAAAAGTATGGGGTGAGGTATGAAGTCACTAGTAATCACCATGGAGGCCGAGACCGAGGTCAAAAGAATCACGAAGGCCGTGGAAGTCGAGGTGATTGAACCATTAACCCATCGACGTGGAAAGGTAAGGCTAGAGAGTTACCCTATCATCAAATTCATATTAGAGAAAACTTTTCTAGGCCTCCCAAACTGCTTTCAGAAGAAAATTTACATGCAGAAGCAGATTCTTCGCTGGATTTATTTGAAGAGGACATTATCAATGTCGTTATAACTGAAGACAAAGTCATCTACGCACTGGAGTAAGAAGATTCTTTTGAACCTTTTCTTTATTATTGCCTTTACAATTTGTTTGTTTCATATTGATGTTATTTGCAATTTCAATTCAGTTGCAATTTACATTCCTTTCAATATAAATGTAATTGCATTTTGTTAATGACATATGGAAATAAAACCAAATCTATGATGAATATTGCTCTCAAATGTAAGGGTTGAGGCTTTGGGTTTCCATATGATTCCTGATTGCGAAAACGGTTTTAAGAGCAAGGATGTCCAAGGATATGATGATTATCTCTATTCTCTTGATTTCTTCAAAGCAAGATTTCAAAATAATTTTTCAAAATGGTTTTTCATTAAACCTCATGCATCAATTCATTTCATATGCGATTACTAATCATGTTTGTTACATGTCAGGCATGAGCATTCACACATCCATAATAGGTTCATAGGTGACCCGAATCTCTCCGAAGAGATCACTTGTGATATTGAAGTGGATAATGAAGATGAGGAATGGATCAGAAGAGAATGGATTCGTCATGAAGAATCAAAGCCACTCATGTTAGAGAAAACGATTACTGTTAATCTAGGCAATAAAGAGAGCCTTAAAGAGGTTAAGATTGGAGAAAATCTTCCATCATTAGAAGCAGAAAGAATAACAAATTTGCTCAAAGAATATCAAGATATATTCGCATGGTCTTATGCTGACATGCCGGGCCTTGATCCAAGTATAGTTGAACATGCTTTGCCAATTGATCCAATTATTCTACCAAATAAGCAAAAATTAAGGCGAACAAAGCCGAAATTGGCAAAGAAAATAGAAGAAGGAGTGATGAAATTACTCAAAGTCGATTTCATCGAAGTAGTGCCATGTCCAGAATGGATTGCCAACATAGTACCCGTAATGAAGAAAGATGGTCGGGTGCGGATGTGCGTCGATTATTGCGACCTAAATAAAGCAAGCTCAAAGGATGATTTCCCGCTTCCACATATCGATGTATTATTGGATAGCATTACTGGGTTCAAAACATTTTCATTCATGGATGGTTTCTCAGGATATAATCAAATCCTCATGAAGAAAGAGGATAAGGCTAAAACATCCTTCATAACGCTATGGGGCACATTTTGTTATAAGGTGATACCTTTCGGTCTGAAAAATGCTGGTGCCACATATCAAAGAGCAATGGTGACTCTGTTTCATGACATGATGCACAAAAAAAATTTAAGTATATGTGGATGACATGATTGCAAAATCCAAACAAGGAGAAGATCACGTTGAAGTGCTTCACAAATTGTTCGAAAGACTTAGGAAATACAAGTTGCGGCTAAACCCCAACAAGTGTATATTTGGGACAAAATCTGGCAAACTATTAGGATTTGTGATTAGTAACAGAGAAATCAAAATTGATCCTTCCAAGATCAAGGCAATATATGACTTAAAGACTCCTACTACGGTAAAAGAAGTGAGAAGCTTGTTGGGGCGATTGAATTACATTGCCTGCTTCATTTATTAGCTTTTTGAGATTGCCAAACCATTCTTCAAACTGTTGAAGAAAAACGCCAAAATAAAATGGGATGAATGTCAACAAGCCTTTGACAAGATCAAAGAATATCTAGTATGCCCACCAGTGTTAGTATCGCCAATTCTTGGAGTCCCGTTGATTTTATATTTGACAATTCACCATGAGTCGTTAGAAGCGGTACTTGTACAAAAGAGACCGAATGATGGTAAAGAACAAGTCATTTATTACTTGAGCAAAATATTCACAACATCAGAAGTAAATTACCCAGTAGTTGAGAAGACATGTGTTGCATTGATGTTACATAGATTAAGACAGTACGCTCTTCATCACCAAATTTTGCTAGTGACCGAGAATGATCTGATCAAGTACCTTCTTGAGAAATCCTCCTTGGTCGGGAAATTAGCAAAATGACAGGTCTTGTTATCTGAGTTCGACATCAAAAGTTTATCCCAAAAGTCAGTAAAAGGACGAGCGATAGCAGACATACTGGTAGAAAATTCATGGAATATCGCCAGTTCTGAAGAACGACTTGACCACAAATTGATATTAGTCCATGACAAATGGACTATGTATTTTGATGATGCAACCAACTTATATGGATCAGGAACTGGGGCAATATTGATTTCCCTAGAACACCAACACTATTCTGTATCTGCGAAATTGGTATTTCCATCCACCAACATCATTGCTGAATATGAAGCATGTATCCTTGGCCTGCGATTGGCCCTCTCGATGAAGATAAGGAAACTTCAAGTATATGGAGATTCTATGCTCATCATATTGCAAACAACTAGAGAATGACAAACTCGTGATGCAAAGCTAATTCCCTATCACAAATACTTAGAAGGAATGATGGAGGAATTCGAAGAAATAAAATTTGACTATCTTTCAAGAGCTTAGAATCATTTTGTAGATGCTCTTGCAACCTTATCATTCTTACTCCAAGCTGAAGACGGTATGGATATAAAACCATTAAGAATCAGTATTCTCGAACAACTAGCACACTGCATGGTAGTTCAAGCAGAGTTTGACAATGAACCATGGTTTCATGATATTAAGAAGTACTTACAAGCATGAGAATTTCCTAAAGAAAGCCAGTCAGGTGACAGAAAATTTATTAGAAAGATAGCCAGCAAGTTCTTTCTCAGCGGACAGGTTCTTTATAAAAAATCATTCGATTCGATCCTGTTAAGATGCGTTGATAGCAAAGAAGCTGAACAAATCATGAAAGAAATCTTTGAAGGTGAATGTGATATGCACATGAACGGCCATCTTCTAGCTCGTAAAATCATGAGATTGGGATATTATTGGATGACAATGGAAATAGATTGCATTCAACATGTGAGGAGTTGTCGCCAATGTCAAGTTTATGGAGACAGAATCAATGCACCACCGAATGAGCTGCATCAAATGTTGGAACCATGGCCATTTTCAATGTGGGGAATTGACATGATTGGTCCAATTAAACCCAGGGCCTCAAATGGACATCGTTTTATCTTGGTGGCAATTGACTACTTCACTAAGTGGATTGAAGCGAATTCATATGCAAATGTCACTGCCAAGAATGTGGCAAAATTCATTAAGCGAGATATCATCGCTAGGTATGGAGTTCCAGAAGCAATCATTACCGATAATGGTTCAAATTTGAATAACAAAATTATAAATGTTCTGCTTGAACACTTCCACATTAGACATTTGAATTCATCTCCATACCACCTACAAATGAACGGAGCAGTGGAAGCAGCAAACAAGAATATCAAGAAGATATTATCCAAAATAGCTGAGAACTATCGTGATTGATACAAAAGATTGTCATATGCTCTGATGGCATATCAGACTTCAATTCGAATATCAACTGGGGCAACTCCATTTTCTTTAGTTTATGGGATGGAAGCAGTATTACCCGTTGAGGTAGAAATTCCTTCGTTAAGGATATTATCCCAATTGAAACTCTCAGAAGCTGAATGGAGCCAACAAAGATATGAACAACTCAACATGATTGATGAGAGAAGATTAAGGGCTATATGTCATGGACAAGCTTACCAGAAAAGAGTTGCTAAATTTTTCAACAGAAAGGTGAAACGAAGACGTTTTGAAGCGGATGATCTAGTAGTGAAGAAAGTAATTCCCAATAACTTAGATCCATGCGGGAAATTCACTCCAAATTACGAGGGTCCATACATTGTCAAGAAGGTTCTTTCTGAAGGAGTGCTGATTCTTGTAGATATGACAAACAGAACTAGCCTATCCTGTAAATGCAGATGCTGTTGAGATTCTCTACCCATGAAATGAAGACGAACATTCATGAAAAAATTTGGGTCACTTTAGAACATGTGCATATCATGCATATGATGCATGCCATACATTTTATGAACATGTTTATCTGTTTTGCAGAAGAAAGCAAGTTTGAGTATGAACCGGTTGACAATTTTAGAATTCCCAATGGAATTATCAAACAGTAGAGGGAAGTATCATTTCCCAATTCTATTTTACATTGATATCCTCTAATGTGCTTTTCTTTTTAGTATGCCCAGAGAGACAAAGAAAGGGAGCAACAACAGAAGAATACATAGTGTAACCAAAGCAAGGGCATGCAAACAAGAGGGATCTCAATAAATTGATCAGACAGATATCCCTAGATTGTGAAGGCATATGAGGTTACGTTTTTAAGAGAAAGATCAGACATTTTTCTTCCCCAAGCGAAATGACACTAAGGCCGAGCAAAAACAAAACAAATTGTTTTGCAAAGGAAAATATTTCAAAAAATGTTTCAATCAAAAATTTTGAAACACGCATTCTTTGAAAATGCAAAAAGCATCAAAATTCCCTAAAAGGGATAATTTGACAAAAGGTTTTGAAAATTTTCATAGAAAATGTCTGGGCCAAATCAAATGGGAAGACCTTCAAATGATGAAAGGTAAGGTATATCCAAACATGTCCCCTATACACTCAAAGTCAAAGTATCGAAGTGAGTAAGAAAAACTCATCCGAAGGAAATAGGGGATATTCGCAATGATTACATGGATTGAAATGATGAAAGGCAATCATTTCACTATTCCAAATACATGCTTATCCCTTGCAAACCAAATTTGAGCCAAAATAGCGGAGAAGTTTTCTCAAAACAACCTTGTTAAGAACCACCCCACATTGGGGCAAATCATGAGGTTTGTGGGTTGATAAATATGGAGTATAGGATCAAGAAAGATTTTATTGCATACTCTTGCATCAATTTTTCTGAGATAACTTCACATAAAATCATAAGGAAGCTCAAAACATCCCGAAAGGAAGAAGAACACTTCATTTCTTATACCCAAACACATTACCTTTAGCAAAACCCAATTGAGCCTGAATATTCATTTCAGAACTCTAAGTTGGTGATCATCTCTTCGCACTGAAGCATGAGCATATGATCCACTTTAATAAATAGAAAGCAAAAGGGCAGAACATAAAGTCCTTAGAATGCAAAAAGATTAAGGACAAAAGAGTCTGGGGCATGAAAAAAGCAGTGTGCCCGGTAAAAGCAAGTCAATGCCCAGAAAAATAAGCAAAAGAAAAGAAAGATAAACATTCAAACGAAAGGAAAGCAAAAGTTGTGAAAAATCGAAAGTCACAACAAATTAGTGATTGAAAAAGATCTCGATGAAAGTTTAGGGGGCTCTTGTATTCATGATAGGAAAAGATCCCCAGTGGACAAAGAAAAAGGGTGGTGATGCTAAGAAGATCACCAATTTCACAAAAACCCTGAATTCAAAAACAATTGAGCCTTTTAAGCCTATCTAATACCAATATTACAACCTCTCCCCAAAAACTCTTCAGATTGGGATGTTAAGAGTGAAAATATGACTTCATGACAGAAGCCATCATTCAAAGAAGTGTACGCAATATTGTTTTATCTTATCCCCGAGGTTCTTAACTTGAAGACCCGAAGTCAAATATGATGAAATCCTTTTCTTGGTCTTCGAATGCCTATCCTTTGAATAGCCATTGACCAAGCCAACATTACAACCTTTTGAAAGACCTTATCGGATCAATTGGATTGTATACATTGCGAATATCTCCGAACACCTAAGAATTGATTAAAAGAGATAAAATTAAGGGATATCAAATGAATCCCCTTCCAATCAAATGAAGGAAAGACCAAGTTCATATATCGAAACAAATCCTTTCTAATGAAGATCTTCCAAATGATCATTTCAAACATTTCTTGAAAGTTTGCAAGCATTTTGTTCAAATAATTCCTTGAAAAGGAAATTTAATTGTCTGAAATGCATACAAAGAATGCAAATTTCAAAACTACTTTTCAATAGTTTTTTTTGTAAGGACTTTTCAATAGTTTTCGGTCAACTTAAAACTAAGTTTTCAAATAGTTTGTGATAAACTCAAAACCACATTTCAAAAATTTTTTGATCAACTTAAAACCAAGTTTTCAAATAGTTTGTAGAAAACTCAAAACCATATTTCAAAAAGTTTTTGGTCAACTTAAAATCAAGATTCCAAATAGTTTGTGGTAAACTCAAAACCACATTTGAAAAAAGTTTTTGGTCAACTGCAAACCAAATAGTTTGTGGTAAGCCAAAAGAAAAATCACATTTCAAACAGTTTTGATTAATTTCAAAACTACTTTTCAAAATAGTTTTTGATCAGCTAAAAACCATATCAAGGTTAGTGAAACCTCAAAATCACAAAACTTACAGTTAAGACATTCATTATTTGAAGTGTTTCCAAAGTCCTATTTGGTGAGGAGCCACTAGACAAATCTCAAAGTCTTATTTGACGAGGAGTCATTAAGCAAATGTCCAAAGTCCTATTGGTGATGAACTACTATGCAAATTCAAGTCTTAAGGTGAAGAGCCGTAGACGTTTATGGTTTGTGAGTTTGCCCTTAAACTACGAAATCAGAATAATCATCGTAATCATCACTTTCATCAATTCATGCCCTTGGATGAGCAGCAAAGAAACTCTCACAAACAGGTAAGTTTCTCTCTCTTAATCATTAAGAACCTTTCAAAATGTGTTCCAAAAAGAAAACCTTTAGATTAGATCACGAATTTCAAAAAGCAAAGATCCTAATCAGTTGTTGTGAAATTTTCATTTTATCTTGTTTAGTGAGTCGACTAAAAATTCATGTGTTACCTTGTCTTTGAGATCAACATTTAACGAGCTCAATCTCAAAGAGGGACATCCGTTAACACCTAATTTTTAGCTCATTTTTGTCACAATTTCAAAATTTTAAAAATTAGATCTAGGGATCTTGGCCAAGCCTAGAAAACTATCTCTAAACCAAAAAATAATTTTTTTTTATCATTTTTTCTTAATTTCTTTTTGTCGCGACCCTTTAAAAATTTTATCGATTTTTCTCGGGCTAATGGATTATTAAGATTGAACTTAACCCGGGCCCTCCCAAGCCCTACCAATTCGCAACTTAGGGTTTAAGTTTTTAACATGCAAATGTTTTCATGCTTGGAGTCGCCACTAATCATTTTGTGGTAGGTTGATTAGAAACCTAAATAAAACATAGGGAGATATGTTTTATTCCTACGAACCAGAGATTCTAAGCCCGGGGACTTGATTACGCTAGATCTAGTCTAACGCCCTTTTGGTACCTTTTCATTTCAAAAATGTTTTGGCAGGCAGTTTGGATCCATTTTAGCTTAATTACTAACATGTGAGGTGTTCATACGGGTGCGCAAACCACCAATTTAACACCCAGAAATCAAAACAGTAAATAAATTGCAAGCTTAGGAGAACAACTTACCTCGAATCCAACAAGCATATGCATTGTTAGCGAAAAATCATACAGACAATCCTAATATGATTTCTAGTTAACAAAGCAACTCATTCAATTTCCTTTTTTGGATTTTCACTTTATTTAAAATAAAATCTAATCTATGTGCAATGACGTACAAATATGACATGCGAAATAATGCAACCTAACATGCAAACTACATGACACACGACGACATGACCTAATTCTAATGACGCGCAATGACATATTTTTGGTATTTTTCTTTATGAAATTCGAAATTAAATGAAATTCGGAATAAAAACATGCCTATATTATCATGCAAGCTAATGACTTCTATTTTTTGATATTTTTTATTAAAATTCGGAATGATAAAAATACCTAAAATAACATGCAATCTACGATGACTTATTCTATCCTAACATGTTTTCTTTTTGAAATTTTTGGTAAAATTCGAAATTATAAATTACTTAAATTAAAATGCAATCTATCCTAGTAAAATATGAAACAATTCACCATTTTTTTCGGGTTTTTTTATGAAAATTCGGAATAATAAAAAAACGTGAATAATCCATTAGAATTAAAACAATACTTAATTTAAACTAGGAAACATGCCACCTTAGGTCCTAATTTAAATTAAATATTCATCTCATCCTTCTGGATATATTCAAAATCTAAACATGTAAAAATCCTAACAAAACAGAATTTTTTTGGGTTTTCTTTTTATTTGAAAAGGAAAACAATTTAAACAAGGATAACAATCGAACTCAAATTATCCACGCGATCCGCCAAATTTGTTTCAAACTCGGATTAGGCACAAAAATCAAATTATCGGTCATATCTATGGGGTTATAGATATTAACGGATAACCGATCATTCAAATTTGGAAAGCAAATTAAAATCATTATCGTATTCAAGTGGTTATGAACGGGATAATGATTTTCCGTACCGCCGCATATCGGACTTTAGGGTTAAAGTCAGATAGTCGTCCAGATACGTTGCTTAAATTAGGAAAATTTCCCAATTTTGAATATTCTGAAAATATTGCGGATATCTAGCACATTATCCAAATATATCAAGACATCATTTAGATATTCACACAATATTCCAAACGGTTCAAAATAGGAAATTAAATATTCATGGTATATCTACTCACCTAATTTGAAAAATTTCCAAATTTGGACTTGGATCGGGACGACGACGAACGGCGACGGGGCGACGAGGCAACGGCTCGCCGACGGGGCTCACGGCAAGGCGGCAAAGGGCGTGGACAGCGGCAACAAGGCTGTCCGGCGGCTGTTCGGTGGGTGTTTTCCGTATCTCTCGATGAACGATGGCTTGGATGTTCAACCAGCTATGGTGGCTAGTCGTTGCTCGAATTGTTGCGGCTGTTGAGAACTCCTCGAGCGATCTGGACGCGATGGGAAGCTGCTGGACGTGGTCTGCAATTCACACGAGACTATTGACTTCGCTAGTCAACATATAAACAATCTGGACTCCTTGGTGGTTGCTGTGGCTTAGGCATGAAGAAGCAGCGGCAACGGCAACAGCTTCACGGCTCAGAGTAGGAAAGGCAGCAGCAGCTTGTCAACGTATTGGTCAACACAACCAAGCATAGTTGACGTCAAGGGCAGCAACGAAATTGGAACAAGCAATAGCTGCATGGGATTATCATTGAGGAAGCAACGGCAACAGAGGTAGTCGTTCGGGGGCTGTTCTCCTTTTGCGTTTTTTTTTCTTTTGTGGTCTCCTCTTCTTCTCCTCCCTTCTTTTCTCTTTGATCAGACCCCTCTCTTTTATTGCGTGAAGTCAGAACGTGGAAAGCTTTTGCTCTCCACGTTGACTCACGTATTCCCTCTCTTCTTCGTGTGATCCTCTCGGTGATGGCTGAGCGTGAAGAATCAAGGTCGTGGGCACCAGGTCAGCGAACAGTAAGAAGTCTTCTCGGTTGACCGTGCAAGGGCTGGTGCAGCGAAGGTTGTGATGAAAGGGATCAGCTGGGACTTCGTTGGCGTCAGGCTGAAGAGAAAAAACGTGCATGTGCCTGAAGAAGCAGTGACCAGCGGCGACGGAATGGAGTTTGTCGGTCTGGGAACAGCAACACAGCAGCGACGGCGTCGATGTGGAGGGCGCGGTGAGCGCAGACAGGCGGCGGCGCTCGGCAAGGGGGCACGGCGGAGGTGTTGCGCCGGCCTCTTCCCCCCCTCTCTCTCACTTGTTTTCTCAAAAATTTCAGATCTCAATTATGTCCCCCCCTATAATTTGACCTAATATTATGTATATATAGACTAATCTAGGTCAAATTAAATGGGCTTAATTAACCTAATGGGCTTAGACTTGGGCTTAGGGCTTAATTCAATTTAAATGGGCTGCATTAACTTGGGCTAAGCCCAAATTAAAACAACCAAGCCCACGTGACGTGAAATTCCCGGCCCTAGCATCCCGAGCGAGCCGAGTCTCGTTCGATAAAATTTAAGTTCGATTGCCATCGCTAATTTGATGCAAATGCAATTAAACTAAAATGAACCTAAACTATATATTATGCAATTTAAATATTTTTGTTTAGGGGTTAAGAATTAATCCCTAATTTTTCTATGCAAATTACGACTAAATGAATGTCGGTAAAATTTAGGTGTCAACAGCTGCCCCTCTTTGAGGGTGAGCTCGCAGAGGTTGCATTCAAAGACTAAATGATACCTAAATTTCAACCATGCAAATGCAATGAATAATATTTTTGTCGGGATTGTGAGTCCCATTTTCAAATGCAATAAGAAATGATGCATGCTGACATAACAGGAAAACATACCTGGAATTACTTACCTGACAGAAGTGAGATAATGCAATCCGAGGCATGACTCTGACTTTTGAGTGTTGTTTAGCAAATGTCTGGGCCCCGTCCCATAGGTTTTGCCTGATACACTGTTGATGAATTTTGGTGATCTGCAATTAAGTTAAAACACCTGAAGAAAGCTCAACGTATCCAACCATCACCTGAATTCGTGAGATAAAAAAGTGTAAAAACGTTCCGACCTTTACAAATTACCCATATATTTCCATGGGTATTTGTAAAGGTTTAGCCGCTGCGCCTATGACCTTAACTCATAGACACGTCACGGGGGAACTAAGAGGATATTCCGACCTTTACATATATCTGCTCATATGCAAAGATTTGGCCGCTTCACTTATATCTGCTCATAAGTGAACTGCGGGGGAACACCTGGGGGTTGAAAGAATATTCCGATCTTTACATATACCGTTTATATGCAAAGATTTGGCCGCCATGCCTATATCTGCTCATAGACATGTAACGGGGGAATATTTGGGATAAGGAGAGTATTCCGATCTTTACATATACCGTTTATATGCAAAGATTCGGCCGCCATGCCTATATCTGCTCATAGACACGTAACGGGGGAATATTCGGGATAAGGAGAGTATTCCGATCTTTACATATACCGTTTATATGCAAAGATTTGGCCGCCATGCCTATATCTGCTCATAGACATGCAACGGGGGAATATCTCGAGATAAGGAGAGTATTCCGATCTTTACATATACCGTTTATATGCAAAGATTTGGCCGCCATGCCTATATCTGCTCATAGACATGCAACGGGGGAATATCTCGAGATTAAAGAAGCATTCCGACCTTAAAATATACCGTTCATATGCAAAGATTTGGCCGCTTCACCTATATCTGCTCATAGGTGGGTAGCGGGGGAATCTCCTGGAGATTGTAACAATCTGATTTTGGTGAACAGTGGGACTAGCCCGAATGTTCGAGGGTTCCTTGACAAAGTACCTGGATCTCATCAGAGGTACCTGAAAAGGCTTGATCAATAGACACCTGCACATCATCAAAGGCATCTAGAGATCGCAACGAAAATGATCGAGTTTGGGACCTGACGATTGCTCGTACAGGTTAGGGATGTAGAGACATACTTACCTGGTGATATCTCTGACTCTCGAGGGTGTGTCTCTTGCTAGACACAGTCTTAAGCAACACGTAATATGCATTCGCACTATCATAAACACATGCACTATGAATTCAACTTTTTCATGCACGATGATTTTGTCAAATCGGCATTAGAAACTCCGTTGGGGAAAAATTATGACAAGACAATCCGAACTCACCAACGGGTGTCTTGAAAATGTCGAATGAGGGACCTTCAGTCTGAAAGGGCTTTTCTCTCATTCTCACCGAAAAGACTGATTTACGAGGATCTCTCCATCTCACTATCATCATGTCGACAAGGGTCTGAGTATTCTCGCAAGCGGTACGACCTTACCAATCCAAGAGGTCTTTACTGGGGACTATACCATGGGCTTGGTCAATGGCTTAGCAAAGGGGACTCTTTGAGTCGAGGCCATTGAGTCGAGGCCATTGAAAGAAAATAATCCGTGACTGTCTCCGGGTTTACAAGTCAAGAACCCTGCAAAATGAGACAGAAATAGACCTGCTCGCACTTCTTCGAGCTAAGCTTATAAACATTTGAAATTCTACGTTAGTTCAAGTGCCCTAATCTGAAGAGACTTTGCAAGGGATGTAACGTAGGCTAGGCTCATGGGTTGAGAAATGAATGGATCATTAGGCTCAAAATGTATATGATTGGGGTGAATAAGTTGGTGATCATCTTGGCATTGTCACCGGTCTTCTTCTTCACCAAAGATTATCTTCTCAGTCCATTGGCTTCGAGAGTTCATCACTTGATTTCTCTAAGACTTGTCTACTGGGGATTTTGACATGCTGTGTCTTGACACATTTTTTCTTGGGCATTGGCCTTGCTTTTACCAGGCACACTGCTTTTCTTGCCCCTTTTCCTCTTTTCTTCCTCTTTTTCTTTTTTTTTTCTTCCCCTTTTTTTTTGAATGGACATTGACATACAATGTAAATAGTGGCTAGCTAATCTGCCTGATTGACTCGCTGTTTGAACTCGGAAACTTCTTGCTTTCAATCAATGCTCTGGATATGCTGCTTGAACAATGATGACTTCTTGCCTTGCCCCAGTGTAGGGGATGATCACCAACTGGGTTTATATGAAACGAATTTGCAGGCTCAATTGGGCTTAGCAAAGGGTAAAGTGTGTATAGGATAGAGAAAGAAATGCTCTTCGTCATCCTAAGGCACTTGAACTTTCGCATGAATTCATCTGAAAAAGCAACACTCGAAGATTGATGCAAGTGAGAGCAAGAAAATTTCTATTCATTTTTCACCTTATGTTACTGACTTATTCCAGTTTGCCCCAATATGGGGTGGTTCTTGACAGGGGTAATTTGAACAAATATCTCCAAACATTTAGGCTCAAAGAGGTTGAACAATGGATAACCTGTAGTGTTTTAAGGTAGAGAAATGAAATGCCTCTTGTCATTTCGGTCGCCGTACCTTTTGCGAGAAAACTCTTTATCTTGCGGACATGGAATTTTTCCACTCAACTCGCTGGGGATTTTTCCACTTTTTCTATTCAACTCACTGGGGATTAATAAATGGGACAGTGTGTAGGATAAGGTTTACCTTTCATCATCCCGATGTACCTCATTCGACACATCCAATTCATTTCACATGAGTTATTGAATTGTCTAAACAGATTTCCCCTTTGAAATCGATGATGCAAATTGACGAAATAACCATGCAGAAATTAAAGTCAATGGACACATTTCATCTTGAAATTGATTGAAATCATTTATTCATCACCGAAATGTTTGCAATTCAGAGGTATAAAACCAGATACTGAAAAACTTTTGCTGCAAAATGTGAGATTTTATCAAGGAAAATACATCTTCACAGCATCAGAATTAACAGGGGTGGAGAACTCACAACCATCCATTTCTGCGAGAATCAGGGCACCCCCGGGAAGGGTTGTCCCTATCTTTACCTCTTTGGTTTCTGGAATGACTCAGATTGACGGTGATAGTTTGGTCTGCCGTCAGGACTTTGGGTTTTTCATACAGCTCTAGATCACGCTGAATATCAGAGGAATCATTGAGTTCGCCAGCATCATCAGGATCAGGCTCGACGGTGCATAATTCGTCGATTTGGACCGTTCCCATACCCTCACGAGTCACAAGATTGCCCCTGAAACATAAAGTAGGGGATTCAGAAGGACAAACATGGGTAAACATTGCAAATTTTTTTGTAATTTTTGCATTTTTACTCTTTTTGTTTTGTTTTTGAAATTCATTTCGAAAAGGATTTAGCACGAGAAAGCATGAAGAAGTCCAGGCCTCAGAATTCTCCTTGGACTACATTTTCTTTTATCGGTTGGATATCATCACCGGGCTGGTTTGATGTACCTCAACATGCCCTCAAAACTGGAATAAAACTTGTAATTTCATTGATTCTTTTGAAATGAATTACATTTATTGAATGAAAATTGCGATAATCAAAACCTAAAGGCGGAAATGAAAAACAGCACCCGAAAAAGGGGCAAATCCTAGAAAACGGTAAAAATTCCCACGCAGGGGAGTGTGCGAGAAAGTAAAGGTGTTACTCTTGTGGGCCAGCGCCCATCCCTTCTAACGGTCCTTCCTCGATGGCTCCGATAAAGACGTCGTCGAACAAGGCAATTATCCCCTCCATGGCATCATCGGGGTCTTCTGTCTTTAGAGGCGTTGGATCATCCATACCTCCCCATCCGTCAGGGACTATGTCACGAGGGTCGACATAGAAGCTCGGGGGCGCCGAATACTTTACATAATAGTCAAACTTGCCGCTCGGTTGCCCCAGAGTATCAATCGCCTCTTTTCCTTTATCAGCTTTAAGCGTGCTCTCTACGATCTCCTCATCATCGGTCGCGTCTTCGAGCGGAGGCATGTCTTCAGGCAAGGGATCAAGCTCGTCCCTCCCGGTGTTTAACGTAACAAACTCCTCGTCCCAGTTAATGATGACCTCGGAGATAGTAGAAATGATGCCAGTGTGGTCGGCATAAACGATCAGCCCAGCTTCTACCATCCTTGAGATTCTTTCTCTCATGACAGCCAAGGAAATGACCTCGTTAGCCGGGTAATAACCGGCCTTTACCAACTCACCATAGACGTCAGTGGTGTGTACTCTGACGTTCTTGATTCGACCAGCATTGAAGTTGAATATGACATTCACATTACCCGCGTGATCGGGGAGCGGGTTACTCTGAACATTCGGCTTAGCGGGTTGGAATGAGAACGCCTTCGTGTCGAGAAGATTCTGGATTTGGTGCTTGAGGGCGTAGCAGTCGTCGGTTGAATGCCCCAGCTCGCCCATGTGATAATCACATTTCTTTGACGGGTCGAAGTTGTAGAACTGCTCGGGGTTGGGCCGCTTTGGCTTAGTGGTAAGCAAGCCTTTCTTCTGAAGCACTGCCAATACTTGAGACAATGAACCGGGGAGGGGGTGAATTGCCTTTTATTGTTCCTCCTCTGAAAAGGTTGACGATCCATGTTTTGCTGCTGAGCTTCTGCTACTTGAATTGCCGGGGCAAGATTAGTATTCCGCCGGCTCGGTTGGTTATATGTCACATTCACTTCAAGTATCGGCTCCTCATCCTCCCTTGTACCAAACCTTCTGGTCGAGGAAGACGGCTCTACAAACCATCCATCCTTCAGCCCTATCTCGATCTGTTCGCCTATGGGGATGAGTTGGTTGAAGTTATCAGTCGGAATGGCCACCATTCGATTACGGTATTCGAACGGGAGAGTTTTCACGAACATCCTCTTCAGCTCACTGTCTATGGGTTCTAGGACGACCTGAGCGGCTATATTCCTCCACCTGATGGCACAGTCTTTGAAAGACTCAGTCTTCTTCATTTGAGCACGCTCGAGATCATCACGGGTAGGAGTGATGTCTGTTATGAACCGGTATTGCTTCAGGAACGCTTCACTAGCTTCCTTCCAGGTTTTGAGACTATTGATCTTTTTCATGAGGTACCAGTGCAGAGCAGGGCCGGTCAAGCTCGCTTGGAATGCATGGATCATCAGGAGCTCGTTGTCAACATACGAGGTCATTTGCACGTGGTACAACTGTAGGTGGGCTTTCGGGCACGTAGTACCATTGTATTTGTCAAAGTCCGGCATCTTGAACTTCTTCGGGATTTTGATCTGTGAGTACATGGATAGATCAATTGAGGGTGAATCCTGCGAACCTTCTAACTGCTTAACCCTCTCCTCGAGCTTGTTGACTCGTTCATCAGGTTTGGTTTTGTTGACGACTATCTGGACAGGGTCATCTTCTAACTCAGGCATATCATCATCCTCTTCGAGGTCAACACTCTTTACACCTTTATGCTTCGGGACCGATACTTCAGGGGATGCTGGAACAGGGATCGACCGAAGAGCCTTGATCTCGGCGGTCATTTGTTGCATTGCGATGGCAAGTTGCTTGATCTAGTCTTGCATACCGTCAACACGCTCCTGTAACTCAGTTTGATCGGCCATCTTAGTTTTTGACCGTGTGCGAATAGGTGATCGTGATCGGCCCGTAGTTACCTAATTTCGAAGATAAAACAGGGTAAGTATAAGTCCTCAAAACAATCGGTCCATGACTCAGTCTAATCGTCTCTTTTATTCCCATTTTCATGACATTTTTCATTATTCCATGTATTTGTGAAAATGATGACAAATTTCTTAGGAAATAATGAATTATGACAGACTTAGGAAAATAATGATAAGAGTTGAAAGTAATTTTTTTTTCAAAGCTTTATCTTTTCTTTTTCTTTCCCTTTGAAAAAATTTCAATGATTTTTACTTTCAAAAATTACGATCGACTTAGACCTATCATGGACCGACCAAATGTAAGAAACTTGAATAAATTGCGAGGTAAAGGTTCAGAAGACTTACTTCACCGGGTAAGATAATGGCAATCACATAGACACACGCATGAGATGTGAGGTTCGATTTCTACCTAGACTCTGGCTTGCAAAATGGAGACGAGAGGATTACCGAGCTAAACCAGTCATGGTGGTGGTTAGGCTAGGATTCCCCTGACTCCGGCTTGGTCAAAGAGCCGACCCGGGTTGAGTGGAATACAACCGTGGTGGGTACTCAATGACACCTTGAAAGAAAATTCGGGACCGAGGAGGGCGACCCGTACCAAATGGTTTTGGTCGGGGTATCCACTGTCTCAGTACCATCCTAAGCCTATGCCGCCCAGGTCCGGCAGCGGGTAGTGTGTGCGGTGTAGTGAAAATGTAAGGCATGCACAACAGGTTATATCAAACAGCGCTTCGTGCATAATTTAAACCATACATTCAACCACCTCCCTGCAAAACAAGGGTTAACAATCACGCCTCCCCTTATACCTCCCATACTGCAAGAACATTTAACACCTTAAAATGTTAGGGACGTACCTGGGATCCTCGCTGCCAAACAAAAATATTTTTGAAATAAAAATTGGCCTAAGTCCACTAAGAGTTTTAACTCAAGTCCCCAGCGGAGTCGCCAAGCTGTCGCGACCCTTTAAAAATTTTATCGATTTTTCTCGGGCTAATGGATTATTAAGATTGAACTTAACCCGGGCCCTCCCAAGCCCTACCAATTCGCAACTTAGGGTTTAAGTTTTTAACATGCAAATGTTTTCATGCTTGGAGTCGCCACTAATCATTTTGTGGTAGGTTGATTAGAAACCTAAATAAAACATAGGGAGATATGTTTTATTCCTACGAACCAGAGATTCTAAGCCCGGGGACTTGATTACGCTAGATCTAGTCTAACGCCCTTTCGGTACCTTTTTCATTTCAAAAATGTTTTGGCAGGCAGTTTTGATCCATTTTAGCTTAATTACTAACATGTGAGGTGTTCATACGGGTGCGCAAACCACCAATTTAACACCCAGAAATCAAAACAGTAAATAAATTGCAAGCTTAGGAGAACAACTTACCTCGAATCCAGCAAGCATCTGCATTGTTAGCGAAAAATCATACAGACAATCCTAATATGATTTCTAGTTAACAAAGCAACTCATTCAATTTCCTTTTTTGGATTTTCACTTTATTTAAAATAAAATCTAATCTATGTGCAATGACGTACAAATATGACATGCGAAATAATGCAACCTAACATGCAAACTACATGACACACGACGACATGACCTAATTCTAATGACGCGCAATGACATATTTTTGGTATTTTTCTTTATGAAATTCGGAATAAAAACATGCCTATATTATCATGCAAGCTAATGACTTCTATTTTTTGATATTTTTTATTAAAATTCGGAATGATAAAAATACCTAAAATAACATGCAATCTACGATGACTTATTCTATCCTAACATGTTTTCTTTTTGAAATTTTTGGTAAAATTCGAAATTATAAATTACTTAAATTAAAATGCAATCTATCCTAGTAAAATATGAAACAATTCACCATTTTTTTCGGGTTTTTTTATGAAAATTCGGAATAATAAAAAAACGTGAATAATCCATTAGAATTAAAACAATACTTAATTTAAACTAGGAAACATGCCACCTTAGGTCCTAATTTAAATTAAATATTCATCTCATCCTTCGGGATATATTCAAAATCTAAACATGTAAAAATCCTAACAAAACAGAAATTTTTTTTGGGTTTTCTTTTTATTTGAAAAGGAAAACAATTTAAACAAGGATAACAATCGAACTCAAATTATCCACGCGATCCGCCAAATTTGTTTCAAACTCGGATTAGGCACAAAAATCAAATTATCGGTCATATCTATGGGGTTATAGATATTAACGGATAACCGATCATTCAAATTTGGAAAGCAAATTAAAATCATTATCGTATTCAAGTGGTTATGAACGGGATAATGATTTTCCGTACCGCCGCATATCGGACTTTAGGGTTAAAGTCAGATAGTCGTCCAGATACGTTGCTTAAATTAGGAAAATTTCCCAATTTTGAATATTCTGAAAATATTGCGGATATCTAGCACATTATCCAAATATATCAAGACATCATTTAGATATTCACACAATATTCCAAACGGTTCAAAATAGGAAATTAAATATTCATGGTATATCTACTCACCTAATTTGAAAAATTTCCAAATTTGGACTTGGATCGGGACGACGACGAACGGCGACGGGGCGACGAGGCAACGGCTCGCCGACGGGGCTCACGGCAAGGCGGCAAAGGGCGTGGACAGCGGCAACAAGGCTGTCCGGCGGCTGTTCGGTGGGTGTTTTCCGTATCTCTCGACGAACGATGGCTTGGATGTTCAACCAGCTATGGTGGCTAGTCGTTGCTCGAATTGTTGCGGCTGTTGAGAACTCCTCGAGCGATCTGGACGCGATGGGAAGCTACTGGACGTGGTCTGCAATTCACACGAGACTATTGACTTCGCTAGTCAACATATAAACAATCTGGACTCCTTGGTGGTTGCTGTGGCTTAGGCATGAAGAAGCAGCGGCAACGGCAACAGCTTCACGGCTCAGAGTAGGAAAGGCAGCAGCAGCTTGTCAACGTATTGGTCAACACAACCAAGCATAGTTGACGTCAAGGGCAGCAACGAAATTGGAACAAGCAATAGCTGCATGGGATTATCATTGAGGAAGCAACGGCAACAGAGGTAGTCGTTCGGGGGCTGTTCTCCTTTTGCGTTTTTTTTTCTTTTGTGGTCTCCTCTTCTTCTCCTCCCTTCTTTTCTCTTTGATCAGACCCCTCTCTTTTATTGCGTGAAGTCAGAACGTGGAAAGCTTTTGCTCTCCACGTTGACTCACGTATTCCCTCTCTTCTTCGTGTGATCCTCTCGGTGATGGCTGAGCGTGAAGAATCAAGGTCGTGGGCACCAGGTCAGCGAACAGTAAGAAGTCTTCTCGGTTGACCGTGCAAGGGCTGGTGCAGCGAAGGTTGTGATGAAAGGGATCAGCTGGGACTTCGTTGGCGTCAGGCTGAAGAGAAAAAACGTGCATGTGCCTGAAGAAGCAGTGACCAGCGGCGACGGAATGGAGTTTGTCGGTCTGGGAACAGCAACACAGCAGCGACGGCGTCGATGTGGAGGGCGCGGTGAGCGCAGACAGGCGGCGGCGCTCGGCAAGGGGGCACGGCGGAGGTGTTGCGCCGGCCTCTTCCCCCCCTCTCTCTCACTTGTTTTCTCAAAAATTTCAGATCTCAATTATGTCCCCCCCTATAATTTGACCTAATATTATGTATATATAGACTAATCTAGGTCAAATTAAATGGGCTTAATTAACCTAATGGGCTTAGACTTGGGCTTAGGGCTTAATTCAATTTAAATGGGCTGCATTAACTTGGGCTAAGCCCAAATTAAAACAACCAAGCCCACGTGACGTGAAATTCCCGGCCCTAGCATCCCGAGCGAGCCGAGTCTCGTTCGATAAAATTTAAGTTCGATTGCCATCGCTAATTTGATGCAAATGCAATTAAACTAAAATGAACCTAAACTATATATTATGCAATTTAAATATTTTTGTTTAGGGGTTAAGAATTAATCCCTAATTTTTCTATGCAAATTACGACTAAATGAATGTCGGTAAAATTTAGGTGTCAACAGCTGCCCCTCTTTGAGGGTGAGCTCGCAGAGGTTGCATTCAAAGACTAAATGATACCTAAATTTCAACCATGCAAATGCAATGAATAATATTTTTGTCGGGATTGTGAGTCCCATTTTCAAATGCAATAAGAAATGATGCATGCTGACATAACAGGAAAACATACCTGGAATTACTTACCTGACAGAAGTGAGATAATGCAATCCGAGGCATGACTCTGACTTTTGAGTGTTGTTTAGCAAATGTCTGGGCCCTGTCCCATAGGTTTTGCCTGATACACTGTTGATGAATTTTGGTGATCTGCAATTAAGTTAAAACACCTGAAGAAAGCTCAACGTATCCAACCATCACCTGGATTCGTGAGATAAAAAAGTGTAAAAACGTTCCGACCTTTACAAATTACCCATATATCTCCATGGGTATTTGTAAAGGTTTAGCCGCTGCGCCTATGACCTTAACTCATAGACACGTCACGGGGGAACTAAGAGGATATTCCGACCTTTACATATATCTGCTCATATGCAAAGATTTGGCCGCTTCACTTATATCTGCTCATAAGTGAACTGCGGGGGAACACCTGGGGGTTGAAAGAATATTCCGATCTTTACATATACCGTTTATATGCAAAGATTTGGCCGCCATGCCTATATCTGCTCATAGACATGTAACGGGGGAATATTTGGGATAAGGAGAGTATTCCGATCTTTACATATACCGTTTATATGCAAAGATTTGGCCGCCATGCCTATATCTGCTCATAGACATGTAACGGGGGAATATTCGGGATAAGGAGAGTATTCCGATCTTTACATATACCGTTTATATGCAAAGATTTGGCCGCCATGCCTATATCTGCTCATAGACATGCAACGGGGGAATATCTCGAGATAAGGAGAGTATTCCGATCTTTACATATACCGTTTATATGCAAAGATTTGGCCGCCATGCCTATATCTGCTCATAGACATGCAACGGGGGAATATCTCGAGATTAAAGAAGCATTCCGACCTTTACATATACCGTTCATATGCAAAGATTTGGCCGCTTCACCTATATCTGCTCATAGGTGGGTAGCGGGGGAATCTCCTGGAGATTGTAACAATCTGATTTTGGTGAACAGTGGGACTAGCCCGAATGTTCGAGGGTTCCTTGACAAAGTACCTGGATCTCATCAGAGGTACCTGAAAAGGCTTGATCAATAGACACCTGCACATCATTAAAGGCATCTAGAGATCGCAACGAAAATGATCGAGTTTGGGACCTGACGATTGCTCGTACAGGTTAGGGATGTAGAGACATACTTACCTGGTGATATCTCTGACTCTCGAGGGTGTGTCTCTTGCTAGACACAGTCTTAAGCAACACGTAATATGCATTCGCACTATCAAGAACACATAAACACATGCACTATGAATTCAACTTTTTCATGCACGATGATTTTGTCAAATCGGCATTAGAAACTCCGTTGGGGAAAAATTATGACAAGACAATCCGAACTCACCAACGGGTGTCTTGAAAATGTCGAATGAGGGACCTTCAGTCTGAAAGGGCTTTTCTCTCATTCTCACCGAAAAGACTGATTTACGAGGATCTCTCCATCTCACTATCATCATGTCGACAAGGGTCTGAGTATTCTCGCAAGCGGTACGACCTTACCAATCCAAGAGGTCTTTACTGGGGACTATACCATGGGCTTGGTCAATGGCTTAGCAAAGGGGACTCTTTGAGTCGAGGCCATTGAGTCGAGGCCATTGAAAGAAAATAATCCGTGACTGTCTCCGGGTTTACAAGTCAAGAACCCTGCAAAATGAGACAGAAATAGACCTGCTCGCACTTCTTCGAGCTAAGCTTATAAACATTTGAAATTCTACGTTAGTTCAAGTGCCCTAATCTGAAGAGACTTTGCAAGGGATGTAACGTAGGCTAGGCTCATGGGTTGAGAAATGAATGGATCATTAGGCTCAAAATGTATATGATTGGGGTGAATAAGTTGGTGATCATCTTGGCATTGTCGCCGGTCTTCTTCTTCACCAAAGATTATCTTCTCAGTCCATTGGCTTCGAGAGTTCATCACTTGATTTCTCTAAGACTTGTCTACTGGGGATTTTGACATGCCGTGTCTTGACACATTTTTTCTTGGGCATTGGCCTTGCTTTTACCAGGCACACTGCTTTTCTTGCCCCTTTTCCTCTTTTCTTCCTCTTTTTCTTTTTTTTTTCTTCCCCTTTTTTTTGAATGGACATTGACATACAATGTAAATAGTGGCTAGCTAATCTGCCTGATTGACTCGCTGTTTGAACTCGGAAACTTCTTGCTTTCAATCAATGCTCTGGATATGCTGCTTGAACAATGATGACTTCTTGCCTTGCCCCAGTGTAGGGGATGATCACCAACTGGGTTTATATGAAACGAATTTGCAGGCTCAATTGGGCTTAGCAAAGGGTAAAGTGTGTATAGGATAAAGAAAGAAATGCTCTTCGTCATCCTAAGGCACTTGAACTTTCGCATGAATTCATCTGAAAAAGCAACACTCGAAGATTGATGCAAGTGAGAGCAAGAAAATTTCTATTCATTTTTCACCTTATGTTACTGACTTATTCCAGTTTGCCCCAATATGGGGTGGTTCTTGACAGGGGTAATTTGAACAAATATCTCCAAACATTTAGGCTCAAAGAGGTTGAACAATGGATAACCTGTAGTGTTTTAAGGTAGAGAAATGAAATGCCTCTTGTCATTTCGGTCGCCGTACCTTTTGCGAGAAAACTCTTTATCTTGCGGACATGGAATTTTTCCACTCAACTCGCTGGGGATTTTTCCACTTTTTCTATTCAACTCACTGGGGATTAATAAATGGGACAGTGTGTAGGATAAGGTTTACCTTTCATCATCCCGATGTACCTCATTCGACACATCCAATTCATTTCACATGAGTTATTGAATTGTCTAAACAGATTTCCCCTTTGAAATCGATGATGCAAATTGACGAAATAACCATGCAGAAATTAAAGTCAATGGACACATTTCATCTTGAAATTGATTGAAATCATTTATTCATCACCGAAATGTTTGCAATTCAGAGGTATAAAACCAGATACTGAAAAACTTTTGCTGCAAAATGTGAGATTTTATCAAGGAAAATACATCTTCACAGCATCAGAATTAACAGGGGTGGAGAACTCACAACCATCCATTTCTGCGAGAATCAGGGCACCCCCGGGAAGGGTTGCCCCTATCTTTACCTCTTTGGTTTCTGGAATGACTCAGATTGACGGTGATAGTTTGGTCTGCCGTCAGGACTTTGGGTTTTTCATACAGCTCTAGATCACGCTGAATATCAGAGGAATCATTGAGTTCGCCAGCATCATCAGGATCAGGCTCGACGGTGCATAATTCGTCGATTTGGACCGTTCCCATACCCTCACGAGTCACAAGATTGCCCCTGAAACATAAAGTAGGGGATTCAGAAGGACAAACATGGGTAAACATTGCAAATTTTTTTGTAATTTTTGCATTTTTACTCTTTTTGTTTTGTTTTTGAAATTCATTTCGAAAAGGATTTAGCACGAGAAAGCATGAAGAAGTCCAGGCCTCAGAATTCTCCTTGGACTACATTTTCTTTTATCGGTTGGATATCATCACCGGGCTGGTTTGATGTACCTCAACATGCCCTCAAAACTGGAATAAAACTTGTAATTTCATTGATTCTTTTGAAATGAATTACATTTATTGAATGAAAATTGCGATAATCAAAACCTAAAGGCGGAAATGAAAAACAGCACCCGAAAAAGGGGCAAATCCTAGAAAACGGTAAAAATTCCCACGCAGGGGAGTGTGCGAGAAAGTAAAGGTGTTACTCTTGTGGGCCAGCGCCCATCCCTTCTAACGGTCCTTCCTCGATGGCTCCGATAAAGACGTCGTCGAACAAGGCAATTATCCCCTCCATGGCATCATCGGGGTCTTCTGTCTTTAGAGGCGTTGGATCATCCATACCTCCCCATCCGTCAGGGACTATGTCACGAGGGTCGACATAGAAGCTCGGGGGCGCCGAATACTTTACATAATAGTCAAACTTGCCGCTCGGTTGCCCCAGAGTATCAATCGCCTCTTTTCCTTTATCAGCTTTAAGCGTGCTCTCTACGATCTCCTCATCATCGGTCGCGTCTTCGAGCGGAGGCATGTCTTCAGGCAAGGGATCAAGCTCGTCCCTCCCGGTGTTTAACGTAACAAACTCCTCGTCCCAGTTAATGATGACCTCGGAGATAGTAGAAATGATGCCAGTGTGGTCGGCATAAACGATCAGCCCAGCTTCTACCATCCTTGAGATTCTTTCTCTCATGACAGCCAAGGAAATGACCTCGTTAGCCGGGTAATAACCGGCCTTTACCAACTCACCATAGACGTCAGTGGTGTGTACTCTGACGTTCTTGATTCGACCAGCATTGAAGTTGAATATGACATTCACATTACCCGCGTGATCGGGGAGCGGGTTACTCTGAACATTCGGCTTAGCGGGTTGGAATGAGAACGCCTTCGTGTCGAGAAGATTCTGGATTTGGTGCTTGAGGGCGTAGCAGTCGTCGGTTGAATGCCCCAGCTCGCCCATGTGATAATCACATTTCTTTGACGGGTCGAAGTTGTAGAACTGCTCGGGGTTGGGCCGCTTTGGCTTAGTGGTAAGCAAGCCTTTCTTCTGAAGCACTGCCAATACTTGAGACAATGAACCGGGGAGGGGGTGAATTGCCTTTTATTGTTCCTCCTCTGAAAAGGTTGACGATCCATGTTTTGCTGCTGAGCTTCTGCTACTTGAATTGCCGGGGCAAGATTAGTATTCCGCCGGCTCGGTTGGTTATACGTCACATTCACTTCAGGTATCGGCTCCTCCTCCTTCCTTGTACCAAACCTTCTGGTCGAGGAAGACGGCTCTACAAACCATCCATCCTTCAGCCCTATCTCGATCTGTTCGCCTATGGGGATGAGTTGGTTGAAGTTATCAGTCGGAATGGCCACCATTCGATTACGGTATTCGAACGGGAGAGTTTTCACGAACATCCTCTTCAGCTCACTGTCTATGGGTTCTAGGACGACCTGAGCGGCTATATTCCTCCACCTGATGGCATAGTCTTTGAAAGACTCAGTCTTCTTCATTTGAGCACGCTCGAGATCATCACGGGTAGGAGTGATGTCTGTTATGAACCGGTATTGCTTCAGGAACGCTTCACTAGCTTCCTTCCAGGTTTTGAGACTATTGATCTTTTTCATGAGGTACCAGTGCAGAGCAGGGCCGGTCAAGCTCGCTTGGAATGCATGGATCATCAGGAGCTCGTTGTCAACATACGAGGTCATTTGCACGTGGTACAACTGTAGGTGGGCTTTCGGGCACGTAGTACCATTGTATTTGTCAAAGTCCGGCATCTTGAACTTCTTCGGGATTTTGATCTGTGAGTACATGGATAGATCAATTGAGGGTGAATCCTGCGAACCTTCTAACTGCTTAACCCTCTCCTCGAGCTTGTTGACTCGTTCATCAGGTTTGGTTTTGTTGACGACTATCTGGACAGGGTCATCTTCTAACTCAGGCATATCATCATCCTCTTCGAGGTCAACACTCTTTACACCTTTATGCTTCGGGACCGATACTTCAGGGGATGCTGGAACAGGGATCGACCGAAGAGCCTTGATCTCGGCGGTCATTTGTTGCATTGCGATGGCAAGTTGCTTGATCTAGTCTTGCATACCGTCAACACGCTCCTGTAACTCAGTTTGATCGGCCATCTTAGTTTTTGACCGTGTGCGAATAGGTGATCGTGATCGGCCCGTAGTTACCTAATTTCGAAGATAAAACAGGGTAAGTATAAGTCCTCAAAACAATCGGTCCATGACTCAGTCTAATCGTCTCTTTTATTCCCATTTTCATGACATTTTTCATTATTCCATGTATTTGTGAAAATGATGACAAATTTCTTAGGAAATAATGAATTATGACAGACTTAGGAAAATAATGATAAGAGTTGAAAGTAATTTTTTTTTCAAAGCTTTATCTTTTCTTTTTCTTTCCCTTTGAAAAAATTTCAATGATTTTTACTTTCAAAAATTACGATCGACTTAGACCTATCATGGACCGACCAAATGTAAGAAACTTGAATAAATTGCGAGGTAAAGGTTCAGAAGACTTACTTCACCGGGTAAGATAATGGCAATCACATAGACACACGCATGAGATGTGAGGTTCGATTTCTACCTAGACTCTGGCTTGCAAAATGGAGACGAGAGGATTACCGAGCTAAACCAGTCATGGTGGTGGTTAGGCTAGGATTCCCCTGACTCCGGCTTGGTCAAAGAGCCGACCCGGGTTGAGTGGAATACAACCGTGGTGGGTACTCAATGACACCTTGAAAGAAAATTCGGGACCGAGGAGGGCGACCCGTACCAAATGGTTTTGGTCGGGGTATCCACTGTCTCAGTACCATCCTAAGCCTATGCCGCCCAGGTCCGGCAGCGGGTAGTGTGTGCGGTGTAGTGAAAATGTAAGGCATGCACAACAGGTTATATCAAACAGCGCTTCGTGCATAATTTAAACCATACATTCAACCACCTCCCTGCAAAACAAGGGTTAACAATCACGCCTCCCCTTATACCTCCCATACTGCAAGAACATTTAACACCTTAAAATGTTAGGGACGTACCTGGGATCCTCGCTGCCAAACAAAAATATTTTTGAAATAAAAATTGGCCTAAGTCCACTAAGAGTTTTAACTCAAGTCCCCAGCGGAGTCGCCAAGCTGTCGCGACCCTTTAAAAATTTTATCGATTTTTCTCGGGCTAATGGATTATTAAGATTGAACTTAACCCGGGCCCTCCCAAGCCCTACCAATTCGCAACTTAGGGTTTAAGTTTTTAACATGCAAATGTTTTCATGCTTGGAGTCGCCACTAATCATTTTGTGGTAGGTTGATTAGAAACCTAAATAAAACATAGGGAGATATGTTTTATTCCTACGAACCAGAGATTCTAAGCCCGGGGACTTGATTACGCTAGATCTAGTCTAACGCCCTTTCGGTACCTTTTTCATTTCAAAAATGTTTTGGCAGGCAGTTTTGATCCATTTTAGCTTAATTACTAACATGTGAGGTGTTCATACGGGTGCGCAAACCACCAATTTAACACCCAGAAATCAAAACAGTAAATAAATTGCAAGCTTAGGAGAACAACTTACCTCGAATCCAGCAAGCATCTGCATTGTTAGCGAAAAATCATACAGACAATCCTAATATGATTTCTAGTTAACAAAGCAACTCATTCAATTTCCTTTTTTGGATTTTCACTTTATTTAAAATAAAATCTAATCTATGTGCAATGACGTACAAATATGACATGCGAAATAATGCAACCTAACATGCAAACTACATGACACACGACGACATGACCTAATTCTAATGACGCGCAATGACATATTTTTGGTATTTTTCTTTATGAAATTCGGAATAAAAACATGCCTATATTATCATGCAAGCTAATGACTTCTATTTTTTGATATTTTTTATTAAAATTCGGAATGATAAAAATACCTAAAATAACATGCAATCTACGATGACTTATTCTATCCTAACATGTTTTCTTTTTGAAATTTTTGGTAAAATTCGAAATTATAAATTACTTAAATTAAAATGCAATCTATCCTAGTAAAATATGAAACAATTCACCATTTTTTTCGGGTTTTTTTATGAAAATTCGGAATAATAAAAAAACGTGAATAATCCATTAGAATTAAAACAATACTTAATTTAAACTAGGAAACATGCCACCTTAGGTCCTAATTTAAATTAAATATTCATCTCATCCTTCGGGATATATTCAAAATCTAAACATGTAAAAATCCTAACAAAACAGAAATTTTTTTTGGGTTTTCTTTTTATTTGAAAAGGAAAACAATTTAAACAAGGATAACAATCGAACTCAAATTATCCACGCGATCCGCCAAATTTGTTTCAAACTCGGATTAGGCACAAAAATCAAATTATCGGTCATATCTATGGGGTTATAGATATTAACGGATAACCGATCATTCAAATTTGGAAAGCAAATTAAAATCATTATCGTATTCAAGTGGTTATGAACGGGATAATGATTTTCCGTACCGCCGCATATCGGACTTTAGGGTTAAAGTCAGATAGTCGTCCAGATACGTTGCTTAAATTAGGAAAATTTCCCAATTTTGAATATTCTGAAAATATTGCGGATATCTAGCACATTATCCAAATATATCAAGACATCATTTAGATATTCACACAATATTCCAAACGGTTCAAAATAGGAAATTAAATATTCATGGTATATCTACTCACCTAATTTGAAAAATTTCCAAATTTGGACTTGGATCGGGACGACGACGAACGGCGACGGGGCGACGAGGCAACGGCTCGCCGACGGGGCTCACGGCAAGGCGGCAAAGGGCGTGGACAGCGGCAACAAGGCTGTCCGGCGGCTGTTCGGTGGGTGTTTTCCGTATCTCTCGACGAACGATGGCTTGGATGTTCAACCAGCTATGGTGGCTAGTCGTTGCTCGAATTGTTGCGGCTGTTGAGAACTCCTCGAGCGATCTGGACGCGATGGGAAGCTACTGGACGTGGTCTGCAATTCACACGAGACTATTGACTTCGCTAGTCAACATATAAACAATCTGGACTCCTTGGTGGTTGCTGTGGCTTAGGCATGAAGAAGCAGCGGCAACGGCAACAGCTTCACGGCTCAGAGTAGGAAAGGCAGCAGCAGCTTGTCAACGTATTGGTCAACACAACCAAGCATAGTTGACGTCAAGGGCAGCAACGAAATTGGAACAAGCAATAGCTGCATGGGATTATCATTGAGGAAGCAACGGCAACAGAGGTAGTCGTTCGGGGGCTGTTCTCCTTTTGCGTTTTTTTTTCTTTTGTGGTCTCCTCTTCTTCTCCTCCCTTCTTTTCTCTTTGATCAGACCCCTCTCTTTTATTGCGTGAAGTCAGAACGTGGAAAGATTTTGCTCTCCACGTTGACTCACGTATTCCCTCTCTTCTTCGTGTGATCCTCTCGGTGATGGCTGAGCGTGAAGAATCAAGGTCGTGGGCACCAGGTCAGCGAACAGTAAGAAGTCTTCTCGGTTGACCGTGCAAGGGCTGGTGCAGCGAAGGTTGTGATGAAAGGGATCAGCTGGGACTTCGTTGGCGTCAGGCTGAAGAGAAAAAACGTGCATGTGCCTGAAGAAGCAGTGACCAGCGGCGACGGAATGGAGTTTGTCGGTCTGGGAACAGCAACACAGCAGCGACGGCGTCGATGTGGAGGGCGCGGTGAGCGCAGACAGGCGGCGGCGCTCGGCAAGGGGGCACGGCGGAGGTGTTGCGCCGGCCTCTTCCCCCCCTCTCTCTCACTTGTTTTCTCAAAAATTTCAGATCTCAATTATGTCCCCCCCTATAATTTGACCTAATATTATGTATATATAGACTAATCTAGGTCAAATTAAATGGGCTTAATTAACCTAATGGGCTTAGACTTGGGCTTAGGGCTTAATTCAATTTAAATGGGCTGCATTAACTTGGGCTAAGCCCAAATTAAAACAACCAAGCCCACGTGACGTGAAATTCCCGGCCCTAGCATCCCGAGCGAGCCGAGTCTCGTTCGATAAAATTTAAGTTCGATTGCCATCGCTAATTTGATGCAAATGCAATTAAACTAAAATGAACCTAAACTATATATTATGCAATTTAAATATTTTTGTTTAGGGGTTAAGAATTAATCCCTAATTTTTCTATGCAAATTACGACTAAATGAATGTCGGTAAAATTTAGGTGTCAACAGCTGCCCCTCTTTGAGGGTGAGCTCGCAGAGGTTGCATTCAAAGACTAAATGATACCTAAATTTCAACCATGCAAATGCAATGAATAATATTTTTGTCGGGATTGTGAGTCCCATTTTCAAATGCAATAAGAAATGATGCATGCTGACATAACAGGAAAACATACCTGGAATTACTTACCTGACAGAAGTGAGATAATGCAATCCGAGGCATGACTCTGACTTTTGAGTGTTGTTTAGCAAATGTCTGGGCCCTGTCCCATAGGTTTTGCCTGATACACTGTTGATGAATTTTGGTGATCTGCAATTAAGTTAAAACACCTGAAGAAAGCTCAACGTATCCAACCATCACCTGGATTCGTGAGATAAAAAAGTGTAAAAACGTTCCGACCTTTACAAATTACCCATATATCTCCATGGGTATTTGTAAAGGTTTAGCCGCTGCGCCTATGACCTTAACTCATAGACACGTCACGGGGGAACTAAGAGGATATTCCGACCTTTACATATATCTGCTCATATGCAAAGATTTGGCCGCTTCACTTATATCTGCTCATAAGTGAACTGCGGGGGAACACCTGGGGGTTGAAAGAATATTCCGATCTTTACATATACCGTTTATATGCAAAGATTTGGCCGCCATGCCTATATCTGCTCATAGACATGTAACGGGGGAATATTTGGGATAAGGAGAGTATTCCGATCTTTACATATACCGTTTATATGCAAAGATTCGGCCGCCATGCCTATATCTGCTCATAGACACGTAACGGGGGAATATTCGGGATAAGGAGAGTATTCCGATCTTTACATATACCGTTTATATGCAAAGATTTGGCCGCCATGCCTATATCTGCTCATAGACATGCAACGGGGGAATATCTCGAGATAAGGAGAGTATTCCGATCTTTACATATACCGTTTATATGCAAAGATTTGGCCGCCATGCCTATATCTGCTCATAGACATGCAACGGGGGAATATCTCGAGATTAAAGAAGCATTCCGACCTTTACATATACCGTTCATATGCAAAGATTTGGCCGCTTCACCTATATCTGCTCATAGGTGGGTAGCGGGGGAATCTCCTGGAGATTGTAACAATCTGATTTTGGTGAACAGTGGGACTAGCCCGAATGTTCGAGGGTTCCTTGACAAAGTACCTGGATCTCATCAGAGGTACCTGAAAAGGCTTGATCAATAGACACCTGCACATCATTAAAGGCATCTAGAGATCGCAACGAAAATGATCGAGTTTGGGACCTGACGATTGCTCGTACAGGTTAGGGATGTAGAGACATACTTACCTGGTGATATCTCTGACTCTCGAGGGTGTGTCTCTTGCTAGACACAGTCTTAAGCAACACGTAATATGCATTCGCACTATCATAAACACATGCACTATGAATTCAACTTTTTCATGCACGATGATTTTGTCAAATCGGCATTAGAAACTCCGTTGGGGAAAAATTATGACAAGACAATCCGAACTCACCAACGGGTGTCTTGAAAATGTCGAATGAGGGACCTTCAGTCTGAAAGGGCTTTTCTCTCATTCTCACCGAAAAGACTGATTTACGAGGATCTCTCCATCTCACTATCATCATGTCGACAAGGGTCTGAGTATTCTCGCAAGCGGTACGACCTTACCAATCCAAGAGGTCTTTACTGGGGACTATACCATGGGCTTGGTCAATGGCTTAGCAAAGGGGACTCTTTGAGTCGAGGCCATTGAGTCGAGGCCATTGAAAGAAAATAATCCGTGACTGTCTCCGGGTTTACAAGTCAAGAACCCTGCAAAATGAGACAGAAATAGACCTGCTCGCACTTCTTCGAGCTAAGCTTATAAACATTTGAAATTCTACGTTAGTTCAAGTGCCCTAATCTGAAGAGACTTTGCAAGGGATGTAACGTAGGCTAGGCTCATGGGTTGAGAAATGAATGGATCATTAGGCTCAAAATGTATATGATTGGGGTGAATAAGTTGGTGATCATCTTGGCATTGTCGCCGGTCTTCTTCTTCACCAAAGATTATCTTCTCAGTCCATTGGCTTCGAGAGTTCATCACTTGATTTCTCTAAGACTTGTCTACTGGGGATTTTGACATGCTGTGTCTTGACACATTTTTTCTTGGGCATTGGCCTTGCTTTTACCAGGCACACTGCTTTTCTTGCCCCTTTTCCTCTTTTCTTCCTCTTTTTCTTTTTTTTTTCTTCCCCTTTTTTTTGAATGGACATTGACATACAATGTAAATAGTGGCTAGCTAATCTGCCTGATTGACTCGCTGTTTGAACTCGGAAACTTCTTGCTTTCAATCAATGCTCTGGATATGCTGCTTGAACAATGATGACTTCTTGCCTTGCCCCAGTGTAGGGGATGATCACCAACTGGGTTTATATGAAACGAATTTGCAGGCTCAATTGGGCTTAGCAAAGGGTAAAGTGTGTATAGGATAAAGAAAGAAATGCTCTTCGTCATCCTAAGGCACTTGAACTTTCGCATGAATTCATCTGAAAAAGCAACACTCGAAGATTGATGCAAGTGAGAGCAAGAAAATTTCTATTCATTTTTCACCTTATGTTACTGACTTATTCCAGTTTGCCCCAATATGGGGTGGTTCTTGACAGGGGTAATTTGAACAAATATCTCCAAACATTTAGGCTCAAAGAGGTTGAACAATGGATAACCTGTAGTGTTTTAAGGTAGAGAAATGAAATGCCTCTTGTCATTTCGGTCGCCGTACCTTTTGCGAGAAAACTCTTTATCTTGCGGACATGGAATTTTTCCACTCAACTCGCTGGGGATTTTTCCACTTTTTCTATTCAACTCACTGGGGATTAATAAATGGGACAGTGTGTAGGATAAGGTTTACCTTTCATCATCCCGATGTACCTCATTCGACACATCCAATTCATTTCACATGAGTTATTGAATTGTCTAAACAGATTTCCCCTTTGAAATCGATGATGCAAATTGACGAAATAACCATGCAGAAATTAAAGTCAATGGACACATTTCATCTTGAAATTGATTGAAATCATTTATTCATCACCGAAATGTTTGCAATTCAGAGGTATAAAACCAGATACTGAAAAACTTTTGCTGCAAAATGTGAGATTTTATCAAGGAAAATACATCTTCACAGCATCAGAATTAACAGGGGTGGAGAACTCACAACCATCCATTTCTGCGAGAATCAGGGCACCCCCGGGAAGGGTTGTCCCTATCTTTACCTCTTTGGTTTCTGGAATGACTCAGATTGACGGTGATAGTTTGGTCTGCCGTCAGGACTTTGGGTTTTTCATACAGCTCTAGATCACGCTGAATATCAGAGGAATCATTGAGTTCGCCAGCATCATCAGGATCAGGCTCGACGGTGCATAATTCGTCGATTTGGACCGTTCCCATACCCTCACGAGTCACAAGATTGCCCCTGAAACATAAAGTAGGGGATTCAGAAGGACAAACATGGGTAAACATTGCAAATTTTTTTGTAATTTTTGCATTTTTACTCTTTTTGTTTTGTTTTTGAAATTCATTTCGAAAAGGATTTAGCACGAGAAAGCATGAAGAAGTCCAGGCCTCAGAATTCTCCTTGGACTACATTTTCTTTTATCGGTTGGATATCATCACCGGGCTGGTTTGATGTACCTCAACATGCCCTCAAAACTGGAATAAAACTTGTAATTTCATTGATTCTTTTGAAATGAATTACATTTATTGAATGAAAATTGCGATAATCAAAACCTAAAGGCGGAAATGAAAAACAGCACCCGAAAAAGGGGCAAATCCTAGAAAACGGTAAAAATTCCCACGCAGGGGAGTGTGCGAGAAAGTAAAGGTGTTACTCTTGTGGGCCAGCGCCCATCCCTTCTAACGGTCCTTCCTCGATGGCTCCGATAAAGACGTCGTCGAACAAGGCAATTATCCCCTCCATGGCATCATCGGGGTCTTCTGTCTTTAGAGGCGTTGGATCATCCATACCTCCCCATCCGTCAGGGACTATGTCACGAGGGTCGACATAGAAGCTCGGGGGCGCCGAATACTTTACATAATAGTCAAACTTGCCGCTCGGTTGCCCCAGAGTATCAATCGCCTCTTTTCCTTTATCAGCTTTAAGCGTGCTCTCTACGATCTCCTCATCATCGGTCGCGTCTTCGAGCGGAGGCATGTCTTCAGGCAAGGGATCAAGCTCGTCCCTCCCGGTGTTTAACGTAACAAACTCCTCGTCCCAGTTAATGATGACCTCGGAGATAGTAGAAATGATGCCAGTGTGGTCGGCATAAACGATCAGCCCAGCTTCTACCATCCTTGAGATTCTTTCTCTCATGACAGCCAAGGAAATGACCTCGTTAGCCGGGTAATAACCGGCCTTTACCAACTCACCATAGACGTCAGTGGTGTGTACTCTGACGTTCTTGATTCGACCAGCATTGAAGTTGAATATGACATTCACATTACCCGCGTGATCGGGGAGCGGGTTACTCTGAACATTCGGCTTAGCGGGTTGGAATGAGAACGCCTTCGTGTCGAGAAGATTCTGGATTTGGTGCTTGAGGGCGTAGCAGTCGTCGGTTGAATGCCCCAGCTCGCCCATGTGATAATCACATTTCTTTGACGGGTCGAAGTTGTAGAACTGCTCGGGGTTGGGCCGCTTTGGCTTAGTGGTAAGCAAGCCTTTCTTCTGAAGCACTGCCAATACTTGAGACAATGAACCGGGGAGGGGGTGAATTGCCTTTTATTGTTCCTCCTCTGAAAAGGTTGACGATCCATGTTTTGCTGCTGAGCTTCTGCTACTTGAATTGCCGGGGCAAGATTAGTATTCCGCCGGCTCGATTGGTTATATGTCACATTCACTTCAAGTATCGGCTCCTCATCCTCCCTTGTACCAAACCTTCTGGTCGAGGAAGACGGCTCTACAAACCATCCATCCTTCAGCCCTATCTCGATCTGTTCGCCTATGGGGATGAGTTGGTTGAAGTTATCAGTCGGAATGGCCACCATTCGATTACGGTATTCGAACGGGAGAGTTTTCACGAACATCCTCTTCAGCTCACTGTCTATGGGTTCTAGGACGACCTGAGCGGCTATATTCCTCCACCTGATGGCACAGTCTTTGAAAGACTCAGTCTTCTTCATTTGAGCACGCTCGAGATCATCACGGGTAGGAGTGATGTCTGTTATGAACCGGTATTGCTTCAGGAACGCTTCACTAGCTTCCTTCCAGGTTTTGAGACTATTGATCTTTTTCATGAGGTACCAGTGCAGAGCAGGGCCGGTCAAGCTCGCTTGGAATGCATGGATCATCAGGAGCTCGTTGTCAACATACGAGGTCATTTGCACGTGGTACAACTGTAGGTGGGCTTTCGGGCACGTAGTACCATTGTATTTGTCAAAGTCCGGCATCTTGAACTTCTTCGGGATTTTGATCTGTGAGTACATGGATAGATCAATTGAGGGTGAATCCTGCGAACCTTCTAACTGCTTAACCCTCTCCTCGAGCTTGTTGACTCGTTCATCAGGTTTGGTTTTGTTGACGACTATCTGGACAGGGTCATCTTCTAACTCAGGCATATCATCATCCTCTTCGAGGTCAACACTCTTTACACCTTTATGCTTCGGGACCGATACTTCAGGGGATGCTGGAACAGGGATCGACCGAAGAGCCTTGATCTCGGCGGTCATTTGTTGCATTGCGATGGCAAGTTGCTTGATCTAGTCTTGCATACCGTCAACACGCTCCTGTAACTCAGTTTGATCGGCCATCTTAGTTTTTGACCGTGTGCGAATAGGTGATCGTGATCGGCCCGTAGTTACCTAATTTCGAAAATAAAACAGGGTAAGTATAAGTCCTCAAAACAATCGGTCCATGACTCAGTCTAATCGTCTCTTTTATTCCCATTTTCATGACATTTTTCATTATTCCATGTATTTGTGAAAATGATGATAAATTTCTTAGGAAATAATGAATTATGACAGACTTATGAAAATAATGATAAGAGTTGAAAGTAATTTTTTTTTCAAAGCTTTATCTTTTCTTTTTCTTTCCCTTTGAAAAAATTTCAATGATTTTTACTTTCAAAAATTACGATCGACTTAGACCTATCATGGACCGACCAAATGTAAGAAACTTGAATAAATTGCGAGGTAAAGGTTCAGAAGACTTACTTCACCGGGTAAGATAATGGCAATCACATAGACACACGCATGAGATGTGAGGTTCGATTTCTACCTAGACTCTGGCTTGCAAAATGGAGACGAGAGGATTACCGAGCTAAACCAGTCATGGTGGTGGTTAGGCTAGGATTCCCCTGACTCCGGCTTGGTCAAAGAGCCGACCCGGGTTGAGTGGAATACAACCGTGGTGGGTACTCAATGACACCTTGAAAGAAAATTCGGGACCGAGGAGGGCGACCCGTACCAAATGGTTTTGGTCGGGGTATCCACTGTCTCAGTACCATCCTAAGCCTATGCCGCCCAGGTCCGGCAGCGGGTAGTGTGTGCGGTGTAGTGAAAATGTAAGGCATGCACAACAGGTTATATCAAACAGCGCTTCGTGCATAATTTAAACCATACATTCAACCACCTCCCTGCAAAACAAGGGTTAACAATCACGCCTCCCCTTATACCTCCCATACTGCAAGAACATTTAACACCTTAAAATGTTAGGGACGTACCTGGGATCCTCGCTGCCAAACAAAAATATTTTTGAAATAAAAATTGGCCTAAGTCCACTAAGAGTTTTAACTCAAGTCCCCAGCGGAGTCGCCAAGCTGTCGCGACCCTTTAAAAATTTTATCGATTTTTCTCGGGCTAATGGATTATTAAGATTGAACTTAACCCGGGCCCTCCCAAGCCCTACCAATTCGTAACTTAGGGTTTAAGTTTTTAACATGCAAATGTTTTCATGCTTGGAGTCGCCACTAATCATTTTGTGGTAGGTTGATTAGAAACCTAAATAAAACATAGGGAGATATGTTTTATTCCTACGAACCAGAGATTCTAAGCCCGGGGACTTGATTACGCTAGATCTAGTCTAACGCCCTTTCGGTACCTTTTTCATTTCAAAAATGTTTTGGCAGGCAGTTTTGATCCATTTTAGCTTAATTACTAACATGTGAGGTGTTCATACGGGTGCGCAAACCACCAATTTAACACCCAGAAATCAAAACAGTAAATAAATTGCAAGCTTAGGAGAACAACTTACCTCGAATCCAGCAAGCATCTGCATTGTTAGCGAAAAATCATACAGACAATCCTAATATGATTTCTAGTTAACAAAGCAACTCATTCAATTTCCTTTTTTGGATTTTCACTTTATTTAAAATAAAATCTAATCTATGTGCAATGACGTACAAATATGACATGCGAAATAATGCAACCTAACATGCAAACTACATGACACACGACGACATGACCTAATTCTAATGACGCGCAATGACATATTTTTGGTATTTTTCTTTATGAAATTCGAAATTAAATGAAATTCGGAATAAAAACATGCCTATATTATCATGCAAGCTAATGACTTCTATTTTTTGATATTTTTTATTAAAATTCGGAATGATAAAAATACCTAAAATAACATGCAATCTACGATGACTTATTCTATCCTAACATGTTTTCTTTTTGAAATTTTTGGTAAAATTCGAAATTATAAATTACTTAAATTAAAATGCAATCTATCCTAGTAAAATATGAAACAATTCACCATTTTTTTCGGGTTTTTTTATGAAAATTCGGAATAATAAAAAAACGTGAATAATCCATTAGAATTAAAACAATACTTAATTTAAACTAGGAAACATGCCACCTTAGGTCCTAATTTAAATTAAATATTCATCTCATCCTTCGGGATATATTCAAAATCTAAACATGTAAAAATCCTAACAAAACAGAAATTTTTTTTGGGTTTTCTTTTTATTTGAAAAGGAAAACAATTTAAACAAGGATAACAATCGAACTCAAATTATCCACGCGATCCGCCAAATTTGTTTCAAACTCGGATTAGGCACAAAAATCAAATTATCGGTCATATCTATGGGGTTATAGATATTAACGGATAACCGATCATTCAAATTTGGAAAGCAAATTAAAATCATTATCGTATTCAAGTGGTTATGAACGGGATAATGATTTTCCGTACCGCCGCATATCGGACTTTAGGGTTAAAGTCAGATAGTCGTCCAGATACGTTGCTTAAATTAGGAAAATTTCCCAATTTTGAATATTCTGAAAATATTGCGGATATCTAGCACATTATCCAAATATATCAAGACATCATTTAGATATTCACACAATATTCCAAACGATTCAAAATAGGAAATTAAATATTCATGGTATATCTACTCACCTAATTTGAAAAATTTCCAAATTTGGACTTGGATCGGGACGACGACGAACGGCGACGGGGCGACGAGGCAACGGCTCGCCGACGGGGCTCTCGGCAAGGCGGCAAAGGGCGTGGACAGCGGCAACAAGGCTGTCCGGCGGCTGTTCGGTGGGTGTTTTCCGTATCTCTCGACGAACGATGGCTTGGATGTTCAACCAGCTATGGTGGCTAGTCGTTGCTCGAATTGTTGCGGCTGTTGAGAACTCCTCGAGCGATCTGGACGCGATGGGAAGCTGCTGGACGTGGTCTGCAATTCACACGAGACTATTGACTTCGCTAGTCAACATATAAACAATCTGGACTCCTTGGTGGTTGCTGTGGCTTAGGCATGAAGAAGCAGCGGCAACGGCAACAGCTTCACGGCTCAGAGTAGGAAAGGCAGCAGCAGCTTGTCAACGTATTGGTCAACACAACCAAGCATAGTTGACGTCAAGGGCAGCAACGAAATTGGAACAAGCAATAGCTGCATGGGATTATCATTGAGGAAGCAACGGCAACAGAGGTAGTCGTTCGGGGGCTGTTCTCCTTTTGCGTTTTTTTTTCTTTTGTGGTCTCCTCTTCTTCTCCTCCCTTCTTTTCTCTTTGATCAGACCCCTCTCTTTTATTGCGTGAAGTCAGAACGTGGAAAGCTTTTGCTCTCCACGTTGACTCACGTATTCCCTCTCTTCTTCGTGTGATCCTCTCGGTGATGGCTGAGCGTGAAGAATCAAGGTCGTGGGCACCAGGTCAGCGAACAGTAAGAAGTCTTCTCGGTTGATCGTGCAAGGGCTGGTGCAGCGAAGGTTGTGATGAAAGGGATCAGCTGGGACTTCGTTGGCATCAGGCTGAAGAGAAAAAACGTGCATGTGCCTGAAGAAGCAGTGACCAGCAGCGACGGAATGGAGTTTGTCGGTCTGGGAACAGCAACACAGCAGCGACGGCGTCGATGTGGAGGGCGCGGTGAGCGCAGACAGGCGGCGGCGCTCGGCAAGGGGGCACGGCGGAGGTGTTGCGCCGGCCTCTTCCCCCCCTCTCTCTCACTTGTTTTCTCAAAAATTTCAGATCTCAATTATGTCCCCCCCTATAATTTGACCTAATATTATGTATATATAGACTAATCTAGGTCAAATTAAATGGGCTTAATTAACCTAATGGGCTTAGACTTGGGCTTAGGGCTTAATTCAATTTAAATGGGCTGCATTAACTTGGGCTAAGCCCAAATTAAAACAACCAAGCCCACGTGACGTGAAATTCCCGGCCCTAGCATCCCGAGCGAGCCGAGTCTCGTTCGATAAAATTTAAGTTCGATTGCCATCGCTAATTTGATGCAAATGCAATTAAACTAAAATGAACCTAAACTATATATTATGCAATTTAAATATTTTTGTTTAGGGGTTAAGAATTAATCCCTAATTTTTCTATGCAAATTACGACTAAATGAATGTCGGTAAAATTTAGGTGTCAACACTTTTAGTCAAAATAAGCAAGAAAATCAAGAAAAATAGTAAATGGAATCAAAAAATTTCATAAAAATAGTCATTAATTTTATTTTAAATCCAATTTCATAAATACACTGTCAATTTTAGAAAATCTCAATTGGGTATATGCTTTTTTTCCCAAAATTGGGCAAAATTAAACCCGAATTGAACAAAAAATGAAATTAAATTTTTTATAAACATTTTTAAGTCATAGTGTCTTCACAACAATTGATTCTGTGACCTTCAAATTGCACAATGGTCAGTCCAATTGCACAATTCGACTTAAAAATAAAAAAAATCCCCAAAATTTGATTGAAAATTAAGAATTTTGAATCCAAATCGGGAATCGTACCCAATATGAAATTGTTGAAATATGAGACTATCATTTCTAGGGATAATCAGACCTGAGTAATTCAATTTTGACATCGGTTTTGCCTAATTAGGTCATTAGGAGGTCGAATTGAGAAACATCCTAATAACCCATATATGAAATTTTGAAAATCTTAGGTATAATTATAATGAAATTTGGGCCAAATTAGATGTTTGGGTTCGAAATATGATGGGAAATTCAATTTTGGGGTTGAATTTCGAAGATTGGGTGGAAATTGGACTTAATTTGCTAATTTATATAAAATCGGAACTGCCGGGTCGAACGGGTCAACTCGACTTGACCCGAACAATGCATCTTCCTTACCCGATTCACTCAAAACCTAGAAAAATCCAAAAAAAAAAACGAACTTGCGTCCGAGACTTCACCGACTTCGTGTGGGCAATTTAACATGTTTTAATTAAGTTTTTTAGCTGGATATTATCCGGTTGGCGCCGATTAACGACCCCAACTGATTGGAAGTCGGTTTCAACTGAATTTGAGTGGGAAATTGATTAACAAAAATGGAGAAAAAACTAAAGAATAGAAAGAGGAAGCTATTTGATAGATTGCCGAAGAGGGAGAAGGGAGAGAAAGAGAGAGAAACAACGCAAAAGAAAGAGAGAAAGGGTGGTAGATCCTCCCACGAGTGTTCGATACTGCCTTAGAAGGCAGAGCGCGGGCGAATCGTGCGATTGATCAAGATCTCCCCTTACTATTCTAGTCAAAAAATTTGACCGAAAACACCTAAAATTGAGCCTCGTTTGGCCAGCATAGACTTGTTCCGGCGAATCCAAGGTCACCAGGGTGAAGACCACGTGTCAGGGAATGACCTTTGGGGCTCCGATCAGTTCAATAATTTTGTTTGATCGTCGAACGAACCAGGTAAAAATCATTCATAATCAGTTTTCTCAAAAATTTTCCAAATTTTGGTTTTGGTCTCAATGTACATGTTTGAGTGATTTTATTGACAAATCTTTGTATTTTGATGTTCATTATTAGCTTCTAATCATTTTTTTATGTGGTTTGATTGCATTTTGGATGTTAAAAAACGCACAATCTAAATCGGCCATTTCTGAAAAAAAAACTTTGTTGTGAGCTCTGATGACCTCGCCGGAACATTGCCATGGCTGTAGAGCCATTCAAGTTATTCTCTCCGAACCTTGTTTGTTGATTTATTAGTCATTAGAATCGTGTTAGATGGCTAGGATGATTAGAATAAGGATTTAAAGCTTTGAAAAGCTTGGTTTGGTCAGTTGTGACTTAGGGTTTTTTATTGGGTTTTTCGCCGGCCGGTGAATGACCGCCGGTGTCCCGAGTAGGTCAGATCAAGAATAGAACAAGCGGACTTTGCAATGAATTAATCGAAATTACAAAATACTCACTAGAAGATCGCTGGAAATTGATCCAAATGACGGCCTTGAAAGTGTTAAACTTGGAACAATGCCTACCAACTGTTTGAAGAAACGCCAAAATGAAAAAAGTTGAAACAATGCCGTTTTGGGTGCTGGGATCGCCGGAGAAGGTGACCGACGACCAACGCCGGCGACGCCCGGTTCGACCAAGCCGAACCGGGTTGAACCAGGCCGGTCCGGTTCGTTCCCCGGTAGGAAAATTCGAAAAGAAAACGAAAAAAAGTAAAAAAATAAAATAGAGAAAATCACAACAATTAGATTTTTTTTAGAAAATCAGAAATCTTATAGAAAATTCAGAAAAATCCAAAATTTTAAAAAAATTCATAAAAATTTAGAAAATTCAGAAAATAAAAATAAAACATTTGAAAATTTTGAAAAATCAATAAAAAAATTGAAAAATTAGAAAATTCATAAAAATTTCTAGAAAATCATAAAAAAAAATCAGTTCTAGGTTTAAAAATTTTTCCAAAAAAAAAATCAAAAAATTTGAAAATTTATAGAAAGGTCCAAAATCATCGTGGCCAGTCATAAAAAGTGAAATTTGAATTTTTGAAAGTGCCCAAATGACATTTTAAAAAAATTTAAAAAAAATAAAAAAATAAAAAAAATTTGAAAATCTACAGGATGATTCAAAATCATTGTGGCCAACCATAAAAAACAAACTTAAATTTTCAAAAATACCTAAGTGGCATTTTTGGAAATTTCCAAATTTAAGGATAAAACCCCTATAAAACCCTAAACCCAAAAATGCGCCATGAAATAAACAAGCTATTAGAGCTTCATTAGGGTTTTGGTGTTTTACTAGATTTTCATTTTTAGTGGCAAAATTAGAGTTGCTATGATTGATTTGTAATTATTTGTGCATTTAATTCTTGGGTGCTTAATTGTTTGTTCATGATTAGGTTAGTAAATTGACCTTAGGGATTCGCGTGACACGTTATATAAGCCATATCGTTCTTAGGTACCGAAAGGGCGCTAATAGTTTCAATTTGGGATTGTTAACGTAACCAAGTCCCTTATTTAGAATATTTAATTCGTAGGATCGTGGTACTTCTCTCGTACCTCGATTAGGTTTCTAGTCAACCTACCGTAAATGACTAGTGGCGACTCCAAGTTCAAATTTAGATCAAATAAACCTCGTTGTCACGTGAGGTGTGATTTGGGAGAGGCTCGTATAGAAAAATGCCTCCATTCTAGCATGCGAGAGCGTGGCGCAACATTATGTTATATGTGGGAAGTTCTTAAAAGTTTGTATAATTTTTTGAAGAATCAATTTTTGTACATAAATGATTATGTTAATGATAATTTCAAATTAGGATTTTTATACAATGATTGGAAACATAGTAAACTTTCGACTTTAAGACCTTTTATGAAACTATTCATTAATATGATTCATTTATGTAAATGAAGCATTTAGATAGGCTTTAATAATTCGTGCGTATGTGTTTGAAATGTTCAGATACAATGGTTTTAGCAACTAAGAACATAGTGGCTGAACTTAATAAGGGAGAAAAATTGAATGACGATAATTATGAGATTTGGAGTCTCAATATTCAATATGTGCTAGAAGAGCAAGAGGCACTCGAAGCTCTTAACCAGATTATGGAAGAATCTGAGGATGGAACAACTGCCCAACACAAAAGGGACAAAGATGCCTTTGTTGTTTGGAAAAGAAAGAACTCTCTTGTTCACATTACGTTGCTAAGCAGCATGGACAATGACATCATATGAGAGTTCAAACGTTTCAAGAACACCAAAGACATGTGGGCTGCACTGGCATTAAGATTTGGTCAAACTTCTGTGACCAAACTGAGATAACTCACTATTCGTTTTGACTCATACAAGATGTCTCATTGAAAGTCCATGAAACAACATTTAAGGCAGATGCCGAATATGATTAGTGAGCTGAAGGATGCCGGCCACATACTAACTGATGAACAGCAGGTGCAGGTAGTTATCCGCTCCTTGCCTTAAAGCTGGGAGTACATGAAGATCTATTTGACCTACAATGAGGGTATCAAGACCTTTGAGGATACTATGCGGCATCTTAAGCTGGAAGAGGATCGCCTCATGGCAGCTAAGCCAGAAACTGATATTTACTTTACTGGTTCTAGCTCGCATGAAGTTTCGAGCTCCAAGAGGAAGCACCTTGCTAGGTCAAAGAAGTGGAAAGGCAAGGGAGCAAGTCCTTCAGGGAAGAAATCGAGGCACAACCAACGGGAGAAAGGAAAGTGTCCTTTCAAGAAGAACATTTCAAGAGTGAAATGTTATAACTGTGGCAAGAAGGGTCACTTTACTCGCGACTGTGGCTAGCCAAAAAAGGTAGAAACCCTTAGTATTCATGAAAATGCTAATTATGTGTCTAGTTCAGTATTTCTAACTGAATCTAATCCTTTGTGGATTGTAGACTTGGGAGCCACAGACCATGTAGCAAAGGATAGAGAAGCTTTTATGGAGTTCTGACGAGTTCCACAAGGAACGAAGTGGACATACGTGAGGAACAATTCAAGAGTGGAGGTCAGAGGCATTGGCACCTGTCAACTACTTATGCGCGGTGGACGCACATTGTTCCTACATGATGTGCTATTTGCTCCAGAGATTCGTTGGAACTTAGTTTCGATGTTGATTTTAGTTAGACTTGGTTTTAATGTAAACTTCCATAATAATGGTATAGACTTGTCTTTAAGTACAGGTTATTATAGTTTCGAATATTTTTTAGATGGTTTCATTGTATTAGATGTTAATTATTGTGAAGTTAATGTTAGTTATTTCTTATTTACATCATCTTATTCTTATAAGAATGATGTGAATGTGTGGCATGCTAGACTTGGTCATATTGGCCAACAAAGAATGAATCGATTAGCTAAAGATGGCTTATTGGGCAATACTAAAAAGGTTGATTTGCCCATATGTGAGCATTGCCTAAAAGGAAAAACAACGCGGAAACCATTTGGAAGAGGAACAAGAGCTGAATTTCCTTTGCAATTAATCCATATTGACATTTGTGCTCCAATGAATGTAACAGCAAAGCACAGGTTTGTTTATTTCATCACATTCATTGATGATCATACTCGATTCAGACATGTCGATTTGATTTCTCATAAATCTGATGCTTTAAATTGCTTTAAAAGATTTATGAGCATAGTGGAAAATCAATTAGATAAAAAAAATAAAAGTATTAAGATTCAATCGAGGTCGAGAATATCTGTCTGAGCAATTTAGAAATTTATTTGTTGAAAAGGGAATAGAAAGACAACTGACTATTCCACATACTCCTCAACAAAATGGTGTTGTAGAAAGAAGAAACAGAACTTTAATGGAAATGATTAGGTCAATGATGGCACAAGCTAACTTGCCTATCACTTTTTGGGGTGATGCTTTATTGACTGTTGTCTACATACTTAACTGTGTGCCTTCTAAATTAGTTGTTTCTACTCCATATGAGTTATGGACAGGCAGAAAGCTTGATTTAAGCTTTCTAAAACTTTGGGATTGTGTTGCCTATAGTCATGAGTCTTCTCATAAGTATGGAAAATTAGGCCTAAGAAGCAAAAAGAGTATTTTTATAAGATACTCAGAGCACTCAAAATGATATGTATTCATAGGTGAGCAAGAAAGTAGAAGTATAACTGAATTTGAATAACGAGATGTCACATTCTTAGAGAATGAATTTCCTAAGAAGGGCGAAGTATGTGGAGATTACTTACTTTACGAATCTGTGGATCGTGATAGTGAAGTTAGTGGGAGCATTGTGACAAATAGAGAGTTGAATGCAACCCAGTCTCAATTGCAACCACTTAAAGAGACGACACTACTATTATCTAATTCGAGTGGAAGCACAATGGAACGTGGTGAATCATCAGGAGTACAGCATTTCATACGACAGTCAAGTCGTAATAGGATTCCCCGTCGATGTTTTGACATTGAAGGAGAAGCTTTCATGATCACCCCACAAGATGAAGATAAGCCGAAGAATGTGCACGATGCTCTAATGTGCTTTGATAATGAAAAATGGATACATGCAATGGAAGAAGAAATGGACTCAATAAGATCAAACCAAGTTTGGGAATTGGTTGACCTTCCAAAAGGACGCAAAGCCATTAGGAACAAGTAGGTTCTTAAAATAAAGCGTAAAACTGATGGCTCAATAGAGAGGTATAAGGCTCGCCTTGTAGCGAAAAGATATAATCAACAGGAAGGAGTTGACTTTGAAGAAACTTTTTCTCCTGTGGTTAGATTTATCTTTATTTGCCTTATTCTGGCAATAGTAACTAGTATGGATCTTGAATTACATCAAATTGATGTAAAGACTGCATTTCTTAATGGAGAATTAGAGGAAGAAATTTATATGGAACAACCTGTTGGTTTCATTATAAAAGGCTAGGAGCACAAAGTGTGTCGACTATTGAGGTCGATATATGGCCTTAAGCAGTCTTCGAGATAATCATATATACGTTTTCACAATGCCATAATGGCATATGATTTTGTAATGATTAGTGAAGATAATTGTGTATATATCAAAAGATCCAAAGATCGATTTATGATCTTATCATTATATGTTGATGATATACTAATTGTCGGAAGTAATATGGAATTTGTTAATACAGTCAAGAATTAGTTATCTTCCAATTTTGAGATGAAATATATGGGTGAAGCTGCATACATTCTTAGAGTTACGATTTCAAGAGATCGCTAAAAAAAATCCCTATCCCTTTCACAAGAAATGTATGTGAATAAAATCCTTGAGCGATTTTGTATGCAAGATTGTATACCAATACAAACTCCAATTGTAAAGGGCGAAGCATTAAGCGACAAAATGTATCCTAAAACTTCACAAGAAAAGGAGCAAATGGAACAAGTTCCATATGCTAGTGCTATCAGAAGCTTGATGTACGTTATGATGTGTACAAGACTTGATATTTGTTATGTAGTTGGAATGGTAAGTAGATACAAATCTAATTCAGGTCAAGCACATTGGATCGCCGTCAAAAGAATCCTGAGATATCTAAAGAGAAGTGCCAACTATGCGCTGACTTATCAAGGAAGTGATCTACTCCTTGAAGGCTATACCGATGCTGACTGGGGAGCATATTTAAAAGAATAGGAAATTTACTTCTGGATACGTGTTCTCACTAAATAATGGTGTCATATCTTGGAGAATTTAGAAATAACAGTGTGTAGCCTTATCTACGATGGAAGCCAAGTTTGTGGCTCTATCAGAAACGGCACGAGAAGCTGTTTGGCTTGGAAGATTTTTGGATCACTTAGGTGTTATTGAGAATGCTGCAAACTCAGTATTGGTCTATTGTGACAGCCAAGCAGAAATAACGTATACTAAGGATCCCAAGTACCATGGAAAGACCAAACATATAGATATCAAATATAACTATGTCAAGGACATGGTTGCACGAAAGGAAGTAAACGTGAAGTACATATCTACACAAAGGATGATAGCAGATCCTATGACGAAGTTGATTCTTAGAGAAGTTTTCCATGGTGATGTAAGATCTCTAGGACTGTGTAGAATATGATGTAATGAATATTGTAATTTTCCCTGAATGTTCACTATTAATGAAATTTGTTATTATCAATGCCTATAAGTTTGTATGACGTTTGTGAATATCGATGTTGAGTGCATTATATTGAAAAGGTATGTCGGACAAATGAGAGATTAGTCCACTCACACGGATAATCGCCTATACTCACTGTGTGATGAATAGAGATGAGACGGTTTTAAACTTGTTATTTAGGTGATGATTGAGAGCTCAAGCTTGAAGCATAAACGTCTCCTTAACATAATGTTAAGATGAGGACATATAGATTATTATGTCCAAAAGTGAAATGACCCACATATTTCACTTTACCTGTCTTTAATGCTAGATGTAAGTTCTGATAGACGCTTATGAATAGAGTAGATTTGTGAACTCAAGTTAGGCATTGAGTATGTTTAAACTATTATCTGTACGATATTGAGTGTAAAGAAATACGCTCTATGGGAAAATAAGAGAATACCGTAATACGTATTTCATATTATATATGCACGGGAAGATCGATAAAGAGTTGGCAAAAAAAATGATCTAAACTTTTAAGTCGTGTGAAACTCTTAAAGAAAATAGTTTTTCTCAATTAAAGTGCCCTTACAACTCTTACTTATTTTCAAAATTTCTATTCAATATTTGCTATCTTAGGATATTGCCAATGATCATGATAATTCGGTCTAACGGGCCATTTCTAGAAAAGCGAGTTAGACTGAAATGGAGAGGTTTAAAGAAAGAGAAAGATCAATTTAATTTGTGATGTTACATTCTATATTTGTATTCATAGGTCGACCAATTATGATTTTGAGTAAATCATAGTTGTGAATACAATATACAAGATACTAAAAGAGATCAAGAGAGATAAAAAAGGGTGACTGATTGATTTAGGAAACTGCATACTAATTCTACTCTGGATAATGCTCAATTTGGGCTGTTATATATTCCTAATAGATGTATAATAACGAGCTCTCGTAGTATGCTGATCGTACAGATTATTTGTCAATATGAACTTTACAAGGAAGAGAATTGTGTTTAGCCCATCGTGGGTGAGTGGGAGATGAAAAACATAATGGGTGGACTGCCCAAGATGAGCTAAACCCGGCTCATGAGCCACAAGGGCCCTAAGGTAGTTATTTGCCTATCATTATAAATAATAGGCACCCCTTGGAAAAATTAACGTGTTTTTTCATATGCAAAAGAACACGCTCCTTCGAACATAACGTTTTCTCTGTTTTTCCTTTGGAACAAAAACGAATACGAAAGATGATCAAAGAACTCTCAAGCGCAAAGTGGCACTTAATCTATCACAATACCGAGTTTGTTCGTTGTGTGATATGCCTGTACGATCGGTGATACAAGTTGATGGTCATCGGGCACGTTTTCCGCATTGATCGAATTCGTTTCAAATATGTTTCGAATGTGTCAATCGAGAATTAAGTTTCCCAACACCAAGAGATTCCATGGTTGAGCTAAACTTGGAATACCATGCACGAGGAGCTTGTTTCGGGCCATATAATGCTCCACGTAATTGACACACTTTTTCGTGAGGACTGTATTCAAGATGAGGTACCATATAAACTTTCTCAATAAGATTACCATTCAATAATGCATTTTTAACATCCATCTGAAACAAAGACCAGCGCTTAACCGAAGTGCCATCCAAATCGCATAGAAAATGTTTTTTACAAACACGACGAACACATTGAAAGAGACTGCCATTTCATCCGATATCATGTTTTTCATGGTTTACCTAGGCGTTTTCTAAATCTTTTTTCCAAACTCAAGTTGAACTCCGTCAAATCACTATTTGGGGATGTTAAAGATATATTTTGGAGATTTTGTATATTTCTCTTGATTGGTCTTTGATTACTTGTAATTCACATTTTACTATTTTAGATAATTATCATGTAAAGCCTCTAAATAGACTCATGTACTTTTTAATGTACGGAATACTACATTTTTTTGTCATCACAATTCCCAACCGGAGAAAAATGCCGGAGAAAAATGACTAAGGTAAGGAGATCGTCTTCTTCCTTGCTTGTTTGCATCCCTGTATGATAAATGAAGCTGCTGATCAGGAAAAGCTCAAGTGCCAGCCCAAATGTCGTAAAGTTCATTCGAGTCATTTAAACTTTGCTGATGATTTGATGATTTTCTTCAGGGGAGAAAAAATCTTTGCAGGAAATTCTTTTGATTTTCGAGGGATTCCAATTGATATCAGGCCTAACCACCAAAAAACCGAGATTTCTTTGGCAGGCTGTGAGGACGATGGAAACTTCCTATTAAATATCTTGGTTTGCCCTTAATGTTAGAGAAACTGACAGGGATTGTCAACCCCTTGCGGACAAAATCATTAGTAGATTTAAAGCGTACACTTTTAAGCACCTGACATGTGCTGGTAGACTTCAATTAATCAAGTCTGTAATCTACCTACAGCTTGGCTAGCTTTTGGTGCCCAAAAATAGGTTGTGAAGATGGTGGAAAGGAAATGCATTGTCCTCTTATGCAAGGGAATTCTGAAAATGCTGGAGGAGCTAATGTTGCCTGGGAAGTCATTTGCCGAGGTGGACAATTGGCATTCCCTTTATGGTTGACCGCAAGATTGATAATTGTCTTTACTGATATTGTTGGACTTGTAGACTGTAGTGGGTCTTAATCATTCCACTCTCTCGGTTTTGAGCTAATACAAGACAAAAACAAGAATCCGAACAAAACAAAAAAGGAAAAGAAAATAGAAGAGAACGAAGCACGCGTGCGAAGCTGAATGCACCAAGTGGCAGAATTCTCCAGCACCATGCAGTGCAGTAGCAGGATCACCGCCCTCTTCTCTCTTCCAGTCCCTTCTCGCATCCAATTCCAAATCTTCGTGCACATCTTTAAGCACTATACATATATACACACCGCAATAATTGGCAAGAGCAACCCGAAAGCGCACTAGCATCTTAGTGCAGCACCATGGCGCCCATTTACGGCAAGGAGGAGACGGCGGTGATCCGGGCCGTGAGCCACGACAGGGAAGGCAAGAAGAGAGTGGAGAAGACCGAGGTCGACACCGACAACGTCAACACGCTCAGGTACGTAGAGAGGAAGCTGATGGACAAGGATGTGATCCGGATGGAGCGCCTCCCCGTGGATGGCATCGGGATCGGCCGCCCACCCCCGAAGTCCGGCCGCGGCTGGCAAGTACACGTGGGAGGGACCTGATGGTATGGTGGAGGCCGAGCTCGAGCCGCCACCCCGGCGATCAACGAGAGGGACCCAAACTACGTGGACGAGGAGGCCGAGGGGAGGATCCTTAGGGGGGAGGTGAGCGACATCGCGGCCTACGTGGCGGGCGAGGTGGACGTGCCCAAGGCGGAGGAGGTCGGCGTGGCAAGGATCGACGTCGACCCCCAGTTGCAAGTCAACCTTCAGTACTTAAATTAGCTGACGGTTTTTGATGTTCGACTTTGTCAAAAATATCAACTTTTGGTCGCGTTGTCGTGTTCTTTTTAACCATATTTGCATGTCAAGCGTTTGCCTAAACACGTTTGGACTTCGGTGTTAAATGTTAAGCGAGCTCTTTTCTTTTTCCATAACATAGATAGCATTAGCAAAGATGGGCATCGAGACGAAAATTCTATTTTTGATATTTGTTCAGACCCGCACGAACAGGTCTGAATCTGATAGCAAGGTTTCTCTCAGACATTTCGTCAAGCATCTTCTCTGTTGCATCAATACGGGGACATTTCGCGCACATGTCGACCAAAGCACTTCCCACAAGGATGTCGCATTCAAAACCCATGTTTGATCACCAAGCAATGAATCTGGTCACCGTGAGACGACGCCATGGTCCCTGCACAGGCAGGTCAAATAGCAGAGAAGGCGAAATGGTTAGGGTAAATACCAGGGAGCGAAGTCCTGCTCCACATGCCCACACGGGCACGATAAAAAGATGCGCGAGAGTGATACAAATCTTTAATTGTAAAATGTAAATCGAGGGTCGTGTCGACTTGATACCGTACTAAATAACAAATATTTTCATTTGTTGTGGAAAATTTCACATAATGTAATTTTTCTTTTGCTGTTTCATAAGTTGACATTTACGTTTGTTTGCACCAAAAAATATCAAGACCTCGGTACGAGGAGACACATAATTAAGGTGTGATTTATTGTCAAGCATGTGACCCCCATCGACAACCAAGAAAACATTGATATTGGAGCACATCGATAATCAATGTCGATCAGTTGTGGGTACATGACAACATATGGCTAATGAAGGTCGATAAAAGTATTGATTAACAGGCTTGTGGAACCATCTAGACACCGAGAATAAATTGAACGCACGAGGAGTATCAAGATACAATTACAAGTTTCCAGTTACCAGAAAGCAGAGTAATTGAGATCATGGGACGACTGGTGTGCATTTTTAGAGGAACAATAATTTGGAACAAGATCATGGCATCATGAGAGTGTGGGTACAAGACTCTCAAAAGTTGAAGAATATGGACACAATAGCTAGGAACCACTCAATAGCAGTTACAACACAATCAACATAAATACCACCAGTCATTTACTGAAGAGCCCCACACAAATTACATGAAATTACTATCTTTTGGTATCTTTACTTTCATACATTACATTCCGGCGTGCTTCTTAGCTGTAGTTTCTAGATTCGTGTTGACGATTAAATTCCAGCATGTCATTTATGCATGCTAAAGTTTTGTCGTCGATTAAACTCCGGCACAGTTTATTTATGCTTGCCTTTGTTGTAGAGTCTCTATTTTTCAGACCTATCAATTAAATTCTGACACAATTTATATTTGTATTGTCTCGTTCGAATTAAAATTGTTGATTTCTTTTATCACTTGTGATATTTTCTATTTGTAGTCGACGTAAAATCTATCTCATTCAATTAAAATCTAGAGAATGACTTTTGGCGAAAGATATTTCATCGCATGAGAGATTTTTGCGAAACAATGATAATAAAAATTATTTTCCACTGAGTTGGCGTCCGAAAAATGTTCCCCATGAAACTGACTAAACTTTGGCTGAATTTGCAGATAATTTGGGAAGACAAAATCCAATTTTCGCTTAAATATGTGTATAGATATGGATCACTTGTGGGATTTTTTATCATCAAAATAAACGTTACAAGAAAATGTGGGAGAAATGTTGACACCTGAAAAGAATCGAACCTTAGCGGGTCGGGTCTCTGCTATAATTGAAATCTGGCCCAAATATGCTGGGCCAAGCCCGTACATTAGCCTTTTTTTTATTAGATTGTCAATAAAAGGTCCACCTGCAAAGTCTGCCAAAATCATATGCACCTGCTAGAATTAATTACTTATCCAAATCGAGCAAATCAAAAACAAACAACCCAACATGCACAGATTCATCAAGGATTAGCCAATGATTTTAAGTTATGATTAAGGTAGTTTAGCATGTACTCTTAGCTACATGAATGAGCAGGACGTGTCGTTTGAAACAGGAGACCCCAAGCTCTCCAACGCATCAAGAATGAGACCTCCACGAGCTTCCGCTGAGATTTGAACGAGGGTCGGCAGCTCTTTTTCTGAAAAGTGAACAGGAAATAATGGGAAAAAACAGAGAAAAAAGATAGAAAATAAAACAAAAAAAAGAAAAAATTCAGAATCTTTTGTGAAAATTGCAGAGGTCGTCCACATCAGTGCCTGTCAATCGCCAGCAGTACCGCACAGACGACCGATACTGACCGGACTATCATGTTAGTGATTTTCCATTAAAATTGACCGAAAAGACTATATTGAAAAATCATAAAAAAAGGTGTAGGGCTAAAAATTGGCCAGCTTAAAAAGTTTATGACTAAATTGGCCGTTGTATAATAAGTTTAAAACACTTTTTTGGACAATTTCCCCATCTAGAGCATGATCCAAGTTATGACACGCCACGATCGACACTCCAGATTAATTACTTAAGTTCACGAGATCAGTAGGAGTAAGCTTCGTTTGCTGACCCGAGCTAGATAATGACGTTATTTGGCGAGCTCGCGTTTGATTTGCTTTACCTTAATCCTGTTTACAGAAATGATAAGAGTAATGATCTAAGTGGTAATCAAATCTCCTAACCTTGCCGTTGGAGACAATTTATTGTCCTTCTTGTGGGTGCAAGTTGCATTTGTTCTCTCTCACAACACGCACGCAACTCAAACTCGATTAATTTATAAACACAGCAACTTCAAGATAAGCCTCCCAACCGCCGCAACTCTTTACGATGTGAAAGAGAAAGGTTACTAGTACAGCAAGCCTAGATCAAACAAGTTCTTTTGTTTAGCACGCAGAAAGACCAACTAGCTATGTAAGGGGGCATGTGTAATTATTATTGTGCCTTTCCTTGCTGATAATTTAAAAAAAGAAAAAGAAAAAAGAAAAGGCATGTCCACTTGTCTTTTGGGTGAAAAAGGCATTAAGAGCAAAGTTAAAGGCAAGGCAGAAGATCCATAATATCATTAAAACAAAACTCGTAGACTTATCAAATTCTCATATCATCAGAAAAAATTATATTGGTTGTTTACACCAAAAAATAGCAAACTTGTCGACATGGGAAATACATGATAGAGGCATGAATTACACGTTTTGTCGTTGACGATTGTAGAAAGTGATATTCATTTAATGCATCAATGATGGTTCAGTCGTGGTCAATAAACATTTATACCAAAAATCATCAAAAGACACATGAAAGCGATATGAGGCAACATGAAACCAAATATCATCAAAGGACACATGACAGAGGCATGAGGCAACATGGAAGCAAATATCATCAAGTTGTCATCATAAGAGACACATGTCAGAGGTATGTGCCATGTGCATATGTTTACACCAAAAAATGACTAATTTTTGGTTATTATCGACAAGATCGGGAAAAACGAGCAGAAATTTCAGTTTTGCGCTAGTTTGGGAAAATGGTCATAACTTTATCGATATATATCGGATTGACTTGATTCTAAATCCAAAAGAACAAAGACTCCTATATGTACAACTTTTGTGTTTTGAGTTTTCTCAGAAAAGCATCGTGGAGTCGTCTATTTTGGAAGGAAGTGGACGGTTGTGATTGGTCAGAATGCGGATATTTCAGTTTTTCCCTAGCTCGGGAAAATGGTCATAACTTTATCAACACATATCAGATTGACCTGATTCTAAAGCCAAAAGAACGAAGACTTTTGTATCTACAACTTTTATGTTTTGAGTTTTTTCAGAAAAAAAGCATAGTAGAGTCGCCTATTTTGGGAGGAAGTGGACGGTTGTAACTGGTTAAATTGCGAAAATTTCAGTTCTGTGCTAGTTCGGGAATATGATAATAACTTTATTGATACATATCAGATTGACCTGATTCCAAAGCCAAAAGAACGAAGACTCATCTATCTACAACATTTATGCTTTTATTTTTCTCAAAAAAGCACTTAAAGTTGTCTATTTTGGAAATACGTGGACGGTTGTGACTGGCCAGGAGGCAAAAAAAGGATAGGAACTTCAGTGAAGAATCGCCAACTTGAAGGAGTTGACAAAAGTGGAGTCGACAATCTTGGATACAACTGTTGAAGAAGTAACCACCAATGTAGAGTCAAAGCAACCGCTAATATAGTAGAGTCAAAGCAACGGCTAACGTAGTGGAGTCGAATAACTGTCAAGGTAGTGAACTCAATGCAATTGTTGGAAAACCGATAAGGAGCACACATGTATATTTTGAGGGAATAGTTACTTGGAAGCATGATCATGAGGCAATTATCACTTGTAGAAAAGATTGTGAGACAGCTATCTTGAAAGCATGAAGCATTACATGGACATGAAGATAAGATTTTCGGAATGAAAGAATATGGGCACAACCGTTGGAAATCGCTAAGGAGCTGTTACCACACGACCATTATAAATATCATCGACCATCTACTGGAGAGCCCCCTGACAAATCTATCAACATGTTATTTTTTAATCATCTTTACTTTCCTGTATCGCACTTTATCTTTCCTGAGATGTAGCTTTTCGATTCGCGTCATCGATTAAATTCTAGTGTGTATCTCTATCTCGGGTATTGCGTCATCGATTAAATTCCGGCGTTACATCTTTGTGTACGTGTGTGGCTGTATTTGCAAGCTTTATTGTTGATTAAATTCCGGCACGGCTTGTTCAGTTCGGTTTGAAGTAAAAGTTTGAAGTTATTTTCTTATCTGCCTGGATATTCCAGAGTCACCACAGAACCCGTGTCCTCTTATTAAAAGCTGAAAAATGACGTTTAGTGAATTATATTTCGTCGAGGGAGCAAATTCCGGCAAAACACTGGCGTACAACAAATGGTTCAGTGGAGAGCAAGGAACCCTAGCCTGATCTGCCTAGGTTTTGGACTGTTACAGTTGCTGGTCGATCCAGCATGTCATGTGTGTTCAACCATTGAGAGAGAGAGAGACAGAGAGGTGAAATTTTACTTTCATATGTATTTCCTGGTTATTCCCATCTGTTAAGCAAATTATTATGGTCAGATTCAGACTTAGGTGCTGAGATGGGTCAAAAGTGGGGTGGGAGATGTGGAAATCCAATAGGTGACGCGTCTGATTCAGCACATTCTGCTTACTCTACTTTGGAAGTATGCGTGAGTGTTTCTTGGACCGGAAAAAACGTTAGCCACAAGGTTCAGCAGACCAAGCAGGTGGAACATCATGGTCCCTGAAAACTCCACGGACCTTGTGTTGAACTTAACAATCAAAACCTCCCTCTAGAAATTCCCTGCACAACTGTTATTGCAATTTAATATTCCAACCGCTCATCTAATTACAAGATAATCTTTTTTTTTTGTTTGTTTTGAACTAGGGGCTCGTGTTCTTTAAATACCATCATTTACTACATGTATATGATATGCCCATGAACCCAATAAGATTGAACAAGGTGCACGATAGCCTCTTAACGAGCGGTTAGCGATAGAGTTAACATGAGACTTTGCTAGTAATCAAACTTTGCCAGTAAACTAGAGCTTGAGAGAACGATTGTATCACAAACTGAATGGTTGGCTGATTCTAATTGCTTCTAATTAGACCTATCAAAATGGGTCATAGACCCATTTATTTCTTAATCCATATCTGATGCATTGGGTTGTTGTATGAGTTAGTTATATTCAGTAAATTAGTTTAAAATGATAAAGGCTAAAGTAATATGGGTATTAAATGGATTCACAATATTTTTAGACCAAACCCACCTCTATAACTCTCTTCACTCTCTCTCGTTTTCACTCGATTTTGCGCTCACTCACTCCGTACTCTCACATTAGTTTGGATATAAATTTTCCTATATTTAGTTAAATATATAAGTGTTTTAACAATATGGATCGGATCGGGAATGGATCGAGTATGAGTCACTAAATTTGTATTGCATGAAAATTGATCAATTTCGATTGGACCAAATCTGACCTGACCCGACTCACGTGTTTGACTGATTTACTCCTAATGTGCCAATATAATCATCTCTACATGCCCACTTAACGAATGCGTTCCTAATGTTAGGACGACAAAGCTTTGCTAATTTGCAAATATCCAACTACAACCGAGTCACCCGTAGTCATTGATTCTTGGCATATAGAAAGGACTAAGAAAAGGAATAGATTCCTTACCACAAAAATTTTAATCCTTACCAAAAAAAAAAAAGAAAAGGAATAGATTGAGTTGTCCACGTTTTTTCAAAGCACATGAGAGGGGCCAAAAGGACAACAGCGTTAGCTCAAACACTGATATTTTCTCATTGTCGGCAATGGCATTGGATTATTGTTAGGGGAAATGATCACGTGTAAGGTGTGAGCTCTGTTGAACTGCACAAATAATCATGAGCTTGTCAGCCCTTGTTTTGTACGTAGACGTAACATGTTTATTTAGCCATGGGGGGCAAACGACCTAGCCCCCGAGAGGTCGTCGCGGAGCCCATCACCTTCGTTCTTCACGAATGTTGAGGCAGATCGTGGATGTTTATCTTTGTTGGAACTTGGAAGTAGACATGCAGATTATTCTGTTGACTTTGTCGTGGTATTTTAGCTCGATTATTATTATTATTATCGTCGTCATCGTCATCAGCCGTAGAATCTGAGTTGTTAGTTAATTAAATATATATTCATTAGCCACGAGGAAGAATATCAAGCGTCACAAGCACTCGAGCTGAGATCAATGCGGTATTCGTCATGGCTAGTCAACAGAGCTCAAGCTCAGGGCTTTTTATGTATCGGGATAATACCACAAATGATTCTTGAGCTTTGACCCAAAATGTAATATGGTCCATAAACTTTTAATTTGTTCAATGTAATCGGTTATATATCGGTGCAACGATGACACAATAGATGCTTTCATATGGTAGCAAAAGAGGATCTATGTTTGCAAATTAAAAAGTGGAAAATGTGGTAAACCAATACGAAAATGTATCGGTAGAACAAAAATGCCATGCGTCTACCATAAAAAAAAAAACCTTAAACTTTGCCTATTGTGACACCAATACATAAATTTATTTTTCTTTGTACAAATACTCCAAACTTGTACCAATGACCCAAAAAAAGTATCTTTGTTCACAGTTTTGCCTGAGGCGGTCGTTAAAAATTTGGTGTGACAGTTTGCGCAAACAATGGCAAGCAAACGGAGCTAACATGGAGTTGACGTCGGGAAAGCAGCTTGAGGATAGTTTTGTCACCTGGTTTAAGTTTGAGGGTTTTGGTGATAAAAAAAAAAGGATTTGGGGTATTGGTGTCACGGTGAACATAATTTAGGAGTTTTGGTAACACAAAAAAGAGTTTGGAGTATTGATGTCATGTAAGTATAGTTTAGGATTTTTTATAACACAAAAAAATTAAGATATTGTTATTATAGTAAAAATAATTTGGGGTTTCTGGTAGTATTAACCCTAATCTAAAAAAAAAAAACATTTTCTTCTCTTCACACAGGAAACATACTCTCATTTTGAGGCAAAAGAAAAAAAAAATCATTCTATCATTTGCATCTTTAGTTTTAACATTCTTTGCTGTTCATACTTGTGACTTTTGAGTTTTATCGTGTCATGAATTTGTTTATGGTTCTCGAAGCTCATAGCACTTGAATTGTTCTTGTTACTTTTATTATTTCGTGCATCCAAAGTCTTGCAATAGACGAGAGAATATTTGCCAAGTGATTCATAAGTAAAGGCGCACATTCTAATGCTCATCACTAGAATACTCTTTTCGATTAACTCGATTTGCTTGAATCAAGCCACATCATTATAAATGTTATTGGATTTAACTCTAATAATGCAGTTTGGTTTAGTCAATTAGATTTGATACATAACAAAAATATTATGACTTTAATTACTCACTTCAATAATTTTTTCACGTTAAACTTAGCCCAAAATATAGATAGGTATTTAATGGGAAAAGTGCCAAAGAAGTCTTAAACCTTTTGCATTAGTGTCAATTTAGTCCTAAACCTGTTTTTAGTGCCAATTCAGTCCTAAACCTTTTGTATTGGTGTCAATTCATTCGGTCCTAAACTTTTTGTATTAGTGTCAATTCATTCAGTTCTAAACCTTTTGTTTTTGTGTCAATTCAGTCTTAAACTTTTTGTTTTTGTGCCAATTCAGTCCTTCTGGCCAATTTTGGCCGGATTTTGCTGACGTAGACGTTGATCGGCCAGCGTTGACGTGGACAACTTTAATAATATTTTAATATTTTATTGAATTTTTATGTATTTTTTCTTTTCTCCCTCCCCACCCTCCTTCTTCCAGCCGGTCACCGAATCGATGACTTGCCAGAGGCCAGAGGCCGGTGAGGTCGGGCCTCATCCAGCAGCTGGTAAGGCTCGCCCTTGTCAATGATGGCGAAGGCAAGCCTCGTCAGCGGCTGGGCGAGGCCTGACCTTACCGGATCTGGCGAGGTTGTGCCTCACCTAGCCACCGGCGAGGCCGAGCCTCACCTAGCCACCGGCGAGGCCGAGCCTCACCTAACCATGGTGAGGCTCGACCCCTCGCCAGAGGCCGTTAGCAAGGGCTCGAGCCTCGCCATGGCTAGACAAGGCAAGGCCCGACCTCGCTGAGCCATGGAGAGGCTTGCCTTCGCCGTCGCTGGGGAGGGCAAGCCTTGCTAGTGTCAGTGATCGACTGAAGGAAGGAAGGAAAAAAATAACAAAATTCAAAAAAATATTTAAAATATTATTAAATTTGTCCACATTAGCACCGGTGACCGGCTGGCCGACGTCCATGTCAGCAGAATCACGCCAAAATTGGTTGGAATGAATGAATTGGCATAAAAACAAAAAGTTTAGGATTGAATTGGCACAAATGCAAAATGTTTAGGACTGAATTGGCATAAAAAAAGTTTAGGGCTAAATTGGTATCAATGCAAAAGGTTTAGGACTGAATTAACATAAAAAAAGTTTAGGACTAAATTGGTACCAATGCAAACGGTTTATGACTTTTTTGGCACTTTTCTCAGTATTTGATTTTACGCTTGAAAATTGCTTCTAGCTTTAATCGTTGAAATTTAATTAGGTCATGTACAAATTATCTTTTGAATGATGTGATGGACAAAATAAATTACGGACACGCATGCTGGTACATATACTTTGTGTGAGATTACTTGTTGTGCATTTACTTATTTTTTTTTGCCATGCGATTGACTTGTCGCAAGAAAATAAATTTCCTCAGTTGCTTGCTTTTAAGGAAGCTCATGTTATAGTACCGAGCGGACAAGACGGCCAACCACATTTGGTTCGTTTAGGGATGTATGTTTTCTTCATCATAAATGATAAAGTCACTCAACACACTTATCATCACATGTGGATCGTACACAAAAGTTCATATTACTGCTTATTGGTGCACACGTGAATTCAGATAGATATGAGATAGTATTGCAGCATATAAATAAAACCCCACCATGTCTAATTTAACATTGTGATTTTACATATAATGCGGATCATTGCACAACAGCCCAAAAAGGGTTCGATAATAATGCAAGAAAAAAGGGACACGACATTGCACAAAAGGGGGTACTGGGGGTGTCTTTTGAGTTGCCATGAACTCAATGCCTCCATGAGAAGCCCACACTCACATCAGCTTTTTCTTCTCTTTGGCGTGGCTTGAGGCCACCCTATTTTTAAAAAAAATTTAAATTTTTTTTGAAAGTTTAAGGGGCCTTTTTGGATTCGAGTAAGTGGCAAATGATTCGGCTGGGACCAAGAAATTTTTTCTGATGATCGGTTTCGAAATCGATTGATCATCCCGATCAATGGTGTTGGAGGTGAATTGCGTCAAGATGAATAGTAGAAACTGAAGATACTTAAAAGTTATGAAATCGTGTTTACTCTCATTTTTCGTGTTAATTCAATCAAACTTGAAACTTGACATCTTAAATTTAGAGAATCCACGTTCTTGTGAGACCATGGTAAGTAATCCATAGGAGGACGTTTCTCTAAGTATTTTTCTTTTCCTTTGGTGCAACCACCTGCGATAGCAAGTTTCTACTATTGGAATGTGTAGAAGCTGCGATAGCAAGTTTTTACTATTGGAATGTGTAGAAGAATCGTAGGGAAAATTATCCAAAAAATTCTATATCTATTGCATTTTTGCCGATTCAGTTCTAAGCTTTTTAATTTTTCTAATTGAGTTATAGACCTTTTTACCTTGTGCCAATTGAGTTCACCAAATCAATTTTTTATGGAAATCGCTAACGTGGTCATCAGCAAACATTTTTAAAAATATTTTTAAAATTTTTTAATTTTTTTTTTTTTACTTTTCTTTTTCTTCCTTCTTCTCTTCTTTGGGTTCCCACTATGGCTGGTGAGCTTGGCTGGCGACGGTTAATAGAGCTTGTCGGCCATGAGTGAAGGTAGCTTCGCCCACGACCGCGCATCTCGCCCAGACCATCAAGAGGCTGCCTTCTCTGACGGCCAGCAAGGCTGTTCTTGCTCGCGGCCTCTATTGCCTCGCCTAGATTCAGGCAAGGGTTGCGATCCTCTCCGACAGCTTGATGAGGTCTTCGTGGCCCTTGCTGAGTAGCCAACGAGCTCCGGTGACCCTCCCCATCCACGATGGGAAACCAAAGAAGAGAAGAAGGAAGGAAAAAAATAAAATAAAATAAAATAATTCAAAAAAATATTAAAGTATTATTAAAAATCGACCACGATAGTACCGGTCTCGTCACATAGGACCGCTGGTGTCCACGTCAGCTATTTATGGTCAAAATTGATCAACTGGACTCAATTGATAAAATTAAAAATTTAGAACTAAATAAAAAAAGTGCAATAGATTTAACAATTTTTGGACAATTTTCCCTACAATCCCAAGACTTTCATATGGAGAAATTACTAAATGAGGAGATCAAGTTCGAACCCGTCAATATATACAGTTGGATCCGCCTTGAGTTCAAGCCAATGAGTCACGAACTAAATAGAACATATTAATACTCCATACCATATACCCTACCAAATCTTCACTCTGGAAATTTTTCTAAACACGATTCGCTCGCGCAGGCCGACATTCTTCGCGAAGAATCAATTTGCATCCTAGTGCATGTAGGGCTATCATTGCAGCCAAAGCCTATCAAGCTCGACCTATGTCGACATAATTCAATAGATTCTTCCCTGGTACTGCATTTAATCTTAAAATGCCCATGCCTGCTGTTTTCCCACTCTCCATCTTTGTACGCATTGGAAACACTGGCATTGATTGTATGTATACCATGTGCATTGTGCACTCGAAAGAATCTTGAGAACCACACTCAACTTGCAGCACAGCTTGAGATATAAATTCGAAGGCCCGACTGTCGAAACATCATTTTCATCGTAGTTTTCATTGAAGAGTTGTTGGAAAAAATAATGCTATTATTTGGTCTTGTATGGTGATGTATGTACTTCCAAAAGAAGCCAAGGCAGAGTCACCATCATGTTCATTTGATAAATTCCATCATGTGGGAACTTGAAAATACCCTCTTTATCTCTTAAATTATGGGATTATAATAAGGTATAAGTAGCCAATCTCCTTAGTGCAAGCTTATGTCATCGGCCATGGTCAGATTAATAATAATAGTAACGCTAATAATAATAAATAATAGGGTCCTTATATTGGAAATCGCTTTTAAAAAGCACTACGTTCTCTCTTTCCCTCTTTTCTTCTTTTAGGGTCAACACAGAATAATCTCTCCCCTAGTTAGGTCTCTGTACGAATTAGTTGGTGGAGGAAGGTTTAAGGAAAAGCAATCTTAGGAGGCCACGACCTTGGAAAATGTTTGTTTAATAGTAGGATAAAAATATACCTTAAATTATTTCATCCATTTATGTTCGTTCTTCTTCTAATCAAGTTGTTGTGCTTGTACAAATTACCTAATCCAAATTCGGCTAAATCAAGCTGAAGGCAGTCCAGCAACGCAGTCGTGTGACATCAGCAATATTTTTCAAGATCACGAGCCAAGTAAATTTTGAAAAAAGAGAGATTATGAGTGGAAGAAGATGATCTTTTTCTCTCTTTTTTTAATTTATATTTTCCACGGTAGCATAATGTGTTCCATATCACCTTCGGACATTGCCAACGGCCACGTCAATTGGATTTGACTGGATAAGTGTGGGAGCTGGTTGGATAATTTGTGCAAGTGTAATAACTTGATTGGAAAAATTAAAAATAGAGGGACTTCATTAGAGAAAACGTAAAAGTACGCGGATGAAGAGTATAGTTTTTCATAATTTATACTCAAGAAACAAAAATAGTTCTTGTACTTTTCGATAGTAGCTTGGTTAATTAAGAGAGTATTTTTTGTGCAGCAATCATATCATGTGGCAGTGCCACAAGGAAAGATGGATAGATTAAAAATGAGAATTTCAAAAATTCAAATGCAAAAGTAAATTGAGAAGCGTAACAAGAGGGCAACACGATTGGTCGATCTCATCATAAAATAAGTGTAGTTACACATCAAAATATACTCGTACCAATCTCGGCATGTTAAAAAAAGGACTTGATTATATGTTCAAATTACAAGACATCTAATATTGTGAGCCATTGTTGGTAAAGCTAGGGGACTAATTAATGATGATATCAAGGACCACAACAGTTGATGATTGTGATAAAAGATGGGTATATATACCATAAAAAAAATCACAAATATGTTTACTGTGACATAAATATCTCAAACTTTTTTTTTGCATCGCTAAAAAACTTAAACTTGCCCAATGTGACACAAATACTCCAAACTTTTTTTTGTGCCACGAAAAAAATCAAAACCTCTACATGTGTGACATACATACCATCTATTTTAGTTTCATCCGGAGTATATTTGTTATGTTGATATAAGTTCGGGCTTGTTTAAGATATAAAAAAAAATTTAGGGTATTTGTGTCAGAATGGACAAGTTTGGATTTCTTAGTAATGCAAAAAAAAGGTTCGGGTATTGTGTCACAATGGGTATAATATGAAATTTTTTGCGATATTAATCCTAAAAGATAAGGTTACGGATGGCGGTGATTAACCCAAGTTAAAGTGGTGGCTAGACCTAATCATTTGGATGGATTTATCGTTCTTGGCTTAGGCCAGGATCTCATCAAATCATTAGGACTAATGGCTTTTGGCTTGGCGCCAATCAGCCTGTGAGACTGTTGAGTATATCATGAAATCGTGGTTTACCTATGTATGCAATCTGTCCCATCACAAAAACCCGACCTAAATATGGTAACAATGGGCTCAAATTATCTTGCCCGAAGTCGGCTTCGCTTGACAAAGGTTGTGAGACACCAGCACAAGGTGCTCAATTGGAATGAAACCTAAGGGGAATAGACCCACGTACTCCACGAGATGTTTGTCCAAAGAAAGACCCTGCCAATCATTTTTGTCCGAATTGAGGGAAACTAGAGAACAGACAAGTTACATGAATATCTTGAAAACAAATTTCACTCATGAAGAAAAAGAAAGATCACCAATCAAAATCCAAGTATTCGTTTTTCATCATGAAGCTAGTTACCGAGGTACCTCTCCATAGTAGGAAAAACCTAAGTTTTCGACTAGGGCCACTCCGCCTGTTCAAGTATATACACTTAACGAGCAAATAGGTTGGAACGTAGCCATCTAATTGGAAATAAAATTTTTCTTCCCTCTTTTTAGAGAATGTTTGTATTAGAGCTCAGACGAAACAGTTTAATGATATGCTCGGGTCGCCAAGGGTCTTTTCTTTTGCTGAAAATAATCAAAATCCAATCAACTTTTTGCACCGAAATGATTCATCACAGTCGAGAACATGTGCGACAGCGTTCGATGAGTCGATGGCGGGACCGGCGTCTGCTGGGCAGACGGAGCGACCGTCCCGTCAAACGCTGTGTGTGTCGGTGTAATTGCCGAGTGGCCAAGTGAGGTTTGTGTTGTACGTGCAGGGAGTAAATGAGCTGAATTATACACACTTCTGAGATGACGATTGAAATTTGAAAAGAACTCATTTCTAGGAACCACGCAAATTGGGAAAAAGTAGATTCGTAATGCGGAAAAGCTTCCTGGGTTTTACAACTCTCAGTGCCTTCTCGTTCCCGTCTTCTGGTTGTTGAGAGCGTCGTTTCGCATATATAGGAAACCTCCTCACTCTGTTTTGTATTGCAGTAGAGAGAGAGAGAGAGAGAGAGAGAGAGAGAGAGAGAGAGAGAGAGAGAGAGAGCTTTCGTTTCGTTCTCATTCTGTCTCTTCTCCCCCTCTCTTGTTCATCCGTTTCTCGATCCTGCTTCCGTCTTCGTTTGAGGGCGGTAGCAGCAGCGGAAAAGCGCTTCCATTTTTCTTGACAGAGTTTGTCCGTCCGTCTTCGTCGATTACTGATTCGTTTTCTCTTTTCCATTTTACGTGTCGTTCATTTTGGTGGGTCTCTTCTGCAATGCATCAAGAGGAGTGATCTTTGAGCGAACGGTTCACTGACATTTCCAGCTCTGCCTCCCATTTCTCTTTTTCTTGCATTCTGCTTTGCTTGACCCAGAAGCAATATCGCAAAGCAAATATTCTCTCTCCAACTCTCTGCTTTCTTCAGATAACTCGATTACCAGATCACAGAGATCTACCTGCTTTCATCAGCTCTACTCCCTAGCATCACATTCTTCTTCTCTCCCATTTCTCTGTTTCGAGATCGAAAAACAGAGCAAGCGAGTCTCCGTCGAAATGGACCGGCTCTCCGCAACTAGTCTCCTTCCCGACACGTTCGAAGGAGCAAGAGACGACATCTCCATGCAACTGTCGCTGATTTGGGCTCAGATCAAAGCGCCGCTGCTCGTCCCGATGCTCAGGATCGCGGTGGTCCTGTGCCTGGCCATGTCGCTGATGCTGTTCATCGAGAGGGTGTACATGGCCGTCGTCATCCTCCTGGTGAAGCTCTTCGGCCGGAAGCCGGAGAAGCGGTACAGGTGGGAGCACATGAAGGACGACGTCGAGCTGGGCAACTCGGCCTATCCCATGGTCCTGGTCCAAATCCCAATGTACAACGAGAGAGAGGTCGGTCCCTTTCCGTCTCCCTCTGCAAATTGGCCGTCTCATTAGCTCTTTCGAGTTAACATTCGAACGCCTCTGTTCTGGCCTCTGGTCTTGTCATGCTCGGTTATTGACACTCCTCTGTTCGAGCGTCAATGCAGGTTTATCAGCTCTCCATCGGAGCCGCATGCGGTCTCTCCTGGCCGTCCGACCGCATCATCATTCAAGTCCTCGACGATTCCACCGACCCGACGATCAAGGTAAGGCCCCCAACATCCGCACATACATCCTCACATTCTCTCCAGTCATCAAGAACGCAACAAAAAAAAATACGACCTTTAATATGCTCTGAGGAACACCATACCTTCGTTCAGATACAATAATATTAACTTGGAGGGTATACTTTTGCACCTTTTTCTTTTTTAATAAATATTTTCCTTTGGATCGGTTTGGAAAAACCGTCGCCGTCGCTGTCGTCGGGATCGGCAGGACTTGGTGGAGCTGGAGTGCCAGAGGTGGGCGAGCAAGGGGATCAACATCAAGTACGAGATCCGGGACAACCGGAACGGGTACAAGGCCGGGGCCCTGAAGGAGGGCATGAAGCGGAGCTACGTGAAGCAGTGCGACTACGTCGCCATCTTCGACGCCGACTTCCAGCCCGAGCCCGACTACCTCTGGCGGACCATCCCTTTCCTCGTCCACAACCCCGACATCGCCCTCGTCCAGGCCCGTTGGAAATTCGGTAAGCACGTCCTCTCCTGTCGCCCCCGCTCGTCATTGCCCCGTTTGGTACAATCGTGGCTTTTATGATCTAAGCTTATTTGAATTAACAAATTGACGGTGTTAATGAAAGATTTGGACAGTGTCGGCCAGCGCCACCTTGTAGATGTGGGAGGGTGGGTTGGTGGGGGGTGAGAATCCTCCTCGATCGGTCACGCTTTCGACACGTGTCCGGGGACATTTTAGGCCCGCAGCTCGTAACGAGAGCCCCATGATGCTTTGTTTTCATCGTAAAGGTCTGCTAGGATTGATCTGTCCCGTCAGGAGATCCTTTTTTTATTATTATTATAAATATTGATATTGCAAATTAACCCCTCCTCTTTTGAAAAATTGCGGTTTCTCGCCCCCTTTCTTTTCAACTTTACTTCAATATGGCTCGTGCAATTTCCTGGAAATTTCACCGACTTAAGCTCCGTCGGTAACTTTTATGTGGTACAACTACCCTTTGATGGGCGTGAAAGGGGGGCACTGGTCAGGTTTACGAGCCATTGAATTTTCACTTTATTATCTTGGTCGCAAATCAAAAAACGAATTTGCAAAAATTTCTTATTTTTAAATTTTTTTTTCCAAATTACATTACTATGAATTGCTCGGGCATGTTATCAATGCCCGTGTTAGGAAAAGGATGTCTTGCCAGTAATGCTACACATCTCGAGTTCCGTCGATTTCAAATGAACCGCGTCATGTGTATAGCATGGTTCGACCTTGCGAGCATCGTTCTCTCCAGGTGTTTCATTTTGGTACTTGAGCTATTCTCTTGTGTTGAGCCAAAGAAAACTCAAATAGGGACACGCCCACCCTCCAAATCTAATGTCTCGTCTCGTGAAGAGCGATCGTGTGTTCCCAAATATCCGACGTTTGCTTGTCTTAAATACGGTCAGATCGGAGCGGTCCATCCATGTTGCATGGACCACCCCAATTTCGTTGCCTTCTCGATGAATCTTTTCTCCGAATTGTCCCTGCAACTTTTCAGCAGGCGGAAGAGAAAGGAAAAGAAAGAAGAGGGGCTGTCGTGTCCCTCCAAATCTCAGGATTTAGCATTTTGCGTAGATTGTGTCCACTGATGAGAGCTACCCAATGCCTCTGCCATTAATGTCGTTTGCAAAAAGATTGCGAAAGAGAAGAAGAGGGTCTTGTTGGAGGGGCATTGTGCAGTCTTGTCTCGTGTCTGCCTCAAGTGGTGTGCACCATGCCAGTTTGCATGTGCCTCCTTTAATGGTGGACCTCTCTGCCTCTTGTCCCTCTCGTTCTCTCTCTCGCTCACCGACATATTGGATCCGCTTTTTGGTTTTTTTTTTTTTTTGGGGGGGGAATTTCCCACTTTTTCTTCTTTACCCTGTGCTTCCATACCATGAGGAAAACGTTTCAAAATTACTGATTTGTGTGAATTTGCCATGGATATAAACGATTTTGGAACGTACCCTTTTGAAGTGGAGTGACATGATTCAAATATTTTCTGGTGTTTTTGTGTTTCTTCTTGTGGTGAATGAATTTCCTAAATCTGTGAGAAGAGAAAAATGGGAAAAAGCATTGGTTCCCATGATGATAATGATGAGGATGGTGATACTGGTCATGTTGAGTGGTTGGCTTGGCCTTAGGAGATAGTACATGCAGCTGAGCTGGTGAAATTGATTGGTGGGTTTTGTGCTGGGCTGGCGTGCAGTGAATGCGGACGAGTGCTTGATGACCAGAATGCAAGAGATGTCCCTGGATTACCATTTCACCGTCGAGCAAGAAGTCGGGTCCTCCACCTACGCCTTTTTCGGATTCAACGGTAATGAATGACCCTTTTCACGTTCTGCCTATGCTTTTTCTGTCGAGGCTCGAGACCCTTTTGATTCGAGTAGATAGAAGTTCACTGTATGGTACAATCACGGAAAGTAACTTTTCAATTGACTCGATTTGGCTTGGCCTTGATCCGGGCACGTGCAAAAAGTGAGACCGGATGGGATTGAGCTGTATCGAGAACTTCAATGTCGGCTCCGTTACAGCTTGCCTTTGGATTAGATTTTACTGTGGAAGTTGTGAATTGGGATTGTTGCAATACAGGCACGGCGGGTGTGTGGCGTATTGCCGCTCTGAACGAGGCGGGAGGTTGGAAGGACCGGACCACTGTGGAGGACATGGACTTGGCAGTCAGAGCGAGCCTTAAAGGCTGGAAGTTCGTGTACCTCGGGAGTCTCATGGTAATTGAAAGAGGGCGCACACTCACTGCTCGCTAGCACTTGCTGGTTTGGTCCGTTCCAATGCACTGTTGCATTGATTTTGTCTCCCTCGTTGAAGAGATCTGTTATATTTTTGTTCCACAGTCGTATGAAGTTGTGAGGAAAAGAATCACGGTCTTATGTGATCCTACATACTTGAGAATGGAAATAGGTGGAGATAGAAGCAATCCATTAGATCCCGAAAAAAACAAAAGCTTGTGTTCTTGTCCTGTGTCGCATTTATGCTCTCTGTCCGCGAATCAAATCGAGAAAATTTCAGTGCACAATCTGTCCCTACATGCTCTTTCTGTCACACGTGCTGCTTTTTTCCTTTCCTTAAGAAAGCTTCTTCATGGAATTTCACTGTCTTTCCTATATCAGGTGAAAAATGAGCTGCCTAGCACCTTCAAGGCATACCGCTATCAGCAACACCGTTGGTCGTGTGGTCCTGCGAATCTTTTCAGGAAGATGGTCATAGAAATCATCCGAAATAAGGCAAGGTTTTTCATTCCCCCTATGCTTGTGGAAAACCATGAGGATGTCATATTAGACATAAGACAAAGCTTGTGGAAGTAATTCATTAGCTGACATCGTTCTTGAAATATCTGCTGCAGAAGGTCAATCTATGGAAAAAGGTGCATGTGATTTACAGCTTTTTTCTGGTTAGAAAGATTGTAGCGCACATCGTCACCTTCATGTTCTACTGCATTGTGTTGCCGGCGACCGTTTTTGTGCCCGAAGTCACTGTTCCCAAGTGGGGTGCAGTTTATATTCCTTCCATTATTACTCTTCTTAATGCCGTCGGTACTCCTAGGTATTGCCACTCTTTCCTCGTTATTTCTTGAGACCAGTTGTTACATCTCACGCAGATAAACACTTCTTCAATGTCTTTTAACACTGGGGTGATGTCTTTTTCTAAGTTACAAGAATTTTAGCTTTTTCTTTAGAATTCACATAGTCGAGCAACCAAAGATCGGGTTCAGTTGGCTCCGTGCCAGTCTCACCATCCATGTGGTTTATATTTCTCACAGGTCACTCCATTTGATGGTTTTCTGGATCCTGTTCGAGAATGTCATGTCGTTCCACCGAACAAAGGCAACCTTCATCGGCCTATTAGAAGCCGGGAGGGTGAACGAATGGATTGTCACCGAGAAACTGGGGGATGCTCTCAAAGTTAAAGCATCTAACAAAGTGCCCAAAAAGCCTAGATTCAGATTGGGAGATAGGTACACGCCTTCTCACCCACTGGACAGCACCGATGAAGAGATGACACAACATTTTGTGCCCACCATTCTCATTTCGTGTTTTGTACTCTGGCAGGTTACATGTGCTAGAGCTTGGTGTTGGAGCCTACCTCTTCTTTTGCGGCTGCTACGACATTGCCTTTGGGAAGAATCACTACTTTATTTACCTTTTCGCGCAAGCCATCGCCTTCTTCATTATGGGATTTGGGTACATCGGCACCTTTGTTCCTAATTCATAGAACAAATCAGGGTGCAGAAGCCGCGAATCTGTCCCCCACAATCTATCATCAGAACCTCAAAACACAAAAAAAGAAAAATGCGGTTTGCCACACACATTTCCCTGCAATTTCGGCTTTTCCATAAAGGTAACACATTATATTAAGTGTCATTCTTCCAGTTCAAGAAGGCTACCTGTCCTCTTTGTAAATACAAACGAGGGTTAGAAACAAGAACAGAAAGGAGAAACTACAAGAAAGAAACGGAGTTGTAAAAGAGAGTTTGTTTTGCCGTGACAACATTACACGGCCTCAGAGGAGATATAAAGGGCAGGCAGCTTAGCCAGTTCGACTTCTGCGCAAATTCGACCAGAGGGAACGACAAAAAAAAAAAGCACGTGTTTGAGTGAAATTGTTTGTTGTGAGGAGCATTTGTATATTTGTGTCCTCTTTTGTTTCTCTTCTTCCTTGTTTTGTTCTGCACTTCTCTTATTCCGTTGTGATTGAGCTTCTTTGGAAGCAAATAAGTTTGATATCAAGTGGATAAATTCACAGTTGCAATCTCTCTCTCTGTCTCCGTGTAGTCAGCAGTAAGATTGTGCAGTTGGGACATTAAGGAGGACTTGCACTTTTTCAGGGCACTAAATGATTTCACTGAACAGACTTCAACGATTCATGAGGGTTGGAGGGGGTCAATGGCAACGAGACCTGCACTTGCATGGATTCGGATTGGTTCGTGAATCATTACTACCGTCATGTGCAGACAGGATTGAACCCACGCCCATCTGGTATCCTGTAACAAATAAAGCCACTGCTGCTCATAATGACACCGGGTTAGTCGTTGGTTGTTGTTCAAGAGTAAGTCGAGAAGGCGGATGTGGCAAATTGCATATAAGAGGGCCGTTTGTAACGTCAAGTGTGTAGGTACGTGGGATCCTTAACCCATCCAATTACGGAAAAATAACTAGACAGCTTAATGATGTCACCAGGGCTGCTGCAATAAAAGAATCCAACTCAAAAGCCTAAAGTTGTTAGGTAGAGAAGCGAATGAGCATTGGGCCCACATGCAACCTAGTTGTGATGAGCTAGTAAAGAGGGAATCAAAATTGAATTTCAAGAGTAGAAAATGCTTGAAATTTAGTAGAATTAATGAGAATTCTATATACCCTTCAATTTATCTTTAGCCCCAAAAACAAAGATAGTGGTGATGTAACGGTACGATTGGGTTCTACTGCAAGAGCTTTCTAACTAGGGGTGATCGGTTCCAGAATCGGTTCGGTCCAGACTTGAAATCAGAAACCAACCCTGTTATAATCGGTTCCCAATTTTTGGAACCTGAAACCGACCCTGTTTTCCTGGACCCTGTTTTGGAACCGACCATGTTTTTCCGGTCCGGTTTCAGGGTCTACCCGAGAACCTGTTTTTTTTGTTCTGTTTTTCCAGTCCGGTCTCAAGACCACTATTGTACATACCCCCACCATAACCACCGCCCAAGCTAGAACCACCATACAGCCCACCATAACCTCCTCGGTACATTCCATTTCCATATAATCCACCCCCATAAGATGCTCCAGCCCCATAAGATCCTCCATATCCCCCCAATGAAGAGCCAAGCATCCCCGAATTATACCCTGAGTTATAATTCAGACCAGAACCATATCCTGCAATGATTACCAGAAGATTAACCGAGAACCATCTTATGTTATATCGTTCTTTCAAGCAAAAGCTGACATACACAGAAACAACTCCATAAGCAGTAAATATGCACCTCCATAATTGTTTCCGTAGGATTGTTGCTCCCATGGCCTGGTGGGAACCGGCCTGGCAATAGAATTGGTGTTAACAGGAACAGTCCTATCAGTAGTCGAAACAATTTCACCGGGTCATGCTGTTCCGGAAGCTTCCACTACATCACTACTGCTTCCGAGCGATGGCGGCTTAAATGGTCCAGGACCCGACGAAGCCCCGGCTCTTTCCCATGGCTTGGGAGGTGGACCATTAGCTGCAGAAACAGGGAATGAATGTCACGAACTACAGCAAACAAACAAGAAGGACAGATAGCCAGGATCGATTTTACATAGTGGCCCAACTTTGCACCAGCTGCCTCAAGACTAATCACTCTAAGGGCAACACCCAATATGAAAACCCTGTTCAATTATCACTAGAAATCACGGATCATTCAAGCAGATAAAGAGTTAAAAGACACCAACCCACGATTGCCCTAAAAGATACATAAACGGCAAGACCCAATAGACGGAAAAAGCAGCCAAGCTCGTAAAGAAGAACCAAAACCCAGAACACAAGAGACCACACCCGCCGGAATCGGAGCTCCGCAATCGAGGAGGAGGAGGAGCGGGGCGGAGGAAAGAGGAGACGACGACCACGACGGGGTCCCAGCGGAAGGAGAGGGCAGATTTGTGGGAAGGCTGGGCGAGGCGAGATCGAGCTACGGAGGAGGAGGAGGAGGAGGAGGAGTTGGAGAGTGAGGCGCAGCAGCAGAGCAGCGAATGTGCTGCATTTAGGTAGGGCAACGATCTTCATTTAGGTTTTTTTTTTACATTATATTAAAACCGGTCCGGCTCGGTTTTTATTTGAAACCGGAAACCGGACCGGTTCCAAAAAAATGGAACCGGTTCCCGAACCGGTTCTAATAAGAACCGGTACCCGGACCTTTTTTTCGGTTGGGCCGATCCGGTTTTCGGGTAAATCCGGTCCGGTTGCTCACCCCTATTTCTAACAACACCATGTTTGATCAAATCAGACGATCGGATTGTTGGATATTGCAATTTTAACCGCAACCATCAGATCTCAATTGGGTCCGGAAATTCATGATTTTCACATATTGGGCAATGAAATCATGTAGATGTGGTCATGAGCTTTCCAAGGCCTCATGAATCACTTTGATCGGAGTTTTCTCGAGCGTTGTAACTTTTCATTTCGACCGTTCGTTTGGCCCACTTCATAGAAATCTACGATCCTGACACTTGTTTGGAAATTGAACTGCATTTCTGGAAAGTTTGAATCGCGAGCTTTTCGAGGGAGAAAAAGTCGAGTCTATTGAACGCTAGATGATAGAAAAAGAGCAGTGAAAGCTGGGTGTAAAGTCATAGAATGCATGTTGAGTTTTGAAATAACGGGACAGGCGTATTAGAAATCTTAAAATTCTTAAAATATATAATTAAATTTTAAAATTTATTAAATTTATACAATTAAGATATTTTATTAACTTCATCTAATTTAGCTAATTGAAAAAGCTAACGTGACTTATTTTATTATTTTCTGAAGACACGTGACGCCAATATAGTATCCACCAAGTGACACGTAAAAAAATACAAAAATTAAAAAGAAACACATACTGAATTAGATTAAAAAAAAATCTAAAAGTTAAAACAAGCTGAAACTAATAAAAAAAAAAGAGGCTAGCAACCCCTCACAAGCCCTCAACGATAGATAGCAACCGTCGCCCATTGTAAGAAAGGGCCGGTGGAGTAGGGGTGAGCGGTTCTCGATTTGGTTCGGTCCAACCCAAGAATCGAGAATTGGACCGAAATGACTGGTTCCTAATTTCTAGGATCGAGGAACAAACTAGCTAATCTTGGGACCGTGGTCCGGTTCCAATGGGACCAATTGGTAAAGGCAAGAGGGAACCGGGAAGTATTTTCGGGACCAATATATAAAAGCATTTTTGGGTTGGTCCCACTAGAACCGAATAAAAATGAACTATCAAATGCTTCTTTTGTTTTTTAAATATATATATTTAAAAAGTAAATAAATATATATATATGAAAAAATTAGAAAAATATATATTTATTGGTCCGGTCCGATCCGGTTCCCACCTTAGAACCGAGAACCGAACCGCTCAAAAACTGGTTTCACTTTTAAGAATCGGGAACCGGGAACTAGATTGATATTTCTGATAACTGAACCAAACTGGTCGGTTCGATCCGATCCCGATTTGGGCGATCCATCTTGCTCACCCCTACAGTGGAGGCCGCCATGGCATTGCCAATGGTCAACAATCCTCACCATCCCTAGTGAGGGCTAGCTAGCACTTGCCCAGGTAGGTAGAGTCTCCGCCCTCCCCTAGATCCTCCCCTAAATTTTGACAGTCGCGAGGCCTCACCTAAGATGGGCGAGCGTCACTACCAAGGGTGAGGCCTCACGGCCAAGCCCCAGTGACCTCCATTGGCCTTTTTCGGTGAAAGGCCACCTACGAGGGCTTGTGTCTCCTTATATTTTTAGATTTTTTTTTTATTTTTTTAATCAAATTTAAGAAATACTTGGGGAAGAAGATTATATAAAATGCAACATGGGAGAGAGAAAATAATAAGAAAATGCCGCGTCAGTATTTTTAGTCAGACAAATTGATAAAATTAATGGAAGGACTTGATTACACTATGTTAACAAGTTTTTTAGTATTTTATTTCATTTTTTAAAAGTCCTATGATTCAATTGTACTTTCGCGTTCTAGTGCACTTATCCCTTAAAGAATTAGTAGCTTTCGAGGCAGACCAACCGCGATTCCCACGTGGCAGATTTCGAGTCGGCCTAGTATCACGTCATCGCCACGCGAATGGCGTTTGTAGTGGAGGCTTGGGGCTAGGGTATTCAAGCCTTGCGTAAGGTTCTTCTTGAGCTTTAGAAGTGCCCTAAAAATAGATAAGGATTCTGGTTAGCAATTTTTTTTCTTGAAGGTAAGCATGATTTAAGCTTTTTCTCTAGTGATTTTGGCTCTTTAAAATAGAAAATGTCTCTCAGTTGAAATTCTCTTTGATTTCTAGTGGATTTCTTGCGGGTGTCGAAGCTCCGTTCGATGAGGCACGCATTTTGATCTTCCCTTCTTAAAGAATTAACACAATTGTATGCCATAGGCGAAGCTCTCTCAAAATATAATCTCGCTTTAGGAACCGCGCCATTATGCTATTGAAATAAATTCGAAAATCCATATGAAAATACGTATTTATTATGCTACAAATTGCACGCATTTTATTTAGAAACCCTACTAAATAAAGCATTATCCTATCTATTTACCGATGGGATCGATCTGATTGATAATAGCGTTGGAGACTCGCCCCCCCCCCCCCTCGAGGACCATTGGTCCGTGAACTGAGACACTGGGCACGTGATTATTTTGGATAATTATTTTAGAAAATTATAGAATTTATTGAAAATTGATTTTGAATAAATCCTACTCTGTATTTTAAAAAATTAGCATTTATGCATTTAATGTTTTTTTACTGAACTCTTGACATGCTGATTAGCAATTAATGCCACGTCTAGGTATAAAAGAGCTCATCACTACATTGTGATCAAAATATTGCGTTCAAATCGCGATTGCGGGGGCAGGCGTGATTTATGTTTTGAGTGATGTCAAAAGAAGTACGGATATATCAGAGTGTGTAGGAATGGATGTTGACGGATGAATGCAAATACAATATGGATTACAATCACACCACAAGCCAAATGGACACACCACCGGCTAAGGATTAAAATCAAGATTGACGAAATTCATCACCAAGACGTAAAGGATAAAACACCCGCTAAGGATAGAGGATTTCATGATAAGAGAAACTTACCACCAAGACCTAAAGGACGAACCACCAGTCGAGGACAAAGGACTTCTTAGCTCACTACCAAGAAATAATCACCCTTTCAAGGATAAAGAAACCAAGAAAGGAGAAGCTCACCACCAAGACCTCAAAAAAAAAAAATACCAACCATGGATAAAAGGTTTCTTGGCTTACCATCAAGAAAGTATTTACCTTCTGAGGATTAATGTCATGCCCCGAACCCACAAGCGCGCCAACATCCCACCACTGTCATTATAAATGCGATATTCCAGGACGCGTCGCCGTCCCAATCGAATTGCTAATGATTAGACGCATGCGGAAGCAAAGTCGAACACTCCAATCAACAATCATACAAAGGGATAGTAAAGGAAACACACTTTGATTTCGAAAACAACAAAGCCATTTTTATAAACACATTGTTAACCCAAGGAAGATACAATTTACAAGCCTTGTTAATGACCACTTCCTAACAGACTACTCACATACAAAAAGGGATTGATAGTTAGGTTAACCTAGTTTCGCTATCAAAAAAGGGGGGAGGGGGGACAATCCAAAAAGATGGGGTATTTAAACCCATTGACCCTACTGATAGTAACCGAGAGGCAGCTTAGGATCGGACTCCATGCTGTTCAAGTCGGACTCCGGATCAGTCACTTCCCCATCCGAGGGATCGAGATCCATGGGATTCCAGACCTCCTCCCCAATACCACCCGCAAGAGATCAGTTAAAACCACGGATTGGACCAAATACCACGTTCCCTTGTCGAATAAACGACGCTACAAGCCAAGGAACCTTCTACCTGGGTAAACCCTCATTGACCTAGACAGTGGACTCGTGCTTCTGGTATGCCATGTCTGCACCTACTACATACTCTGAAAACTCCGTGTCTATGTTTATAGGCACGCCAAAACACAAGGGAGGATGATTCATGGTCGAGGGTCTGAAATGGTTAATAAACAACAATGAGATAAAACTCAATAAACAAGCTCCTTAAGCCTTACTTAGGATAACATGTACCTTCGGAATGCCCTAACATGCAATTCCAATCCAACCAAGCATACCATACAACAATCACAAGCATTCTCACCTTGTCTTGGCACACACATGCCCTGCACGTTATAACCCAACAAGACATGGCAAATGCTCCCCCAAGCACATAACAGAGTCATAATATCTTAAGTGGTACAACATGGTAATTGCTCCCCCGAGCATACACAATACATACCATTACATAAACATGCATCTCAACAATTAATAATCAGACATGCTTGGCATCAATCTTAGGCATAGCATTCCCCAATGCATATCACACTCGTAATTGTCCAGATTATTAAACGACCTCTTAGGTCTACAACTGAACCCCCACCGATGTCTTCCAGCAGAACCAAGCATTGTCTCGCTCCGTTAAGCACGACAATGTCCGGAACCCTCACCCAAATAGCATTCCATAAGTAGTATCGTGATGCAGCGTTCAGCGAATAATTCAAGCAAAACCTTTCTTAGAGAAAGAAATCTCGAAATTCAATATTGATGATAATGTTCTGTCTTCAAAACAAACCCTAAACACCATTTTATAGGAGTTAAATCTAATTATAATAGGAAACCTAATCATAATAGAAAAGTTACCTAATCTGAATTGGAAATCTAATCATAATAAAAAAGTTACATAATCTGAATTGGAAACCTAATCATAATGGGAAGTATAATCATAATAGAAAAGTTAATAAGCATCAAATAGCAAAATTACAAAAACGACCCTTAAAATTAACTCATAAAAAATACTAAAATAATAGAAAAAAAAACCATCTAATCGCATCACCGTTTCGCTTTTCGTTTGGACTTCTATTTGTCCAATCGGTCCAGAAACGCACCACTAATAAAATCCGCATCATTCTCCTCCACTTGAAAAGAACTCGTCCTCGAGTTAAAATTAGAATCTGGATATAACAGCTCTGTGGACTCATGAAACGGTAACAAATCAGCAACATTAAAAGTGTTGGATATGCCCATGCTATGTGAAAGGTCTATAACATAAGCATTATCATTGATCTTCTTGCTGACAGCATAAGGTCCATACTTCTTTGGCTGCAATTTATTGTAAGATCCAACTGATAATAACTCTTGATGAAGAAAAACCATGACTTGATCACCTACCGCAAACACCTGCTTCCACCTGTATTTATCTGCTCCAGTTTTATACTTCTGATTAGCTTCCTCCAACTTCTGTTTGACTTCATGATGCACCTCCACAATCTGTTTAGCCATACGATCTGTTGTTATACCTTTATCCGCTTGTTTAGGCAACTATACCAAATCCAGAGTATGCTAAGGCGCCTTTGTATAAACAACAAAAAAAGGCGATTTGCCAATGGAACTATGAACTGCATTATTATAAGCAAACTCTGCTTGTGATAAAACAACATCCCATTGCTTCGGCTTATCTCCACAAATGCTTCGAATCAAGTTTCCCAGAGTTCTATTAACCACCTCTATTTGCCCATCAATTCGTGGGTGAGCTATGCTACTGAAATTCAAAGATGAATCAAACAGTTTCCATAAAGTTCACCAAAAATGCCCTAGAAATTTACTATCCTTATCTGCGGTAATAGATTTGGGCACACCATGCAAACGAACCACTTCCTTAAAGAATAATCTGGCCACACTTACTGCATCAAAAGTTTTTCTACAAGAAATGAAGTGTGCCATCTTGAAAATCTGTCAATCACAACGAAAACAGAATCCACTCCTTTTTGTGTCCGTGGTAAACCAAGCACAAAATCCATGGACAGATCTTCTCATATATTATCAGGAACAGGTAATAGCATATATAAACCTGTATTATTAGATTTCCCCTTAGCAGTTTGGCAAAAATAACACTTTTGTACGTACCTGCTGACATCTCTACGTAACTGGGGCCAGTAAAATCGCTCCCGAATTGCAGCAATAATTTTATCACAACTCAAGTGTTCAACTAATCCTCCATCATGTAAATCACGAATTATCTTCTCTCGTAATGATGTTCGAGGAAGGCAAAGTTGGTTGCTATGCATCAAATAGCCATCCTACACATAAAATTCTTGCACAGATTGACCAGAAGTACATGACTTTCAAATTTGCTCAAAGTCATCATCATCTGCATAACAATTTTTCAGTTGCTCGAACCCCAAGATGTCTTGGCTTAATGTAATCAACAAGCTAGCTTTCCTACTCAATGCATATGCTACGACATTATATACACCTGACTTGTGATGCAATCTGAAAGGAAATTTTTGCAAAAATTGACATCGCGCATGTATATCTTTGCTAATCCTCTTTTGACTATTTAGATACTTCAAAGCTTCATGATCAGAATAAAGGACGAATTCTTTCCCAATCAAATAATGCTCCCAGGTCTTCAAAATCCTTACGACAGAATAAAATTCTTTGTCATAAGTGCTCCACTTTTGTCTCGCATCGCTAAGCTTCTCACTGAAATAGCAAATCGGTCTGCGCTCTTGAAATAAAACAGCTCCTGTACCAACTCCACTAGCATCACAGTCCACTTCAAAAAGTTTATCAAAATCAGGTAAGGCAAGAACATGTGTGGTACATAACTTTTCCTTCAGAATAGTAAAATTATTCTCTGCTTCCTCTCCCCATAGAAATTTGCCTTTCTTCATACATTCAATAATCGGGGCTACGATAGTACTGAAATTCTTAATAAATTGCCGATAGAAAATAGCCAACCCATGAAAACTCCTAACGTCAGAAACTGTTTTAGGTGTCGGCCACTATCTAATTGCTCTTACCTTCGCCTCATCTACCTCTATTCCTTCAGTAGTAATAATAAACTCCAGAAATAACAGCTTATTAGTTAAAAAAAATGTACTTCTTAAGATTAATTTACAGCTTATTAATTTGCAAAGCTGTCAATACCTCCCTTAAGTGCATCAGATGATCCTCCTCAGACTTAATCGCATCACCATTTCATTTTCCGTTTGGACTTCTATTTGTCTAATCGGTCCAGAAATGCACCACTTATAAAATCCGCATCACATCGGTTCGACATGAACCGCGACACGGCATCGTCTAGAACCCTAGCCTAAACAGTATTCGAACCCCCGTCAGGTATCATCTAGAATCCCCGCCTAGATGGCACTATCATGACCATGCACACAATCCATCACTCATTGTCGCGACCCTAAAAAAAATCTGTTTATTTTCTCGAGCTAATGGATTATTAAGAATAATCTTAACTCGGGCCTTTCCAAGCCCTACCAATTCGCAACTTAGGATTTAAGTTCTTAACATGCAATCGTTTTCATGCTTGGAGTCGCCACTAATCATTTTACGGTAGGCTGATTAGAAACCTAAATAAAACATAGGGAGATATGTTTTATTCCTACGAACCAGAGATTCTAAGTCCGGGGACTTGATTACGCTAGATCTAGTCTAACGCCCTTTCGGTACCTTTTCATTTAAAAAACATTTTGGCAGGCAGTTCGGATCCATTTTAACTTAATTTCTAACATGTGAGGTGTTCAAGCGGGTGCGCAAACCACCAATTTAACACCCATAAATCAAAGCATTAAATAAATTGCTAGTTTAGGAGAACAACTTACTCGGGATCCAGCAAGCGTCTGCATTGTTAGCGAAAAATCATACAGACAATCCTAATATGATTTCTAATTAACAAAGCATTCACTCAATCTTTTTTTTTTGGATTTTCACTTTATTTAAATGAAACCTACCTATATGCAATGACGTGCAAATATGACATGCGAAATAATGCAACCTAACATGCATATTATATGTCATGCGACGACGTGACCTAATTCTAATGACGTGTGAATGAATATTTTTTGGTATTTTCTAATGAATGAAATTCGGAATTAAATGAAATTCGGAATTAAAAACATGCCTAATTTAACATGCAACCTAATGATTTCTATTTTTGGTATTTTCTGTTTAAAATTCGAAATTCAAAAATACCTAAGTTAACATGCAATATATGATGACATAATCTACCCTAGAATGATTTATTTTTTGGGGTTTTTGTTTATGAAAATTCGGAATAATAAAATAACGTGAATAATCCGTTAGGACTTGAAATAATGCCTAATTTAAATTAGGAAACTTGCCACGTTAAGTCCTAATTTAAATTAGATATTTATCTCATCCTTCGGGATATATTAAAAAAAAACCTAGACATGCAAAAATTCTAATTTAAATCAAAACAGAAAATTCTTTTGGGTTTTCTTTTTATTTGAAAAGGAAAGCAATTTAAATAAAAAAGGGATAGCAATCAATTCAAATCAACCACGCAATCCGCCAAATTCGTTTCAAACTCTGATTAGGCACAAAAATCAAATTACCGGTCATATCTAAAGGGTTATAGATATTAACGGATAATTGATCATTCGAATTTGGAAAGCTAGTGAAATTTGTCATCGTATCTAAGTGATTATAGATAAGATGACAATTTCCCGTATCGCCGCGTATCGTACCTTAGGGATAAGGTCGGATAGACGTCCAAATACGTTACTAAATTAGGAAAGTTTCCTAATTTTGAATATTCTCAAAATATTGCGGATATATCAAACATTATCCTAAAACATCTAAATATCCACACGATATTCACAAAATATTCAAATACCCAAATCAGGAAATTAAATATTCTGAAAATATCGGATAATATTCAATTACCTAATTTGCAGATAATTCCCCAATTCGAACTCGGATCGAGCTTCGGGCTTGCGGATCGGGATCGAACGATCGGTGACGACGACGACGAGACACGGCGACACAAGGCGGCGTGCTCGGTGGTGGTGCGCCCGGAAGGGCTTCGGCGGTGGCGTCGAGAACGGGACGGTTGACGGTGGCTCACGGGAGGACGTCGCGTGAGGCTTCGTGGCTGGTCGTTGGTGTGGCCGCTGCTGAGGACTTGCAAAGGGAGCGGCGAGGCGAAGAATTCAAAGAAATTTTCCAGGTTCGGTGGAGTATCGCCCGGATCCGCAGGGAAAAATGGCGTCTTTGCTGAGGAAGAGCAGCTGCCGTAGCTTGGCGCCAATGATGGTGGTGTGTCACTATGGTTTCGGTCACAGCGAGGAGAGGATTGACTGAAACTCCCTCCCCCTCTTCTCTTCTCTCACGATCCTTCCTTGTGTTTGTACGTATTCTACGTAAACTGCATGGGCATGTTCTCCTCGGGAACAACAGGATGAAGCAATGTTGACAAAGTCAACTTCTTGGTTCAACCTTCAACGTGGACTCCTTGGTGCCCTCAAAGTGTGTGCTCTTCTTCAAAACAATTTACTGGCCTTTTCTGTGTGAAAGACGTGAGCGAAACCACCGTGAACAAGCTCAGAATTGTTGACTTGAAGTGTGGATGACCGGTGCATCCCCCAATCGTGGACGGTCTTCAATTGGGCGAGGAGCTTGTCTGGGCATCTACATGGGAATGCTTTCTTCGGAGCTGTGGACTTGTTTTTTTTTTTTTTTTTTGGTAAAGTAAGAAGCTGTGGACTTCTTCGGAGCTGTGGACTTGTTGATATCATCAAGAACCAAAAATTGGGCTGACGAGGAATCTGTGGAGCAGCCAAGTACGCTGATGGCTGCGAGACACGGCTGCAAAAGGGGCTTCGCCGGCGAGGGACGTATGCCGCAACGGCGGTGGCGGGCGATGATGTGCGCCGGCATCCGCCTCTCTCTCTATCACTGGGACTCTCTAATTTTTCTGATCATGAATTGTCTGTCTCCCCCCTCTAATTTGACCTAATAATATGTTTATATAGTCTAATCTAGGTCGAATTAAATGGGCTTAATTAACCTAATGGGCTTAGGCTTGGGCTTAGGTCTTAATTAAACTTAAATGGGCTGAATTAACTTGGGCTAAGCCCAAATTAAAACAACCAAGCCCATATGACGTGAAATTCTCGGCCCTAGCATTCCCGAGTGAAATGAGTTTGATTCGATGAAAATTAAACTCGCTCACCATCGCCGATCCGATGCAATAATGCAATTAAACTAAAATAAACCTAAACTATATGTTATGCAAAATTAAATTATTTTTGTTTAGGAGTTAAAAATTAATCCCTAATTTTCTAATGCATATTATACTAAATGAATGTCGGTAAAATTTGGGTGTCAACAGCTGCCCCTCTTTGAAGGTGAGCTCGCAGAGGTTGCATTCAAAGACTAAATGATACCTAAATTCCAACCATGCAAAATGCAATGAATGTTATTTTTGTCGGGATTATGAGTCCCATTTTGAATGCAATAAGAAATGATGCATGCTGACATGAAAAGAAAACATACCTGGAATTACTTACCTGACTGGTGCGAGATAATGCAATTCGAGGCACAACTCTGACTGGAATGTTGTTTGGCAAATGTCCGGGCTCAGTCCCATAGGTATTGCCTGATAAACTGTTGATGAGTGTCGGTGATCTGCGGTTAAGTCAAAACACACGAACACGAAGGAAACTCAACGTATCCAATCATCACCTGGATTCGTGAGATAAGAAAGTGTAAAAACGTTCCGACCTTTACAAATTACCTATACATCTCTATAGGTATTTGTAAAGATTTGGCCGCTGCGCCTATATCTTTGACTCATAGACACGACACGGGGGAACTGGGGAGGCTATTCCGACCTTTACATATATCTGCTCATATGCAAAGATTTGGCCGCTTCACCTATATCCTTGACTCATAGGTGAGTAACGGGGGAACACCTAGGGGTTGAGAGAATATTCCGACCTTTATGAACCACCTATACATCGCCATAGGTATTCATAAAGATTTGGCCGCTTCACCTATATCCTTGACTCATAGGTGAGTAGCGGGGGAACATCCGGGATAGGGAGAATATTCCGACCTTTACATATACCTGCTCATATGCAAAAATTTAGCCGCTATGCCTATATCCTTGACTCATAGACACGTCGCGGGGGAATATCTCGAGATTAAAGAAGCATTCCGACCTTTACATATACTTGCTCATATGCAAAGATTTGGCCGCTTCACCTATATCTTTGACTCATAGGTGAGTAGCGGGGGAATACCTCAGATTAGAGAAAAATTCCGACCTTTACAAGATACCTATACATCTCCATAGATACCTGTAAAGATTTGGCCACTTCACCTATATCTTTGACTCATAGGTGAGTAGTGGGGGAATCCTCTCGAGATTGTACGAAAACAATTATTTTGGTGAACAGTGGGACTAGCCCGAATGTTCGAGGGTTCCTTGACAGAATACCTGGATATCATCAGAGGTACCTGAAAAGGCTTGATCAATAGACACCTGAACATCATCAAAGGTATCTAGAGACCGCAACAAACTGATTCAATGTGGGGGCCTGACGATTGCTCGAACAGGTTAGGGATATAGAGATATACTTACCTGGCGATATCTCTGACTCCTGAGAGTGTGTCTCCTGTTAGACACGACTTTAAACAACATGCAATATGCATTCATGGACAAACAAGAACACACATACTCATGCACTATGATTCCAACTGGTTTTTCCATGCACGATGGTTCTGTCAAATCGGCATTATAAACTTCGTTGGGGAAAAATCATGACAAGACAATCCTAACTGACAAATAGGTGTCTTGAAAATGTCGAATGAGGGACTTCCGATCCGAAAGGGCTTTCACTCATTCTCATCGAAAAAGGCTGATTCACGAGAATCTTTCCATCTCACCATCATCATGGCGATAAGGGTCTGAGTATTCTCGCAAGCAGTACGACCTTACCAATCCAAGAGGTCTTTACCAGGACTGTAACATGGGCTTGGTCAACGGCTTATCAAAGGGGACTCTTCGAGTCGAAGCTATTGAGAGAAAATACTCTGCAATTGTCTCCGGGTTTACAAGTCAAGAACCCTGCAACATGAGATAGAAATGTACCTGCTCGCACTCCTTCGAGCTAAGCTTGTAAACATCTGAAATTCTACGTTAGTTCAAGTGCCCTAATCTGAAGAGACTTTGCAAGGGACGTAACGTGGGCTAGGCTCATGGGTTGAGAAATGAATGGATCATTTGGCTCAAAATGTGTATGATTAGGGTGAATAAGTTGGTGATCATCTTGGCATCGTCACCGGTCTTCTTCTTCACCAGAGATTTTCTTCTCGGTGAACGCTCCATTGGCTTCAGATATCCATCACTTGATTCTTTTGGGACTTGTCCACTGGGGATTTTGTTATGCCATGTCCTGACACTTTTCATTGGGCATTGACCTTGCTTTTGCCAGGCACACTGCTCTTTCTTGCCCTTTTTGCTCCCTCTTTTCCCCTTCTTTTTTTTTTTTTAATTTTTTGACACATGCTGTTTACAAGGTAAACACTGACCAGCTAATCTGACTGAATGACTTGCTGTTTGAACTCAAAAGCCTCTTGTCTTCAGTTGACACTCCTGATACTCTGGTTGAACAATGATGACCTTTGCCTTGCCCCAGTGTGGGGGATGATCACCAACTGGGTTTAAGAAATGAATTTGCAGGCTCAATTGGGCTCAACAAAGGGTAAAAACATGTGTAGGATAGAGAAAGAAACGCTCTTCATCATCCTAAGGCACTTGAACTTTCGCATGAATTCATCTGAAAAAGCAACACTTGAAGATTGATGCAAGTGAGAGCAAGATGATTTCTACACATTTTTCACCATATGATACTGATTTACCTCCAGTTTGCCCCGATGTGGGGTGGTTCTTGACATGGGTAATTTGAAAGAATTCCTCCAACTGTTTAGGCTTAAAATGGTTGAACGATGGATAACCTGTAGTGTTTGAGATAGAGAAATGAAATGCCTCTTGTCATTTCGGTCGACGTACCTTTTGTCGCGACCTAAAATAAAAATCTGCGTTTCGATCTTAGGCTAATGGATTACTAGATTAATTAAATTAACTAACCTAGCTCGAGTTCTCCCAAACACTACCAAATCGCAACTTAGGTCCAATTGTGAACGTGCAAATATTTTCAATAGGAGTCGCCACTAATCATTTAGGGTAGGCTGATTAGAAACCTAAATAAAATAGCGGGAGTACTATTTTATTTCTACGAACAAGAAATTATGGATTCGGGACTTGGTTACGTTAAACTCCTTAACGCCCTTTCGGTACCAATTTCAAGAAAAACACTCAATTTGACAATTTTTGAAAAAATTCTGATTTAAAGTTCAATGGTGCAGAAATTTCTTTGTGGGTTTTCTTTTATTTAAATGCAAGCTAACTTATATGCAATGACGTGCAAAAATTGACATGCGATTAATGCAACCTAACATGCAAACTATATGTCATGCAACGACGTGACCTATTTCTAATGACGGGCATATTTTTGTATTTTTTTAAAGTGAAATTCGGAATTAAAATGCCAATTATATAAACATGCAATTCTAAACTAAAGAAATCAACATATTCTAAAGCAATATTTTTTTTGTATTTTTTTTATCAAAATTCGAAATTAAAAATGCTAGTTATCTAAATATGCAATTAAAGAAATTAAACTATTCTAGAGTAATCTTTTTGGTATTTTTTTTATGAAAATTCGAAATTAAAATCACGTAGAAAATAAAACCGCTAAATCTTTCGAATTAAGTTTCGATCTGAAACCTGACAGATCGACGCTAAAATTCGAAATTCCCGCTATGGAAATAATTCTATCTAAAGCCTGATAGATAGATTTATTTCCACGTGTGCGGTTGCGGATTAGGAAATTTTCCTAATCGATCACATCTTGAAAGATTTAGATATCTCAAATATATCGGATATATTCAAAATATTTTGAAAATTCTGAAATCTATCCAAATTAAGCAAGTAGATATCCAAAGTTTCAAAAAAAAGAAATAAAATCCTAATTAGAATATACCTATTGTTCAAATATGCATATCTAGATATCCATGAACACAAATTAGGCAATCAAATATTTAAATCAAATCAAGATAAGAATATTACCTGATTTGCCGATTTTCTTTCCTAATTTTGAATTTTGCAGCAATCGGGATTGCGGATCGGGAACGGCGACGCGGTGTCGGGAATGACGGCGACACGCGACGGCGATGCTCAAGCGGCGGCGCACGAACGGCGGGGGCTCGCGGCGTCGGGGTGGTGATGCGACGCGGTGGCACGGGCAAGAGGCGGCGCGGTGATACGGGTGTCGCTTGCGGATCGGGATCGCGGATTTCGAGCCTCGACAGATGATGGCTCCCGATGTGCTCGACGAGGAGCAGCTTGGCTCGCGATGACTCTCAGCCGCGGATGGCAATGCACGACGGTAGTGCTCAGCGTGAAAGTTGGTTTGCGAAACCTTTTGGCCTTTGTCTTCTTCTTTCCACCAAATCACTTTGAGCCTCCTGTATGTTCCGAAATCTTTCTGTCCTGGCTGAAGCTTGCAAAGTGATGGTGGACTAATTATGAATTTTCTGGTGAAGACCCCCCGACGGCCACAGTGCGCGCTTCTCGAAGGGACCCTCCTGTGCAGCTCCTGTAGCTTCAAGACATCACTCTTGCGGCCACTTCTTCGTGTATTCAAGCGGTACGCTGGCTGTGTGGCTTTTGGATTTTTTTGTGCGGCGTCTATGAAGAACGAGCCACTGTTCGGGCGTGTCTTATGCGGCTCTTTCTTTAAAAATTCTGCCCCCTTTTTCGTGTCTTCCAGAAAACTAATATCAAAGATTGCTGCAAGAATCTTCCCCTATTGACCGATTCCCTTCCACGTTTTCCGATCCTTCTTCACACAGAATATATGTGTGCCCCTCTCTTTATTTTCTTTCTTATTTTAGCCCCCCCTCTCTCCGAAATTCCGTTCTCCAAAATTCTCCGAGTCTCTCTCTAAAAATTTTGATTTTTCAGATTATGAGAGCGTCCTAGGTTATGAGGTATAACGATATATTTATAATGTTAACCTAGGTCAATTAGTCGGGCTTTCTAGTCCTAATGGGCTTAGGTTTGGGCTTAGTTTTAATTAACATCTAAATGGGCTGAATTAACTTAGGCTTTAATTAATTAAACTCAACAGACTAAATTAAGCCCAAATTAAAACAACCGAGCCCGTTCGACTTTTACTTTCCGGCCCTTATTTTCCGAGTGAGCCGAGTCTAGTTCGATGAATTTTAAGCTCGCGCCAACGTCGGTCCGATGCAAAAAAGGAAAAAAAAATGCAATTAAACTAGAATGAGCCTAAACTACATGTTATGCAATTTAAATATTTTTGTTTAGGGGTTAAAATTAATCCCTAATTTTCTATGTAAATTAACACTAAATGATGCGCCGGAATTTAGGTGTCAACACCTTTTGCGAGAGAACTCTTTACCTTGCAGTCATGGAAATTTTTCCACTCCACTCGCTGGGGATTTTTATTTTTCTCACTGGGGATTAATGCATAGGACAGTATGTAGGATAGGGCTTGCCTTTCATCGTCCCGATGTACCTCATTCGACACACTCAATTCATTTTGCATGAATTATCAAATTATCATGAGAGACTTCCCCTTTGAAATTGATAATGCAAATGGACATAATGACCGTATAGAATTTAAAGCCGATGCATACAGTTCAACTTGACATGAAATTCATTGAAATCATTTATTCATCAGTGAAATGTTTGCAATTCAGAACATGAAACCAAACGTTGGAAAACTTTTGCTGCAAAATGGCAGGTTTTAACAAGGATAGTACATCTTCACAGCATCAGAGTTGACAGGATTGGAAAACACACGACCATCCATCTCTGCAAGAATCAAAGCACCTCCAGGAAGTACCTTCTTAACTACATATGGGCCGATGTAGTTTGGAGCAAATTTACCTCCGGGAACAGGGAAGATTTGCAGCACCTTCCTTAGGATTAGATCATTTACCTCAAAGTGTCTTGGACGCACTTTTTGGTTGAAAGACTTACCTACTCATGTGGCAACCGGATCGAGCGTTTGGTTTCACCTTCGGGAAGGGTTGCCCCTATCTTCAGTTCCTTGGGTTCTCCGGAATCACTCAAATTAACGATGACAGTCTGATATGATGTGAGGACTTTGGGCTTTTCATGTCGCTCTAGATCGCGGTGAATATCTGAGGAATTGTCAAGTTCACCGGCATCATTAGGATCAAGCTCGATGACGCATAATTCATCGGATTTGACCGTTCCCGTACCCTCACGTGTCACAAGATTGCCCCTGAAACATAAAGTAGGGAAATCAGAATGACAAACAGGGCTAAACCTTGTATTTTTGTAAATTTTTTTGTTTCTTTTTTTTTTGTAATTTTTTTTGTGTTTTTGATTTTCTGAAATTCATTTCGAAAAAGTTTTAACACGAGGAAGCATGAAGAAGCCCAGGCCTCAGAATTCTCCTTGGACTGTATTTTCTTTTATCGGTTGGATATCATCACCGGGCTGGTTTGATATACCTCAACATGCCCTCAAAAGGTGAGAATAAAACTTTGTAATTTCATTGATTTTTTAAATGAATTACATTTATTGAATGGAAATTGCAACAATCAAAACCTAGAAATGAGAATGCAAACAGCACCCGAAATGGGGCAAATCCTAGAAAGCAGTAAAAATTCCCACGCAGGGGAGTGTGCGGAAAAGTAAAGATTTTACTCTCGTGGGCCTGCGCCCAATCCCTCTAACGGTCCTTTCTCGACAGCTCCAATGAAGACGTCATCGAACAAGGTAGTGATTCCCTCAATTGCATCATCAGAATCTTCTGTCTTTAGAGGCGTTGGATCGTCCATATCTCCCCATCCGTCAGGGACGATGTCACGGGGATCAACAAAGAAGCTCGGGGGCGCTGAGTACTTCACATAATAATCGAATTTGCCGCTCGGCTGCCCCAAAGTGCCGATCACCTCTTTTCCTTCATCAGCCTTAAGCATGCTTTCTACTATCTCTTCATCATCAGTCGCGTGTTCGAGCGGAGGCATGTCTTCAGGCAAGGGATCGAGCTTGACCTTTCTAGTGTTCAACGTAGCAAATTCCTCGTCCCAGTTAATGACGACCTCGGAGATAGTAAAAATGATGCCAGTGTGGTCAGCATAAACGATTAGCCCAGCTTCTACCATCCTTGAGATTCTTTCTCTCATGACAGCCAGGGAAACGACCTCATTACTCGGGTAATAACCGGCCTTTATCAACTCATCATAGACATCGACGGTGTATACCCTGACATTCTTGATTCGACCAGCATTAAAGTTGAATATGACATTCACATTGCCCGCGTGATCGGGGAGCGGGTTACTCTGAACATTCGGCTTAGCGGGTTGAAATGAGAACGCCTTCGTGTCGAGAAGATTCTGGATTTGGTGCTTGAGGGCGTAGCAGTCGTCGGTTGAATGCCCCAGCTCGCCCATGTGATAATCGCATTTCTTCGACGGGTCGTAGTTATAGAACTTCTCAGGATTTGGCCGCTTTGGCTCGTTAGTAAGCAAGCCTTTCTTCCGGAGCACCGCCAACACTTGAGACAATGACCCGGGAAGGGGGGTGAACTGTCTTTTGTTGTTCCCCCTCTGAAACGGTTGACGACCCGTGTTTTGTTGCTGAGCTTCTGCTACTTGGAATGCTGGGGTAGGATTAACATTCCGCCGGCCCGGTTGGGTATAGGTCACGTTCACTTCAGGTGTCGGCTCCTCCTCCTTCCTTGTACCAATCCTTCTGGTCGAGGAAGACGGCTCTACAAACCATCCATCTTTCAGCCCTATCTCGATCTGTTCGCCAGTGGGGATGAGCTGGTTGAAGTTATCGGTCGGAATGGCTACCATTCGATTACGGTATTCAAATGGGAGAGTCTTGACGAACATCCTCTTCAGTTCACTGTCTATAGGTTCCGGGACGACCTGAGCGGCTATATTCCTCCATCTGATGGCATAGTCCTTGAAAGACTCGGTCTTCTTCATTTGAGCACGCTCGAGGTCATCACGAGTGGGAGCGATGTCCGTTATGAACCGGTATTGTTTGAGGAACGCCTCACTGGCCTCCTTCCAGCTTTTGAGGCTATTGATCTTCTTCATGAGGTACCAGTGTAGAGCAGGGCCGGTCAAGCTTGCTTGGAATGCATGGATCATCAGAAGCTCGTTGTCAACGTAGGAGGTCATTTGTACGTGGTACAACTGCAGGTGAGCTTTTGGACATGTGGTACCATTGTATTTGTCAAAGTCCGGCATCTTGAACTTCTTCGGGATTTTGATCTGTGAGTACATGGATAGATCAATTGAGGGTGGATCCTGCGAACCTTCTAACTGCTTAACCCTCTCCTCGAGCTTGTTGACTCGTTCATCGGGTTTGGTTTTGTTGACGACTATCTGGACAGGGTCATCTTCTAACTCAGGCATATCATCATCCTCTTCGAGGTCAACACTCTTTACACCTTTATGCTTCGGGACCGATACTTCAGGGGATGCTGGAATAGGGATCGACCGAAGAGCCTTGATCTCGGCGGTCATTTGTTGCATTGCGATGGCAAGTTGCTTGATCTGGTCTTGCATACCGTTAACGCGCTCCTGTAACTCAGTTTGATCGGCCATCCTAGTTTTTTACCGTGTGCGAATAGGTGATCGTGATCGGCCCGTAGTTACCTAATTCGAAAATAGAGCATGGTAAGTATGAGTCCTCAAAACGATCGGTCCATGACTCAGTCTAATCGTCTCTTTTATTCCCATTTTTCATGGCATTTTTCATTATTCCATGTATTTGTGAAAATGATGGCAAATTTCTTAGGAAATAATGACTTATGACAAACTTAGGAACATAATAAGAATTGAAAGTAATTTCTTTTCAAAGCTTTGTTTTTTTTCTTTTTCTTTCATTTGAAAAGAAATTCAATGATCATTGCTTTCAAAAATTATGACCGACTTAGACTTATCATGGACCGACCACATGTACGAAACATAAATAAAGTGCGAGAAAAAGGGTTCAGAAAACTTACTTCACCGGGTAGGAAATGGCAATCACATAGACATGCGCATGAAATGTGAGGTTCGATTTCTACCTAGATTCTGGCTTGCAAAATGGAGACAAGAGGATTACCGAGCTAAACCAGTCATGGTGGTGGTTAGGCTAGGATTCCCCTGACTCCGGCTTGGTCAAAGAGCCGACCCGGGTTGAGTGGAATACAACCGTGGTGGGTACTCAATGACACCTTGAAAGAAAATTCGGGACCGAGGAGGGCGACCCGTACCAAATGGTTTTGGTCGGGGTATCCACTGTCTCAGTACCATCCTAAACCTATGCCGCCCAGGTCCGGCAGCGGGTAGTGTGTGCGGTGTAGTGGAAATGTAAGGCATGCGCAGCAGGTTATATCAAACAGCGCTTCGTGCATAAATTAAACCATACATTCAACCACCTCCCTGCAAAACAAGGGTTAACAATCACGCCTCCCCTTATACCTCCCATACTGCAAGAACATTTAACACCTAAAATGTTAGGGACGTACCTGGGATCCTCGCTGCCAAACAAAAATTATTTTTGAAATGAAAAATTGGCCTAAGTCCACTAAGAGTTTTACTCAAGTCCCCAGTGGAGTCGCCAAGCTGTCGCGACCCTAAAAAAAATCTGTTCATTTTCTCGGGCTAATGGATTATTAAGAATAATCTTAACTCGGGCCCTCCCAAGCCCTACCAATTCGCAACTTAGGATTTAAGTTCTTAACATGCAATCGTTTTCATGCTTGGAGTCGCCACTAATCATTTTACGGTAGGCTGATTAGAAACCTAAATAAAACATAGGGAGATATGTTTTATTCCTACGAACCAGAGATTCTAAGTCCGGGGACTTGATTACGCTAGATCTAGTCTAACGCCCTTTCGGTACCTTTTCATTTTAAAAACATTTTGGCAGGCAGTTCGGATCCATTTTAACTTAATTTCTAACATGTGAGGTGTTCAAGCGGGTGCGCAAACCATCAATTTAACACCCATAAATCAAAGCATTAAATAAATTGCTAGTTTAGGAGAACAACTTACTCGGGATCCAGCAAGCGTCTGCATTGTTAGCGAAAAATCATACAGACAATCCTAAGATGATTTCTAATTAACAAAGCATTCACTCAATCTCTTTTTTTTGGATTTTCACTTTATTTAAATGAAACCTACCTATATGCAATGACGTGCAAATATGACATGCGAAATAATGCAACCTAACATGCATATTATATGTCATGCGACGACGTGACCTAATTCTAATGACGTGTGAATGAATATTTTTTGGTATTTTCTAATGAATGAAATTCGGAATTAAATGAAATTCGGAATTAAAAACATGCCTAATTTAACATGCAACCTAATGATTTCTATTTTTGGTATTTTCTGTTTAAAATTCGAAATTCAAAAATACCTAAGTTAACATGCAATATATGATGACATAATCTACCCTAGAATGATTTATTTTTTGGGGTTTTTGTTTATGAAAATTCGGAATAATAAAATAACGTGAATAATCCGTTAGGACTTGAAATAATGCCTAATTTAAATTAGGAAACTTGCCACGTTAAGTCCTAATTTAAATTAGATATTTATCTCATCCTTCGGGATATATTAAAAAAAAACCTAGACATGCAAAAATTCTAATTTAAATCAAAACAGAAAATTCTTTTGGGTTTTCTTTTTATTTGAAAAGGAAAGCAATTTAAATAAAAAAGGGATAGCAATCAATTCAAATCAACCACGCAATCCGCCAAATTCGTTTCAAACTCTGATTAGGCACAAAAATCAAATTACCAGTCATATCTAAAGGGTTATAGATATTAACGGATAATTGATCATTCGAATTTGGAAAGCTAGTGAAATTTGTCATCGTATCTAAGTGATTATAGATAAGATGACAATTTCCCGTATCGCCGCGTATCGTACCTTAGGGATAAGGTCGGATAGACGTCCAAATACGTTACTAAATTAGGAAAGTTTCCTAATTTTGAATATTCTCAAAATATTGCGGATATATCAAACATTATCCTAAAACATCTAAATATCCACACGATATTCACAAAATATTCAAATACCCAAATCAGGAAATTAAATATTCTGAAAATATCGGATAATGTTCAATTACCTAATTTGCAGATAATTCCCCAATTCGAACTCGGATCGAGCTTCGGGCTTGCGGATCGGGATCGAACGATCGGTGACGACGACGACGAGACACGGCGACACAAGGCGGCGTGCTCGGTGGTGGTGCGCCCGGAAGGGCTCCGGCAGTGGCGTCGAGAACGGGACGGTTGACGGTGGCTCACGGGAGGACGTTGCGTGAGGCTTCGTGGCTGGTCGTTGGTGTGGCCGCTGCTGAGGACTTGCAAAGGGAGCGGCGAGGCGAAGAATTCAAAGAAATTTTCCAGGTTCGGTGGAGTATCGCCCGGATCCGCAGGGAAAAGTGGCGTCTTTGCTGAGGAAGAGCAGCTGCCGTAGCTTGGCGCCAATGATGGTGGTGTGTCACTATGGTTTCGGTCACAGCGAGGAGAGGATTGACTGAAACTCCCTCCCCTTCTTCTCTTCTCTCACGATCCTTCCTTGTGTTTGTACGTATTCTACGTAAACTGCATGGGCATGTTCTCCTCGGGAACAACAGGATGAAGCAATGTTGACAAAGTCAACTTCTTGGTTCAACCTTCAACGTGGACTCCTTGGTGCCCTCAAAGTGTGTGCTCTTCTTCAAAACAATTTACTGGCCTTTTCTGTGTGAAAGACGTGAGCGAAACCACCGTGAACAAGCTCAGAATTGTTGACTTGAAGTGTGGATGACCGGTGCATCCCCCAATCGTGGACGGTCTTCAATTGGGCGAGGAGCTTGTCTAGGCATCTACATGGGAATGCTTTCTTCGGAGCTGTGGACTTGTTGATATCGTCAAGAACCAAAAATTGGGCTGACGAGGAATCTGTGGAGCAGCCAAGTACGCTGATGGCTGCGAGACACGGCTGCAAAGGGGCTTCGCCGGCGAGGGACGTGTGTCGCAACGGCGGTGGCGGGCGATGATGTGCGCCGGCGTCCGCCTCTCTCTCTATCACTGGGACTCTCTAATTTTTCTGATCATGAATTGTCTGTCTCCCCCCTCTAATTTGACCTAATAATATGTTTATATAGTCTAATCTAGGTCAAATTAAATGGGCTTAATTAACCTAATGGGCTTAGGCTTGGGCTTAGGTCTTAATTAAACTTAAATGGGCTGAATTAACTTGGGCTAAGCCCAAATTAAAACAACCAAGCCCATATGACGTGAAATTCTCGGCCCTAGCATTCCCGAGTGAAATGAGTTTGATTCGATGAAAATTAAACTCGCTCACCATCGCCGGTCCGATGCAATAATGCAATTAAACTAAAATAAACCTAAACTATATGTTATGCAAAATTAAATTATTTTTGTTTAGGGGTTAAAAATTAATCCCTAATTTTCTAATGCATATTATACTAAATGAATGTCGGTAAAATTTAGGTGTCAACACTCATTACCAATTCTTATCTTTGAGAATTAGCCAATGTAAGTGTTTATGACGTGCATATCTCTACGAATGAATATGTCATGAAACGTACTCATCTTGGTTTAAGCATCAATAACTAATCACAATTAGCCATTATTAAGCCAAGATCAACCATTGAATCACATGATCAACCACCAAACAACATGATCAGCCATTAAACTAACAAGATCAACCATGATCAATCAAGATCAACCATTAAGTCAACAAGATCAACTACGATCAATCAAGATCAGCCACTAACCACACGATCAACCACTACATCAACATGATCATCCACTAATCAAACAAGCTCAGCCACTAACCAATAAGATCAGCCACCAACTAATCAAGATCAACCATTAATCAACCACAAGTGAGCCACTAAACAATTCGCAAATCAGCCACTAAACGATCCGCAAATCAGCCACTAAACAGCCCTTAAACACATCCATTAGTCACTCATTATCCTAACCAAGGTTTAGGAAGTCACTTATAAGAAAACCTAAGCAAGAAGCAAAACAAGCGATAGCAACAGCCACAGCAAGGGTGGCGAATAGCGAGTGGCTATGGCAGTAAATGGCGAACGACGGCAATGCACAGCGTGAACGGCGGTGCATGTAGTTGGTGACGGTGGCGAGATGGTGGTGTGATGGTGATGGCCAAACAAGAGAAGGAGAAAACGGTGGTGGCAGGTGAGCAACGGTGGTGGCTAGCCATGGCGGCGAACGACGCTCCTCCGACGGCTGGACAGCATGGACGCGACTGCTGATGGCTGGGCAAGGCTGGTCGGTGATGGTGGTGTTGGCCGAAGTGAGTGGGAGAGAGAGAGTGAGAGTGAGAGTGAGAGTGAGAGTGAGTGAAGTCTCGATCAAAATGAATGAGAGAGAGACAAGGTCCAACAACCCCACTAGAAACCCCACTAACAACCCCACTCACAATCAATGATCTAGATTTAGTCTTGATCAACAGGCCAACATCTAATGGTCACCATTCAATCTTCCCAAGCAAGCTTGATAAATATGTAATGGCAAACTTGTAAATAAGAGAGGAAGATAGGGGCAAGAGAGTCCAATGAGGTTGGCCAAGAGAGGGAGGGCACGATGTCCATTTTTCCCTTCAACACAATAAAGGAACCCAAAATAACTCAGGGGTATAAAGTTTTTTTTCCCAACTTCCGGTCCAAATTTCACTTTTTCGAGAATTCCCGAGCGAACCGACAAATAGATGAGCTTCATAGGGCAACGTCCAACAGTTTAGTTTTGATATCCTTGAAAGTTCGATATTGAAGTTCGGATTCTAGTTTATGGCCAAAATAGATGAATTGCGACTTTAGTGTGTCTTAAACTAACGGGCGGCTCTTAGGAGTTATGCATGTTCGACTCGTGATCGATTGGATATCAAGCCACGTTTAAGTTTACTCAAGCCGTGGTGACCTTAGTTGTCATGTAATTGCGAGGGTCAATCACTAGTTCCTAAGGACACGATCGTTCGGAATTGGTTTAGGATCGTTCGCAATCTATACATTGGTCAAGCGGAATCACCAACGATTCAATTATATACTATTGGCGAATCGTTCTAGAATCATCTCTTGATCGGTCTATAGTGGCCCAAAATTATCTTTCGTCAATCCTTATGGTCGAATTATCAATCCATAGTCGGGTTCTTAGGTTGTGTGTACTTAATTCATAGCTAGTCTTTCCCTAACATTTAGTTCTCTCATGAGTGATCAATTCATAGCGAGATTTAACTAATAGTGTATCGATAAATAATCATTTCATATATCCGAAAATGGTCGAATTTCATAATGTCACAATTAAGAAACCATGGATGGATATTCGCTCAGTCAGAGAAAAATCTCCTTTTACAATGAGATTACACCTCAATTTATAGAAATATTGCTAAACAAAAAAGAAGACTCTTCGAATGCCCGGAAACTGAACAAACACTTTGGGGAATTCACCTAATGACTTTTTAAAGAAACATCACAATAAAAACTCATAAAAAGCTGTAAATTAAGAGACTTATATGCATGAGACTAATTATTAGATGCATTGAAACTTGATTAGACTCTTTAAATTCGTGCACCAATCTTCAAGGCCAAATAGTCATCGTAGAAGGTCATCCAATAGTGATAGAAATCGACTAGAACAGCTTTTGCTTTTTAGGTGATTAATTAGTAGCTTCGGAACCGACAACAAGCTTGTAAATTGGCAATGAGGTAATCAGTGACACCCACGAAATCGATAACTTATCCACTGAATTGTTAACATCTACACATAATCAAAAACTTCAACCTTGAACCCAACATATTAAGTTGTAGCCGAAATTGGTCATTGCTTGCGTAAAAATTGAGCGGGTTGGTTCTATTGACAAGACATGAGTGGTGCTTGAGAGCTAATCGACAAAACCCGTTGCTCCTACATATGTCTGTGCACGTTGACGGTAAAAATTATGCATAAATATGAATAAACGTGAAAAAAGCTTAGAAATCACAAATTGCCTAAAAGTTGCATGCTACTATGAAATCATGCGCTAAATTGAAATAGCAAGCTGACTTAACAATATTTTGCTCTCGTGATTGTACACATCTAACTTTTAATTTATTCCAATAATATCACATATTACATGATTAATTTCATATCATAATCATAAATAAATTTTGAAATAATAGATAAAAGTTTACATATTAGATTTCTATATCTCGATAACATATATGAAGTACATTCATAACCGGCTATTCAAGTGATAACTTTAGTAAATAATGTAATATGTTACATGTTATTTCCCTGACTTTTGATCATTATCTTAATAAAAGTAGCAATATTACCGATTACAGAATATATATATGTGCGCGCGCGCGTGTTTGTACCAAGCTCCTGATTGACTATTAAAAGATTGTCTTTATATCCCGTATGTTTTGTTTTATTTTGTGAGTATTTAAGAAAGGCTTATGCTATTCCCGCATATTACAAATGTTATCGACGAAACCAAACAGTGGAATAAGTGTTAAGTACTCAAATCAAACGGGGTAATTGTTATTATATCTCTATCGCATTGCAACATAACATGTGTTAAATCACGGGTGCATTTTTTTAACTGAAAGCTTCATCATAAAGGAAAATAATTTTCAAGGAAAACAATTAGTTTTCATTTGTTTGACAATTTAGGGAAATTTCTTCTTACTAGAAGGGGAAGCCGTTTTCTCCCAATTTAAATTTATTGTTTTCAATCTATGGAAAACAATTTCCGTAGACCAATTAGTTTTCCGTCGTCCTAACATCGGGAATCAGAAAACGATTTTTCAAAAAAATTGCTTTTCTTAGAATAAACGAACCCCACATTGTCGTTCCAACACCGCAATTGAAGGGGTTGTTAGGAGGCACTGCATGACCGAATATCGTGCTCGCATCTTATCTGATTCATGGGACTGGTGACTTCAATGAGCTCCTGAGCACCGTCCCGAAATTTCTAAAATGTCAATGCAAGCAGGGACCTGCGCTTTTCAGTTGTACCAAGATCAGCATTTGGGCAAAGAGATCCCAAAAATGTTTGCCAAGAACACTCAGAATATTTTTCCTCCAAAGCCTTTTGGGAAAACTGAACCAAACATCTCGGCTTCGACCGTCACCAAAAGATAGATTTGTGATCAATATAATAAGGGATAAGTGCATTCAAAGTCTTAAAACTTATCGCGAAAGTGTAATTAGGTCCTAAAACTTTCAAAAAGTGCAAATAAGTCCTAAAACTTTTTATAAAAGTACACTTGAATCCTAAAACTTATCACAAAAGTGCAAATAAGTCGTAAAACTTTCAAAAAATACAAATTGGCTCAATCAAGTCCTTCCCTTGATTGTACTTTTTGAAAGTTTTAAGACTTGTTTGCACTTTCGTGATAAGTTTTAGGATTTGTTTGCACTTTTTGAAAGTTTTAGGACTCAAGTGCACTTCGCTAACAAGTTTTAGGACTTGTTTGCACTTTTTGAAAGTTTTAGGACTCAATTGTACTTTCGTGATAAGTTTTAGGACTTCTAGTGCACTTATCCCATATAATAACTTCATTCGTCTATATTTCCACTTGTATAACCAAGCCTCCGTCGCCAAAGGCCCACTGGGCCTTCGTCCTCCCCGATCGGCTTCCCCTGAGAACGAATCAGCCACGTCCGTCCGACGACGAACAAACACACCCGTAATGGCGACGCGCCTCCGCTCTCTTCCGAAGCTCCTCCGCCGCGCTCCGCCCGCCGGAGCCCCGGACCACTCCTCCCTCCTCCTCCCTTCCTCCTCTCTCTGCACGACCCCTTCCCCGTCCGCCGCCGTGCCTGCCCAAGATGCCGGCGCCGGAGACCGGGAGCGCCACGAGCACGTCCGCAGAATCCGGGTGCTCCTGCAGCAGGGCCGCACCGAGACGGCTCGGCGGCAGATCAAGTCGCTCGTCCTCTCCTCCGAGAAGCTCTTCTCTTCGCCTTCGGACGTGCTCGCCCTCTTCTCCCTCTCCTGCCCGCTCCTCAAGGGCAGCTTCTCCGACATGCTCCTGTCGGTCTATGCCGATTCCAAGATGACCCGCGAAGCTTCCGAGGTGTATGCGCTGATGAAAGGGGACGGCTTGTTTCCTAGTCTCGGTTCTTTCAACATTCTGCTCGAGGCTTTGGTGACGAGCAAGCGGTTCGATGAGGCGCTTGGTTTCTTCGGGGAGATATTCGGGTCTGACGTGAGGCCGGACCGGTTTACCTTCGCGAAAGCCGTTCAGGCCGCGGCGAAATTGGGGGACTTGAGGAGGGGTTTCGAGTTGATGGATGATATGAAGAGGAGAGGGATCGACCCGAATGCATTTATCTACAATCTGATGATCGGTGGGCTTTGCAGAGAGAAGAGGGTGAGGGATGCAGAGAAGTTGTTTGAAGAAATGTCTAAGAAAAATGTGGCTGCCACTGTGGTCACTTATAACTCGTTGATTGATGGGTATTGTAAGATGGGGGAGATGGACAAGGCGTTTGACCTGAGGGAGAGGATGGAGAGGGAGAATGTGCAGCCGAATCTCATCACATTCAATTCGTTGCTTAATGGCCTGTGCCGAGCACAGAGGATGGAGGAGGCAAAGAGAGTGGTGGATGAGATGGAAGCTCGTGGCCTCGCGGCCGATGGTTTCACATACAGCATTCTTTTCGATGGGCATCTTAGGTCTGGCAATGTGGATGCGTCGGTGGATCTTTGTGAGGAAGTAATGGGGAGAGGTGTTAAAATGAATATGTACACGTGTAGCATCTTGATGAATGCTTTGTGCAAAGAAGGGAAGGTGGAGAAGGCTGTGGAGATTTTGGATAAGTTGATTGCGGATGGACGTGATCCAGACGTGGCTGTATATAACACACTTGTGAGCGGATATTGTCAGAGAAACGATCTGGATGGAGCCATGTCAATGATCGAACGAATGGAAGTTGCTGGGGTGAAGCCAAATTCTGTTAGCTTCAATTGCTTGATCAGCAAGTTCTGCAACATGAAGAAGATGGAGAGGGCCGAGTATTGGGTAAAGAAGATGTTGGAGAAAGGAGTTGCAGCAAATGTGGAGACATTCAACATTTTGATTGATGGCTATGGACGCATGTGCCATTTCGATAGGTGCTTTCAGGTTCTAGAACAAATGGAAAACAACGGTTTAAAAACAAATGTTGTGAGCTATGGGTCTCTAATACATTGCCTATGCAGCGATGGGAAGCTCATTGAGGCTGAATGTGTCCTTGGGGATATGGTAGCTCGAGGAATATTGCCAAATGCGCATATATTCAATATGCTAATTGACAGCAGCTGTGCAGCTGGAAAGATGACAACTGCCTTCACTTTCTTTGAAGAGATGCTGAAAAGTGAAATTGCTCCAACAGTTGTTACATATAATGCTTTGATTAATGGGTTATGCAAAAATGGGAAGCCAATGGAAGCAGAGAACTTGATTCCCCGGATGATGAGTAATGGCCATGCTCCTGATGTTATCACATACAACTCTCTAATCTCAGGATATTCTGGTGTAGGGAATTCCCAAAAGTGTCTCGAGTTATATGAGAAAATGAAAGCTTTGGGAATCAGGCCCACTTTAAAAACATACCATCCATTAATTAGTGGATGTGGCAAAGAAGGAACAGCTGTTGTGGATAGACTACTTGAGGAAATGTTGGAGATAAATTTGGCTCCTGATCGATTGGTATGTAACGAAGTCATTCGATGTTATGTTGAGCATGGAGACGTTCAGAAGGCATTTGCTGTGCACCATGATATGGTAGACCGGGGACTTCAGCCTGACAAAATGACTTTCAATAACTTGATTAGGGGGCGGTTCAAAGAAGGAACTTTGTCTTCAGTGAATGATCTTGTCAATTGCATGAAGGCCAGTAACTTGTCTCCTAAAGCAGATACTTACCACATACTGGTAAAGGGATATTGTGATCATAAAAATTTTGCCGGAGCATATGATTGGTATAGAGAAATGATGGAGAATGGTTTCTCTTTGAATGACTCTGCATGCCATGAGCTCATTGCTGGCCTCAAACAAGAGGGGAGGTTACAAGAATCCCAGATAATTTGCTCGGAAATGAGCAACAGGAATGCGGGTAATGATGAAAAACTCTCTTTGGTTGCAAAGATGTAGTCAATAAAGCAGGTCAGACTATTTACGTCAACACAGATTGGCCTCAAGTTTGAAATGCATCAAGTTATCTGCCTCAACATCTGTCTTTGGATAAATCCGCGAATCATGGTGGATCTAATTCTGTAAATGTGTAGTTGATTTTCCTTCTACGTATTATATTTATAAGGATGGCTGGACTTTCCAGCATAAACTCACAAGCCTCGTCGAAGTAAATTGGATCCCCTAAAGAATCCTAGAGGAATTCAAGAGCGACCGAAGGTCGGCTTCAGTTGGTTCCCTGCCAGTCTCATGGTCCATATTGTTGTTTTCTAGCAGGTCACTCCATTTAATGGTTTTCTGAATTCTGTTCGAGGATGTCATGTCATTCAACCTAACAAAACCAACCTTCATCACCGAAGGTTTTAGAATCTGTGAGGGTGAACGAATTAATCATCACCGAGAAACTCGGAGATGCGCTCGAGGTTAAGGCAGCCAACAAAATGCCCAAAAAGCCTAGATTCGGGTTTGGAGATCGGAACGCAATAGGACTGGGTATTGAACTCTTGAGTAATTCAGTAAATGCATAACTGTTTTCTTCTATGTATGATTCTTTTCTTAATAAGGACAGCTGGAATTTCCAACGCAAATCAACTTGCTTTCTTTTGGTGTTTTAAGTAAATTGAGATCCCATAGTGAAAGGATTGATAGATGACCGATGTTCTTGATTTGTGTCCGGTTCTCTAGAGCACTGAACGTGTGAACATCTTCGTTGAAGATTATGATTGCTTCAGGAAAAAAGGAACTTAACGTGCCCAGAGGGTTTTTTAGGACTTCAACTCTCTGGTAGAGCAACCCGAGAGCTTGTACATGGAGTGTCGCCATGCTCTTGGCGAATCTTTTGCACAAAAGGCCGAACAGAATACCCTCACGCATTTGCTGCGAAAATAAGCTACTCGCTTCGCTAGTCACTCCATTATAATCGAGCTGGTTAAGGATTGATGAGATCATGTCAATGGCGTTCCATGGTGTATCGCTAATCGATAATCACACGGACGGGCCATTGAGACAGAGGACTGCCAAAACTGTGCTGGTCCTTCTGGAGCGCATGTGAAACTGCATTGCGCTGGTTATGGGTGCAGAGAAGCCGAAGCTGGACGATGGTAGATACCCAAATAATCGATAGACATAAACATGAAACCGTGGAGGATCACACAGAACAGACGATCACACACGGCAGGGCATTTTCAGAACGGCGACAGCAGGACATCCGAGAGACACGGAGGACTCTCCTCTAGACCTTCCGCCAAAGTCCAACTAACCTTGTTTCTCATACTGCCGCTGCACGGACAGAAACGAGCCCGCCGAACAACCGATTCAACCACCACCCAACCTACCTATTCATGTGGTCCCTAATACATTTCACCTGAAACCAAACCTTGAATCACCAACTAGTTTCTGTTCCCAGCTAATTTCACCCCTCACCGGAACAACAAGACAGGCGGTCGAACCAGACGCCTGAGTTCAAGGCACAACGGCATCCGCTCCTGCCTTCGGAAGAGATTAATCTTTCGATTCATACCGCAGAGAAACGTTTCCAGGGTCCAGTCTCTCTGCGACTGTGAATCGCAATTCGCAATGCGATTCCCAGCACCAGAACACCCCCAAACGAAAAAAAGAAGGCGTTGACTCGTATACTGCTGGACTCGGAAATAACATCATCATCCTCATCGTCATCGTCACGAAATCAATACAAAAGAAAGGTAACATCTTGGAATCCCAGAAGCAAAATCCCTGTTCATTGTGTCTGCATCAAACCGCAGTTCCAACTCCATCTCAATTTATTAGGCACAAGTAGGGAACGAAAACTCCTATCAAGCTCAAAACCCAACAAGAACCGCACCCCTCGACACCAGCCAACGACAGCCAAATTCAAAGCCCCAAAAAGAAGAAAAAAAAATAGAAACTTGAAAGCATTCTACAGGACTTTGAGCATATCCTCGGCACCACTGAAGGTGAAGGCCCCACCTTCCTCAAGGTTGAGCACCTTCACGACGCCGTCCTCCGCGAGCAGCGCGTACCGTCGCGACCGCACCCCGAGCCCCACCGGCTGGTCACTCAGGTCGAGCTCGCACCCGATCGCCCTCGTGAAGTCCCCGTTCCCGTCCGACAGCAGCATGACGTCGTCGCCGATGCCCAGGTTCTCCTTCCACGCCCGCATCACGAAGGCGTCGTTCACGGAGATGCAGGCGATGTTGCCCACGCCCTTGGCCTTCAGCTCCCCGGCCTTCTCCACGAACCCCGGCAGGTGCTTCTGCGAGCAGGTCGGGGTGAAGGCCCCCGGGACGGCGAAGAGGATCGACTTCTTCCCGGCGGTGAGGGCGGAGACGGTGGTAGTCTGGAGCTCGCCGGCGGGGTCGAAGTAGGAGAGGGTGGCGTCGGGGAGCTTGTCGCCCACGGAGATGGCGGCGCGGGTGGCGGCGGCGGTGGAGAGGCGGAGGGCTTCGCCGGTGGCGCGTCGGCGGGGGACGGCGACGGAGGAGGAGCGGCGGCGGATGCCGAGGGAGGCGGTGAAGGAGAGGGATTTGGGGGGGAGGAGGGAGGAGGAGGCGGCGGCGGCGGCGGCGGCGGCGGCGGCGGAGGTGAGGAGTCTGGAGACGGAGAGAGAAGCTGCCATTGCTGCTAGAGAGAGAGAGGGAGCGCGAGGGAGGCTGCGAGAATGTGGGAATGGCCGTGGGCGACGGGGAGATATGATAAGACTGTTTTGTTCTGAAAAATATATTATTTTATTTTTTTTTCAGTTTTTTTCTCATTTTTTAATTATTTTTTTTGCGAATTTTGTTAGGGCGGAGATGACACTGGGGAGTGGGAGGAAGGTCTCTACAGGGGAGGACACGTGGGCCTCTCCTGGGCTTCTCTTTCTTTTGTTACCTGGGCTTCTCCGAAACTATACAATGTCGGTTCGCAATCAGACATTATCGTTTGACTAATAGGTTTAATCTGCAACGTAGTCTCTGAACTTTAATTTATTTAATATAATTATTAAATTTTAACTTGATATATGATGTTATTTCTAAATTTTTAATTTGTTCGATATATATTTAATTTAGTCCCAAAATATTTAATCCAGAGATATAATTTATCAAAATTTCAAGAACTAGATTGAACAAATTAAAAATTCGCACATCGGACTGAAGTTCAAGAATCACGTTGAATAAATTAAAATTTTAAAGATCATATTGTACATTGCAATTATTCCTTCAGTATTCTTTGGAGACCCCACCCTCTTTCTTTTCCTTCTTTTTCTTTTTTATTGGTTTTGCTGGCCGTTCAGCCTCTTGTGCTTTCGATGCCACCAAGGGCCCTCCTGAAAGTTCAAACACTCTGCGCGACAGAACTTAGTGAAGCTACGGAGAACGGTGACAAGCCCGAGTCGTCTTTTCAAATTTGAGAAATGAGGGATGGCGACGTCAAACAATGTCCACACTCGGGGGCCAACTATCTCTTCCTCTTCTCGAAAGATCCTGCTGCTCCAGCTCCAGCTCCAGCTCCAGCTCCAGCTCTAGCTTTGCTCCAAGAGGGGCATCTTCGCTTCCTGTCCTCTCTTTTGACTCCGGCTCCCATTTTGCCTAAAATATCAGTGTCATTGAGCAATGAGAAAATGACATAAATGATTTCTAAACTTTAACTCGATATACAATGTGATTTCTAACTTTTTTTATACATGTTCAAATTAGTCATTGGACTACATAAAAAAAGTTATTTCCTTAATTTGAATTCAGGGACAACACTGAATATTTTCATGTAATTCAGGGATTAGTTTGATTATATATCAGAAGTTTAGAAATCACATTGCAGAAATTTAAAGTTCGGGGACGAAATTGCACATTGAGCTAAAATTTATTGACCGCATTGAACAAATTAAAAGTTCAGGGATTATATTGCTCATTGGATCAAAATTTAAGAACTATTTATGTCATTATCCCTTAAGAAATTGTCACTTGTATTCAAAACACATAGACTGAAATGCGCATGATCCCGTTAAGATTTTACGGGTTCCGCATGTGACCAATCAATCCAATAATCAGTCACAACGCATTTGATCCCCTAGTAAAATGAGAAAGAGAAAAGAAAAGAAACAACAAAAACTTCTTAATGTTTCTCTGGTTGATAATTGTTTTGACATCTAAAACCTTAAGTTGGAGATATCATTAGCTTGGACATTCCCAAGCAAATTTCAACGGTGCCAGCTTTCAGATGGTTTTCATTGTAAAGTTACAATCAAATCCATGAACAAGATGGTAAACACCATTCGCGAGCAAGCTCGCGAAGCCGAAACTTGAGTCGGAATAGGCTTCATGATTAGCGGCGTCAGTTTTACACGCAATTGTTGACAAGGGGGTATCTTGGTGCATCGATATGATGAGATGCAAGAGTGGGTTAGGGAGTACATGGGATGCTCCATTTGTTTTTCGAAAAATAACTTTCAGAGAAATGTCTTGCAGATTTTCCGGCGTTCAGTTTACAAAAAATAAACTAATCAAAGGAAACACTTTCTCTTAGTAGAAAAAAAACACATTCAAAAGTGGGGAAAATGATTTGCTCTTTTTACTTTTCCCTATCAAACTGTTGCAAGATGAGCATCCCATAATTGTCGATTGTTTATTGCTTTCACCCGGCAGCATTGATGCCACTTTTTTAGGTCAAAGGATGACGATTCTTTGTCGAGGAGGTTTACTAGAGCAAAACATATTGTTTTTGTTTACTGTGCTGAGAAAAGTTTTTATTCTTTGAAGAAATTGATGCTCTTGCTCATTCTGAACTTATTTTGTTCTATATGGCCTTAATTATACTCTGAGAACTGGGTCGGTGTTGGTTGAGGGGTTCATAGAAGCAAAATAACTTGATAAATTCTGCGCTCGCTTGCCTCAGTTTTGTTGCATTATCAGAGATTATGGAGTCTAAATCCATGTTCTGGTTTGAGAACGAAGAAGTTACTCGAAAAACTTTTGCTAAGGTTTATATCATTTAAGAAACTCATGGTAGATTTAATGCTTAAGAAATTTATTAGAACCTGATGCCATTCGGATGAGGAAGACCTTGCGGAATCTATGAAGACTGAGAAAAGAACAAGGAAAGCTAGCATTGGAGTCACCAGGTGATCAATTAACGCCAAAACCTCTTTTCTTTTGCCATAGTGATATAGAGATCCCACAGCCGGAGCCAACTACACAACCAGAGCAAACATAATCCAAGTAAACCAATAATGCCCACACAACCAAGGTCATGCATAAAATTACAGCGGTAAATTTGACAAGACAGGATGATCGGGTTGCTGTGTTTCGCTTATGGTATATGTTTTAAAATCTTATCCATTTTGTATCCGATCCAACCCGTCAACGCTCTTCCGTGCCTTTTCCAACTGGTGATCGATGCTCTTTCTGGATTTCTCGTGGCAATCCACACTTCTCCGGGACCTTTGCATGTGGTCAAAAGACATTCGTAATTTCTCTAGCTTATCAGCACTGAGACCCTAATTTTTCAGCTTCTTAGGCCTGTCCGTGCTCTTCCTCGGCTTCTCTCTCCTGTAGATGCTCTTTCTAGACACTTCGTACACATCAGTGCTCTTGCTGGGCTGTTCAAACTGATCCGTGCTTTGCCTGGAGCTGTATCTTTGGGAAGGAGACTTCTCGACAGTAGTTATGAACTTCTTAAGATGCCTTATATATTCAGGGTAGAGCTCTAAATCACGGTGATTTCCGCCTTTAATCCATAAGGGTTCGTACTTCTCCTTACACAGTTCCCATAGTTGCTTCCCGTGGGAGCAATCGACAACTTCATCTGCAGTTCCCTGTAAATGGTACAAAATTGTTTTAAGCATTCGTCTGTACAAACATGAAAATAAACGAGGTCTTCAACTACAAAAGAACAGAAAAAAGGACTATGCAAGCCAAGATCGGGATAACAATATTAATGATATCTCCAATTTCATATAGAGGTCCGATCACTTTCTTTGCTACAATATGCCTACTCCTACTAGCATTGCTTCAACTTACCATTGTCTCAATGCGATGTTTTTATCCTCCTATTACTGGAACAATGACTTTCCGGGAATTTCTTCCTAAAAATAGAAGGGTCTAAAGTATGCTTTCTGCTTCGAGCAAATTATATAAGAGGAAACACACAATCGAATGCAACTTTCAGTTGATGTTCTATAATTTTCCAATGCAAGAAGACCAGACTAGACCTGCTAATTTGCATGGGCACTTGCTCACAGAGGACTAATTTCAGAAGGCACAACCAATTCTCTTAAATAAATGAAAATTGCACAGAAGTCTTGTCTAGGTCATCTGCAGAAATTTAGATGGACCACAATGCATGTTCTGACAATGCATCTGTCCTTAAATTTTCTAGTTTGTTCTCATCGCAATATTTAGCTAAAATTCTCAACTATGTTAGATCAGAGACAACACCAAAAATATCCCCTCATCCCTTCCGCTACTAATGGACAGTAGGTTCTACATAACGCATGCAGAATATTTTATCCTCGAGAAGGAAATTTCATTACTGTGGCCAACGAGCACAATTGTTGGTGGGGACTCTCCATACATTCTCTTTACAATAGCCAGAACATCATTGCATAAAGTCTGGAAAATCGAATGCATCAAATTCAAAAGAAAGATGCACACAATAGTTCTACGAAGGGAACTTGGGATTTAACAAGCTAGTAGATGAACTGAAACCAGTCCTCATCCAAAACTCCAAGCTACAAATTATACCTCAATCAAAAGGTCAAGTTCATTTTCTGCGCAGGACTTGCCATGTCCTCGCAGGTCCACCGCAACCACACGGGCTTTCTCCTTGATTATACTAGCCGACAATGCAAATGAAAGCCTAGACAAACTACGAAAGCCAAAATCAACACGCAACCCATATTAACAAAACGAATGAGGTACCTAGGCTAAACATTCAATGCTGCGAACAAATGCTGAAAAATCAATAGAAGATGCGAAAAGGTCCGCGAAGCGAAGAGAACAAGACCCGGTTCTATGCACATCATCTTAAAAAATAAACAACTCCGCAAACATGGTTGTGATCCTCAGCAAAAGAAGCAGGAAACAAGATGTACATATGACTCGATCATGCAGAGAATGATCGCATCAATTAAAGGAAAAAGAAAATCCATTACTGACTAAATTCGGAAGCAATCTCTAGGGGAAGCTTACCCAGAGTAGCCACCTCCATTAAGGCAAAGCACTACCGATCCTCCTCCCTCGGCCACATAGACATGGAAGCTCTAAAAATCCCAAAGTGCGCGCAAACAAAGCAAGAAGACGAATCGAATCAACAACACGACCGAAGAGCAAAAGAAGGAAGAGCTCGAGTCCGATTCCTGTGACTCTTCAGAAACCAAATGGTGAAATGCCGGCGGTCGACCTCGCCGTCGCCCAGATCTGGGCGACGGTGAGGTCGACCGCTGGCCATGGCAAGGCCGCTCGGCCTCGCCCAGGTTTGGCGGTCGACCTCGCCGTCGCCTAGATCTGGGCAACGGCGAGGTCGACCGCCGGCCATGGCGAGGCCGCTCGGCCTCCCCTAGATCCGAGGGAGGCCGAGCAGCCTCGCCCAAGTTTGGCGGTCAACCTCGTCATCGCCTAGATCTGGGCGATGGCGAGGTCGACCGCTGGCCATGGCGAGGCCGAAACTGACCCCCCCCCCCCCCCCGATCACGGCGACTTCCAAATCCAGAAAAGAGAGAGATGAGAGGAGATCCATCGCACGATCGGAGCTTACGTGGAGCAGGAGTGAGTGGCCCTGGCTTCTTCTCGGTCGAAGCGAGGGAACGAGCGGCCTGGCTTCCTCTTGACGGCAACAGAGAGAGTACAGAGAGAGACGGGTAGATCAAAGAGATGAGAGGAGACGAGAGACAGATGTTTTGAAGAGAACGAGTTCCTCAGAAATGATTCTAACTTTTGTTCAAGAAATGAAAAATCAACTTTTTTTTTGTTATGATTTTTTGTTCAGAACCGATTTTGGAACAAAAACTTGTCCTAGAAATAGAAAAATGAAATTACGTTACCAAGTGGGTTTCTAGTCTAAAATTGATTCTGGGAACCAAAAAACCAGTTCCGAACAGAACCATAATGGTTATCATGTGGTACTTTAGACTTCGAATTTTATGATTCTAATAATTTCTTTTCTAGTTGCTTTTCTTTAAATGTATTACCTTTTATTGTTCTTTAATATGTTTATGAATGAAATACTTATGAACCTGATATAGTATTTGTTATTTTGAAATTTTATTTGACCCTATAACTAATATGAAAAGTTTATGATACTTGACACCTGAAGTTGTCAACATAAATACAAATGAAAAATACCGAGAAAAAGGAAGATGTTTGTTTGCTTGATAGTGCATCAACAAATACCATATTTCGTAATAGACACTTTTTCTCGAATATGACATTGCGTAAGACACATGTCCATACAATATCAGGTCTTATTCCGATTATTGATGGTTTTGGGAATGCCACAATTGTTTTGCCAAAAGTGACCATCCCGCATATTGAAGATGCGTTTCTAAGCAGTAGATCAAAAAGGAATCTGCTTAGCTTTAAAGATGTATGCCGTAATAGGTACCATATTGAGACTATTTATGAGTAAAATAAAGAATATATTGGCATTATCTCTTATAAGATGGGCCTAAAGACCATCTATGAGAAGCTAAAAGCTTTTTATATGGGTTTGTATTGTGTCATGATTAAGGCCGTTGAAACCTACGCCACCATATCCTGGAGATTGGTAAATCCTGATCAGTTTGGATTATGGCATGATCACCTAGGTCACCCTGGTGCTTCAATGATGCGTAGAATAATCCAGAATACAAAAGGGCACCCTTTAAAGGATACAAAGGTATTGTTGTCCAAAGTTATAATTGTGAAGCTTGTTCACAAGGAAAACTCATTATCAAATCTTCTATAACAAGGGTTGATCTTGAATCCCCTTTATTCCTGCTAAGAATTCAGGGTGATACTTGTGGACCAATACACAACCACCAAGTAGACCATTTCGATATTTTATGGTATTAGTGGACGCATCTTGTAGATGGTCCCATGTTTGTCTATTATCTATGCGCAATGTCACCTTTGCACGTTTACTTGTGTAGATTATAAAGCTTCGGGCACAATTCCTTAATTATCCAATTAAAAGCATAAGGATAGATAATGCTAGTGAATTTACATCAAAGAGTTTTGATACATATTGTGCTTCACTTGGAATCGAGATTGAGCACCCGATCGTATATATTCATACTCAAAATAGATTAGCAGAATCCTTGATTAAGCATATCCAAATTATTGCCCGTACTCTATTATTGAGAACAAATCTCAACGATACAACATGTGGTCATGCAGTTTTGCATGCGGCAGCACTAACAAGATTGCGCCCCACTGCTAGTCTCTTACAATCTCCCCTTCAAATGGTTCTTGATTATGAACCTGATATTTCACATTTATGCACCTTTGGTTGTGCAGTACAGGTGCCTGTAGCACCACCAAAAAGAACGAAAATGGGTCCCAAATGCCGTTTGGGCATATATGATGGGTTTACTTTACCGTCCATCATTAGATTCTTAGAACCGACTACTGATGATCTTTTTACAGCCAGATTTGCAGATTGTCATTTCAATGAGACTATATTTCCATCAATTGGGACACCTAAAACTGACATAGCTGCAAAGCAAAAACCAGTTAAGGTTTTCTCTTGCAATGAAAAAAATTTATCTCAATTAGATCGAAGAACTCCTGAGTGTGAAAATGAGGTGCAGCGCATAATCCATTTACAGGCTATAGCCTATAAACTTCCTGACGCATTTAATGATGCTACTAAGGTAACGAAGTCTCATATTCCAGCTGCAAATGTTCCAGCTAGGATAGCTGTTCCCGAAGGACAAGCTAAAATGTATCAAAATCCTCCACAGAAACGCCGTAGATCGATAGGATCAAAAGACACCGTTCCTCGAAAACGAAAGGAAAAGAATCATAAATCTGCTCCAGAAAAGCCTGGTGTTGTGTTTACTCCCAAAGAGCTTATTGTCCCTGCAGAGGCACAAACCCATGAAAAGATCACCAACCCTGGGAATACTGAGAATTCCATTACATATTGAAATTAGATTTGGGATCGGAATGAAATCATCATTGATGATGCTTTTGTATTCTCAGTTGCTCATAAAATTATGGATGATGATTGTGAGCCGTAATCTATTATTGAATGCCGTCAAAGGCAAGATTGGTCTAAATGGGAGGAAGCAATTAAGGCTGAATTAGCTTCTCTAGCCAAACGAGAGGTTTTTGGACCCATAACTCGCATCCCCGATAATGTAAAGCCCGTTAGATATAAATGGGTATTTATCTGGAAACGAAATAAGAAAAACGACGTTGTGAAGTATAAAGCACGACTCGTTGCCCAAGGATTCTCCCAGAGACCTGGGATTAATTATGACGAGGCATATTCACCTGTGATGGATATGATTACATTTCGTTTTCTCATTAGCTTGGTACTCTCTGAAAGATTGGAAATACGTCTTATGGACGTTGTCACGACATATCTATGTGGCTCATTAGACTCGGATATTTATATGAAAATTCCCGAGGGATTCAAAATGCCTGATGCATGCACTCCCCGCAACTTATTCTTAATAAATTTGCAAAGATCTTTGTACGGGTTAAAGCAATCCAGTCGCATGTGGTATCAATGCCTAAGTGAATACCTAATTAAGGAAAAGTACATGAATGATCCTATCTGCCAATGTGTGTTTATTAAGAAATCAGAAACCGGATTTGCTATTGTAGCAGTTCATGTCGACGATATAAATTTAATTAAAACTTCAGAACAGTTAGCTAAAACTGTTGAGTATTTAAAAAGGGAATTTGAAGTTAAAGATTTGAGTAAAACCAAACTTTGTCTTGGTCTAGAGCTCGAACATAAAGCAAATGGAATAATCGTCCATCAATCAGCATACATTGAAAGATTACTTAAACGCTTCAACATAGACAAGACTCACCCATTGAGCACCCCTATGGTTGTAAGGTCTCTAGATCCCCAAAAGGATCAGTTTCGTCCTAAAGAATCTGATGAAGAGATACTTAGTCCTAAAGTACTATATCTCAATGCAATTGGGGCTTTGATGTACTTGGCACAATGTACAACACCAGACATCGCTTTTGTGGTAAATTTATTGGCACGTTTTAGTTCTGAGCCAATTCAGAGACATTGGAATGGAATTAAACATATTTTTCGTTTTCTCTGAGGAACCATAGATTTGGGATTATGTTATTCCAATGATTCCATTTACCTCTGGTTTAGTTGGATATTCTGATGCTGGATATAGATCTGATCCACATAAAGCTCGCTCTCAAACCGGTTATTTATTTTGTTATAACGGCACCGCCATTTCTTGGCGTTCTACGAAGCAATCGCTAGTAGCTACATCTTCTAACCACTATGAGATTATTGCTTTATATGAAGCTAGAAGAGAGTGTATTTGGTTAAGATCTATTATAACACATAATCACAATTCTTGTTGTTTAACACTGGTTACAAATTCTCCTACTATAATTTATGAAGATAATGCTGCTTGTGTTGCACAAGTTAGGGGAGGATATATCAAAGGTCATAGGACCAAGCTTATCTCGCCGAAATTTTTCTATACTCACGAACTCCAAGAAAGTCGACAAACTAATGTTAAGCAGATTCAATCCATAACTAATCTTACATATCTTTTTACCAAATCATTGCCAACGTCAACTTTTGAGAAGTTAGTATATGGCATTGGTATGCGGTGAGTTCATAAGATGCGAGATTGAGTAGTCCTAGTAGTGGCTATATAGCTCAAATTGAGGGGGAGATATTATGAACTATGCATTGCACTCTTTTTCTTTCTGTCCGGTTTTTTCCCACTGGGTTTTTCCGACTTAAAGTTTTAACGAGGCAAATTACGCATCTATAAAAGGGAGAGATCTTAAAATTTATGTTGTGTACTCTTTTTCCCTTTTGTCTGGTTTTTGTCCCACTAGGTTTTTCCAGCTTAAGGTTTTTAATGAGGCAGTATCATTCAATGCACATTCATAGTATAATGAATACAATGAATATTCAAGGGGGAGTGTTATGAAATACATGAATGAATATTTATTATATTCAATATACCTATTATGATACATTTGTAACCTGGAATGAATATTCAATGTACCTATTATGGTACATTTGTAACCTACGTACATGAATGAATAATCAATGTACCCATTATGATACATTTGTAACCTATATTCTACGTACAATCTCCAATGAATGGTCATCTCCCTATTCAATGTATGTATTCAATACATTGACATTAATGATATGTGCATTCTTGTTTTCTTATAAATAGGAGTTTAGTTTTGGTCATTGTGTAAGAGAATTCAGAACAGAATGAAAAAGAGAAAATATATATCTTCGGTGTCTATTTGCTTTCTCTATTTAATCTTTATTCTCTCTATTATATACTTGCAACGCAATATTTTGCAATAATTTTTCCTTTATTTGGTGATATGTGATCAAAAACGATTTTTGATGTTTGAATCTCATTTGGCAAATGATTTCAATCTCACAAGTTTATCTTAGGCAAAATTCTTTTTTTTTTTTTGAATTTTTAGATAGCTTTTTATGTTGTTATTTTCTTTGTTTTTTTTATCTTTTTTTTCTTTTCCTTCTTCCTCCTTCCCTAATCGTTAGGCCTTGGCGATGGCCGCGACAAGACACTAGCGAGGGTCGACTAGGCCTGCCTTGGGCAAGTTCAAGCTTGTTGAGATATTACAAGGCTCAAGCTTGCTCGGGGCCAGCCCCTGCTTGTGGCCGGCCATCGCCAAGGTCTTGCAACCGGTGGAGGAGGAACAAGGAAAAGAAAAAAAAACATAAAAGAAAAATAATATTAAAAATTCAATAGGATCAATTTTAAGAAGTGTTTTCACCTTCTTAAATTTATGAATTCACTTTTCTATTTTTATGTATTAATATTTTTCCTGACCGAAAAGTGTTTTTGCTCGATTAACCATTTTCGGTGAACTAGATGAGTGAAAGGTCGGAAAGCTAATTTTCAGAAAACACTTTCCTTTAATCATACACACCTTTGCTATGCAAAATGTTTCAACAAGATTCGAATGCATGGACGTGAGCATTAAATGAACTTAGAATGCATACGAGGGTTGGATGTATGATTACAAAGAAACGACATTGCATGATTTACCTAATCACGCGAAATATGATACGAATTATGCAATTATAACATAATAGTGTTTAGGATATGTCCGACAATTCTTATACTCAATGTGTAACCCACACTTGAAATTACTTAGAATCGCCTAATTTTGATATCAGATTAGGCAAGAGGTAAATTGATGGTAGAAACTAGTCACCTTGCTTCAATGGAGAACCCTGTCTAATTATTCGTTATATTAAATTCTCTTCGTTTAAAATGCTTTGAAAAAAGTTAATTTCCTCAAACTATGTCATTGACTCATTCATCCATATTCACTTCTTAAATATATAAAAGTCCCGCAACTGATTTTAGTCGGTACATAGTTTTCTCTTTCAAGAATTAATTTTTCCAACTAATCAACAAGACACCTTGCACGACTTTAAGCAAATAAACTGGATTATCACTCCAGAAAAATTGCATGATTATATTCCTTTGGTAAATTTAAGTTAACATTCTTTTCCTCGAACTTAAGGCACTTTTTTTCAGTCCCGTCCTTAAACTTTTAGGGGGCGAATGATAACTATTCTGTTTCAGTCAATTTTTAGCTAGAAAATATATTTTTCTATTTCTATTTACTAAACGAGTTTTTGAGCAAAAATATGCGTTTGATAACGACACCAAATTTTTATTCTCGAGATAGAAATTTGTTTGATAATGATACAAAATTTCTTCTTCTCGACTAGTCGGCGAGCGGACGGCGAGCTAGTAGTGGAGGACGGCGGGTGGTGGCGGGCAAAAGAAGACGATGGGTGACGATGGATGGCAAGCGGCGAAGGATTGCAGATGGTGGCGGGCAGCGACGAGAGGTGACCGGCTAGCTACGAGGGCAAGCAACAAAAATAATTTTTACTTCTCATTTCTATTCCAAAAATAAAAGAGTAAAAAATTCTTACTTCGCATTTCTATTCTAAACCTATTTCTAAAATTAAAATTTATTTCAAAAATTAAAAAATGAAATTACGGTACCAAACGAATTTCTGTTTCAAATATGTTCTTAGGAATAGAAAAATACAAAAATAAAGAAATTAAGTGGTTATCACGTGTGTCCTTAATTTGCAATTTGCATAACCGATCCATGAACTTAAATGAATTTTCTAATTAAACTCTTTTCCCGATAATATATCTTTCAACATGAGCTGACATTATCGACCAAAAAAAAAAAACTTGAACTGACATTTTCTAGCAAAAAAAAACTTGAACTGACATGGCCGTCAAATCATGTCGGCTTATGATATTGTAAAAAAACAAATACCCTTCGTACACAAGCCACCATAAATTACGTTATGAAATTTTGCCTCCATCAATCAACAAGCCAACATGGAAATCTCTCTCTCTCTACCTGAACCTGAGCTTTGCTGTCATGGCTACAGCCAAGTGCATCAAGACGAGGCAGATCTTCGACAGCCGCGGCAATCCTACGGTCGAGGTGGGTTTCATCATCGGACGTCTTCTCTTCCATCATCCCAGTCGGTCTTCAACATGCTCTCTGTTTTCATTGTTCACGCTCTTTCAGCTTGGCCTTTTCATTTTGCATAAGTTTCTCGGTTTGGTTTTGCGGCTAATCTTGTGTGATTGTGGGCGGTGATTCTTGGGTGCTTTCATGGGAAAAGAAAGTTCTGATGATGGCGAGTCGTTTCCAAGTGTTGCGTTTCTTTTTCCCTGTGTCGTTTTATCAGTCATACACGAGGCGGGTTCATTTTTAGTGATACGTTAAAGTCTGAATTCAGTGTTGATGGAACTATAAGTTATGTTGAGCTTGTTTTTCCTACTTGGGTATCGTGAATAAAGAGGGAAAATTTAAACTTGATGATGATGGTTCTTGAACGTTGGTGTCTGGGGCTGTTCTTCAGTTTGCCTTACTGACTCAAGGGTGATTGTGATCTATTACAGGCTGATGTTACTCTGGACGACGGGACTTTTGTGAGAGCTGCTGTTCCTGGTGGTGCCTCCACTGGTGAGTGATCTTTCTATGCGCTGATGATCCTCCATTTCGAGCATTTACAGTGATGCGGACTGCAATGGAATCAAGAGAAGGCCAAATTAGGCCGAGATTATGTAATACTGTCTTGGGTTTGTTGCTTAGATGGAACTGCATGAAGGGAGCTATGGCTATGGCAAAAAATAGGAGGAATTGTTAGGAAATTGAGGGCGATTGCTTATCTTAACTATCGGTTTGCTTCCAGGGATTTACGAGGCCCTTGAGCTAAGAGACGGCGGTTCTGACTACCTGGGAAAGGGTGTTTCCAAGGTTGTACCACTTAGTGTTATCATATTGTCTTTCATCATTTATCTGCCACTCGTATTGGTGAGCATTTGCCATCTCTGTGCGTATATAGGCTGTTGAGAATGTGAACACAATTATTGGCCCCGCCTTGGTTGGCAAGGTTTGTTTCGTACTCATGTCGACTTATATACACTTTTGACTTCATGACTTTAAGTACTCGTCATGGTAATAAGTTTGCGACGGACAAAATGATAGTTAATGCAGACTAATTTATTTTGTCATATCCTACTATGTAACAATTATCTTTACTTTATTTTTCAGGATCCAAGGGATCAGATTGCTATTGATAACTTCATGGTCCACCAGCTTGATGGAACTGTAAATGAGTGGGGTTGGTGTAAACAAAAGGTATTTATCTAATTCACTCTTGCTCATGTAATGTGTGTTGGAGTGAACCTTATCGACCGTAGTAAACTTTTCGTTGTAAAGCTTGGAGCCAATGCCATACTTGCAGCGTCTCTCGCTGTCTGCAAAGCTGGAGCTGCTGCTAACAAGATCCCTCTTTACAAGGTTTGTTATTGTTCAGCGCTACCACAATCAGCTGTCTTTTTCTGTCTCTTTGTATCTTCTCTTGCCCTTAGCTACTTAGTTTTAATCATACCTACTTCACGAGTTTGCTGTGGACTTACTGCACTAAGATCCGTGTTGGCTTTCTGGATTATGTTGTTCTAGGAAAATTTTTTTTTATGTTTTTTCAAATATCCTAAGAAGGGAAACTCGGCTTTGTTACTGGTCATAACAGAGAAACCGCATCACCAAATCGCAATCACTTGTACAATGGTGATTTGTTGGTTCTGTGTTGATCCAAATAATGGTATGATATTACTTATCTATGGATGCAGCATATTGCGAACATTGCTGGTAACAGCAAAATTGGTGTTGCCTGTTCCTGCCTTCAATGTCATTAATGGTGGGTCACATGCTGGAAACAAACTCACAATGCAGGTCCGTAATCTTCTATTGAATACTGACGCCAAATTCTTTTAAATGTTCAATTTATTCCTGAACATCTGAATATCATTTCTCCGTGCCTTCTGCAGGAATTTATGATTCTTCCTGTTGGAGCTTCCTCGTTTAAGGAAGCCATGAAGATGGGTGTGGAAGTTTATCACCACTTGAAGGTATTCAGAAACTTGGAAACTGTAACCTAAATCTTTGTAACTTTGCAAGTATAGCAAGATCCTCGGAACACATGGTTAAACAAAATTCTTTATTAGTGTAGTATCATGACTTTAGTTTAGGTGGCTTTCTCTTCTTAGGACTCTTGCAGTACGATTGATTATTTCTCTTCCTTTACGATTTATATCTCTCATTGGACTCTTTCTCGCAGGCTGTTATTAAGAAGAAATATGGTCAGGACGCAACTAATGTTGGTGATGAAGGTGGTTTTGCTCCTAACATTCAGGTAGACCTTTTGATTAGTGAACCTTGGACCCGTAATAACCCATCTTGGCCTCAATTTTGTTCACAATATTTCCAGGCAAGCATTATAATAGGTTTGTGAATGTGCAGGAAAACAAGGAAGGTTTAGAATTGCTCAAGACGGCCATTGCCAAAGCAGGTTACACTGGCAAAGTGAGTTCCCAGGCTTTCTAGTTTTCTTAGGCATTTGAAATTCCAAGAGAACTACAGAAACTAAGCATGTCATTATCTTAATATCCTCCTCCCCCTGTATATTTCATATAACCTCTTGCATTGCCTGCTATTTCAAAATGGTGGCACACACTGCTCATAGGAGGGCACTGTTGGGAACCATTGAAGCAAAGCAATGTGTTTTTTCAAGATGTCTGGTGGCGCTCTTTACTAGTTCCTATCTGTTTGTTTCAGGTTGTTATTGGAATGGACGTTGCTGCATCCGAATTCTATGGTGAGGATAAAACATATGATTTGAACTTCAAAGAAGAGGTAAGTTTCTCTTATTATAGAGTATATAAGAATGCAGTTCTTTAAAATTAAAAGTAGGTGATGCTTCTTTCCTAAGATTAAATGATTTCTCTCTCAAAATTAACTTAAGTTTGAATTTGGCCAAGAAAGAACTGATTGCTCATTGTTCTTTGAAATGTAAATTTCTCATTCTTTTGATCTATTCAGAACAATGATGGATCTCAGACTCATTCTTTTGATCTATTCAGAACAATGATGGATCTCAGAAGATCTCTGGAGATGCTCTCAAAGATCTGTACAAGTCATTTGTGAGTGAGTATCCTATTGTCTCGATTGAGGATCCATTTGACCAGGACGATTGGGAACACTACTCCAAACTAACCTGTGAGATTGGAGACAAAGTCCAGATCGTAGGAGGTGATCTGCTGGTCACCAATCCCAAGGTAAGCTTGTGCATTTAGATACTCGTCATACTCTCTCTCTCTCTCTCTCTCTCTCTCTCTGTGACACGCATACACTCAGAGGGACACGAAAGTGAACAATTCATTTTCTGCAGAGGGTTGAGAAGGCAATCAAAGAGAAGACCTGCAATGCTCTTCTTCTCAAGGTACTCTCTAGATCCATTGAACTGACAATGCACTGCAAAACAAATATATATATATATATATATATATATGTATATATGCTGATTACTGTCACTAGTATTGACAGGTAAACCAAATTGGGTCTGTTACCGAGAGCACTGAAGCTGTGAAGATGTCCAAGCAAGCTGGGTGGGGCATCATGGCTAGCCACCGCAGGTCTGGTTACCTGGTTTAATTAATACTTTCTTTTTCAGCAAACACATGGGTAGCAGGTCTGGTTACCTGGTTTAATTAATACTTTCTTTTTCAGCAAACGCATGGGTAGCTAATATCGTCTAGAATATTGATTGCAGTGGAGAAACAGAGGACACTTTTATTGCTGACCTTTCTGTGGGTCTGGCCACGGTAATATATAGTATGATTTCACCATATACAATATTATTAGCGAATTAGTTTTTCTCATGTCGGTGAAACCCTCTGTAACAGGGTCAAATTAAGACTGGAGCTCCATGCAGTTCAGAGCGTCTGGCAAAATACAACCAGGTTGGGTTTTATCAGTTTCGTTTTAGGCATTGACTACTGATATTTATTTTGTTCTGAGCCTTGCATTCTATTTCGACATCTGTTGCTCAAATTTCAGAAGATGGAACCCTTGCTTATGTTGCATGATATAATTATAAACCTGTCATTCCCCTCCATACGCAGCTCTTGCGCATTGGAGAGGAGCTTGGCTCAGACGCTGTATATGCTGGAGCAAACTTCCGCATGCCTGTTGAACCCTACTAGAATCAAGGTGACCCTTTTGCGGATCCAGGTGTTCTAGTTGCTGTACTTGCTTGAACTCAGTAATTTCGATACACCAGTTCTAACATATGTAAGTAAAACTGCATGTCCGCGATGACCATGTTGAGTTCTATGAGGGACTTTCCAGTGAAAGAGTGTTTTGTGGTTGGCTTTCGAGATTCACTTGCCTTTTCTGAGTAACCACACTATGCAATTGCTTTCATCCTAATCCTTTCGTTGTCGGCTTGAGGCTTGAGCATCCAAAAGTTGATGCTATGAACCTGTGAAAGATTGGCTTTGCATCGCCCTCTCGGAACCAAGACCAACTCATAATGGCTTTGCTTCGGTGTCTAAACCGACCCTCCTCTTGAGTCGGCGATTGGCAGCCATCCACCGAAACGAGGGAAAGCTGATTCGAGACTTAGCTGAATCTAAATGTTTCTTTTGTGCATCCCACGGTGTGGATTTTAGAGCACGATTGAGACCTACGAACCGCGACCGAGATCGATTCTATAGTCTAATACCATGCGGAGTCTTTTATGGGGGTTGTATCTATATTCTAACTTCATTGCTCCTGTGACAGAAAGCTTTGATGCTATTTTGGTACGTGACAATAACACGCAGTGGAATTTCTCAGTAGAGACAGTAAGAATACACATGGCATCGATTTTCGTCAGGCGTGCGTCCATGTATGGAAAACCATTGCATTGTGTATTCATCTAGAACGCTTGCGACTTGGGGATTCAACTAACTCACGCATGGCATGTGGCGTCAAGCCTCGTGCGAAAAAAAGGCTTCGAGGCATGCCGGGTTGAGCACGTATCACGCCCTTTGTTTTTTGTCAAACAAAGTTCACGTTTTGTGTCGTCCAGCGTCGGTAGCAACCAAAGAAAAGACCAAAAAAAAAAAAGAAAAAAAAGCATCCCATTGACCATCGACTTTCATTGCGAGAATTGCGATGCAGTTCTTATGTCCGATCTAACTTTGAGAACATATAATCCGGTCCGGGATGTTCCGAATCCGAGACATTGCTAGTTAATCTGTAGTCTACACGGCCCGATGGGCCAAAGAACCGAAAAAAGAACGAAAGGGAAAGAAATCTGTGAACGAGTAGACACAGCAAAGCATTTTGTCAGTGTCGAAAATCGGAGAATTTCCTCGTATGACCGTCGGAGACTCGGTAACAAGATCTATCTTAGGATTGACAACAATTATGTCCATGACCCACTTGCCTTTTTGCAATGGTGACTCTTTGGGTCACGATTGACACTAGTGTTCTGTAGCAACATCATGTTGCTGGAATGGACAGGACGGAGGAGTCTCGAACTTCCAAAAAAAATCGACATCAAACGAATCGAAGAACCTGGGGCTCAAGAAAAACCTTTCCTGTGTCGGAAACCAAAGCATATTCCTCGATGCTCCCCGAATCATCCCTCCTAACCGTGGGCTCCCCTCACCAAACCTCGAGCCCCATTTTGACCCACGGTAGTACCACGTGTGCGCCCACCTACGAAACCCAGCAACAACTAAAGAAAGTCCGTTCCCATCCTTTTCTACATTGAAATTCCGTTCGCAGGAAAGAAAAAACCTCGATTGAATATTGCTGGTGTGATCTTCATACCGATCACCCAGCCGCCGCCACAGCGCAACTAACTTTGCATTTTAGATGGATGGCAGATCGGATCGGATCGGATCAGGCCGGCTCGTAAGGGACGCGCATGCTTCGTATTCAGGTCGGGTCGGGAGCGACTATTGATGGCCCCGATTCAAATCGGATCGACCTGAAGTGAGTCATGTTAAGAATAATTCATACGATAGTTTTATGAATTTAGATGATGGCCGTGCTTTCATGGCCGTGCTTATTGAAGCGCGCATGCCTTGTCCGGACGCTGATTGATTTATTTTTTTGGTCGGAATCCGAACGCAGATTTTGGAGAGGCAAAACAAAGGGTAAAAAAAAAGGCAGTGCACATCGTTTTCTAAACCCGGCGAAGTCAAAAAAAGAAAAGAAAGAGTAAAAAACGCAAAAGAAAAAAACCCTTAATCGGACGGTCAGCATTCCTCCAAGCCTCCTTTATCAGTTAAATCCCCGTCTCTCGCGCATCATCACTGCTCGTTCATCCCTCACTCTTCTTCTTCTCTTTCTCCTCTCTCGCGTCTCGATCGTCGTCGTCTTCTTCTTCTTCGTTCTCTCCCTCTGATCTGAACGCTCCGAGCTCTCCCCATCCATGGCCAAGATCAAGTGCATCAAGGCGAGGCAGATCTTCGACAGCCGCGGCAATCCTACGGTCGAGGTTCGTTCCGCTGTTCTCTTCGGATCGGCTTTTTCGATGCTTCCTGTGTTTTCGCCTGCCCGATCGCCCCGTCCGGCGTCGGCTCTGGCTTCCCCTCCGGCCCCGTGTTGTTGCTCTCGATTCGGCCGCCGGAAGTAGCGGTCGGCGAGGGATCCGGGACGGTGAATCTCGTTTGGTCCGGCGGGCGTAGCTTAGGTGTTCCGCGTGTTTTGCTTCTGCGCCGTCGTTCGTGTAGGAGACGGATGATTTGTATTTGTGAGCCGTGAAGCTGGTTAATGCATCTGGCTTTGTCGATGGATCTTCGCGAAGATATTCCCAATCGTCGCGTTGGATTTTGTAGTGCTTATGAGGGGGGGGGGGGAAATAGTAGCCGCGTGTGCTTTGCAGTTGTGACCGTTTTCGATTGCCTTGCTGATTTGAGATTCGATGCGATGTTTTTGTATAGGTTGATGTGACTCTTGACGATGGGACCTTCGCTAGGGCCGCTGTGCCCAGCGGTGCATCCACCGGTAAGATTTGTGCTTCGGCAATCTCCATTTTGATGCATTTCTGGGCATTTCATGTGCAGTTCTTTAAATCTGCTATCATCTTGCTAGTTTATATAAGTTTTGCTGGTGAAAATGATGTTGAGAAAATATGGAAATAGCGTCTCGGACATCGGGTCGATGTTTACGTCGAGTTACCTCTTGATTTCAGGGTCCTACGAGGCACTCGAGCTGAGAGATGGCGGGTCTGATTATCTTGGAAAGGGTGTTTCCAAGGTTGTACACCACTTCATTTCTTGTTGTTGTCTTCTGCTGTGTTCATTGCTATGTTTTCACCGATTGTTCTAACGAGCATCATTGCATTAATGTGTATTTAGGCTGTTGAGAATATCAACTCGATCATTGGCCCTGCCCTAGTTGGAAAGGTTGGTTTAATATACTTAATCTTATTGTTATGGCTTTCCATTTCAAAACAGTGGTCCTTCAGTGGTTTTATTCTTTAAGATTCAGTTGTATCTTGTTGTCCAACTGTCAGATGATTGTTTTAAGCAATTGAAGGTTGTAAGCTAGCCTTTAATTTCTTGCCCAAGGTGACTACTTTATTTGATTTGTAATTTTCTTTGTTTATGCCTTTTTTAGGATCCAACAGAGCAGACAGAAATTGACAATTTCATGGTTCAACAACTTGATGGAACTGTAAACGAGTGGGGTTGGTGTAAGCAAAAGGTACTTGTTTGAATTGTTTTGTTTGACAACCATGTTGTGGTGTTGGATATTAACAAATGTACAATTTTTTTTTTCGTGAAGCTTGGAGCAAATGCTATACTTGCTGTGTCCCTTGCGGTCTGCAAAGCCGGGGCTGCTGTTCTCAAAATTCCCCTGTATAAGGTGCTTTCAGCATTGCTATTTTTACTATGTTTGCTTTTGTCTGCATCTTTTCCAAGCACTTATCTTTTAAATTTTGACTTATACTTGCCTGAGTATTGGTCATTGCAGTTGACACTCTTAAAATTCTGGATGCTGTTTCTTCATATTGTCGACATGCAACATGTATCCTGCAACGTCAAAATTTATGATGGACTGTATGAAACTTAGTTCTGGCTGTAAATCTAGTGATAAGGCAATGAGATAGTCTTAGCAGATCATTTCCACGATAATTCTACTGTCCATGTAAATAAAAATATGCTAACTCGGTTTCCCTCTCTTCATGGTTGCAGCACATTGCTAACCTTGCCGGTAACAGCAAATTGGTATTGCCTGTGCCCGCTTTTAATGTTATTAACGGAGGCTCGCATGCTGGAAACAAACTTGCAATGCAGGTCTGCAGTCTGCTTCTTAACTACATTTTACTGTATATCTTTTTTAGGATTTCTCATCCTTTCAAGTATCTATGAACTTATGCTGCAGGAGTTCATGATTCTTCCAGTTGGAGCTTGCTCATTTAAGGAGGCCATGAAGATGGGTGTGGAAGTATATCACCATTTGAAGGTGCTAAACATATGTTCTTCAAATTATCTTAAAAACCATCCTCCACGAACTGTCAAACTGTGAGAAAACATGATTATGGAGACTTGTCTGAAGTTGTGCATTATTTTTAGCAGATGCGTGAGTCATTTATTACTTTACTTTGTCTTTCTAAATCATCACATAGCATGAATATATAGGACGATCAAAGATCTCGTGCAAGTTGGTTAATGCAGTTTCATGACATTTTTAACTATTAAACTCTTCGTTTGACTGACGATTTTTATAATTTGCTTTAGGCTGTGATTAAGAAGAAATACGGTCAGGATGCAACTAATGTTGGTGATGAAGGTGGATTTGCTCCTAATATTCAGGTGAAATTGTTGGTCTATGATAAGCAATGAAATTGGAGCAATTTTTCTTCTCACAGAGAGTTGTTGTTAGTCCTTTTACTTACACTATTAGTGTTTGCTAATTCAGGAGAACAAGGAGGGTCTAGAGTTGCTCAAAACAGCCATTGCAAAAGCAGGTTACACTGGCAAAGTGAGTTCTTGGACCAACCATCTAATATTGTTGGACTTACAGAGGGTTTTCTCTTAATTTTCCTTTCCTATTTCAGGTTGTTATTGGAATGGATGTTGCTGCATCTGAGTTCTATAAAGAAGATAAAACCTATGATTTGAACTTCAAGGAAGAGGTTAGTTTTTTTCACTGTTTATGGAGTCAAGTGCATTTTTTGTGAAGAGTTAAACAGGTGGTAATGCTTCCTCAAGAATTCATTTCTATGAATGTTGATTGTAGCTTGAATATTGGTTCGTGTGGTCATCCGAAAACAGGATTTGAAGTCCTCATCCTCTTCTATCTCTGTTGGTTAATGCAGAACAATGATGGATCTAAGAAGATCCCTGGAGATGCTCTCAAAGATATGTACAAGTCATTCGCAAGTGAGTACCCTATCGTGTCGATTGAGGATCCCTTTGACCAGGATGACTGGGAGCACTATGCAAAGATGACCTGTGAAATGGGTGAACATGTCCAAATTGTGGGAGATGATCTGTTGGTCACCAACCCCAAGGTGAGCTTGTGAACTTCGTTTATGCTACTCTCTCTCTCTCTCTCTCTCTCTCTCTCTCTCTCTCTCTCTCTCTAACGCAATCATATGGTACTCTGCAGAGGGTGGAGAAGGCGATTAATGAGAAAAGTTGCAATGCTCTCCTTCTCAAGGTACATCCCAGATCATCAATTTTAAGCATGCAATTTACGGCTGACTATATCTACTTTCACCTGACTGGAATGATCTTACAACAGGTTAACCAAATTGGAACTGTTACTGAGAGTATTGAAGCTGTAAGGATGTCGAAGAGAGCTGGGTGGGGAGTGATGGCTAGCCACCGCAGGTTTGCACAGCCACAAAGCACAGTCAATATAATGTTACCTATAATTATAATTTCTTGCTTCGGCAAGTAGTCGCTGACGTTATCTACAATATTTTGCAGTGGAGAAACAGAAGACACTTTTATTGCCGACCTTTCTGTGGGTTTGGCTACAGTAAGTACACAACATCAGTTCGACCTCCTTATATTGACTTTATTTAACCATTAACTAATTAGTTCCTTTGGCATTGTTCTCGGGATCAGGGTCAAATCAAGACTGGAGCTCCATGCAGGTCAGAGCGGCTGGCTAAATACAACCAGGTTGGCATTATTCTGTTCATTACTTTATAACATTAAGCTGCTTTGGCCTGTACTTGGATTATTTCGTCATTGGGTTAGAGAACAGAAAAGATAAGAAAGGAGAGGATCCATCTCTATTCTGTCTATCACTTACCTCTAATTACTGAAAGTTGATCGACAGCATTTCTCCATGAAAATGTTGTGACTCAGTGTCTGTATATGCACAGCTCTTGCGAATTGAAGAGGAGCTCGGTGCTGAAGCTGTTTATGCTGGAGCAAACTTCCGCAATCCCGTCGAACCCTACTAGAACAAGAATGACATCCTTATCAGGGCAGATCCGGGTGTTTGGCTTGCTTTGTCTGTTCGTGAGTAATAATTTTGGTCTTTGGTCGGCTCGAAAATACAAGACCTGAATTTTTGTTGTTTTAAATGATCTTTCTTGTTGGATCTTTTTTGAGCTCGAACGATATAATGAGGAGCCTTATGTTTTTTTCTTTATGGAGGATTTATAACTAATGGTCGGCTTTGAGATCAATGTTTTCTTTTATTTTCGCTCTCTTACGTCAACTCGGAGTTCGATTCTGGTCAGTGAAGTAAGATCAAGCTCATGAGTTTATTATTATAGATCGGAACAAGTTAATAGGATCCCTTTTTTATGTTTCCATGCCCCTCCCACGTGGCGATATGGGGGCGTAAAAGGGAAAAGCAGAGATGGGGTTTGTCTCACTTTTGACATAGCGGGTCCTGAAAAAAAGGAGTTTTAGTTGTAAGATATCTAATGAATCGGTCGCTGGGATTAAGGTCTCATTTATTTGGAGTTTCGAGGATCATGATTGGGAATTTTTGTGAAGTGTTGGTCTTTTTTATTTATTGTTCATGTTCTATGGGTGACTTGTGCATCATGCCTGAAGCTTTCGAGGAAAATTGAGCTGTGGATATATATATCGTGGAAGATCAGATGGACTTTTAAAATTTTATGGGCTTGGCACTCGTCTTGCAATCCAAGATTTCGCCCCCTACTTCTCTTTGAAATTGTGTAAGAAAGGGTTTTCCGGTCGACGGGAACCTCTTTGTGGGCCTGCGATCATCCTCTTAGAAACATCTGCGGGTAGCAAATTATCTTTCATGGTCAAAACTTGTCCGATGGTATCAACATCATATCCATTTCTATATCTCATCTATCTGTCCGTGGACAGATTTCGATATAGACATAAAAATCCGTCCGTCGACTTTGTGTCATTTTCTAAATCAGCCCCTAATCCGTAATGTCTACGTCTGTTCATCAGGGCTATATTTGTTGGATTGGGTAGATATGGGATTTCTAATTTCTCATGTACTCAGATATGACATGGATACGGCAAGCGCGAACACCTTGCCAGGCACCGGCATCCTCCCGATGTAATGTCTCTTGCTGGCAAATCCCACCTCCCCCTCCTCGCCCTCGTGGACGTCCAAGCAGTCCGGGTATCACCAACGTGCAAAATCACTCTGCGACAGAAAACTAGAACCCGGAATTTCCATGTCATCATTTGCAAGCACGGGCTCTTGAGCGACGGTGGAAGTGCTTCACCGCCGAATCGGTCATTGCAATTGAGAGCCTGATCGCATCGAGGAAGTGCTTCCGTTCCAACTCCATCACGGTCTCCGGTACCTCCTCCATATACATCGCCGGCCTGAAGAATCTGTACTTGAGCTAGAGCAACGTCGTGCGTGCGCTTTTGGTGCAATCCAAACAGTAACGGGAATAGCCAAATCTAGTGTCCCGTGAGGCCGGTAACCTCGGGTCTGAGGTTGCAAACCTCAAATCCGAGGTACAAGATGGTGGAGCTCGTGCCGATTAGAGTCGCACGCTCCATCACGTTGGTCTGAGATGGTGGAGCTCGCTCAACGGAGGATGCAAGCTCGCACACGATGTAGCTTGCTCACTCTACAACGTATAACACCACGGCTTACATTTTTCTTTTTTCTTTTTTAAAATCTTTTCCTAATAGGATTGTACACCTATGTGGGATTTTATATCTAAACATATCCGGATTTTGTGTTACCTCAAACACTAGATAATGTATAAATTATATTTTCCGGAGGTATATCTGGTTCACCAAACATAGCTTATGGATTTTAACTTAAGATCCTGTCAAACTTAAAAAAGCAATCGGGGTGGTTGCAATCCCCATAGTACTTTTTTTTATAAATATAAGTATCTCTCGCCATAAATAAGATAGTGATATGTGGACGTTTAGTCTCCCCAACATTAATTCTCCAGAACAATTATCCGAAAAGTCCTAAGTCTACAATACAATTGCCAATTCAATCCTCAACTTTTTAATTGGACCATTTTAATCCTAAACCTTTTGATCAATTTTCAATGTAATCCTTATGGCTAATTTTGGTCGGAAATCGTTGCCATGAATAATGGTCGGTGCTGATGTTGAAATTTTTTTTCATTTTTAAAAATTTTTCAAACTTAAAAAATTATCTCTTTTTTTTTCTTTTCTCTCTTTTCTTTTAATTATTTGCCATTGTTCATCTTCCCCAAATGGAAGATTGGGGTTGTAGATCACTAGGTGAGGCCGCGAAGCCCTCGTTGGCCACGAGCATTGGTCGGGGCCCTATTCTAGATCGCCGGCATACAATTAAAAAAGAATAAGAAGAGAAAGAAAATAAAAGAATAAAAAAGTTTGTACAAAATTTAGAAATTTTAAAAAGAAAATTGCAAAAATTGTCCGTGCCATATAAGACGCCGGCATCCAAGTTAGTAATTTCAAGCCAAATTGAAAACACTTAGGACTAAATAGGATATTCCTTCAAAATCTGTCTTCACACCATCCTTTTTTTTTTCTTGCAATTTTAAAATTTACTCCACCTTTGAAAAATCCAAAATCTAATATTTTATTCACTACTTTTATTTCACATTGACAATTACTTTAAATGTTTTCCCCTATAATCTCCAATTACATGTTTCACTTTTGGGGAGAGCAAGGATGAAAGAAATGTCAGTAATTTTTTCAAGTCAATTTAACCCCTTTAGATTAGAATTATAGAGACTTGAAAGTTCATTTTCTTTCATCAGTGGAGAGACATTGTCAATTTTATCTTACAATGTGGAACATGAAGGAAGATGCATAATGACATAGTTCCGACGGGCATTACGGTTCATTTAGTTCTTATTATTATCTATACAAAGTTTTGCTACGTATTTTTTTCTCTTTTGGTTCTCCATTATATTAGAGTTCGAACATTAAGTTTATCTTCCTTTTATTGAGGAGTTTATTTATTTTTGTTGCTTTCAGATGATTAAAAAAATATTGGTTTTGACGTAATTTACATTTTCAGATATGAAAAACTAAAAGCAATGGGTATGAGAAGGGAATAAATGACAGGCGGAAAGATGCAGGCTGTGGGGTTCGAACCCACGCGCACTTATGTGCAGAAGATCTTAAGTCTTCCCCCTTGACCTCTCGGGCAAACCTGCTGTTCACATTACTATTCTCCAAATTTATTAGATCATGATTTATCTTTTTACACCAGCGTTGTCATCATATTCCCCAAATATAAACCGGTAATCGAGATGCAGGCTAGGACCGTGCTTCATAGATTCTAACATTACAAAGGCGCTGACTCTTTCGGATCTGAATTGATTTGCTTATATAGATAAGACGGAGCATTCTTGGCTTACAACTATAGTACACGGGGCTTCGGCATTAGCAATGATTGTCGCTGTGGGGTGCACGAGTCATCAATCGACCCTTCGATTTTGCGAGAAAATTCCAACGACAATCTTTCCATCATCGAATTAGACTACTCCTAGGGGGGCCCTATAGTGCCTACATTGGCCAGTCCACTCTCGTTATAATGCAAAATCTCTCTGGTCTTCCAAGGGGAATGACTCCTGAAAGGGTATTTTCGTAGTCACCCCTACCCCCTGTGACCCGCCATCAGAAAAGATCAATTTTGCATTTCCAAAGTTCATTGACGTTCACTACGTCTTCCCACATTTCATTATTGCCTCTTAACAGAAAAGAAAAATTCACTTCCCATCTCTCTTGGTATGAGAAGAAACAAAGCATTCAGACAAAGCTTCACCGTCTTTCTCATCCCATGAGCTCCTTCCAGTTTCTATTTACTGACATTATAGCCCGACCTCCGAGATCAAATTCTATTATACTTGGAACAATCGCCTTTGCACATCAACCATTACCAAAATTTACTCGAATTTATATCCCAAACCACCAGTATCAGCAACTGTTTTGAATAATCCCGAATGCAAAGTTTCGCACAGGCTCCACATGTGCACAGCTAACTGAAGGACACAAAAGTGTTTCAAATTCAAATATTGAAAGCTGTTTAGGACTGTTAATACCCATAGTTCCAGAATGGAGCCATGAAAAGCCACAACTAACAACAAAAAGAACATCCTGGTTAAACTTGTAGCGGAGCTCTCGCCGATTGGTATCAACCACCTCAGTCGGACAAAATCGCCAGTGTCTTTGGACTTCCCAAATTTTTTAGCTTGCACTATGCTTTGCCTTGTTGTGAGATTGAACAGCCTGTTCCGACTTAAATGACCTGCAACAGATGACAACCGCGTCGGTGAATATGACTCTGAAAACATCAAACTTTGACACTGTATAACTCCTATGAACGCTGTTCGAGACAACAAGTATCTACCTGTTGCAAGGTTTGCACGAGAACTCATTGGAGTTTGGTGTTTGTTGCTTAGCTTGACCTTTGTTACCAATCGCCTTCCCAGCTTGCTTAGAAGGGTATGGAGTTGCTACATGCTCACTGGCTTTCTTGCCATCTGCACCGATATCATATACCACAGCTGCGTAAATCTCAACGGCAGCACAATATATATGCGGCTTTATTTTTTATGAGTAAGAGTATAGTTTGCTCATGAATGATTGCATTCCAACTGTAGATAAAAGTACCATTAAGAATGAAATGCCACATATGTTTGCAACTTGATGGTCAATGACCTTCGCTTTCTTCATCCCCAACCAGACTATAATACTACCAAACTCCAACATGAACAGGTCCTTAAAAACTGAATTTTGAAAATAATTCAACCAAGAAACTTCTATTGCAGTATGATTGACATTAAACGGAGTTTGCTTTAAATTTTTTGCTTTTTCTTTTCCCTTTTCTCCAGTAGTTCTTTTTTCCTGGGGTGGCAGGAGCTACTCTTTAGAGTTTAAACAACATACCAGTCTTTTGAGGAGTTTCTAGCTTTGATTTCTTATCTGATGCAGGGGTTTTCAGGACAGAATCAGCAGGTCTCTTCTTACTCGGTCGAACCTTTTAGAATCCAAAAAAGAAAAAGCTATCAGCGAGTCAGAAATCTTCACAGAAGGAATGAGAAAACATAGATCTTTTATGAATCAAATATATTGCAGAATATTAGGCTCCTATAACCTTACCACTTCCTCTTCAGAACTTTCCTCTTCCTCACTGTCGTCATCGTCTTCATCGCTACTTTCATCACCTCCATCGACCATGTCCTGAAATAAAGAAAGGCAAACATTGTTGGAAAAAAGGATAACTGCCCAGGAGGGCAATTTGATTATTACTTCAGCCGAAACACACTCGTATGTAAGCAATATAGTCAAGGTATATATCAAGCACTTAAAAGCTTAAGGCTCCACGAGAAACTATTTCCACTGGAAATCCATGAAATAGAAAAGTATCAGGTGCACGTATCGTCCAAATTCTTACTTTGGATTTCCAGGTTCATCCGCAACGCAAAAAGATCGAGATTATTACACGACACAGCTAGTACCATCATAAATTTCATACATATAATTGAATATCCTGGATAGAGTATATTTCCAAGATTTGCAGGTACAAACTCTCAAATTAGAAGATTATAAATCCGACCAAACAAAATTAGAAGTTTATAATGATCTCCAGTGGCCCAGTTAATCATTGATAAGTCCACACCTCTCTAGACTGCATTCTACTACAAGCAATGTCCTGCCACCACCATCTGAAGATGGGTCAAATAATTCAACAGTGTTCTGCCACATAAAGAACAAGCTCAGAGAATTTGAAGCCTCACATTATTCAGCTTCTCTGATCTAGTTGACACACATTTCTTTTCTTTTCTTTTCCTTTTTTCCATTGAATCATTTCAGTATTGTCCTTTATTACCAAAAAGAAAAAGAAAGTCTCCAAGATCCATAGCAAAACTTCTCAGAACACATCCACCTCAGTAGAAGCTATATGCATCAACAGTCAATAGTCTTAAAGAAGTCATTTACAAAAAAGATGAACAGATTGAAAATGTCATTCATAAAGTACCTCATCACCAGAATCATCCTCATCATCATCTGAAACTGAATCAGCATCATCATCGTCCCCTTTGTTTTTACCATCCTCGTTTAATTCAGCAATCTTTACCTTTTGCTTAGCAGAAGCAAGGTTGGGCTTTACTGCGATGGCATTAGCAATGACTGGTGCTTTTTTCGGAGGGACATCGGCTTGAGCTGCACAAGCATGAGTAAACCAAGTTAGGTTTTCTACAGAATGAAGATCTTGTGCCCAACAGGCACAATTGAGCAAGAAAACCATTCTGTCAAGCTTAACAACAGGCACGATCTCTGAATCATCTCCCATTCAATTACTCACCAGTTACATTAATTGGAAGACCCTCTTCAGCATCGGAATCAGAATCTGAAGCAATAGAACAAGCATAGATTGTCAAATCAAATCAGCACACCGCAAGAAAAAAGAACAAATGAACCATACATTTGCAAAAATACTCACATAGACTGTCAACGTCGGACGTGATGGCCACGAAGTAGGGTCAAGGAAAGAACAGAAGTAAATGACAAGGGGACATAACTCACTACTTGCCGATTAATTCCAAGAAAACTGGACGCTTGACAACTGCAATATTCAAAGATAAAGGACAAAAAGCATTTGTTGTGCTAAGGGCATCTCAAGAGTCGACCCATACAAACTTTGAAGAGCACAAGATCAAGAAAAAGGATATCCACATGGAAGTTGTGTCTTATATCCACTGAAGAAGACGCTTCCATTTTTCCAATTATGAGAAAGCTCAAAACTTTTCTCAAACACCAGATCAAAAGGTATCTGGGGAAACTTATCAGCAGAGAGAGTTCCAAGGACAAGTTTTTGACCCCCGATATTAACATAGAGGAGTATAGATTCCTTTGCTTTGTCCTTGGCTTCTCCAAGACAGGCCTATGTCACCAAACCAGCGTAAGCAAAAGAACAACACAAAGTCTAAGGAGTAAAAAAATATTGCAATGAACTTGATAGCATGATCATCACCTGTGACAGATGCACAACTGTCTCATGCCCAGGTTCGACAACGAGGGGCTCCCCACTTTTGACTTCCACACCTATTCAAGGGCCATACGTAACAACAAAATTCTCATTAGAAACCAGAAGGAGTTCTGCATTCCATCTACTCGGGTGCCAGAGAAATGATGCACTGTGATACGCAATGGTAACAATTGGATCCCAGAGCTATGATGCAGTGCACGCACCGGTAACAATGTCAAAACATCCATCAAGCTTAAACTACTATGTATCTCCACTATGAAATTAAAACTGAAAAATAATTTGAACGATAGAGATGTCTCCACAAATCAATTGTGGGTTAATGCGAGTCTGCGGAAAATATGACATCTTCAACGACTATGAAAATATTGCTGAAGAGGCAATAAGGAGAAGAGACATCTCAGACAAGTAGATACCAAACTGGAATAGTCGTAAATATGACATTTACTCCTGACGGAAAAGTACCTACAGACCAGGCAAGTTAGCGTGGAGCAGACTAAATACAAAACCAAAGTCTACAAAACTTTCAGCTAAACGGGAAGGTTATCCCCGAGTATTTAACCCATGGCCAAAAAAGAATATAGAACTCGTGTGCCGTTCTAATTCGCCGAACACGCAAGCCATCTTAGTACACAGAAATTTTCCATGAGGGCTACAAGCAAGCAGTATCTCACAAGAACCATGACGACACCAACAGCAGAATGGGGAAAAGAAAATCAACAGGACGCAAATGCACCGGCGGTTACACACCGAAATTCCACGAACCAGTCCGCTAGCCGTGAAATCAGATCATACCAGAACAACACAGAACATCACAGAAGCAAAACACAAAGAGACGCGTCCCAAACCCTAGCCATCCGTCAAGTCCACAGAGAATCACAAGAAAACAGTCCTCGCAGCCCGACGGAAACCTCAGCGAGTCGAAGCAGCCACACCATGCGGTCGACAGCACAAACAGCCACCATCGCGGCACGCGGAATCACAACCTCACAGTATCGCGGCAGCCAAAAACTAGCACAAGCGATCGTATCCAGAAGCAAAGCACACGAGAAGCCAGGTTTCACGGCACGCGCACGCAAACGCGAAGATCACGAAACGACGACGATCACAAGAAACCAGAGAGAGAGAGAGAGAGAGAGAGAGAGAGAGAGTCACCCCAAAACTCCATTGCCGACGGCGAGCAGCGGCGACGAACGGCGGGCGGTGGATTTTTCTAGAAGACGCGAGAAGCGGAGGGACTTCGCAGAGCGAAAGGAGATGGTTTAGGGCATTCAAAAGGTGCGTATTTATACGCGCGTGTACACCAGTGGGTTTTGGCTTCGCCTTTGCGGCTTTGCCTCGCCGGAGCTACGATGTAGTGCGGCGCGCGCGCGACGTGGTTGATCCTGGCGATCGTGAATTTGGACGGCCGAGATGGAATTGCACGAGTCTAAATTCTTTTAGTCTTCTTCATAGCGTCAGAGTCGCTTCTTCACCCGTCGATCTTGTGAGTGTAAATTGAGGAGACCGGCCCGTTGAAATTAGAAAGGTTAGCTTGAATTTTCCTTGTCGTGACTGATTCGTTTTTGCGGGATGATCGAGAGCGGAATCGAACCGAAATGTCCGACGTGGTGTCGGCGATGAGAAATAAGTGACATTAGTGGTAGTGGGGGGTTTGTGTTTGAATCCATAAGCTAAGACGAAATAACTGAGCTTCTCATTTCAGGTTTAATTTTGGGTTGATAGGATGGAGATAACGGGATTGGTCCATGAATTATGCTGAATACAATTAGAATAATCACATTGGTAATTGCGCCGACTCTTATCGTGATTCTCAACTATGTATTGAGAGTTTCATTTGCTTCGCGAGTTTTTTCTTAGAGGTAAAAACGAACACAAACCTAGATGTTATGTTAGTAACTACACTTGGTGGAATTGCTGCAACATTCAATGCTAAAAAAACGCCATGCCCTCCATCGTTTGGGAAACTCCCGCAAGGGGTCGTCTGGCCCTCGTTGATTCATTATTAAAAGGTTTTTTTTTACTATTTTCTTTAGCTTTTAATTGTTATTTCATTTATTCAATCGACGAAATGGGTAATTTGAAAAAAAAAACGGATAATTCTAGATTTCAATCGTACGAAAGAAAGTTCAAAATTATAAATTTTCTTTTTCAAGAATCACTTCCTTCTTTTACTAATCGAGAGAGAGAGAGAGAGAGAGAGGGAGAGCATGCGATGAAAAGCGCAGAGATCCGTCTAGTCCAGTCAAGTCCAGTCCGGTCCGACGAGGCGAGTCGTCATCCCGTAGTGAGCACGACAGGGCGAGAGCTTCGCTTGCGCATTCCCTCGAACACTTCTCCGGCGGACGAGAGAGAGAGAGACGGAGACGTTCGACGAATGGATCTCGCCGCTCTCCTTCACGCTCTGATCCCTTCGTGGAGCTCCGTGAGCACCTGCTCCCTCTGCTCCCGCATTCGCATTTTCTCGCGCCTCCGATTCCCTTGTCATCTCGCTCTTGTGGCCACCCTCCGTTTCAGGTCGCCTTGCTGGGGACGTTCTTCGCGTACTTGGCCGCTGCCGGTTCGATCCTGCCCGGCAAGGTCGTTCCCGGCGCGACGCTGCCGGACGGCTCTCGGCTCTACTATCGCTGCAATGGTCTTCTTCTTCTTCTTCTTCTTTCGTCGAGCTTTTTTCTCGCTCGTTGCGGGGACGCGGTTCTTGTGCTCTTAGATTTGTGATGCTTCGCTGCTCCGTTTGTGTCTTCAGGTTTGGTGTCTCTTCTTCTTCTGGTTGCTTTGCTCGGGCTCGGTGCTTGGACGGACTTCCTTCGACCCACGGTATGTCTTGATTGCTCGTGCATTCTCGCTTTTCTCGAGGGAATGGATGTACTTGTAATAAATTCATCCCATGGTGGTGCTTTAGAACTAGGATTTAGACGTTCATGATCGCTTTGTCTTTTCGGAGTATGCTTTTGAAAGATTGTGAGTGGTTAAGTCTGTTGAGATCAGATGAAACAGATGAGATGTTGAAGCGCCTGAAATGTGGATCTATCTGTGCCATTTTACAAGAAATCTCGGACAACTAGCGCTTCTGATTTATACGCAGGAACAACATTATATATTAATTGGCATGGATGATTGTGGAAACATGGGTTGCTTGTGCATTTACATGTATCTAATCGAATGTTTGCAGATAATAGCAGAAAGAGGACTTGAGCTGCTATCGACGACTTTTATATTCAGCACTCTTGTAAGTTGTGGAAATTCCAGTTGCTTTTGTCTGTTTGTATAGCATAAGCATATTGATGTCATCGTAATTGTAGTTGTCTCTTCAGTGCATCTCTGCTGCCCTCTCCGACTCTTTCCTCCAGGCCTAGAGTTTCTTCACGACCGTGAGCTCTGGACCGGCATTGATGCCGATGCTCTTCTCTGATACAGTTTTTCTCACACAGAGAGCATGTGCATGAACACTTCATCAATTGAGATAAGCGTGAATATAATAGCACACTTTTGCAGATGCCAAACCTAGAACAAGAATACTTATGCTCTTGCTCATTAAAAAATTTGTCGACTCGTTTTAATGAAAATGAATGTCTTACAGAGACAATCGATTTCTTTTGTTGACATTTTTCTGCAACAAGAACTTCGGCCTTTCCTTCCTTGAATTTATAAGGATCCTGAATATCGAAAAGTCCCATTACACAATCTTCTTCATGCTTCACCTCTTATTTATCACAACAATAAAAGGACATTGCATACATAGTTTCAATCTGTTAGCAATTCATGTGAAGTACGACAATGAAATCAAGTAGAGGTTATGGGCTTGCTAGACCAGTCAAAGATTGATTGAGCCAAGTCGGCAAGTTTCTTCCTGAGAATGTGAGAGAAACTTTATGTGGGGAAGCTGGTTCTCCACATCTCACGAATGTCTTAAGTTAAATTAAGTAGGCTTCTTGGCCATTCATCATCACTGTTGCCAGAGGTAGCTTCAGTTCAGAAAGTATGGGAAGAAAGCCGTACCAAAGAAGACTATTAGAAGTATTACACTCCAAAACATTGGATTTGCTTGCATGTGTTTGTGATTAATTAAATGCATTCTTCCATGAATTGGCGTCCTGAACAATGGTAAATCTCCCTTTTTAGTGGTGCACATGCCATTGTGCACCAAAAGTTTATAGCACTCGTGGCTGCGTCAACACAATACCTAATTCAAGCTATATATTTGGAGAAGGAAAACACTTGACTTGGTAATGCAACAGTACACTTGGATTGAGCCAGAAATGAATCAATAAATGTTGAACCTCAATTTAAGCAAAGTAATTTGGTATCATGTTCATCATGGAAAATAAGCTGCAGAATCATTCACAGGTTTGTGTGTTGATAATCATTACTAGCAATGTTTACATCATTGGCATAGATGGAAACTAGAAATGTGCTCCAGAAAAAGAAACAGAAAAAGCTATGAAGAACCTCTTCTGTTCTCTGACCTATGTATGGGGTACAATCTAGCTAGAAGTAAAATAAGTTTCCTCTGATTGTGACTTTAAGGGAGTTCATTCGACACACACATGTGTTTTAGGTTAAAAGCAAATGAAAGATTTGGAAGAAAGTTGCATTTGAAAAGAATAAATAGAATACCTAATTTGCCTAATGATGTCTGTGTATGTATGGGCCCCCATGAATCACCAAAGCACAGAAGCTAGCTGATTAAGTAGTTCTCTAGAAGAGCCCCAATGCCAGAAGATATTTGAGCTTCCATTGAGTTTTTTGAGTTTGTCTTAATTGGTTTTGTCCAAACAACATTCAAGAATTTCCTTGTCTTGCTCTTCTAAATGGCAAAACCATGGCAATACAGAAATCACCTTCATTTCTTCTTGCCTATGCTGCTTCTGAAAGACAAAATCTCTCTTCCTGTTTACACTAAGAAGGTTGCTCTATTTGTCTGGATAAGAAACATAGCATAGCTGTCTTTGGCTCCTAATCATTTTGCTCTGCACAATGTTCTTGTGATTATTTTTGCCAGGTTACCATAGTACTCTATGCTGCTGGGTGCAAGTCGCACAGTAACAGTGCCTCCCTAAAGGCTCATCTGTCAGGAAACCTCACTCATGACTTGTATGTGTTTTTTCAGTTCAGAAATTTTGGCCTGATAATGGATTTTCCATCTATGCTACTCATTTTGAGTCTATCGCTACGGCATTTTTATCTCCTAAAAAACATAATTGCCACTTGTAAGTTGTAAGTATTTGAGGCATAGGTAAATTCTAGGAAGTATTCCTCCTTTCTTTGCACCAAATACGCAACACTTGTTGTCATTTTTTAGTAACTAAACTGTACAAGTACAAGATTTAAAAACCAATGATCTAGCGGAAAATTCTTCAAATTTTTTATCACAATTTTTTCGAGACCATTGATTTCTTTATTGCGTATGCAAGATAATTGCCATATTGTGAGATGAAAGTATGATGTTGAGGTGCCATTTTCATGTTGGTATCTTCCATGAACAGAACTAAACATTCATATTTTGTCCCTATCCATGGCCATGTATTTGCTTGACATGGTAAACTACGCAGGTTTGCATTATCGCTTCACCTGAATTTTTTTTTTTTGAATGAAGAAAATATCCTGTCTTATATTGGTCTTCTGTGAAATGTGTGGCTGTTTCCATATATTTTGTCTTGGATAACATACTGGTCATCATCTAATGTTGCTAATGATAACTTTCTTGTTAATTTACAGGTGGTTTGGAATACAGCTGAATCCTCAATTTATTGGGATAGACCTCAAGTATGTGAACTTTTCCGGTCATATTCATTGTTTTACTGATATTTATATACTTTTATATGTTCATGCTCATCATTTCTTGTGTGGACTAAAATATTAGTACATAACTAGTGTTTTCCAGACCACATCTCACCTTTCATAAGTGTGAGGTTCAGCATTCTTCTGTGTTCTCTCACTTGGCTATCCATAGGCTTCTAATTGCACCAGTTTTTCCTTTTAATGACGTGACACTGCATGGGTGCTTACATGGATCTTATTTTGTATTGAATCTCACTTTAATATGATATATGCAGTTGTTGATCTTTCCTCACTGCTACCAAATGTTTTAGCTTTAATTTGTAAAATATGTCTTCCGTAGGTTTTTCTTTGTACAAGCAGGTATGATGGGTTGGCTTCTTATCAACCTGTCAGTTCTAGCTAGAAGTGTCCAAGATGGCAACTTAAGCCTATCAGTGATCCTTTATCAACTATTCTGCGTGGTAATTTTATGATAATCTCTTTAGCAGTTTTTAATAAAGTCAGTTTTACAAGTTCCCTTGTCTAACAATTTTTATTCTTTTTTCCAGTTATATATCATGGACTACTTTGTCTACGAGGAGTATATGACTTCCACGTAAGTGCATAATTTGTCTGTCTCTGCAGTCCTTCATCTTGCATACCGAAGTTTTCTCCAGGTCATTAAATCTGGTTCTTTCTGTTTTGAGAAACTACTTCACTGCTAAAATCTAGGAGCTTTTATCTCCACTTACAACTCTACCAGACTGTACTCTAGACTGATAGTGCGTCTCTTTAGATCATTTAGGAAACACTGCAATGCTCATGTATGAGCTGGCCTGCCATATGCACTGCTGTTGTTTAGCAGACAGTTCTGCTAAAATCCTTTCATTGTGGCCACATGTTCTTTCAACCTTTAGTTTGTTGGGCTTGCGAACCTGTTAACTTGAAACTTCGATCCAAATTTTTAAGTTGACAACTACATGGACCGACTGGAAATCTTCGCCATAGTTTTCATTTGCCCTACGTTGCTATCGTACATTATAGAGAAATCAATGTATGGTTCTGATTATAATGCTTTTAAAAGGGATAATAATATTAACTGAGTAATGTGGGCATTGGAAAGATTAAGGTTCCCTTCTATAGTGACAAATAATACTGCACTGATGTTAGTGATTGTGCCTTCCCCTCCTGTCCCTCTCTCCCCAAACCTCTAAACACTAGGCCAAAAAAGAAAAGAAAGAAAGGATGCTTCTCTGTGGAAATGTCATATGTAAAGGAAGCACTCTACAGCTGATTTTGCTAGTAATACAAGAGTGCTACTTCAGCTTTGAAACAAAAATCTTCTGTTTATAAACTTTCTGACTTAATCATAACATTGTTTGCCAATAACTGTATGCATCAGTTGCTATTCGCTGTTGCACAGCAGGCGAGACTCCTCACAACACTAAAAGCTGTAATAGAAGGAAATGAGATTTGGCTAATTGGCAATATTATGTTGCATCACAACCGGTCAGATTACTGAGAGATAAGCTCTTCCATGGGAGGTTGCCAGGCAAATGTTTGCTGCCTGGTATTTAAAATTTAAGCTCGAGACATCCACTGTACAAGTGGAATATCTAATATGGGAAAGTCTACAGCAATCAAAACAATTTCATGATCCTCTTGTTCATATATGAACCAAGACAAGTAACACTTGAGCTACTGAAAAGAACAACGAACTAATTCAACCTTATTTTCCCAGTAAGGGAGAATCTAACTTGATGGTCTAACACAGCCTTTTCTAGAGTATTTGATTCAGGACCTGCCATTTTCTATTTTCTACTTAAGAAAAGTCATTTTGAAGCCTACTCATAGATTCTACTTTAAAGCCTTGTCTTCAAGTTTATCCCTGCCCTTTGATAGATCATAAGTTTGTGTCTCATGTACAATATTAGCTTCATTGGACCTGAATTGGTTGATATATATGTGTATGCTTCAACAATCTTGTTCGTTCTTTCTTAAGTTCATCTCCTCTGGGATGAGTTGCTTTGGTGAATATCCCTTACCTATTCCAGCAGAATTCTCCTCTATGTGTACTCTATTTTTTCAATTGGTCTCTTTTCTAGATGGGACATTATTGCAGAGAGATTGGGCTTCATGTTGGTGTTTGGAGATCTAGTGTGGATTCCCTTCACGTTTAGCATTCAGGTATGCTGTCTAGAGGAGATGAACATACAATACGTTCGGTCATTATATCTGTCTCTTTCTATAGCTATCAATTGTCACATTATCACACTATCCACGAACCTATTTTTTTTTCTACTTTCCACTTAGAGCCTGCTGCACAGGGAGGGGGGAGGGCCCTTGTTTATGTTTTTTTTTTTGGGGGCTGGTGGCTCCTGAGTTTTTTCAATCCGATGCTTAAATTGATGGTTGATGGGCATTGCCTATCTATCATTTTGGGCAAGCCAATTAAGTTCATGATAAAGCTCCATCCATGTCTAGCAAATATATATATTTCAAGTCTCTGGATGCTGTGATTAGTATTATTTTGTTCTTTGGTATTCAGTTAATTATTGACAGTTCATGCAACATCTCTCTGTTTTCTAGTTGTTCACTTTCCAGATCTCTTAGGAGGATTAGAAAAGTTGCCTTACTATACTAATCTTGACCGCCTTTAAAGGATTGCATCCTAAGAGTCCACATCTCACTATGTTAGTAGTTGTACACCGTACATGAAGATTGCATCTTTAAGGTCATTAGGAACCATTTACTAGATAAATATGTGGTTCTGAGGATTATTTGAGCCATGTTTATATGCCTACATGAGTAATTGTCATCTCTTATACAGGGTTGGTGGCTTTTGAGGAATAATGTAGAGCTAACAACAACTGCTGTGATTGCTAATTGTTTCGTATTTCTGATTGGGTAGGCTTCGTTGAAGTTATATTGACTTTTGCCGATGAACCTAATATTTCCTGCCACCTTAACGAAGATTTTATTTCCTTTGCCTAAAAAACTACGTAGATATATGGTGTTCCGAGGAGCTAACAAGCAAAAGCATGTGTTCAAAAGGAATCCCAAAGCACTTATATGGGGTCGTCCTCCAAAAGTTGTAGGGGGGAAGTTGCTTGCTTCTGGTTATTGGTAAAACAACAGTCCCCTCCTTCTCTTGCTGAGATTTATGGTTAATGTAAGTGATATGAAGGTCGTCAATGAAATCCAAGTCTACGATGAACAGATAGAACCACAAGTATTTGTAATGTAATGTGCTTGCAGCCTTGCACACCTACCTCAATAGTTTTAACTTGTATTGTTCGATTCATTAGCTTGCTCCTTTGCAGTTTTCTGTTAATAAAAGTTCTGTTAGCCTGGTTTTTCACATCTTATGCATATCAAACCTTCTATATTGTCTGAAGTTATACAGCAGTGAGAGTGCTGTCACAGAACTCATTGATAGTCAATTTGTTCTGTTTCTGCGAAGCTTGCTATACCTCTATGTTGCTTCTCCCTACACCCAACTTCCATTGATCAAGATGCATGATTTTTCAAGTAAGGCACATTCTAATAGAAAAGAAAAAATGTAGATTAATCGCCTCTGTTAATATGCTTCACAAAAGTGAAAGTAATTTTGGTAAAACATAATGGAGAAGGCTGTAAAGCGCTGAAAATAACAAGTCTTATGTTTCTTTCATTCTGGTCCCCAAAAAGTGTACTTTTTCCCCTTGCCACTCTAACAAGTTTTGACTTCATGTATCCTTTGGTTGAAGGGGAATTGCTAGGCACTGTAATTATCTTGGCGACTTGCTGCTGGCACTGTCCTTCAGTTTGCCTTGTGGACTAAGGTGAATTTTGACTTCGTGCAACTCTATTATTGTCTGCCATGCATGCCAAAATAAGTAGATCACAGTTTTTAAGAGTTTCCTTTTTTTCCGTGTAGTTCACCAGTTCCTTATTTCTACCCAATCTATCTCCTGATTCTGCTGATATGGAGAGAGAGAAGAGATGAAGCTCGTTGTGCAGAAAAGTACAGAGAAACTTGGGCAGAATATTGTAGACTAGTTCCTTGGAGGATATTCCCCTATGTTTATTAAAGGTACAGTAGTTCATCTAGAAATGTTACATTGCGCAACTTCGGTAAGAAAAATTCGGAGTGTGAAATTGAGGGGTCATTTGTTTTTTGTACTTATATCCTTCATCTTACAACTTGTTGTTTCTTGGTAGGGTGGTGTTACATTTTCTTTCGTTCTTTTTTCATTAAAAAATGAGTAATTTTGGTAAACCCTGGTATGGTGGTGTTCTACTTTTCATTATGAACTTTCTAGGAATAAGCTAGGTCTTTCCGTTGCTTTTGCTATTCGATCTTTTCCTAGTGATATGATATCGAGTACTCTTGACTCGCCAGTGTACAATGAAGTCCTTTCATCGCTTGCCATTACTATTAGTAATCTCGTCCAATTCGTGTTCTTTTACTTTGTTTAATGGTGCCTCGGCCCTATCATTCAGAAAAAAGAGGACCAGCATACTTTCCTTCCGAGGCTATACTATTGGGGTGCATAATTCACTTTGCAGTGTATGGACAGAGGGGTATTGAAGCATAGGCTTGTTATGGAAGGATATGCAATAGATAGAATCAATCACAAGTAAGAATCTCCATGTTTTTTTGTATTTTCTGAAGGTTGAGCATTAGCCAAGTAACTGTCAATTAGATTTTGTTAACGAACATTCATACTTACAAGCTACATTTTATAAGATTCAGAAATTTTTGAAGGGTTTCATATACTTTAATTTTTCGCGATGTTTGAATTTATTGCTTGTACAAGCTTTACGGAGGGAAATATACGTCTCAGCTAAAGAGGGTTATGGGGAAAAGATAACACATCAAAACTCAATACCATATTTTTTATTCTCCAACTTTAGTAAGATCTTGACGAGTGTCTTTAAAATGCTCATCCATCGTATGCTAACGAAAATACTTCTGATTTCTAAGAAATCAATTATAGTAATACGTAACACCAGAAAAATAACGTATTAAAAAAAAGTCGATTTTCCTTAATAGATGGTGGGATGCTTATTAATAATTAGGTTTAATACCACAAAAAACATAAACTGGTGCATTTATAACAAATTTACCCTAAATTAATTTTTTGATAATAAAAAATCTTAAACTGGTACACTTGTGATAAATTTACATTAAACTAATTTTTTGACCACCAAAATCTCTAAATTGGTGCATTTGTGAAAAATTTATCTTCTATTAAATTGGATTAATATTACAAAAAATCGCAAATTGATAAACTTATGACAAACGGAAGGGTAAAATCCTAAATTAGTATCATGTATTAATTAATTTAGCAATTTGATATTAAATTTTAACGAAAATCAATGGAGGGTAAATTTATTATATGTATACCAATTTGAAATTTTTGATAGTCAAAAAAATTAATTTGGGGTAAATTTATTATAAATATATCAGTTTATGATTTTTCATGATATTAACCTAATAATTATCATAGACTATTTCCACGATCGACTTACCTTTTGAGGTTGTGACAATTTGTGTCTGGAGTCAATGTATATAGCTTGCTTGAAGACAAGATGGACTTTCTAACTTTCAAACCTTTGTCCAAGCCTTAATCGACAAGAAAATATAGCTGAAGATTGTTTTTTAATGGGTTAATATCACGAAAAATCCTAAACTGGTACACTTATGATAATTTTATCCAAATTATTTTTCTGACCATAAAAAATCTCAAACTGATACACTTGTAACAAATTTATCCAGAACTATTTTTTTGACTATTAAAATTCCAAATTGGTATACATGTGACAATTTTACCACGAACTAATTTTTTAATATTATTTTTTTATTTTTAGAAATTTTTTATTTTTTCTTTACTTTTTTTTTGTCTTTAATCTCTGGTCAGTTGCCAGTCGCCAAACCAGCGACCGGCTAGAGGCAAAAGCTGGCGAGGTCGAGCCTTGTCAGCGGTTGGTGGGGCCAGGCCCTCCCCAGATCCGGCGAGGCTGGCCTCGCCCTGCAACGGCGGGGCGCTGTTGCCGGGCGAGGCTGACCTCACCCAACAACGGTGAGGTCAAGCCTCGTCGGCGGCTGGCGGGGCTGGGCCCTCGCCAGATCCTACGAGGCTCAACCTCGTTGACTTCCGCCTCTGGCCGGTCGCTGGTACGATGACCAGCGACCAACCAGAGATTAAAGACAAAAAAAAAAAGCAAAGAAAAAATAAAATATTAATAAAAAATTTCAAAAAATAAAAAAATAATATTAAAAAATTAGTTCGGGGTAAAATTGTCACATGTATACCAGTTTGGGGTTTTTGGAGGTAAAAAAAATAATTCAAAGTAGATTTGTCACAAATGTACCGGTTTGGGGTTTTTTATAGTCAAAAAAATAATTTGCGGTAAAATTGTCATAAGTGTACCAGTTTAGGATTTTTCGTGATATTAACTTTTTTTTAATCCCACGAACTTAAAAATAGAAAAAAAAAAATCAAAACCCTTAATCGTACGGTTAGCATTAGTTCAAGCAACCCTCCGTAAATAATCGCGTCTCGCACGCATTTGTGCTCATTATTAGTGCTCATTCATTAATTTTTCTCGTGGAAGCGTCCATCCTCGTCGCTGTTCTCTCCCCACGTCAACCTCTTCACCCACTCCGAAGCTCCCACCGATTCTCACCGGAAACTCCCCAGGAAAAACCTCCTCCGGGATGCTGGCAAGTAGTCGTCTCACGTCTTCATCAAAGATCTCCGCAACCGGCGTGTTTTCTATCTCAGTCCAAAGCCAAAGTCGAGCGGGTTTGGTCCGGATCGCGGGGAGGGAAAGTTCGAAAAACCCGATTTGCTGTGTGGGGACGAGGGTGAGGCCCATAAGGATGATACTGCTCTGAGAAGGATAGCGCCACAGTGGGAGGGACTCATATAAGGATGATGATGTTGACGAAATGTCGGAGGACGAACGACTCGAAAAGGCAAATTTTCGCCGGGCTGGGTTGGGAGGGAAATGGAGTGAAGGGAAGAAGAATCGCAAAAAAAGAAAAAAAGCAAAAGAGGAAAATCGAAAATCGAACCAAACCGAACCGCGTTTTCGGCTCGGATTATATCCAATTTGTGCCATGTTTCGGTTTGGAGCAAGCACACATCCAAACTGTCTATTCAGATTTTCTAAACTCCCAAATCAAATCGAGCTGTTGACACGTTTAGAGTGACAACATTGCTAATGCCTACAAACTCCAAAAAATTGTCTTACTCTTATACTTCGGACTACGAGAATCTCTCTCGTAGTGCGCTACCTCTCGTGGTGATAACATCGCGTAGTGATAACATCGACAAATCTGAACGTTGGAGTTCAATTTGGAATGACTCTTCCATCTACTACCCCATATCCTCGGCATTCGTCTCTACCCCCAACTTTGCACAAGTTATCTTCTGGCAATTGCTCTTTGGAAAACAAGATGGATTTTAACTCTGACGGTAGAGAAACTTATAGCATTATGTCTTGTTTCTCATCAGGTAATGCCTCATTGATGTTCTTCAAGTCCATAATGAGTTTGTTAAATTCATAAAAATGAGCCACCTGGAATTAAAACATCCTCTTAAGCATATAAAATAACTATTCAAACCCTATTAGATAAAGTGCTACAATTTTTGCCAACAACGCTGCACCTCTTCGACCAATTCAATCGTATAGATCCAACAAGATTATGCTTTTTGCCTTCTCCATCAACTTTACCTCATTGGCCTCTTTTAGTATTTCTAATAACATATCTTTGCCATCCAATGCCTTCATCAAACCTTGGATTGTAAACATGATACATATCTTTATACTGCACAATACAAAGTTGTTCCCTTGTTGAATTTCTCAATTTCAACTTTCGCTCCGGACAAATTTGCAACAACAGAATTTCCAAACAGTGTTTAGACAAGCAAAAGTCCCAAGTTAACTCCAGAAACTTTAACCTTAGTTTTGACACCAATTGTTGCGAAAAAAACACAAAAGCTAATAGATCTTACAATTCAAGTCTATCGTAAGAAGAAAAAAGTTAGTAAAGAAATCAACGAAGAACAATCAAAGACACTAGAGATTTACTTGATTCAGTCCAGGTGTTGATACATGTTCCATAGGGAGAGCCAGCTTCAAAGAAATCTAGTATGAATTCGAAGAATTACAACGTTGATAATCGCTCAATTGTTGAAGTGTTTCCCTGGATTATGCCCAAAGGAAAATCCATAAGTTTTTTTTTACGTTATCTCTCGTACAGAACTCACTTAGAAAAGTCATGGTGAAAAAACTTTAACACTCCGCTTGCTTACTCTCGTGGGTAATAACCAAGTAGAATTCCATTTGTATATGTTATTATTTGAATGGGTGACTCAAATTGTGAAACCCACTCAAGCTAGGGATCCGACTCCAACGTGAAAAGTATTTCAATAATTTCTTACTTGTTTGGATGTCAAATCATAAGTCCTATTTTAATTTGAAATTTCTAATTAGGTTGTGTTTTTTTCCACCAACTCACTTAAGACATTCTCAACAACATATTCTAACGATAAAAAAACCACTGAGATCTGAGAAAGACCTCATCCCAAATCCTAATAAGGCTAGCGACGTCTAGATCTTGTCCTTGAAATATCACCACCTAACTTGCGCAAGGCTGGCTCTTTATTCCCATTTATAATCGAAAGTACATCCTTTTCACCAAGATAATATGACATGTTTGCCACGTGGTGCTAATGGACAACTTACTAGGGATGGTAACAGGTTGAGGTTAATAAGGTTCCTAATCAGCTTGCAGTCTAATAGGTCACAATCAAATTTCGAGTTATAGGAGAGGATTCGGGGTCCAATCATGCAACAAACTTTCTGTAAGGTTAGACATGAGGGAGAGATAGGTTTGTTTGCCATGGCCAAACTCAAAATTCAATAAACAATTCAGAACATATCCTGGTCAAGTTCTCCAATGCGACGTAGGATTCTCTCTTCTCCCTAGTCTCCATCCTCTCCCTTAGTTTCTCTTATTTCATAGGCAAAGACGACGGCTCCTCCATGTGTGGACTGGGCTGGTGATGTGATGGTTCAGATATATGTGGAATTTCTCCAAAAAATGATAGTTTTATAAAAACGAAAAAAAAGAATAATTTAACGGGTTCATGTTATTCGAGTCCGAGAGTCCTTGTATTTTATTGAGTCGGATTTGAAATTCCCAGCTAAGAAGCCCCACTCGGGTTTCGAATCAAGTTCGGAATACATGTATGTCTCAAGCCAACGTTTCGGTCCTTAAGTGCCATATTTATTAATTTACGACCTTCTTTAAGAAAAGATATATCAAGAACAAGGAAGAATTGAACCCTAACCTAGGAATGCACCGCCAAAGCTAGTGCCTCCGCCCGAGCATCATCCGTGTGGTTTCGTCTGCAGCTCAAAAAAGGGGCCTTGTCGGCCTGCCGACGCAAATTCCATGCAACATCCGCAATTATATATAAACGTCACGCCATTAAATAATTTCAGAATAATTATACTTACTATGGATCCGAGAAGAACATTAAGAAATCTTCGTGCACACAAAACGATTTAGTGCTTTGGCTTTTCACGACGTTTGCAAGAGAACTTGCTCAAATTCAATTTATTTCTAAAGAAGTTAGGAAAAGATCACCAAAACACCTTATGGCACTTGCAGAGTCACAAGCTCTGAATGACATGAAATGCACCCGCCGCACTCCAAGCCATTTTATGTTATTAACACTAGAGTCACTGCTTTTGTAATGTTAGATAAAGTACGAAATCAATGTTCAATGGTCGTTGCCTCGTTGGGCTCACATCAACATGTTTCGAATCCAATGAAGCGTTAATTTCAGTTTATGCATCTTGGTCGACGTAATCAGAAAACATTAATTTTAGTGCGCGCCCGTGATTCAATCCTTCTTGTTTCCTCCCTTTTGGTGACCCCGTTTTAGTGGCGACAAAAGACATCAGGAGGAGAGACGTTTTCTTTAGAGTGTTGGAATACTTCCGATGCATTAGGTGAGGTATATCGGATTAGTCAATAATTAATATGTTTTCTGGATGTGCGCCATCTGACTATTGTCAATACATATCGCTCTAGACACGTGATGAAGGAGCTATGGATAAGGAACTCCCTATCTTCACTTCTACCACCCTTTAAAGACGCAATGGCTAGAATTGAAAGGCTTCATCAACTTGTTTGGCATATTGAAAAGTAGCCTAGGAATATGCAGCCGCTGTTGAGAATCACATGCGTCCCTGTCACGCCCCGAATCCCAACGGGCTCGCGACACCCCTTCTAAGGTCGTAAAGAACGCGACGTCCCAGGACGCGTCGCCGACCCAAACAAAATACGCAAGCGGAAGCGAATAAAACAACCCAGACAATTATCATGATGACAAAAGGATAGCACGAAACAATAATTGCATAACATCAAATAGTAGTCACTATTACAAAACGGTAATCCAGGCTACAAATTTTAAACCACAGTTTTCAAAAGGGGGCGGTGGTTGACAAGCTTATCTCCTCTACAAAAAGGCACTCAAAAGACAGGGTAATTTAATCTATCCTTCAATCCCTGTGGTACTCCGGCGGCATCTCCGAATCGATCACGGTCGCGGATCTGAAAGTGGTTATATAATAACCGTGAGTACGAGTCTCAATAAGCAACACCCTAAACCCCACGTAGGCCAATGCGTACCCAGACAAGTCGTACATGTAATCTACCCCATAAGATATAGAATTCACATCATTATACTCACCTTGCTATCGAACCCATGTAAATTCTGCACGTTAGTCGTCATGTGATAAAACAATAACGGTAGTTAAATAACACAATACAATCGCTCGAATACCAACCACACTTACACTCAATCAACCCCACCAATTCAATCAGCCAATTCAATCACACGCTCAACCAGCCACTTCAATCACACGCTCAACCAGCCAAATCAGTCACACTCAAATCGCATGCGTGGCCGAACATCTTTCTCACGACCCGCGCCACTGCGCCTCAGGTCCATTCTCACTGCCCGCGCTACTGCGCCTCAGGCCCATTCTCACTGCCCGCGCTACTGCGCCTTAGGCCCAACTGGCACGCTGGCCATTCACTTTCTAATGACCGATGTAAATACGTCCCGGTCTAACACACCTTTAACGGGCCACCGTCAGCACGTCTCAAGCCCGCATCCAATTGGCCCATCGGCCGTTCATGCCTTCACACGGACCACCGTCAACACGTCCCAAGTCCGTAGCCCTCCGATCGATTCGGGCTTCAAATCGACAGGCAAGCACACGCCATTCAACTAAATCAATTTCACGTCAATTTCATCAAATAACCCATATTCACAATTCAATCCAATTCACGACGCCACACCAATCCACAAACTCGACATTCAAACGGCCACATACGAGCATCCAATTTACCCACGAATGTCACAACAACCAAACATTGACTCACCATCAATAGCCGCAAATATGCACCCACAGTCATCCCAATTCCAAATCACGAGCTCACGATTTCCGACATTCAAGCCGGCCACAATCACACATTACTTTTCCCCACACACGTCATGGCAATACAGATAATTAACCCACCATAAATAGCTGCTAATTAAGCCTCACAATTATCACAATTTTAATCTAACGAATATGCACATACGAATATTAACCCTAATCCACGTTTAACTTCCAAACCGGCTCTAATTAATCTCTAGACAAGTCTAATAATACCCAAAGTACTAGATAGGGTTTAGGAAGTCACTTACTAAGCTTTGGCCCGGGAAAAGTCGACTTGGGCCTAAAATGGCCCGAGGGAACAGCAGCGAACTAGGCATGAGCGCGGGCCACACGGGCGCGGTGGCCGGCCACACGGGCGCGGTGGCCGGCCAACGCGGGCACAATGGCCGGTCGGCGTGCCTGGCGCGCGGGCGCGGGGGCCGGACGGCGTGCCCGGGGCGCACGGCCAAGCGGAATGGGCAACGTGCCCGGGCGATGGGCCGGCTGAACGGGCGATGCGCCTGGGCGACGGGCACGGCGATGGGCCACGACGGGCGAGCGGGCGCGCGGCTGGTGCCCCTTGGCAACGACTCGGCTACGGCTTTGGCAACTTGGCCACGGCCCGGGGACGCTCGGCCGGCGAGCTCGAGCACGGCTGGGCACGCTCGGCCGGCGAGCTGGCTAGCCGGATGGCTGGCCGGCAAGCTGGGCTGGCCGGGACGACGATCGGACAGCGACGGAGGGGAGCTACGGCGGCGAGCAGCAGCTGGCCGGCGACTGGGCGAGCTGGGGCAAGCTGGCCGGCGACTCGGCGGGGCTCAGCCATGGTGGGCGCGGCGTCGACTACGAGGGAGAGACAGGGGAAGGAAGCAGCAGCAACGTTGCCGGGACAGCAGCAGCTCCGGCGTTCTCGCGGCGACCCACGGCTGCGACGGGCGGGGCGGCTCCTCGGCGACCAGCTCGGAGAGAGAGAGAGGAGTTGGCCGAGTGAGGTGGTGAGGGAAAGAGAGGGAGAGCCGGGGCGGTGAGGCCCGGGGCCGGCGGTGCTCGGGCGGCACGGCGGCGGAAGGGGACGCCGGGTGGTGGTGGACGAGGCAGCGACGGCGGCAGGCAGCGGCGAGCTGCCCCCTCCCCGACGACGATAGGAGCGGAAGGAGGAGGAGGTGGCCGAGTGGGGTGGCGCGGCTGGGCAGCATCGGAATGCGGCGGCGCATCGTCGGACAGGCTAGGGCCGCGGAGGAGGGGAGAGGAGACAGGGAGAGATCGCTGCGGCGGTGGCGGTAGGGCAGAGGCGGTGGCTGAATGGCGCGCCGTGGCGACGAGCGACGGAGGTTAGTCCGGCGAGCAGCGGTTGTCAACGAGCGGGGCGGTGTCGGACGGGGCAGAGGCCAGTCGCGGTTCGTCGAGGGAGGAAGAAAACTGAAGAGGAAAAGAAAAACGGAAGAGAGAGAGAAGAGAAGGAGAAGAAGAAGGAAGAGAAGAGAGAGAGTGTGTCAGGGGAGGGGGAGCGTGCTCTGCATGCATGGGCGACGTGCACGCCGAGGGGGGGGGAAGAGAGAGGGAAAAGAGAGAGAGAGAGAAAGAGAGAGAGGGGTCTGCATAGGGCAGAGTGAGAGAGAGAAGACGTGTGGGCAGGCATGACATGCGCAGGGGGAGGTGACCGGGGAGAGAGAGAGAGAAAGAAAATCCAAAGAATTATTGCGATCCGACGGACACGATTCAAACCCAAAAAGATCTAACGGGCCACGAAAAACTTCAAATAATAACATAGGACAAGGGCCAAAATAAAATATAAATAAAATGACTCAAAAACACACTACGAGGGAGGTCTACTAGTCCAAATCCGCACCCAGTCCAAAACTTCACTTTCTCACTATTCCTGGTAATCTCGACGCTGGCCACAATAATATCGACACCGTCCAATTAATTTCGACCCGGAACTCCCGAAAATTGACTGCCAAGTTTGGGGTTTAAATAACGGCCAAATTTGATCGAGTGTGATTCTAACGAAATCTCTATTTTTAAAAACAAAAACCCGAGAGTGATCAGTTCCCGGGCGAGATTCTATTATAAGCGCACTAACGAATTACACGTTTTACAAATCCCAAAAATGGGTCGAAATTCGGAATGTCACAGTCCCGTTGTCACATTGACCAAAGGATTTTTTCGGTACGTGCTAGTCTTGACCCGCCGAGTCAAAGAAAGTGCTACACAAATCAGAGCTTGTTGCTGAAATTAATTATTGAAACTGGCCTTTCGATTACTCCAGAAACTTATTTTAGGTCCGATGAGTGGTGATAAAGTACGAGAGGATAGGATATATGAAAAAAAATTATTCTTTGGTTCTCCAATTGGTTTGTAGATTGTTTGCGGCTATCTCTATGTGTGGAATATCAATACTTCGATTGAACCGCGTAAATCTCTCATGTTCTTTATTGTTCCTCATCTGATTTCTCTAGTGATTTTATTCTCTTACGTTAATTTAATTGTAAAATTTGATAGCTTTCGCATTTCATTTTATAAGTACAACCTAGAACTAATTGGTGTAAATAATTAAGGTGTTAGGGGTTTTTCAACTTAGGAACTGCAAATCATTTGTCGAAACTTCACCAACTACGTGCAATCTACTCTTGAGTAGAGTCATCGGCACGAACCAAAGACCAATGCTCAATAAGTTTAGGGGATTTGTAGGATACTTCTTGAGCCTTTAGATAGTTGAGCATCTCCGCTTGTGCAATGGGAAAAAGAATAGAACGAAGATAATTAAAGATGAGGAGTTGGTTTATAAGGAGAATGGCCAACGATTTTAAGCTTCATAATAGAGAGCATACACTAATTAAGCCATCATTATCTCTCTCTATACGCATCATACTCAAGTATGCACTTTCGGAATAATAAGCTATAGATAAATATCATTGAAATCTTTGGTTTCTCATGGGTAAAAGGCTAAAGAAATGATAGTATAAGTTGTTCATTCTTATTCCCCTCCTCTCGGTTAATCTATCATACATCGGGAAGATGGTAACATATAACTTATGAGTTGTTACCATGTGTCGATTGGGTGGTCTTTATTATTTTCTTAGCATTTTCCTTTGGTGCTTGAGCATCGAATATATCAACAGTGGACCAAAGGTGAGGTCCATTCATATAAATGGTATTTTTAAACAATATTATTATCGATCCCTTATTTTCAACACTATGTACATATATTTGTATATATCTCTGGTTCTCTTTATATTTTTGTTATCTTCTCGACTATAGTCCGAAATAAGTGTTCTCTTTGAAAAATTGCAAATAAAACCAAGCACTTTTTGAAAATTATTTGCTTTCCATTCTGAAGACTATAAATAAATCTCTAAACCTTACTTGGCACTTTTCTATCGATATTTAAACTAAATAAATATCAAATAAATGTTTGTTAATTTTTCCACTAAATATGTAAAATTTAAAAGATAATAAAATCGTGTGAAGCACGGAGAATATAACTGGTAATGGCCTAAAAAAAAACTTCTGGCTCATTTGAATTTGTCAAAAAATTACACGACTAGGTCAATGGTAAATTCATTGAATTGTTATCCACAAACAACTGGCTATGTAATTTTTGTGTAAGTAGTGGTAATTGAGGCAAGGCCCTTTCTCGTATAATCTTTAATAAGAAAGAAAAACAAAATAGAAAAGGCATAGAAAGTGGTAGGACAAGGGACTATACTGACCAATTTATTGTTAATACGATCATCAAACTATTTTAGACAAGGGCGTTTCGTCGTGAAGGTATATGTAACCAGACTAATTGGATGTTGACAAGTGTGCACTGTAAAAATATTGATGGAGCCCTCGTCAAAGGGAGATTATTGTAACACAATCTGTTCATAAAAAAAGAAGAGTTCAAAATCCTTAATCAATAAGAAAATATTTTCATTTTCGACAACAATATATGTGTAAACATTTTCATCAACAATGAAAACATTAATAAGTGATGCAAGCTATCATTTTTTCTAAAATATTTTTACGTTCATTTTTTACGAAAAAACGAAATTTTATTTTCGAATTATGTGTAGTTAGTTTGCCATTGGCTTAAGACCCACCATCGTGATGCGTAAAAATTTCAAAACAAATCAAAAGCGAGGCTCAAAACCGATTAAAACACACATAAAGATTTGTTTTGATTATTCTTTAAATAATTAATGGATCTTGCAATTTAAATTTAACGCAAGAAAACAATTATGGATAAATTAATGAGATAAGATAAGTACATAACAAATTTAAGTGGTTTAATTCTGAGTGTTGGCACCAACCTGAGGAAAGGAGTTGGCCCATCATAAATACGGGTATTGCGAGTTTACGTGCGCGGTGCATGCATTGTCTGACCGCTGATTTAAAGAGGAAAAAAAAAAAAGAGAAGGAAATTCTCGTCTCTCTATATAATATCCTCTCTTTCTCTCTCCCTCTACCTCACCCTTTCCCCCCCTCTCCAACGTCTCTTTCTCTCTCCCTCTACCTCACCCTTTCCCCCCCTCTCGAACGTCTCCTTCGTTCTCTCTGATCTGAACTCGAGCTCCATTCATGGCCGAGATCAAGTGCATCAAGGCAAGGCTGATCTTCGACAGCCTTAACAATCCTATGGTTGAGGTTCGTTTCGCGCGCGTTGTCTCTTGTTGAAGTATCTCATGTCTCTCTGTCTATGGATTTTTATGTTCTTACACATGGTCCTTTACCAATTAATTTAAGTTCTAACATCTCTCATCTTCTCCGATCATTTCGATGCTTCCTAAGTTTTGCCTGCTTGATTGTTCTTTCTTTGTCAGCTTAACTTCTCTCATTCCATGTGCTCTTGACTTGTTTTTCGGAAATAGTGGTCTGTGATCGATGAAGAATTTGGACGATGATAAATCTCGTTTAGTTCAGTTGGCGTAGCTCACTTAGCGTCATCTCTGTAGGTGTTCCGCATGTTTCCTTCTTCGTTGTGGTTCATGTATGCGAGGATTTGTGTTGTGATTCAAGAAACTTGTTATTTCATCAGACTTGTTGATTGATGAAAGAATTCCCAACCATCGCGTTGGATTTTGTGATTTTTACCGGGGGTTTTGGTTCCTGGCCTAGAATCAAAAACCAACCATCTGAACTGCCGGTTCCTAAACCGGCCAGATCCGATCCAGTTCCCGGTTAACAAAAACTGGACAGCGGTTGTCCTTACGCGTTGCGGGCTGATGTATGTATGGAGCTATGATGGGAGGAGATATTTCTCCGATCAGAGACGGAGGCACATTCCAACTGCTCCTAACTTCGGCAAATAACCGCTGATGTCGCCTCTTTGCCCGACTCTCTTGCTCGTGTCATCTTTCACTACATCTCTCCCTCTCCCCGCCTCTCTCTCTCTCTCTCTCTCTCTCTCTCTCTCTCTCTCTCTCTCTCTCTCTCTCTCTCTCTCTCGCCTCCACCTTCCCCAGTACAGGCTGTCTTCGACGAGACCGTCTTTCAGGCTCTTCCTGAACTCCGCGAATCCTGTTCTCAAAACCTACAACTTGGTAGCCATCAGGCCGTTGAACCATGCCTGTCTTTGATCGCGTTTATCAGCAATCGAGCATAGTGACAGACACATGAAGGTCTCTATCATCATTGACGGCCTCAACCACGGTGACGCAACGAGAGCTCTCCACCTTCTGAATTTGACTTCCTCTTCAATCTCTTACCATGGAAATGTAGATCGCTGAGACGATGTTGCTAGCGTGGGCATTGAACCCACGCCGGCCATGACCGACCCAGGCCGGTTCTTGAGCACGTTGAGCTCCACGAGCGCTGCCACGCTGGTCTTCAACACTTTCTTCACCACCTCCGGTCATCTATGAAGTTTGAGCATCTTTTTTCAAATTAGAGTCTTATCTGAGCCCCCAAAATTTGAAATTCTTGAAAGGCTAGTCTCTAACCCTTCTTTTCTTCGTTGGACTGAGATATTATTTCTTAAATTAGGTTGCAATGGACCACCTGTCAGATGGTTTTCCCTTGCCCCGAAAACTATGAGCCTCGTTTAGCTTATAGAAATGGGAACTCCTCCTGTCAGGTTGTCGCAACCCTCATTGTTCCGTCGGCTTTGTATTTGAGAAATACCCGGATAGGATTAAACCTTAAATTAAGCCCTTCGAGGGAGGAAAGGTTTCCGATGGAAGTGGGGATCGGTCGTCTGATATTGTCGCTCGAAAGGGAGAGCATCTAGAGTTTCAACAGCGACACAAATTTGGAAAGGATACGATCGTGGAGATGATTATTGTCGAGCTCGAGTCATGAGATTAAGACATGGAGAGATTTCTATGAATTACTCCTCCTGTTTTTAATGTCCTAAGTGGATAAATAATCGGCCCATATACATGACACCCAAAACGAGAGAATAACCATCTCTAGGAACCACAGAAGATGCTCCCACAAAGGCCTACGCAAGCTTTCTTGTGGGCATTCATGGTACTAATGCTCATATTCAAAATTTTTAATCGCTCTCGTAAACGGTGTCAGAGAGCTCGATTCATGATTTCAATCTATATTTCCTTAATGAATTTCAATTATGAGGACGTCCGTGTCCTCAGCTACTGTGCTTCAGTTAATATAGGTGTTGGAATATCGACATATTAAACCCCAGAGTCTCATGAAATTTCACGTGTATTTGAACAGGATATCCTGAATTTGAATATTTAAGACTAATCCAAATGTGAAGGGGACTAACAGAATAGTTAAATTTTCGCAATAATATCTCCACCCAGTAACGTGGGATTTCAGCAAAAGAAATGCAGTGTAAGCGTTCATCAATTGATTGGAATATTAGCTGTTTCAGCTGTGGTTTTGTATCTAGCATTTGGTCTGGCCAACGTACCCAGCAGTATCTGCGAGCCGCCGCTTCGCGTGCTCCACAGCAAGCCCAACCACCAGCATGGCCGGCACAAGCACGGGGCTGAAGATGCCGAACAGAGCCGACTTAGATGGTGCTGAATCTTTTCTGGATTTCCCAAAACGGATGTTGACCAATTAAAGAATATTTTAAGCTGACGAATATAAAGGATGAATAAATTTAACAATACGGACCCAAGGAAACAGATTAAGAGCTGGAAAATTTCATGAAATCCTAAACAATTCGGTATGCAATTAGGACCGGAGTTGTTGAAACGCGGAGGTCCACTTCGTATTGGTAAGACCGTGTAGAATCCAAGGTTCTTCTTGATTGATGTTGGGGTTCTAAGAGCCATAAATGAGGAGGCGCTCTGCGAGTTCTTAGAAAGGACAGGCTCCAAGAGACTGGGGAGGCTTCCAGTTCCGACTTTTGCGAGGGACGAATCCACTCAAAAAAACTTGGATCGACGAATTGTGGGTTAATTTGAATATCTTAATTGCTCTAACTCACATCGATTATGCACCGTGGGGCTTTTCTGATTAACATCGCGCACACGTGCAACTAAATGCTTGTTCATTCCTGCTCATAACAAAATTAAATTAGTGAATGGTTAAATATAGAGTTGATCGGGGCCTGGGTGGGCCTGGTAAGCATGCGTTGCTACTTCGTTTGTCAATATATGTATAAACTAAACCGTACACATGACCGTCCGTTATATTGACTAGTACTACAACGTTATTAACCCAACTATATGATCGGAACGGAAAATCCACTTGGAGCATCTGGAGGTAAAGAGTACTTGCCTGCCCCGGAGGTGAGAGAGGAGGGACTCGTCGAAGAAATTGGAGGAATTGGAAGCAATTGTGATTCACTGCGTAAGAAATTAACACGGCATCTGAGGATCGCAAATCAAAAGAAATTGAAGATTTCATATCGGTCATGCTATCGTGGCCATGGCATTGACTTACTGTGACTTTCTCAAATCTCAGGATTCTATCGTGGCTATTAGCTTTACCTTGAGTCAACCATCCCCAATCCCGTCCCATTGTTTTACCCAGGAACCGTCCAATTTTTATTTTGTGTAAAAAATACTAAGTTCTAATAATAAATATAAAAGTTGCATCATTTTTTTTCTATATTATGTACAATGGTCAAGTGATTATGTTATCTCCAAGAGAATTTAAAGAAAAAAATGGTTCAATATCAATTTGAAGCCGTTCAATCCGGGACCAGTTAGAACAGGGTTCAAGTCTTGAAACAGGGAGTCAAATCCATCCTAAATTGGTTCTAGGTTTGCAAAACTGGGAACAGAGCTGGTTCTTCCTAGAACCAGCCTTGAATTGATTATTCTAGTCCAGTTCCTAGATTGAATGGACCTGGTGCACAACTTAAATGATTACTTACGAGGGAAAACATTAGCTCGTGTGCTTTCTAGTTGTGACTGTATTTAATTGCTTCGCGGATTTAAGAATTGATGCAATCTATTATAGGCTGATGTGACTCTTGATGACGGGACCTTTGCTAGGGCTGCTGTTCCTAGTGGTGCATCCGCCGGTATGATTTATGCTTCGATGACCTCATTTTGATACATTTCAGGATATTCCATGTGCAGTTCCATGAATCTGCTATCCTCCTGGTAGCTTATATATTTTTGCTGATGGAAAATGATGTCTAGAAAATATGGAAATGGTGTTTATGCTGAGTTACCTCTTGATTACAGGGATCCATGAGGCAGACGAACTGATAAATGATGTTTCCCAGGTTGTCCACCACTTTATTTCTTCTTGTTGTCTTCTGTTGTGTTTAGTGCTATGTTTTACCAACTGTGCTAACGAGCATCATTGTATTAATGTGTATTTAGGCTGTTGAAAATGTCAACAAGATCATAGCCCCTGCCCTAGTTGGAATGGTTGGTTCAATATGTAATCTGCTTTTTACGTCTTTCCATTTCATAACGGTTGTCCTTCAGCAGTCTTAGTTCTTTAAGATTCAGTTGTTAACTTCTTGTCCAACTACAAGATGATTGAGATTATTATTTCATGCAATTGAAGGTTGTAATCTTGCCTGATTTTTAATTTCTCACCCAAGGTGACTACTTTATTTGATCCGTAATTATCTTGCTTTTCCATTTTTTAGGATCCAACAGATCAGGCTGCTATAGACAAGTTCATGGTTCAACAGCTTGATGGAAGTGTGAACGAGTGGGGCTGGTGTAAGCAAAAGGTACTGTTCGAATTGTTTTGTTTATCAACCATGAGTGGTGGCAGATATTGACAAATGTACATTTTTGTTTGCGAAGCTTGGAGTAGACGCTATACATGTCGTGTCCCTTGCGGTCTGCAAAGCTGGGGCTGCTGTTAAAAAAATTCCCCTCTATAAGGTGCTTTCAGCAATGCCATTATTCACTATGTTTGCTTTGGCTGCATCTTTCCCAGGCACTTAATTCTTTATTTTTTCAACTTATAATTGCCTGAAAATTGTCATTTCAATTGACACTTTCAAAAATCTGGATGTTGTTTGTTCAAATTGTATACATGCAAAAACCATCCTGCAACATTTAATAACAGGTATAATGATATTTACGATGGACTATATGAACTTATTTCTTGCTATAACTGAAGTTATCAGACAATCAGATAGTCTTAGTAGCAGGACTATAATTGACTTCATCATTTCCACCGTTTATTCCACTGTCTATTCAAATCAAAATATGCTAACTTGGTTCCCTCTTTTCATTGTTGCAGCATATTGCTAACCTTGCCGGTAACAGCAAATTGGTATTGCCTGTTCCTTCTTTTAATGTTATTAATGGAAGCTCAAGTGCTGGAAACAAACTTGCAATGCAGGTCTGCAGTCTGCTTCTTAACTACATTTTGCTAATATATATTTCTAGGATTTCTCAATCTTATGCACCTATGCCGTAGGAGTTCGTGATTCTTCCAGTTGGGGCTTCATCATTTAAGGAGGCCATGAAGATGGGTGTGGAAGTGAATGACCATTTGAAGGTGTTAAAACCTATACTTTTTAAATTGTCTTGAAAATCATCCTTCTCAAACTGTCAAACTGTCAAACTGTCAGAAGACACGATAATTGAGACTTGCCTGTTATTGTGCATTAGTTTGCGTTGTCTTTCGATATAGCATGAACTAAAAGGGGAATCCAACGTCTAAGGTGAAAGTTGGTTAATGTGGTTTCGTCACATCTTTAGGTGTAATTTTTCTTTGTTTGATTGATGATTTTTTTGCTTTGCTTTAGGCTGTAATCAAGAATAGATACGGTCAGGCTGCAACTAATGTCCGTGATGGATTTATTAAGGTCAAAGTATTGGTTTACAAATGCAATGAAATGGGAGCAACTTTTCTTCTCACAGAACGTTGTTAGTCTTTTCACTTACATTATTGTTGTTTTTTGCTAATTCAGGAGAACGAAGACGGTCTAGAGTTGCTAAAAAAAGCCATTGAAAATGCAGATTACACTGATAAAGTGAGTTCTTGGACCAACCATTTGATACTGTTGGACGCATTTGAAAATATTGGCAGAAACCTAGGATTTCGATTGTTCTTTTCCTCGTTTATTTTTCATGTTTATTTATTTATTTATTTATTTATTTATTTTGGGGGGGAGGGGGGTGGGGGGGCGGGGGCGGGGGCGGGGGCGGGGTGTTTGACTTTATTACCATTTTCATCTATGGAGAGGGGGGCTTACAGAGAGTTTCTTGCAATGTACCTTTCCTATTTCAGGTTTTTATTGGAATGGATGTTGCTGCATCAGAGTTCTATGGACAAGATAGAACCTATGATATGAATTTCAAGGAAGAGGTTAGCTTTTTTCATTTATATGCAGTCAAATGCATTTTCTGAAGACTCAATAAGTGATAATGCTCCCTCAAGAAATCAATTCCATGAACGTTGATACTTTGAATATGTGGATATTGTAGTCGTCCAGAAACACGATTTAAAGTGCTCATCCTCTTCTATCGGTTTATGCAGAACAATGATGGATCTCAGAAGATCCCTGGAGATGCTCTCGGTAATGTCTACAAGTCATTCGTGAGTGACTATGCTATTGTGTCAATTGAGGGTCCCTTTTACCAGGATGACTTGGAGCAATATGCAAGAATGACCGATGAAATTGGTGAACACGTCCAAATTGTGGGAGGTGATCTGTTGGGTACCAGCCTCGTGGTGAGCTTGTGAACTTCATCTATGCAACTCTCTCTCTCTCTCTCTCTCTCTCTCTCTCTCTCTCTCTCTCTCATTCATAATCATAACGTACTCTGCAGAGGCTTGAGACGGCGATTAATGAGAAAACTTGCAATGCTCTCCCTCTCAAGGTACATCCCAGATCATCACTTTTAAACACGCAATTCGTGGCTGACTATATATACATTCAACTGACTGGAACGATCGTACAACAGGCTGATCAAATCGGATCTGTTACTGAGACCATTGAAGCTGTAAAGAGGTCAAAGGCAGCGGGGTGGGGAGTGATGGCTAGCTGCGGCAGTCTGGGACAGCAACGAAGCATAGCCAATACATTCTTACCTAAAGTAGGTTGCTTTAGCGAATGTACAAAACTTCGCATTGGAGAAACAGAAGATGCTTTTATTGCCGACCTTTCTGTGGGGTTGGCCACGGTAAACACAAAGCAACAGTTTGACCTAATATGGACTTTCTTTAACCGTTAACCAACCAGTTCTTTTGGCATTATTCTTGGAATCAGGGTCAAATCAAGACTGGAGCTCCACGCAGGTCTGAGCGGCCGGCTAAATATAACCGGGTTTGTATAGCTCCTCTTTTTTTTTTTTTAACTTGGTTATATTAACTTGCTCTGCCTGTAGTTAGATCATTTCTTGTCATTAGGTTAGTCATGACTCAGTGTCTGTATATGGACAGCTCTTGCAAATTGAAAAGGAGCTCGGCACAGAAGCTGTTTATGCTGGAGCGGACTTCCGCAAGCCCGTTGAACCTTACTAGAGTACAACGGACATCCTTATCAGTGCAGAACCAGGTGTTTGGCTTGCTTTTTCTGTTCTTGAGCAATAACTTCGGCCTTAAGGCGGGTGTAAAATGCAAGGCCTGAACTTTCGTTGCCTTCAATAATTTTCAGTTTGGATCTTTATTGAGCTCGAACGATGTAATGATGAGGAACCATCTTTCTGGAGGAATTATAAATACCGTTTGCTTTGAGATGAATTTGTCTTTTCTTTCCCTCTCTTACGAAGTCAGATTGCAGCTGTTGGCCTAGGTGAAAATATTAGGCAGAATGGTTTTGCCAAGTCAACAATATCCCACTCCATTCAGTGCTCGACGTGTTCATACGGGTCCCACTATTCACCTCAATTCTCCCTTCCCCCCGGTTACTCTCTCTTCCCCCGTTACTGTCAGACTCTCTCTTCTGCTCTGCACTTTTCTCTTCTTCTTCGTTAAGAGTAAAGAGAAACGACCAAACAAATGTCCAGGCATCGAAAGGTCTCTCTCTTCGCTGCCAACCACGAACGAGAAGGAGACCAAGGCCCTCGGGTCCCACAACAGGGTAAGCTGGAGGCACGTGTTGTAAAGGTCCGGTCCTAGGTCTGGCGGTTCCTTGGGTCGGACGACCACGTTGACCTCCCCCAAACTTGTCGGTGCTATTTAATGAGCTATGCCCAAAACTCGGATCACGGCAGAAGATCGTCGTTGTTCATCGAAGCTTATTGATTGATTGATGTAATGCGTAGTGAAAAAGCCAGTAAGGGAGATCAAAGAAGAAGGAGAACGAGAAGGAGGAGGAGAGATCGAGAATCCATGGAATAAAAGATCCCAAGATCTAGACTCCCATGGATTGAGTTACTTGTTTTTTTTCTTCTTTTTCTAGTTGTTACAAAGATTGTTTCGTGTGTTTATTCTTTTCTTTTTTTTTCCTCTCTTCATGTTGGTCACGTTGATGAAAAAGATTGCTCTTTTTTTTCTTTCTTGTGAGCCTGTAATTAGAGAGAGAGAGAGAGAGTTGTGTCAATCAAAGTTAGATTCTCAGCATTGCAGTATCAAGAATTGTTGTTGTTGGGTTCGCTCTGGATTTAGCAACATTTATTCTTCCCGTGCACAAAAATTAGGTCACAAATGCTTGGAGATCAAGCACATTGCGGAGGCTATGGCCACAAAAAAAAAGATAAACAAAAATGAAGCTCCACTTCTGAGGATTGATTATGGCGGTGGCATGCGTTTGTGCATCGAAGAAGAAGATGGTGAAAATCGGGTAAGAGAGTAATGGTGGGGATAAAAGTTTGGGTGAGAGAGTCTTATAGAAGAGAGAGGAACGGAGGAGAGAGAATAAAGGTGAATAGTGGGACCTGTATTGACATATATCGAGTTGAATGGAATCGGATATTGTTGATTTGGAAAAACTGTTTTATCTAATATTTTCTGGTCGGTGTTTTGTTTCGGGTTAATATCACCAAAAATCCCAAACTGGTACACATATGCTAATTTTATCCCGAACTTTTTTTTTACCATAAAAAACCCCAAACTGGTACACATGTGACAATTTTACCCCGAACATACTCTAAAAAACCCCAAACTGGTATACTTGTGACAATTTTACCCTGAACATGTCACAAAAAATCCCGAACTGGTACACATGTGACAATTTTACCAAAAACTAAAATTTTAATATTATTTTTTTGAATTTTATTAATTTTTTGTTTTTTCTTTTCTCTTTTTTTATTCATCTTCAACCTCTGGCCAATCACCAGACCGGCGACCGGCCAGAGGAGGAAGCCAACGAAGTCGGCCCCGCTGGCTATTGGAAAGGGTCGCCCTCGCCGACGTTAGGCGAGGGCAACCCTCGCCTGAGTCGGGTAAGGGCAGACCCTTGCTTGGGTGGGCGAGGACAGCCCTCGCCCGACGCCGACGAGGGCTGCCCTCGCTGGATTTGGCGAGGTCGACCCTCATCGGCGTCGAGCGAGGGCTATCCTCGTCCACCTAGGCGAGGTCGGCCCTCGCCGGCGTCGGGCGAGGGCTGTCCTCGCCCTCCCAGGCGAGGGCGACCTCGCCCAACGCTGGCAAGGGCAGCCTTCGCCTGGGCGGGCGAGGACAGCCCTCGCCTGAGTAAGGCAAGGGCTGACCTCGTTGGCTTCTGCCTTTGGCCAGTCGTCGGTCCGGCGACTGGCCAGAAGTTGAAGATGAAGAAAAAAATATAAAAAATTCCAAAATATAAAAAATAATATTAAAAAATTATTAGTTCGGGGTAAAATTGTTACAAGTGTACCAATTTGAGGTTTTTCGTTGTTAAAAAAATAGTTTATGGTAAATTTGTTACGGATTTACAAGTTTAGAGTAAAATTATCACAGATATACTAATTTGGGATTTTTTATGGTAAAAAAAAAATTTGGGGTAAAATTGTCATAAGTGTACCAATTTGGGGTTTTTTGTGGTAAAAAAAAGTTCAGGGTAAAATTGTCACACATGTACCAGTTTAGGGTTTTGTGATGGTATTAACCCTTTTGTTTTTGTTCATTTTTTACCTATTTTTTTACTCAAACTCGTGTGTTTACTGAATCTAAGGATGCTTGTCTGCTGTCACTGAGATCATTTGGACTGTTCATTTTTTGCACTTGGAATTCCATCTTGCAATTCAAGATGTCACCCCCATTTTCACTTTGAAACTGTGTTAAAAAGGGAGTTCCGGCCTACCGATCTTCTTTGGGGCCCTTGACATCCCCTTAAAAACATCTCCAGACTCAAATTCGTCTCGCAATTTTTTGTCGTTTTCCAAATCCCATCCCTATTCCGTTATGAACTTTAACATAAAATCCCCAATTCGACTCACTAAAGTAATCGAGTAGCCACTGCGAAAAGCGCACCAAGCTAACTTCACTTCCGACTTATCTCCACCGTCTCCTTTAAACTTTACCATGGGGGAGCATCCCTCTCTTGTTGATTTTGTTTGAGTTTTTTTAATTCTTTTTTATTTTATTTTTTCTTCTCTCCCCGATTTACATCAAGGAGCTCTTTTTTTCCGATCTAATTTTAGCTATAAGAGTTGGAACTCTCCTGATCTTGTTCTAGATATAGAGTTATCCTCTCTCAATTTAGATTTGAGAATTTAATAATGTTCTTGGATTCGATACTCCTGTGATTTGTCTATGTACATGTCCCATGTCTCCGGTTTCAATGGCGATTGCAAGAGCTCTGGCATCTCGCTGAACTACGAAAATGTCCTCTCCCAAATGTTATATCTATGTTTGTGCAACCTGTTTTGGTTGTTTCTGTACGGCAATGGTGTAGAGTAAACTGAATCTAGGCGAGCACTGCCAATTGGCAATGCCGTAATTACTAGATAAGGAATTTCCAGCATGAGCTCGTCACTGACGATGATTTAAAGAGAATTCTGGAAGCTAGTCCATGGTATTTCTCTGGCAATTTACTCATCCTACAGAAACTTCAATGTAAGGCATCTATTCACCAACATGTTTTTGCTCATTGTGAATTTTGGGCGCAAGTGGTTGGATTACTGGTTCTTCGCATCACAGAGACAACTATGATGGAGGTGGTAGGAAAGATCGGAAAGGTGGTGGTGTAACATCCCGAATTTCGATCTATTTTCGGAATCAATGAAATAGATATTATTTCTCATTTCATTTTAGTAAGTCTCGCTCGGAACTGATCACTCTCGGGATACTAACTGATGGGGAATGACTAACTAGGAGAACGGTGCATGGTCCAGGGATTCGATCGCGAATCGAGTTCCGATTCCTAGAAGCGGCGAGGAAATATTTTGAGCCAATGCGGGCCGATCATAAGAAGGTGACGGATTTAGTTTGGCCAGTGCCGTATGATTGGATCGCGGGTGATTCCGCACAACCGAGAGTATGCGTGTGGAAAAAATCTTGAACTTAAACCGAATTATCACGACTTCCGGAACTAGCGATAAATTCTTGCGTTCTCCCAGTAAACGAGACAGTCACGATTTGAGTAATCCTAGGTCATACGCATAACCCCTAAACAGCTGCCCGTTAGTGAGAGACCTTAAAATTGAAATTGAGCGATTTTGATCATGAAATTCAATCCGGACTTGGACGTCAAATTTCGTGGACGTACGCGATTATTTTGCGAGGACGACGTCGAATTAGTGTGGCCAACCATATTAGGGATTGGTTCAGGAAAAAAAAAGAAGAAGGGAAATTCGACCCAGAATCCGAAAATGACGATTTTGGCCCTAGGCCTATTTTTGGTATTCCAAATTTTGGGAGAATTATTGGAGAACAATTGGATATTTAAATGAGATATTTCAGCCCAATAATTCGAAAATTGAAAGACAAGAATGCCCCTCAATTATTGGGCAATGACTAATCTCATCCATTAGATCAAAGGGCAAGATGGACATTATCCAAAGTTAGGTCAAACCTCATCATTACACCCCCAATAATATATTCTCTCTCTCTCTCTCCTCATTTCTCTCTCCCCAAGCCAACTCCCTTTCCCTCTCATTTCTCTCTCTCTCTCTCTCTCTCTCTCTTGCCGGTTCTCTCTTTTCAGCTGTGAACCGCCGCCGTCGGAGCGCCACCACTCGCGTTGCTGCGCGTCTGTCGAGCCGCCGCCTCGCCTTGTCCCACCATCATCATCACCGTCTCGTCTCCCTCTCCCTCGTTCGGTGTAAGGACGCCCCTGGTTCAGCCGCCCTTTTTAGCTTAGGATTAGGTGAGTATTATCCTCTAAACCCTAATTAGGACGATTATGCATTTCTAGACGGGTTTAAGGTGATTTAGTGCTTAATTAGTGCGATTTAGGGGTAATTATTGGGTTGTTGAGCACGGCTAATGTTGTGATGATTTTAGTGGATTAATATACTGATTTGAGAGTGGAATTAACGTCTAGAGCGGCTTGATTGATGATTGCCCCAATGGAATTAATTGGGCTAAGTTTGGACAAATCGAGGATTAAGTTGTGTAATTGCCGGGAGTGCCTAGATTGATTGATTGATGGCTAATTGATACTTGATTGTGCTCAAGTTTACTATGCCATGTCGCATGTTCGTATGGCCGGGTAATGTGGAGTGTGAATGGCCATTGATTTGGCGTGAATTTTATTGCCCAAGTTTGTATTTGCAAGTGTCAATCGTGTGTATTGTGCCAAATGGTATTAATTGGCTAAGTGAGCATGTTAGTGCGATTTTTTTAGCACGTTATGATGTGAATTGGGCATGTTGAGACGCACGTTGATTTGGCATTGGATGGTTATGTGCCTCTACGAAAATTTGATGCTCATTGTACATTGCATTATTACCCGAGTGCGGCAATTGCATGGCCACGCATTTCGTATGCTAAGAATGGGCATGAGACGAAAATTGTGCGAGTATGCATGCCTGACATGAGTATGTGATCACCTAAAATGCCCTGATGCGTTTTACGCGGGGTTAAGATAAAACTGACTGTGTGATCACATAATATCCTGATGCATTTTACGAGGGACGATACCTGGTACATCCGGAAGATGGCCAGGCTGATGCGTTTTACGCGGGTTTTGGTCCGTAAGGAGATCAGTATTGTGTTTGATGCGTTTTACGCAGGTTAGAGACACTGGGCCTGATGCGTTTTACGCCGGCCATGAAGTGTTGATATTAATTATAGACCTGATGCGTTTTACGTGGGTCGAGCTCTAATTGAGAATTGAGCAGTGTGCCAATGTGCAGTATTAAGCTGGATCATGAGCATGACATATTGATGGTACGTGTGTGCATGAGTGCGAGTATGTGCGACTCGGTGACTCGCGTGAGAGGCAGGCACTAATGAGTATGAACATGTGTATGGCGTACATGTGACTAAGTGTGTTCACGTATGTACCGTGGATATTATTATGAACTGCCTAACCTGCAGGGTCAGAGAGGTGAGCGATCTGGGCCTGAGGGCCGAGGTCAATTGTTGTTCTGATTGTTGAACTGCTGTGTATTGTTTACCTGTTAGGAGGTGCATGTTAGCCTAGTTTAGGTTTAAGGGGTTTTACTCGCTGAGATTCGTCTCATTGTTGTATAAACCCAACTTTTCAGACCCCCGGCCCTGAGGATGTCCGCGGTACCAGTACGTTTTGGGATCCCGCACTAGATAGAGCGTGTGGTAACTGTGCACCCTGTAGGGAACGAGGATGCATACGTTAGGCATCACTCTATAGTATAGGTTGACGTGGGGTAGACGTTTTATGAGACCCACGAGTACGTCGCTTGGTATTTTAGGGATCGCTTCGGAGAGCATGGACCTCTCTAGACTTTTGATGTCTTGTTCAACGGGCAAGGTGAGGTGGATCAGCAGTGCTCTGACGGAGTTACAATAGACCCCTTAGACACGGTTGAGGGGAGTTCGAGTTCCGACGACGAACCTGCTGTTTGGGAGGTGGATGAGCCAGTTGCGATGGACGAGAAGCCGATGGTTTTGGACGCGAACCCGAAGCCGATGGATTCGGAGGATGAACTAGAGCTCATGGAGTAAGATCCCGGGCAGGAGGGCGAGCTCAAGCAGATGGATTCCGAGGAGGAGCCAGCAGAGGCCAAGTCCGAGCCGGATTCCCTAGACTCCGGGGTCAAGCTATCTGATAGCACTTCCGAGTCATCGGGATCTAACCCAGACTGGGTCCCGTAGGTCAACCTTAGTCTCAGTTAGGTCGGGCCAGTAACTTTTTGACCGGAGCCCCACCTTAGTTAGTATCCCTGACTGCCCATTCCACTTATCCCTTTTTGACCGTAGTGGCCGCTGACCCATTTTTGTTTGGGTTGTTTGTATGTTGTTGGAAATAGATATTGTATATGTTTTCAGTGATAATGCCAAGTATATATTTGTTAACTTCTAGTTGTGTTTTGTTATCCTTGATCTCGTGTAGTTTTGTACGGGTGTTTTAATTATATTGCTTCCGCATGCGCTTTGATCGATGTGTTGGGTGTTGGGTCGGCGACGCGTCCTGGGGCATCGCACATAAATATTGACCTCGGTTGGGTTGTCACGTGCCGTGAGATTCGAGGCGTGACAGGTGAAGCTGAAAATAGATGGAAAAGAGGGGAGTCCATGCAAAGTGGGAAGAGAGCGGGTGCTCATAGAATTATCTAGTCTTTTGTTGCCTAGAGTATTGTGAATTTTGATGATGGTGATCAAGTATGGGTTGATTTCAAGTATAAGCGACTCCCCTACTACTACAATTCATGTGGGCGCATAGTCTGCTATGCCACAAACTGCGAGGATATCCCCTATAAAGAGCCAGGGCATGGGGAAGAGGGACTCAAAACTTCGACTACTGGCTGAAAGTGGAAGTGCATGAGAATAGTCCTATCTGGAAGTTATATTATGGTGAAATTGATCTACTCGAAGAAGTGGAAACAGTTCTGAAGACATCGATATTGGCTGATACTAGGGAAACCCTAGCTCCCATTAAAAACTATGATATGCAATTGGGAAATCCCATTGAGTTACAGCCATCGAAATCATCAAAAGCAAAAGGAAAAGGCATAGTTGAGGGATCGATAATGACAAAAGGGAAGAGTTGCAAAGGTACTCAGCTACTGCTACTAGACTCACCATGGTTGGTAGCTTCTTCTAAAGGCACATCCATCCCACATAAAAAAGGCTGGAAGAGCCATACTCCCCCATCAACAAAGAAGATCAAGAAAATCAAACATTACAATTTATGGGGGTTAGACGCGAGTTCTGTTGATGAGACACTTCTCCTCGACACTCCTATTCAGGTGGATGAGGGAGTTTAGAAATGAGCTTTATTGGTTAGCCCTAATAAGCCACCGAGGGATAGATGAAAATATTAAGTTAGAATTGTTAGAGACTGGGTGCTACCTTGACGTTCCAGCATCTTCGAGCCCTAGTGGCTCTTGAAAGGCCCAATTTGGTGTTTCTCATGGAGATCAAGAATAAAAGATCAATGGTGGATAGGTTGAGACAACATCTTGAATTCAAGAATTCAATTATTGTTGACCCTATTGGCACATCAGGGAGATTGGTAATTATGTGGGAAGAGTAGATATCGGTGAATGTACAGAACTACTCTAGGGAGCTAATTGACATTATATGCAGGGACCCCATATGTGGAACTCATATGAGAATATCCTTCTTACATGCCTCCACGGATTTTCATGCAAGACTTCGTTCATGGAATTAGCAACATGTTATCCACCTCACCAATATTCTACCATGGATTTGTATAGGTGACTTTAATGAATTTAGGCATAAATGGGAAAAGGCTGGAGCACGAGGGGTGGATAATTATAGAATGGTGGCCTTTCGGGAAATGTTGAATGATTTCTCGTTAATGGATATTGAAAGCAAGGGATGTGCCTATATGTGGTCCAACAATAGAGAAAAGGAAGCCTTGGTGAGATAATGTTTAGATAGGGTAGGATGCAACTTGGAGTGGAGAGTGGATTTTTCAAATGCGGAGGCCTTCGCTCTACCAGCTATAAGTTCTAACCACAGCCCTCTTCTCCTTACACTTCACCCAAAGACCACCAAGAAGAAAAAGGAGCTCCGCTTTAAGGCATTTTGGGTAGAAGACTCGGAATGTGAAGAAGTTGTTAAAAAGGCCTGGCATGATGAATACTGCCCGCGTGGAGACTTAGGGAGGAAATCTAGGAAGGTGGCTGATGCTTTGGGTACAGAAATACTAAATATTTTCATGCCACTACGGTCTACCAAAGAGCACAGAATCGAATATCAATGTTGAAAGTAGAGAATAATCAGTGGTGTCGTGATCCAGAAACACTAAAGCATCATATCGGGCAGTTCTATAGATCCTCATACACTATGACGGGGCCCAGAAATTTCCAACCCGTACTCGATCAATGTCCAAACCTTGTCCATGATGAAATGAATGTGGCCTTGATGAGGAAAGTATTCTTAGAGGAAGTGAAGGAAGTGGTGTTCCAAATGGGAGCAACTAAGGCACCTAGTCCGAATGAGCTTAACGGACATCTCTATCATCACTACTGGATCGAAATTCAGCAAGATGTGTTCAAGATGGTGGATAACTTTTTCACTATACGTACTTTCGATCCCTCCCTTAACTTGACACATATTATACTTATCTCGAAAGTAGCTAGCCCATAGAACATCTCACAATTCCAGCTAATTAGCTTGTGCAACTTTAATTACAAGATCATTTCAAAAGTGATGGCTAAACTGCCTTAAGCCATGGCTCCCTAAGACGATTGCAATAGAACAAAGTGCTTTTGTGGGCGGAAGACAAATACATGACAACATGTTGATAGTCTAGGAGATGTTTCACCAGCTCCGCGTCAAAAAGAGGGAAAAAGAAAGTCTAGGCAGTTTTTAAACTTCACATGCAAAAGGCCTATGATAGAACCGAATGGGATTTCCTATGTGACTGTATGAGGAAAATGGGGTTTTGTGAGGAATGGGTACGGCAAGTCTAATAGTGTAATTCCACAGTAGCCTTCAGAGTAAAAATGAATGGGGAACCACTTCAACTGTTCCATCCTTCCTGAGCGATAAGACAAGGAGACCAACTATCTCTATATCTCTTTATCTTAATGGCAAATGTACTATCTATTCTTATGAACGGGGCAATCTTGAATGGTAGTTTGTGAGGGATCAAACTTAATAGATGGTGCCCTACAGTTTCTCATTTCCTCTTCACAGATGATGCCATATTCTTTCCAGATGGAACGATTCGAGAGTGCCTAAGCTTGGCAAACATCCTAAACCAGTGTTGTTATGCATCTATCAACCTAAACAAGTTGGGCATTTTCTTTAGTCCAAACTGTCCACAACCTTCAAAGAGGAACATGGCAAATGAGCTATGAGTCCCTATTATTGACAAGACAGGTAAATACCTAGGAATTCCTTCGGACTAGGACAATCCAATAAATAAATGTTTGCTTGGGTCTTAGCACGAGTTAACTCGAAACTAGATGGATGGAAAGAGAAACTAATGACTAAAGCGGGCAAGGATGTTATCATTAAAACAATGGTCCAGGTACTACCATAGTATGCAATGTCCATTTTTAAGATTCCAATTTCTATATGCAAATCAATTGAAAAAAAAAGGATTGCTTGTTTTTGGTGGAAACAAAATGTCGAACACATAGGAATCCATAGAAGGAAATGAGAATCTTTGAAAACAAGAAAAAATGAGGGAGCCTTGGGATTCAAGGATTTAGTTAAATTCAACAAGGCAGCACTTGGGAGACAGAAATGGAGACTGATTCAGGCACCTAATACCCTATGGAGCCAAGTCATGAAAGGCATCTATTACCCACAAGGAGAATTCCGGCATGTTGGAAAGGGACATTGTCATTCATGGGGATGGTAAAGTTTATTAACTGGGAGAGGGGTGATCGAATCGGAGGTGAGATGGGTAGTGGGACATGGCAAATACATCAGAATCAAAGAAGATGTATGGCTACCTAGTAGCCGTATCGGAGGCCCTGCGAATCAACATGACCCCAAGTAAATAAAGGAACTAATTGAACCATCAAACCAAGAATGGGACCAAGGGAAGCTAACAGAACTTTTTGACGAGAGGGTAGTCCAGGAGATCCTCTCCATCTCGCTTAGCTCTAACTCACAAATGGACAAGCTAGTGTGGAAGGGGAACAGCACGGAGTTGTATTCAGTTAAGAGTGGCTATAACAGACTGTGCTCCCATGCTAAAAAACCTAATGCCAACATAGCGTCAACATCATATCAACCTCCTAGGAATCTATGAACTCGCATATGGCAACTTTAGCACTACCCAAAAGTTTGCTTCTTCCTATGGAGTGTATGTACTAATGCACTCCCAACAAAGGAAAACCTCCATAAGAGGAAATTAGTACTTGATCTGCTATGTCTATTGTGTCGTAAAGCTCCAGAAACGCCTGAACACCTACTTCTGCTGTGTGAATGGACATAGCTAGTGTGGTTAGATCCTCGAATCAAGCTGAAGACAACTACGGAAGAGGTTACCAGAATGGACATATGGCTTACAAAGAACCTACCCTTCCAAGCTGGGTTGAAACCGAATGAATTCATGGCTGGTATTCTCTAGCTTATTTGGAAAGAGAGAAATGCATGGGTTTTCAGAAACAACACACAGAGACCTCAGAGAATCATGGACAAATCAATTAGCGACCTCAACCTCTACAAGTACTAGAATCAAAATGAGGCAAAACAGAGGGGATGCGAAAAAGGGATGCTTACCGACAAAAGGATGGTTACCGCTGCCGACGAGCTCGTGGAACGTAAATGTTGATGGGTCCTGGTGCAGCACCATGCTACAAGGTGCGGTGGCCGGAATCTACAGAGGCCAAAGTGAGCAACTGGTGGGTGGTTTTGCGAAAATGATCTTTGCTTCGTCTGCCCTCATTGTGAAAACCCTAGCCATAAGACATGGGCTGCTATTCGTAAAGAGTACAAGAGAAGCTTCTACTTCTTGTGATACGAACAGGGAAAGTACACTTGTTCGATTAGAGTCAAATTGCCACACTGCTGGTAACTTTGTCCTGGGCTGTGTTACAGCTCCGTGGGTTGTTCAATCCATAGTAATGGACTGCAAACAAATTCTGGGTTGCTTAGGATGCGCATGATAATATTTCTGGCAAGAAATAGATTTTCTATTTCTGTTCCTCGAATGAGTTTCTAAGCAAATATGCGTGTTTGAAAATTTTTCCCTTTCGAACCGCTGGCAGAGGACGATGGGCGGCAGCGGGGGGCGAAGAAAGGTGGCCGGCCGTGGGAGGAGGCCGACCGGCTGCGGCAACGAGAGGCAGCCGGCGACGGTAGGCGGTTGGCGCTGGGCAGCAGCCAGCGTTGGGCATTGGAACATGGTGGCTAGTGGTAGAGCACGACAGCCGGCGGCGGATCATGGCGGCAAGGGGGTGGCGGTCGATGACAGGGGGCAGCGGCTAGCGGCAAGAGGTGGCCGGTGGCAGAGGACAGCGACTGCTGGTGGATGGCCGCCAACTGCAAGAGGTGGTTGGCGTCGGGCAGTGGAGCACGCTGGCCGCCTGCAAAGGACGGCGACCAGTGGCAAGTGGTGGCCAGCGTCGGGTGGCGGAGGACGATGGTCGGCGACAAGAGGCAACGAGCAATGGACAGCAAGCGACGAGCAAGAAGCGGCCGACGGGCGGTGGCTTTTAAGCGGCCAACAGGTGGCAGCGAAGGATGGCGGGAGGCGGCGGCGGGTGGGTTGCAAACAGTGGGGGATGGTAGTGGGAGGAGGCGGTTGGTGAAGGACGTTGGCGGGAGGCAGGAGGCGGCCAGCGGTGGCGGGAGGCAACAAGGGGGTGGTCGGTTAGTAGCGAGGGCGAGCAATGAGAAGAGTTTTTATTTTTCATTTTTGTTCCAGAAATAGAAAAGTAGATTTTTTTTACTTCTGATTTTTGTTCCAAACCTATTTTTGGAATAGAAATTTGTTCTAGAAATAGAAAAATGAAATTGTATTATCAAACGGATTTCTGTTTCAAGCCTGTTTCTGGGATAAAAAATAGAAAAATAAAGAAACATAAATGATTTCCTGTGCGCCTTTAGAGGGGGTTTTGGTCACCATTTGTCTGAGTGAGGCAAATTGACTTGCGGATTGGGTCACGAAGGCTCACCGGAATGACTCTCTTATTATGAACTGGCTATCCCAAATCCCCCATTGTTTTTTTATCTATATTCTATAATGACTTGGGACACTGTTGTGGCAAATTTCCTAATGAGTAATGGAAGAATTTTTTTTCAATCAAAAAACAAATTATATGGTGACCAATTTAATCATCAACCTTTCAATTGTGCTAATTTAGTCCTAAAACTTTTTATGATTGACCAATTTAGTATTAAATTTTTAATGATTTGCCAATTTAGTTTTTTCGGTCAATTTAGATAAAAAATCGTTGACATGGTGATCTAGTCAGTGCTAGACGTAGATGTAGACTTGGACAATTTTTGCAATTTTTTTTCTTTTTTTCCTTTTATTTTTTTATTTTTCCCTTTTTCCCTATGTCGGTCAATGTTAGGCCTTAGGCAAGGGCCGCTGGCCTCAAGCAAGGGACGCTCAGGCCTCGACTGGTGAGGGATGCCCTCATCGGATTGAGCGGAAGTCACCCTCTCCTAGATAGGCGAGGGCCGCCCTCCCATGGGATGGCAAGGGCAGCACGCACCCACCCAGGCAAGGGTGGCCCTCGCTTGTGGCCAGCAACCTTCGCCAACCATCATTGAGGCCCAGCAATAGCCGGTGGAGGAAAAAAGAGAAAAAAAAAAGGAAGGAAAATAAAAAGGAAAGAAAAAGGAAAAATTAAAAAAAAATTAGAACCGAATTGGTCTCCGTACAATACGTTTAGGATTTTTGGACAATTTTCCGACTAAAACATAGTAATTGATTTATTATATAATTGACGTTAATTATGTATACATAATACCATAAAGGAAATAACGGCGTTCTAGTAGATAACAGGAATTGGGTTCGGTGTCGGGTTTCTAAACTATAAAATCCCAATACCCGTAGCAATTGTTCTCAATTCGTCACATACTCGGCACACTACCTAAAGCTCATTTACGTTTCATTGGGGTTTGCGCGGATGGGCTACCCAATTGTACCGGTCCCATCTCCATCCCTAAACAAACATATTGTTATATCCAATTACTTTACTGAGATGAGTTTGGGATTTAATGTCAAAATCCTTAACGGGGTTAGGACGAATTTGGGAAACAACAAAAAAATTAATAGGACGGGATTGGGATGACGTACCTCGATGAATGCGTTAGCACAATCGAAGATTAATATTTGCCAATAGTGTCAGTCCTGTGAACTTGATAAATATAGAGTTTCCATATGAAATTAGGTCAACGAGTCGTCTTTAGCCGCAACTCGGCGTCATGACATTCAAAGGATGCATTTTTTTTTTTCTGTTTTATTCCTAGGAGGCTCCTGTTCTCCAGCTCGAAAGGCTAGAATATGTATAATTCTCCAGGGAAATCTCACTATAAGATGGACAAAAGGTAATGGATGAGTGGATCGGTTTATCAGTTAGTTGTGCTTCCTTTCTCCCCCAATGTCGAAGGTCTCCACGCTCTTTTGAATTTTGGATTTAAACCATCCTTTCTCTTACGATTTTTAATTCCACCCCACTCTTTTTTTTTGCAGCAAAATTCTACTCCATTTTTGAATGATTCAAAATTCAATATTTTATCCACTACATTTGTTTCAATGTCCACAAATTCTAAGTACATGTTTCACTTTTGAGGTGGCAAGAGTAGGTTGAACGAGATCTCAATTTTTCGTAATTCAAATCACCATAACTATTTCGAGATGTACCATTAAAAACTTGAAATTTCCTTATTCTTTTTTCACAGTTGAAATTGTTGTCAATTTTATCTTACAATGTGGAAATGATGATGCATGATGGCATATAATCCGATGGGCATTTCAGTTTATTTAATTCTTACTATTCTCTGTCCAAAGTTTTAAAAGGTATCGTTTTTGTCCTCCATTATATTAAAATTCAAATATTAATTATGTGTTCCTTTTATTAGGAGTATATCAATTTTTTTGTTTTTTAGATGATAAACAATTGGTTTTTGCGTATTTGCATTTTCAAAGAGACTACCTATAAATAATTAGTTTATTTTTTATTGTAGGATATTCACATCATGCAAATTCTTTACAAAAAAAAAATAATTAGTTTACTTTTTTATTTACTTAAATTCTATGGATTCTTTGTTTTTTTTTTTGGTAAAAGTAAGAAATTGTATTACTTTTCAAAAACACTATGTACAAACTAAAGCCAGAGCCACCCATCAACCCAAAATGGACAAGAGATGTCCATATGGGGTCAAGGGTGGCTAAGCAAAACTATACAAAAGCCACAAGAGAGCCACCAAACTCAAAACAAGAGGATCAACAGCCTAAGATGGTGCTGAACCGACTTCAAAGATTGCGGAAGGTAGTCCCCAACTCCTTTGTATCTTCCGGTTTGCAGGAGTATCAGCAGTTGTCTCCATGGATAATGCTTTGTCTTTACCACCTTGATAAGATGTTGGCGCATACCAACTATGGATTCTTTGTTTATGATCCTAAATATGAAAAAGTCCTATTGCCCCTCAATCCTCTTCATGGTTCACCTCTTATCCACCACGACAATGCAAGCACATTTCCACATGGAGTTTCAATTTGTTAGCAGTTCCTGTGAAGTACAACAATAAAATCAAGGAGAGGTTATCTAGGCATTCTAGATAAGTCAAAGACCGACTGAGCCAAGTCGTCAGATTTCTCCCTGAGAACGTGAGAAAAACTTTATTTGGGGAAGCTGGTTCTCCACATCGCACGAACACGTTTGAAGTTAAACAAAGTAGGCTTCTTGGCAGTTTACTGTCACTGATGTCAACTGGGTATCTTCACTTGAGAAAATATGGGAAGAGAGGACCATATGAAGTATTCTACTGTCAAAACATTAGATTCCCCCGCTTGAGGGAAAAAGATACTGAAAGTGTCAAAAGTCGTGTATAGTACTCACTTAAGTGTCAAAAATTTTCGACGGCTCACTTAAATGCCTTCGGTGATAAATTACAACCAAATTTATTATGTGGCCTTTACAATTAAAATATTAATATGACTTGACAAAATTTTTAAAAAATCCAGTCCACATGGATGTCCAAAACGACATCGCACAATGCTGCGCGGCTCAGTCAAGCAAACAACATCACATCACCTCTGGAAAAAACAATGTCACACGGGTTGGATCAAAATAGCATTGGGGTCACCGTCGTTCAAGCCTATGAACTTCTTCTCGTCGTTTACTCATTGTCACTCATCATCACGCACTCAATCGCTGTTGCTCGCATATCATCTCAGTAACCCAGGTTTGTCATCTGCTCTCCCCAGCTCAATTGGCTAGTAAAATTAGGGCTCGGAGGGAAAATGAAGGGTTCTTTGTGCAGCCATTGGCATGACAGTACTAGAGAAGGAGTCACAAAACAGTGAAGTTGTGATTATGGGAATCTCAATTTGTTTAATCAATTTAGTGTTGCTTTCTTTTCACTAAACAATGCAGTACTTTCTTTCCACTAAAAGACAACCGCTGAGTTATTCTTTAATCAATTAGTTGTAATTGTGGGGACTTTAAGTGAAGTTGATGTCCCAAAGCTAATTAATTTTTTTCCTTGGGTGCAGCTTCGGCATGTGGGACAATCTTGCAGCCATTGTTATTTGCCATGATGGGGAATTTGTTATTGGCATTGAGAAAATGGGAATGTGCTGGTAGAAATGAAGGTACTATTTTTGTCGATGTAAAGAGGCCTCATATATTGAATTCGCAAGGGATATGGTACAATATTTAGGATGCAAAGTATAGAAATTGCATTATTGTGTTCTTGAGGAAAAGTACCAAAACAATCTTAAATCTATTGCATTGGTACCGATTCAATCCTAGACCTTTCAATTAGACTAATTTAGTCATGAGCATTTTTACATTTATAGCAATTCAGTTCATCCAGCCAATTTAAGCTGAAAATCGCTAATGTGGATACCGACGGTCCTACGTGGTACCACTGGCGCTAACGTGGACAAAATTTATAATTTTATAATAATTTTTTAGATTTTTTAAATACTATTTTTCTTTTTTTTCTCTTTTCTTTTCTTTTTTCTTTTCCTAGAACTAGTTGGCCAGTGAGGTTGCTGGCTAACCATCGCCGGCCACAAACGAGGGCCGATGACCCTTGCCTAGTCTGGGCGAGGGCCCCTATGCCCTCCATGGCCATGGGCGAGGGCGAGGGCGAGGGCGAGGGCGAGGGCGTCGGCCCTTGCCTAGATCTAGGCGAGGGGCCGATGCCCTTGCCCGTGGCCGGTGAGGGTGCAAAGGCTCTCGCCCAAATCGGTTTGTAATAAATTTGTCATAAATATATTCGTTTGGGTTTTTTATGATAAAAAAATTAGTTTTGAGTAAATTTATCACAAGTATATCGATTTTTGTGATTAAAAATTAATTTAAGATAAATTTATTATAAATATATTAATTTAGGATTTTTTTTAGTATTAACTCTTCTTTTTACGGGGGAATATTTCTACGCATATGGGATGCACAATTAAAGCATTTTCAGGGTATAGTGGTGTTTGACTTTTCGGAGTTTCGTACATCTGTACACATCATCCATTAGTCACACCTGATGAAGTAGCCAGTAACTGTTATGTCCGAGAAACTCTCCACCTTGACTTTACCCCTTTTGTAAAGATGAAAATCGATATCGATGATGCAACTGCTAGAATTAAAACGCTTCATCAATTTATTTGGCACATGAAAAAGTACCCAAAGAATTTTCAACCGTAGTGTGTTTATTTCATAAAAAATAAATAATTTAAAAAATATTTTCTTAAAAATATCATTTGTATCGCTCTTACAAAAATGAAAGCGAAAAATATTTTCATTCTCAATGAAAATGTTTAGACATAAATTGTTACAATAATAGAAATATGTTTCATTTACTAATTATTTTAAGTGACATAAATGATCATTATTTTGGAAAATATTTTCCAAACAATTCGTTTTTTTGAAACAAACGTTTGTTTTGAGGAAAAACAAATGATTTATAATTTTTTTTTAAAAAATGATCGTATGTATCGCTTTTAAAAATGAATGAACGAAAAATATTTTCATCGTTCATGAAAATATTTAGACATAAATTGTTATCGATAATGAAAACATTTTCCATTAACTAATTATTTCAAGAGAGGCAAACGATAGTTTAGGAAAATATTTTTCAAATAATTTATTTTCTACTAAACAAACGTAGCCTTTTTTAACACGTGTCAATTGGGTGCATTTTATCATTTTCTTAGTATTTTCGTTTGGTGCTTGCGTATGGAGTATATCGACAGTGGACCAAAGGTGAGGTTCATTAATATGAATGGCATTTCTTTATATATATTTTTATTGTTGGTCGCTTATTTTCAACATTGCTTTCATGTGTGTGTGTGTGTGTGTGTGTGATTCTCTTTCTGTTTTTTTTAATCAAATTCGCTACTATAATTTAAGGAACCGATCTCTTTGTTATTTCAGCAAATGAAACCAATTAGTTTTTGGAAATTATTTCCCTTCCATTATGAGGACAATAAATTAATTTCTAAACCTTACTTCGCTTTTTTCTGCTGATGATATATTTAAATATTTATCAGATATATTTTTTTAAAATTTTTCCTTTAAATATGTAAAGTATAAAGAATATGAACCTGCCCCAAGCAAGGACAATATAACTGGTAAAAGCCTAAATAATAACTTTTGGCCCATTAAATTTGTCAGAAAATTACACAAACGACTGGCTATGTAATTTTCCTGTAAGTGGTGCGCGGTAACTGAGGCAGTCTCTCGTAATAATTTCAATAAGGAAGAACAAGAAAATAAAAAAGAAAAGGACACAGCAGTGTAATAATCAATATGTATGTGTTATATGATAATCGAACTATGTTAGGGCTTGGTGCGTAGCCTTGACCAAATTCGACGTTGGCAAATGGAAGAGTCCAGAACCCTTTTAAGAGGAGAAATTTGTGGAACCACTAGATAGCCTGACAAGTGACACGGTACGTTTGTTTTTCTGACAGCCAATCACAAATTGCCACGTACCGACATTAATTGGTCCGACGTTGGTGGTAGTGCTACGTCCCGAGTGAGAAACTCAATACAGATATTAACCATCCCACAAATTGCTAAACCGACAAGAAGAGTCCGGCAGTGCTATCTAGTGGTTCCACATTGTTTTCTAAACCCAGCAAATTTTTTAAAAAAAAGAATATACAAAAAACTTCAAAATCCCTTAATCGAACAGTCAGCATTAGTCCAAGGATCGATGAGTTATTCAAGTATTGGAAGAAAGATGACCGCATCAAGATACAGTTGCGAGTTTAAAGTCACCGGAAAGCAAAGATCGCGGGACAACCAAAATACGTTCAAAAGAGCCACCGCTTAGAAACGAGATCATGGCATCATGAAAATATCATTGTGAGAACATGGGCACAAGACTTTCAAAAGTGGAGGAACATGAACACAATTGCTGGAAATCGCTTAGGAGTAGCTACAACACAATCGCTATAAGGATCTGTTTAATAACGTTTCTATTTTCAGAAACAATTTTTGTTCAGAAATAATTTTTTGTATTTATATTCCATAGACGAGTTTTTGAGAAAAAAATACGTTTATTAAATGCATAAGATTTCTATTTCCGGAATAGAAAAAGAACATAAATATGTTTGGTAGGATACTAAAAATTTCTACTCCTAATTTTTTTCATTTAATTATAAAATTGTCATTGGAGACTTAACGATTCATGTTTGGATAAAATTAGACTAGAAATAGAATAAGAATATATTATGATATAGAATTGAATGACCTTAATACAATTATAAAGAAAAATACTCCTTATAGACAAAGCAAATACCGTGTGTTGGTCGAGAAAATTGCAGTTTAGGGGATTTAACAATTCATGTTTAGATAAAATTGGACTTAAATAGAATAATAATATATTATGATATAAAATTAGATAACCTTAATATAATCATTAAGAAAATTACTCTTTATAAACAAAGAAAATACCGGGTGTCGGTCGAAGAAATTGCAATTTAGGGTGTAGGATTTTAGGATTTTGGGTTATGGGGTTAGGGTTTTAGGATTTCAGTTTGAGGTTTTGGGTTTTAGATTTTTAGATTATGGATTTTAGGGTTTAGGTTTGGGGTTTGGGCTTTAGAGTTTCGGATTTTGGGTTTAGTGTTTTTGGTTTTGGGTTTGGGATTTTAAGGTTTGGGTTTGAGGTTTAGGATTTTAGGGATTCGGATTTTGGGTATTGGGGTTTGGGACATAGGGTGTTTAGGGTTTGGGGTTTTATATTTTAGGATTTCGGATTTGGAATTACGATTTTAGGGTTTAGGTTTTAGGGTTTCGGGTTTGGAATTTTGGGGTTTAGGGTTTAGTGTTTTGGGTTTGGGATTTTAGGATTTAGGATTTGAGGTTTAGAAGGTTTAGGGTTTTTGATTTTAGAGTTATAGGTTTTAGGGTTTGGGTATTAAGGTTTTTGGATTTAGGGTTTGAGGGTTAAGGTTTAAGGTTTTATGGTTTAGGATTTAATATGAGAATATATTGTGAAAAAGAGAGAGTTGATCTTATTTATTTATTGTTTCTCTTTTTTTCCAAAAACAGAAAAATAGATTTTTTTTACTTCTTATTTCTGTTCTAAATCTATTTCCTGATCACTTTTCTATTCTGAAAAACAAAAAAAGTGACTGACATTGCTTATCGGATTTCTGTTCTTTTTCTATTCCGGGAAACAAAATAATAGAAAAATAAAGAAATAGAAACATTATTAAACATGCTCTAAAATACCACTGGCCATTTCACCAAAGATAATATGACACGCTTGCCACGTGGTGCTAATGGATAACTTACTGGGGATGGTAACTGGTCGAGATTAATGAGGTTCCTATTCAGCTTGTAGTCAAATGGGAGTCTAACAGGTCACAATCAAATTTCGAGTTATGGAGAGGATTCGGGGTCCAATTATGCAACAAATTTTCTATAAGGTTCGACATGAGTCAAAGATAGGTTTGTTTCATATGATCAAACTCAAACTTCATTGACCGATTTAAAAAGGGTAAAGTACGAAAAAAAATCCTAAACTTATTGTATTAATACCAATTCAGTTCTAAATATTTTAATTTGACAAATTTATTCCTAAACATTTTCTTATTTATAACAATTGAGTCTGTCTGGTTAATTTAGGCTGTAAATTGCTAACATGGACGCTGACCGTCCTACGTGATACGACTGGTGCTAAAGTGGGCATTTTTTTGAATTTTTTTTCTCTTTCTTTCCTTTTCTTCCATGGCCTGTGCACCTGGCCAGCAAAGGCCATGCTCGGTGAGGTCGCCCTGGCCTAGGACAGGGTTGGCTTTGCTAGATTAGGCAAGGGCAGCCTCGTCGATGCTTGGCCTCGCTGGCCATGGAGGAAAAAGAAAGAAAAGAATTCAAATATATATACATATATATATCTATGTCAGTGCCAGCTATGTCACGTAAGATGACTGACGTCAATGTCAGTAATTTTTGTTCTAAATTGGGTCAATGGACTCAATTGGTACAGATGTGAAAATGTTTATGACTAAATTAATCCAATTGAAAAGTTTAAAACTAAATTTATACCAATATAATAAATTTAGGATTTCCTTGGTACTTTTCCCTTTCAAAACATATCCTGGTCAAGTTCTTTAACTCGATATGAGATTTTTCTTTCTTTCTCCCTAGTAGTCTCCATCCTCTCCCGTACTCTCTCTCTCTCTCTCTCTCTCTCTCTCTCTCTCATTTCACACGGCAAAGATGACGACAGTGGATTGGACTGGCATATGTAGATTCCATCAATCCTCTAGTGCCATATTTATTATTTTTACAACGACCTTCTTTAAGAAAAGATTTAGCAAGAAAGAGAAAGAATTGAACCCTAACCAAATCTAAAGCCTCCGCCGCTATTTAGGGTATAAATGATAACCATTCTGCTCCAGAAATCAAATTCTTACCAGAAATTGATTTCTGGAATTCTTACTAGAAATTGATTTTTGGAGGAGAAATCTGTTTGGTAAAATATGATTAATTCTGCTCCAGAAATTGAATTCTAGAACAGAAATCTGTTTTGATTTGTTGATTTTTTTTTGCACCTAAAAAATTTTAAATTTTACTCAAAGTGGGTGGCCACGGGTATTATAAGCCATTCTGTAAAGTTTTAAAATTTTTGATTTTTTTTAATTTTTTTGGGCATCTAAAAAATTTTAAATTTCACTCAAAGTGGATGGCCATAGGTATTTTAAGCCATTTTGTGAAGTTTTGAGTTTTTTTTATTTTTTTTGGGCGCCTCAAAAAATTTAAATTTTACTCAAAGTGGGTGGCTACATGTATTCTAAGCCATTATATGAAGTTTTGAAATTTTTTATTTTTTAATATTTTTTTTGGCACCTCAAAAAATTTAAATTTCACTCAAAGTGGGTGGCCACAGGTATTTTAAGTCATTTTGTGAAATTTTGAAAATTTTTATTTTTTTTGGGCACCTCAAAAAATTTAAATTTCACTCAAAGTAGGTGGCCACAAGTATTTTAAGCAATTTTATAAAGTTTTGAAATTTTTGATTTTTTTGGGCACCTCAAAAAATTTAAATTTCACTCAAAATGGGTGGCCACATGTGTTTTAAGCTATTCTGTAAAGTTTTGAAATTTTTGATTTTTTTATTAAAAAATTCAACAAATTTCATATTTTCCCAAAATCTGACTCTTTTTAAGCCATTTTCTGGAAATTTTTATGCATTTTTCTAGAATTTTTCAATTTTTATACATTTTCTGAAAAAAAATTTGTAAAAAAAAACAGAGAATGTACTCTGGAATCAAGAAGCTATAAAAAGTAGCTTCTCTTTTACTTGCCAAAAACTCATTATAAAATCAAGAATGCATTTTGGAATCAAGTATTTTTAACAAATGTATTTTTATTCTAGAATGTAAAAATCGTTCCAGAATGCATTCCAGAAATTTTTTAACAAACGCTATTATGTTCCAGAATGCATTTCGAAATAGAATTTTTATTCCGGAATGCATTCTATACGCACTTTTAGGACGCGCTCTCTTCTTCCTCCGGTATTATTAGTTTTTAAATTTTTGTCCTTTACTGCCCCTCGGTTTTCATGAAGGAGAGGATTGATGTGGGACCCCCGAGCATCATCCGCGACTTCGTCTGCAGCTCAAAGCGGGTAGGTCGACGCGAATTCCGTGCGTAGCGGCACGCCATTGAACAATTTCAGAATATTTATGCTTAGTATAAATCCAGGAAGAACGTTTAGGAAGCTTCGTGCCCACAAAATGATTTAGCGCTTTGACTCTGCACGACAATTTTCGGAAGGGCTTATTCAAATTTCTAATCTATTTCTCTAGAAACTTTGACTCCCGTTATCGCATTAGAGTTAGGAAACGATCACCAACACACCTCATGGCACTTGCAAAACCACAAGCTTTGAATGACGTGCAATGCACCCATCGCACTCCAGGCCACTTCATGCTGTTAATACTAGGGTCACTGCTCTTGCAATGTATATATGAGGTACAAAATCGATGTTCGATGGTCGCTGGTCTCGCATCAACATTTTCGAACCTAATCAAGCGCTAATTCCAGTTTACGCGCATCAGTCGACGTAATAAAAAAACATCGATTCTAGTTTGGGTTCGTGATTTTATTCCTCTTTTTTTTTGTCCCTTTTTATGGCGACAAAAGGCGTGGGGACGAAAGTCGTTTTTCTTTGTATGGTGGTGGAATTCATTGGATGCGTTAGGTGAAGCTTTTTCAGGGTATAGAGGTGGTTTGACTATTGGGAATTTCGTACATCATTTGCACACATCATGCATTAGCCACACCTGATGAAGTAGCCAGCAATAAATGTCTATGGAAATTTCCAATCTTGACGAGACGTGATGGGTAGAATTGAAAGGATTCATTAATTTATTCGGCATATTAAAAGTAGCCTAGGGATACGCAACCACCCCTGAGAATCATGACAAAATGTGTCCGTGGTTGTTACATCAACGCCCAAGAATTTTTTAAGTACGTGGTTGTCTTTTCCAGATCCGCCGTAGTCAAAGAAAGCGAAACCCTTCTAACATTGGAGCGTGTCGCTGAAATTGACCATTCGATTACTTCAGAAACTTATTAAACAGGTCGGATGAGTGGTGATAAAGTACGAGAGGTTATGATACACGTAAAATTAATTCTTTAATTCTTCGATTGGTTAATCAATTATTTGCATTTGTCTTTATGTGTGGAATACGTAGTAACATTTAGATCGAACCACATAAATTTTTCTCGTGTTATTTATTGTCCATCGTTTACTTTCTCTAGCGATTTTATTCTTCCCTATTAATTTAACTGTAAAATTTGATAGCTTGCGCACCCAAAGAATAATTTTTATAACTAATTAGGATATCAGGGGCTTTTCAAATAAGGAATTGGAAATCACTTGTTGAAACTTCATTGATTGTGTGCAATCTGCTCTTAAGTGTGATCATTAGCACAAGCCAAAAACAATGCTCAATTAGTTTATGAGATTTATCGGATAATTCACAAACCTTCAGATAGTTGAGCCTCTACGCTCATGCCAAGGAAAAAAATACAGAATGAGGATAATTAAAGATGATGAGTTAGTTTATGAGGGTAATGACCATCTATTTTAAGATTTATAATAGAGAGCATACACTAATTAAGTCGTCAGTAGCTCTCTCTACACGTATCATACTTAAAGCATGCCCTTTTGGAATAACAAGCTATAGATAAACATCACTGAAATCATTGGTTTCTCACTAGGAAAAAAACTAAAGAAATGAATGTAAGTTGTTCATTCTTACTCCCCTTCCCTTGGATTGGGTGCATTTTATTATTTTCTTAGCATTTTCCTTTGGTGCTTGAGCATCGAATATATCAACAGGGGACCAAAGGTGAGGTTCGTTCATATGAATGGCATTTTTAATTTATATTATTATCAATCCCTAATTTTCAACACTACTTACATATGTTTTGTTTATATACATATGTGTGTGTGATTCTCTTTATATTTTTGTCATCTTCTCTACTATAATCCGAAATGAGTGTTCTCTTCGTAATTCAGCAAATAAAACCATGTACTTTTTGAAAATCATGTGCTTTCCATTCTCAAGACAATAAATTAATTTCTAAACCTTTCTTGGCACTTTCATCTAAATAATTATCAAACAAATGTTTGTTAATTTTTCATTTAAATATGTAAAAGTTTAAAATATAATAAACCAGTGTGAAGCACGGACAATATAACTGTTAATGGCCTAAAAAAACATCTTGCCCATTTGAATTTGTCAAAAGATTATACAACTAAGTCAATGGTAAATTCATTGAATTATTATCCACAAACAACTGAACTATGTAATTTTTGTGTCAGTGGCTAGTGGTAATTGAGGCAAGGCCCTTTCTCGTAATAATTTTTAATAAGAAAGAACAAGGAAATAGAAAAGGACTTAGAAAGTGGCAGGACAAAGGACTATAGAAAAGGACAAGCACGCTCCTAATCTTGAAGGTATATTGGTCTGTAACCAGAGAAAAAAAAAAGGAGATGTGCATCAATCCAGTGCATCCTAAAAACCAGATCAGACCGAACCGGCAAGTTATTGGTGATTTTGGCTTACTGATCTAGTTCCCAATTTCAAAAATTTGGAATCGGGAGTAGCCAGTTCCATACAAAGAACTAGACCAACTGGACCACTCGGACCTAACCAATAGGTCGGCCAACATTTCTTAATTTTTTTTATTTTAAATTCTAAAGTAAATCCTAATTAGTAAATTATTTTTTTCTTTTAATGTTGGGAAACTCCCACTTATAGGGAATGGAAGAAACCAAAAAAAGAAAAGAAGAAATCACCCATTCTGGGACTGACCCTATCGGTTTGGTTTCAAGACAGGGTGGGCCAGTTCCTAGTTCCACAAATTAGGAATCGACCCTGCCTTATCTATGTCAAGGTTCCATGGTAGGAACCAACCCACTCTATAATTGATCACTCCTATTGTAAATTGTGATGGAGCCGTCATTAAAGAGAGATTATTATAATACAATTTGTTGATACCAAAAGAAGAGTTTGGAACCCTTAGTCAATAAAAAATGTTTTCATTGCCAACAACAATTAGTATCTAAATATTTTATTTGATGATGAAAATATTTTTCGTTCATTCACTTTAATAAGTGATACAAGTGATTATTTTGTTGGAAAATATTTTTCAAATCATTTATTTTTCACAAAACAAAACAAAACTTTTTTTTTGGATTACGTGTGGTTAGGTTTCCATTGGCTTACTACCTGCAAATTTCAAAACCGATTAAAACACACATGAAGGTTTGTTTTGATTATTCTTTGAAATAATTAATGAATCTTGCAATTCAAATATAATGCGTGAAAAAAAATTATAGAAGAAATCAACGAGAAACATAAATGGATAACAAGATTTAAGTAGTTAGATTCGGTTGACACCTACCCGGTCCTTCATAATTTACCAACCGGTCCTTCATAAATTAACAACCGGTCCTAGCTTCATAAAATGCCAACCCTATGCTTCAAAGATACAGAGATTTCAAGTTTACATGCTTTGTCTGACCGCTGATTTAAAGAGGAAAAAGAACAAGAGAAAAGAAAAATCGCTTCTATAAATACAACGACTCATTTCAGTCCTCTCTTTCTCTCGCACTCTCCTTTCCTCTCTCTTTCGCGTCTCTATCGTGTTCTTCGTTCTCTCTGATCTGAACTCAAGCTCCATTCATGGCCAAGATCAAGTGCATCAAGGCAAGGCCGATCTTCCACAGCCTTAACAATCCTGGGGTTGAGGTTCGTTTCGAGCGCGTTGTGTCTTGTTAAAGTATCTCTCATGTCTCTTTGTCTATGCATTTTTATGTTCTTGCACGTGGTCCTTTACCTATTAATTTAAGTTCTAACATCTCTCATCTTTTCAGATCGTTTCCATGCTTCCTAAGTTTTGCCTGCTTGATTGTTTGTTCTCCGTCAACTTAACTTCTCTCAATCCGTGTGCTCTTGATTTGTTTTTCGGAAATAGTGGTCTGTCATCGTTGAAGAATTTGGACGATGATGAATCTCGTTCAGTTCAGTTGGTGTGGCTCACTTAGCATCATCTCTGTAGCTGTTCCGCACGCTTCCTTCTTCGTTGGGGTTCATGTACGCAAGGATTTGTGTTGTGGATCACAAAACTTGTTGATACCTAAGACTTGTTGAAAGATGAAAGGAATTCCCCGCCATCACGTTGGATTATGTGTGATATTTTACTGGGGGCTGATTGGTGAATAGGGTTAAACCATAAACCAAGCCCTTCGAGGGAGGAAAGGTTTTTCCGATGGAAGTGGGGATCGGTCCTCTCAGATTGTCGTTCGAAAGGGAAAGCTTCTGGAGTCTCGACAGCGACACAAATTTGGAAGAGATGCGATCGTGGAGACGATTGGAGTCAACACAGAAATTTCGAGAAATTCCACCTCCTCTAGTGGATAAATAATTAAATCTATAGACACCACACGCTCTTTGCAATTGAGAAGAAAAGTCTTCAGGACCTCGCCCCTGCGATCCTCGGGCCACCAGGTTCATAATTAGATCTAACATTTTTTAAATGTTCACATGTTGGGATGCATACATAGGAGTTACGAAGAAAAATAAAGGTACTTAAATATGACACCTAAAACGATAGAATAACCATTTCTAGGAACCACAGAAGATGCTCTCACGAAGGCCTATACAAGGTTCCTTGTGGGCATTAATGGTCCTCATGCTCATATTCGAAAGCTCTAATCGCCCTTATAAATGGAGTTCGGAGAGCTCCACTCAGGATTTCCTTGAACCTATATTTCCTTAATGAATTTAAATTACGAGGGCATCCATGTCGTCAGCTGAGGTGCTTCGGTTGATGTAGGTTTGACCTAGTCTTTTACGTACCCGTCACCTTTTCGTAATGATATCTCCACTCACCAACGTGGGCTTTCGGCAAAAGAAATGCAGTGTAAGCGTTCATCAATTGATTGGAATATTGTCAGTTGTTTCAGCTGTGGTTTAGTATCTAGCATTTAGTCTGGCCCCCGTACCCAGAAGTATGCTATCTGCCGCTGCGCGTGCCCCGCCGTCTGCTCCGATGGTGTCCTGTCACCTTCCGCCTGTAGCTCGCCACCCAGGTTGACAGCGCTGTCAGCCCGAACGTCCCCGATGTCAGGAAGCCCAAGCCCGACCACCAGCACGGCCGGCACAAGCACGGGGCTGAAGATGGCAAACAGAGCCTAATTGATGGTGCTGAATCTTATGTGGATGTCCAAAAAAGGACGTTGACCAATTAAAGCATACATTACACTGACAAATATAAAGGACGAAGAAATTCAACAATACTGACCCTAGAAAACATATTGAGAGCTGGAAACAATACTGACCCCCAGAAAACATATTGAGAGCTGGAAAATTTCCTGAAATCCGAAACAATTCAGTATGCAATCAGGACCGGGGTAGGTGAAGCGTCTGAGGTCCAGTGGTATTGGTAAGACCGCGAAGAATCTGAGGTTGGTCTTGCTTGATGTTAGGGCTTCGAGAGCCATAAATTAGGACGCGCTCTGCAAGCTCTCAGAAAGGACCGGTACACCATTTGATCGCACAGTGGAGACTAAGGGCGCGTTTGACAAGTTGTCAAATAGTAACTATTTTCTGTTCTTTTGTTTCTAAAATCGTTTTTGGAACATAAATCCGTTTGATAAATTTTTTGTTTCCAGGCACAAATTTGCAAAAATTTATTTCCAGAATTAGTTTTGGAGCAGAATCAAGATGAAAAAAAAGTAGCTTCTTGATTTTGGGAACAAGAGTTAAAAATGACAAAGAAATTTTCTTCTTCTTCTTCTTGTTTTTCTTCTTTCTCCTTGGTTTCTTCTTCTTCTTCATTCTTGGCCTGCCGTCGGTGACCGGTCACAGGCCAGGGTCGGCGAGGGCAGTTGTCACCAGGGCCAACAGGGGTGGTCACGAGCTGCCCTCGCCTAGGCCGCGAGGGCCTAGCCCTCACCATCGCCGACGAGGGTTGGCGGTGGCCCTTGCCAGTGGTCGGCAAGGGCCACGACGCCCTCGCTAGCCCTGGCCAAGGAAGGGGAAAATTCAAAATATTATTAAAATATATTAATAAAAAGAATTTTTGGGCAGTTATTAAATGCATTTCTATTTTTTTTCTATTCCAAGAATAGAAATTTCGAGCAGTTACCAAGTGCTTTCAAATATTTAGAAATTGTTTCCGGGCACGGAATCAAAATGAATCATTTCTGAGTAGAATCAACTTTTGGGAATAGAATGATTGCCAAACGCAGCCCAAGAGACCAAGGACGCTTCCAGTTCTGGCATTTGTAGGACGGAGGAATCACTTAGAAACACTCAGGTTAATGAGTTATGAGTGCACTTAAAAGGTTTTCTTTGTTTTGTGAAAAATAAATAATTTTAAAAATAACTATTTCGAGCGATTTAACCAATTATTTTTTGAAAAATAATTTTCAAATCATTCACTGCAAAAACAAACGGAGCCAAGGTATGAATTCGTCTGCATCACATCAATTATCTGTACCATCGGACTTTTCTGGCTATCATTTCGCACGGATGCACCTCAGTACTTGCCCTTTCCTGACCGCAACTTAATTTTCTAATGTAGAGTTTACTGGGCCTAGTGCGCATGCATTGCTGCTTCGTTGTCACGAAACCATTGTTTCTAAACTAACCGTACGCATTACTACAACGTTGTTAACCCAATTATGCGATTGGAATGGAATCTCCGCTTGGTGCTTTTGGAAGTAAAGAGGACACTTGCCTGCCCTGGAGGCAAGAGAGGAGGGACTCGTCCAAGGAATTGGAGATAGATTCCAGTTTTCTGAAGGAGTTGGAAGCAATTGTTACTCATTGCGAAAGAAATTAACATGGTACCTGAGGATCAGAGGTTAATGGTCATGCTAATATGCTATCATGGCCATGGCATTTACTTGGTGTAACTTTCTCAAATCTAAGCTTTAGTTTGAGGCAACCAAACACTCCCTTGGATGAACGAACCCCCCGGGAACTTTTCTGGCTCAGTCACCGGGAGAGCCCAGGCTTATGCCCAGCCCACATGACCCATTGGGCCGTGCCCTACCCCGGCCCACTGTTTTATCCCGTAATGTTTTGAGTGGAAAAGTCAAATACTTATAATGATTATAAAAGTTGGACGATTTCTTCCTTGTGACATTGGCTAAGTGATTATGGTGTTTCTTCCGCATGTTGATATGTCGAAGAGAATTCTTTCTTTAAAAGTGGGGTCAAAACCGCTTCAATTTAGGACCGGTTAGAACTGGTGGTTCAGGCATTGAAACCAGGAACCGAACCGGTTGTAAGCTAGTTCTCAGCTTGCCGAACTAGAAACTGAAACAGTTCTCCCTAAAACCGGCCTTCAATTGGTCGGTCCAATCCAGTTCTCATATTAAATTGTTAGCTCATGTGCTTTCTAGTTGTGACTATTCATAATTGCTTTGACGATTTAAGATTTGATGTGATTTATTATAGGTTGATGTGACTCTTGACGATGGGACCTTTGCTAGAGCTGCTGTTCCTGGCTCTGCATCCACTGGTCAGATTTATGCTTCGAAAATCCTCATTTCAAAACATTTCTGGACATTTCATGTGCGGTTCCACGTATCTGCTGTCACCTTGGTAGTTTATATAGTTTTGCTGGTGTAAATGATGTTGAGAAAATATGGAAATACTGTCTCAGAAATCGCGTAGTTGTTTATGCCAAGTTACCTCTTGATTTCAGGGATCTATGAGGCACTCGAACTGAGAGATGGTGGGTCTGATAATCTTGGAAAGGGTGTTTCCAAGGTTGTGCACCCCTTCATTTCTTCTTGTTGTCTTCTACTGTGTCAATTGCTACGTCTTTACCTACTGTTCTTACGAGCATCATTGTACTCCTGTGTATTTAGGCTGTTGAGAATATCAACTCGATCATTGGCCCTGCCCTAGTTGGAAAGGTTGGTTTAACATATGTGATCTTCTTATTATGTCTTGCCATTTCATAACAGCTGTCCTTCGGCGGTCTTATTCTTTAAGATTCAGTTGTTAACTTGTTGTCCAGCTGCAAGATGATTGAGATGATTATTTTAAGCAATTGAAGGTCGTAAGCTAGCCTTTAATTTCTCACCCAAGGTGACTACTTTATTGTATTTGTAATTTCCTTTGCTTTTGCCTTTTTTAGGATCCAACAGAGCAGACAGATATTGACAATTTCATGGTTCAACAACTTGATGGTACTGTAAACGAGTGGGGTTGGTGTAAGCAAAAGGTACTTGTTTTAATTGTTTTGTTTAACATCGATGTTGTCGTGATGGATATTAACAAATGTACATTTTTTTCGTGAAGCTTGGAGCAAATGCTATACTTGCCGTGTCCCTTGCGGTCTGCAAGGCTGGGGCTGCTGTTCACAATATTCCCCTGTATAAGGTGCTTTCAGCATTGCCATTTTTACTATGTTTGCTTTTGTCTGCATCTTTTCCATACATTATTTTTTTTTTAATTTTTTTGACTTACTATACTTGCCTGAATATTGGTCATTGTAATTGACACTATTAAAATTCTGGATGGTGTTTCTTCATATTGTTGACATGCAACATGTATACTGCAATATTGAATTTTACAATGGTTACTGGCTATAAATCAATTGATATTCCACGATAATTCCACTGTCCATTTAAATCAAAATATGCTAACTCGGTTTCCCTCTCTTCATGGTTGCAGCACATTGCTAACCTTGCTGGTAACAGCAAATTGGTATTGCCCGTTCCCGCTTTTACTGTTATTAATGGAGGCTCACATGCTGGAAACAAACTTGCAATGCAGGTCTGCAGTCTGCTTCTTGACTACATTTTGCTAATATATCTTTGCTAGGATTCTCAATCGTATGCACCTATGCTGCAGAAGTTCATGATCCTTCCAGTTGGAGCTTCATCATTTAAGGAGGCCATGAAGATGGGCACGGAAGTAACTGACCATTTGAAGGTGTTAAAACCTATTTTTTTCAAATTGTCTCGAAAATCATCCTTCTCAAACTGTCAAACTGTTAGAAGACCCGAAAAGCGAGACTTGCCTGTTATTGTGCATTAGTTTACATTGTCTTTCGATATAGCATGAACAAAAAGGAGGATCAGACATTTAAGGTGAAAGTTGGTTAATGTGATTTCTTCACATTTTTAGCTATTTTTAATGACGAGTCTTTGTTTGATTGACTATTTTTGTACTTTGCTTTAGACTGTAATCGAGATGAAATACGGTCAGGCTGAAACTAATGTCCATGACGCAGGTGGATTTATTAAGGTGAAAGTATTGGTTTACAAAAAGCAATGAAATCGGAGCAACTTTTCTTCTCACAGAATGTTGTTATTAGTCCTTTCACCATTGTTTTCCGCTAATTCAGGAGAACGAAGAGGGTCTAGAGTTGCTCAAAGAAGCCATTGAAAATGCAGATTATAATGACAAAGTGAGTTCTTGGACCAACCATTTGATACTGTTGGACGCATTTCCATTGTTCTTTTTCACTTTTATTTTACTTTTACTTTTTTTGTTTTTTCTTTATTTTTGGAAGAGGGGGGGGGGGGTGGTTATTTGACTTTATTACCTTTTTCATCTATGGAGAGGGGGACTTAGAGAGAGTTTCTTATAATGTCCCTTTTCTATTTCAGGTTTTTATTGGAATGGAGGTTGCTGCATCTGAGTTCCATGGACCAGATAGAACCTATGATATGAACTTCAAGGAAGAGGCTAGTTTCTTTCATTGTTTATTCAATCAGATGCATTTTCTGAAGAGTTAATAAGTGATAATGCTCCCTCAAGAAATCAATTTCCATGAACGTTAATAGCTTGAATATGTGGTTCTTGTAGTCGTCCAGGAACAGGATTTAAAGTGCTCATCCTCTTCTATTGGTTTATGCAGAACAATGATGGATCTCAGAAGATCCCTGGTGATGCTCTCGGTAATGTGTACAAGTCATTCGCGGGTGACTATGCTATTGTGTCAATTGAGGGTCCCTTTTACCAGGATGACTTGGAGCACTACGCAAGGATGACCGATGAAATTGGGGAACACGTCCAAATTGTGGGAGGTGATCTGTTGGGCACCAACCTCGTGGTGAGCTCGTGAACTTCATCTATGCAACTCTCTCTCTCTCTCTCTCTCATAATCATATCGTACTCTGCAGAGGCTAGAGAAGGCAATTAATGAGAAAATTTGCAATGCTCTCCTTCTCAAGGTACATCCCAGATCATCACTTTAGAAAATGCAATCCATAGCTGACTATATCTACATTCAACTGACTGGAATGATCGTACAACAGATTGATCAAATCGGATCTGTTACTGAGAGCATTGAAGCTGTGAAGATGTCAAAGATAGCCGGGTGGGGAGTGATGGCTAGCTGCAGCAGTCTTGGACAGCGACGAAGCATAGCTGATACATTCTTACCTAAAATGCTTTGCTTTGCCGAATGTACCAAACTTCGCAGTGGAGGAACAGAAGATGCTTTTATTGCCGACCTTTCTGTGGGTTTGGCCACGGTAAATACACAGCATCATTTTGACCTTATATCGCCTTTACTTAACCTTAAATCACTCAGTTCTTTTGACATTATTCTTGGGATCAGGGTCAAATTAAGACTGGAGCTCCACGCAGGTCTGAGCGGCAGGCTAAATATAACCGGGTTTGTATAGCTCCTATTTTTTTACCTGGTTACATTAAGTAGCTCTTCCTGTACTTAGATCATTTCTTGTCATTAGATTAGTCATGAATCGTGTCTGTATATGCACAGCTCTTGCAAATTGAAAAGGAGCTCGGGGCAGAAGCTGTTTATGCTGGAGCAGACTTCCGCAAGCCCGTTGAACCCTACTAGAGCACAATGGACATCCTTGTTTGTACATATCCAAGTGTTTGGCTTGCTTTTTCTGTTTTTCAAGGCGTGTGTACAGAGCAAGGCCTGAACTTTCGTTGCCTTCAATAATTGCAGTTTGGATCTTTGTTGAGCTCGAGGGATGTAATTGATCAGGAACCATCTTTTGGAGGAGTTAAAATTACCGTCGGCTTTAAGATCAATTTTTTTCTCTTCTTTCCCTCTCTTACAATGTTAAACCGCAGCTGTTGGTCTTTTATTTTTGTTCATTTTCTATCTGTTTTTCTACTTTGAACTCGTGTGTTTACTAAATCTAAGCATCCTTGTCGGCGGTCACTGAGATCATATGGACCGTTCATTTTTTTGCGCTTGGAACTTCGTCTTGCAATCCAAGATGTCGCCCTCATTTTCTCTTTGAAATTGTGTTAAAAAGGGTGTTCCAGTTGACGGATCCTTTTTGGGGCCCTTGAAATCCCTCTAGAAACATATGTGTAGCAAATTTCTACGTGGTCTAAATCTGTCCAAAGATATCATATCACATCCATTTTTATCTCTGTTTCTGTATATCTTTAGCCTCAAATTTCCCCCCAATTTTTTGTCATTTTCCAGGTCCCATCCCTAATCTGTTATGGACATTAGCATAACATTGTCAATTCAACTCACTAAAATAATTGGGTAGCCGCAACTCCCCATAGTACTTTTTTAGTAAATGTAAACGTCTCTCACTAAATACATAATAAATTGGTCCTAAGCATGACCTTAAATTGCTAAAGGAGAAAATATGGGGAAGGGACTCCTTGGTATGGTGGAGGCTCATCCCTAAGTTTCTCTCCGTATTTCCTCTCTCCAGAAAAGAAAAAGATATGGGAGGGAACTTGGAGCCTCTTGAGTGGTGAAGGTAGACACCACGTTAACGAAAGTTGGCTATCTCTGAATAAGCAAGTATAATAGCCTCCCACACCTGATATGACAAGAGGGGAAGTCTGGGCTTCCTGTAGATCTATTTGTGCTTTGCGTAAGTCTATCAACTGATTGGCAAATCTGTACTCCGATTGACAGATTCGACTCACTAAAGTAATTGGGTAGCCCCAACTCCCCATAGTACTTTTTTAGTAAATGTAAACATCTCTCACCAAATACATAATAAATCATATTGAATTACAAACAAGATTACTTACTCAAAACTCATGCATTATAGATCTTCAATTAGGAATTCTATAGAATCGGCTCATATAAGGTTGACAATATTTAAGATAATTATTCATAGAAATAAATAATATCCTATTCCTATGAGCAGTTAGGCATGAAGGGGTGGCTATAACTAAAACATAGTAATTGATTTTATTATAGAATTGATGATGATTATGTAAAGGTACGAAATAACCCATACCATGAAGGAAACAATGGCGTTCCAGTAATTAACAGGAATTGGGTTCGGTATCGGGTTTCTACACTATAAAATCCCTGCCCTGCCCAATAATTTTTCTCAATTGATCACAAACTCGTCCCTCTACCCAGGCCTAATTGATGGTTCAATGGGGTTTGGGCGGATTGGCTACCCAATTGTACTCGTCCCACCATCCCCCCTATACAGTCAGCTGATTATCCCCAATTGCTTTTGTGAGATGAGTTTGGGATTTCATGTCAAAATCCTTAACGGGTCTAGAATGAATTTGGAAAACAACATAAACTTAAAAGGACGGGATTGCTCCCTCCAAAACCTTAGTCGCTTGCTCTTCTCACCCACTCCTCTCTCGTTCCTTTTTTATCTTCCACTCCAAGCTTCCTCAACAAAGAAATAACTCTCAATCGAGGGAGACTCCATCTTCTCAATTAGAATTATGATTTTTTTCTCTCTATTTGACTTGGTTTATTTTATTGTTTTCATCTAGTTTTTTTTTCTTTGCTCACTACTTATACTCTTCTGTACTCTCTGGGCATGTCTTATGCTTCCATCGTTAGGAATCAACCCACTACTTTTATGACATCCTCAATCCGACACCTACTAATTACGCATCATTGGATTTATTCGGATACATTTAGGCGCCAATCAAGAAGGTAAGGCCATCTTACCACCTTGCACCTGGATTAATTATTGGAATGTTGCACCTTAAAGTGCAAGGTGCATGATTGGTGTCCTATGATTGATTAACCCATAGTTTTCATTTAAATTCACATTCTAGAACCCTTGAAAGAGAACAGACAAATTTTTGGTCTTATTCTAGTAGCTTGGGCGCCACTTTTGGGGAAGCAAGGAGAAGATGGCCCACTTGGTTAGCTTCTAGAATTGATTTCCCCTAAGCTCCTAGCATGTGCTCATCTTGTATTAATGAGACTAGATGTAGGTATTTTCTAATTGGCTTCTTATCCATAAGTTTGCATGGTTGGGAGCAAATTAAGAAAACGCTATGCTAGCCTAAGCTTAGAGCCTGTGAGTGCTAGTGTATTATTTGTCTCTCTCTCTCTCTTCTTGGAAAACCACTTGAGAGGATAACACTCTCCTTTCTCTCATTCTTCACTCTCACTCACTCTCTTTTCTCTCATTTCTCCCTCCCTTCTCTCCTTCTCTCATGCCTGCACCATCACCACCATCTGTCCATCACCGTGCCACGTCGAGCCATCCATGCCGTTGAGCCGCCATCCTCACCGTCACTGCCATACCGTCCATGCCGGGCTGTGCCGAGCCGCTCACCGCTTGCCGCCTTGTCATCCGTGCCGTGTTGACACTTGTAGTTTGAACAGTTTAGTAAGTGGTTTCTCTATACCTTGGCTAGGGTGCTATTCTACACAGATCAGTCTTAGATTTATTCTTATTTGAGTTTGTTCCATTATGTGTGTTCTTGATGTTCAAGTGGCCGTTGGATGTTAGTTTAGATATTTTGGAATAAGTTTTGTGGGTTGAAGATTCGTGGGTATCAACTAGAACTTGAATTGTTGAAGTTTGGTTTGAAACCCGGATTTGTTGTTAGTATACCTATTTGATTTACTATTTTTGTAGAGACTCTTGTGGGCCGAATCTGAAATTATGTTCCCTACAAAAGTTATTCTTCACATCTTGAAGTTTAACATATTTTAAATCTGAAATTTTTGGAGTTTATTTGGGTCACACGAAAGCTCATCTTCAAACTGTATTTAAACTGCCCTAAAATGCTCTTTTTCTGACCTTCTTGTCTTTCCGAATTTTTATAAATTTTTTTAGATCTATTTTCAACAAACTTCCTTTCATAAAATTTGTTAATGACTTTTCTTTCTATGACATATAAAATTTTTGAAGCTTTTTAAGGTGATTTGAGTATTGAAAGTGATGTATTTTGAGAATCGAGTAGTTTGTTCTAACAAGCTGATTTCGATATGACTTTAAGAGACAAAAAACATGATTACAGATTGAACTGGGTTTTGCGCTCATCGTAAGAAATGTTTATCAAGGTGTTTGTTGTGACATATCCAAAATTTAGAATTTTTAGAGCTCGTTTACTATTTATTTTGAAAGGATTTCGGTTACTGTGCAAGCTGCCCAAATTTACCCCAATTTCATAGAAGCACTATTTTCTTCCACATGTGATCATTTAGTACATTTCTATGTGTGCGACATTTAAATGTTCTAAGTGTGTGAGCATGAAACACTCTTGCATTGGCCTAAGTGGAAGATAATAATTAGCTTGAGCAATTGATATGCTTACTTGATCACATAAATGGTTCCGTACTTGTATGACTATGAAGGACGATGCCCGATGGATTTCGATTGCCGTTCGCGGATGGATTTCGGAATGAAGCTCTTAATTGAAAGCCGTCTTCGAGTGAGGTCAATTGACAAAGCCGTGCCCGATGGGGGGGGGACGATGCCCAGTTACGCCGGATGACCACCAATGCGAGTGTTGGTCGTGACCCTGAGCGGTCGTAATAATCGGAACACGTGTGAATGCATTGTGCATTATTATGTGATATGAAGTGTTCTTGATTATAATGTGCAATTATCGCATGCCATATAGAAGTGAGGCTTTGCGTGTGAATTATTTGGGTGGATTGTATGTGCCGATGGGAGGTAAGTATTCGTGTGTGACATTTGGATTGTGTTTGGCATGTTTTCAAGGCGAGGTACCTTCCTACTTAAGGCTTAGAGGTTATACTTATTGAGTTTTACTCATCCGTTGTTGTTCACCTCTTTTCAGGCCCCTAGTATGGATACTCAGGTTGTGCGTTTTGGTGTCCCCATGGACCAAGACGTGGAGGTTGTCGAGTATGTGGCAACGGGGACTGACATCGTGTACAAGAAGTACATGACGACCATTTGGGTCGATGAGGTGTTCTTTTTAAGATAGCCCTCGTAAATAGAGGAGATAAGTCTAACCCCGACCCTTTTGATTGAATCGGAGAAAGGCCCATAGTAACGAGTTTGTATTTTGCTATCATCCGATTGTTATATATATATCAAGCATGCTTTTGGTGATTGTGTTTCCTATACTATCCCTATTGTTGTTATTGGGTGATTTAGAATTCGATTCCGCATGTGGTTATTCGTTAGATAATACGATGGGTCAGCGACGCCTCCTGGGACGTCGCAATTAAATGACCGATGAAAGGGGTGTTGTGTGCCCAGGGCTCGGCGGATAGGGCGTGGGGCGTGACAACTTTAGAATATCCAAACTAAGAAGCCCGACAGCATCAAGGAGGAATATGGTGAGTTCAAACCACATTGGAAGCGCTTACACAACTTCTTCGAATTTTGGAAGTTTTCATCTCCCGATCTTAGATATTGCTCCCTATCGCGCGCATGCTCTCGCGTGTTAGAATGGAGGTATTTTTCTAAACGGGTCTCTCCCAGATCATACCTCACGTGACAGCAGGGTTTATTTGATCTAAATTTAAACTTGGAGTCGCCACTAGTCATTTACAATAGGTTGACTAGAAACCTAATCGAGGTATGGGAGAAATACCACGTTCTACGAATAAGAGATTCTAAATAAGGGACTTAGTTACGTTAACGATCCCAAATTGAGACTATTAGCGTCCTTCTGATACCTAAAAATGATATGGCATGTCTAACGCGTCACACGGATCCCTAAGGTCAATTCACTAATCTAATTATGAACAAACAATTAAGCACCCAAGAATTAAATGCACAATCAATGGCAAATCAATCATAGCAACTCTAATTTGGCTACTAACAATGAAAATCAATCAAAATACCCAAAACCCTAATGAAACTCTAATAGCTTGTTCATTTCATAATTTATACATTTTTTAGGGTTTAGGATTTTTTAGGGGTTATGCCCCTGAATTTGAAATTTTTTAAATGCCACTTGGACACTTATGAAAATTCAAATTTCACTTTTTATAACTGGCCACGATGATTTTGAATCATTCTGTGAATTTTCAAAATTTTTAATTTTTTGAATTTTTTTCGGAAAAATTTTTTAAACTGAGAATTGATTTTTTTATGAATTTTTCAATTTTTTCTGAATTTTTATATTTTTATATTCTCTAATTTCTGAATTTTTCGAATTTTTATGAATTTTTCTGATTTTTTTTTAATTTTCACGAATTTTTCAATCTTTGTTTATGAATTTTCTGATTTTTTTTAATTTTTATGAATTTTTAATTTTAATTTTTATTCTTTTTTTAAATTTTCCCGCTGGGGAACAAATCGGACCAGCCCAGTTCAACCCAGTTCGGCCTGACCGAATCGGGCCTCGCCGGCGCCGGTCGCCTTGTCCAGTGGGGATGACGCCGAAACGGCATCGTTTCGCCTCCCTATTCGTTGGGACATTTCGTCGAACAGGTGGTAGGCGCAATTTTAAGTCTAATGTGTTTGAGGTCGCCTGTTTGTGCCTATCACCGGCGACCTTCCGGCTGCTATTTCGCCATTCCGTTTGCACCATCATCAAGTCTGCCTCTTCTAGTATCAATCTAAACCAATTGGATAGCCGACAAACATTTTCCGGCCGGCGAAAAACTCGATCAAAAAACCTAATTTGCAAACTAATCAAACCTATTTCATAGGCATTCAAATCAACATACTGATCGCTCTAACCGTCTAAATCGGTTCCAATCAGCATCAAATCATTAAACTAAGTGCAAGGAAGCCTACTTGGATGACCTTTGGTCACGATGACGCTCTGGCGAGGCTTCGAGTTTTTCGGTGAGGGGGGTTTAATGCACAAGCAACTCGGTTCATGCATTTTTTATGTCCAAAATGCAATCAATCAACATGAAAAATGATTAGAAACTAGTAATGAACATCAAAATGCCAAGATTCATCAATGAAATCACTCAAACATGCACATTGAGGCCGAAACCAAATTCTGGAAAATTTTTGAAAAAACTTACCATGAACCGACTTTGCTTGCTTTGTTCGATGATCAAACGAAATTATCGAGCTGTCCCGCACCCCAAGAGTTGTTCCTTGGCACTTGATTTTCACTTTAGTAGCTTCTTATTCGCCGGAGTAGGTCTCAATACGCTGGACATAACTCGTTTTCAAGCCTTCCGGACCAGCTGAGTCGACTGGAACAACCAAGGGAGAGTCACGGCCAAATCACGATTCACCGGTGCTCCACCGTCCACGGCGGTACCGAGCACTCATGAGGGGACTCTTGACCCTCCCTCTCTCACTTTTTCTCTTTGATTTCGCTTGTTTCTCCCTCTTCTCTCTTTCTGGATTTTCTTCTTTTTCTCTCTGACATTTCGTCGAATACCTCCTCCTCTTCCCCAATTAGTTTTTTTTGTTTTTTGTTCATCAAAATCCAGCCCAAAATTTGTTAAAACTGACTTGTAATTGATTGGGAATGATCATTTGGTGCCAGCTGGACATTTTCCAGCTGGCCAAATCAATTAAAACATGCTCAATTAATCGGGAATGATCAGTCAAGTCACGGGCATAAACTAATTTTCTGGGTTTAATGTGTTTCGGGCCAAGTCGAATGAAGAAGATAACCCACCCGGGTTGGGTCGGGTTGACCCGACCGACCTGGTAGACCCGGGTTGGTCTGTCAATTCGATCCGATTTTGACTCAATTTTCCAAATTTAATCCCAAAATTGAACTCCCCATTGTATTTAAAACCCAAATATACAAATTTCCCCAATTTTTATTATAATTGTGTTCAAGATTTTCGCATTTTTAAATTCGGGTTAATAGGTTTTGTTTAATTTGATGTCCTAATGACCTGATTGAGCAAAATTGATGCCAAAATTGAATTACCTACACCTGATTAACCCTAGAAATGATGGTCTCACATTTCGATAATTTCATATTGGGCAAGATTCCCGATTTATGTTCAAAATTCTTAATTTTTAATCAAATTTTGGGAATTTTTTATTTTTATGTCAAATTATGCAATTGGACAGACCATTATGCAATTCAAGGTCTTAGAATCAATTGTTGTGAAGACACTATGACCTAAAAATGACTAGAAAAAAATCTAATAGTATTTTTGATTCAATTCGGGTTTAATTTTACCCAATTTTGGGAAAAATCTATACCCAATTGAGATTTTTCAAAATTGATGATTTATTAATGAAATTGGATTTAAAATAAGACTAATGAATATTTTTATGGAATTATATGATTCCATTTTCTATTTTTCTTGATTTTCTTATTTTGACTAAAATAAATTAAGGAAAAATGCAGAAAAATGCTAAAAAATTATTTTTTGATTTAGAAATAGGTTCTAGGCTTCACCAAGATTCCTAGACCTAATTTTGAAATTTTTGAAAAATGTAAAAAAAATGAGCAAAAAATTAGGTGTCAACAACTACCCCTTTTTGAGATTGAGCTCGTTAGAGGTTGATCTCAAAAATAAGGTGACACCTGAATTTTTAGTCGACTCAATAAACATGATAAGATGAAAATTTCCAACAACTTATTAAGGTTCTTGCTTTTGAAATTTGTGATCTAATCAAAGGTTCTCTTTTCAGAACACATTTTGAAAGATTCTTACTTATTAAGGGAGAGAAACTTACTTGTTTGTGAGATTTTCTTTGTTGCACATCCAAGGGCATGAATTGATGGTGGTGATGATTATGATGGTTATTATGATTTTGTGGTTTAAGGACGAACTCACAAACCATGAATGCTTGAGGCTCTTCACCCGAGGATTTGAATTTACCTAGCGGTTCCTCACTAGTAGGACTTTGGATTTTTCTAGGGGCTCCTCGCCTGTTAGACTTTGAAAATTGCCTAAAGGTTTCTTGCCAATAGGACTTGGATTTTTGCCTAATGGTTCTTTATCAATAGGACTTTTGTAATAGTTTTCTAAAGCTACGGTTTGCGATCACTTACGGAGGGTCAATTCTCCAAGGCTACAAATCCACGATCACTCAGAAGAACTATAACGAGGCCATGCTTTAGGCCTAAAAAGTCATCCAATGCTACAGGTTGTGAACACTCGAAGGGTAATGGCTCCGAAACTACAAACCTGCGAACACTTGGCAAGACCATAAAAATCACCGTGAAGAGGCCATTCTAAGGGCCAAAAAAGTTATCCAAGGCTACAGGTTGCGAACACTCGGAGGGTGATAGCTCCAAAGCTACAATCCTGCGTTCACTTGAGAAAACCGTAAAAATCACCATATTCAAAGCTGCAAAATCGCGATCACTCATGAGAATCATCACTCAGAGGCTACGAAGTGCAATTTGCTTTAGAATATCTGTTTTACCTAATGGCTCATCGCCAGTAGGTCTTTGGATGAGGCCATTCTTTAGGCAAAAAAAGTTATCCAAGGCTACAGGTTGCGAACACTCGGAGGGTGATAGCTCCGAAGTTACAATCCTGCAATCATTTGAGAAAACTGTAAAAATCACCATGTTCAAAGCTGTAAAATCGCAATCACTCATGAGAATCATCACTCAGAGGCTACGAAGTGCAATTTGCTTTAGAATATCTATTTTTTTAAAAAAAATTTGGTTTTTTTAAGGATAATCCCATGAAACCTTTGCATGGTTTTTTAGCTAACCAAAAACTGTTTTGAAACGTGGTTTTTAGATTATCACAAACTATTTGAAAACTTGATTTTAAGTTGATCAAAAACTATTTGAAACCTAATTTTGAAGTATGCATTCTTTGTATTAAATGCATTTCAGGCAATCAAATTTCCTTTTAAGGGAAGTATTTAAGCAAAATGCTTACAAACTTTCAAGAAATGCTTGAAATGATCGCTTGGAAGACCTTCATTAGAAATGATTTGTTTCAATCTATGAACTTGGTCTTTTCTTCATTTGATCGAAAGGGGACTCTTCCGATATCCGTCAATTTTATCTCTCTTAACCAATCCTTAGGTTTTTGGAGATATTCGCAATGCATATAATCTAATTGATCTGATAAGGTCTTTCGGAGGACTCTAATGTTGGCTTAGTCAATGGCTATTCAAAGGATATGCATTCTGTGGCTAAGAAAAGGATTTCGTCACAATTGACTTTGGGTTTACAAGTTAAGAACCTCGAGGATAAGACAAGATAGTATTGCATAGACTTATTTGAATGATGACTTCTTGTCATAAAGTCATATTTATACTCTCAACATCCCAATTTGAATAGTCTTTGGGGAGAAGTTGTATTATTAGTATTGGGTAGGCTAAAAAAGGCTCATTTGTTTGAATTCGGGGTTGTTATGAAATTGGTGATCTTCTTGGCATCACCACTTTTTTCTCTTTATCCACTAGGGAACTTTTCTTATCATGAACACAAGAGTCCCTTAAATGCTCATCATGATGATTTTTTCAATTTCTAATTCGTTGTGATTTTTGATTTTTCACAACTTTTGCTTTGCTTTTGGTTTGACTTTTGTCATTCTTTCTTGAATGCTTTTTCTTTTCTTTCTTTGGTTATTTTTCTTGGGCATTTGGCCTTGCTTTTACCAAGCACACTACTTTTTCATGCCCCAGACTCTTTTGTCTTTGATTTTTTTGAATTCTAAGGACTCTATGCTCTGCTCTTTTATTTTTTATCTATCAAAGTAGATCATATGCTCATGCTCCAGTGCGAAGAGATATCACCAATTTGGGGTTCTGAAATGAATATTCAAGCTCAATTGGGCTTTGTCAAAGGTAATGTATTTGGGTATGAGAAATGAAGTGCTCTTCTTCCTCTTGGGATGTTTTGAGCTTCCATATGACTTCATGTGAAGTTATCTCAAAAAGATTGATGCAAAAGTATGCAATAAAATCTTTCTTGATCCTTTTCTCTATAGTTGTCAATCCACACACCTCCTGATTTGCCCCAATATGGGATGGTTCTTAACAGGATTGTTTTAGGGAAACTTCTCCACTGTTTTAACTCAAATTTGGTTTGCAAGGGATAAGAATGTGTTTGGGATAGTGAAACGATTGTCTTTCATCATTTCAATCTATGTAATTATTGCGAATATCCCTTATTTCCTTCGGATGAGTTTTTCTCACTCGCTTTTACACTTTAACTTTGAGTGTATAGGGGACGTGTTTAGATATGGCTTACCTTTCATCATTTGAAGGTCTTTCCATTTGATTTGTTCCAAACTTTTTCTGTGAAATTTTTCAAAACTTTTTGTCAAGTTATCCCTTTTTAGGGAATCTTGATGCTTATTGCATTTTCAAAGAAAGCATGTTTCAAAATCTATGATTGAAACATTTTTTAAGTATTTTCCTTTGCAAAACACTTTTTTTTTTGTTTTTGCTCAGCCTTAGTGTCATTCCACTTGGGAAAGAAAAAGTTCGATTTTCCTTACGATTTAGGGATACCTATATGATCAACTTACCAAGATCCCTTTTGTTTGCATGCTTTTGCTTTGGTTATACTATGGATTCTTCTGTTGTTGCTCCATTACTTTGTCTATCTGGGAATGGTAAAAAGGAAAGCACATTAGAGGATATCAATGGAAAATAGACTTAGGAAATGATACTTCCCTCTGCTATTTGATAACTCCATTGAGAATTCTGAAATTGTCAACTGGTTTAGATTTAAACTTGCTTTCTTTTGCAAAACAGATAAACATGTTTGTAAAATGTATGGCATGCATGATATGCACACATTCTAAAGTGACCCGAATCTTTTCTTGAATGTTCGTCTTCATTTCATTGGTAGAAAAATCTTAACAGCATCAGCATTTATAGGATAGGCCAGTTCTATTCCTACCATATCTACAAGAATCAATGCTTCCCCAGAAAAAACCTTCTTGACAATATATGGACCCTCATAATTCGGAGTGAATTTTCCCCGAGGATATGAACTGATGAAGATGATTTTCTTCAACACTAAATCATTCACTCCAAAATGTCTTGATTTCACATTTCTGTTGAAAGATTTAGCAACTCGTCTTTGGTATGCTTGCCCATGGCATATAGCTCTTAATCTCTTTTCGTCAATCATGTTGAGCTATTCATATCTTTGTTAAATCCACTTAGCTTCTGAAAGCTTTAACTGGAGCAGTATCCTTAATGAAGGAATTTCCACTTCAACAGGTAGCATTGCTTCCATTCTGTAAACCAAAGAAAATGGGGTTGCTTCAGTTGATGTTCGAATTGAAGCACGGTACACCATCAGAGCATACAGCAATTTTTCATGTCAATCACAATAATTTTTGGCTGCCTTGGCCAGTATCTTTTTTATATTCTTATTTGCCGCTTCAATTGCTCCATTCATTTATGGATGATATGGAGATGAATTTAGATTTTGGACATGGAAATGCTCAAGTAGATCATCTACAATTCTGTTATTTAGATTTGAGCCATTGTTCATGATTATTGCTCCTGGAACTTTGTACCTAGCAATGATGTCCCGCCTGATGAATCTTGTAACATTCTTGACAGTAACATTTGTGTAGGAGTTTGCTTCAATCCACCTGATGAAATAGTCAATAGCAACTAGGATGAACCAGTGTCAATTTGAGGCCTTGGGGTTAATTGGACCAATCATGTCAATGCTCCACATTGAAAATGGCCATGGCTCGAACATTTGATATAGCTCATTTGGCGATGCATTGATTTTATCTCCATAAACCTGACATTGATGACAACATCTCACGTGTTGGATGCAAGCTGATTAAATTGTCATCCAATAGTATCATAATCTCATGATCTTTCGAGCTAGAAGATGTCCATTCATGTGCGGTCCACATTCACCCTCATGAATTTCTTTCATGATTTGTTCAGCTTCTGTAGCATCCACACATCTTAATAGAGTTGAATCAAATGATTTCTTGTAAAGGGTTTGACCACTGAGGAAGAATTTGTTGGCTATCTTCCTTATAAACTTCTTGTCACCTGGTTGGCTTTCCTCAGGAAATTCTCCAGACTGAAGATACTTCTTGATATCATGATACCATATTTCATTGTCGAACTCTGCTTGGACCATCATACAATGAGCTAGTTGTTCGAGGACCTTGATTCTCAATGGTTTTATATCCATACCATCTTCAGCTTGTAGTAAAGGATGATAAAGTTGTAAGAGCATCTGCAAAATGATTCCGAGCTCTTGGAAGATAATCGAATGTTACCTCTTCGAAACTTTCCATCATCTCTTCTAAATATCTGTGATAGGGAATCAACTTGGCATCTCGAGTTTGTCATTCACCAGTTGTTTGCAATACGATGAGCATATAATCTCTATATACTTGCAACGTTTTTACCTTCATTGAAAGGGCTAGTTGTAAGCCAAGAATGCACGCTTCGTATTCAGCGATGTTATTGGTGCATGGAAATACCAATTTCGCAGATACCGGATAGTGTTGGCCTTCTAGGGAGATCAGTACTGCCTCAGTTCCTGATCCAGATAAGTTGATCGCACCATCAAAATACATGATCCATTTATCATCGACTAATGTCAATATGTGGTCACCAACTCGTTCTTCAGATCTAGCAATATTTTGCAAATTTTCTACTAGCATTCTGCTATCGCTCGTCCTTTGACTGATGTCGCGACCCTAAAATTCATGCTCGGGCTAATGGATTATTAAGATTGAACTTAATGCGGACCCTCCCAAGTCCTACCAATTCGCAACTTAGGGTTTAAGTTCTTAACATGCAATCACTTTCATGCTTGGAGTCGCCACTAATCTATTGACGGTAGGTTGATTAGAAACCTAAATAAAACATAGGGAGATATGTTTTATTTCTACGAACCAGAGATTCTAAGCCCGGGGACTTGATTACGCTAGATCTAGTCTAACGCCCTTTCGGTACCTTTTCATTTCAAAAAATATTTTGGCATGCAGTTTGGATCAATTTTAGCTTAGGTACTAACATGTGAGGTGTTCATGCGGGTGCGCAAACCACCAAATTAACACCCAATAATCAAAGCATTAAATAAATTGCAAGTTTAGGAGAACAACTTACCCGGAACCAACGCAAGCATCTGCATTGTTAGCTAGAAAATCACATCAAACACCCTAATATGATTTCTAATTAACAAGCATTCATTCAATTTCCCTTTTTTTTATTTTTCACTTTATTTTAATGAAATCTAAACTATATGCAATGACGTGCAATTAATGACGTGCGAATTAATGCAACCTAGCATGCAAACTATATGACATGCGACGACGTGACATAATTCTAATGACGGATGCAATGATATATTTTTGGTATTTTTCTTTATGAAATTCGGAATGAAAAACATGCCTAAAATAACATGCAACCTATGACTTTCTATTTTTGGTATTTTCTGTTTAAAATTCGAAATTCAAAAATACCTAAGTTAACATGCATTCTATGATGACTTAATCTACCCTAGAATGATTTCTTTTTGGGATTTTTAATAAAAATTCGGAATATAAAATTGCAGAAATTAAAATGCAATCTATCCTAATAAAACATGAAACAATTCACCATTTTTTTTGGGATTTTTTTATGAAAATTCGGAATAATAAAATAACGTGAATAATCCGTTAGGATTAAAACCATATTTAATTTAAATTAGGAAACATGCCACGTTAAGTCCTAATTTAAATTAAATACTTATCTCATCCTTCGGGATATGTTCAAAAACCCTAGACATGCAAAACTCTAATTTAAATCTAAATGATATTTTTTGGAAATTTTCTGTTTTATTTAAAAAAAGGAAACAAAACAAGCAAAGATAACAATCAATTCAAACTCAACCACGCGATCCGCCACGTTCGCTTCAAACTCGGATTAGGCACAGGAATCAAATTATCGGCCATATCTAAAGGGTTATAGATATTAACGGATAATTGATTATTCAAATTTGGGAAGCAAATTGAAATCATTATCGTATTCAAATAGTTATGAATTGGATAATGATTCTCCGTACCGCCGCGTATCGGACTTTAGGGTTAAAGTCGGATAGTCGTCCCGATACGTTGCTAAATTAGGAAATTTTCCTAATTTGAATATTCTCAATATCGCGGATATCTCTAATTTCCCAACATGATATTCACAGAATATTCAAACATACCAGTTAGGAAATTGAATATTTTGAAAAGTGTATCGGACAATTACCTTACCTAATTTACCGATAACTTCCAATTTTGAAACGCTTCGGGATCGGGTTTCGGATCGGGATCGTGATTGACCGGCGACGGGATCGGCACGGCACGGCAACACCGAGGCTCACGTCGGCGCTTGACGGGACTCCGGCACGACAACACCGAGGCTCACGTCGGCGCTTGACAGGACTCCGGCACGGCAAGGCTTCGGCACGTCGTGGCCACTGTGGGTGAGACGCAGCACAAAAGGACGTCGCACGGCTTATTCTCGATCAGTGGGGGGGCACGTCCTCTCTTCGGACGTCTTCTGCATGTGGGGAACGTCAAGATCGACTGGGCGCTGCTCACATGGACTGAGGAAGAACGCTGGAGTTGACCAGCAGCTGCTTTGACAAGGCCGGGACGTCACGTGAAGGAAGGGCAGCGGCAGAAGCAGCAGCGTTGGTCGTCGTGGTCTTGGACGCAGAGAGGGGCAGCTTCTTCGTTCAATCAGGAAGGAGCAGCATGGTCAGCGGTCAGCAAAGCAGCAGCGACGAAGCCTTCGCGGACGTCTTCTTCTCCTGGCGTCTACTGCATGGGAGTGTCTCTGATCGTGGGGGGAAAGCTTCGTAGACAGGCCTTCCTTTCAACGTTGCTGAAGACGTTGACGTCTTCAAAGCCGTGGAAGACGCGGAAGCTGGCTGACTGAGCAGGGACAACGTGGACTTGGGCAGGATTGTTGACTGAGGAAACCGAATTGTCCAGGGGATAGTGGCTGATGTGCGTTGGCAAGGCACGGCTGGTGATCAGCAAGGGCAGCAGCTTCGGCGCCGTAGACTGGCGACAAGGGACGCCAGCAGCTGTGATGGCGCGACGGGCGACAGCGTGGCAAGGCGGCCGTCGAGCGATTCAACGCTCGACGAGGCTCGGCCTCTTTCTCTCTCACGCGTGTTCTCTCTCTGATTTTTTTTCTGAAAATTATGACCTCTCCTCCCATAATTTGACCTAAAGTATGTATATATAGACTAATCTAGGTCAAATTAAATGGGCTTAATTTACCTAATGGGCTTAGACTTGGGCTTAGGGCTTAATTCAATTTAAATGGGCTGCATTAACTTGGGCTAAGCCCAAATTAAAACAACCAAGCCCACGTGACGTGAAATTCCCGGCCCTAGCATCCCGAGCGAGCCGAGTCTCGTTCGATAAAATCTAAGTTCGATTGCCATCGCCAATTTGATGCAAATGCAATTAAACTAAAATGAACCTAAACTATATATTATGCAATTTAAATATTTTTGTTTAGGGGTTAAGAATTAATCCCTAATTTTTCTATGCAAATTACGACTAAATGAATGTCGGTAAAATTTAGGTGTCAACAGCTGCCCCTCTTTGAAGGTGAGCTCGCAGAGGTTGCATTCAAAGATTAAATGATACCTAAATTTCAACCATGCAAATGCAATGAATGATATTTTTGTTGGGATTGTGAGTCCCTTTTTCAAATGCAATAAGAAATGATGCATGCTGACATAACAGGAAAACATACCTGGAATTACTTACCTGACAGAAGTGAGATAATGTAATCCGAGGCATGACTCTGACTTTTGAGTGTTGTTTGGCAAATGTCTGGGCTCTGTCCCATAGGTTTTGCCTGATACACTGTTGATGAATTTTGGTGATCTGCAATTAAGTCAAAACACCTGAAGAAAGCTCAACGTATCCAACCATCACCTGGATTCATGAGATAAAAAAGTGTAAAAACGTTCCGACCTTTACAAATTACCCATATATCTCCATAGGTATTTGTAAAGGTTTAGCCGCTGCGCCTATGACCTTAACTCATAGACACGTCACGGGGGAACTAAGAGGATATTCCGACCTTTACATATATCTGCTCATATGCAAAGATTTGGCCGCTTCACTTATATCTGCTCATAAGTGAACTGCGGGGGAACACCTGGGGGTTGAAAGAATATTCCGATCTTTACATATACCGTTTATATGCAAAAATTTGGCCGCCATGCCTATATCTGCTCATAGACATGTAACGGGGGAATATTTGGGATAAGGAGAGTATTCCGATCTTTACATATACCGTTTATATGCAAAGATTTGGCCGCCATGCCTAGACATGTAACGGGGGAATATCTCGAGATTAAAGAAGCATTCCGACCTTTACATATACCGTTCATATGCAAAGATTTGGCCGCTTCACCTATATCTGCTCATAGGTGGGTAGCGGGGGAATCTCCTGGAGATTGTAACAATCTGATTTTGGTGAACAGTGGGACTAGCCCGAATGTTCGAGGGTTCCTTGACAAAGTACCTGGATCTCATCAGAGGTACCTGGAAAGTCTTGATCAATAGACACATGCACATCATCAAAGGCATCTAGAGATCGCAACGAAAATGATCGAGTTTGGGACCTGACGATTGCTCGTACAGGTTAGGGATGTAGAGACATACTTACCTGGTGATATCTCTGACTCTCGAGGGTGTGTCTCTTGCTAGACACAGTCTTAAGCAACACGTAATATGCATTCGCACTATCAAGAAACACATAGACACATGCACTATGAATTCAACTTTTTCATGCACGATGATTTTGTCAAATCGGCATTAGAAACTCCGTTGGGGAAAAATTATGACAAGACAATCCGAACTCATCAACGGGTGTCTTGAAAATGTCGAATGAGGGACCTTCAGTCTGAAAGGGCTTTTCTCTCATTCTCACCGAAAATGCTGATTTACGAGGATCTCTCCATCTCACTATCATCATGTCGACAAGGGTCTGAGTATTCTCGCAAGCAGTACGACCTTACCAATCTGAGAGGTCTTTACTGGGACTGTAACATGGGCTTGGTCAATGGCTTAGCAAAGGGGACTCTTCGAGTCGAGGCCATTGAAAGAAAATACTCTGCAATCGTCTCCGGGTTTACAAGTTAAAAACCCTGCAAAATGAGACAGAAATAGACCTGCTCGCACTTCTTCGAGCTAAGCTTATAAACATTTGAAATTCTACGTTAGTTCAAGTGCCCTAATCTGAAGAGACTTTGCAAGGGATGTAACGTAGGCTAGGCTCATGGGTTGAGAAATGAATGGATCATTTGGCTCAAAATATATGATTGGGGTGAATAAATTGGTGATCATCTTGGCATTGTCACTGGTCTTCTTTTCCACCAGAGATTTTTTTCTCTGTAAATGCTCCATTGGCTTCGAGAGTTCATTACTTGATTTCTCTAAGACTTGTCCACTGGGGATTTTGATATGCCACATCTTGGCATTTTCTATTGGGCATTGGCCTTGCTTTTACCAGGCACACTGCTTTTCTTGCCCCTATTTTCCTCTTTTTTTTTTTGACTGCTTACAATGTAAACACATAGCCTATCTGACTGATTGATTGACTCGCTGTTTGAACTCGGAAACCTCTTGCTTTCGGTCAATGCTCTGGATATGCTGCTTGAACAATGATGGCTTCTTGCTTTGCCCCAGTGTGGGGGATGATCACCAACTGGGTTTGTATGAAACGAATTTACAGGCTCAATTGGGCTTTGCAAAGGGTAAAGTGTATATAGGATAGAGAAAGAAATGCTCTTCGTCATCCTAAGGCACTTGAACTTCACGTGAATTCATCTGAAAAAGCAACACTCGAAGATTGATGCAAGTAAGAGCAAGAAGATTTCAATTCATTTCATTCCACCTTAATGCTGATTTACTCCAATTTGCCCCGATGTGGGGTGGTTCTTGACAGGGGTAATTTGAATGAATTTCTTTCTCCAAGTGTTTAGGCTCAAAGGGGCGAAGCAATGGATAAAACTTTTCTGTTTTAAGGTAGAGAAATGAAATGCCTCTTGTCATTTCGGTCGCCGTACCTTTTGCGAGAAAATTCTTTATCTTGCAGATATGGAATTTTTCACTCAACTTGCTGGGGATTTTTCACTTTTTCTACTCAACTCATTGGGGATTAATAAATTGGGACTGTGTATAGGATATGGCTCGCCTTTCATCATCTCTATGCACCTCATTCGACAAATTCAACTCATTTCACATAGGTTATCAAATTGTCTAAACAGATTTCCTCCCTTTGAAATTGATAATGCAAATCGACAAAATAACCATACAGAATTTAAAGCCAATGCACACATTTCATCTTAATTCTGAATTGGTTGGGAATCATTTATTCATCATTAAACTGTTTGCAATTCAGAGTAAAACCAAACCCACGAAAGATTTCGCTGCAAAATGTCAAGCTTTGTCAAGGATAGTACATCTTTACAGCATCAGAATTAACAGGGTTGGAGAACTCACGACCGTCCATCTCTGCGAGAATCAGGGCACCTCCGGGAAGTACCTTTCTAACCACATATGGACCCATGTAATTTGGAGCGAATTTACCTCCAGGAACAGGGAAGATTGGCAGCACCTTCCTCAGGACTAGATCATCTACCTCAAAGTGTCTGGGACGCACCTTTTGATTGAAGGATCTAGCTATCCTCTGCTGATAGGTTTGACCATGGCAAATGGCTTTCAACCGCTTCTCATCAATCAAGTTCAGCTGCTCCTGTCTTTGTCGAATCCATTCCGCTTCAGACAACTCCACTTGGGATAAAACACGCAGGGAAGGGATCTCCACTTCAACGGGCAGAACGGCTTCCATGCCATACACCAGAGAAAAAGGGGTCGCACCGACAGAGGTTCGGATGGAAGTTCGATATGCCATCAATGCAAATGGCAATCTCTCATGCCAGTCACGATAATTCTCGGCCGTTTTAGCCAAGATCTTCTTGATGTTCTTGTTAGCGGCTTCAACTGCTCCATTCATCTGTGGACGATAGGGAGATGAATTCAAATGACGAATCTTGAACTCATCGAACAACTGGTCCATGAACTTGTTATTCAAATTCGTCCCATTATCAGTGATAATAGCCTCGGGAACGCCATAGCGAGCGATTATGTCTCGCCTGATAAATCTCACAACATTCTTTGCAGTGACATTAGCATAGGATGCTGCTTCAATCCACTTGGAGAAATAATCGATTGCGACCAAGATGAAACGGTGTCCATTCGACGCCTTGGGCTTAATAGGGCCAATCACATCGATGCCCCACATTGAAAAAGGCCACGGCTCGGACAGCTGATGTAACTCCGTGGGAGGAACATTTATTTTGTCCCCATGAACTTGACAACGATGACATCTCCGAACATGTTGGATGCAGTCACCTTCAAGACTGAGCCAATAATAACCTAATCTCATGATTTTCTTGGCTAGCATGTGGCCATTCATGTGAGGACCACATATTCCCTCGTGCACCTCTTGCATGATTCTGGTAGCTTCAGCTGCTTCTACACACCTTAACAGAATCGAATCATAGGACCTCTTGTACAGTTTTTCACCACTGACAAAGAATTTCGAGGCCATTTTCATTATGTATTTCCTGTCGGCTGGAGTGCTTCCTTCAGGAAATTCTTGCTTCTGGATATAGTTCATGATATCGTAATACCATGGCTTCTCGTCAGGTTCTCCAGTCACAACCATACAGTAGGCCGATTTTGCTAGGACTTCGATTTTCAAGGGTTCTACCTCTACTCCACCGGTCACTTGCAGCATGGAAGACAGCGTAGCTAGCGCATCAGCGAACTGATTGTGGGACCTCGCCAAATACTCGAAGGAAATGTCTTCAAATTCCTTTATGATTTCTTCAAGGTATTCATGATACGGCACTAATTTGGCGTCTCTTGTCTTCCACTCTCCTACAGTCTGGAGAATGATCAAGGCGGAATCACCGAACACTTTTAACTTGGTTATCCCCATTTCCACTGCTGCTTGAAGTCCGAGAATACAAGCTTCATACTCGGCTATATTGTTGGTATATGGGAACACCAACTTCGCTGCTACTGGATAATGCTGCCCATCTGGGGATATTAAGACTGCCCCAGTACCAGAACCAGCTAGGTTTACAGCTCCGTCGAAGAACATGGTCCAGGTGTCTTCTTTTATCAACAGAATACGGTCTTCTGGGAAGTATCCATCATCATCCGAGGTTCCAGGATTCTCGGCCAATATATCAGCAATTACCCAGCCTTTGACTGATTTTTGTGGCATTATCTGAACATCAAACTCCGAAATTAAGATTTGCCATTTGGCCAGCTTCCCTACTAACGCCGGTTGATCGAGTAAATACTTGATGGGGTCATTCTCTGTCACGAGCAAAGTCTGGTAATGCAATGTATACTGTCTCAGCCTATGGAGCACCCATACCAGTGCAGCGCAAGTCTTCTCAGCCTCAGGATAGTTCAACTCCGAGATGGTAAACTTCTTACTCAAGTAGTAAATGGCACGCTCTTTTCCATCCTCAAGATTTTTCTGGGCTAACATTGCTCCCAGAGACTCGCTATGAACAGTGAGGTATAAGATCAAGGGCTGGCCCGGCACTGGTGGGACTAGCACTGGAGGTTTCACTAAGTACTGCTTCAGTTCTCTAAATGCTTCCTGGCAATCATCATCCCATTCTACCTGAGCATTCTTCCTTAGAAGTTTGAAGAACGGTTTAGCAGTTTCAGAGAGCTGGGAAATGAACCGGGCTATATAGTTTAGTCTGCCCAAGAGGCTGCGTACTTCTTTCACAGTCGACGGGGGTTGCAGCTCGCAAATAGCCTTTATTTTGGAAGGGTCGACCTCAATGCCCTTACTGCTTACTACAAACCCGAGTAGCTTGCCCGACGTCGCTCCAAATATGCATTTCGCTGGGTTGAGACGGAGCTTAAACTCACGGAGTCGGTCGAACAGCTTCTTCAGGGTGACAACATGACTTTCCCCAAGTCGGGACTTAGCAATCATGTCATCGACGTAAATCTCGATCTCTTTATGCATCATGTCATGGAAAAGGGCTACCATTGCACGCTGATACGTTGCCCCGGCATTTTTAAGGCCGAAGGGCATGACCTTATAATGAAATGTACCCCAAGGAGTGATGAATGCCGTTTTCTCTTTATCACTGTCTTTCATCCTTATCTGATTATAGCCCGAGAAACCATCCATGAAAGAAAACAGTTCGAATCCAGCAGTACTGTCCACGAGAACGTCTATATGTGGCAATGGGAAATCATCTTTAGGGCTAGCCTTGTTCAGGTCGCGATAATCGATGCAAACCCGAACTCGGCTATCTTTCTTCATGACTGGAACGATGTTTGCCACCCAGGTAGGATATTGGGTGACTTCGATGAATCCCACCTTCAATAGCTTCATGACCTCCTCCTCAATTTTCTTTGAAAGCTCTGGCTTAGTTCTCCGCAGCCTCTGCTTCTTGGGTGGCATGCCCGGATTAGTAGGCAGGCCATGCTCCACAATGGAAGAGTCTAAACCCGGCATATCGGCATACGACCAGGCAAAGATGTCCTGGTAGTCTTTCAGCAGTTGGACTAAGCGTTTGGCCTCATCTTCGGGAAGGGTTGCCCCTATCTTGACCTCCTTGGTCTCTCCAGAGTCACTCAAGTTGACGGTAATAGTTTGATCTGCCGTCAGGACTTTAGGTCTTTCATGGTGCTCTAGGTCACGCTGAATATCTAAGGAGTCATCAAGTTCTCCGGCATCATCGACATCAAACTCGGTAGTGCATAACTCCTCGGTCTGGACCGTTCCCATACCTTCATATTTCGCCAGATTGCCCCTGAAACATAAAGTAAGGGGTTCAGAAGGACAAACAGGGCTAAGCATTACATTCTTTTTGTAAATTTTTCTGACTTTGTTGTTTTTTATTTTGCTTTGTTTTCTGAAATTCATTTCGAAAAGGTTTTAACACGAGAAAGCATGAAGAAGTCCAGGCCTCAGAATTCTCCTTGGACTATATTTTCTTTTATCGGTTAGATATCATCACCGGGCTGGTTTGATGTACCTCAACATGCCCTCAAAATTGGAATAGAACTTGTAATTTCATTGAATCTTTTGAAATGAATTACATTTATTGAATGGAAATTGCGACAATCAAAACCTAAATGCGAAAATGAAAAACAGCACCCGAAAAGGGGCAAATCCTAGAAAACGATAAAAATTCCCACGCAGGGGAGTGTGCGAGAAAGTAAAGGTGTTACTCTTGTGGGCCAACGCCCATCCCTTCTAACGGTCCTTCCTCGATGGCTCCGATGAAAACGTCGTCGAACAAAGCAATTATTCCCTCATGGCATCGTCAGAGTCTTCTGTCTTTAGGGGCGTTGGATCGTCTATACCTCCCCATCCGTCAGGGACAATGTCGCGGGGATCCGAATAAAAACTTGGGGGTGCCGAGTACTTCACATAGTAATCGAACTTGCCACTAGGTTGCCCCAGCGTGTCGATCACTTCCTTCTCTTCATGCATCATTCTTGCAGGACCCGGGAATGTGGTGCGAATGTGTGGAGGCAACCTACTACGCCCGAGTCCTTCACCGCTCGACCCTTCATTGGGTTGCTGTCTATCATGCTCAGCTCCTCGACCTCGACCTCGACCACGTCTTACGTTGTTTGGTACAGCCGACCCCTGATATCCCAATCCAGAAGTGTGGGATCTTTGAGAAACTTCGATCGGTTGGCGGATACCTTGACCATCCCTGCCAAGGCCTTCGCCCGGTACAAAGCCGCGAGACACCATTACTCTCCCAACCATTACCGCAGCATTCGACACCTCAGGAACGGGTGGCGACGATCCTCTAGACGCATGTATGGTCGATACGAGTTCGAACGACTGGTAGCTCGATTCGACCTTGCAATCCGGTTCGAGATAGGGGATAGCCGTCGCATGGTAGATTGGGTGCTCTTCCTCACCAAGCACCGTGACTAACTTCCTTTCCACCACGAACTTCACCTTCTGATGAAGACTGGACGGCACAGCTCCGGCAGTATGAATCCATGGACGACCCAACAAGAAGTTGAATGCAGTGGGAATATCCATAACCTGGAATAGGATGTTGAATACTGTTGGTCCTATCTGTATGTCGAGGTGGATTTCTCCCATTACTTCCTTCTTCGTTCCATCAAAGGCTCGCACAGAGGTTTTCGCGGAACTAATTCTCGAAGGGTCCACCTTGAGGCGGTGTAAAGTTGCTAGAGGACAAATGTTCAAGGCCGAACCATTGTCGATTAACACTCGGGCTACGTGCGAGGCCTTATATTTGACGGAAATGTACAGCGCTTTGGTGTGTCCTCTGCCTTCTAGAGGGAATTCCTCATCCGAGAAAGCAATTAGGTCTTTGAGGAGTATAGAACCCACGAACTCCTCCAATCTTTCGTGATCGATCGTCTCGGGAACATGGACTTCGCTCAGCACTTTCATCAGGGCTTTCTGATGCTTGACAGACGTCTGGAGAAGTTCAAGAAGGGAGATTTGCGCGGGCATCTTGCGCAATTGTTCCACTATGTTGTACTCACTGGCTTTAATCACAGCCAGGAACTCCTTAGCTTCTTCTTCGGTGACAGGTTTCGCCGGTTGAACATTTGCTTGGCCATATGCACGCCCGGATCTGGTGACGAGATCAACGTCAAGACTGTAAGACCAAGGGACCGCCTTATTGTCTGAGTACTCATAAGGTTGAGGTATCTCGATCACGATTCCTTCATCAGCCGCAGGCATACTTATTACGATCTCTTCATCATCAGTTGCGTCTTCGAGCGGTGGCATGTCTTCGGGCAAAGGATCGAGGTTGTCCTTCCCGGTGCTCAATGTAGCAAATTCCTCGTCCCAGTTGATAACGACCTCAGAGATAGTGGAGACGATGCCAGTATGGTCAGCATAGACAATCATCCCTGCTTCCACCATCATCGAGACTCTTTCCCTCATAACAGCCAGGGAAATGTCTTCATTAGGCGGGTAATAGCCAGCCTTCACCAGTTCTCCATAGACTTCGGTTGTGTACACCCTGATGTTCCTGATTCGACCAGCATTGAAACTGAATACAGCATTCACATTTCCCGTGTGATCAGGGAGCGGGTTACTCTGGACGTTTGGCTTGGCGGGTTGGAACGAGAACGCCTTCGTATCAAGGAGGCTTTGAATCCGCTGCTTGAGGGCATAGCAATCGTCAGTCGAGTGTCCGAGCTCACCCATATGATAATCGCACTTTTTTGACGGGTCGAAGTTACGGAACTGCTCAGGATTGGGCCGTTTCGGCTCAGTGGTGAGTAAACCTTTCTTCCGAAGCACTGCCAGTACTTGGGACAACGAACCGGGGAGAGGGGTGAATTGCCTCCTGACGTTCCTCCTCTGAAAAGGGTGAAGACCCGTGTTTTGCTGCTGGGGTTCAGCCACCTGAATTGCCGGGGTCGAATTAGCATTCCGCCGGCTCGGTTGGTTATAGGTCACGTTGACCTGAGCTGTTGGCTCTTTCTCTTTTCTCGCAGTGAATCTCTTGGTCGAGGAAGACGGCTCCACAAACCAGCCATCCTTCAGGCCTATCTCGATCTGTTCGCCTATAGGGATGAGTTGGTTGAAATTATCGGCCGGAATGGCCACCATCCGATTGCGGTATTCAAATGGAAGAGTCTTCACGAACATTCTCTTTAACTCACTGTCGATGGGCTCGGGGACAACCTGAGCGGCTAGGTTTCGCCATCTGATGGCGTAGTCTTTGAAAGACTCGGTTTTCTTCATTTGAGCACGCTCGAGATCATCACGAGTAGGAGTGATGTCTGTAATGAACCGGTACTGTTTGAGGAACGCCTCACTGGCCTCCTTCCAGCTTTTGAGGCTATTGATCTTTTTCATGAGGTACCAGTGCGAAGCAGGGCCGGTCAAACTCGCTTGGAATGCATGAATCATCAGAAGTTCATTGTCAACGTACGAGATCATTTGCACGTGGTACAACTGCAGGTGAGCTTTCGGGCAAGTGGTGCCATTGTACTTGTCAAAGTCTGGCATCTTGAACTTCTTCGGAATTTTGATCCGAGAATACATGGACAGATCAATTGAGGGCGAATCCTGCGAACCTTCTAACTGCTTGACTCTCTCCTCCAGCTTGACGACTCGTTCATCAGGCTTAGGTTTGTTGACAATAATTTGGACGGGGTCATCCTCCAGGTCGGGAATTTCTTCATCTTCATCCTCGACATCGACATTCTTTGCGCTTATATGCTTCGGGACTGATACTTCAGGGGATGTTGGAACAGGGATCGACCGAAGAGCCTTGATCTCGGCGGTCATTTGTTGCATGGCGACGGCGAGTTGCTTGATCTGGTCTGCCATACCGTCAACACGTTCTTGCAACTCAGTTTGATCGGCCATTCTAGCTCTTGACCGCGTCCGAATAGGGGAACGTGATCGGTCCGTAGTTACCTAATTTGCAAAATGAAACAGGGCATATGTAAGTGTCAAGCAAAATCACATGCCGATCCATGACATTGGTCTAACCGCTTTGAATTGAAAAGACCTCTTTATTGAGATGAAGAAAGTTTTTACATCAACTAATGACTTGAAATCCAACTGAAACAAACGACGCAATTCCTAAGCAAATTTAAAACTGAAATGGAAATGAAGAAAAACAACTTCAAGCTCCGACTCATTTTTTATTTAGCTTGATCCATAGACATATGGGAGGCGACATCCTTCTTCAGCTGTTCATAAGCCCGAGCTATCTTGACTGCCTTCTCTTCAGCTTCATCGACCTTCCTTTTGAGGCGGTTGTTCTCCGAGCGGTTGGCAGACTTGAGAGGCACCTTGGGTATCGTCGGGCGTATCTCCTGAGGGATCTTGTGTTGACGGATGTACTTGGTCGTTGCGAAGTAAGACTTCTGCTCCCCTTTTAGTTCTCCTTCGGGTCGGGCTATCTTTAGGAGACGACACTTCTTCCACATCTTGTTGAGTTGAGCTACCGTCCCTTCGTGGTCTTTGTCATTGTCGGCGAAATCGACACGGAGGAGCTCAGGTTGTAACGCCGGAGGGAGCCCTTGGAGAATCTGGTACTGTCGGGACACTCTGGCGGGGTAGTACTCGATGGCGCCAGTAAAACCCAAAAGTGGCACAGGTCCAACACCATTACACGTAAGCCAAGCTTCCTCGACATTGAACCAACTAGCATGCCATTGGAAACCTTGGGGTCTAGCATTTTTCATAAAAATGATCCACTCGGAGTAATGATAATCTGGTGCGTTCTCTTGTTTTTCTTTATAGCTCAAAATGGGATGGCTAGAATCACTGAGCTTGGAAATTTTGAGTAAATCGCCACACCCTTTTATGTGAGACAAAAACCAGATTTGCAATAGCTCAACGGGTGCATGAAATGTCTTGTCACCATTTTTCTTGAATTTAGTGAGAGAAATGAAAGTTTCAGCTAAAATGGTGTTGACAAAATTCTTTTGAAGACAAACTTGTTGGATGAACCATGCAATTGACGGGTTACATGCGTTCTTGCAATGAGGAAAAATGACGAACCCGAAAAATGCTAGTAAAAAGATTCTGCCCTTTTGAAAAGGTGTGGCTATTTCAAAACATTGACTTATGAATGAAAAAGGACATGAACCACGGTTTGCTTTCAAAATTTTTTCTAAATTATGTTTTTCGACACTCAAAAATTCTGACAACATTAAGGTGGAATCGATTCCCAAAGGTGGTGTGACTAACTCTGACTCCAAAGATTTTCCAATGAGCATGCTATATTCTTCCAAAGTCGGAGTGAGCTCATGCTTACCGAATATAAAGGTGGATGTCTCGGGACACCAGAAATGGGCTAATGCTCGAACGAGGCCGGTACGGACTTTGACCTCCAGTAAGGGGAGCAATCTTCCGACATAGCCCTCCACTAACTTGCGGTTGGTCGGACTGAGTAGACTCCACCAGGCACGGAGCTCGTCCTTAGGAACATCAAGAATCCGGATGTCTGACACTCCCATAGTGTATGAACCAAAAACTTGCGACCGACCTAATGTCATGGACCGACCAAAGAAAAAAGGCGAAAGGTAAATAAATTGCAAGATAAGGGTCGAAGAAAAACTTACTTCACCGAGTAGGAGGAATGGCAATCACATAGACACACGCATGAAATGTGAGGTTCGATTTCTACCTAAACTCTGGCTTGCAAAGTGAAGACGAGAGGATTACCGAGCTAAACCAGTCATGGTGGTGGTTAGGCTGGGGTTCCCCTGACTCCGGCTTGGTCAAAGAGCCGACCCGGGTTGAGTGGAATACAACCGTGGTGGGTACTCAATGACACCTTGAAAGAAAATTCGGGACCGAGGAGGGCGACCCGTACCAAATGGTTTTGGTCGGGGTGTCCACTGTCTCAGTACCATCCTAAACCTATGCCGCCCAGGTCCGACAGCGGGTAGTGTGTACGGTGTAGTGAAAATGTAAGGCATGCACAACAGTTTATATCAAACAGCGCTTCGTGCATAAATTAAACCATACATTCAACCATCTCCCTGCAAAACAAAGGTTAACAAACACTTCTCCCTTATACCTCCCATACTGCAAAAACATTTAACACCTTAAAACGTTAGGGGCGTACCTGGGATCCTCGCTGCCAAGCAAAAAATAATTTTTGAAATGAAAAATTGGCCTAAGTCCACTAAGAGTTTTACTCAAGTCCCCAGCGGAGTCGCCAAGCTGTCGCGACCCTAAAATTCATGCTCGGGCTAATGGATTATTAAGATTGAACTTAATGCGGACCCTCCCAAGTCCTACCAATTCGCAACTTAGGGTTTAAGTTCTTAACATGCAATCACTTTCATGCTTGGAGTCGCCACTAATCTATTGACGGTAGGTTGATTAGAAACCTAAATAAAACATAGGGAGATATGTTTTATTTCTACGAACCAGAGATTCTAAGCCCGGGGACTTGATTACGCTAGATCTAGTCTAACGCCCTTTCGGTACCTTTTCATTTCAAAAAATATTTTGGCATGCAGTTTGGATCAATTTTAGCTTAGGTACTAACATGTGAGGTGTTCATGCGGGTGCGCAAACCACCAAATTAACACCCAATAATCAAAGCATTAAATAAATTGCAAGTTTAGGAGAACAACTTACCCGGAACCAACGCAAGCATCTGCATTGTTAGCTAGAAAATCACATCAAACACCCTAATATGATTTCTAATTAACAAGCATTCATTCAATTTCCCTTTTTTTTATTTTTCACTTTATTTTAATGAAATCTAAACTATATGCAATGACGTGCAATTAATGACGTGCGAATTAATGCAACCTAGCATGCAAACTATATGACATGCGACGACGTGACATAATTCTAATGACGGATGCAATGATATATTTTTGGTATTTTTCTTTATGAAATTCGGAATGAAAAACATGCCTAAAATAACATGCAACCTATGACTTTCTATTTTTGGTATTTTCTGTTTAAAATTCGAAATTCAAAAATACCTAAGTTAACATGCATTCTATGATGACTTAATCTACCCTAGAATGATTTCTTTTTGGGATTTTTAATAAAAATTCGGAATATAAAATTGCAGAAATTAAAATGCAATCTATCCTAATAAAACATGAAACAATTCACCATTTTTTTTTGGGATTTTTTTATGAAAATTCGGAATAATAAAATAACGTGAATAATTCGTTAGGATTAAAACCATATTTAATTTAAATTAGGAAACATGCCACGTTAAGTCCTAATTTAAATTAAATACTTATCTCATCCTTCGGGATATGTTCAAAAACCCTAGACATGCAAAACTCTAATTTAAATCTAAATGATATTTTTTGGAAATTTTCTGTTTTATTTAAAAAAAGGAAACAAAACAAGCAAAGATAACAATCAATTCAAACTCAACCACGCGATCCGCCACGTTCGCTTCAAACTCGGATTAGGCACAGGAATCAAATTATCGGCCATATCTAAAGGGTTATAGATATTAACGGATAATTGATTATTCAAATTTGGGAAGCAAATTGAAATCATTATCGTATTCAAATAGTTATGAATTGGATAATGATTCTCCGTACCGCCGCGTATCGGACTTTAGGGTTAAAGTCGGATAGTCATCCCGATACGTTGCTAAATTAGGAAATTTTCCTAATTTGAATATTCTCAATATCGCGGATATCTCTAATTTCCCAACATGATATTCACAGAATATTCAAACATACCAGTTAGGAAATTGAATATTTTGAAAAGTGTATCGGACAATTACCTTACCTAATTTACCGATAACTTCCAATTTTGAAACGCTTCGGGATCGGGTTTCGGATCGGGATCGTGATTGACCGGCGACGGGATCGGCACGGCACGGCAACACCGAGGCTCACGTCGGCGCTTGACGGGACTCCGGCACGACAACACCGAGGCTCACGTCGGCGCTTGACAGGACTCCGGCACGGCAAGGCTTCGGCACGTCGTGGCCACTGTGGGTGAGACGCAGCACAAAAGGACGTCGCACGGCTTATTCTCGATCAGTGGGGGGGCACGTCCTCTCTTCGGACGTCTTCTGCATGTGGGGAACGTCAAGATCGACTGGGCGCTGCTCACATGGACTGAGGAAGAACGCTGGAGTTGACCAGTAGCTGCTTTGACAAGGCCGGGACGTCACGTGAAGGAAGGGCAGCGGCAGAAGCAGCAGCGTTGGTCGTCGTGGTCTTGGACGCAGAGAGGGGCAGCTTCTTCGTTCAATCAGGAAGGAGCAGCATGGTCAGCGGTCAGCAAAGCAGCAGCGACGAAGCCTTCGCGGACGTCTTCTTCTCCTGGCGTCTACTGCATGGGAGTGTCTCTGATCGTGGGGGGAAAGCTTCGTAGACAGGCCTTCCTTTCAACGTTGCTGAAGACGTTGACGTCTTCAAAGCCGTGGAAGACGCGGAAGCTGGCTGACTGAGCAGGGACAACGTGGACTTGGGCAGGATTGTTGACTGAGGAAACCGAATTGTCCAGGGGATAGTGGCTGATGTGCGTTGGCAAGGCACGGCTGGTGATCAGCAAGGGCAGCAGCTTCGGCGCCGTAGACTGGCGACAAGGGACGCCAGCAGCTGTGATGGCGCGACGGGCGACGGCGTGGCAAGGCGGCCGTCGAGCGATTCAACGCGCGACGAGGCTCGGCCTCCTTCTCTCTCACGCGTGTTCTCTCTCTGATTTTTTTCTGAAAATTATGACCTCTCCTCCCATAATTTGACCTAAAGTATGTATATATAGACTAATCTAGGTCAAATTAAATGGGCTTAATTTACCTAATGGGCTTAGACTTGGGCTTAGGGCTTAATTCAATTTAAATGGGCTGCATTAACTTGGGCTAAGCCCAAATTAAAACAACCAAGCCCACGTGACGTGAAATTCCCGGCCCTAGCATCCCGAGCGAGCCGAGTCTCGTTCGATAAAATCTAAGTTCGATTGCCATCGCCAATTTGATGCAAATGCAATTAAACTAAAATGAACCTAAACTATATATTATGCAATTTAAATATTTTTGTTTAGGGGTTAAGAATTAATCCCTAATTTTTCTATGCAAATTACGACTAAATGAATGTCGGTAAAATTTAGGTGTCAACAGCTGATTTTTGTGACGAACTTCTGATGTCAAACTCAGATAACAAGATCTGTCATTTTACTAATTTCCTGACCAAGGAGGATTTCTCAAGAAGGTACTTGATCGGATCATTCTCAGCCACTAGCAAAATTTAGTGATAAAAAGTGTACTGTCTTAATCTGTGTAATACCCAAATCAATGCAATGCATGTCTTCTCAACTGCTGGATAATTCACTTCTAATGTTGTAAATTTCTTGCTCAAGTAATAAATGACTTGTTCTTTACCATCATTTGGTCTCCTTTGTACAAGTACTGCTCCTAACTACTCATGGTGAGTTGTCAAATATAAAATTAGTGGGACTCCAGGAATTGGTGGTACTAACGCTGGTAGGCATACCGAATATTCGTTGATCTTGTCAAAGGCTTGTTGACATTCTGCATCCCATTTTACTTTGGCATTTTTCTTTAACAGTTTGAAGAATGGCTTAGCAGTCTCAGAAAGCTGATAGATGAAACGGGCAATGTAGTTCAATCGCCCCAACAAGCTTCTCACTTCTTTTACCATAGTAGGAGTCTTTAAGTCATATATTGCCTTGATCTTGGAAGGATCAATTTCGATTCCTCTGTTACTGACCACAAATCTTAGCAGTTTGTCAGATTTTGCCCCAAATACACACTTGTTGGGATTTAGCCGCAACTTATACTTTCTAAGTCTTTCGAACAAATTGTGAAGCACTTCAACATGATCTTCTTCTTGTTTGGATTTTGCAATCATGTCATCCACATATACTTCGATTTCTTTGTGCATCATGTCATGGAACAGAGTTACCATTGCCCTTTGATATGTGGCACCGGTATTTTTCAAATCGAAAGGTATCACCTTACAACAAAATTTGGCCCATGTAAAATTTCCTCTGAAAGCAGTTTGGAAGGTCTAGGAAAGTTTTCTTTCATATAAATCTAACGATAGGGTAGCTCTCTAGCTTTACCCTTCCACGTTGATAGGTTAATGGTTCGATCATCTCGGCCTCTACGGCCTTCATGATTCTTGTGATCTTGGCCTCGGCCTCCATAGTGATTACTGGTAACTTCATACCCCACCCCCATACTTTTTCTTTTTGCCAAATGGGATAATGGGTTGTTTAATTCATTGTGCTTTTGTCCCAAGTTCGTCACCAAGGTTGAATCCATATTGGCATAACACTTTTCCAGACACAATGGACAACACCGAAAATTTCGGAGACTTTATGATACTACCAATGGGAATTTGTATCATAGAAATCATCTCAAAGGAATGATAGTCAGGCTCTTCTTTTATCTCAGGCTTGACATAAGGTATGACACTTTCCTTGTAAGTGGTGAAGTTTGTCTCCTCGTGCACGATAATCATTTTACCATTAATAACAAATCTAACTTTTTGATGAAGGCTAGAAGGAATGGCGCCAGCCATATGAATTCAAAGCCTCCCCAATAGTAGGTTGAAAGTCCTTGGAATGTACCACATGAAAATTGATCAGGAAAGGCACAGGGCCTATATTTACTTCCAGCTCGATGTCACCGATAACATCTTTCTTCATCCCATTGAACGAACTTATAGTCACCTTTGAAGGCTTGATGAACTCTTCATTAATTCGTAAATGATGCAGCGTGCTTAATGGACACAAATTAAGCGCGGAGCCATTACCAATTAGCACGCAGGATACTTCCTTGCCCCGACATTTGACGGCAATATATAAGGCCTTGTTATGTGAACGGCCATCCATTGAAAAATCTTCATCAGAAAAAGCTATATGATCATTCAATAGAATAGCCCCAACGAAATCCTCTAGTTGCACTTCGTTGATCATTTTGGGAACATGTACTTCATTAAAAAGCTTCATAAGCACCATTTTGTGGCTTTCTAAGTTTTTGAAAAGATCCGGTAATGAAATTTGTGCGGGCATCTTCTTTGATTGCTCAATTACCTCCTATTCGCTTATCCTTATGACTGACAATAACTGCTTCACATATTCTTTAGTTGCTCCTTTCTTTTCGTACTCACCTTCTTTTGGCATATAACATCTTCCCAATCTGGTTATTGCATCAACTTCTTTAGGCGTGTAGTCCCATGGTACACATTTAGTATCAAATTTCTCTTTTTGAGGCAAAGTGATAATCACAGGCTAAACCTCTTTCTCTTCGATCTTTAGTTGACCAATTGGGAGCTCAATGATAATTGGTTCAACATGATCCTTCTTTTCCTCAAGCTTATCCACTTCATCAAGATTGATTAATAGTGGTGTAATCATGGACACCATGCTTTTGTCAGCTTCAATAGTATCTATTCCACCTCAACCGTCAAGCACGATATTTTCATCTTTGGATGCATATGAAGGTGGTGTGTATTTGACACGGTAGTTATACCGGCCACTGTCTTGTCCCAAATAATCCATAATTTCACCTTGTTTTCGTGCTTTGCGAACAAATAGTCTGTCTCCTTGGCGAGCCTTTTTCTTCATTTTCTCGTGTTGATTTTCTTTGTCCTCAAGACTTAATTCGTTGATTGGGATTTCATCTATGCCTCCCCATCCATTAGGCACAATAGTTTCATTTTTAAAGGCCCAAGGTAGAGGTGTGTACTTAACACGGAAGTTGTATTTTCCACTGTCTTGACCAAGGAAGTCTACAGTGTCACCTTGCTCAAGTGATGTTTGTGTAAATCACCTTTCACCTCGCCGAATCCTTTCTTTTTGCTCTTCAAATTGATCTATTTCATCATCGGATGGAGTTTCATTTTGTCTGCTAAGCTCATTATCTATGCTACCCCAACCATCGGGCACAATCACTTCACTTTTAAAAGCCAACGGTGGTGGAGTATACTTTACTTGGAAGTTGTATTTGCGAGAATCTTCTCTCAAGTTGTCTATAATTTTCCTTTTTAAGAATGCTTCACGACGAAAGCGAGCATCTCCTTGTCGAGCAGTCCTTAATTTGGCCTCATATTCATCTTCATCATTAGGCCTTATTAGTTCTCCTTCTATAAGCATCATCAAGAAGAGGGTTCTGATGCATATTTGACTCTAGCTCTTGAAAACTTAATATCTTCTTGTCAATGAGCCGTTGAACTTTGTATTTCAGGATTGGATAATTGTCTACATCGTGTCCTCTTTCTCCCATGTGATATGTGCAAGTCTTTGACTCATTGTACCAAGGGAACCTTACAGGATTATTTCTTGGCACTTCTTTGGCCACCAAATGCCTTTCCAACAGCATCGATAGTAATTTCGACAGGGGCCGTGGCAACGAAGTGAATTGCCTTACAGGTCTTTTCTTCGGCTTAAACTGTTTTGGATTTCTCCAAGGGACGTTAGACTGTTTTGGGAATGAAGCCTGATTAACATTGGGGCTAGATATTATAGCCACGTCACGTACGGGTTCTTTATCTTTTCTTTCAGAATACGGTCTCCGTGCTGTCACTTCTTGAGATTTCTTTTCTTTCAATGTCCATTCAATTCTTTCACCGACCTTCACCAACATGGTGAGTGTTTGACAGCTCGATATATACAGCTTGTCGTAATACTCAATTGGTAATGACTTCAAGAAGAGTTCAATAAGCTCATCCTCACTTATAGCCGGTTTTAACTTGTGAGGCTACAACTTTTCACTTCTAAGCGTAGGCTTTGAATCCTTTGCTTCTTCGTTTCTCGGTTCTGACCAAGTCCTCCCGGGTTGGAAGTAGTTCGACATTGAATTTGTATTGGCAAAGGAATTCTCCTGCCAAATGGTCCAATTCGGTAAAAGCTTCTATGTCGAGAGCGGTATACCATGCCAGGGCTGCTCCTTTCAAACTATCTTGAAATGTGCTGACAAGGAGTGGCATATTGTCTGAATATCTTGCGGAGATAATATTTCAAATGGCTTTTAGGACGGCCAATTCCATCATATTTATTCACGAACTCTGGTTCTTTGTAGTTTTATGAAACCACCACCTTTGCGTAAGGCGAGAATTTATTGAACCTTTGAAGCTCATATCCTTGGCTTGCAAGGCATTCTTCAATTTTGGTCAATCGTTTGGCCTCCTCTTCATCCTTAGATGTCTTTCTAATCCGAATGTCTTCTTCCAGATCCACTATTTCAAGTGCAGCTTTTGGAGGATTCTCCTGAGCTAGTTCTTTACTTCTCATTGACTCTTCAGCGGTATTTGCAGCTCTTGGATTTGAAATTGTAGGATAAGATCCCTTTGCAGCTATAATGAAGGCTTTCATTTTTGCCATCATGGCAGCCATTTGCGTCATCTGGTTCTCCACTTCAACTAGTCAAGTACGAGTTTCTTCCTCGGCCATTTTAATTTGTAAATGGATTCAGGGTCTTTTGCCTTCCGTTGCTAGAAAACCTGCTTTCATGAAAACCATCGGAATATTAGAATTGGTGGAATGAATATGAAAACCCACATTCTTTTAATTGTATGGTTTCTTGTGATTAACAAGGATAAAGACTTTTACACAAGCCTTAGCCTTGCATAAAACTTCTCATTAATATTTTTCTCAAGGAATCATACCATTCAAAAAATTATAATCCATGGTGATCATGTCTTTGAGGCCTAAGTCCACTTAGAAAAGGTAAATCCCTAGTGGAGTCGCCAAGCTTGTCACGCCACGCTTTTTTTGGGCTTTTGGGATTTACACGCTAAGGAAGTATTTTCGTATAAGGGTCTCTCCCAGATCATACCTCACATGACAATGGAAGGTAATATCCTATTTAATCTTAATTTGTGATTTTGGGGTCGCCACTAATCATTATTGGTAGGTAGACTAGAAATCTAATCGAGGTATAAGAGAAATACCATGATTCTACGAATCAGAAATTTTGAGTATGGGGACTTGATTACGTTATTAATATCGAATCAAGATCCCTAACGTCCTTTCGGTACCTAAGAATGATACAATATGTAACGTGTCATGCAAATTTCCGAGGCCTACCCACTAACTTAAACCGACTAACCGAATCTTAGAATCACAACATACAACACCCTAGCCATCTAACTCGGTCCTAATAACTAACAAAACACCAAACAAGGATCAAGAAAGACTGACTTGAATGGTTCTACAGCCACGACAATGCTCCGGCGAGGGTACCCGAGTTCCGGCGAGGAGGTTTTCATGCATGACCAACTCAGTTTGTGCGTTTTTAATGATCCAAATGCAATCAAACAACACAAAATGGGGATTGGGAACATGTTTTAAACATCAAAATGCGAAAAAATCATCAACGAGATCACATGATCATAGACTCAATTCTGGAAATTTCTGGGAAATCGTGGCTATGAACAATGTTTACTTGCACCACCCGCCTGAGTGGCGCTGCTGGCACGGGCATTCTTCTTCTCATAAAAGGTTGAGTGTTCGAATCCCGGGTGCCGCAGGGTGACTTAACCGGTGGCACATGTGTGGTGGCTAGCACGTGTCGCCCCCAAGGTTTACCTCCCGGCTGTCGGCCGTGTGGGGGTTCCCTGGGTTACCAAAAAAAAAAATAATGTTTACTTGCCCCCTTACCAAAAAAAAAACAATGTTTACTTGCTTCGTTCGATGATAAGAAGAAATTGTCGAATTGATCCATGCCTATAGGGTTGTTCTTTGAAACTTGTACTTCCACCTGGTGGTCTTGGCCTTGTCTTAAGAGCTCTAGATTGACCAGAAAATGCTCGTTTTCAGGCCTTTACGACTAGCCGAGCTAACTGGAACAGTGAAGGGAGGTTTCGATCAAACTCTGATTTGCCGGTGCGTCACTGTTTAGGGCGACGCTGAACACTTGGGTGAGAACCTCAGACCCTCTCTCTCTAACTTCTCCTCTTTGATTTCGCCTATTTCTCTCTCTTCTCTCTCTCTCTCTAGCATTTCACCGAGCAACTCCCCTTCAATGTTCAATTTTTTCTTGGTTTTTGTTGATCCATTTTTCCCGCCCAAATTCGGTTAGAACCGATTTTCAATGGGTTAGATCGGTTCACTGGTGCCACGCGGGAGATTTTCCAGCTGGCCAGTCAATTTTCGCATGCCAAATTAGCCGGAAAGGATTAGCAAAGTAGCAGGCTTGAAATGGTTTTTTCTAGGTTTTTATTGTGTTTTGATGAGTCAGGTAAGGAAGACAACCAACACGGGTTGAGTCGGCCCGAGTTGGTCTAAATTTGCCAATTAAACTTAATTTTGCCCCATTTTTCAAAATTAAACTCCAAAATTGAATTTCCCATCACATTCCGAGCCCAAATATATGATTTTTCCCAATTTTTGTAATAATTGTGTCCAAGATTTTCACTTTTTTGTATTCAGGTTAATAGGGTTTTATTCAATTTGATGTCCTGATGACTTGATTAGGCAAAATTGACGCCAAAATTGAATTACTCACACCTGATTAACCCTAGAAATGATAACCTCATGGTTCGACAATTTCATATTGGGTTCGATTCCCAATTTGGGTTCAAAATTCTTGTTTTTCAATTAAATTTTGGGGATTTTTTATTTTTATGTCAAATTGTGCAATTGGACTGACCATTATGTAATTCAAGGTCCCATAACCATTTGTTGTGAAGACACTATGACTTAAAAATGACTAGAAAAAAATTAATTGCATTTTTGGTTCAATTCGAGTTTAATTTTGCCCAATTTTGGGAAAAACATATACCCAATTGAGATTTTTTGAAATTGATGATGTATTCGTAAAATTGGATTTAAAATAAGACTAATGACTATTTTTATGGAATTTTTGTATTCCATTTGTCTTTTTTTATTGATTTTCTTATTTATTTTGACTAAAAGAAATTAAGAAAAAATGCAGAAAAATGATAAAAAATTATTTTTGGGTTTATAAATAGGTTTCTAGTCTTGGCCAAGATTCCTAGTTCTAATTTGGAGATTTTTTAAAATACGAAAAAAAATGAGCTAAAAATCAGGTGTCAACAAATCCCAATAACCCAATTACAAAAAGTTAAAACTCTAGGACATGATTTTTCCAAAAAAATGGGGAAAATTACATATTTGGGTTCAAAATGAGGTAAAAAATTCAATTTTGGGGTTTAATTTTGAAAATTGGGCCAAAATTGAGCTTAATTTGCGAATTTAGACCAACCCAAGCCTACCGGGTCGACTGGGTCAACCCGACCTGACCCGGGTCGGTCTTCTTCCTTACTTGACTTACCCAGAGCATTACAGATCCAGAAAAAATCAGCTCATGCCCACGACTTCATTGGCCTTAATCCCACCACAAAAACGTGCGAAATACCGATTTAATAGTTGGAGAATCTCTAGTTGTCATCGGTTATTCATCATAATTGATTCGGAGGTCGGTTGTAACAAGAATTTGGCAGGAAATCAATGAACAAAAAGAAAAAAAAACCAATCATTATGAGGGGAACATCTTTGATGAAATGCTAGAGAGAGACAGAGAGAGGAGAGAGAAACAACGCGAAAACAAAGAAAATCTAGAGAGAGAATAGGAAATTGAGGTCCCTTGATCGAGTGTTCGGCGTCGGTGAACCGAACAGCGCCAGCGAATCAATCGTTCAAGGAGGACCTCCTCCTCTATTGATCAGTAAAGAGCTTATCGTGAGGCCTTGAAGATCCTACTCCATCGGTGAATCCAGAGCCCTTTCGATGAATCCAAGACCACCAGGTTGAAGTTCAAGTGTCAAGGAACAACTTTATAGGTGCGAATCAGTTCGGGGATTTCTTTTGATCATCAAACAGAGAAGGTAAACATTGCTCATGATCATTGTTTGCCAAATTTTCCAGAATAGGTTTTAGCTCAATCATGTGCGTTTCTTCATGTTTTTGTTATGATTGATGCTCAAAACATATTCTAATTTCATTTTTATCATTTGTTTACACTTTGGATGATTGAAAACGCATTAAAACCGAGTTGGCCACCTCATGAACCTGACTGGAGCTTGAGAACCCCCTGCCGAAGCTTCATTTTAGCCCTAAAACATCCAAGTCAGTGATTCTTGATTTTTGTTTGATATTTTGAATATTGTTTTAGAACGATTTAGATGGCTAAGGCAATTAGATTAGTCATTTGAAGTCTAAGAATGTTAGCTTTGGTTAGTGATGATTTAGGTTTTTCAGATCGATCTTTTGTTGGCTAGCGATGTGCTAGATATGTTAGATTGATAACAGAACATATGGATATTACAATAGATCAATCAGGATGGCAAAACCCTCACCAGAAGGTCGCCAGTAACAAGCTCAAATCAGCGGCCTTGATAACGTTTGAGTTGGGAATATGCCCACCACCTGTTCGGTGAAATGCCGCAATGAAGAGAAGGGCACAACGTCGCCATTTGGTGTCGTGCCCACCGAAGAAGGTGACAAGCGACCGGCGCTGGCGAGGTTCGGTTTGGCAAAGCCGAACCGGGCCGGGCCGGTTCTTTTTCAAGGCGGGAAAATTTGAATAAAAAAATAAATAAAAATTGAAAAATCAATAAAAAAACAATAAAAATTCATAAAAAATAAAAAAAACTCAAAAATTCTAGAAAACATAAATTTTTTTTTAGGAAAACATAAAATTCAAAAAATTTTCATAAAAATTCAAAAATTTTTGGAAAATTGAAAAAAAATTCAGAAAATTTAAAAATTACAAATAAAAAATGTAAAAATTCAGAAAAATTCAAAAAAAATTGAAAAATTGGAAAATTCATAAAATTTTTCAGAATTCATAAAAATCAATTCTCAGTTAATGAAATTCTCAGAAATTCAATTTCCAAAAAAAATCAAAAATGAAAAATTTCAAAAATTCACAAAATAGTTCAAAAATACTGTGGCCAACCTTAGAAAGTGAAATTTAAATTTTTAGAAGTGTTCAAGTGGCATTTTTAGAAAATCTCAAATTCAGGGGTTATAACCCCTAAAAAATACAAATCATGAAATGAACAAACTTCTAGGGCTTCATTACGATTTGAATGTTTTGATTGATTTTCATATTTAGAGACCATTTAGGATTGATTGACTTGATTGGCATTGATTGTGCATTTAATTCTTGATTGATTTTCCCCGCGATTAGAATGGATAGAATTAGTGGATAAGGCTTAGAAACTTGCATGACACTTTAGACATTGTATCGTTTTTAGGTACTGAAAGGGTGCTAGGGATCTCAATTTGGGATCATTAGAGTAACCAAACCCTCATACTCAGATTCTCTGGTTCGTAAAATCGTGGTATTTCTCCCATACCCCAATTAGGTTTCTAGTTTACCTACCAATAATGACTAGTGGCGATTCCAAAATAAAAAAACTTTGACCAAATAGGAAATTACCTTCCACTGTCACGTGAGGTGTGGTATGGGAGAGACCCTTACACGAAAATACCTCATTAGCCTGCAAATCCCAAAAGTCCCAAAAAAAAAAAAAAATAGGCGCGGCGCGACAGGTGGCAAGAGTAGATGAACGAAATCTCAACTTTTGAAATTCAAATTAAAATAACTATTTTAGAGATGTAATATAAAGACTTGAAGTTTCCTTTTTTTCGCCGTTGAAATTACTGTTGATTTTATCTTACAATGTGGAAATAAAGATGCATAATGGCATATAATCCGATGGGCTTTATGACTAATTTAATTCTTACCATTCTCTATTCAAAGTTTTAAAAGGTATTGTTTTTATTTCCCATTATATTAAAGTTTGAATATTAATCATATATTCTTTTATTAGGAGTTTATCTATTTTTATCGTTTTTAGATGAAAAAAGTTGTTTTGTACGTATTCGCATTTAAAAAAAAACAACCTATAAATAATTAATTTTATTTATTTACTTAAATTCTATGGATTCTTTATTTAATGATCCTAAATATTAAAAAGTCCCACTGCCCCTCAATTCTCTTCAGGTTCACTTCTTATCCAGCACAACGTTTGCATATAGAGTGTCAATTTGTTAGCAATTCCTGTGAAGTACAACAATAAATTCTAAAGGAGATTATCTGGGCTTTCTAGATAAGTCAAATACCGATTGAGCCAAGTCGTCAGATTTCTCTTCCTGAGAACGTGAGAGAAACTTTATGTCGGAAATCTGGTTCTCCACATCTCATGAACACGTGTTAAGTTAAACAAAGTAGGCTTCTTGGCTGTTCATTGTCATTGTTGCCAAATGGGTAGCTTCAGCTGAGAAAGGATGGGAAGAGAGCTGTACTGAAAGAGGACCGTAGGAAGTATTCTACTGTCAAAACATTGGATTTGCCCGCATATGTCTGTGATTAATACATGCATTCTTCCGTCGAATTGACACCTAAACAATGGTGAAGCACCTTTTTTAAGGGGTGCATACCAAATCAAGTGATGAATTTGGAGAAGGAAGACGCCAACTTGGTAATGCAACAATTACACTTGGTTTGAACCAGAATTGAATCAATATATGCTGAACCTCAGTTTAAGCGAAGTAATTTGGTATCACATCATGTTCATCAAGGAAAATAGACTGCATGATCATTACCGGCAATGTTTACACCATCAGCATAAATGGAAACTAGAAATGCGCACAGGAAAAAGAAGAAAGATAGAAATAACCTTTTTCTGATGTTCCCAATATATGCGTAGGGTCAATCTAGCTAGAGCTAACATAAAATTTCCTTTGTTTCGCGAAAACAAATTATTTGGAAAACATTTTTTTTAAATAATCACTTATATCCCTTATAAAATTGAATGAACGGAAAATATTTTCATCATTCGCGAAAATATTTACACATAAATTGTTATTGATAATGAAAATATTTTCCATTGATTAATTATTTTAAGCGGTACAAGTAGTCATTTTTATGAAAATGTTTTCCAAATCATTTAGGGCCAGTTTAGTAACTGGTTTATTTTTTTGTTTTTCTGTTCTTTTGTTTTTCGAAACAAAAAAAGAACAAAAATCAGTTTATGTACGTCAGTTAATTTTTCAATTTACCGAAATAGATCAGTGGGTAGGGAATAGATTTGGAACAGAAACAAAGAATAAAAAAAATCTATTTTTCTGTTCTTAGGAACAAAAAGAGAAACAATGTCATTTTAGAGAAACAAGCTTAGCGTAACATAATGCTTGTCTTTACACAATCAACACAAATTGAGAGAAGACATATTCTTCACAAGCAGAGCGTGGGCGTGACTAAGATCAACACTCTTCTTCACCACCATCATCGAATTAAGCTTCAACCTCGTGGGCTTGACGTCGAGGTGATTGAAATTGCAGATTTTATTGCAAATACGCTAACTCGCAAATCTAGGAGGGCCACCCTTGCCGATCTGGTCGAGGGCCGCCCTCTTTTGTCTCGAGCGAGGGTCGCTCTCACCAATCTGCACCAGAGGTGGCTAGGACTTCCCAATTTTCACACATGATTCGACTGAAATCACTTTTTTGCTTTGGCGAATCTCCTATCTGGATTTTCATCTTCATCTTCTTATAGAGAAATGTGAGTTAATGTCAACTATGACTGACGTTAGCTCTATTGACCTAGTAGAGTTGTGCTTGCTACTCTGTTACGTTCTATTGTGATGAAGAACAAATATGCATTGATTTAATGCAGTATTACATGTATTTCCTACACGAGGAATTGCAGTTTTTTATCAGGACAGATGTCCGTTGATTCAGGCCCTTTCTACCAATCTAGAGTTTCTAAAGAACAAGGTAACGTTTCATGTTGATTGATATGTTACTATGCTCTTCAAGTTTCATGAAAAAGTAGATATAAGATCAGTTTATCATTAGCTCATTACTGCCCTCTCTTTTCTTTATTATGCATTCTCCTTTATGGTGCAATTGTTTTTGGAACTCTTTCCCCCAAAACCTCTATCGTTAAGACAGAAATGCAAAGATTCACAAGCATGTAATCTGCACGTTATATCTGGGCTTATGTTTATTTTTTTTATTTTTTTATGCAAGAACATTTTCATCATTTATACGCAAAGTTTCAATGAGTAAAGTGCAGATCAAGAGGATCTGCATGTCTTATAAAACTAATTCGATTGAATAACTCAATAAACTATTGTTGTTTTTTTTTCTGACAAAAAAAAATTAGGTTGTTTCATAGGCCATTGATTTGTTGATTGTTAACCCTATCTCTTGAGAATGGTTGCATGTGGTAGCCAATGTTGGGTGGTTACAATGTTATGACTTTGTTATGATTTAAAGCGGTATTGCGTAATTCCCACATAACTATGTTATGATTTAATGCATGGCTCATATGATGCTCAACTAGTGAAGGTTAAAATGGCATCCCGAAAAAGAGGCATTCACTGCAAAGTGGACCGAGCCTTTAACCAACTTGTATGTAAGTTTGTTGGTTGAAGAGGTCAAAATGGGAAATCGCACTGCTTCTATGTACAACAAAGCATGGTGAAATATCATACGGACTGAATTCAATAAACAAATAGGACTCCAGTATAACCTAGTATATTTGAAGAACAAGATGAACAAATTGAAAAGACAATATAGTAGTTATAAGAAGCTTCTTTCACGATCTGGATTTAGCTAAGATAATGTAAATAAAACAATTGTTGTCAATGATCCAAGTATATGGGAACCTCACATCAAGGTATCATTTAACTTTGGGTTAATATCACGAAAAATCCCAAATTGGTACAACTATGATAAATTTATCCCAAATAATTTTTTAACACAAAAAATCCAAAACTAGTACACATGTGATAAATTTATCCCAAACTAATTTTTAACCACTGAAAACCCCAAATTGATACACTTGTGACAAATTTGTCCTTCGTTAAATTTGATTAATACCACGAAAAATCATAAATTGGTAAACCTGTGAATAATGGAGGGTTAAAACTCAAAATCGGTATATCTGTCAACTACCACATGTCATCTAAATTAGAAATTTGACGGCAAAATTTAAGGGAAACTAATGGAGGATAAATTTATCACATGTGTGCTGGTTAATTTGGGGTAAATTTATCATAAGTGAACCAGTTTGAAATTTTTTGTGGTATTAAACCTTTAAGTTTTGGTCATTTTGAGATCATTGTAGAGGTAAGTTTTAAGAAATTTGATTATGTTGCTAACATATGTCATCATTGTGCAAATTGCAGGATAATAGTGAGTGGGAAAAATTCAAGAATGATGGGTATCTTCAATATCCCGAGTTGTGTATTGTATTTGGTGATACATTTGCTACTGGAGAGCATGCAACAGGAAATGTCGAAGATTTAATGGTGTCGGGGGAAGATGACAATAGTGATGGTGATGCAAACGGTGATCCAAAGGACTTTAGTGAACACCACATTGATGAGGGAGTCTTTACATCTGACAATACTGCTATTTCAGTTCACGATGAGCACAAGTTGGATAGGACTCCAAATACCAAGAAAAGAAGAAAGAGTAACTCATTTGATATTGCCGACACCTATAAAGCCATACAAGAGATGATCAAATCCAGGGCAAGTCAATCTGTGAGTGGCTTTGCCACCTCACAAGTCACATCACCACCTGTAGACCTATTCTTCGTATCTGTGTGATTGATGTCTTAGTTAGCATGCCTGAGTTGGAGCGGGATCTTTACAACAAAATAGTAGAACAAGCATGCATTAGTGTCACATGGAGGGAGGCTTTCATCAAATCCCCAATGGAAAGGAGAAATGGACTTCTCCAATGTCTTAAGTAGATGTTGGGAAATGTAGTGTGGATTGCAAGGGATTTTTATATTTGGTTTCATTTTAGTCTATGAATTATGTTATTGGTTGTTATTTGGTTTTTAAATATATTCATATTGAGACTCTTGTATTTGTGTGGTGGCATGGGTACGATGGATTGCATGGGATTTTTTATATTTGTTTTACTTTCACTCGACTTATGTTATTGGTTGTTATTGGGGCTTTTGTTTTTTTTTTTTCAGATATCTATATTGATGTTATTGTATTTGTGTGATGGCATAAGTACTATGGAAGGAGGACCAAGTCGTGTGTCTAATGGGCAAGTAGCACCGGTTGAACAGTACTTGGATTAGTTTGATCTTGACAAAATGATAGCATGGTTGTGCACTATTACAGTGGACATGTCCATGCTTACAAAAGAACCTATTAGGGACCGTAAATTGTCAGGACCCAAATGGGTAAACGAGGTTGTTTATGGTCATTTTGATAGAATATATGAAGCCTTTAGGTTGAAGAGACATGTTTTTCTGAACCCATGTGATTTAATGAGGGCAAGAGGTTGGTTGAAATATAGTCAATATTTCAGGGTAGATGAACAAGTTGGAATCTTCTTTTCTTTGGTCGGTCACAAAAACTCCATTAGAGATTTATGTGATAGATTGCAACGTTTAGGAGAAACAATCAGCAAGTATATCGCTATAATATTGAAAGCAGTCCTCAAACTATCAAAAGAGGTTATCACACTACCTTCCTCTGATGTAGTCCCAAAGGAGATTTTTATGGATCCTAACCATAAAAACTACTTCAAGGTATGATTTTCTCATCGATCTTACACCATCAAATACATGTAGTTGATAATCTTGTATAACACTAGACTTTCATAAAATCATAGGGCTACGTAGGTGCTATTGATGGTACCCATATTAATGCTTCCATTGCTGTGTCAAAGCAGATTCCATTTAGAGGCAGGAAAGGGAGTATCACCCAAAATATGAAGTGTGTTTGTTCATTTGATATGAAATTTACTTTCGTGTATACTAGGTGGGAAGGAACTACCAACGATTGTCGGGTGCTCTCGGTAGCACTTGAAACTCCTCGACCACCATCTGATATTTGCTTTATCTATAAGGAGTAATTTTCTTTATCTGTATTGTGGTTGCATATCATAGCAAATTGTATTTACCTTATTATAGGCAAATACTACGTGGTAGTTTTTAGTTATGCAACACTTCCAGAATTTTTAACTTCATTGAAAAGTGACGGTATCATCTAAACTATTATATAAGTAGAGGGAGATAGTCATAACATCAAGAGAATTGTTTAGCCATTTGGTATTCTTCACTAAATAAATGTCATTGAGAGATCATTTTGGGCATTAAACAATCACTTTGTCATTTTGAGGCACATGTCTCCATTTACAATTTGAAAGCAAACACTTATTATAATTGCATATTGTGCTCTCTATAATTATATTTGTGATCAAGATAGGATGGACAAAAACATTTCCTTATATAGAGATCCGGATTATTTGTTTGGATCTGTCGCGACCTACCCTTCGAGGGCCGCATTAGATGTACATTGAGAGGTAATTGTTCGAGAGACGTTCCGAATGACATATCCCAAAAGGCAGCTTAAAAAGCGTCATCCTTAAGTTCATCCATTAGGTCCATCAATCATGAACATGGGCTCTCCCTCAGTTCATAGCTCACGTGGCACGGGATCATTTTTTATGTTCTTTGTCATTTAGGAGTCGCCAGTAACTTTTGTCGGGGGTCGGCTAGAATACCCAATCGAAATGAGGGAATTTCATTTTGCTTTTTATGGAATCAAAGACGTCTAGGTACAGGGACTAAGTTATGTTAATGTTTCTGCTAACACCCTTTCCGTACTGCTAACTAATTGGTTGTTATCTAACATGGTCATGCATTTGTTTTTATTATTTTCATGGCAAAGTTTTAATCCACTAAATGTCTATGCACTAAATATCTAACATGGTCATGCATTTGTTTTTTGTGTTTTTCATTTAAGATTCTAAACTAAACCTATCTTAGTCTAGCAAAACAAATTATCAAACAATGCATTTAAAGATGGTGCATAAAGTAAACATCCAATGTATTGAAAGACAACTTATTCTAAGTGCGATAAAGAAAAACCCGCAACTCATCGGGTGATTATTACAAAACAAATTAAAAACTCATGACAAGGTCAAGTAACAAATGAATTGTACAAATTAAAACCAGACTGGACATCAGTCTTTAATCTCCATCTTCAAAATTCTCAAGGACTTATTATGAAGCTCAAAGTGAACATTAAAGTCTAAACCCATCCTAGGCAAGGAATTTAGGTCCCACTCATGACCGAGGTTACAAGGAGCCCTATGTTTTCACTTATTCAAAGTCAGGTCATTAATTCCAATTATTGGATACAAAGTATGTAGTTAATTCACTACCGGGTAGCCTCAAGGCCAATAATAATCCACATTTCCCTTATTCATTATTGGACATGTGACTCAAACTATGCTAGAGACTACAATTGGCTCTTTTTAGGTTTTTAGTGATCTTCTAACTAACCAATTTTTTTTTAAAGCCTAAGGTAATCTTGTTTATTAATTTAAACTAAGCTAGCTATTACAAGCAGTAGAGACTGGATTGGACATCGATCTTTTGCCACTGTCTTCAAGAGTTTTGTCTACCTCCTCTTTGGATCACCTCGCTTGGTCAACATCCATGGTGTAGGTTTTCATTCATTCAAATTCATTCATGCTATCACATGCAATCATTCAAAACAATCAAGCAACAAAGTTTATCGAAATCAATCAATGGAATGGCCTCGGGGTCAGCCTTTGCCTTTCATGCAATTTGATTACCCCCCCTTTCCTAATGACTAGATAGATTGATTGATGGTTAATTATAATTGGCCACCATTTGCATTTACAAATGGTCAATATCACTTAACCCCCAAATTCGATTCTAAGTGTCCTCGATAAGCTACCTGCAGAACATGCATCGTACGTAATCATTCATCTAGCAAACACATGTATAAGCAAAGAATTAAACATTTAATTAGGTCAAGTGACCTTGTTTCTAAATCAATCACACAAGGGGAAGTGAGCCTCTTGCGGATCACTTATTCAATTAAAATTTAGATTTCAAGCAGGTTCTGTTTAGACCCAATTGGCTTATCAAATGAAGTCCGATTGACATGGTTCAAGTGTCATTAGAAAGCTTAGAAGGTGTGATTTAAAATTCATGAAGACCATTTGGATCAATTCTTACTTGAATTACCCAAAAAATGCAAATCAACCCGGATACCCCAGACTTGACCTGGTTTCATACTGTAATGTGAAAAAATGCAGGAAAAGTATCAAATGATGTCAAAAATACACAAAATTTTACAAGGAGTTATAAAAACGTGTGATGAACAACTTTCTTCTTTTAACATTTCGCTAAAAACTCCCTAATTTTTCTCAGTAATTCGGTTTTTACCTGGGACTCAATTTCAAAACAGTTTTCAAGACCAAACTGACCTTATCCGCAATTTTTTTTCAAATTGACCCCTGAAATATTGCCATTAGGTCCTCAAAATTTCCAGTTTACAAATTAAGACCCCAATGAACAACTTTTAATTTTTGAGTTTTGGCAAAAAAACGAATCAAGTTTATCAAAATTACAAAAACACTTTCGGATGTTCAAAGAAGTAAATTCCCAAATCTGAGTGCGGAATCCAATGGGCATATTGATAAGACCTTTGAGCAATCAAATGAGTTTCAATTTGATAAAATTGATACCATTGGAAAACTTAAAATCTCAGTTAAAACTTTCATGGAGAACTCATCTTGAAATTTCAAACACAAAAAATCATAAAAATCGTAGAAAAAGCAAAGGCCAATCAGGAAACAATTTTCACAGAACTGAAATCGTCACTTTGAGCATTGATTGTACTAACCAAATCAACGTGGAATTTTATGAAATTTTATAATGAAAATACAAAATCATTGTCTACAACTTTCATGAAGACACTTTTCTTAGATTATGAGCACAAAAAATGATAAAAATCATGGAACCAGACAAGGTCGGTCAGGAACTCATTATATCAGAATAGAAAGTATTTTTTCCAAATTCCGACTTGAAATCACGAAGTCAATTTGACATAGCAAACCATGTTCAATTTTGACACACTACTTATCAAATCGAAGCTCAAGATGTCATTTTTAATTCTCTAGTGAAAAACTTTTCAAGATTTCGATGTTTTCAAGCTCAAATCATTGAGAGAAGCTTGGTGGTTCAGTGAGCTACGATTTTCCAGATCAAACAAATCAATCTTCTATCAAGCAACCAGCAAACGTCAAGCCATTTCTTCACATCACAAGCCCTTCTATCAGCATTCTAAGGCTATGACAGCAACCTCAATATCAACTATTGGCCTTCACAACTACACATGCATGTTTGGCCATATCATTCATCCTCCACATCCTATTCTAAGTTTAAATGTTGCATCCATTGATCAATAGACTTTGCTAAGCTCAATTGAGCTATTTGGCCACCAATGAACTTCACAGAGGAGCTGGGAATAGCTTGCCAATCATTGAATCGAATCACATAAGTTTGATGTGAGAAAATTACTTTGAAGAAGCTAAAAGAACAAGTAATAACTATTAAGCAAAATCAAGCGAAAATGAAGAATTTGGTGGTTGTTTTGATGAACGCCGGCCACCACAGCCTCAGGCTGAGGATGCTGCTCATGAGGCTTGGAACACTAAGAACACTGTCGGACTGCCTGACAGCACACTGGCGTGGGAGCTGGTACTTGAGCCTGAGAAAGAATTGGCTTGGATCGGGGAGCTTCGGCGATGTTCCAGTGATACGCCAACTACAATGGCTTCGAGGACAACTTGGAGAAGACTGGTGCCGTGGAGGTTGGTCGAGAAGAAAAAGTGCTAAATGACTCTTTTTTAGTGAGAATTGAAGTCTTTCATGAATAGAACCCTAGTCTCAAGTTTTCACCTTTTTGACGCGTCGATTAAAATTTATGTGTTAACAAAGCCTAGATAAGTGGAGGTTGTAGATAATTCATTGCATGAGGAGGCAGTTGAGATAAACATACTTAGGAAAAATATTGCAAATAAAGTAGCAAGAGATCACAATATGCCTAAGATTTCGACTTTTGTAATGTTGCTTTTAAATACTTGGCAACATTTCTGTTAATCATATTAAGGTTATCTAATTCTATATCATAATATATTTTAATTTTATTTCTTAGGCCATGCCACTCTCTCATAATGAGCCAATGATGGTAAATTTTTTTAAATTTAAAAAGCACTATGTCGCAACCCTAAAAAATTTTACTTTTTCTCGGGCTAATGGATTATTAAGATTGAACTTAACTCGGGCCCTCCCAAGCCCTACCAATTCGCAACTTAGGGTTTAAGTCTTTAATGTGCAAATATTTTCATGCTTAAAGTCGCCACTAATCAATTTACGGTAGGCTGATTAGAAACTTAAATAAAACATAGGGAGATATATTTTATTCCTACGAACTAGAGATTCTAAGCCCGGGGACTTGGTTACGCTAGATCTAGTCTAACGCCCTTTCGGTACCTTTTCTTTTCAAAAATATTTTGGCAGGCAGTTTGGATTCATTTTAACTTAATTACTAACATGTGAGATGTTCATGCGGGTGCGCAAACCACCAATTTAACACTCAGGAAAACGTTAAATAAATTGCAAGATTAGGATAACAACGTACCTAAATGCAACGCAAGCATATGCATTGTTAGCGAAAAATCATACGGACAATCCTAATATGATTTCTAGTTAACAAAGCAACTCATTCAATTTCTTTTGATTTTCACTTTATTTAAATGAAATCTAACCTATATGCAATGACGTGCAAAAATATGACATGCGAATTAATGCAACCTAGCATGCAAACTATATGTCATGCGACGACATGACTTAATTCTAATGACAGATGCAATGATATATTTTTTTGGTATTTTCTAATGAAATTCGGAATTAAAAATATGCCTAAATTAACATGCAACCTAACCATTTCTCTTTTTGGTATTTTCTATTGAAATTCGGAATAATAAAAATACCTAAAATAACATGCAACCTATGATGACTTAATCTACCCTAGCATGATTTCTTTTTAGGATTTTTGTGAAAATTCGGAATAATAAAATAACGTGAATAATCCGTTAGGATTGAAATAATACCTAATTTAAACTAGGAAACATGCCACCTTAAGTCCTAATTTAAATTAAATACTTATCTCATCCTTCGGGATATATTCAAAAATCCTAGACATACAAAACTCTAATTTAAATCTAGCTAATATTTTTGAATTTTTCTGTTTTATTTGAAAAAGGAAAGATAATCAAACAAATACGGATAATAACCACATTCAAATCAACCACGCGATCCGCCAAATTTGTTTCAAACTTAGATTAGGCACAAAATTCGAACTATCGGTCATATCTATAGGGTTATAGATATTAATGGATAGTCGGTCTTTCAAATTTGGAAAGCTAATGAAATTCATTATCGTATCCAAATAGTTATGGATAGGATAATAATTTCCCGTATAGCCGCGTATCGTACCTTAGGGATAAGGTCGGATAGAGGTCCAAATATGTTGCTAGATTAGGAAATATTCCTAATTTGAATATTTGAAAATATTGCGGATATATAGAACATTATCCTAAGATATCTAAACATTCACATGATAATCACAAAATATTCAAAACGTGCTAATTAGGAAATTAAATGTTCTGAAAATTCACCGGATAATATTCACTTACCTAATTTGTGGATAATCTCCAAATTTGAACTCGGGATTGAGTTGCGGATCGGGTCAGTTTTTGCGGATCACGGCGACGGGACAGCGAGGGCGACGTCGGCGCCGGCGAGGTCAACGGCGGCTGTGGCAGGGGCTTCGGTGGCTGCTTCGACACGGCGGGCTGTTCTGGCAGAGCTCCGGCGTGGCTGCAGCGAGGCAGCAAAGCAACACCAGCAAGGCTGCTCCGGTGGGCTCGGCGGCAGGCTACTCGATGGCTTCACCGGTGGTTGTGACGGGCGATCAGGGACAGCGATAGCGAGGAGGGACAGCTCTGGTAGGGTGCTATTCTGGCGGGAGCAGCAGCTTCGAGCAACAGCGGGGGAGCTCCGGCAGACGGTGGCTAAGGCGCGGCTGCGACGAGCAGCCCGGATGTTGTTCGAACGGCGTGCACAGTGAGCTGTAGCTGCGACAGTAACTGATTAGGAGTTCCGGCGAGGACAGCGAGGAGCGGCACAACTCCGGAGCGAGCACGGAAAGCGGCGGCAGAGAGGCTCCAGTAGCGGCATCGTCGTTCAGGCGGCGGTGGAGGCGCGATGTAGTGAAGCTCCGAACACGGCGGGAAGCGGTGGAGCTTGGCGTTCAGTGGCTAACGTGCAGAAGCGTGGCGGGAGCGGCGGCGGCAATCCGTGCGGCGAGGCACGGCGGGCGTGGATGCGGCGCCGGTGGCTGGCGTGGGGACGGTGTGCCGGCGTCCCTCTCTCCCCCCTTTCTCACGTGTTTCTCTCGTGCCTCTCTCAAATTTTCTGATCCGTAAATTATGTGTTTTTTCCCAATTTCTGACCAAAAATATGTTTATATAGATTAATCTAGGTCAAATTAAATGGGCTTGGTAATCCTAATGGGCTTAGGTTTGGGCTTAGGCTTTAATTAACATTAAAATGGGCTGAATTAAGCTCAAAATATAATGGGCTGAATTAAACCCAAATTAAAACGACCGAACCCGTTCGTCTTGAAATTCCCAGCCCTTGCATTCCGAACGTGCCGAGTCTTGTTTGATAAAATTTAAACCCGTTTACCATCGCCAATCCGATGCAAAAATGCAATTAAATCTAAATGAACCTAAACTATATGTTATGAAATTTAAATATTTTTGTTTAGGGGTTAAAAATTAACCTAAGTAGAGTTGTCTGAAGCTAGGATTTTCTTAATGTTTTTGTTAGCGGCTTCGACTGCTCCATTCATCTGTGGACGATAGGGAGACGAATTCAGATGTCGGATCTTGAACTCGTCGAACAACTGGTCCATGAACTTGTTGTTCAAATTCGTCCCATTATCGGTGATAATAGCTTCGGGGACACCATAATGAGCGATTATGTCTCGCCTGATGAACCTTACAACATTATTCGCAGTAACATTGGCATAAGACGCGGCTTCGATCTACTTGGAGAAATAATCAATTGCGACTAAGATGAATCGGTATCCATTCGATGCCTTGGGGTTGATTGGGCCAATCATATCGATGCCCCATATTGAAAAAGGCCATGGCTCGGACATTTGATGTAACTCCGTGGGGGGAACATTTATCTTATCCCCGTGAACTTGACAGCGATGGTATCTTCGAACATGCTGAATGCAGTCACTTTCAAGATTGAGCCAGTAATAGCCCAATCTCATGATCTTCTTAGCTAACATATGGCCATTCATGTGTGGACCATATATCCCTTCGTGTACTTCTTGCATGATCTTAGTAGCTTCAACTGCGTCCACACACCTCAGCAGAATTGAATCATAGGATCTCTTGTATAGCTTTTCACCACTGACAAAGAATTTTGAAGCCATTTTCATTATGTATTTTCTGTCAACTGGAGTGCTTCCTTCAGGAAATTCTTGTCTCTTAATGTAGTTTATGATATCGTAATACCATGACTTTTTATCAGGTTCTCCGATCACAATCATACAGTAAGCTGGTTTCGTTAAGACTTCGATCTTCAAGGGTTCTACCTCTACTCCACCGGTCACTTGCAACATGGATGATAATGTAGCTAGCGTATCAGCAAACTGATTATGGGACTTCGACAGGTACTCGAAAGAGATGTCTTCAAATTCTTTTATGATTTCTTCGAGGTATTCGTGATACGGTACTAATTTGGTGTCTCTCGTCTTCCATTTTCCCTCCTACCGTTTGGAGAATAATTAGAGCGGAATCACCGAATACTTTCAACTTGGTTTTCTCCATTTCCACTGCGGCTTGGAGTCCGAGGATGCAAGCTTCATACTCGGCTATGTTGTTAGTACACGGGAACACTAACTTTGCTGCTACTGGATAATGTTGCCCATCTGGAGATATTAAAATTGCCCCAGTGCCAGAACCAGTCAAGTTCACGGCTCCATCGAAAAACATGGTTCATGTATCTTCCTTTATTACCAGAATGCGATCTTCTGGGAAATATCTATCATCATTCGAGATTCCAGGATTCTCGACCAATACATCAGCAATTACCCGGCCTTTGACTGACTTCTGTGGCATCATTTGGGCATCAAACTCTGAGATCAAAATCTGCCATTTGGTTAACTTCCCTACCAAGGCCGGTTGATCAAGTAAATACTTGATGGGATCATTCTCAGTCACGAGTAAAGTCTGGTGATGCAATGTATATTGTCTCAGCCTGTAGAGCACCCATACTAGTGCAGCATAAGTCTTCTCGGTTTCAGGGTAATTCAACTCCGAGACAGTGAACTTCTTACTCAAGTAGTAAATGACTCGCTCCTTTCCATCTTCGGGACTTTTCTAGGCTAACATCGCTCTCAGGGACTCGCTATGAATCGTGAGATAGAGGATCAGAGGCTGACCTGGCACTGGAGGGACTAGCACTGGTGGTTTCATCAAGTACTGCTTCAATTCATTAAACGCTTCCTAGCAATTATCATCCCATTCCACTTGAGCATTCTTCTTCAGAAGTTTGAAGAACGGCTTAGCAGTTTCGGAGAGTTGGGAAATGAAACGGGCTATGTAGTTCAATTTGCCCAGGAGGCTCCGTACTTCTTTCATGGTCGATGAGGGTTGCAGCTCACATATGGCCTTCACTTTGGAGGGATCGACTTCTATGCCTTTACTGCTTACTACGAACCCGAGTAGTTTGCCTAAAGTTGCTCCGAATATGCACTTTGCTGGATTGAGATGGAGCTTAAACTTACGGAGTCGGTCGAATAACTTCTTTAGGGTATCAACATGACTCTCTCCGAGTCGAGACTTGGCAATCATGTCATCGACATAGATCTCAATCTCCTTATGCATCATGTCATGGAAAAGAGTCACCATTGCCCGTTGATATGTTGCCCCGGCATTTTTAAGACCAAAAGGCATGACCTTATAGTGGAACGTTCCCCAAGGAGTGATGAACGCTGTTTTCTCCTTATCACTGTCTTTCATTCTTATCTGATTATAGCCCGAGAAACCATCCATGAAGGAAAACAGCTCGAACCCAGCAGTACTGTCTATCAAAACATCTATATGCGGTAATGGGAAGTCATCTTTAGGGCTAGCCTTGTTCAAGTCGCGATAGTCGATGCAAACTCGAACTCGGCCATCTTTCTTCATAACCGGCACGATATTTGCCACCCAAATAGGATATTGGGTGACTTCGATGAATCCCACTTTCAAGAGCTTCATGACTTCTTCTTCTATTTTCTTCGAAAGCTCAGATTTGGTTCTTCACAGCCTCTGTTTCTTGGGCGGGATGCCAAGATTAGTAGGCAAGCCGTGCTCCACAATAGACAAGTCTAAACCCGGCATATCGATGTATGACCAGGTAAAGATATCCTGGTAATCCTTCAGCAATTGGACCAGGCGTTTGGCTTTATCTTTGGGAAGGGTTGCCCCTATCTTCACCTCCTTGGCTTCTCTGGAATCACCCAGATTGACGATGATTGTTTGATCTACCACCAGGACTTTAGGCTTTTCATGTTGTTCTAGATCGCGCTGAATATCTGAGGAATCATCGAGTTTGCCGGCATCATTGGGATCAAGCTTGGCGGCGTAGAATTCATCATATTGGACCGTTCCCATACCCTTATGTGTCGTAAGATTGCTCCAGAAACATAAAGTAATAGATTCAGAAGGACAAATAGAGCTAAACAGTAAATTTTTTTTGTGTTTTTGTTTTTCCTGAAATTCATTTCGAAAAGGTTTTAACACGAGGAAGCATGAAGAAGCCCAGGCCTCAGAATTCTCCTTTGACTATATTTTCTTTTATCGGTTGGGTATCATCACCGGGCTGGTTTGATGTACCTCAACATGCCCTCAAAACTGAAAATAACTTGTAATTTCCTTGATCATTTCGAAATGAATTACATTTATTGAATGGAAATTGCAGCAATCAAAACCTAGAAACGAAAATATAAAACAGCATCCGAAACGGGGCAAATCCTAGAAAGCAATAAAAATTCCCACACAGGAGAGTGTGCAGAAAAGTAAAAGTTTTACTCTTGTGGGCTTGTGCCCATTCCCTCTAACGGTCCTTCTTCGATAGCTCCGATGAAGACGTCATCGAACAGGGCAGTGATTCCCTCTATTGCATCGTCGGGGTCTTCTGTCTTTAGAGGCGTTGGATCATCCATACCTCCCCATCCGTCAGGGATAATGTCACGGGGATCAACATAGAAGCTCAGGGGCGCCGAGTACTTTACGTAATAGTCGAACTTGCCGCTCGGTTGCCCCAGAGTGTCAATCACCTCCTTCTCCTCGTGCATCATTCTTGCAAGACCTGGGAATGTGGTGCGGATGTGTGGGAGCAGCTTACCACGTCCAAGCTTTCATGGTTCGACCCTTCATTGGGCTGCTGTCTATTCTGCTCAACTTCTCAACCTCGACCCTGGCCATATCCACGTCTCTCATTGTTCGGCGTAGTTGACCCTTGATATCCTAATCCAGAAGTGTGGGGTCTTTGAGAGACTTCGACCGGTCGGTGGATATTTTGACCATCCCTGCCAAGGCCTTCGCCCAGAATAAAGCCATGGGAAACCATTACTCTTCCGATCATGACAGCAGTATTTGACACCTCAGGAACAGGTGGTGATGATCCTCTAGCCGCATGTATGGTCGACACGAGCTCAAGCGATTGATAGCTCGATTCAATTTTGTAGTCTGGCTTAATATATGGGATAGCCGTTGCATGGTAGATCGGGTGCTCTTCTTCGCCATGTACCGTGACTAACTTTCTCTCCACAACAAACTTCACTTTTGGATGTAGATTGGACGGGACAGCTCCAGCAGTATGAATCCATGGACGACCCAGCAGGAAGTTGAATGCAATAGGGATGTCTATAACTTGGAACAGGATGTTGAACGTTGTCGGTCCTATCTGTATGTTGAGGGAGATTTCTCCCATCACTTCTTTCTTCGTTCCGTCAAAGGCTCGTACGGAGGTCTTCGCAGAATTTATTTTCGAAGGATCAATCTTGAGGCAGTGCAAAGTCGCCAGAGGACAGATGTTCAAGGCCAAACCATTGTCGATTAACACCCGGGTTACGTGCGAGGCCTTGTATTTGACAGAGATGTACAACGCTTTGGTATGTCCTCTGCCTTCTAGAGGGAACTCCTCATCCGAAAAGGCTATGAGGTCTTTGACAAGTATGGAACCCACGAATTCCTCCAGTCTCTCATGATCAATCGTCTCAGGCATATGAACTTCGCTTAACACTTTCATTAGGGCTTTCTGGTGTTTGACAGACGTCTGGAGAAGTTCAAAAAGAGAGATTTGCGCAGGCATCTTGCGCAGCTGCTCCACTATGTTGTACTCACTGGCTTTGATCACATCCAGGAACTCTTTGGCTTCTTCATCGATGACAGGTTTTGCAGGTTGAGCATTAGCTTGGCCATAGGCACGTCCGGATTTGGTGACTAAGTCGACATCGAGACTGTAAGACCAAAGGACTGCTTTATCGTCGGAGTACTCATAAGGTTGAGGTGTCTCAATCACAATTCCTTCGTCAGATGCAGGCGTGCTTATTGCAATCTCTTCATCATCGGACGCATCTTCAAGCGGAGGCATGTCTTCAGGCAAAGGATCGAGCTTGTTCTTCCCGGCGCTTAACGTAACAAACTTCTCGTCCCAATTAATGACGACCTCGGAGATAGTAGAAATGATGCCGATGTGGTTAGCATAAACAATCATCCCAGCTTCCACCATCTTCGAGATTCTTTCTTTCATGATAGCCAAGGAAATGGCCTTATTACTTGGGTAACAACCAGCCTTCACTAGTTCAGCGTAGACCTCGGTGGTATATACTTTGACGTTTTTTATTCGACCAGCATTAAAACTGAATATGGCATTTATATTACCCGCGCGATCAGAGAGCAGGTTACTCTGAACATTTGGCTTGGCGGGTTGAAATGAGAACGCCTTCGTGTCAATGAGGTTTTGGATTCGATGCTTGAGGATAGAGCAATTGTCGGTTGAGTGTCCAACCTCGCCGATGTGATAATCGCATTTCTTTGATGGGTCGAAGCTATAGAACTGCTCATGATTGGGCCGTTTTGGCTCGGTAGTAAGCAAGCCTTTCTTATGGAGCACTGCCGATACTTGAGACAACGAATCGGGGAGGGGGGTGAATTGCCTTTTGTTGTTCCTCCTCTGAAAAGGTTGACAACCTATGTTTTGTTGCTGAGCTTCTGCTACTTGAATTGCCAGGGCTGGGTTAGTATTCCGCCGGCTTGGTTGGTTATACGTCACATTTACTTCAGCTGCCGGTTCTTTCTTCTTCCTTGCACTAAATCTTTTGGTCGACGAGGACGGCTCCACAAACCACCCATCCTTCAACCCTATCTCGATCTGTTCGCCTATGGGGATGAGTTGGTTGAAGTTATCAGCCGGAATGGCCACCATTCGATTGCGGTACTCGAACGGGAGAGTTTTCACGAACATCCTCTTCAGCTCACTGTCAATGGGTTCTGGAACAACCTGAGCGGCTAAATTCCTCCATCTGATGGCATAGTCTTTGAAAGACTCGGTCTTCTTCATTTGAGCACGCTCGAGATCATCACGTGTAGGAGTGATGTCTGTTATGAACCGGTATTGCTTCAGGAATGCCTCACTTGCCTCCTTCCAGGTTTTGAGGCTATTTATCTTCTTCATGAGGTACCAGTGCAGAGCAAGGCTGGTTAAGCTTGCTTGAAATGCATGGATCATCAGAAGCTCGTTGTCAACGTACGAAGTCATTTACACGTGGTACAACTGCAGGTGGGTTTTTGGGCACGTAGTACCATTGTACTTGTCAAAGTCCGGCATCTTGAACTTCTTTAAGATCTTAATCTGTAAGTACAAGGACAGATCGATCGAAGGTGAATCCTGTGAACCCTCTAGCTGTTTCACCCTCTCTTCCAGCTTATTGACTCGTTCATCGGGTTTATGTTTATTGACAATGATATGGACGGGGTCATCTTCCAAGTCAGGCATATCATCATCTTCCTCGACATCAACATTATTTCCACTTGTATGCTTTGGGACTGATGCTTCAGGGGGTGCTGGAACAGGGATCGACCGAAGAGCCTTGATCTCAGCGGTCATTTGTTGCATTATGACGGCAAATTGCTTGATCTGGTCTTCCATACCGACAACACGCTCCTGCAACTCAGTTTGATCGGCCATTCTAGCTCTTGACCGTGTGCGAATAGATGATCGTGATCGGTTTGTAGTTACCTAATTTCAGAATGAAACAGGGCATACATAAGTGGGAAGGAAAAATCATACGCCGATCCATGACATTGGTCTAACTGCTTTGAATTGAAAAGACATCTTTATTGAAATGACGAAAATTTTTACATCGACTAATGACTCGAAAATACTTTAAACTGAATGTAAAAAACAAATGACTCAATCCCTAAACAAACTGAAAGACTAAAACTAGAATGAGAAAACAACTTCAAGCTCTTTTTTTTTTATTCAGCTTGATCTATAGACATATGAGAGGCGACATCCTTCTTCAACTGCTCATAAGCCTGAGCTATCTTGGCTGCCTTTTCTTGAGCTTCTTCGACCTTCCTTTTGAGGCGGTTGTTCTCTGAACGATTGGCGGTCTTGAGAGGCACCTTGAGTATCGTCGGGAGTAACTGCTGCGGGATCTTGTGTCGTTGGATGTACTTGGTCGTCGCGAAGTAAGACTTCTGTTCCCCCTTTAGTTCTCTTTCGAGTCGGGCTATCTTTAAAACGTGGTACTTCTTCCACATCTTATGGAGTTGAGCTATGGTTGCTTTGTGGTCGTCACTCTAATCGGAAAAATCAACAAGGAAGAGCTCGGGCTGTAACGCCGAAGGGAGCCCCTGAAGAATCTGATACTGACGAGACACTCTGGCAGGGTAGTACTCGATTGCGCCAGTGAAGCCCAAAAGTGGCACCGGTCCAACACCATTACACGTAAGCCGAGCTTCCTCGACATTGAACCAACTAGCATGCCATTAGAAACCCTGGGGTCTAGCGTTTTTCATAAAAATGATCCACTCGGAGTAATGGTAATCCGGTGCGTTCTCCTATTTTTCTTTATAGCTTAAAATGAGGTGACTGGAATCATTGAGTTCAGATATTTTGAGCAAATCGCCACATCCTTTAATGTGAGACAAAAACTAGATTTGCAATATTTCAAGGGGTGCATGAAATGTTTTGTCAACATTTTGTTTGAATTTAGTGAGAGAAATGAAAGTTTCAACTAAAATGGTGTTGACAAAATTTTTTTCAAGATAGACTTGTTGGACTAACCATGCCATTGACGGGTTATATGCATTCTTATAGTGAGGAAGAATTATGAACCCGACGAATGCTAGTAAAAAGATTCTGCCCTTTTGAAAAGTTGTGGTTTTTTTCGAAACATTGACTCAGGAATGAAAAAAGGGCATGGCCCACGATTTGCTTTCAAAACTTTTGCCAATTCATCTTTTTCGACATTAAAAAATTCCAACAACATTAATGTCGAATCAATTCTCAAAGGTGGTGTGATTAACTCAGATCCTAAAGGTTTTCCAATGAGGACACTATATTCTTCCAAAGTCGGGGTGAGCTCATGCTTACCGAATATAAAGGTCGATGTCTCGGGACACCAGAAGTAGGCTAATGCGCGAACGAGGCCGGTACGGACTTTGACCTCCAGTAGGGGGAGTAGCCTTACGATGTGACCCTCAACTAACTTGTGGTTGGTTAGACTGAGTAGGTTCCACCAGGCACGGAGCTCGTCCTTAGGAGTATCAAGAATCCGGATGTCTGCCCCTCCCATAGTGTATAGACCAAGACTCACGACCGATCTAGTGTCATGGACCAACCAAAGAAAAGAACGGAACATAAATAAATTGCGAGACAAGGGTCGAAGAAAACTTACTTCACCTGGTGGAAAAATGGCAATCACATAGACATGCGCATGAAATGTGAGGTTTGATTTCTACCTAGACTCTGGCTTGCAAAATGGAGACGCGAGGATTACCGAGCTAAACCAGTCATGGTGGTGGTTAGGCTAGGATTCCTCTGACTCCGGCTTAGTCAAAGAGCCGACCCGAGTTGAGTGGGATACAACCATGGTGGGTACTCAATGACACCTTGAAAAAATTTCGGGACCGAGGAGGGCGACCCGTACCACATGATTTTGGTCGGGGTATCCACTACCTCAGTACCATCCTAAACCTATGCCACCCAGGTCCGGTAGCGGGTAGTGTGTGCGGTGTAGTGTAAATGTAAGGCATGCACAACAGGTTATATCAAATAGCGCTTCGTGCATAAATTAAACCATACATCCGAACACCTCCCTGCAAAACAAGGGTTAACAATCACGCCTCCCCTTATACCTCCCATACTGCAAGAACATTTAACACCTTAAAATGTTAGGAACGTACCTGGGATCCTCGCTGCCAAACAAAAATATTTTTTCGAAAAGAAAAATTGGCCTAAGTCCACTAAGAGTTTTAAATCAAGTCTCCAGCGGAGTCGCCAAACTATCGCGACCCTAAAAAATTTTACTTTTTCTCGGGCTAATGGATTATTAAGATTGAACTTAACTCGGGCCTTCCCAAGCCCTACCAATTCGCAACTTAGGGTTTAAGTCTTTAATGTGCAAATATTTTCATGCTTGGAGTCGCCACTAATCAATTTACGGTAGGCTGATTAGAAACTTAAATAAAACATAGGGAGATATATTTTATTCCTACGAACCAAAGATTCTAAGCCCGGGGACTTGGTTACGCTAGATCTAGTCTAACGCCCTTTCGGTACCGTTGACACCTAAATTTTACCGAGCATTTAGTTTAATTTGCATAGAAAATAGGGATTAAATTTTTAACCCCTAAACAAAAATATTTAATTTTTACATAACATATAGCCTAGGCTCATTTTAGTTTTTTTTTTTTGCATTATTGCATCGGACCGGCGATGGTGAGCAAGTTTAAATTTCGTCGAATGAAATTCAATTCGCTTGGGAATGCTAGGGCCGAGAATTTCACGTTACACGGGCTTGGTTGTTTTAATTTGGGCTTAATTTAATAATGTGAGTTTAATTAATTTAGCCCAAGTTAATTCAGCCCATTTAATTTGACTAGACCTAAGCCCAAGCCTAAGCCCATTAGGACATTAAGCCCATCTAATCTGACCTAGATTAACATTATATAAACAACATTAGGTTAGATTTTTGGGGGGGAGATGAATTTTCAGATCTGAAATTTCTTGGGAGAGAACACGTGAGAGAGAGAGAGAGAGAGAGAGAGAGAGAGAGAGAGAGAGTTGCTCGGCGTCCGGAGAACACCGCTCGTGCGCGCGACCGCCGCCGTCGCTCCCCACGACGCCGCACTTCGCCACGCCCCTCGCTGTCCTGAAGGCACCAACACCTTCACGCATGACATGGACTGAAGCGGCTGCCCGATGCCCACGACGTTGACTCCCCTGCTACGTTCTTCCCACGATCGACGAGCCCACCATCAACGCTTCTCTCTGCATGCCCCGTCGATCGAAGAGCCCCTGCATGCATCGAAGTGAGAAGCCCACTGAAGACACGCTCACGTTGACTAGTCCCCCCTGCCCCATTGATCCGTAACAGCCTTAAAACGCCAAAGGAAGAGGGACGTTAATCATCCCAGCGAAGCCACGACGTCCAGACGATTTTCTCGGTCAACAGAAGATCTCCCCTTGCATAGTCAACAGAAGAGAAGTCAAGGAAGAGTCCATTGCTGCCCACGATCAACACCCCCATGCAAAAGACTTCTTTGATTCGCTGACCCATGCAGTGGAGGCCAAGAGGAGAAGACGTCCGCGAAGATTTCTTCGCTCAACGCTGCAGCAAGTCCGGTTGAAGAGCGTCCAGCCATCCCAGACCACGTTCAGTAGCCTCCGATCGTGTCCAGATCACTTGAGAGCTCTCGACAGCCGCGGCATCCACGGCAACGTCCTCAGGCCAGCAGTATTCCGAGAAGTCTACACCACCGCGGCGAGCTCGTCGAGCACACCGTGAGCCTAACCGTGAAGTCCCGGAGCCACCTGTCCCCACCGGAGTCGTCCCCGCCGTACCGGACAGCCGCGCCGTGAGCCTCCGCCAAGCGCCGACGTGAGTCGCCGTGCCCCGTGTCTCGCCGTCGCGATCCGACCCCGACCGACTCGAATTTGGAAAATTTCCAAATTAGGTAAGTGGATATGTTTTGGATATTTTTTAGAATATTTAATTTCCTGTTTTGAATTGTTTGGAATATTGCATGAATATTTAGTGGATAATTAGATACATTAAGATGATGTGCTAAATATCCGCAATATTTTGAGAATATTCAAAATTAGGAAATTTTCCTAATTCGGCAACGTATTTAGACGACTATCCGACTTTAACCCTAAAGTCCGATACGCGGCGATACGGAAAATTATTATTCTATTCATAACCACTTGAATATGATAATGATTTTGATTAGCTTTCCAAATTTGAATGATCGAATATCCGTTAATATCTATAACCCTTTAGATATGACCGATAATTTGATTTTTGTGCCTAATCGGAGTTTGAAACGAATTTGGCGGATCGCGTGGTGGATTTGAGTTTGATTGTTATCCATGTTTATTTAATTGTTTTCATTTTCAAATAAAAAGAAAACCCAAAAAAAATCTGTTTTTGTTATTAAATTAGAGTTTTGCATGTCTAGGATTTTTGAATATATCCCAAAGGATGAGATAAGTATTTAATTTAAATTAGGACTTAACGTGGCATGTTTCCTAATTTAAATTAGGTATTATTTTAATCCTAACGGATTATTCACGTTATTTTATTATTCCGAATTTTCATTAAAAAAACCCAAAAAATGGTGAATTGTTTCATGTTTTATTAGGATAGATTGCATTTTAATTTAAGTAATTTATTATTCCGAATTTTAATCAAAAATCCCAAAAAGAAATCATTCTAGGGTAGATTAAGTCATCATAGTTTGCATGTTAATTTAGGTTTTTTTGAATTCCGAATTTTAAACAGAAAATATCAAAAATAGAAATCATTAGGTTGCATGTTGTTTTAGGCATTTTCATTAATTCCGAATTTCACTTAATTCCGAATTTCCTTAAAGAAAAATACCAAAAATAATTCATTCGTCCGTCATTAAAATTAGGTCACATTGTCGCATGACATATAGTATGCATGTTAGGTTGCATTATTTCGCATGTCATATTTGCACGTCATTGCATATAGTTTAAGTTTCATTTAATAAAGTGAAAATAAAAAAAAATTGAGTGAATGCTTTGTTAATTAAAAATCATATTAGGGCTGTCTGTATGATTTTTTTGCTAACAACGCAAATGCTTGCTGGATTCGAGGTAAGTAATTCTTCTCAACTTGCAATTTATTTAACGTTTTCTTGGGTGTTAAATTGGTGGTTTGCGCACTCGCATGAACACCTCACATGTTAGTAATTAAGCTAAAATGGATCCAAACTGCCTGCCAAAATATTTTTGAAATGAAAAGGTACCGAAAAGGCGTTAGACTAGATCTAGCGTAATCAAGTCCCCGGGCCTAGAATCTCTGGTTCGTAGAAATAAAACATATCTCCCTATGTTTTATTTAGGTTTCTAATCAGCCTACCATAAAATGATTAGTGGCGACTCCAAGCATGAAAACATTTGCATGTTAAGAACTTAAACCCTAAGTTGCGAATTGGTAGGGCTTGGGAGGGCCCGAGTTAAGTTCAATCTTAATAATCCATTAGCCCGAGAGAAATTGAGACAAAATTTTTTAGGGTCGTGACAGCTTGGCGACTCCGCTGGGGACTTGAGTTAAAACTTTTAGTGGACTTAGGCCAATTTTTTATTTCAAAAATTGTTTTTGTTTGGCAGCGAGGATCCCAGGTACGTCCCTAACATTTTAGGTGTTAAATGTTCTTGCAGTATGGGAGGTATAAGGGGAGGCGTGATTGTTAACCCTTGTTTTGCAGGGAGGTGGTTGAATGTATGGTTTAATTTATGCACGAAGCGCTGTTTGATATAGCCTGTTGTGCATGCCTTACATTTTCACTACACCGCACACACTACCCGCTGCCGGACCTGGGTGGCATAGGTTTAGGATGGTACCGAGATAATGGATACCCCGACCAAAACCATGTGGTACGGGTCGCCCTCCTCGGTCCCGAAATTTCTTTCAAGGTGTCATTGAGTACCCATCACGGTTGTATTCCACTCAACCCGGGTCGGCTCTTTGACTAAGCCGGAGTCAGGGGAATCCTAGCCTAACTACCACCATGTCTGGTTTAGCTCGGTAATCCTCGCGTCTCTATTTTGCAAGCCAGAGTCTAGGTAGAAATCGAACCTCACTTCTCATGCGCATGTCTATGTGATTGCCATTTTTCCTACCCGGTGAAGTAAGTTTTTTTGCAATTCTATCTCGTAATTTATTCATGTTTCATACATTTAGTCGGTCCATGATAAGTCTAAATCGATCGTAATTTTTGAAAGTAATGATCATTGAATTTCTTTTCAAAGGGAAAGAAAAAGAAAAAATAAAGCTTTGAAAAAAGTTACTTTCAATTCTTATCATTATTTTCCTAAGTCTATCATAAGTTATTATTTCCTAAGAAATGTGCCATCATTTTCATAAATACATGGAGTAATGAAAAATGTCATGGAAAATGGGAATAAAAAAGGACGATTAGACTGAGTCATGGACCGATCGTTTTGAGGACTCATACTTACCGTGCTCTATTTCTGCAAATTAGGTAACTACGGACCGATCACGTTCCCCTATTCGCACGCGGTCAAGAGCTAGAATGGCCAATCAAACTGAGTTACAGGAGCGCGTTGACGGTATGCAAGACCAGATCAAGCAACTTGCCATCGCAATGCAACAAATGACCGCTGAAATCAAGGCTCTTCGGTCGATCCCTGTTCCAGCAACCCTTGAAACATCAGTCCCGAAGCATACAGGTGCAAAGAATGTTGACATCGAGGAAGATGATGATATGCCTGAGTTAGAAGACGATCCCGTCCAGATTATCGTCAACAAACCTAAGCCTGATGAACGAGTCAACAAGCTCGAGGAGAGAGTTAAACAGCTGGAGGGTTCCCAGGATTCACCCTCGATCGATCTGTCCCTGTACTCACAGATCAAGATCCCGAAGAAGTTCAAGATGCCGGACTTCGACAAATACAATGGCACCACATGTCCAAAAGCTCACCTGCAGTTATACCACGTACAAATGACCTCCTACGTTGACAACGAGCTTCTGATGATCCATGCATTCCAAGCAAGCTTGACCGGCCCTGCTCTGCACTGGTACCTCATGAAAAAGATCAATAGCCTCAAAACCTGGAAGGAAGCTAGTGAGGCGTTCCTGAAGCAATACCGGTTCATAACAGACATCATTCCTACCCGTGATGATCTCGAGCGTGCTCAAATGAAGAAGACCGAGTCTTTCAAAGACTATGCCATCAGATGGAGGAATATAGCCGCTCAGGTCGTCCCGGAGCCTATAGACAGTGAGCTGAAAAGGATGTTCGTGAAAACTCTCCTGTTCGAGTACCGTAATCGAATGGTCGCCATTCCGGCTGATAACTTCAATCAGCTCATCCCCATAGGCAAGCAGATCGAGATAGGGCTGAAAGATGGGTGGTTTGCGGAGCCCTCCTCGTCAACCAAGAGATTCAATGCAAGAAAGGAGGAGGAGCCGACACCTGAAGTGAACGTGACCTATACCCAACCGGGCCGGCGGAATGTTAATCCTGCCCCGGCAATTCAAGTAGCAGAAGCTCAGCACCAAAACACGGGTCGTCAACCTTTTCAGAGAAGGAACAACAGAAGGCAATTCACCCCTCTCCCCGGTTCGTTGTCTCAAGTATTAGCAGTACTTCAGAAGAAAGGCTTGCTTACTACTGAGCCAAAGCGGCCAAATCCTGAGAAGTTCTATAACTACGACCCGTCGAAAAAATGCGATTATCACATGGGCGAGCTGGGGCATTCAACCGATGATTGCTACACCCTCAAGCACCAAATCCAGAATCTTCTCGACACGAAGGCGTTCTCATTCCAACCCGCTAAGCCGAATGTTCAGAGTAACCCGCTCCCTGATCACGCGAGCAATGTGAATGCTGTATTCTGTTTCGATGCTGGTCCAATCAAGAACGTCAAGGTGTACACTGCTGAGGTCTACGGCGAGTTGGTGAAAGTCGGGTGTTACCCGAGTAATGAGGCCATTTCCCTGGCCATCATGAGACAAAGAATCTTAGCAATGGTAGAAGCTGGGATGATTGTTTATGCTGACCACACTGGCATCGTTTCTACTATCTCTGAGGTCGTCATTAATCGGGACGAAGAAGTTGCTATGTTGAACACCGGGAAGGACAAGCTCGATCCTTCGTCTGAAGATATGCCTACGCTCGAAGACGCGGCCGATGATGAAGAGATCGTAGAGAGCACACTTAAAGCGGACGAAGAGAAAGAGGTGATCGACACGCTGGGGCAACCGAGTGGCAAGTTTGATTACTATGTGAAGTACTCGGCGCCCCCAAGCTTTTATTCGGATCCCCGCGACATCGTCCCTGACGGATGGGGAGGTATGGACGATCCAACGCCTCTAAAGACAGAAGACCCCGACGATGCGATAGAGGGAATCACTACCCTGTTCGACGACGTCTTCATTGTATCTATCGAAGAAGGACTGTTAGAGGGAATGGGCATAGGCCCACAAGAGTAAAACTTTTCCTTTTCCGCACACTCCCCTGCGTGGGAATTTTTATTGCTTTCTAGGATTTGCCCCGTTTCGGGTGCTGTTTTCATTTCCATTTTTAGGTTTTGATTGTTGCAATTTCCATTCAATAAATGTAATTCATTTTGAGATAATCAATGAAATTACAAGTTGTTTTCAGTTTTTGAGGGCATGTTGAGGTACATCAAACCAGCTCGGTGATGATATCCAACCGATAAAAGAAAATATAGTCCAAGGAGAAACTCTGAGGCCTGGGCTTCTTCATGTTTCCTCGTATTAAAACTTTTTCGAAATGAATTTCAGAAAAAGAAAAACACAAAAAAAAAATTTAATCACAAAAAAAATGTAATGTTTACCCCTGTTTGTCTTTCTGAATCCATTGCTTTATGTTTCAGGGACAATATTGCGACACATGAGGGTATAGGAACGGTCCGATCAGATGAGTTATACGCGACCGAGTTTGATCCCGATGATGCCGACGAACTCGAAGATTCCTCAGAAATGCTGCATGACCTAGAACGGCATGAAAAGCCCAAAGTCCTCACATCAGACCAAATTATCATGGTTAACCTGAGTGATTCTGGAGAAACCAAAGAGGTGAAGATAGGGGCAACCCCTCCCGGGGGTGCCCTGATTCTCGCAGAAATGAATAGTCGTGAGTTCTCCACCCCTGTTAATTCTGATGCTGTGAAGATGTATTTTCCTTGATAAAATCTCACATTTTGCAGCAAAAGTTTTTCAGTATCTGGTTTTATACTTTGAATTGCAAACATTTCACTGATCAATAAATGGTTTCAGTCAATTTCAAGTTAAGATGTTTGCATTGTCTTTAAATTCTGCATAGTTATTTTGTCAATCTGCATCATTGAACTGCGAGGGGAGAGTCTATTTAGACAATCAGATAACTCATGCAAAATGAATTGAATGTGTCGAATGAGGTACATCGGGATGATAAAAGGCAAGCCCTATCCTACACACTGTCCCATGCATCCCCAGTGAGTTGAGTAGAAAAAGTGAAAAAATCCCCAGTGAGTTGAGTGGAAAAATTCCATGTCTGCAAGGTAAAGAGTTCTCTCGCAAAAGGTACGGCGACCGAAATGACAAGAGGCATTTCATTTCTTTACCTTAAACACTACAGGTTATCCATTGTTCACCTCTTTGAGCCTAAACATTTGGAGAAATTCATTCAAATTACCCCTGTCAAGAACCACCCCACATCGGGGCAAACTGGAGATAAATCAATGTCATATGGTGAAAAATGTGTAGAAATTTTCTTGCTCTCACTTACATCAATCTTCGAGTATTGCTTTTTCAGATGAATTCATGCGAAGTTCAAGTGCCTTAGGATGACGAAGAGCATTTCTTTCTCTATCCTACACACATTCTATCCTTTGCTAAACCCAATTGAGTCTACAAATTCATTTCTTAAACCCAGTTGGTGATCATCCCCCACACTGGGGCAAGGCAAAGGGTCATATTGTTCAAGCAGCATATCCGAAGTGTCGATTGAAAACGAGAAGCTTCCGAGTTCAAATAGCGAGTCAATCAATCAGATTAGCTGGCGAGTGTTTACATTTGTAAAAAAAAAAAAAGGAGCAAAAAGGGCAAGAAAAAGCAGTGTGCCTGGTAAAAGCAAGGCCAATGCCAATGAAAAATGTTGGGATATGACATGTCAAAATCCCCAGTCAAGTAGTCTTGAAGGAATCAATAGATGAACTCTTGAAGATAATGAAACATCCATTGAGAAGAAAATCTCTGGTGAAGAAGAAGACCGGTGACAATGCCAAGATGATCACCAATTTATTCACCCCAGTTATACACATTTTGAGCCAAATGATCTATTCATTTCTCAACCCATGAGCCTAGATTACGCTACGTCCCTTGCAAAGTCTCTTCAGATTAGGGCACTTGAACTAACGTAGAATTTCGGATGTTTATAAGCTTAGCTCGAAGAAGTGCGAGCAAGTCCATTTCTATCTCATTTTGCAGGGTTCTTAACTTGTAAACCCGAAGACAATTGAAGAGTATTTTCTTTCAAAAGCCTCGACTCGAAGAGTCTCATTTGTTAGGCCATTGACCAAGCCCACATACGGTCCCAAGTAAAGACCTCTTGGATTGGTAACGTCGTACCGCTTGCGAGAATGCTCAAACCCTTGTTGACATGATGAAAGTGAAAATGAGTGATTCTCTATAAATCAGTCTTTTTGATGAGAATGAGTGAAAGTCCTTTCGGATCAAAGGTCCCTCATTCGACATTTTTAAGACACCCGCTTGTGAGTTCGGATTGTCTTATCATGATTTTTCCCCAACGAAGTTTATGATGACAATTTGACAAAACCATCGTGCATGAAAAATCAGTGAAATTCATAGTGCATGAGTACTTGTGTTCTGTAATGTTCATGAATGCATGTTGCTTAAAGTTGTGTCTAACAGAAGACGCATTCTCAAGAGTCGGAGATATCACCAGGTAAGTATATCTCTATATCCCTAACCTGTTCGAGCAATCGACAGGTCCCCCATTTGATCATTTTGTTGCGATCTCTAAATGCCTTTGATGATGTTTAGGTGTTTATTGATCAAGCCTTTTCAGGTACCTCTGATGATATCCAGGTATTCTGTCAAGGAACTCTCGGACATTCGGGCTAACCCTGCTGTTCACCAAAATCATTGTTTTCATACAATCTCGAGAAGATTCCCCCACTACTCACCTATGAGTCAAGGATATAGGTGAAGTGGCCAAATCTTTACAGGTATCTATGGAGATGTATAGGTATCTTGTAAAGTTCGGAATTTTTCTCTAATCTGAGGTATTCCCCCGCTACTCACCTATGAGTCAAAGATATAGGTGAAGCGGCCAAATCTTTACATATGAGCAGGTATATGTAAAGGTCGGAATGCTTCTTTAATCTCGAGATATTCCCCCGCGACGTGTCTATGAGTCAAGAATATAGGCACAGCGGTCAAATCTTTGCATATGAGCAGGTATATGTAAATGTCGGAATATTCTTCCCATCCTGGATGTTCCCCCGCTACTCACCTATGAGTCAAAGATATAGGTGAAGCGGCCAAATCTTTATGAATACCTATGGAGATGTCTAGGTATCTTAAAGGTCGGAATATTCCTCAACCCCCAGGTGTTCCCCCGTTACTTACCTATGAGTCAAGGATATAGGTGAAGCGGCCAAATCTTTGCATATGAGTAGATATATGTAAAGGTCGGAATAGCCTCCCCAGTTCCCCCGTGTCGTGTCTATGAGTCAAGGATATAGGCGCAGCGGCCAAATCTTTACAAATACCTATGGAGATGTATAGGTAATTTGTAAAAGTCGGAACGTTTTTACACTTTTTTATCTCACGAATCCAGGTGATGGTTGGATACGTTGAGCTTTCTTCCTGTGATTTGACTTAACTGCAGATCACCGACATTCATCAGCAGTTTATCAGGCAATACCTATGGGACTAAGCCCAGACATTTGCTAAACAACAAAGTTGAGTCGTACCTCGAATTGCATTATCTCGCACCAGTCAGGTAAGTAATTCCAGGTATGTTTTCTTTTCATGTCAGCATGCATCATTTCTTAATGCATTAAAAAATGAGACTCATAATCCCGACAAAAATAACATTCATTGCATTTGCATGGTTAAAATTTAGGTATCATTTGGTCTTTGAATGCAACCTCTGTGAGCTCACCTTCAAAGAGGGGCAGCTGTTGACACCTAAATTTTACCGAGCATTTAGTTTAATTTGCATAGAAAATAGGGATTAAATTTTTAACCCCTAAACAAAAATATTTAATTTTTACATAACATATAGCCTAGGCTCATTTTAGTTTTTTTTTTTTGCATTATTGCATTGGACCGGCGATGGTGAGCAAGTTTAAATTTCGTTGAATGAAATTCGATTTGCTCGGGAATGCTAGGGCCGAGAATTTCACGTTACACGGGCTTGGTTGTTTTAATTTGGGCTTAATTTAATAATGTGAGTTTAATTAATTTAGCCCAAGTTAATTCAGCCCATTTAATTTGACTAGACCTAAGCCCAAGCCTAAGCCCATTAGGACATTAAGCCCATCTAATCTGACCTAGATTAACATTATATAAACAACATTAGGTTAGATTTTTGGGGGGGAGATGAATTTTCAGATCTGAAATTTCTTGGGAGAGAACACGTGAGAGAGAGAGAGAGAGAGAGAGAGAGAGAGAGAGAGAGAGTTGCTCGGCGTCCGGAGAACACCGCTCGTGCGCGCGACCGCCGCCGTCGCTCCCCACGACGCCGCACTTCGCCACGCCCCTCGCTGTCCTGAAGGCACCAACACCTTCACGCATGACATGGACTGAAGCGGCTGCCCGATGCCCACGACGTTGACTCCCCTGCTACGTTCTTCCCACGATCGACGAGCCCACCATCAACGCTTCTCTCTGCATGCCCCGTCGATCGAAGAGCCCCTGCATGCATCGAAGTGAGAAGCCCACTGAAGACACGCTCACGTTGACTAGTCCCCCCTGCCCCATTGATCCGTAACAGCCTTAAAACGCCAAAGGAAGAGGGACGTTAATCATCCCAGCGAAGCCACGACATCCAGACGATTTTCTCGGTCAACAGAAGATCTCCCCTTGCATAGTCAACAGAAGAGAAGTCAAGGAAGAGTCCATTGCTGCCCATGATCAACACCCCCATGCAAAAGACTTCTTTGATTCGCTGACCCATGCAGTGGAGGCCAAGAGGAGAAGACGTCCGCGAAGATTTCTTCGCTCAACGCTGCAGCAAGTCCGGTTGAAGAGCGTCCAGCCATCCCAGACCACGTTCAGTAGCCTCCGATCGTGTCCAGATCACTTGAGAGCTCTCGACAGCCGCGGCATCCACGGCAACGTCCTCAGGCCAGCAGTATTCCGAGAAGTCTACACCACCGCGGCGAGCTCGTCGAGCACACCGTGAGCCTAACCGTGAAGTCCCGGAGCCACCTGTCCCCACCGGAGTCGTCCCCGCCGTACCGGACAGCCGCGCCATGAGCCTCCGCCAAGCGCCGACGTGAGTCGCCGTGCCCCGTGTCTCGCCGTCGCGATCCGACCCCGACCGACTCGAATTTGGAAATTTTTCAAATTAGGTAAGTGGATATGTTTTGGATATTTTTTAGAATATTTAATTTCCTGTTTTGAATTGTTTGGAATATTGCATGAATATTTAGTGGATAATTAGATACATTAAGATGATGTGCTAAATATCCGCAATATTTTGAGAATATTCAAAATTAGGAAATTTTCCTAATTCGGCAACGTATTTAGACGACTATCCGACTTTAACCCTAAAGTCCGATACGCGGCGATACGGAAAATCATTATTCTATTCATAACCACTTGAATATGATAATGATTTTGATTAGCTTTCCAAATTTGAATGATCGAATATCCGTTAATATCTATAACCCTTTAGATATGACCGATAATTTGATTTTTGTGCCTAATCGGAGTTTGAAACGAATTTGGCGGATCGCATGGTGGATTTGAGTTTGATTGTTATCCATGTTTATTTAATTGTTTTCATTTTCAAATAAAAAGAAAACCCAAAAAAAATCTGTTTTTGTTATTAAATTAGAGTTTTGCATGTCTAGGATTTTTGAATATATCTCAAAGGATGAAATAAGTATTTAATTTAAATTAGGACTTAACGTGGCATGTTTCCTAATTTAAATTAGGTATTATTTTAATCCTAACGGATTATTCACGTTATTTTATTATTCCGAATTTTCATTAAAAAAACCCAAAAAATGGTGAATTGTTTCATGTTTTATTAGGATAGATTGCATTTTAATTTAAGTAATTTATTATTCCGAATTTTAATAAAAAATCCCAAAAAGAAATTATTCTAGGGTAGATTAAGTCATCATAGTTTGCATGTTAATTTAGGTATTTTTGAATTCCAAATTTTAAACAGAAAATACCAAAAATAGAAATCATTAGGTTGCATGTTATTTTAGGCATTTTCATTAATTCCGAATTTCACTTAATTCCGAATTTCCTTAAAGAAAAATACCAAAAATAATTCATTCGTCCGTCATTAAAATTAGGTCACATTGTCGCATGACATATAGTATGCATGTTAGGTTGCATTATTTCGCATGTCATATTTGCACGTCATTGCATATAGTTTAAGTTTCATTTAATAAAGTGAAAATCAAAAAAAATTGAGTGAATGCTTTGTTAATTAGAAATCATATTAGGGCTGTCTGTATGATTTTTTTGCTAACAACGCAAATGCTTACTGGATTCGAGGTAAGTAATTCTTCTCAACTTGCAATTTATTTAACGTTTTCTTGGGTGTTAAATTGGTGGTTTGCGCACTCGCATGAACACCTCACATGTTAGTAATTAAGCTAAAATGGATCCAAACTGCCTGCCAAAATATTTTTGAAATGAAAAGGTACCGAAAGGGCGTTAGACTAGATCTAGCGTAATCAAGTCCCCGGGCCTAGAATCTCTGGTTCGTAGAAATAAAACATATCTCCCTATGTTTTATTTAGGTTTCTAATCAGCCTACCATAAAATGATTAGTGGCGACTCCAAGCATGAAAACATTTGCATGTTAAGAACTTAAACCCTAAGTTGCGAATTGGTAGGGCTTAGGAGGGCCCGAGTTAAGTTCAATCTTAATAATCCATTAGCCCGAGAGAAATTGAGATAAAATTTTTTAGGGTCGCGACAGGTACCTTTTCTTTTCAAAAATATTTTGGCAGGCAGTTTGGATCCATTTTAACTTAATTACTAACATGTGAGGTGTTCATGTGTGTGCGCAAACCACCAATTTAACACCCAGGAAAACGTTAAATAAATTGCAAGATTAGGAGAACAACGTAACTAAATGCAACGCAAGCATCTGCATTGTTAGCGAAAAATCATACGGACAATCCTAATATGATTTCTAGTTAACAAAGCAACTCATTCAATTTTTTTTGATTTTCACTTTATTTAAATGAAATCTAACCTATATGCAATGACGTGCAAAAATATGACATGCAAATTAATGCAACCTAGCATGCAAACTATATGTCATGCGACGACATGACTTAATTCTAATGACAGATGCAATGATATATTTTTTGGTATTTTCTAATGAAATTCGGAATTAAAAATTTGCCTAAATTAACATGCAATCTAACGACTTCTCTTTTTGGTATTTTCTATTGAAATTCGGCATAATAAAAATACCTAAAATAACATGCAACCTATGATGACTTAATCTACCCTAGCATGATTTCTTTTTAGGATTTTTATGAAAATTCGGAATAATAAAATAACGTGAATAATCCATTAGGATTGAAATAATACCTAATTTAAACTAGGAAACATGCTACCTTAAGTCCTAATTTAAATTAAATACTTATCTCATTCTTCGGGATATATTCAAAAATCCTAGACATACAAAACTCTAATTTAAATCTAGCTAATATTTTTGAATTTTTCTGTTTTATTTGAAAAAGGAAAGATAATTAAACAAATACGGATAACAACCACATTCAAATTAACCACGCGATCCGCCAAATTTGTTTCAAACTCAGATTAGGCACAAAATTCGAACTATCGGTTATATCTATAGGGTTATAGATATTAACGGATAGTCGGTCGTTCAAATTTGGAAAGCTAATAAAATTCATTATCGTATCCAAATAGTTATGGATAGGATAATAATTTCCCGTATCACCGCATATCATACCTTAGGGATAAAGTCAGATAGACGTCCAAATACATTGCTAGATTAGGAAATTTTCCTAATTTGAATATTTGAAAATATTGCGGATATATAGAACATTATCCTAAGATATCTAAACATTCACATGATAATCACAAAATATTCAAAACATGCTAATTAGGAAATTAAATGTTCTGAAAATTCACCGGATAATATTCACTTACCTAATTTGCGGATAATCTCCAAATTTGAACTTGGGATCGAGTTGCGGATCGGGTCAGTTTTTGCGGATCACGGCGACGGGACGGCGAGGGCGACGTCGGCGCTGGCGAGGTCAACGGCGGCTGTGGCAGGGGCTTCAGTGGCTGCTTTGGCACGGCAGGCTGTTCTAGCGGAGCTCCGGCGTGGCTGCAGCGAGGCAGTAAAGCAGCACCGGCAAGGCTGCTCCGGTGGGTTCGGCGGCGGGCTACTTGATGGCTTCACTAGTGGTTGTGACGGGCGATCAGGGACAACGATGGCGAGGAGGGACAGCTCCGGTAGGGTGTTGTTCCGACAGGAGCAGCAGCTTCGAGCAACAGCGAGGGAGCTCCGGCGGACGGTGGCTGAGGCGACTGAGGCGCGGTAGCGACGAGCAGCTCGGATGCTGTTCGAGCGGCGTGAACAACGAGCTGCAGGTGGGACAGTAACTTATCAGGAGTTCCGGCGAGGACAGCGAGGGGCGGCGCAACTCCGGAGCGAGCACGGAAAGCGGCGGCAGAGAGGCTCCAGCAGCAGCGTCGTCGTTCAGGCGGCGGTGGAGGCGCGTTGCAGTGAAGCTCCGGACACGGCGAGAAGCGGTGGAGCTCGGCGTTCGGTGGCTGACGTGCAGAAGCGTGGCGGGAGCGGCGGCGGCAATCCGTGCGGCGAGGCACGGCCGGCGTGGATGCGGCGCCGGGGGCTGGCATGGGGACGGTGTGCCGACGTCCCTCTCTCCCCCCTTTCTCACGTGTTTCTCTCATGCCTCTCTCAAATTTTCTGATTTGTAAATTATGTGTTTTTTCCCAATTTCTGACCTAAAATATGTTTATATAGATTAATCTAGGTCAAATTAAATGGGCTTGGTAATCCTAATGGGCTTAGGTTTGGGCTTAGGCTCTAATTAACATTAAAATAGGCTGAATTAATTTGGGCTGAATTAAGCTCAAAATATAATGGGCTGAATTAAACCCAAATTAAAACGATCGAGCCCGTTCGTCTTGAAATTCCCGGCCATTGCATTCCGAACGTGCCAAGTCTTGTTCGATAAAATTTAAACCCGTTTACCATCACCAATCCGATTCAAAAATGCAATCAAATCTAAATGAACCTAAACTTTATGTTATAAAATTTAAATATTTTTGTTTAGGGGTTAAAAATTAATCCCTAATTTCCTATGCAAATTACACTAAATGGTCAGTAAAATTTAAGCGTCAACACACTAGTTTAGGATTCCAATTCCACCTTCCTCTTTCAAGAACTTTATATAATCAACTATGATAGGAACGTGAATTTTGAAGTGCTTAAAAAGTACCATAGATGTTGTCTTCTTCAAAAACTTTCAGAAAATAATCAAGCTATTGAAGACATATGCGAGAGTTTATGACGTACATATAGACTTTACTAATTGGAATCGATTAATACTATTAACATTTGTCTTTTGTTCATAGTAATCGAATAAACTTGTGCTCGATAGATTTCCAATGTCATTTGCTTGAAGGTTTGATGAGTTAGTGCAAATAAGCACACCAACTTTAGGATCGCATCCATCCTTAGTTGTTTCATCCTTGCCCATTCCACCGAGCAATGTTTGCTCTTCTTCTCGCAGCTTAAAAAGCTCAAAAGGACTATGCACCTGTTTATTGTAATGCCCAAAGATTTACTGTCAACCTCCTTATATTGTGAGCTATAAACCAGTAGAACTTTCTGCTATCACTTCTAGCCATTCATATTTGACTAACTATTACGTTGGAATTTCTAAAGCCATCTTGGAATATCTTGATCGGTTAAGTCCCTATAAAAATCCAGTTTTATCTAAACATGAATTGTTAAGTCTCCACTGACATTTTTATAATTAAATGAAGAAAATTGGGAAGACAAGTTTTTAGGGTCGTACCAAATGCATTTATGTGCTTCCATTAAGTTTGTTGAGTTTGTCAATTAAATCTCTCATCCTGTTTTCCTGAAGAAGGTTGCTCCATCTATCAACAGAGGATAGCTGTTTTTGGCTCCTAATCATTTTGCTCTGCATCATGTTCTTGTGATTCCTGTTGCTCGTTCACCTTGATACTTGTTTCACTGAATATGGGTATCCCGAACAAGGAACAATCTTTCTTTCACTAAAAGTCCCTTTGGCCGTTTCTTCCATGGAATTAATAATGATCCTGAATATCAAAAAGTCCCTTTGGCCCTCAATCGTCTTCATGGTTCATCTCCCGTTCACCACAGCAATGCTAGCACATTTGCATATAGAGTTCCAATTTGTTAGCAATTCATGTGAAGTACAAAATAAATCAAGTAGAAATTATTTGGGCTTGCTAGATAAGTCAAAGACCGATTGAGCCAAGTCGTCAAGTTTCTATCGAAGAACATGAGAGAAATTTTATGTGGGGAAGCTGGTTCTCCACATCTCATGAACACATGTTAAGTTAAAGGGAATATGACACAAATGAACCATGAATTTTAGGTCAATGTGTAATGTGATCCATGAACTTTAATTTATTCAATGTGATTTTTGGACTTTAAGTATATGTTCAACTTAGTCCTTAAAGTACATGAAAATATTCAATATTATCCCTGAACTTGAATTAATGAAAAGACAATATTGAGCATTTTTATATAATTCAAGGACTAAGTGGAACATATCCCATAAAAGAAAAAAGAAGTGAGGGAGACAAGCGGGAGGGCAAGGGTGAGGTGATAGCGGCGAGGGCTGTAGTCCTCCCACCTGTCTCCCTTCTCCTTTTTTTAATTATAAATTTAGCTTATTTTTTTAAAATTGAATTTACCTAAAATTTATATTAAAAATCAGATTTTGGCAAAAAAGAATGTCGTTTTAGCCACATCATCACCATGTAGGTAAGAGAAAATAATTATAAAAAAAAGCCATGTTGGCAAAATTTCGTAAGTTAAATTGGACAGAGTTAACGGAATGATTCGATTGCATCAATTTAATAATTTTTAAGATTTGATTATACTTTTTTGCAAGTTTTAGGATTTATAGTGCACATATCCCATAATATATAATATATATTATAAAAAATTAAAATAATAGAATAAAAATTAGAAATTGGGTTAGGAAAAGGCCAATCCTTGTCTATCTACTACAGTTAGTGTCCCAATTTGTTTGTTTAATGGTTGTTTCATTTGCCTATTGCATGTCTTACTCGACTCTGCATGTGAATGCCTAGATGCAAGCTAGGACCTCGATGCATGTCGTTCGCCGGGTAGATTAAGAAGGTGATTATAGTTTAATTAGGGGCTGATGACGTTAGCCCACTGCCTTGTGAACGCAAGTGGGTGCTAATAATCATTGACTTTAATCAATAAATTTCTAGTTGATTAGATTGGTGCTCGGGAAAATCGAAATGCATGATTGACTTCAAAGCCGATCCCGAGGCAATCAGTAGTTGAATGAATTTTGCTGATCGCTTACTTTGAATGAAGACCTGTTTTGATTGACGGTGAATGAATGGATGAGAATGGACATCTCGAGAGGCGGCCAAGAGCTCGATGATTGAAGGCCAACCCATGGCGGTCCAAGGCAGCTTTAGCTTAGTCTAGCTTGGTTTAGAGTAGTTCAACTAGCTTGTTCTAACTTTAGGTTTTAATTAGATTGACTCTAAACAAGAAAATCAAGTAGACATTAGAATCACTTTTAGTATAATGGTTAGCTCAGCTTAGTTTAGTTTAATCATGGATTAAAATGAGTAGAGTTAGGCTCGCCTTTGTCTAGCTTGACATTTGGGATTAATTCTTAATATCAAGCTCACGGGTTTGCTGTCTCGAGGCTTATAATGAGGCCATGTGGTATTCTTTGTCCGACATTGCATTGGGTTTAGTTTTTCGTACTTTACTTAGAAGTTGTCAATTACTTGAGTGTTTGTTTACCACACTGTATTTCAATAGCCTGAGTGATTACTTTTCGCGTGTTAAATTCGTTTCTAGATTAAGCTAGTTCTAGTTTAGACTTTGACAAAAATAACCCTACAAAAACAATTGCATGAACACCTAGCAACTTTGAAACACCTTTAGGATCATAATCGGCATAATCAAGAGTGTGTGATTAAACGACCTTCCAAGTTAGAGGTACCGAAAGGACACTAATAGACATTAGAGTACTCAAGCCCCCAACTCTAGAATCTCTAGTTGCGTAGGAATCAATATGGCACTCTCATGTCTCAATTGATTTCTAGCCGACCCCAATAGGCTAGTGGCCGACTCCTAGATATACTTAGGTTGTTAAGAACTCAAAAATGAAATCCAGTGTTACGCGAGGTATGAGTTAAGGAGAGCTTGCATTCCTAATTGACCACTTGAATCGTCTTATGAGCAAATACTTCTAAACCTATCTCGTCGAGAGTGGCCCCTCAAGGGTAGGTCGCAACGCAAGTTATGGCCCTCACTTAGTGGTCGATGATCCTCATTGAACGTAGAAGAAAAACAAGGAAAAGAAAGAAAAAAAAGAAAAAAAATCAATTTAAAAAATATAAAAATTGGCTACTATATTTGTATTGCATGAAAGTGCTTTAGCAATATAATTTTTTAAAATCTTAAAAAACAAGTTTTCCCAGATAATGTTAAATATGGAAGTGTTTTAACAATATAAATCGGGTCAAGAATATATCAGGTCTAGGCCACTAAATTAGTATTGAATGAAAATGAGTTAGATATATTAATTTAGATCATATCATTTTCGAACTGATTCACTTGTTTGACAGGTCTACAAAGCAACAATGATCCGATTATTTCGGACAAGGAAATATGTTGGCGCGCAACCTGCACAATAATTGATGTTGGCAAATGGGCCCCATAAGAAGATTTGAAAATATTAGGTGGTCCTGCTTCATAGTCCCTCTCCACTCATTGAGTAACACATGGAGACGCATCAGCAAGTGGGTCCCACCAGGATAGATTTGAAAATTCTCTTTAATAGTTCAAAATTTTGGGTCTCCCTCTTGTGAAGAATGAAGAAGACTCTCTCTCTCTCTCTTCTTCTTTTCAAAATTCACTCTCTCGCCATCGCTCCCAATCCGCTGCATCATCTAGAGCATCGTCGCTGCCTCTGCCATCGCCTCCAGAGGCCCCGTCGGCAGCTTCGTTTTGTCGTCTATGTCTGATGAGCTCAAATCCGCTACATTCTCCAGCGCATCGCCTCCAAGAGCCCATGGGCGACTAAAATATGGCAGCACCAAGTTTCGCACCATAATTTACATCAGTAATTCGAAATTGCACTCCAAATGGTTGTGCAATTACCTCTTTCCCTGTTCAAATCTAGACATGGAGTTTTGTTATAAGGGTTTGATGGGTGGAGTTTATGGTGTTGAGCTAATTGGGAAAATTATGCTAATGGGCATCTTAATTTTGATTTGATTCGGTGTGCAAATGGTGGTCAAGTTTGTGTTTACCCTCGTTGAAGGGGCTTAAGGAGTTGAATATTGCGGTGTGGAACAGCAATATCCTCACAGTCGTCCTCCTGTTCCTTGGTGTTCTTTTGTCTGGGACCAGAGCATTGCACTGAGGTACAGCTTTTTGTTATGGTTAATATCTCTGAATAGACTCCCAACTCAGGTTGTTCTGCTTAATTATCGTAGAATTTCGGAAGGGGTCTGTGCGTTTTGTAAATGTAGGCCTGATTCCGTCGATCACCTATTCTTTGGGTGTCCTATTACGGGCTCTTTGGCACAGTTCTGGGCGGACAATTGTTCTCTAACATGGAGTAATCACTCGTGGCAAGAAAATCTTCGATGGGCTATCCGATCTATAGGTGGCCACAGCTTTTATCAGCGTATTGCCCGCTTCTCCTTGGCAGCATTATGTCACATTATATGGACAACTAGGAACAATATTCTATTTAGGAATCATCCTCTTTTTGTGCCGGCCCTTCGGCAGCATTTGGCCAAGCTTGTCAGGGATCGAGGTTTGTCTTTCACTCCCGTTGAAGATAATCCCCGCAATCGAAGGATCCAGGTCAATTGGAGCATCTCGCCTTCCATTTTCGATTGATCCCTTTGTATTGCTACTGTTTCCTTTGTAGTTGTTTGGCTGATTTAGGCCTTGCTGGTTTTTGTGTATGCTTCTTTCGAGCTCTTGTACCGTCACACCGTTGCACCTGTTCGGACACCCCCTGTGTCGGTTCAGGTTCGAAGGTTTTTGTGTTTCGGTCTCATCCTTTGTAAGTTCCGCTTTGAAAAGTTAATACAATTCTTACTTTACCAAAAAAAAAAAAACAGCAATATCCTCACTTTCGACGGCTGCATTTGTAGTGGAAAATAATTACCTCCTACCTTGAATCCATTTTTCTAACAAAACTGTTGTCGAGTAGTTTTGGATGTTGGTCCTTGAGTGGCTAGTAGGGGTGTCATAACCGAATCGAAAAACCGAACCGAGATACGAACCAAACTGAATCGAAAATTTCATGCATTTCGGTTCGGATCATCAAAATAAATCAATTTTTTTTTTCGGTTCGGATCAAACCAAACTAAAATAAATACTTCGGTTTAGGGCTATTTTTCCCTCTCTCTCCCCTTCTCTCTCCTCTCTCCTCTCTCTCTTTGCTTAATGAACTTGAAACCGAAAACCGATCCGAACCAAACCGAACCTCGAGTTTTTGGTTCGGTTCAAATTCGGTTCGGTTCAAAGGGGTACCCTTAATGGTTCGATTTGGTTTGGTTTTCTCGAAAAACCGAACCGAACCGAACCATTTACACCCCTAGTGGCTAGTGTTCTTATTTTAGTTGTGTTTTCATGGTTTCAAGGGTTCGATAATACAACTTGGCCTCTTCAGACTAAAAACGGGCAGGTACGATACGTTGAATCTGTTCCTTTTTTCTTATGCATGTAAAATTATGTATCAGGTCTAGTATCAGGTCTAAAAGCAAGATACAAAAATAATGTCAGAAAATGAAGTAGATAAGATGACCTTTGTGTAAGAATAGTGGTGTAATTTCTTTAATTCACTCATTTGCAATGATAACTCGTACTAGGTGTCGCAATCCTAAAAAATTGATCATATTTCTCGGGCTAATGGAATATTAAGTTTGAACTTAACTCGGGCCCTCCCAAGCCCTACCAATTCGCAACTTAGGGTTTAAGTTCTTAACATGCAAATGTTTTCATGCTTGGAGTCGCCACTAATCATTTTACGGTAGGCTGATTAGAAACCTAAATAAAACATAGGAAGATATGTTCTATTCCTACGAATCAGAGATTCTAAGCCCGGGGACTTGATTACGCTAGATCTAATCTAACGCCCTTTCGGTACATTTTCATTTCAAAAATATTTTCGCAGGCAGTTTGGATCGATTTTAACTTATGTCACTAACATATGAGGTGTTCACGCGGGTGCGCAAACCATCAATTTAACACCCAAAAAGCATTAAATAAATTGCAAGCTTAGGAGAATAACTTACCTCGAACCAACGCAAGCATCTGCATTGTTAGCTAGAAAATCACATCAACACCCTAATATGATTTCTAATTAACAAGCAATCACTCAATTTCTTTTTGGATTTTTATTTTATTTAAAATGAAATCTAACCTAAATGCAATGACGTGCAAAAATATGACATGCGAATTAATGCAACCTAGCATGCAAACTATATGACACGCGATAACATGACCTAATTCTAATGACGGATGCAATGGTATATTTTTGGTATTTTCTAATGAAATTCGGAATAAAAATATGCCTAAATTAGCATGCAACCTAATGACTTTTATTTTTTGGTATTTTTTGTTTAAAATTCGAAATTCAAAAATGCCTAAATTAACATGCAACCTAATGACTTCTATTTTTTCGTATTTTCTATTGAAATTCGAAATAATAAATATGCCTAAATTAACATGCAATCTAAGATAACTTAACCTATCCTAACATGATTTTTTTTGGGATTTTTGGAAAAAATTAGGAATTATTAAATTGCTGAAATTAAAATGCAATCTATCCTAGTAAAGCATGAAACAATTCACCATTTTTTTTGGGGGTTTTTTATGAAACTTCAAAATAATAAAATAACGTGAATAATCCGTTAGGATTAAAACAGTACATAATTTAGATTAGGAAACATGCCACGTTAAGTCCTAATTTAAATTAAATACTTATTTCATCCTTCGGGATATATTCAAAAATCCTAGACATGCAAAAAATTCTAATTCAAACTCTAACTAATATTTTTTTGAATTTTCTGTTTTATTTGAAAAGGAAAGAAAACAATTTAAACAAAGATAACAACCAATTCAAATCAACCACGCGATCCGCCAAATTTGTTTCAAACTCGGATTAGGCACAAAAATCAAATTATCTGTCATATCTATAGGGTTATAGATATTAACGGATAATTGATCATTCAAATTTGGAAAGCTAATAAAATTCATTATCGTATCCAAATAGTTATGGATAGGATAATAATTTCCCGCATCGCCGCGTATCGTACCTTAGGGATAAGGTCGGATAGACGTCCAGATCTGTTGCTAAATTAGGAAATTTCCTAATTTGAATATTCAGAAATATTGCAGATATCACAAACGTTATTTTAAGACATCTAATTATCCACGTGATATTCATGCAATATTCAAAACACTCGAATTAGAAAACTTAATATTTTGAAAAATATAGGATAATGACAATTACCTAATTTGCAGATAACCTTCCGAAATTCGAATTCGGTTCGGGATCGGGATCGACTGCGAATTGGGATCGGGATGACGACGGCGACGAGACGGCAATGCACGGCACCGGCGGGGCCTCCGGATACTGTTCCGGCAAGGGAGGGACGGCTGTCGGCGGTGGAAGGCGGCTGATAGGGGCAGCAACGGCGGGACTCGGCAACTCTAACAGGCGTCTCCAGCGCAGCTCCGGTGAGCTCGACGAGCGGCTGCTTCAACGGCGAGGACGGCTCCGGCACGGCTGGGTGTGCTTCGCCGAGCACAGATAGAGGCGGCGGTGATGGGCGGAGCACGGCGGAGGGCGAGGCGTGCAGTAACAGAGGCGGTGCTGCTGCGACGGCTCCGACGATGCAATTTCCGGCGAACGTACAGGGGAGCAGCAGCGACAGCGAGAGGGCTGAGGTGGTGAGGACGCCGGCGTGCAGCGGCGTGTGCGCCGACGTGAGGCGTGCGACGCACGGGGAGGGGCGGCGTGAATTCTCGCCGGTCTCTCCCTTTTTCTCATTTTCACTCTCTCACTTTCTCTCCAAAAATTTTTTATCTGAAAATTATCCCCCGAAAAATTCTGACCTAGTTATGTTTATATAATACTAATCCTAGGTCAATTAGATAGGCTTAATGTCCTAATGGGCTTAGGCTTGGGTTTAGGTCTAATTAAATTAAATGGGCAGAATTAACTTGGGGTGCTAATTAATTAAACACAATGAGCTGAATTAAACTCAAACTAAAACAACCGAGCCCATTCATCTTGAAATTCCCGGCCCTTGCATTCCCGAGCGAACCGAGTTTTATTCAATGAAATTTAAGCTCATTCGCCATTGCCAATCCGATGCAAAAATATGCAATTAAATTAAATGAACCTAAAGTATATGTTATGCAATTTAAATATTTTTGTTTAGGGGTTAAAAATTTAATCCCTAATTTTTATGCAAATTATAACTAAATGGCGTGCCAAAATTTAGGTGTCAATAGCTGCCCCTCTTTGAAGGTGAGCTCGCAAAGGTTGCATTCAAAGACAAATGATACCTAAATTTCAACTATGCAAATGCAATGGATGTTATTTTTGTCGGGGTTATAAGTCACATTTTGAAATGCATTAAGAAATGATGCATGCTGACATGAAAGGAAAACATACCTGGAATTACTTACCTGATGGAAGTGAGATAATACAATTCGAGGCATGACTCTGACTTTGAGTGTTGTTTGGCAAATGTCTGAGCTCAGTCCCATAGGTATTGCCTGACACACTGATGAACTTCGGTGATATGCAATTAAATCAGGACACACGAAGAAAAACTCAAGGCATCCAGTTATCATCTGAAGTGCCTGAGAAAAAGTTTCAACGAAAAGGAGTCCATTCCAACCTTAACGAAATATCCATACTTTCCTCATGGGTACTCGTTAAAGTTTTGCCGTCACACCTAGATATCGTCATAGGTATTTAAGGAGGAATTTGTCCAATTCGTATAGATGTTCCGATCTTTACAAGATACCTATACCTTCCTCATAGGTACTTGTAAAGATTTGGCCGCTGCGCCTATACCTTCCTCATAGGCACGACACGGGGGAACTCTTGAAAGATAGGAAAAATGTTCCGACCTTTACGAGATACCTATACCTTCCTCATAGGTACTCGCAAAGATTTGGCCGCTGCACATATACCTTCCTCATAAGTACAATGCGGGGGAACTTTCCGAGATTAAGAGAATATTCCGACCTTTTTGAAATACCTATACCTTCCTCATAGGTACTCGCAAAGATTTGGCCGTGGCACCCATACCTTCCTCATAGGTGTCTTACGGGGGAATACCTGGAGTTAGAGAAAAATTTCGACCTTTACAAGATACCTTCCTCATAGATACTTGTAACGATTTGGCCGTGGCACTTATACCTTCCTCATAGGTGAGTTGCGGGGGAATCTTCTCGAGATTGTACGAAAACACATGATTTTAGTGAACAGAGGGGTTAACCCAAATGTTCGAGGGTTCCTTGACAGAGTACCTGAACATCATCAGAGATATCTGAAAAGGCTTGATCAATAAACACCTAAACCTCATCAAAGGCATCTAGAGATCGCATCAAAATGATTAAATATGGGACCTGACGATTGCTCGAACGGGTTAGGGTATGGAGATATACTTACCTAGGGATATCTCCGACTCTTGAGGGTGTATCTCCTCCTAGACACAGTTTTATGCAATATGCAATATGCATTCATGGACAAACAAGAACACACATATTCATGCACTATGATTTCAAACTGGTTTTTCCATGCACGATATTTTTGTCAAATCGGCATTCCACACTTCGTTGGGGAAAAATCATGACAAGACAATCCGAACTCACAAGTGGGAGTCTTGAAAATGTCGAATGATGGACTTTCGATCTGAAAAGGCTTTCTCTCATTCTCATTGAAAAAGGCTGACTTATTTGAGAATCTCTCCATCTCACCATCATCATGTCGACAAGAGCCTGAGTATTCTCGCAAGCGGTACGACCTTACCAATCCAAGAGGTCTTTACCAGGACTTGTAACATGGGCTTGGTCAATGGCTTAGCAAAGGGGAGTCTTCGAGTCGAGGCCATCGAAAGAAAATACTTTTCAATTGTCTCCCGGCTTACAAGTCAAGAACCCTGCAAAATGAGATAGAAATGGACCTGCTCACACTTCTTCGAGCTAAGCTTATAAACATCTGAAACTCTACGTTAGTTCAAGTGCCCTAATCTAAAAAGACTTTGCAAGGGATGTAATGTAAGCTAGGCTCATAGGTTGAGAAATGAATGGATCATTAGGCTCAAAATGGATATAACTGGGGTGAATGAGTTGATGATCATTTCGGCATTGTCACCATTCTTCCTCTTCACTGGAGGTTCTCTCTTCGGTAAATACTCCATTGGCTTCGAAAGTTCATCACTTGATTCCTTTGAGACTACTTGATTGGAGATTTTGACATGTCATATCCTGACATTTTTCATTGGGCATTGACCTTACTTTTACCAGGCACACTGCTTTTTCTTGCCCTTTTCTTTTTTTTTTTTACTACATGCTACTTACAATGTAAACACTGGCCAATTAATCTGACTGATTGATTCACTGTATGAACTCAGAAGCTTTCGTCTTCAATCGACACTTCGGATATGCTGCTTGAACAATGATAACTTTTGCCTTGCCCCAGTGTGGGGGATGATCACCAACTGGGTCTGTATGAAACGAATTTACAGGCTCAATTGGGCTTAACAAAGGGTAAAATGTGTGTAGGATAGAGAAAGAAATGCTCTTCGTCATCCTAAGGCACTTGAATTTCGCGTGAATTCATCTGAAAAAGCAACACTCGAAGATTGATGCAAGTGAGAGCAAGAAAATTTCTACACATTCTTCCTCATATGACAATGATTTACCTCCAGTTTGCCCCGATGTGGGGTAGTTCTTGACAGGGGTAATTTGAAAGAATTTCTCCAAATGTTTAAGCTCAAAGTGGTGAAACAATGGATAACATGTAGTGTCTAAGGTAGAGAAATGAAATGCCTCTTGTCATTTCGATCGTCGTACCTTTTGCGAGAGAACTCTTTATCTTACAGACATGGAATTTTTCCTCTTTTTCAACTCCCTGGGGATTTTTCACTCAACTCACTGGGGATTAGTGCATGGGACTGTGTATAGGATAGGGTTTGCCTTTTCATCATCCCGATGTACCTCATTCGACATACTCAATTCATTCCACATGAGTTATTGGATTGTCTAAATAGACTTTCCCCTCGTAGTTCAATGATGCAGATTGACAAAATAACTATGAAGAATTTAAAGCCAATGCACACATTTCAACTTGACATGAAATTGATTGAAATCATTTATTCATCAATGAAATGTTTGCAATACAGAACATAAAACCAAACACTGGAAAACTTTTGCTGTAAAACGCCAGGTTTTATCAAGGATAATACATCTTCACAGCATCAGAGTTAACAGGATTGGAAAACTCACGACCATCGATCTCTACGAGAATTAGGGCGCCTCCTGGAAGTACTTTCTTAACCACATATGGACCGATGTAGTTTGGAGCGAATTTACCTCCAGGAACAGTGAAGATTGGCAGCACCTTCCTTAGGACTAGATCATTTACCTCGAAGTGTCTTGGACGCATCTTTTGGTTGAAAGATCTAGCTATCATCTGCTGATAGGTTTGACCATGGCAGATGGCTCTCAACCGCGTTTTGTCAATTAGGTTTAGCTGCTCGTGTCTCTGTCGCATCCATTCCGTTTCAGACAACTCCACCTGGGATAAAACTCGTAAGGAAGGGACTTCTACTTCGACAGGAAGGACTGCTTCCATGCCATACACCAAAGAAAAAGGGGTTGCACCAACAGAGGTTCAGATGGAGTCCGATACGCCATTACCGCGAATGGCAATTTTTCGTGCCAGTCACGATAGTTCTCAGCCGTCTTGGCCAGGATTTTCTTGATGTTCTTGTTAGAGGCTTCGACTGCTCCATTCATCTGCGGACGATAGGGAGATGAATTCAAATGCCGAATTTTGAACTCATTGAACAACTGGTCCATGAACCTGTTGTTCAAGTTTGTCCCATTATCGGTGATAATAGCTTCGGGAACACCATAGCGAGCGACTACGTCCCGTCTGATAAATCTTACAACATTCTTCGCAGTAACATTTACATAAGACGCGGCTTCAATCCACTTGGAGAAATAGTCAATCGCCACCAAGATGAATCGGTGTCCATTCGATGCTTTGGGATTGATTGGGCCAATCACGTCGATGCCCCACATTGAAAAAGGCCATGGCTCGGATAACTGGTGTAACTCCGAGGGGGGAGCATTTATCTTATCCCCGTGAACTTGACAGCGATGGCATCTTCGAACATGTTGAATGCAGTCTCCTTCGAGACTGAGCCAATAATAGTCCAATCTCATGATCTTCCTGGCTAGCATATAGCCATTCATGTGTGGACCACATATCCCTTCGTGTACTTCTTGCATGATTCTGATAGCTTCAGCTGCATCTACACACCTTAGCAGGATCGAATCATAAGATCTTTTGTACAGCTTTTCACCACTGACAAAGAATTTTGAAGCCATTTTCATGATGTATTTCCTGTCGGCCGGGGTGCTTCCTTCAGGAAATTCCTATTTCTGAATATAGTTCATGATATCGTAATACCATGGCCTTTCGTCGGGTTCTCCCGTCACAACCATACAGTAAGCCGGCTTTGTTAGGACTTCGATCTTCAAGGATTCTACCTCTACTCCACCGGTCACTTGTAGCATGGAAGATAACGTAGCTAGTGCATCAGCGAACTGATTGTGGGATCTTAACAAGTACTCGAAGGAGATGTCTTCAAATTCCTTTATGATTTCTTCGAGGTATTTATGATATGGCACTAGTTTGGTGTCTCTCGTCTTCCATTCCCCTACAGTTTGGAGAATAATCAGAGCGGAATCACCAAATACTTTTAACTTGGATATCCTCATTTCAACTGCGACTTGAAGTCCGAGGATGCAAGCTTCGTACTCGGCTATGTTGTTGGTACATGGGAACACCAACTTTGCTGCTACCGGATAATGTTGCCCATATGGGGATATTAAGACTGCCCCAGTGCCGGAACCAGTCAAGTTCACGGCTCCATCGAAGAACATAGTCCATATGCCTTCTTTTATTACCAGAATGCGATCTTCTGGGGAATATTTATCATCATTCGAGGTTCCAGGATACTCGGCTAAAACATCGACGATTACTCGGCCCTTAACTGACTTCTGTGGCATCATTTGGACATCAAATTCTGAAATCAAAATCTGCCATTTGGCTAACTTCCCTACCAAGGTCGGTTGATCAAGTAAATACTTGATGGGATCATTCTCAGTCACGAGCAATGTCTGGTGATGCAATGTATACTGTCTCAGCCAATGAAGCACCCATACTAGTGTAGCGCAAGTCTTCTCGGCTTCATGATAGTTCAACTCTGAGACGGTGAACTTCTTACTTAAGTAGTAAATGGCTTGCTCTTTTCCATCTTTAGGGTTTCTTTGGGCTAGCATTGCACCCAAAGACTCGCTATGAATCGTGAGGTAGAGGATTAGTGGCTGCCCCGGCGTTAGCGGGACTAGTACCGGTGGTTTCATCAAATACTGCTTCAGTTCGCTGAACGCTTCCTAGCAATTATCGTCCCACTCCACTTGAGCATTCTTCTTTAGAAGTTTGAAGAACGGCTTAGCAGTTTTGGAGAGTTGGGAAATGAAACGGGCTATGTAGTTCAATCTGCCCAGGAGGCTCCATACTTCTTTCACAGTCGATAGGGGTTATAGCTCACATATAGCCTTCACTTTGGAAGGATCGATTTCAATGCCCTTACTACTTACTACAAACCCAAGTAGTTTGCCTGACGTTGCCCCGAATATGCACTTGCCTGGGTTGAGACGGAGCTAAAACTCACGGAGTCGGTCAAACAATTTCTTCAAAGTGTCAACATGACTCTCTCCGGGTCGAGACTTGGCGATCATGTCATCGACATAGACCTCGATCTCTTTATGCATCATGTCATGGAAAAGAGTCACCATTACCCGTTGATATGTTGCCCGGGCATTCTTAAGGCCGAAGGGCATGACCTTATAGTGAAACGTACCCCACAGGGTAATGAACGCTGTTTTCTCCTTATCGGTATCCTTCATTCTTATCTGATTATAACCAGAGAAACCATCCATGAAAGAGAATAGTTCAAACCCGGCAGTACTGTTTACCAGAACGTCTATGTGCGGTAATGGGAAATCGTCCTTAGGGCTAGCTTTGTTCAAGTCGCGATAGTCGATGCACACCCGAACTCGGCCATCTTTCTTCATGACTGGCATAATGTTGGCTACCCAGGTAAGGTATTGGGTGACTTCAATGAATCCCACTTTCAAAAGCTTCATGACCTCCTCTTCTATTTTCTTCGAAAGTTCATGTTTGGTTCTTCGCAGCCTCTGTTTTTTGGGTGGCATGCCGGGATTAGTAGGCAAGCCATGCTTCACAATAGAAGTGTTTAATCCTGGCATATTGGCGTACGACCAGGCAAAGATATCCTGGTAATCCTTCAGTAATTGGACCAGGCGTTTAGCTTCGCCTTCGGGAAGGGTTGCCCCTATCTTCACCTCTTTGGTTTCTCCAGAACTGCTCAGATTGACGGTGATGGTTTGATCTACCGTCAGGACTTTAGGCTTTTCATGTTGTTCTAGATCACGCTGAATATCTGAGGAATCATCGAGTTCGCCGGCATCATCGGGATCAAGTTCGGCAGAGTATAATTCATTGAATTGGACCGTTCCCGTACCCTCATTAGTCGTAAGATTGCCCCTGAAACATAAAGTAATAGATTCAGAAGGACAAACAGGGCTAAACATTGCATTTCTTTGTAAGATTTTTTTCTGTTTTTTTTGTTTTTTTTAATTCATTTTGAAATGGTTTTAGCACGAGAAAGCATGAAGAAATCCAGGCCTCAGAATTCTCCTTGGACTATATTTTCTTTTATCGGTTGAATATCATCACCGGGCTGGTTTGATATACCTCAACATGCCTTCAAAAATGAAAACAACTTGTAATTTCATTGATTATCTCGAAATGAATTACATTTATTGGAATGGAAATTGCAACAATCAAAACCTAGAAACGGAAATAGAAAGCAGCACCCGAAACGGGGCAAATCCTAGAAAGCAACAAAAATTCCCACGCAGGGGAGTATGCGGAAAAGGAAAAGTTTTACTCTTGTGGGCCTGTGCCCATTCCCTCTATAGCTCCAATGAAGACGTCGTCGAACAGGGTAGTGATTTCCTTTATCGCATCGTTGGGGTCTTCTGCCTTTAGAGGCGTTGGATCGTCCATACCTCCCCATCCGTCAGGGACAATGTCGCGGGGATCCGAATAAAAGCTTGGGGGCGCCGAGTACTTCACATAGTAATCAAACTTGCCACTCAGTTGCCCCAGCGTGTCGATCACTTCCTTCTCTTCGTGCATCATCCTCGTAGGACCCGGGAACGTGGTGCGGATTTGTGGAGGTAGCCTACCGCGCCCGAGTTCTCCATTGTTCATCTCTTCATTGGATTGCCGTCTATTCTGCTCAACTCCTTGACCTCGACCTTGACCATATCCACGTCTCTCATTATTTGGTGCGGTTAGCCCTTGATACCCCAATCCAGAAGTGCGGGGTCTTTGAGAGACTTCGACCGGTCGGCGGATACCTTGACCATCCCTACCAAGGCCTTCGCCCGGAATAAAGCCATGGGACACCATTACTCTTCCGACCATGACAGTAGCATTCGACACCTCAGGGACTGGCGGCGATGATCCTCTAGACGCATGAATGGTCGATACGAGTTCGAGCGACTGATAGCTCGATTCGATTTTGCAATCCAGCTCGACATAGGGGATAGCCGTGGCATGATGATCAGGTGTTCTTCTTCGCCATGTACAGTGACTAACTTCCTTTCCATAATGAATTTTACTTTCTGATGTAAACTGAAAGGCACAGCTCCAGCAGTATGAATCCAAGGGCGTCCCAACAGAAAGTTGAATGTAGTGGGAATGTCCATAACCTGGAATAGGACATTGAAAACCGTCGGCCCAATCTATATGTCGAGGTGAATTTCTCCCATTACTTCCTTCTTTGTCCCGTCAAAAGCTCGCACGGAGGTTTTCGCAGAATTTATTCTCGAAGGATCTATCTTGAGGCGGTGTAGAGTTGCCAAAGGACAAATGTTCAAAGCTGAACCATTGTTGATTAACACCCGGGCTACGTACGAGGCCTTGTATTTGATGGAAATATACAGGGCCTTGGTATGTCCTCTGCCTTCTAGAGGGAATTCCTCATCCGAAAAGGCTATTAGGTCCTTGAGGAGTATGGAGCCCACAAACTCTTCCAGTCTTTCATGATCGATCGTCTCAGGCACGTGGACTTCGCTTAACACCTTCATCAGGGCCTTTTGATGCTTGACAGACGTATGGAGTAGTTCGAGCAAAGAGATTTGCGCGGGCATCTTGCGCAGTTGCTCCGCTATGTTGCACTCACTAGCCTTAATCACAGCCAGGAACTCTTTAGCTTCTTCATCGGTGATCGGCTTTGCGGGTTGAGTATTAGCTTGGCCATTGGTACGTCCGGATCTGGTGACTAAGTCGACGTCAAGACTGTAGGACCAAGGGACTGCCTTATCATCGGCGTACTCATACGGCTGAGGAATCACGATCACAATTCCTTCATCGGTCGCGGGCGTACTTATTACTATCTCCTCGTCATTAGTCGCGTCTTCGAGCGGAGGCATGTCCTCAGGCAACGGATCAGGTTCGTCCTTCCCGGCATTTAACGTGGCGAACTCTTTATCCTAGTTAATGACGACCTCGGAGATAGTGGAAACGATGCCCGTATGGTCAGTATAAACGATCATCTTAGCTTCCACCATTCTTAAGATTCTTTCTCTTATGATAGCCAGGGGAAGGGTCTCATTACTCGGATAATACCCAGCTTTCACTAATTCACCGTAGACCTCAGCGATGTACACCTTGACGTTTTTTATTCGACCAGCATCGAAACAAAATATGGCATTCACATTGCCCGCGTGGTCAAGGAGCAGGTTACTCTGGACATTCGGCTTGGCGGACTGGAATGAGAAAGCCTTCGTGTCTAGGAGGTTCTGGATTCGGTGCTTAAGAGTAATGCAGTTGTCAGTTAAATGCCCCACTTCCCCCATATGATAGTCACATTTCTTGGACGGATCATAGTTGTAGAACTTCTCAGGATTGGGCCGCTTTGGCTCAGTAGTAAGCAAGCCTCTCTTCCGGAGCACTGCCAACACTTGAGACAACGACCCAGGAAGAGGGGTGAATTGTCTCTTGTTGTCCCTCCTCTAAAAGGGTTGACGGCCCGTGGTTTGTTGCTGAGCTTCTGCTACTTGGATTGCCGGGGCAGGATTAGTATTCCGCCGGCTCGGTTGGTTATACGTCACGTTCACTTCAGATGCCAGTTCTTTCTCTTTCTTTGCACTGAACCTCTTATTAGACGAAGACGGCTCCACAAACCATCCATCCTTCAGCCCTATCTCGATCTGTTCGCCTATGGGGATGAGTTGGTTGAAGTTATCAGCCGGAATGGCCACCATTCGATTACGGTATTCGAACGGGAGAGTTTTCACGAACATCCTCTTCAGCTCACTGTCGATAGGTTCCGGGACGACCTGAGCGGCTATATTTCTCCATCTGATGGCATAGTCTTTGAAAGACTCAGTCTTCTTCATTTGAGCACGCTCGAGATTATCACGGGTAGGAGTGATATCTGTTATGAACCGGTACTGCTTTAGAAATGCTTCACTTGCCTCCTTCCAGGTTTTGAGGCTATTTATCTTCTTCAAGAGATACCGGTTCAAAGCAGGACCCGTTAAAATGGCTTGAAATGCATGAATCATCAGGAGTTCGTTATCCACATATGAGGTCATCTGTACGTGGTATAACTGCAGGTGAGCTTTTGGGCATGTGGTGCCATTGTACTTATCAAAGTCCAGCATCTTGAACTTCTTCGGGATTTTGATCTATGAATACAGAGACAGATCGATCGAGGGTGAATCCTGTGAGCCCTCCAGCTGTTTCACTCTCTCTTCCAGCTTATTGACTCGTTCATCAGGCTTGGGTTTATTGACGACAATCTGGACGGGGTCATCTTCCAGGTCAGGAATATCGTCATCTTCCTCGACATCAACATTCTTTCCACTTGTATGCTTCGGGACTGATGCTTCAGGGGGTGCTGGAACAGGGATCGACCGAAGAGCCTTGATCTCATCGATCATTTGTTGTATTGCAACGGCAAGTTGCTTGATCTGGTCTTCCATACCGACAACACGCTCCTGCAACTCGTTTTGATCGGCCATTCTAGCTCTTGACCGCGTGCGAATAGGCGATCGTGATCGGTCCGTAGTTACCTAATTTGAGAACGAAACAGGGCATACATAAGTGGTAAGCAAAAATCACACGCCGATCCATGACATTGGTCTAACCGTTTTGATTTGAAAAGACCTCTTTATTGAAATGGTGAAAATTTTTACAACGACTAGTGACTCGAAAATACTTTAAACTGAATGTAAAAACCAAATGACTCAATTCCTAAAGAAACTGAAATACTGAAATTAAAAGGAGGAAACAACTTCAAGCTTTCTTCTTTTTTTTATTCAGCTTGATCTATAAATATATGGGAGGCGACGTCCTTCTTCAGTTGCTCGTAAGCTCGAGCTATCTTGGCTGCCTTTTCTTAAGCTTCTTCGACCTTTCTCTTAAGGCGGTTGTTTTCTGAGCAATTGGCGGTCTTGAGCGGCACCTTGGGTATCGTCGGGAGTAATTCCTGCGGGATCTTGTGTCGACGGATGTACTTGGTCATCGCGAAGTAAGACTTCTGTTCCCCCTTCAGTTTTCCTTCAGGTCGGGCTATCTTTAAAATGCGACACTTCTTCCACATCTTCTGGAGTTGAGCTAGGGTCCCTTCGTGGTCTTCGCTTTCGTCGGAGAAATCGACACGGAGGAGTTCCGATTGTAGTGCCGGAGAGAGCCCCTGGAGAATCTGATACTGACGAGACACTCTGGCAGGGTAATACTCGATTGCGCCAGTGAAGCCCAAAAGTGGGACCGGTCCAACACCATTACATGTAAGCCGAACTTCCTCGACATTGAACCAACTAGCATGCCATTGGAAACCTTGGGGTCTAGCGTTTTTCATAAAAATGATCCACTCGGAATAATGGTAATCCGGTGCGTTTTCTTGTTTTTCTTTATAGCTTAAAACAGGATGACTCAAATCACTGAGTTCGGATATTTTAAGTAAATCGTCACACCCTTTTATGTGAGACAAAAACCAAATTTGCAATAGTTCAATGGGTGCATGAAATGTCTTGTCACTATTTTGCTTGAATTTGGTGAGAGAAATGAAGGTCTCTGCTAAAATGGTGTTGACAAAATTCTTTTGAAGACAAACTTGTTGGGTAAACCATGCAATTGACGGGTTACATGCATTCTTACAGTGAGGAAGAATTATGAACCCGAAGAATGCTAGTAAAAATATTCTGCCCTTTTGAAAAGATGTGGCTTTTTCGAAACATTGACCCAGGAATGAAAAAGGGCATGACCCACGGTTTGCTTTCAAAACTTTTTCTAAGTCATGTTTCCCGATATTCAGAAATTCTGACAATATTAGAGTGGAATCGATTCCCAAAGGTGGTGAAACTAACTCTGACTCCAAAGATTTTCCAATGAGCACACTATATTCTTCCAAAGTCAGGGTAAGCTCATACTTACCAAATATAAAGGTGGATGTCTCGGGACACCAGAAGTGGCCTAACGCTTGAACAAGGCCAGTACGGACTTTGACCTCCAGTAGGGGGAGTAGCCTCCCGATATGGCCCTCAACTAACTTGCGGTTGGTGGGACTGAGTAGATTCTACCAGGCACGGAGCTCGTCCTTAGGAGCATCAAGAATCCGGATGTCCGCCCCTCCCATAGTGTATAGACCAAAACTCACGACCGACCTAATGTCATGGACCGACCAAGGAAAAAAAACGAAAGGTAAATAAATTGCGAGATAAGGGTTGAAGAAAACTTACTTCACCGGGTAGGAAAATGGCAATCACATAGACATGCACATGAAATGTGAGGTTCGATTTCTATCTAGACTCTGGCTTGCAAAATAGAGACGCGAGGATTACCGAGCTAAATCAGTCATGGTGGTGGTTAGGCTAGGATTCCCCTGACTCCGGCTTGGTCAAAGAGTCGACCCGGGTTGAGTGGGATACAACTGTGGTGGGTACTCAATGACACCATGAAAAAAAATTTCAGGACCGAGGAGGGCGACCCGTACCACATGGTTTTGATCGGGGTATCCACTATCTCAGTACCATCTTAAACCTATGCCGTCCAGGTCCGACAGCGGGTAGTGTGTGCGGTGTAGTGTAAATGTAAGGCATGTACAGCAAGTTATATCAAACAGCGCTTCGTGCATAAATTAAACCATACATTCAACCACCTCCCATGCAAAACAAGGGTTAATAATCACGCCTCCCCTTATACCTCCCATTCTGCAAAAACATTTAACACCTAAAGTGTTAGGGACGTACATGGGATCCTCGCTGCCAAACAAAAATTATTTTTGAAATGAAAAATTGGCTTAAGTCCACTAAGAGTTTTACTCAAGTCTCCAGCGGAGTCGCCAAGCTGTCGCGACCCTAAAAATTTGATCATATTTCTCGGGCTAATGGATTATTAAGTTTGAACTTAACTCGGGCCCTCCCAAGTCCTACCAATTCGCAACTTAGGGTTTAAGTTCTTAACATGCAAATGTTTTCATGTTTGGAGTCGCCACTAATCATTTTACGGTAGGCTGATTAGAAACCTAAATAAAACATAGGGAGATATGTTATATTCCTACGAACCAAAGATTCTAAGCCCGGGGACTTGATTACGCTAGATCTAGTCTAACGCCCTTTCGGTATCTTTTTATTTCAAAAATATTTTGGCAGGCAGTTTGGATTCATTTTTACTTATGTCACTAACATGTGAGGTGTTCATGCGGGTGCGTAAACCACCAATTTAACACCCAAAAAGCATTAAATAAATTGTAAGCTTAGGAGAACAACTTACCTCGAACCAACGCAAACATCTGCATTGTTAGCTAGAAAATCACATCAACACCCTAATATGATTTCTAATTAACAAGCAATCACTCAATTTCTTTTTGGGTTTTTATTTTATTTAAAATGAAATCTAATCTAAATGCAATGACGTGCAAAAATATGACATGCGAATTAATGCAACCTAGCATGCAAACTATATGACACGCGACAACATGACCTAATTCTAATGACGGATGCAATGGTATATTTTTGGTATTTTCTAATGAAATTCGGAATAAAAATATGCCTAAATTAGCATGCAACCTAATGACTTCTATTTTTTGGTATTTTCTGTTTAAAATTCGAAATTCAAAAATGCCTAAATTAACATGCAACCTAATGACTTCTATTTTTTGGTATTTTCTATTGAAATTCGGAATAATAAATATGCCTAAATTAACGTGCAATCTAAGATAACTTAACCTATCCTAACATGATTTCTTTTGGGATTTTTGGCAAAAATTCGGAATTATTAAATTGCTGAAATTAAAATGCAATCTATCCTAGTAAAGCATGAAACAATTCACCATTTTTTTTGGGGGTTTTTTATGAAAATTCGGAATAATAAAATAACGTGAATAATCCGTTAGGATTAAAACAGTACCTAATTTAGATTAGGAAACATGCCACGTTAAGTCCTAATTTAAATTAAATACTTATCTCATCCTTCGGGATATATTCAAAAATCCTAGACATGCAAAAAATTCTAATTCAAACTCTAACTAATATTTTTTTGAATTTTTTGTTTTATTTGAAAAGGAAAGAAAACAATTTAAACAAAGATAACAACCAATTCAAATCAACCACGCGATCCGCCAAATTTGTTTCAAACTCAGATTAGACACAAAAATCAAATTATCTGTCATATCTATAGGGTTATAGATATTAACGGATAATTGATCATTCAAATTTGGAAAGCTAATGAAATTCATTATCGTATACAAATAGTTATGGATAGGATAATAATTTTACGTATCGCCGCGTATCGTACCTTAGGGATAAGGTCGGATAGACGTCCAGATACGTTGTTAAATTAGGAAATTTTCCTAATTTGAATATTCAGAAATATTGCAGATATCACAAACATTATTTTAAGACATCTAATTATCCACGTGATATTCATGCAATATTCAAAACACTCGAATTAGGAAACTTAATATTCTGAAAAATATAGGATAATGACAATTACCTAATTTGCAGATAACCTTCCGAAATTCGAATTCGGTTCGGGATCGGGATCGACTGCGGATTGGGATCGGGATGACGACGGCGACGAGACGGCAATGCACGGCACCGGCGGGGACTCCGGATACTATTCCAGCAAGGGAGGGACGGCTGTCGGCGGTGGAAGGCGGCTGATAGAGGCAGCAACGGCGGGACTCGGCAGCTCCGACAGGCGTCTCCGACGCAGCTCCGGTGAGCTCGACGAGCGGCTGCTTCAACGGCAAGGACGGCTCCGGTACGGCTGGGTGTGCTTCGCCGAGCACGGACAGAGGCGGCGGTGATGGGCAGAGCACGGCGGAGGGCGAGGCGTGCGGCAACAGAGGCGGTGCTGCTGTGACGGCTCCGACGATGCAATTTCCGGCGAATGTACAGGGGAGCAGTAGCGACAGCGAGAGAGCTGAGGCGGTGAGGACGCCGGCGTGCGGCGGCGTAGGCGCCGGCGTGAGGCGTGCGACGCATGGGGAGGGGTGGCGTGAATTCTCGCCGGTCTCTCCCTTTTTCTCATTTTCACTCTCTCACTTTCTCTCCAAAAATTTTTGATTTGAAAATTATCCTCCGAAAAATTCTGACCTAGTTATGTTTATATAATGCTAATCCTAGGTCAATTAGATGGGCTTAATGTCCTAATGGGCTTAGGCTTGGGCTTAGGTCTAATTAAATTAAATGGGCCGAATTAACTTGGGCTGCTAATTAATTAAACACAATGGGCTGAATTAAACTCAAACTAAAACAACCAAGCCCGTTCATCTTGAAATTCCCGGCCCTTGCATTCCCGAGCGAACCGAGTTTTATTCAATGAAATTTAAGCTCATTCGCCATTGTCAATCCAATGCAAAAATATGCAATTAAATTAAATGAACCTAAACTATATGTTATGCAATTTAAATATTTTTGTTGAGGGGTTAAAAATTTAATCCCTAATTTTTATGCAAATTATAACTAAATGGCGTGCCAAAATTTAGGTGTCAACACTAGGTTCTAACTTTGCTTTTGAAAATACATGCCGACTGCCAAATTATTGGTGTTGTCCTCATCATCAGCATCATCATTATTATTGTTAAGTAGGTTTGATTGCTGGAATGATTTGTTGGAAACTTGGGTGCTTTCTAGTAGTGGCTGCATTTTCTATTTCCATTTTAGTGAGTCATTTGTGTGTTAGGGCTTGGCATGTCATATTTGCCAACTTGTATTGTTTTATCGTCTATGGATATCATATATTGTGTTTACTGATGAAATATGAGCTATTTGCAACTATTGGGAGTATCTATTCCCACTACAAAAAAAGTTGATTTTTTCCACAAAAATTTGCGACGAAAAAATTTTCGTTGAAAATTTGCAACAACTTTTCCAACGAAAAGTACAATTCGTTGGAAATTTCCAACAAAAAATTTTTCGTCGCAAAATTCTTTGGAAATTTCCAACGAAAAATTTTTCGTCATAAAATTCGTTGGAAATTTACAATGAATAAAATTTCGTCATCAAATTCATTGGAAATTTCCAACGAAAAACATTTCGTCGTCAAATTCGTTGGAAATTTCCCATGTAAAATTTTTCATCGTAAAATTCGTTGGAAATTTCCAACGAAAAATTTTTCGTCGTAAAATTCGTTGGAAATTTACAACGAATAAAATTTTGTTGTAAAATTCGTTGGAAATTTCCAACGAAAAACATTTCGTCGCCAAATTCGTGGGAAATTTCCCACGTAAAATTTTACATCACAAAATTCGTTGGAAATTTCTCACGAAAAATTTTTTGTCGGAAATTTCGTTGGAAAATTAACGACAATAAAATTTTTGTCGCAAAATTCGCCGGAAATTAGCAACGAAGAATTTTCCAACGCAAAATTCGTTGGAAATTAGCGACGAAACATTTTTCGTCGCAAAATTCGTCGGAAAGTACCGACGAAAACCTTTTGATTCGTCGGAAATTAATGACTGAAAAATTTTATATCCATACACACCCCCGATTTCTCTCTCTCGACCTATTCGTCATATTCCCTCGCTATTCTCCCTCCGTCTCTCTCTTTCGTTTTGCTCGATTTACATATTTGCACACGTCCAAGTAAATTTCGGTAAATCTTTATATTTCCGGTAAGTTTCGTGGCTAATTGGTGACGAAAACGGTTCGTCATAAAATTATTCATTGCTAGATTTGTATTTTTTTGTGTTATTAAATTTTTCTTTTTCCCTTACTTACTGGTTTAGTTTGGGCGATCACCGGAGATATCGCCGGCTATGAGCCGAGGTCTAGCGAGCTGGCCATGACCGTCAGTCGACCTTGCTAACCCACCCTTGCCATGGCCGGTGAGCTCGGCTAGTGCCAGTGCCGGCGAGGGCTAGCCTGGCATGGGCTGACTGCAAGGGCCGAGCTCGGCCGTCAGCATGGCCAGCAAGGGTCGAGCTCGCCGACCATGGCAACAGCCAAGCTCGCTCACGATGAGGCTAGGCAAGCTAGAGCTCGATCTTCGCTATGGCCGGCGAGCTCAAGCTCGCCTAGCCTTGCCGCGGGCGAGCTCGCCCAAATCTGGGCAAGCTCGGGCCTTGCCATGGCCGGCAAGCGCGAGCTCACCATGGCTGGGCGAGGTCGAGCTTGCCAGCCATAGTGAGCTTAGCCCTCGCTAGTGCTGGCAAGGGCCAGGCTCACCGCCGGCGAGCTTCCCCAGAATTCGCCCAGATCTGGGAGAGTTATGTGGGAGCTCGCCGGCGGCGAGCCTAGGCTTCGCCAGCACTGGCGAGGGCCGAGCTCGCCATGGCCGGCAAGCTGGACGATCGCCGGACCGGCGAGCTCGCCAATCGCCGGACTGGCGACTAGCCAAGTAGAAAGAAAAAAAAAAGAAAAGAAAAAGAGAGGAAAAAAATAAAATATATTTAATATATTTATCTTATGTAATTTATTGTTATTTTAGGTACGTGCACATTCGAAGGTCTCACAATTCAAGGGAACGTTGCAATTCTCATCAAATTGTCAACTTTCTACAATAAATATTTTAATCAAATACTTGGTAAGTTTTCTTGACATGGTAATTTTTGAATTTTTTTCAAGTTTAAAGTAATTATTTTGTACCTTACCAAAAAAAAGTAATTATTTTGTAAAAACATAATTGTAATGTTTAATTTGCTGCAAAATTTGTTGGAAATTTCCAACGAATTTGGCAACGAATTTCAATTTTCGGTACATGATTTTTGTTAAGTACTAATTTTGTTGAAAAATTCGTGGGAAAAAAAAGTATTAATGCTCGTGTTATAATAAATTCATTGGAAATTTCCAACGAATTTTGCAACAAATGTTATTACTCCGAAGAACAAGTTTTTTTTTAGATTGGTTGGAAAGTTCGTTGAAAATTTCCAACGAATTTCAATTTTCGGTACTTCAATTTTGTTGCCAAATAATTTCGTTGCAAAATTCATGGGAAATTTCCCACGAATTTTGCAATGAATTCCAAAAACATGTAATTCTTCGGTTAATCAATATTCATTGCAAAATTTATTGGAAATTTCCAACGAATTCAAAAGAGATTATTTTTATGCATAGTATAAATTCGTTGCAAAATTCGTTGGAAATTTCCAACGAATTTCCCAACGAAATTTGCTAACTTGTTTACATTTTTCAGAATAATAAAAATACGTTGGAAATTTCCAACGAATTTTCCAATGAATTCAGAAAGACCTAATATCCGTGCATATTAAAAATTTGTGGCAAAAATCGTTAGAAATTTCGAACGAATTTTGCGACGAATTTTTAATATGCCGAAAAGTTAAGTGTATTTCTATTTCGTTGGAAAATTCGTTGGAAATTTCCAATGAATTTTGCTATGAATTTTACAAAAACGTTTATATTGTTCCGAAAAATAAAAATTCGTTCGAAATTTCCAACGAATTTTCCAATAATATTTCCAACGAATTACCCATTTGTAAGAGAAATTCGTTGGAAATTTCCAACGAATTTCTAATAACCCGAAAATATGGAAATTTGCAGGGAATTTTTCAACGAATTAAAAAAACACATTAGTCTTCGGCATATTTGATATTCGTTGCAAAAAACACATTAGTCTATGGTAGGAAATTTTCAACGAATTTTGCAACAGATTCACAAAAAACCGGTTCATTAATTTTGGTATGTACAAATTTCATTGCAAAATTCATGGAAACTTTCCCACGAATTTTCCAACGAAATTTGTGCAACACCTTATTGTTCGACTTAATAAAAATTCGTTGCAAAATTCATTGGAAATTCGCCCACATCTATGAGAGTTCGGGGGAAGCTTGCCGACACTGGCGAGGGTCGAGCTCGCCATGGCCGGGGAGCTCACCGGTCCCCGGACCGGCGACAGGCTAAGAAGAAAGGAAAAAAAAAGGAAAAGAAAAAGAAAGAAAAAAATAAAATATATTTAATATTTTTGTCCTTATGTAAATTGTTTTTATTTTAGGTACGTGTCCATTCGAAAGTCTCGCAATCCAATTGAACGTTGCCATTCTCATCAAATTGGCCCATCCTCTACTATAAAGATTTCAGTCAAATACGTGGTAAATCTTCTTGACAAGGTATTTTTTTTCATTTTTTTCCAAGTTTAAAGTAATTGTTTCATAAAAACATAATTGTAATTCTTGGAGTTTTATGATTTTAAATAACAATGATAAACAACAAATATGATATGTTTAATAATTTAGGGAATTATTTTATTTTTATACGGACAAAATGCAAAGAGATAGAAATTAGTTGTATAATAAGAACTTACCTGGACATCGAGGATTGACTGATGAGTTTCGTATCGGGGTGGAAATATTTTTGAACTTTGCTAGTACTAAATATGAGTTCATTGATAGAAATAAGTTAAGGTGTCCATGTAAAAAGTGCAGTAATGGAAAATTTCAAGTCATTGATCAAGTTAGAGAACATCTTTATAGATTTGGATTTACTCCGAACTATTATAATTGGACTAGCCATGGTGAACCATTTATATCTAATGACGAATATCGAAGAAGCGACCAAAATTTCAGATAGGGGAGAATATACCTATTTTGACCAATCGAACCCATATCAGGGGATGGTGTTTTATGAAGTCGGTCATAATTTTGTTTCAAAATTGAATCATGCAAGTACTAGTTTTACTCCTACACCTGAACAAATGGGAACTAATCATGCAACACAATTGGAAGAGATAGGCGTTACAGGTTTCGATGAAAATGTGTGTGATGAAACTTTTCAAGCTAATCAGTTCTGGGAAGTATTGAAAACGGCAGATAAACCTTTGTGGGCAGGTTGTGATAACCACATAAAGGTATCAGTGATAGCAAGGTTGTTAAATATTAAGGCAGAGCATAATGTGTCTGTGGATTGCTTCAACTCTTTTGTTGAAGTAATGCGGGAAACAATGCCTCGTGATAACATCATGCCAAATGACTTTTACGATATGAAAAAACTAATGGATGACTTAGGTCTTCCAGTTGTACGTATTGATGTATGTGCTATGGGTTGTATGTTATATTGGAGAGATGACGAAAATGCAGAATCATGCAAATTTTGTAACCACGCAGCCGCATTGCCATCCCTCAACCCAACCAAATATTATCCTTTTTTAGCCGCAACTGAACTGCCATCGCTCTCAAGGATTTGCCCTGGCACAGCAGAAAACATATCGATGGTTTATCCATCGATCAATTTATTGCTCAATATCAAACCATGATCACGTATCTCGCCCCGTGATAAGGCGACCAAGATCCCCTCCTTGGCAAGATTGCCACCTACTATAAGCCGGTGGCTTGGCCCACAAGGATATCCTAGACTAGTATGCGTATACCCACAAGCCCCTCAATAGGCTCACAGTGATATTGAGCACCAACACACATCCTCTAATAATCTACAGTACCATATCCATAATAAGTCTCATAATCCACAATACCAAAAATCAATCTCACAAACCAAACAATTAACTTTTCACAACATATCTGTCATTTCTCAAATCATTTTATAAATCACAATATGGTTCCAAAACCGTTTCATAAATCACAATACGCTTCCATAATCATTTCGCAAAGCAATGCATATATATCATTTCATAAACATAATTTACAAATTGATATGAGTAACTTTTTATAACGTTTTTCATAAAACGTTTCTCAAATCATCTTAATACTCGTTTCATAAACCAATTCGCAACATAATACACATGTATCCGTTAACAATATTTTTCCTAAAACCATTCTCAAATTTCTCAAATCGTTCTCAAATATCAAACTGGTAGTAATTGCCCGATCCAAAATTTTATGCAACAAATATGCTCTAGTAACTCGTACAATACTCAAATTCTTATCACTTTCAAAACATGAGTTTATAAACTCAAAGAAGCGATAGCACCACTCACCTAGAATGCCCCAAAATCAAATAACATGGCTAGACTCGCCGACGATCTTGTAATCCTATCAATTAAACGAGAATCGACATCAAAACCAAGTAAAACACCATTTTCACTAACAACTTGGCTAAACCAAGCTTAGACGCTAATCAAAACGACTCAAACGCGCTCACAAATCGCTTCTCCAAAGCGATTATCCAAATCATCCGTAACGCAAAACTTGAACACGAAACTTGATCACATCATAACTTTCTCTATCGAACTCCAATCATAGCAAACTTATAGTCAAAAGGAAGCCCGTTCCGAGTATTACAAAAGTCCCAACTTGGTTGTCCTAAAATCGAGCCGAAAACCTACGAAAATCGGCCTAAAGCCCACTGGTCGCGGACTGTTCACCATGTGCGGCCAACTTCAAAAATTTATATTGGGCAAACCGTAAATCCAAATCAAGATCTGTAAAATCTCATGGCTCCACAACACCACAAACTATCAATTCTATAAAATACGGAGCTCTACGACTCAAAAATCGGACTTCACACCTCGAATTTCTCAAAATTTCGAATTTCAAGCCCTAAATCGGAAAACTTCTCCGATGGAATGAACGAGCGACATGAGTTCTTACCGAGCATTCCGATACGAAGTCGGACCAGCTAGGTGAGGTTTGCACAGTGTAAAACCCTCCCTTTCTTCTTCTTCTTCTTCTTCTCTTCCTCTCTTTCTTTCTTTTCTCTCTTCTTTTCCTTTCTCCCCGAAAGCTCTCGATCCTCTTTTATAATTGAAGTCCACTTTAGCAAATATTGACTTTTTGACTTTTTTTTTTCCAAATATTACATTCTCCCATCCTTAAAAGAAATTTCGTCCTCAAAATTTGAACTTAGCTCAACTATCAAACAAATGCGAATATTTGCGTATTTTCTCCTCAGACTCCCAAGTAGCCTCCTTATGCAATTTTGCCATTTGATCTTAATGTACTCAACAAACTCATTTACTTCTTTAAACTTGCCAGCACATTCCAAAGGTCCACCGCACTTTCACTGTGCCTCTGATCAAAATAAGTTTTTCTTTCTTTTCTATTTCAAGTTCATCATCACCCCCAGAATTATTCGATCATAAAAGGTAGCTCGTAGTGCATTCACATAAACATCAAAAAACAAAAATCAATCTAACCATATTTGCAAAATCGTTAGGACTCGTGACGTGCAATACATGCAAAGCCTCATACTAGATTTCCTTTTCATGAGAGGAAAATCTTCTCTGCATAACTCGGAGAAAGAATTAGTTCACGAAGACCTTATATAGGTCATTCTTTTTCTTTTCTATCCACCATCGTATCATTAATTGTCAACTGATAGAACTTCTATCTTGACCATACTCCCAATGACCAGCATACAGATAATTACTCGGATGTGAGTATGACACTAGCCCATTAGCATGAACTGCTAACCTAGTTCCATGCCTTTGTCTTTCATTCTAGTTAAGGGATGCATTATTTCCTCAAAATTTCAAATTCAAGCATATACTGAAGCCAAAGTGTTCCATGAGGCAATATCCCTTTGATCCATAAGTTCTAATAAAACCTTTGTCTCATCAATGTTTCCGCATTTACCATAGGCATTCAAACAAGGATTCAGAAAGACAACATCCGACCCAAAACCATATACTAGTTCACAACAATGCATAACCTCCAAATCTCCAACAAGCACCTACAACCCTATCATCAAGCTGCATTCCATTCCTTCGTGACACATATCATTCAACAGATTAAACAACGCATCCACATCATTTGCCTTCCTGTAACATCCAATTATGGTAGTCGAAGGAACGACGTTCCTCTCAAGCATTAACTCAACACCTTGCCAGACTAAACACTTGCCCCATAACTTTGTGTAGAGCGTGGTCAAGAAGAGGCAATATAAGCATCCGAAGTGAACGCATGAATGATTTGGCATTGGGATCCCAAGCTTTACCCTTTCTTGCCAAAAGATGGTAAGACTAGCATACCAAAAGTTTTACCATCAAGATCGGTTTCTTTATCTGGATAATCCAAGTTTTATTTATTGCACAAAAACTTTCAAATACTTTTCACGTTCTTACTATCACCTCGAGAAGAAATTATTGATAAAACTATTTCAAACTTTGCCCATCACCAGTCACATTAATAACCTCATCGAATTCTTTCTTGATAATGATAAGTAAGGTGTGCCTGTTCAAAGGCATAAACTGCGTCATTACCTGAATTCTTGGAATTATTTCCTTATTTTGTTCCATGGATTTGCTACGGAAATCTGGTCTAAATATAGCCATATCACCCTCTGTGAGGATGCCACATTCTTTGGCTACAGCTATGGCAATAAGAATAGTGTCCCCAGTTACCATACAGATAGTAATGCCAGTTGCTAAATAAGTTTCAACTGCCTCTTTGACTCTAGGGTGTACATAATCTTAATTTTCAATGATTGTGATCGAGGTATACCCGCACTCGGGAATGTCTCCATTTGAAGTGTCATCTACACCTTTAAATGACAAACAAGGTGTTCTTAGTGCTTCACTCGCAAAACCACTAATAACATTTGTTATATTTTTAACCTGTTCTATAGACATGGAAGCAAATTTCTTTCTTTGTCAACAATCTTGTCATATTCCAAGAACAATTTCTAATGCACCTTTGCATAAAGTCCTTGCCCCGCCAACTAGTCGAGCCACCAGCAAGGACGTTTTCTCCCTTCCTGAATTGAAAGGCTTTACCTTTAGGGTCTTATTCTTTTAGCAATGAGCCGCAAAATCACCACCCAAAAAAAAAAATACAAACTCCAAAAGTGTTGATTCCATTGGTGTTCTCAAAATTGATTGCTTACCATCTTTATCCTTGCCAACTTTGGAATTTGTATTTAGAATCATTGCCTGCAAATGGATGGCCAAAACTTCTTTGCATGTTTCTTATTTCAAGATATCTTTACCCTTAACTCCCTTCATATTTGTAGCTTTACCAATTAGTCATATCTTATCAATAACCATGTGGTTTGTGTTAATGTTCCAGTCCTATCAGTGTGTATCCAACTAGCAGAACCCATTGTCTCGTAGGTTGAGAGGTGTCCACAAATGCTCTGTCATTCATTAGCTTCTTCATACGACTTAATGTCACTGCCAAAGGCAATTCTTCCGGTATAGTGACCACCATTATAGTAACCGTGTTATCAAAATAATCAACAAGTGACAAAGCATATGTAGAAGACCAACTAGTGAATTCATGCTTTAATGTTTCATCTACCAAGAATCATACCGTTAGCACCATGAAGGTGAGCACCACAAAATCCAAACCAATCTTACCAAGAACTGTGGCGACCCCATTCAGCTCACATATAGAGGTGTCTCATTATCTCTACCCTCACCCAATGTTTCCATCAACTTTCCCCACTCAGTCCTCACACCAACCATTATCACCAACATGTTCCCGACCCATCTTGCACTTTAGTCTCATAAAGAAGAAGAGGTTTCTCCTTATAAACATTGACTGGCTCGCTCTCACTTGACAAGCTTGACTGGTCAATTAGAAGGATGTATCCCGCTATAAAAGACCATATGCTAGAACTATGCCCCCAATGGACATATGAACAACATCATCAACAATCAAATGACAAATAGACACATTTTCTCTTTTCCCATCATTTGTAACCTAAACAAATATTTTCTTTTCCTCCCGATCCAAATCCCTAAATTACAAGGGCTACTTATAGTCGTCAATTGTTGTTACCATGACCACCAGGAATATACTAAGTAATTTTTCGAGTCCATCATACATTTCCTTTGGCCATCCCTCTATACCTATCCCATCACCTATAGAACCACTACACTGACCATAAAAATAGCGAGTGTTAGATTTTGTACGACTTCCCAGACAACAGTTAAAAATGATCTTGCAGGTTTCTCCATGAATCTCTTTGCCTGATAGATATTGAAGATTTTAAGGATGGGTTCTCTATTCAAATGCCCTCGTAAAGAGAAACCGAAACTTCACTTGCGATCTCTTTAACTCTACTAAGAAGTTTCAAGCACTTTATATCATGCCCTTGTACAATAGATGCGAGTTCTTCTAGTTCAATACCAAAGCTCGCTTCCCTAATTTCATCAGAGAGCTTGCGTTCTAGCAGGTCGCCAGCATCAAGGAACGGTAAAGCTGCTTTTTGAACATAAAGTGCAACTCGTGTCATTTTGTTATACTAAAATTTCCTGTGTTCTCCAATAAATAGCTTCTTCGTCACTCTAACTGCTTGCCATGAAGAAAAACTTCAAATAATATATCCAAGTGCCAATAAGCAATACCTATACTCAATAACTTAATATCCACCAAATTTCAATTGAGCAACCTTTTTAGGGCTTCCTCTATTCCTAACTTTGGGGGCCAATCCAAGTTTACTAGTTGTCTTTGGTTCTAGTTCTCCTTCACTTGCTTTACAAGACTAGCTCAATATTTCTACTTCTGTCATTGAACTCAGCACTTCTTGTCATGGTAACACCATCCCTTGTCGCCTTCAATAGATCAAAGCTTTACTTAATCACCACATTATGACCCTTCGAGCCATAGTGAATTTCATAGCATCCATAAGGTCTTCCATACCCTTAAGTATCAGGGCACATGCCTCGACCTCAAATTTGATATCTTTCGCAACATAGTCTTTATCTAGCTTGCTCTACTCCTTGAGAGTCAGACTTAGATCATAATATCCCTCTTTATCTCTTTGTCAAAATTGCTCCTCAAGAATCTTAAGATACATTCCCGATATCAAAGGTAACAACTCGCTTGCCTTTCTTATCTCTTACAGGGCGAAGCATACTTCTCTGAATCAGAACCAACGGTCTCCTAGACCTTAAAAGAAACACACACCCTAACGCACAACCTCACAACGTCCATAGACTATGTACCCCAAAAATCATGTCCTAAGCTCTGATACTAATAAATGTCACACCGCGAACTCTACCAGAATGGGGGATGACACGGTTGTCCTTCCACCTAAAGGACGCTGTCTCAAATCACCCAAAAGTCCCCAAGACATCACTCTTGCTCTAATGGCTGTTAAACAAAGAACCTGAAAGATTGGGAAAAAGAGGGGGGCGAGCAACGACAGCTCAGTAAATAGTGCGTATCTCTTCTAAGCAGATCGAGCAACCACTATGCATATATAAAAATATTGAAAACTCATAATTTAAATCCACAATATCATATATATATCATATCAAATATGAGTTATTTTCCTTTCTCAAAACTTGAAACAAACCAGAAAACATTCATTTGGTACAACATCACAATTCAATCATCAATGGTCCAGTCCATTGATTAATCTCGCCAAATCACATGTCAATGGTCCAATCCATTTACCAATCTCAATAACTCACATATCAATGATATATTCCAATGATTAATCTCATCATAAAAGGGCTCGTTCGAGGTAGAGGCACAGCCACACTGCCATCCATCAACCCGACCAAATATTATCATTTTTTAGCCGTAGCCGCACTGCCATCGCTCTCAAGGATTTGCCTTGGCACAGTAGAAAACATATCGATGGTCTATCCATTGATCAATTTATTGCTCAATATCAAACCATGATCATGTATCTCGCCCCCTGATAAGGCGACCTAGATCCTCCCCTTGGCAAAATTTCCACCTATTATAAGCCGGTGGCTCGGCCTATAAAGATATCCTAGACTAGTATGCGCATACCCACAAGCCCCTCAATGGACTCACAACGATATTGAGCACCAACACACATCCTCCAATAATCCACAATATCATATCCATAATAAGTCTCATAATCCACAATACCAAAAATCAATCTCACAAACCAAACAATTAACTTTTTACAACATATCTGTTATTTCTCAAATCATTTTATAAATCACAATATGGTTCCAAAACCGTTTCATAAATCACAATACACTTCCGTAATCATTTCGCAAAGCAATGCATATATATCATTTCGTAAACATAATTTACAATTTGATATGAGTAACTTTTTGTAACGTTTTTCATAAAACGTTTTTCAAATCATCTTAAAACTCGTTTCATAAACCAATTCGCAACATAATACACATGTATCCGTTAACAATATTTTTCCTAAAACCATTCTCAAATTTCTCAAATCGTTCTCAAATATCAAATTGGTAGTAATTGCCCGATCCAAAATTTTATGCAATAAATATGCTCTAGTAACTCGTACAATACTCAAATTCTTATCACTTTCAAAACATGAGTTTATAAACTCAAAAAAGCGATAGCACCACTCGCCTGGAATGCCCCAAAACCAAATAACATGGCTAGACTCGCCGACAATCTCGTAATCCTATCAATTGAACGAGAATCGACATCAAAACCAAGTAAAACACCATTTTCACTAACTTGACTAAACCAAGCTTAGACGCTAACCAAAACGACTCAAACGCGCTCACAAATCACTTCTCCAAAGCGATTATCCAAATTGTCTGCAACGCGAAACTTGAACACGAAACTTGATCGCGTGATAACTTTCTCCATAGAACTCCAATCATAGCAAACTTATAGTCAAAAGAAAGCCCATTCCGAGTATTACAAAAGCCCCAACTTGGCTATCCCAAAATCAAGCTGAAAACCGATGAAAATCGGCCTAAAGCCCACTAGTCGCACATTGTTCACCATGTGCGGCCAACTTCAAAAATTCATATTGGGCAAACCGTAAGTCTAAATCAAGATCTGTAGAATCCCACGACTCCACAACACCACAAACTATCAATTCTGTAAAAATACGCAGCTCTACGACTAAAAAATCGGACTTTGCCGCTCGAATTTCTCAAAATTCCGAATTTCAAGCCCTAAATCGAAAAACTTCTCCGATGGAATGAACGAGCAACATGAGTTCTTACTGGGCATTGCGATATGAAATCGGATCAGCTAGGTGAGGTTCGTGCAACGTAAAACCCTCCCTTTCTTCTTCTTCTTCTTCTCTTCCTCTCTTTCTTTCTTTTCTCTCTTCTTTTCCTTTCTCCCCGAAAGCTCTCCATCCTCTTTTATAATGGAAGTCCACTGTAGCAAATGTTGACTTTTTGACTTTTTTTTTCCAAATATTACAGTTCATGTCGACAGTTATTACAGCACCACATCATGACTCTTGCATCATCACGGAGAAAATCAAGTAAGACAAAAGTATGCATTGCTTGCCATGCCAAAGAAAAATAACATTTGCTTGTAGTGAAGCTACAAGTAAAAATTGGTGGTAATAGAAAGGTAGCTACCTAACAGAGAAATATATCCTATCATGGTTTCTGGGTAACGATTAGGAAACATCATGAACTACACTATAAATCAATGAGTCTTGGTAAAAGGTGAAGATAAGATGACAATGAAGCAAACCACCATACACAAGCTTTCTCACTAAGATTGCATCAGAATAGTAAAGAGGGTTGAATCCTACCAACAAGTTTAATGTGTGTTCTCTACCAACCATTTTGCTCCGTCTCTCATAAATCTTGCATAGCTCGTGTCGAACTCTTTTTTGTACATAAGCTGTCGGAGAATAAAACAAAGCACAATGTCGTGACCTAAAAAAATTTTCATTTTTCGGGCTAATGGATTATTAAGACCAAGCTTAACTCGGGCCCTCCCAAGCCCTACCAATTCACAACTTAGGGTTTAAGTCATTAACGTGCAGATATTTTCATACTTGGAGTCGCCACTAATCAATTTGCGGTAGGTCGATTAGAAACCTAAATAAAATATTGTGAGATATATTTCATTTCTACGAACCAGAGATTCTAAGCCCGGGGACTTGATTACGCTAAATCTAATCTAACGCCCTTTCGGTACCTTTTCTTTTCAAAAAATATTTTGGCAGGCAGTTTGGATCCATTTTAACTTAATTACTAACATGTGAGGTGTTCATGTGAGTGTGCAAACCACCAATGTAACACCTAAGAAAGCGTTAAATAAATTACAAGATTGGAGGAATGACTTACCTCGAAGCAACGCAAGCATCTGCATTGTTAGCTAGAAAATCACATCGACAATCCTAATATGATTTCTAATTAACAAGCAGTTTATTCTTTTTTGGATTTTCACTTATTTAAATGAAACCTAATCTATATGCAATAACGTGCAAATTAATGTAACCTAATATGCAAACTATATGTCATGCGACAACGTGACCTAATTCTAATGACCAACGAATGAATTATTTTTGGTATTTTTTAATGAAATTCGGAATAAAAAATATGCCTAAATAACATGCAATCTAATGATGACTTAATCTATCCTAACATGATTTATTTTTGAAATTTTTGTTGAAATTCGAAATAATAAATTACTTAAATTAAAAATGCAATCTATCTTAATCCACCATAAAGCAATTCATTCTTTTTTGGGGTTTTCATGAAAATTCGGAATTAAAAAAAATAACCTAAATAATCTATTAAGATTAGAATATTACTTAATTTAAACTAGGAAATGGATTATCTCAAGTCCTAATTTAAATTAAATAATTACTCTATCCTCTAGATATATCTAGGATTCCCTAAACATGCAAAATTCTAATTTAAATCCTAACTGATATTTTTTGAATTTTCTTTTTTATTTGAAAAGGAAACAAATTAAACAGATAGATAACCACCACAATTAAAATCAATCCACGCGATCCGCCAGATTTGTTTCAAACTCGGATTAGGCACAAAAATCGAATTATCGATCATATCTATAGGGTTATAGATATTGACGGAAAGTCGATCATTCAAATTTGGAAAGCAAATAAAAATCATTATCGTACCCAAGTGATTATGGGTAAGATAATAATTTTTCGTATCGCCGCGTATCGTACCTTAGGGATAAGGTCAGATAGTTGTCCAGATACGTTGCTAAATTAGGAACGATTCCTAATTTTGAATATTTTGAAAACATTGCGGATATATCGAACATTATCCTAAGATATCTAATTATCCACATGATATTCATAAAATATTCAGAACATTCAAATTAGGAAATTTAATATTATGAAAGTATAGGATAATGCCCAATTACCTAATTTGCAGATAATTCCCAAATTTGAATCGTCTCGGGATCGAGCTTGCGGATTGGATGACCGACGATGGCAACATAGGGAAGGCGGCGCCGGAAACGGTAGCACGGCGTCGGGAACGGCAACAGCTAGCGTCGGCGTGCTTGGTGGACCACGATGGACTTCGGCTATGGTGCTTATGGTAATTGACTCAGTTCTTGATCGAGTTGGTTTGTCGCGGATTAACCTACAAATAGAGCAATCCAAGGCTATTGGTTCAGTGGTCAAGGAGCTCACGGTTAAGAATAGCTCGACATAATGGGTGCCGCTTTGTGGGACTGCAACTCGTTGTCTTGGACTGGGAAACAACAACAACCACAGCAAGAAGCAGAGGTCGTCACTCCCGTTATGGACTCAGGAGCAGCAGTGGACATCGGTGCTGTATTCCACGCGGAGGAGCAGCAGCAACGTCAGGCTAATTTGCGAGTTGTTGGGGTTGACGTCGGGGAAGCAGCAGCGAAGTCAATGGTCAGCAAAGCAGAGGCCAAAATAGCATGGAGGGAAGCCACATGTGAAGGTTAGCAAGCGTGGAACAGCGACATCATCAGAAAATAAAAAAAAAAAAGGTAGAAATCCACGAACAGAAGCAGAAAATCGCATCATTTCAGCGGAGGTGTGGGGAAGGGCAGCGACGTTGCTTTCTCTCTCTCTCTCTCTCACTTGTGTTTCCTCAGGAATTTTTTTTTGATCTGAAACTTCTGAGAGCTCCCAAAAATCTGACCTAAACATGTTTATATAATGCTAACCTAGGTCAATTAGATGGGCTTGCTAGTCCTAATGGGCTTAAACTTGGGTTTATGCTCTAATTTAATTTAAATGAGCTGAATTAATTTGAACTTTCATTTAATTAAGCACAATGGGCTGAATTAAGCTCAAACTAAAACAACCAAGCCCGTTTGACTTGAAATTTCCTGCCCTCGTCTTTCGAATGAGCCAAGTTTTGTTCGATGAATTTTAAGCTTGTTCGCCATCGCCAATCCGATGCAAAATGCAATGAACCTAAACTATATGATATGCAATTTAAATATTTTTGTTTAGGGGTTAAAATTTAATCCCTAATTTTCTATGCAAATTACACTAAATGGTCGGTAAAATTTAGGTGTCAACGCACAAATCAAATTTTTCCTTCTGATCATAACATTCACTAATACCACAGTCTATTAAGATACTCAGATGAGTGCTCCAATAGCACATGCATGGGTGACATGATTTTGGAAAATCCCATATTAGTTTAGTTCACCATGACCCACAAAAGGCTACTTAGGAACATAAGTTTAGCTAGCAATATTTAGGGTTTTGAACAACACTCGTCTCACATCCTTAGGAATATGTAAAAACTCTGTTAGAATAAATAAATATTAAATCCTACATTCCTCTAATAGGTTTAGTTTTTAGAACAGTTGACAGTGGTCTCACAAAATTTCACATTATATTAGAGCTAGAGGTCCTGAGTTCGAATATTTTCTGGCCCCATTTATCTCTCCAATTAAATATATTCACACTTAGTACTAGGCAAAAAGACCAAACCAAGCGTGAGGCAAAAAGACCAAACCAAGCGTGAGGGCAGTGTTAGAATATTTAAATAACAAACCATACATTTATCTAACAGCTTAAGCTTTTAAAGCAGTCGACAGTGGTCTCACCAAATCTCACAGACTCCATTAATTCAACTGCATGAAGTAGTCAACGTCATTCTTGCATAATTGGTTGGATCTATAACTAAGTTTCAATCTCAAAAGCTTTCGTATCAGTGTTAGTAAGTGCCTAACCATATTCTTGAAAACAAAAAGTTAAAAAGGACAAGACCTTGTTGACACTACCAAGATGAGTATTCTACTTGGTCCATTGCAAATTAAACAACATTAGAATCTAGAAGAACTGGTGTATTGCTAGCAATGGTCACTATTGGGACAGCTTAATTGTGCAAGATTTTTACTTCTGAAAGGACACTACGAAAAAACATCTGTTTTCCAACGAAAAATTTGGAAAAATTCATTGGAAAACAAATTTCCAATGAATTTTCCGATGAAAAAAAATTCGTTGGTAATAGATTGTCGGAAATTTTTCCAACAAAAATTTTCAATTTTCATTGGAAATTTGCGACGAAATTTTTTCATTGGTAAGTTCGTGGGTACGTTGCTAAATTCGTTGGAAAGTTAGTTGCAAAATTCATCGGTAAATATTCGTTGGAAAATTCGTGGCAAAATTAGTCGGTAAATATTCGTTAGAAAATTCGTGGCAAACCGAATTCCCAACGAATTAGTGACAAAAAAAAATCGTCGCTAATTCGGTGTGGGAAAATTATTCCTTCAAAAAATTCATCGAAATTTGGGGGAAAAAAAAGTTGATGGCAAAATTCGTTGATAATTTCGTTGGAAAATTCATTGGAAAAGTCGTGGCAAATTTCGTCGCTAATTTTTCGTGGCAAAATTTGTTGGTAAGAGAATTTCCCGCCAAAAAATTTCGTCGCAAATTTTTGCAAAAAAAATTGAATTTTCGTTGGTAAATTCATTGCTAAATTCGTTGGAAAGATAGTTGCAAAAATCGTCGGTAAAAAATCATTGGAAAATTCGTGGCAACTTTCATCGGTAAATATTCGTTGGAAAACTCGTGGCAAAATTAGTCGGTAAATAGTCGTTGGAAAATTCGTGGCAAACCGAATTTCCAATGAATTAGCGATGAAAAAATAATCGTCGCTAATTTGGCGCGGGAAAATTTTTCCTTCAAAAAATTCGTCGAAATTTGCGGGAAAAAAAAAGTTTGTGGCAAAATTCGTTGATAATTTCGTTGGAAAAATCGTGGCAAATTTTGTCGCTAATTTTTCGTGGCAAAATTCGTTGGAAAAAGAATTTCCTGCCAAAAATTTTCATCGCAAATTTTTGCAAAAAAAATTTAAATTTTCGTTGGTAATTTCTGACAAAAAAAATTCGTTGGAAACTTGGTGGGAAAATTTGTTGCTAATTATTCATTGCAAAAATCGTTGCAAAATTCGTCGATAATTATTTGTTGCAAAATTCGTGGCACATAGAATTTCCGACGAAATTAGGAGGAAAAAACTTTGGTTGAAATTTCGTTGAAAATTTCGTTGCAAAAATTATCACTCAAATCTCATTGCAAATATCGTGGGAAAAAGGCGTAATTTTCAAACGAAAAATGGAATTTTCGTTGGTAAGTTCCAAAGAAAAATAATTCGTCGCTAAATTCGTTGGAAAATTTGTTGCAAAATTTGTCCCTTAATATTCGTTGGAAATCTCGTAGTTTTCCGACAAAAAAAATAAATATTCGTTGGTAATTTGTGAGGAAAAAACTTTCGTTGGAAATTTTGTTGGAAAGATTGTCGGTGAATATTCGTTGCAAATATCGTTGGAAATCGGGTAATTTTCCAACAAAAAAATTCAATTTTTGTTGGTAATCTGCGACAAGAAAAATTTGTTGGAAAACTTGTTACAAAATTTGTTGTATATCTTGGAATTTTCCGACAAAAAAAATAATTTTCGTTAGTAATTTCCGACGAAAAAAGGTTGTTGGTAAATTCATTGGAAAATTACTTCGTTGGAAATTTCGTGGGAAACCATGAATAATTCGTTGCAAATTAATTCGTTAATTGTTTATGAAAAATTCATCCGTAATTATTCGAGAAAAAATTCGTTGCTAAATTTCCAAAAACTGTGTTCGTTGCTAGTTTCCGAAGGAAATTTTTTTTTTGTCGCTAAATTGCAACGAAATCTATTCGTGCCAAAATTCGTCGCTACGTTTGCGACGAATTTTGTTTAGGGACAATTTCGATTTGAAATCTAATTAGCAGCAATATTAATTTCTACAATATATAAATTACAAAGTCTCACATGATGGTATTCGATATTCAATCTCATAAGTAGCTAAGCACTAATGAACATCATTTAATACATTAAAAACATTGAAAGGACGAGGCACAACCATAAAACTTTGGCAGCTTTGGTACTGGGCATGACATCAGGAACAGTCACTTGTATCGACACCTGCTGAAATATAAATACATAAATAAAAGTATGTAATTTGTCCAAAATATAAAAAAAAACATATATGCATGAACGTGTAACTAGCTATACAAAAAATGTTCTTACCTAACGTGGACTAATAATAAAAGCATCAGCATCATCACCAATCACCGCATCATTATTTGGCTCATCATTATGCGCATGACCTATTACATTAATAGGAGGTACAGGTGTAACCTCATTGCGATCAATGTCGAGGTGTTGCATGATAAATTGCATTTATTGTTGCATTACTCTTATTTGTTCGTCCTTCTGTCCAAGTAAATGCTTCATTTCTTTGTCTTTCTGTTCAAGCAACTGTTTCAGTTCGGTCAATTCTTGGGTCATGTGCTCCTCATGTCGTGTTCTCATTGCAGCAGTCGCATTGGAGGATGAAGTTGCAGCAGCCTTCGTTTTGAACATCCTTGACAATGATCCCATCCGAAATATTTTTCTTCCTTTAATCCCACCTGCTGCCTCAACCCATAATGCCATACTGTCAACCGATGGCTCAGACACAGCAACACCATCACCACCACCACCACCATCATCATCACCACCATCAGCACCACTAACAGTGCTCATCAAAAGTTTATCATATTTTTCCTATATTAACAATATAGAAAAAAATAAAATAAATTTGTATATATTACCATAAATATTAAAAGCATTCATAATTTTCATTCGAGTTTTCATAAAGTCCAAACTATAACCTTACATACCTTAGTAGCTTTTGCTTGAGCGCCAGTCCATGTCTTATCTTTTTTCTAAAATGTGCATTCAAATATAGCTATAAAGGTGGGTTTCGTCCCCAATTCATCTGCCTATAAAATTTTAAAAAATTTCAAAGTCACCATTGAATTAAATGAACTGACAAATTTAAACAGATTTACCATTCTTCTTTTATGCTCACCGATACTAATAGAGAGCCCAGCATATGTGGCTGATGCAAACCCATCACTAGAACTAAAAGCTCGATTCTTCTTGTTCTGTTCACACCTTCGCTACAAATTTCATTATTGACCATCAGTATGCTATACCGAATTTACGTATTGAGAAAATATAAGGACAACACTAACCTTGAATTCATTCCATCACAAAGTCTTTATTTCTTTAGGAGCGCTGCTGAAAGTAGTAAACTGCCCTATCCAACAGTTATTGACAATTCTATTAAGTTCCCTCACAACTATCGTAGAATCCGTTAATCTGAAAACATGTTATAACAATATAGATAATCAGACAATCTAACATATCGAAAATTCGCAACATAGACAATTTCCATGGGCATCCCTAATTTACATATACGTAAAAAAATTAATTACTTACGAATCTCCTCAAGGGCATATAAGGAATCGGTTATCTTCTTCATCATTCGAATGTTGGACTGAAGAAGAAGGTGGAATCGAAGGAGATGGAACTGAAGTAAATTCAGTTCGCATGTCTCCCAATTCTCCCGGAATATGCTGCTGAGGGTCGGAGGATGGGCCAATGTGTCCGTGCTGTCCATGAACAAATGGTTGTTGAGGATCAAAGGAAAGGGCGGGGGAAGAGAAGAGGGACGGGGACAAGGATGGGGAAGCGGGGCCTGGTCTTCTTTGTGAACCCACACCACGCATGAGACCTCCACGATTATATTGACAAGGAAAAAAGTTAAACTAATATAGTAACAAATAAGAACAAACATTAGGGACAGATAATGAAATCATTTTACTTACCATTTTATATTAGCGAGCACGAAATAAATTTGAGAAATTACTAGCCCTTGTTGAAAGAACCTATTGCAATTTTGATCACATCAGAAGCCACTAAACTGTTTAAGGAATTATATTAAATGTGCAAATAATACAGTCTGATTCAGAATCCGGCGGCCGTGAACCCCCCGCCGGATTCCGGTGGCTAGAATCGGACACCGGAATCCGGCCGCGACCCCCCCGGCCGGATTCCGACCGTGACCCCCCCGGAATCCGGCCGTGACCCCCCCGGAATCCGGCCGTGACCCTCCTGCCAGATTCCGGCCGCGACCCCTTGGAATCCGGCAGCGACCCCCCCCCTGCCGGAATCCGCCTCGTGACCCCCCAACCGGAATCGCGCAGCGACCCCCCACCGGAATGTCGCCGCTAACCCCCTCGGAATCCGATCGCTATCCCCCCAGCCGGAATCGCAAGGCGACCCCCCGGCCGCGAAACAACCCCGCACGGCCGAGACCCCCCGACCCCGAAACCCCCCGCGTGGCCGTGACCCCTACCCTTGGCCGCCACCACCCCCTGCGCGGCCGCGACCTCGGGCGGCCGCCGGCACCCCCCGCGCGGCCAACACCCCCTACCGGCCGCGACCCACCCACACGGCCGCGAAACCCCCCGGCAGCCGATACCCCCCGAGCGGCCTTCGCCCCTACCCGAGCGGCCGCGAAATCCCCCCGCAGCCGACACCCCCGAACGGCCGCGACCCCCGCGCCGCCGCAACCCCCGTGCTGCCGCGACCCCCTGCCGAGACCGCCCTCGGCTGTGACCCCCACCCGCGCGCCCGCCAAACACCCCCCGTGGCTGAGACCCACCCGCGCGGCCGCGTGGCTTTAACACCTTCCACGGCATCTCGGCCGTAGCCCCCCGGAATCCCCGCGGCGACACTACATTATTGAAAGTATAGAGGTCGATTACTTACCGCTAGGTGAAGCGGACGGCGAGGGTGGCGACGGTGAGGTGGACGGCAAGCAGACGACCAGAAACAAAAGCAAAAAATACTCAGTACACTCGAAGTGGTTGTTTACGAAAAACATAACATGTTTTTATATTTTCGTTGGAAAAGTCGTTGGAAATTCCAATGAAATTTCCAACAAATTCAAAATTTCCAACGAAATTACTAACGAATTTTTAATTTGCAACGAAATTTCCAACAAATTTTAAATTTTGTGGCAATTATTGAACTATGTTTTAATTTTGTTGGAAAATTCGTCGGAAATTTCCGATGAATTTTCCAACGAATTTAAAGAAAGGTTTAATTTCCAACGTTTTTTTTTTAAATTCCAACGAATTTTCCAACAAATTACAAATTTCGAGTGAACATTATGCATTATTTTTCAAGCAAATTTCCAACAAAATTTTGTCTTTATTTGGTTGGAAAATTCGTTTCCAATGAAATTTCCAACAACTATTAATTTTTAGTGCAATCATTTCGTTTTCAGTACAACAAAATTTCCAACGAATTTTCCAACAAATTTAAAATTTCCAATGAAATTTCCAACAAATTTCAAATTTTGTGGCAATTATTGAACTATGTTTTAATTTTGTTGGAAAATTCGTCGGAAATTTCCGACGAATTTTCCAACGAATTAAAAAAAAAGGTTTAATTTTCAACACTTTTTTTTGAAATTTCAACAAATTTTCCAACAAATTACAAATTTCGAACCAACATTATGCATTATTTTTCAAGCAAATTTCCAACGAAATTTTGTCCTTATTTGGTTGGAAAATTCTTTTCCAACGAATTTTCCAACCACTATTAATTTTCAGTACAATCATTTCGTTTTATACTTATTTTGTTGGAAAATTCGTTGGAATTTCCAACGAATTTTTCAACCAATTTAAAACACACATTTTTCTTCGGCATTTGTAAAATTTGTTGGCAAATTCGTTGGAAAATGCCAACAAATTTTCCAACCAATTTAAAAATTACATCGTTAGTAACCATATGTAAAAGTCGTTGGAAAATTCGTTGGAAACATCCAACGAATTTTTTGACGAAATAAGTTCCAAAAGAAAATTTCCAACAAATTCTCCAACAAATATTTGTTTTTAGTACAATAATTTCGGTTTGTACTTATTTCATTGGAAAATTCGTTGGAATTTTCCAACGAATTTTCCAACCAATTTAAAAAACACATTTTTCCTTAAGAATTTGGAAAATTCGTTGGAAAATTAGTTGGAAAGTTCCAACGAATTTTCCAACCAATTTAAAACACACATTTTCCTTCACCAGATGTAATAGTCATTGGCAAAATTCGTTGCAAATGTCCAACGATTTTTCCAACGAATTTGGGTTTGTACTTATTTCGTTGGAAAATTCGTTAGAACTTTCCAACCTATTTTCCAACCAATTGAAAACACACATTTTTCTTCGGCATTTGTAAAATTCGTTGGAAAGTTCCAACCAATTTTCCAACCAATTTAAAACACACATTTTTCTTCACCATATGTAAAAATCGTTAGAAAATTCGTTGGAACTTCTCAACGAATTTTCTAACGAAATAATTGTAAACCGAAAATTTCCAACGTATTCTCCAACGAATATTAATTTTCAGCACAAAAATTTGGGTTTGTGCTTATTTCGTTGGATCTTTCCAACGAATTTTCCATCCAATTGAAAACACACATTTTTTTTCAGCATTTGTAAAACTCGTTGGAAAATTCGTTGGAAAGTTCCAACAAATTTTCCAACCAATTTGAAAAGCACATTTTTCTTCACCATATGTAAAAATCATTGGAAAATTCATTAGAACTTTCCAACGAATTTTACAACGAAATAAGTACAACCCGAAAATTTCCAACGAATATTAATTTTCATTACAATAATTTCGATTTGTGCTTAATTCGTTGGAAAATTTGTTGGAAAGTTCCAACGAATTTTCCAACCAATCTAACACACATTTTTCTTCAGCATACAGTAAAAGTCGTTGGAAAATACGTTGGAAATTTCCAGCAAATTTTCCAACTAATTTAAAATGAGCCCAAACTATTAGGTGTTTTTTAAATTCGTGGGATAAAATATTAAAAATTACAGGAACAACAAAAAGTACACATAATAATTACTAAAAATTACACATAATAATTACTACAAATTAGACGTAACAAGAAAAATGACACATAACAACAAAAATATTAAAAATTACTCCAACAAAAAAAATTACTAATAATAATTACTACAAATTACACATAATAATTACTAAAAATTACACATAACAACAAAAATATTAAAATTACGGCAACAACAAAAAGTACACATAATAATTGCTAAAAATTACACATAGTAATTACTAACAAATAGACATAACAACAAAAATTACACAAACAACCAAAATATTAAAAATTACTAATAATTACTAAAAATTACACATTTCAACAAAAAATATTAAAAATTACTAATAATAGTTACACATAATTAGTAAAAAGTCTCAAAAATCATAATCTTCATCTTCACCTTCATCTTCGTCTTCATCTTCGTCTTCTTCTTCCTCTTCTTCCTGAGGATCATCTTCATCCTCTGTCTCAAAATCACATTCTGTACGCACTTCAAAATTTGATTTCCAAATTTCAGTTGGATCTATATCGATCATTGCTCCACATGGATCTCGTAAAGTGGGAATGTTATATTCAACAGTTTCAATCATATTACGAACTTCCTCTTGTTGATATGCCGTATCCTTCCAGCGTTCCTTGATTTTCTTTCTTGCTTTAGTTTTACATAAGCCCATCAATTGGCTTTGTCACGTTTCAAACTAGGATATGATGCATAATAGACTTGAATTGCTTGTTGTGCCAAGACAAATGGTTTATATTTCATATATCTTTTCTTGTGATTTATTTCAACTAAATTAAATTTGGTATGCACATTCATTCCTTTAACGGGGTCGAACCATATGCGCTTAAATAACAGAACCGCATTAATGGTCCATGGTACTCTATCTCTATGATTTCATCTAACAAGCCATAAAAATCATCTTGCAAATTACCACCATTGGATGACTGAACACACACACATCACTATTTATTATAGCTTTTCCCATTCCATATTCACGAGTGTGAAAATTATACTCGTTTATGAAATATGCTGGCGAACTTCATACTCTTGCCTTTGGACCCCACGACAGATGATATAGCAATCCTTGCTCTCCAACTTGATCATGAATACTGTGAACCTAAGGTGACACTCACAATATGCAACTTAATATATATTTCAATATATGATGTATAAAAAATTCGCATAAATTGGATTTCGTCCATATGCAACTTACATATGTTTTGAACCATGTTGCAAATTCTTCCTGGCACAAACGGTCAAACTCATTTGGTGGTAGTCTTGAGAATGAATTTTGGAAAATCCTAGTAACAAAACAAATTTATGTATTAGCAACTGTTTGACACATATGACATATACTTACAAATGTACACTTACTCGAAGTATGGCTCAACTTCTGGACAGTTTAGTAAAATATATGTATGGGCTACCTGCTTTTCTTCGCCTGTTAAGTGACGAAACTTACACGTGCCGCTTGGTCGACCCAAATAACTGAAAATAGAGAATGATTTGCAATTGGGATCAATGGGGCCCTCATCATTTCTTCCTGCTCTCCACCTCTTGCATTGCACGTGCGGCTCAAAATAGTATGATGTAAATGTTGTCACTTTTTCCACAATATATGCATTACAAATTGAAGCTTCCACACATGTCTTATTCTTCACTTTTTTCTTCAAATGATATAAGAATCTACTTGCAATAGAAAAAGGTTTATCGAAACATAATATGTAATGGATTACTTTCAAATTTAATAAAAAAAATATTTACCTCTCAAATGGATACATCCATCGAAATTGGACGGGACATGTAATTTTGGCCTCATAAGGTAAGTGAACTAAGAGATGCTCCATTGAATCAAAGAACGATGGAGGAAATATCCTTTCTAAGTTGCAAAGAATAATTGGAATATCTCTCTCTAGTTTCTCCAAGTGTAATGCTTTCAACGTTGTTGATCAAATAGCATGTAGGAAATTATTTAACTCTATAATGGCGCTCCTAACAAAGTTTGGTAGAACTTCCTTGAAGGTTATCGGAATTAGTCTTTCTATAAATATGTGACAATTATGACTCTTCAGACCTTTCAACTTACATTCATTCATATCAACGCATCTCTCGAGATTCGAAGCATATCTATCAGAAAATCGCACAGATTTCAACCATTGATAAATGACCCGTCTCTGCTCCCTATCCAATGTATAAACTGCTTTTGGTTTTAGTCCCCTGCTGCTTGCATCAACATCTAGTGTTGGCCGATCGCAAATATCTCTCATATCTTTTCTTGCGTTCAAGTTGTCTTTTGTTTTTCTAGTTACATCCATCATAGTATTTATGACATTGTCGAAAACGTTTTTTTTATGTGCATGACATCAAGATTATGATGAATAAGATGGGCCTTCCAATATGGTAGATCCCAAAATATATTGCGTTTAGTCCACTTATGTGTACTTCTGTACGCAAAGGTTGTGCCGTGAGGGTTTTTAATAACAATTGGAAACTCATGCACGCGCTTCCAAATTTGATGACCGGTCAACCTCAATGGTGGATGTGTTCTTTCGATCCTATTCTTGATGAACTCTTTTTTATTCCTTCTGAATGTATGATTCAGAGGCAAAAATTGCCTGTGACAACCAAAATAGCTAGGCTTCTTACCATGTTTTAATCTAAATGCCTTCGATCTCTCCATATATATCGGACATCCTATGATCCCAGCTGTACTCCATCCAGATAACATTCCATAAGCTGGAAGTCATTTATCATCCAAAGAAGCGCTGCCTTCATTACAAATGTTTGATCGATAGAAACATCATACGTAGGGACCCCTTCAACCCATAGCCGTTATAACTCTTCAATTAATGGTTGCATATAAACATCTATAAACTTTTTCGGATTTTGTGGGCCAGTCACGATCAATGTCAAAAACATATAAGGTGTCTTCATGTATATACCAGGTGGAAGATTGTACGGAGTTAAGATAACTGGCCAACATGAATAACTTTTTCCTGATTTCCCAAATGGGGCAAATCCATTAGCAGACAGACCTAACCTGATGTTTCGAGGCTCTATCGCAAACTCAGGGTATGTTCTGTCAAAATGTTTCCATGCCTCTACATCTGAAGGATGACACATTAGATTCTCTTCTATTTCATGATTTGCATGCCAAGTCATGTGTTCAACAGTGGCTTGCGACGCATAAAGCCTTTGCAACTTGGGGATTAACAGTAAATAAAATATTTGTTTGCATGGTCTACACTTCAAATTACGACCCTGCCTCTTGTTAATCTGCCCCGAGCAAGCCCTTTTATGATGAGATTAATCAATGGAATAGACTATTGATATGTGAGTTATTGAGATTGATCAATGGCTTGGACCATTGACGTGTGATTTGGCGAGATTAATCAATGGACTTGGCGATTGATGATTGAATTGTGATGTTGTACCAAGTGAATGTTTTCTAATTTGTATTGAGTTTTGAGAAAGGAAAATAACTCATATTTGATATGATATGTAGATGATATTGTGGGTTTAAATTATGAGTTTTTGATATTTTTATATATGCATAGTGGTTGCTCGATCTGCTTGAAAGAGATACGCACTACTTGCTGAGCTGTCATTGCTCACCCCACTCTTTTTCCTAATCTTTCAGGTTCTTTGTTTAATAGTTATTAGAGCAAGAGTGATGTCTTGGGGACTTTTGGGTGATTTGAGACCGCGTCCTTTAGGTGGAAGGACGGTCATGTCATCCTCAATTCTGGTAAATTTCGGGGTGTGAAATGAACACATGACATTTGATTGATCTCTAAAGATGTGTGTAAGAAAATGCTCAAGCATATGTCGCTATCAAGCTTTTCAGCACTACTTAGGTTCATTCTTTTTTAAACCTACCTCTGGAGATGCGTCCGTATCAAACTTCTCCAAGTGAGTTTTGTTCTTTTTTAAGAGAATTTAATTTGACAACGATTGTTTTATTTATGATCATCATTATCATCGTCACATGAGATCGACTTGTACCTGGTTGGTAACCATAGAGGTGTCAATTGAAGATTTGTTTGTTGTTTTCGTGACTTTGCATGTGATAATGCCAAGTGCCAATAATATTTCTTTTTTGTTCCAAGAGTAGAAGTTATCAAAAGTGCCAAGTGAGAAAGGTATTGCACGCATGTTCTCCTTAGATTTCAGATTTACTTTGATGGGACACGTTTTGCAGAGAATATGAAACTTTAGCAATCATTTGAATATGTAATAAGCATAGGCTTGGTTATGTTTACATAAATAATATCACGCTTCCAAAATAAGACTCGTCTGGATTGTTTCTAATGTTTCTTCTTTTCTGTTGCTAAAGAGCTCCTAGGGATTGAGCCCATTTGAACATATACTTTGATGACGCCCACCAAAAATAGTGACTCATGAATAGGAGAAAATATTGGGTACCTCAAGTGATGCCATATCAGCAAAATCATAGTCCACTCATTGATGGACACGTGTCACTTGGGCCCAGTTGTGTCGGCCAAATTTTCATCCTATCTCTTTTCTCTCGATCTCTCTCTTTCCCCATCTCTCTCTCCTCCGCTTCACCCCTTTTCCCTTGTCTGACCTTGAGCCCTAGCCACCGCCATTGTCGGCCATGGCAAAGAGGACCCTTGGAGTCTCTGGCTGTAATATATGGGCTTTGACCCAATAAAAAAAAAGGGTCAAAAGTCAACATGTCAACAGAAGCTACAGTGGACTTGTCTGAAATAAAAGAGGACCGAGAGCTTTCGGGGAGGAGAAAACAGAAACAGAAAAGAAAGGAGAGGAAAAGAGAAGAAAAGAGAGGAAAGGAAAGAGGAAGAAGAAAAAGAGAAAAGAGAAGAGGGTTTTGTGCCGAGAGAGTTTCGCCAAGCCGATTCGACTTCGATTAGCAACGTCCGGTAAGTATTCGCTCCCCTCATTCGTTCAATCGGAATATTTTTTCGAGTTAGGGCTCAATTTCGGAATTATGTGTTATTTGAGCGGCGAAGTTCAATTTTTGAGTCGTAGAGCCGCGTATTTTTATAGAATTGGTAGTTTGTGGTGTTGTGATGCCGTGGGATTTTACGGATCTTGATTTGGACCTACGGTTTGCCCAGTATGAATTTTTGAAGTTGGCCGCGCAAGATGAACAGTGCGCGACCAGTGGCTTTTAGGCTGATTTTCGTCGGTTTCGACTCGATTTTGGGATGGCCAAGTTGGGACTTTTGTAATACTCGGAACGGGCTTTCTTTTGATTATAAGTTTGCTAGGATCGGAGCTCGATGGAGAAAGTTATGGCGTGATTAAGTTTTGTGCTCAAGCTCCGAGTTGCGGATTATTTGGATAATGGCTTTGGATGAGCAATTTGTGGGCGCCTTTGAGTTGTCTCGTTAGCGTTTAAGCATCATTTAGCCATTTAGTGATTATTGTGGTATTTTACTTGGTTTTGATGTCGATTATCGTTCAATTGATAGGATTACGAGATTGTCGGTTCGAGTGAGCGTCATTATATGATTTTTGGGGATTCCAAGTGAGCGGTGCTATCTCTTCTTTGAGTTTATAAACTCATGTTTTGAAAGTGATAATGATCTGAGTATCGTATGAGTTATTAAAGCATGTTTGTTGCATAAAAGCCTAGATCGGGCAATTACTACCTTTTAAATATTTGATGATGGTTTAAGAATGGTTTTATGAGAGGTATTGTGAAATGATATATATATGTGTCACTTTATGAACTGGTTTATGAAATAACTTCAGAAATGATTCAAGAAATGCCGAAATGTATTTTTGGCGAATGAGCCATATTGTGAGGGACATTATATCTTCTATGAATTTACAAATTCATATTTTGATAATAAGATATAACTTTTAATATAGTGGAGCATGTTTTCTGGATAAATTGGATTGATCATTGACTACCTTTTGTCGATTGTAAAATGAGTTGAAAAGCCTTATGGCGTTATTGAAATGAAGCTTTTGTAAATGCTTATATTAAAGGTTTTGTGAAGAGGATTAGCCGAGAGCTATTCTTGTTGCGAAATGTTTTGTGAAATGGATTTATTGGTGTTGATTACTGATTTTTAGATTGAGTTATAAGTTGCTGCTGCTCGTATTACTATGTTGAGAACCCATTGAGAGGGGAGTATGCATACTGTTAGGATATCTTTCTGGGCCGAACCGCCGGCTTATAATAGGTGGTAGACCTTGCCAAGAGGGGAAAACTTGGTCGCCTTTGTCACGGCGTTAAACTTGACCATAGTTTGATGACGAGCATGAGATTGGTTGATGAATGAACCATCAACGTGTTATGTGATGAGATTAATCAATAGATAGACCATTGATGATTGGCTATTGTTGTTAAGTGAGTTTTTATTGAGTAATTTGATATGGATGACTTTTATTGAAAAGTTATTATATTTTTGAGATATTTTTTGCTATATTGTACATCGAGTTTGAGTTATGGGCCGTGACAATTTTGATGCTATTGCATAGTGATTGTTCGATCTGGTTAGAAGAGATATGCACTGCTTATTGAGCTGTGGTTGCTCACCCCTCTCTTTCCCTAATCTTTTCAGGTTCCTTGGTTAGTAGTCAATAGAACAATAGTGGTGTCATTGGGACTTTTGGGAGTTGAAAATCCTTGTGGTTTGAGGCTGCGTCCTTCGGGTGGGAGGACGGCCGTGTCATTCCCCGTTCTGGTAGGTTTTGGGATGTGACATTTGTTGGTATTAGAGCTTAGGATGTGATTTTTGGGTACATAGTCTATGGGACTCTATGAGGTAGTGTGTTAGAACGCGTCAATCTTTTGTTAAGTACTGGGATGTATGATTCATTTTGAGTCCAAACAGTTATCAATCCTGATTCAGAGAAGCATACTTCACTCTGTAAAGTGGTGATTTCTTAGTTGTGAATCATGTGTTCAAGAAGTGTGTTTCGAAGGGATAACAAAGAGTTGCATGGAAATCTAGTGGAGTTGAATATACATGATTTTGATGTTTTTTCAAGCTATTGATTTGTTATCCTCACATTATGATATTGATGTGATTATGTGGCTGATATAAAAGACACAGGAAAGAATGTTGTGAAGCTGGAAAGTATTTTTGTTATCAGATGTGTTTCTTGAGAATCTATCGGATTTGTCTTCTGATAAAGAAATTGATTTCTGTATTGAATGGATTTTGGGTGCATCATTTTCCTTAAGACACTGCATTGAATGACACTTTCTGAACTTGAAAAAGAAGAGGAGATGATGTGCTTAGAATTGTTTTCAGAACAAGGTATGGCATTAGGAATTTCTTATCATGCCTCTTGGATTAATGAATGTGCCCTCTACCTTTGTGTTTTTTTATGAACAAAGTATTAAAAGAGTGTATAAATAGATTTATTGTGGTGTTCACTGATGTACCAGAAGAGCGTGCAAGAAGACAAATAGCACTTGAGGATTTGAAGCAGTTGGCCAGTGGAATTGCTCTACTAATGTTATAAAAGTGATAAGTCATGATCAATGTTCTGATAAGTTGTGATCTCTAGATAGTAAGTTGAGATTTTGAGAATTATATCATGACCGGTTGAGGTAGATTATTTTTCTTGGTTTGAAAAAAAAAAGGAATTTATATTGGAAGTTTTGATACGTGGTGATATTTGGTATGATAAGAATTGATCTTAGAAGTTATAAGCTTGAATTGACAGGTGAGACTGGGATTTACTTATGATAAATAGGTGCGATCAGCTCGTGAACTTTTGAATAGCAGGTTATGATTTCACTCTAAAGAATATTTGTGGACCTAGTGGAGATCGTCAATTTCAGTTGTGATTTTCGGTAAAATGGTAACAATAGGTGAGTGCTTCAGTGTTTGAATTAAGAAATAGAAAAGGGCAACATATGTACGGGCTTAATGAGTTGGAGAAGCACAGGAGTGTGTCGATTTTTATACTGATTTTAGATCAATTCAGTGAAACCTTAGTTGGGAGTTTACTAGTTGCTGCCGTTGTGTCTTTTGTTTTGGTTTGGTTGGATGGTGAGGAAGGTGGATAGATACAAATAACTGCAGTCGTGGAACCCCTTGTGATTTCTTGATCTTGATTGTGAATGCCATTGTTGGAATTTGGCAAGAGAACAATGCAGAGAAAGCACTAGAAGCATGCTTTGCCTTGTAAGGGATAATAAAAGCAAGCGAATTGTTGCCTTTGATACCGAGAATGTATCCTAAGATTTTTTGAGGAGCGGTTTTGACAAGGAGATAAAGAGGACTATTATGATCTAAATCCTAACTCGCAAGAAGCAGAACTAGTTGGACAAGGAATTATACTATCAAAGATTTTAAATTTGGGATCAAGGTGTGTTCTATGATGTTTAATGGTGTAGAATACCTTGAATCTGTTATGAAGATCACTTTGGGCTTGAGGAGTCATAATGTGGTGACTGAGCAAAGCTTTGATGGTCTCAAGGTAACAAAGGACAGTGTTATTATGACAGGGGTGTTAGAGTTCAAGGACAGGTCCTAGCATTGTAAAATAGATTGCAAATGCAACCAATGATCCACATGCGCTACAATCCTCTTACGAGCAATATTCACTGAGTGATGCAAGTCAATTGTAGCTGGATGAATGCAATAGACTTGAGATATGGCCTCACCAGTAGTTGGTGTAATGGTAACAAATTTAGAAAGCAGAGCACAGACATAAGAGGAGATTGCATGGGTTGGAACAATATCGACTAATGGTGAGAGGGAAATTGGTGAATTGATTGCTAAGGCCATGGAGAGAGGTTGACGTGGAGGGTGTTACTATAATCTCTTCTCAATGAGTTAGTAAGAACAGGAAAAGTATTCAAAAGTTTTTGTGCAATAAGTAAGAATTGATTTTCACGAATCTTCAAGTGGATGATGTGATATTCTTGGATTATGTACGTAATAGAAGTGAATGGAATGTTGAAAGGAGAATCAACAATGTGTGAAAATTCAGGTTGTGATATGTTTGATTATGTGGATATTTTGTAGATTATATTTCAGGTGATGGCGAATGATAATGAACTTTATGGTACTGGAGAAAATTGTCGCAACGATATTTTATTAATTGATGATACTTTAGAGATATTAATTAGAGACTATGTAGGAATTGATAAAAGAAAAGAAGAAGAGGTGTTTGGATGCTAGACTACTTCAGTAGTGTGATTTTTAGGCATGATAAATTGAAAGTAATAATTTTCAATGGATTGATTTGAGGATAGTAATGCAAAATGGGAAGACTAAGCAATAGATGTGACATTAGAAAATGTTTGGTAGTAGTGGACGGAAAAAAAGGAATTTTAGAATTCTGGTGATGCAAATGGTAAAGGTGGGCTTATGCTTATAGACAGTTAGATCACAGGCAGCATTACTAGTATGACGAACAATGCAAAGTTTTTATGGATCACAAGAGCTTACGGTATATTTTTACTTAAGCAGAACTGAGCATGAGGCAGAGGAGATGGTTGGAGCTTCTGAAAGAGTATGATTTGTTTGTCCATTAATACAAGCAAGGCAAGTGTAGTAGCAAATGCCTTGTAAGTCTTCTGGAAGTGACAACTTTACTTGCTACTTGGAAGTCTATTGTTGAGGATATGAGCAAATTGGACTTGAATGCTACATGAGTGATTATTGATCGATTGACCAAGTCCGTGAATTTTTAGTCATATCAATTTGGCCTTTTCACTAGAAGATATGGCAAAGTGATATATCAGTGAAGCTTCATAGAATTTTAATAAGTGTTGATTCTGATAAGGATCCAAATTCGTGTTTAACTTTGAAAGAATTTATAGGCAGCGTTGGGTACCAAACTCAATTTCAGTATAGCTTTTCACCTACAGATAAATGGACAATTAGAGAGATTGATTTATACGCTAAATGACCTGTTGAGATCCTGCGTCATTGATGTTGGGGGTTCTTGGGATGAACCTAAAGAAGATAGATCTTGAGATTCTTGGACCTTGCAAGAAGGTCATGGTGTTTAAAGATGGCACAATTATCCTTGTTGGTGTTGGTGACAAGAAGTCCATAGAGGAGACAAGTGAACAAATTAGGTTTGCAAGAGATATTGACAAAACTATATGGTGTTGTGGCTATTTTTAAAGATTGGAAAAGTTAATGAAGCAGAAGTACGTGAGAAGAAGGATGGGGTTACATATGCCTTGAATGCCGCAAAGGCAGCTATAGAAGAGTGTATAGCATCAAGTGGAGGTGTTGTTGTTCTTTATGCATCAAAGAGTTGGACAAATTGCAAACTGCCAACTTTGATTGAAGACACCGAGATATTATTTGTTTTGATGCTAAAGAAGGAAATAGTATCGAGTGCGATGATATTTGGAAATGCTCAACATGACCGTTTCTCATATACTTTGGAGTTGTTTCAAGAGATGCAACTTATGTTAATGCAAACTCGTGAAATCATTTTGGTGAGCGTCATCTTAGCTTGTACTCACTTGGTTGCCCTTGATAAAGGAAAATGGGTTCAAAAAAAAAAAAAGAAAAGAAGCGAAGGAGCTTATTGAGAGCATGCCTATAACACCAGATCTTTCTACTTGAAGAGCCCTTCTCGGAGCTTGTAGAAAGCACGATCACATTGAAAAGGGAGAGAGGATAGGAAGAAAGCTTGGTGAGCTTCAGCCAGACCATGATGGTTTCCACATGTTATTGTCAAACCTATATGCTTCCAAAGGGAATTGGGAGGTGCTTGAGATTAGAGGAATTATGGAACAACATGGAGTGATGAAAATACCAAATTATAGCATAATCAAGGAAAATAGAGTGAATCATGAATTCCTAGCTTGTGATAAAATGTATTCTCAACAAGAAGAAATTGAGAATATATGTGAAGATCTAATGGCAAAATCACACCAGGAGGTTTCTTGGGAATTTAGGATGAGGAAACATGCAAATATCCTTATTTGTTTGTTGATTGAGGTAAGTGTAAATTTCGAGAACGAAATTTTTATAAGAAAGGGAGAATGTAATATATGGGCTTTGACCCAGTAAAAAAAAAGGGTCAAAAGTCAATAGGTCAACAGAAGCTACAGTTGAGCGGCGAAGTCCAATTTTTGAGTCGTAGAGCTGCGTATTTTTATAGAATTGGTAGTTTGTGGTGTTGTGATGCCGTGGGATTTTACGGATCTTGATTTGGACCTACGGTTTGCCCAATATGAATTTTTAAAGTTGGCCGCGCAAGATGAACAGTGCGCGACCAGTGGCTTTTAGGCTGATTTTCGTCGGTTTTCGACTCGATTTTGGGATGGCCAAGTTGAGACTTTTGTAATACTCGGAACGGGCTTTCCTTTGACTATAAGTTTGCTAGGATCGGAGTTCGATGGGGAAAGTTATGGCGCGATTAAGTTTTGTGCTCAAGCTTCGCGTTGCGGACGATTTGGATAATGGCTTTGGATGAGCAATTTGTGGGCGCCTTTGATTTGTCTTGTTAGCGTTTAAGCATCATTTAGCCGTTTAGTGATTATTGTGGTATTTTACTTGGTTTTTATGTCAATTATCGTTCAATTGATAGGATTACGAGATTGTCGGTTCAAGTGAGCGTCAATATATGATTTTTGGGGATTCCAGGTGAGTGGTGCTATCTCTTATTTGAGTTTATAAACTCATGTTTTGAAAGTGATAATGATATGAGTATCATATGAGTTATTAAAGCATGTTTGTTGCATAAAAGCCTAGATCGGGCAATTACTACCTTTTAAATATTTGATGATGGTTTAAGAATGGTTTTATGAGAGGTATTGTGAAATGATATATATATGTGTCACTTTATAAACTGGTTTATGAAATGACTTCAGAAATGATTCAAGAAATGCCGAAATGTATTTTTAGCGAATGAGCCGTATTGTGAGGGACATTATATCTTCTATAAATTTACAAATTCATATTTTGATAATGAGATATAATTTTTAATATAATGGAGCATGTTTTCTACATTAATTGGATCGATCATTTACTACCTTTTATCTATTGTGAAATGAATTGAAAAGTCTTATGGCGTTATTGAAATGAAGCTTTTGTGAATGCTTATATTAAAGGTTTTGTGAAGAGGATTAGCCGAGGGCTATTCTTGTTACGAAATGTTTTGTGAAATGGATTTATTGGTGTTGATTACGGATTTTTAGATTGAGTTATAAGTTGCTGCTGCTCGTATTACTATGTTGAGAACCCGTTGAGGGGGGAGTATGTATACAATTAGGATATCCTTCTAGGCTGAACCGCTGGCTTATAATAGGTGGTAGACCTTGCCAAGAGGGGTAAACTTGGTCGTCTTTGTCACGGCGTTAAACTTGACCATAGTTTGATGACGAGCATGAGATTGGTTGATGGATGAACCATCAACGTGTTATGTGATGAGATTAGTCAATGGATAGACCATTGATGATTGGCTATTGTTGTTAAGTGAGTTTTTATTGAGTAATTTGATATGGATAACTTTTATTGAAAAGTTATTATATTTTTGTGATATTTTTTGCTATATTGTACATCGAGTTTGAGTTATGGGCCGTGACAATTTTGATGCTATTGCATAGTGATTGTTCGATCTGGTTAGAAGAGATATGCACTGCTTATTGAGCTGTAGTTGCTCACCCCTCTCTTTCCCTAATCTTTTCAGGTTCCTTGGTTAGTAGTCAATAGAACAAGAGTGGTGTCGTTGGGACTTTTGGGAGTTGAAAATCCTTGAGGTTTGAGGCTGCGTCCTTCAGGTGGGAGGACGGTCGTGTCATTCCCCGTTCTGGTAGGTTTTGGGATGTGACACTGGCAACGGGCTCACCGCCGATGGATGCTTGTCCCTTCGTGTGCCTAACGGTCGAGAACCTTGCACTAAAAATGCCCCGTCATCGCTAAGCTCGCCAACTCCACCTCCACCCGTCGTCCTCCCCCTGCTTCCGCAAGGTCAAGCTCAAGAGCTTCCCCCTCCAAACAGCCATGGTCACTTGACCACAAGCTCGCGACCATGGTTACTCGAGGTCACGCGACCATGGTTACTCGAGGTCAAGCTTCGTGGCCATGGCGGCCACGAGCCTAGGGCTCGCCCTCCAGTGCTGGGGATTGAGAAGACGTTGGTGACGCCGATTTGGATGAGCTGTTGGGAGGCAGACCGTCGTTGTCCACTTTTGGTTTTCATGGAGAAGATAAGGAATTGCAGAGGAAGCGGTAGAGAGAAAGTGAAGAGGGAGTCTCATGAGGGATAGAGGGGAGAGAGAAAGAGGGCACCACACAGGAGAAAATATCCCTGACAATGGGCCCGAGCGACATGTGTCCATCACTAAATGGACTATGATTTTGCTGACATGGCATCACTTGGGATACTAAATATTTGCTCCATGAATAGAAGCCTGTCCGGGAAAATTCTATCTTCCATGGTGTTGTAATTTAGGTAACTTGCCCACTAAAATTGGTTGAGGTAAGTACAGCGCAAGTGCCATAACTTTTGTACAGAGGATACGTAAGTGCCATAACTTTTTATTAGCTTACTTGAATGTCATAACTTAAAAAAAAAAAAGATCACTTGAGTGTCACTGACGAGCTGGTCGTGAGGGCCCAAAACCGCAGCTTTTTCGGTCGAATGGTGACCTTCTTGGCAAGACAAGCACCACCAGCTTGAAGAGAGGGTGTCGGTGAATTATTCCATGGCCTTTGTTCATCTCGAAATTTCCATTTTAGCCTCCATTGACGAAGGTAAAAATGCTTCGTAGTCACACAATTTATCGAGCCGATTTGTGTGACTACGAAGTATTTTTACCTTCGTCAACGGAGGCTAAAACGGAAATTTCGAGATGAACGGAGGCCATGGAATGATTCACCAACACCACCTCTTCAAGCTGGTAGTGCTCGCATTGCCGGGAAGGTCACCGTTCAACCGAAAAAGCCGTAGTTTCAAGCCCTCATGACTAACTTGTTAGAGGGGTTGGTCATGAGGGCCAGAAACCGCAGCTTTTCCAGCCAAACGGTGACCTTCCCAGTGTGGTGAGCACCACTAACTTGAAGAGAAGGTGTCGGTGAATCGTTCTATAGCCTCCGTTCGTCTCGAAATTTCCGTTTTAGCCTCCGTTGATGAAGGTAAAAATGCTTTGTAGTCACATATTTATCGAGCTGATTTGTGAGACTACGAAGCATTTTTACCTTTGTCAACGAAGATTAAAACGGAAATTTCGAGATGAATGGAGGCCATGGAATGATTCACCAACACCCCCTCTTCAAGCTGGTGGTGCTCGCCTCACTGGGAAGGTCACCGTTCGATCGGAAAAGCGGCAGTTTCAGGCCCTCATGACTAGCTTGTCAAAGGAGTTGGTCGTGAAGGCCAGAAACCTCGGCTTTTCCAACCCAATGGTGACCTTCCCGACGAGGCGAGCACCACCAGCTTGAAGAGGGGTGTCGGTGAATCATTCCATGGCCTCCTTTCGTCACGAAATTTTCGTTTTAACCTCCGTTGACGAAGATAAAAATGCTTCGTAGTCACATAAATTTGCTCGATAAATGTATGACTACGAAGCATTTTTACCTTCATCAACGGAGGTTAAAACGGAAATTTCGAGACAAACCAAGGCCATGGAATGATTCACCAACATCCCCTCTTCAAGCTAGTGGTGCTCACCTCGCCGGAAAGATCACCGCTTGGCCGAAAAAGCTGCGGTTTTAGGCCCTCACGACCAACTCGTAAGTGGCACTTAAGTAATCTTTTTTTGAAAGTTATGGCACTCAAGTGAGCAAAAAAAAAAAAAAAGCTATGGTACTTAAGTGTCCTCTGTACAAAAGTTATGGCACTTACACTGTACTTACCCCAAAATTGGTTATATTGACTCATGAACAGAAGCCGGTCCATGCAATTTCTCTCTTCCATGCTATTGTAACTATCTTGGCAATTACCTTTATCTTTTGCTTAAAAATGTAGGATATGACATCCAACGTGATTTGAGAGATCGATTCCGACAGTAACTGAGGGGGTCAATGCAAATGAACTGCAAAATAGATTTTGATTTGCGCATGACCTAAAGATTTAGCAGTTAGGACTTGATCATTTGCAAAATATGCATGATGTAACCTTACACCGACCATGTAAGATAACCATTTGCAAATAGAATTGGCTTTTGCTCTTTTACTAGTGAGATATTTAAATTGATTTAGACTTTATCCGTAAAAAAAAAAAAGGAACCCGTATAAAATGCGACGGTTTAGAATGAAGGTAAATTGCTATACAGACACTTCTTCACAAACAACAATAAAATTAGAAAACAAAGAAAAGTCTCCAGGTCAAAGGAAGAAACTTCCAGTGTTCGACAACATAATTACATGACTAAACAACAACAGCTTCCTGTAGAACCTTCACATTTATTCGAGTAGAAGCTCTCTCAGTAAGGTGGTGGGGGTAAATGCCTTGGAAAAGGAACTAAGAAATAAACAACATACTCCCAACTAATGACACTGAACAATAAACAACATAGAATTGGCATAATAATGAGGCAATTCATGCACAACTGTCGAAACTTGCTCATGCCTTGAGGGCTGGGAGGTGGCGGATATTGTAATATATGGGCTTTGACCGGGTAAAAAAAAAAAGGTCAAAAGTCAACAGGTCAACAGAAGCTACACTGGACTTGGCTGAAATAAAAAAGGACCGAGAGCTTTCGGGGAGGAGAAAACAGCAACGGAAAAGAAAGGAGAGGAAAAGAGAAGAAAAGAGAGGAAAGGAAAGAGGAAGAAGAAAAAGAGAAAAGAGAAGAGGGTTTTGTGCTGAAGGAGTTTCGCCAAGCCGATTCGACTTCGATTAGCAACATCTGGTAAGTATTCGCGCCCCTCATTCGTTCAATCAGAATATTTTTCCTAGTTAGGGCTCAATTTCGGAATTATGTGTTATTTGAGTAGCGAAGTCCAATTTTTGAGTCATAGAGCTGCATATTTTTATAGAATTGATAGTTTGTGGTGTTGTAATGTCGTGGGATTTTACGGATCTTGATTTAGACCTACGGTTTGCCCAATATGAATTTTTGAAGTTGGTCGCGCAAGATGAACAGTGCGCGACCAGCGGCTTTTAGGCTGATTTTCGTCGGTTTTCAACTCGATTTTGGGATGTCCAAGTTAGGGCTTTTGTAATACTCGGAACGGGCTTTCTTTTGACTATAATTTTGCAAGGAGCGGAGTTTGATGGAGAAAGTTATGGCACGATTAAGTTTTGTGCTCAAGCTCCGCGTTGCGGACGATTTGGATAATGTCTTTGGATGAGCAATTTGTGGGCGCCTTTGAGTTGTCTTGTTAGCGTTTAAGCATCATTTGGCTGTTTAGTGATTATTGTAGTATTTTACTTGTTTTTGATGTCGATTATCGTTCAATTGATAGGATTACGAGATCGTCGGTTCGAGTGAGCGTCGTTATATAATTTTTGGGGATTCCAGGTGAGTGGTGCTATCTCTTCTTTGAGTTTATAAACTCATGTTTTGAAAACGATAATGATTTGAGTATCATATGAGTTATTAAAGCATGTTTGTTGCATAAAAGCCTGGATCGGGCAATTACTACCTTTTAATATTTGATGATGGTTTAAGAATGGTTTTATGAGAGGTATTGTGAAATGATATGTGTGTGTGTGTGTGTGTGTCACTTTGTGAACTAGTTTATGAAATGACTTCAGAAATGATTCAAGAAATGCCGAAATGTATTTCTGGCGAATGAGTCGTATTGTGAGGGACATTATATCTTCTATGAATTTACAAATTCATAATTTGATAATGAGATATAATTTTTAATATAATGGAGCGTGTTTTCTACATTAATTGGATCGATCATTTACTACCTTTTATCTATTGTGAAATGAATTGAAAAGTCTTATGGCGTTATTGAAATGAAGCTTTTGTGAATGCTTATATTAAAGGTTTTGTGAAGAGGATTAGCCGATGGTTATTCTTGTTGCGAAATGTTTTGTGAAATGGATTTATTGGTGTTGATTACGGATTTTTAGATTGAGTTATAAGTTGCTGCTGCTCGTATTACTATGTTGAGAACCCGTTGAGGGGGGAGTATGCATACTGTCAGGATATCCTTCTGGGCCGAACCGCCGGCTTATAACAGGTGGTAGATCTTGTCAAAAGGGGTAAACTTGGTTGCCTTTGTCACGGTGTTAAACTTGACCATAGTTTGATGACGAGCATGAGATTGGTTGATGGATGAACCATCAACATGTTATGTGATAAGATTAGTCAATGGATAGACCATTGATGACTGGCTATTATTGTTAAGTGAGTTTTTATTTAGTAATCTGATATGGATGACTTTTATTGAAAAGTTATTATATCTTTGAGATATTTTTTGCTATATTGTACATCGAGTCTGAGTTATGGGCCGTGACATTTTTTATGCTATTGCATAGTGATTGTTCGATCTGGTTAGAAGAGATATGTACTGCTTACTGAGCTGTGGTTGCTCACCCCTCTCTTTCCCTAACCTTTTCAGGTTCCTTAGTTAGTAGTCAATAGAACAAGAGTGGTGTCGTTGGGACTTTTGGGAGTTGAAATCCTTGTGGTTTGAGGTTACGTCTTTCAAGTGGGAGGACGGCCGTGTCATTCCCCGTTTTGGTAGGTTTTGGGGTGTGACAGATATAGAGGCGGAGGATAAGTTGAAGGGGGAGGAGGGTACGCCGGACGAGGATAAGCTGATGGAGGATGGGGAAAATGTGGTGGAGGTGGGTATGTCACCGGATATGCTAGATATGATGGGTATGTATGAGCTGTCGCGTATGAGCTGTCGCAGTCGCAGGGTATGCTGTGGAGGGTGCACCGTAAGGAGGAGCTAATGCGGGAGGAGGTGCAGAGTACGAAGGCACCTATGGAGTCGAAGAAGATGGTGCACAGCTCGCTTCTGGTGTCTACAACAACACAAGCATAATATTGCTCAGAATCCGTTACAGAATGATCATGGTAAATGGTCATTATGATATTCTGTACCAAATGAAATTTTGCGTAATGTAATGTCAAGCGTCCTTCTCCAGAATATTGGAATCAGAGGAAAAACAGGCACTTTGATTTAGACAAGCAAAACCTTTCTTTCTAGAGGGTATTAATGCAAGTGCTAAGTGACAGTTGTCCTACTTCACAATTTGATGCCACGGAGACAGAATGGGGATATTTGATGGGTAGACATGTTATACACGTAGAAAGGAGTAGCGGAGCAGAGGAGAATCTTGCTAGAAAATCCATCATATGCATCACAACTCATATGGAAGATAGAATGAGATAGAAGCACCCAGTAAGTTGTCATTGGACTATCTTCAACTTTTCCGTCCGCAACCATCCTTATGTTTATCTGGGGGAGGATCAGCAATTTTTATTTATGTGCCGAGTCATACCATACTGCACGTCTTCTGCCTAAGCAGAAGGCTATGTGGTTGGTTGCCTATATCGCTCTATGACAAAATGTGTGAACAGTACTACCAAGAATTCACATTATATTGCTGGGAACCCGATGTAGAAATCACACCATATTCTTGCACAAAGTCTTATGCACTCCATCTTCTGACATTTTTTCTGTATTTTGCTTTTGAACCTGATACCGTAATGCTACATGCATAAAAAAAGATGAATAGATTCAATGATTTGTACCTGCCCCTGTTTAGTCTGAAGAGGTCTAGTCGTATTATTGAAGCTAAGAAAGAACCTTATGGAGCCGTTTGCTTGAGACCATGGAAAACACAACTAAGATAAGAACAACTCAACAACAGTTTTGTTTGCAAAATGGATTCAAGGTAGGAAGTAATTACTTTCCACTGCCGATGAAGTCATAGAAAGTGAGGATTTTGCAGTTCCACAGCGCAAGATTCAACTCCTTAAGCCCTTGAACAAGTGTAAACACAAACTTCTCTTGAAACGTGGGGTTTTGACCACCATTTGCACACCAAATCAAATCGAAACTAAGATGTCCCTTCGCACAGTTTTCCCAATTAGCTCAACACCGGAATCTTCACCCATAGACCCCTAGAGCAAAATTCCATATCTAGAATCTAACAGGGAAAGAGGTAATTGTGCAAACATCTGGCGTGCAATTTAGAGTTTACTAGTGCAAGTTCCGGTGCGAAACTTAATGCTGCCATATTCTAGCTACCAACGGGAATCCTGGAGGCGACGGCGGAGGCGATGCGCCAGAGAATGCAGCGGATTTGAGCTCGCCAGCCACAGATGACAAATTGGAGCCGCCGACGGGGCTCCTGGAGGTGACGGCGGAGGCGGAGGCGGAGGCAGCGTGCCAGAGAATGCAGCGGAATGGTGGCGAAGGCGAGAAAGTAAATTTTGAAAAGAAGAGAAAGAGGGAGCGTCTTCTTCGCTCTTGACAGAGGGAGACCCAAAAAATTTGAAATACTAGAGAGAATTTTCAGTTCTGTCCCAGTGGGACCCATCCGCCGACGTGTCACTTGCTAACCGAAGAGGGGCCATGCCGACGTGGTGAACGGGGACGCCCTAATATTTTTTCCCAAAAGAATACTCCAGAACCTTCGAGCGAGAAATCTGTTGTCATGTGGAACCGAAAACCAGTTTTTTTATTTATCGCGTGTTGAATCCGGGACCCCTGAGAACTTAAATAGATTTTTAACTATCACACAAATTGCTAACGCCACTAGAAGAGTCCCGAACGCCACTAGAAGAGTCCCGAACCCTGAGAGGAAACGGAGAGAAAGAGGTCGTCAATGGCCTCTATATAAAAATATTCACTGTTAGTACTCGTCCACTGCGATTCTCTCATCTCCATCGTCTTCTTCGTTCTCTCTTTCTGAACTTGAGCTCCATTCATGGCCAAGATCAAGGGCATCAACGCAAGGCAGATCTTCGACAGCCGTGGCAATCCTATGGTTGAGGTTCGTTCACTATCGCACATATTCTCTTGTTAAATATCTCGTATCTCTTTGACCAAGGTTTTCATGTTCTTCATATATCTTTTCGGATTGTTTCAATGCTTCCTAAGAGTCCGTTTGTTTCGCGAAATACAGTTTCCGACATTAGGTTCACTTAAGAAAATGAATCAACAAAAAATGTTTTTTCTAACAAAACTTAAACTCAGGAAAATGATTTTCTCTTTGAAAGAACCGGAAAACCTTTTTCAAAATATGACTAAGTGTCGGCATTCGATCTCAAAACTCTACGCTTTGGCACGGAAACCTAACATTAGTTCCCCAGTTCTGACGTTTAGGACCAGGTCTTTGGCAATCAGGCCCGGGGTTCATCAAGGACAGGCTCAGGGCCTATGCTTCCAATGCCCATGCTCGGGACCACAAGGTCGGGCCTGATCCCCTAGTGGGCATACCCGATGCTTCGACACTCGAACTTAGGTCCATAAAGGCCGTGCTCAGTCCCTAGCGCTCGAGCTCTGGTCCTAACCCTTTGGCCCGGGTCCACAAAGACCATGTGCAAGTCCTAGATGCTTAGGCTTGAGTCCTTGGTTAATGTAATTATTCTTATAAAAATACATTTTAAAAACTTGAACTTTTAATTTTTAAAAATCGATTTTTAAAATTTTAAATTCTTTTATTTTCTTTTCTCTTTTCTTTCTTTTCCTTCCTCCGCCGGTAGTGTGCCTCGCGACAGCTGGTAGCCCAACGACTAGCCAAGATGTAGGTTGGTGAGCTTGAGGCTCGACTAATCAAGGCGAGCTCGAGCTTCGCCGAGGTCAAAGAGCTCGGGCTTGGCCGATCCAGGAGAGCCCAAGCTTGGTCGAGGCCAGTGAGGTCAAACTCGCCTGTGGCCGTCAGTGATCGGTCGTGGCGAAGGAAGGCGGAAAAAGAAAAGGAAAGAAAAGAAAAGAAAAAAGAATATTAAAAATTTTTATTTTTAAAAAAAGAGAAAAAATAATTAAAATTTTGATTTTTAAAAAAAATACAAAAAATTATGAAAAAAATTTGAAGTTTTTTTTGCCTCAAATAAAGTTACAAGATTGAAATCATTTTCCAATGAAATTTAAACATTAGAAAATCATTTCGATCATATATCACTAAATAAAACAAAACTAATCGTATTCCTGAAAGTCATTTCCTTTATCATTGAGTTTTCCGTGAAACAAACGCATCCTAAATTTCACATGCTTGATCATTCATTCTTCTTCCATATGCTCTTGACTTGGTCTTCAGAAGTGATTGAAAAGAATGGGGACGATGAATCTCCGATTTAGTTTAGTTGGTGTAGCTCACTTAGTATCATCTCTGGAGGTGTTCCGCATGTTTCCTTCTGGGTTGTGGTTCATGTTGGCAAGGATTTGTGTTGTGATTCATGAAAGTTGTTAATACATCAGACTTGTTGATAGATCTGTGTTAGATCATAGGGATAAGTGCACTCAAAGTCCAATAATTTATCAAGAAAGTGTTATTAAGTGCTAAAATTTTTAAAAAATGCAACTAAATTTTAAAACTTATCGAATTGTTCAGTTAAGTTCTTCCGTTAATTCCGTCCAATTTTTAATGGAAAATATTGACGTGTCTTATTTTATTACCTTTTTAAGACACGTGGCGACCATATGGTGCCCATCAAAGCCACGTCAGAAAAATATTCAAAAATTAAAAAAAAAAGACTAAATTCGATTTAAAAAAAAAGCTCCTAGGTAAAAAAAAAGCACAAATAGTAAAGAACACAAACCATCCACAAGGGCTAGCGAGCATCGTCACAAGCCCCTTACCAGTGGCCATTGCCTCCGTTGTGAAGGTCACCGACAGCAGTGGGCGAGGCCTTACTTGGGGTCGACAAGGGTCGCAAGGCTTCGGCAAGGCCCGGGTGACCTTTGCTAGCCCTTCACAATGGCGGTGGCGATAGCCATCGGCTAGGGCTTTTTCCTTTTTTTTTACTTGCTTTTTTATAAAAAGATTACTTTTTAAATTTATTTAATATAATTTAAGTAAAATTTGAAAAAGAAAATAATAAAAATACCCTATAAGTTAATTGTAATTTACATTAACACTCAAGTTGAATTGTATTCTTTCTTTCTATATATATAGGGGTCTTATCCTCTTTACAATATATTATATTCTCTGTTTTTCGTTTTAATTTTGAAAGAAGATTTTCCCAACCATCACGAGAAGGTATCAAATATGTAGGGGGCGGTCGCATCTCTTCTTATTTTTTTATTGGATTTGTTGTTTGCATCAATCATTTATTAATTTATTGCTTATGACTATTCAATATGAGGATGGACATGCGATGAAAAGCGCATTCAAGCTCCTTTGCGACCTATTTTTTCTTTATTTCCAAGTCTTCATATCTATGATCCTATATCACAACTCGATTGAATTCTCTCTCTCTCTCTCTCACTCTCTCCCTTTATATATATGTGCGCGCGCGCTCTCGCGTCTTATTAGGATTTAATTTGTAAAAAAATAGGATTTATTTTTTTTTGTTAAAGAAAAAATAGGACTACAAGAAGTTGGATTTTGTACTTATTACTAAACCTGTCAAAATGGATCATAAACTCATATATGATGAGCTGAATAATTATATGGATTAATTATATTTAGTAAATTTGTCATATATGAGTTTAAACATAATGAGTGTTAAATGAGTTGCATAAAAACTTATTTCAACCCAATCCATCTCTATAGCTTTTTATTTATTTTCTCTCGCTCTCACTCAATCTTGCATTTACTAACTCCGCACTCTAACCTCAGTTTGAATATGGGTTATTTTAGCAATATGAGTCAGATTGGATATCAGTCATTAGATTTGCATTGTATAGAAATATATTTATTTGAATTTGACTATTTTTTACCCAACCTACCTATCTACTACTTACTAGAGATGATCGGTTCTCAGCCTAAAACAAAATGAACCCTTTGAACTGTTGGTTCCTAAATGGGCCAAATCCAAACCGGCCCTTGGTTTAACAAAAAATTGGACCGGTTGTCCTTACACGGATGTGGACTGATGTGTGTGTAGAGCTATTTCTTCCTATCCGAGAAGAAGGAACATCGTGACTAGGGGTTAGGGGTGTGCAACTGGACGGAGTTTATCCGGAAACTGGACCGGGTTTATCCAAAAACCAAACCGGCCCATCTAAAAAATAGATCTGGGAGCCGGTTCAATTTTTTGGGAACCAGTTATATTCGATCCGGTTTCCGGTTCCAAGTAAAAACTGACCCGAACTGGTTTTAGAACAGATTTTGAGATAATGTAAAAAAAAGTAAAAACCCTCCATCACGTTACCCTATCCAGCTACCCAGTTTGTCTCTCATGGTTTCTCTCTTCTCAACTTCCTTTATCTCTTACGGTTTCTCTCTTCGCAAGCGCTTCTTAGTCGCCGTAAGAACGTGTTGACACCTAAATTTTACTAACCGTTTAGTGTAATTTGCATAAAAAATTAGGGATTAAATTTTTAACCCCTAAAGAAAAATATTTAAATTGCATAACATATAGTTTAGCTTCATTTAGATTTAATTGCATTATTACATCGGACCGGCGATGGTGAACGAGTATAAATTTCATCGAAGGAAATTCGGTTCGCTCGGGAATGCAACGGCCGGGAATTTCACGTCACACGGGCTTGGTTGTTTTAATTTGGGCTTAATTTAGTAATGTTGAGTTTAATTAATTCAGCCCAAGTTAATTCAGCCCATTTAATTTAATTAGAGCCCAAGCCCAAGTTTAAGCCCATTAGAACATTAAGCCCACCTAATTGACCTAGGATTAGCATTATATAAACATAACTAGGTCAGAAATTAGAGAGGGGACGTCATAATTTTCAAGTCAGAAAAATTTTCAGGGAGAGAACACGTGAGAGAGAGAGAGAAGGAAGCGGAGGCGTCGCTACATCATCGCCACCGTGCGCACCGTCCCCGCACAGAACACCCTTCGCCCTTTCAGCCGCTGCGCCATCGCCCGTGCACGCCACATGACGCCAACGAACCAACACTGTTGCTGTTGGTGTTGCTTCTTCTGGATGTCCCCGACGCCCTCCACAGAATACGTAGAAGAAGACCCACCGAGAACGCCTCTGACTGACGTGAAGCTATTCTGTCCAAGAACGCTCGAAGCTTCCATCAACAAACGATGACCATCAAGTCTACTGCTTCTGCATGCCCAGTCAACGGAAGAGCCCCCTTCGCATAGTCAACCGAACACCCCCCCCCCAAACGAAGACAACGTCGCTGCCATCGCTTCTTCAACACCAACGCTGCTGCTTCTGCATGTTCACGCCCGTGCTTTTCCTCATCTGACTCACATTGCTGCTGCCCTAGTCAATCACGTAAGCTGCCCTACACGGTCAACACAGAAGCATCTTGAAGAGAAGCCCCTGCACTAGTCCACGTTGAAGATCTGCTGATTCTGTTCTCCCTCACGCACACACTTTCCAGAATCGCTCACTCCATAGAGCTTATTTGTGGAAACTCAAAACACGAAAGTTGTAGATCTATGAGTCCTTGATCTGTGGCTTTTGGAATCGGGTCAATCCGACGTGTATTGAGGAAGTTACGCCCATTTTTCCGGAATCGTGCAGTCTTGAAATTTTCTGTTCGGAGTCACTCGCCCACACACGCATCAAATCCACCGAACAGCCTTGCCGGTGTTGCTGTGCATCGTCGGTGTCATCGTCGCCGTCTCGCCGTCGTCGTTCGTCGCAATCCGATCCGCAGTGGATCCCGATCCCGAACCGAATTCGAAATTTGGAAGTTATCCAAATTAGGTAAGATTATCCAATAAATTTTCAGAATATTTCAATTTCCTAATTTGAGTACTTTGAATATTGCATGAATATCACGTCGGTAATTAGATATCTTTATGATAATGTTTGATGTCCGCGATATTTAAAAATATTCAAATTAGGAAAATTTCTTAATTTAACAACGTATTTGGACGTCTATCCGACCTTAACCCTAAGGTTCGATACGCGGCGATACGGGAAATTATCATCCTATCTATAATCACTTAGATACGATGATAAATTTCATTAGCTTTCCAAATTCGAATGATCAATTATCCGTTAATATCTATAACCCCATAGATATGACTGATAATTTGATTTTTGTGCCTAATCTGAGTTTGAAACGAATTTGGTGGATCGCGTGAATGATTTGAATTGATTGCTATCCTTATTTATTTAAATTTCTTGCTTTTTTTAAATAAACAGAAAATTCAAAAATATTAGCTAGATTTAAATTAGAGTTTTGTATGTCTAGGATTTTTGAATATATCCCGAAGGATGAGATAAGTATTTAATTTAAATTAGGACTTAATGTGGCATGTTTCCTAATTTAAATTAGGTATTATTTTAATCCTAACGGATTATTCATGTTATTTTATTATTCCGAATTTTCATAAAAAAAAACTCCCAAAAAAATGGTGAATTGTTTCATGTTTTACTAGGATAGATTGCATTTTAATTTAAGTAATTTATAATTTCGAATTTTGCCAAAAATCCCAAAAAGAAATCATGCTAGGGTAGATTAGGTCATCATAGAGTGCACGTTATTGTAGGCATTTTTATTATTCCGAATTTTAATAGAAAATACCAAAAAAAAAGTTATCATAGTTGCATGTTAATTTAGGCATATTTTCTATTCCGAATTTCATTGATTAAAAAATACCAAAAAATAAATTCTTTTGCTCGTCATTAAAATTAAGTCACGTCGTCGCATGACATATAGTTTGCATGCTATGTTGCATTAATTCGCATGTCATATATTGGCACGTCATTGCATATAGGTTAGATTTTATTTAAATAAGTGAAAATTTAAAAAGAAATTGAGTGAATTGATTGTTAATTAGAAATCATATTAGGATTGTCTGTATGATTTTTCATTAACAATACAGATGCTCGCGTTGGCCCCAGGTAAGTAATTCTCCTAATCTTGCAATTTATTTAATGCTTTCTAGACGTTAAATTGGTGGTTTGCGCACCCGCATGAACATCTCACATGTTAGTAACTAAGTTAAACTGGATCCAAATTGCCTGTCAAAATATTTTTGAAAAGAAAAGGTACCGAAAGGGCGTTAGACTAGATCTAGCGTAATCAAGTCTCCGGGCTTAGAATCTCTGGTTCGTAGGAATAAAACATATCTCCCTATGTTTTATTTAGGTTTCTAATCAGCCTACAGTAAATTGATTAGTGGCGACTCCAAGCATGAAAATATTTGCACGTTAAAGACTTAAACCCTAAGTTGCGAATTGGTAGGGCTTGGGAGGGCCCGAGTTAAGATTAGTCTTAATAATCCATTAGCCCGAGAAAATGGATAAAATTTTTTAGGGTTGCGACAGAACGCAACCCAGCTCATCACGCAACCCAGCTCATCGCCTACCTATGTGTTGAAGAGGCCTAGGATTAGGTCATCTCGGCGTTCGTATCGTGCGTGTGTTTTTTCCACATTTTTGGCTCATCGATATGATAGATTTTTACTTTGAATCGTTTCATTACTATCTATATGATTTTGCTAGAAAAAAAAAGAAACTAGAAAAAGGAAAAAAAAATAAGGTCCTTGGGCAAATCTTGAAATCGGATCGAAAAAATAGGATTTGTTCCAAAACAGGGTTCACGGAAAACATGATAGATTTTAGGTTTCAAAAATTGAAAACTGATTATAATGGGGTTGATTTCAGGTTCTAAATCTGAACCAACCTACCCTGAAACCGATCATCTCTATTAGGGGTGAACAAAAGAATTGGACCGATCCGACTGATTTTTGAACGATCCTCGATTCCTAAAATTTGGAACGGGTGAATATCGATCCGCTTTGTGGATCCAGGTGTGGACCCACCCAGCCGGACCACGCAAATCGGACCAAGACAACATTTTGCTCGTAGCATGAGTCTATGGAGAGAGAGAAGAAGCACAAAGATGGCGGCCGTGGCTATGGAGATGGAGGAGATGAGAGTGGAGCAGCTGAAGACAAGAAACAGACGGATCTGGAGGTCAACCTCCTCCAGGACAGCCTCTTCGACGTTGGCAACGGTTTTCTTCCTCCATGACGCGACCAGCTCTCCCAAGCCAGGATCGACGGCGGCAGCGGATGTTGGGTTGGCGAGTATGCCCAGTGGCACGCGCTGTATGCACCGAGCCCTTCCCGCTCACGATTCTCCTGTCGCCGCCGCCAAGGATCCAAATCCGTCCGTGAACCCTAAGACAGAGCGAGTTCCCATCGAGCAAGCCCAGCTGAACGAGATAGAGTGAGGAGTAGGGTTTTTCAAAAACTGGGTAGCTCGAGAGAGCAAAGGAAAGGATGTGGATCAAACGAAAATGAAAAAACAGGAGAAAGTGATTATTCTTGGGCACTTTTTCTTATTCCTTTTTTTATTTTAGTTTTTGCTGTCTCGTGTGATGAATGATGAGCAGCGAAAGAAAACTGGGAACGGAAATGAAATTATGTAAGCCTTGGGTCACGTCTTTCGAGATGAGCGTGATTAAGGGATGGAATGTGAGAAAAAAAGAAATTAAAAACCTCAATGCACACTTATGTAGGAAAATGTTATATAATATTAATAATAAAAGGAAAATGGAGGCAAAATGGACCAATAGATCGTGCAAGATTGGCACTTGCCTAGCTTCCGTGGGTCCCATGAAAACTTACAATGAAGCAGTGTGTGTCAGTTCCTAATCTTTTTCATGAAAAAAAAAGGTTCCCATTCTTTTTGAATAAATTAATAAAACATTTAAAGAAGAAAAAGAAAAATTGTGGGCAACCGTGCATTATTGTCCCAGTTCCAGGTAGCTTCGGGATCGAACTAAAACCGACCGATCTGATTCTTTGTTCTAATATTTTGGAACTAGGAGCTACAAGGTTGTTCTCGATGCCAGATCGAAAATCGGTTCACTTGTAAACCGATCACTTTGCCGGTAGGTATGCAGCTTTATTGATAAAAGGGATTGGAGGGTGAAGATATTAGTATTATAGGTGCGAGATTCGATTCTTGCACTCTGTAAGAGACAGAGCAAAAGTTAAAAAGTGACGAGAGTTAGAGATTAAACGGAAAAAAAAAAAAACCAATCACTCTCCATCCCAACTGCTCCAAACTTTGGCAAACGACCGCTTATGTCACCTCTTTGCTTGAGTCTCTGGCTGATGTTATCTTTCACAAGATTTCTCTCTCTCTTCCTTCTCACCTCGACCTTCCACCAGCACGGGCCATCTTCGCCAAGACTGTCTCCCAGGCTCTTCCTGGAATCCGCGAATCCAGTTCTCAAAGCTACAACTTGGTCCCCGTCAGGCCTTTGAACCAAGCCGTCTTTGATCTCGTTTGTAAGCAATCGGGCATAGTGACAGAGACATGAAGGTCTCTACCATCATTAATGGCCTCAATCGTGATTTCACTGAATTTATATCTCCTTAATAAAATATAAATTGTGAGGACATCCATGTCCTCAGTTACTGTGCTTAAGTTGATGTAGGTTTAATCTAGTCTCTTCCGTATTTGTAACAACTTGGTAATAATATCTTCATCCATTAACGTGGGATTTCAGCAAAAGAAATGCAGTGTAAGCGTTCATTAATTGATCGGAGCATTGTTCAGTCGTTGTTTGGGATCTCCTGGTCACCATGTCAACTCTGGTTTCATAACAAGCATTTAGTCGTACCCAGCAGTATCTGCGAGCTGCCGCTTTGCGTGCTCCAGCGATGTCCCTGTCACTTGCCGCACGTAGTTCGCCGCTCGCGAGAGTGACGACCGCACTGTCAGCCCGAATGTCCCCAATGTCAGGAAGTCCTTCCCGGCAAGCCCGACCGCCAGCTCTGCCAGCACAAGCACGGGGCTAAAGATGATGAATACTGGCCTACTTGATGGTAGTGAATCTTATCCACTGTCCTAAAAAGGATGTTGACCAATTTTAATGAATTATGGGCTAACTTGACTATATTAGTTACTTTGCATCACATCAATTATCCTTTGCGTGACTTTTCCGACTAATATTTCATGCACATACACCTCAATAGTTGTCCATTCCTGCCCATAACAACACAAAATAGTGATTTTTTTTTTATATAGAGTTGACTGGGCCCGAGTGGGCATACAGAGGATGCGTTACTACTTCGTTTGTCACAAAAACAATGTTTCTAAATGAATTGTACATAACCACTGGAGTTTGCCCTAATGGCCACCCTTCCTACTTGAGAATGGAAAGGTGGGGAGTTCGATTTCCTATCTTCTCAGGGAGTTTTAAATGTGAGTTTCGATTCACACGCCTTATAAGGAGGCAAGGCAGGGCAAAAATCTGAGAATGAGTTAAGAGTTAGAATATGATAGACAAAAAAAATCGTACATATGACTGAGAGGAAAAAGTGACGGAAAGTTTTGATGTGCACAGGTCGTGAGTACAGGCAGTATTCATTTAGGTGTTTACACAAAAAATTAGCCAGGTCAGCGATATGGATAGGCACATGGCTAGAGTATAAGTTAGTATTAAACATGTGAGCCATTGTTGACGGCCATAAAAAATGTTATCGATGTTGATATGCATCAATGACAAAAAAGAACCATACATATGACTAAGAGGAAAAAGTGACGGAAAGTTTTGATGTGCACAGGTCGTGAGTACGGGCAGTATTTATATAGGTGTTCGCACAAAAAATTAGCCAAGTCATCGATATAGATAGGCACGTGACTAGAGTATAAGTTATTATCAAACACGTGAGCCATTGTTGATGACCATAAAAAAATGTTACCGATGTTGATATTCATCAATGACCATCAATCACTTGTCGATATACAACGACGCATGGTTGGCAAATGTTGACAAGGATATCTGTTAAAAGGATCGATGATTACCGATTGAGACACCAAGAGAAGGTTGAATACTTAGAGGGCGTCAAGATGTAATTATGAATTTGCATATTTGAAACCATTGGTGAATGAAGCAACGGAATCCAGGGATTCGTGGAATAATCAAAATGCGATTTTAAGGGAGCAACCTCTCGAAGACTAGATCATGACGTTGTGAGAACATGGGCACAAGATTTTCGGAGATAAGGAGGCGTGGCAATAACTACAGGAGAACTGCTCCCAAACAATTATGGTGTGAACACTATAAATGCTAGTTAAATATGAAAGTGTTTAAGAAATATGAGGCGGATTGGGTATGAGTCAATAGATTTGCATTGCATGAAAATTGATCAAAACGGGTTAAATGGGTCTATTTGGATATGACCCAAGTCCAATCCGACTTATCAGTTTGACGGATCTACTTACGAGGGAAAATATTATCTCATGTGATTTCTATCTGTGACTGTTTTTTGCTTCGCAGATTTAAGATTCGATGTGATCTATTATAGGCTGATGTGACTGTTGACGACGGGACCTTTGCTAGAGCTGCTGTTCCTAGCGGTGCATCCACCGGTAAGATTTATGCTTCGACAATCCTCATTTCAAAACATTTCTGGATATATCATGTGCGGTTCGACGAATCTGCTATTATCTTGGCAGTTCATATAGTTTTTCTGGGGAAAAATGATGTCAAGAAAATATGGAAAATTGTCTCAGAAATCGCATCGTTGTTTACGCCAAGTTACCTCTTGATTTCAGGGATCTATGAGGCATTCGATCTGAGATTTGGTGTTTCCAAGGTTGCACACCACTTTATTTCTTCTTCTTGTCTTCTGTTGTGTCTATTGCTAGGTTTTTACCGACTGTTCTAACGAGCATCATTCTATTTATGGGTATTTAGGCTGTTGAGAATATCAACACTATCATTGGCCCTGCGCTTGTTGGAAAGGTTGGTTGAATATATAATCTTCTTGTTACTTCTTTTCATTTCATAACAGTTGTCCTTACTGTCACATCCCGAAACCTACCAGGATAGGGATGACACGGCCGTCCTTCCATCTGAAGGACGCAGCCTCAAACCACCCAAAACTCCTCAATATAACGCTCTCGCTCTATTGGCTATTAACCAAAGAATTTGAAAAGATTAGGGAAGGAAAGAAGTGAGCAACCACAGCTCAATAAGCAGTGCGTTTCTCTTCTAAGTAGAACGAGCAATCACTATGCATGTATACATAAAACCATACTAGAAATCTTAGAAGTTAAACTCAAGATATAAAATACATATCGAGTCACTTAAGAGCTGTTTCATTTCAATAAGACTTTATACAATTCAGAAATTACTTATTTTAAATCATCATAAACATCAATGGTCAAGTCCATTGATCAATCTTTATTAAAAATCACGTCAATGGTCAATTTTATTGATTAATCTCAAATTACACATCAATGGTCTATTCCATCAATGAATCTAATCAAAAGCACATGTTGATGGTTCATTCCGTTGGCCAATCTCATATCACATCACATCGATGGTCCATTCCATCGATCAATATATTGCTCAATATCTAACCATAGTCAAGACATAAATCCTTGTGACAAGACTATCAAGATTCCCCCTTTGACAAGGTCTCCCCTTACAAAGCCGGTGGCTCGGTCCAGAAAGATATCCTAAACCCGGTATGAATACCCCCAAAACCTCTCAATGGGTTCACAGTCATATTAAGTATCAAACAATCATCATCCAATATCAAAAATCCAATTCAGAATACATTTCACAATCCAAATAAGTAACTTTCTCATAACATGGCTCATCCACTAGAAATACATTTCGCAGAGCATTTCTTGAATCATTTCCAAACTCATTTCATAAACCAGTTCGTAAGGCAATACACATATATCCTTTCACAATACATTTCTAAAAACTATTCTCAATTCATTCTCAAATACTAAAAAGTAGTAAATGCTCGATCCCGATTTATGCAACAAAATGCTCTTTTAAACATATGTATTTATACCGAATCATAATTCCTTCAAGATATGATTTTTATAAAATCAACGAAGAGATAGTACCACTCACCTGAAATCCCCAAAATCAAATAACGACGCTCACTTGAATCGAAGATCTCATAATCCTAACAATTGAACGAGAATCGACATCAAAATCTAGTAAAATACCACGATAACTACGAAATGGCTAAACGATGCTTAAATGCTAACAAGACAACTCAAAGGCACCCACAAATCACTTCTCCAAAGCAATTATCCAAACCGTTCGCAACGCGGAGTTTGAACGCGAAACTTGATCGCACCATAAATTCCTCCACCGAACTCCGTTTCAAGCGAGCTTGTAGTCAACAGAAAGCCCATTTAGAGCACTACAAAAACCCCAAATTGGCCATCCAAAAATAGAGCCGAAAACCGACGAAATCAGCCTAAAAACCGCTGGTCGCACACTGTTCATCTTGCGCAGCCAAATTCAAAAATTCATATTAGGCAAACCGTAGGTTCAAATCAAGATCCGTAAAATCTCACGGCATCACAACACCACAAACTATCAATTCTATAAAAATACTCAGCTCTACGACTCAAAAATTGGACTTCGTCGCTCAAATAACACATAATTCCGAAATTGAGTTTAGTACCCAACGCTGCCTATAAATTCTTTTAAAGTTAAACACGAATCTGGATCCCTATCAGAATCAACACTTATTAAAATTCTATGAAGCTTCACTGATATATCACTTTGCCATATCTTCTACTGAAAGGCCAAATTGATATGACAAAAAATGCATGGACTTGGTCAATCGATCAATAGTCACTCATGTAGCATTCAAGTCCAATTTGCTCATATCCTCAACAATAGACTTCCAAGTAGCAAGTAAAGTTGTCACTTCCAGAAGACTTACAAGGCATTTGCTACTACACTTGCCTTGCTTGTATTAATGGACAAACAAATCATACTATTTCAGAAGCTCCAACCATCTCCTCTGCCTCATATCTAGTTCTGCTTAAGTAAAAATATACCGTAAGCTCTTATGATCCATAAAGACTTTGCATTTTTCGTCATACTAGTAATGCTGCCTGTGATCCAACTATTTACAAGCATAAGCCCACCTTTACCATTTGCATCACCAAAATTCTGAAATTCCTTTTTTCGTCCACTACTACCAAACATTTTCTAATGTCACATCTATTGCTTAGTCTTTCCATTTCGCATTACTATCCTCAAATCAATCCACCGAAAATTATTACTTACAATTTATCATGCCTAAAAATCACACTACTGAAGTAGTCTAGCATCCAAACACCTCTTCTTCTTTTCTTTTATCAATTCCTACATAGTCTCTAATTAATATCTCCAAAGTATCATCAATTAACAAAATACAGTTACGACAATTTTCTCCAGTACCATAAAGTTCATTATCATTCGCCATCACCTAAAATATAATCTACAAAATATCCAAATAATCAAACATATCACAACCTGAATTTTTACACATTGTTGATTCTCCTTTCAACATTCCATTCACTTCTATTACGTACATAATCCAAGAATATCACATCATTCACTTGAAGATTCGTGCAAATCAATTCTTACTTATTGCACAAAAACTTTTGAATACTTTTCCTGTTCTTACTAACTCCTTGAGCTCCTTGAGAAGAGATTATAGTAACACCCTCCACGTCAACCTTTCTCCATGGCCTTAGCAATCAATTCACCAATTTCCCTCTCACCATTAGTCGATATTGTTCCAACCCATGCAATCTCCTCTTATGTCTGTGCTTTGCTTTTTAAATTTGTTACCATTATACCAACTACTGGTGAGGCCATATCTCAAGTCTATTGCATTCATCCAGCTACAATTGACTTGCATCACTCAGTGAATATTGCTCGTATGAAGATTGTAGCGCATGTGGATCATTGGTAGCATTTGCAATTTTGTAAGGACCTCGGCCCCATCACGCTTCCGTTGCGTCACTCCTTGTGTAATATTATCCGCTTTGGACACTAAGACGCATTACACAAGAGTTAGGGGCCAAGCCTTATAAACTCACCAAGATCTCACTCTCTAAGCAATGTGGGACAAGAGCAATGCAATCCGCAGTCGGGAGTTGGCTCTGATACCATTTGTAAGGACCTCGGCCTCCCCACGCTTCCGCTGCGCCACTCCTTGTGTAATATTGTCCGCTTTGGACACTAAGTTCTCATGGTTTTAAAACTAGTGTCCAAAGCGGACAATATTACATAAGGAGTGGCGCAGTAGAAGCGTGGGGAGGCCGAGGTCCTTATATATGGAGATATTGTTCGCTTTGGACACTAAGTCCTCACAGTTTTTAAAACGCGTTACACAAGGGTTAGGGGCTAAACCTTATAAACTCACCAAGATCTCACTCCCTAAGCAATGTGGGACAAGAGCAATGCAATCTCCTCGCCATCCGCGAAATCCGGGTCGTTACACTTACAGCGGTCTTAGTTGTTTAAGATTCAGTTCTTAACTTGTTGTCTAAATGGAAGATGTTCGAGATGATTATTTCATGCAATTAAGGGTTGTGAGCTAGCCTAATTTTTAATTTCTCACCCAAGGTGACTACTTTATTTGATTTGTTATTTTCTTTGTTTTTGTCTTTTTAAGGATCCGACAGAGCAGGCTGCTATTGACAATTTCATGGTTCAACAGCTTGATGGAACTGCGAACGAGTGGGGTTGGTGTAAGCAAAAGGTACTTGTTTTAATTGTTTTGTTTATCAACCATATCGTGGGGACGGATATTGACAAATGTACATTTTTTTCTTGAAGCTTGGAGTAGATGCTATACTTGTTGTGTCCCTTGCAGTCTGCAAAGCTGGGGCGGCTCTTAAAAGAATTCCCCTGTATAAGGTACAATCAGCAATGCCATTTTTCAATATGTTTACTTTTGCCTACATCTTTTTCGAGCACTTAATTCTTTATGCTTTGGCTTATTATGCTTGCCTGAAAATTGGTCATTACAATTGACACTTTTAAAATTCTGGATATTGTTTCTTCATATTGTTGACGTACAAAAAGTATCCTGCAACATCTAATGTCAGGTATATTGATATTTTCGATGGACTATATTAAACTTATTTCTTGCTATAACTGAAGTTATAAGGCAATGAGATAGTCTTAGTAGCAGGACTATTGTTGATTTCATCATTTCCACCATTTATTCCGCTGTCCATTCAAATCAAAATATACTAACTTAGTTTCCCTCTCTTCATGGTTGCAGCATATTGCTAACCTTGCCGGTAACAGCACATTGGTACTGCCTACTCCCACTTATAATGTTATTAATGGAGGCTCACATGCCGGAAACAAACTTGCAATGCAGGTCTGCAGTCTGCTTCTTAACTACATTTGCCTAATACGTTATTTCTAGGATTTCTCAATCATATGCACAAATGCTGCAGGGGTTCACGATTCTTCCAGTTGGAGCTTTATCATTTAAGGAGGTCATGAAGATTGGTGTGGAAGTGTGTGACCATTTGAAGGTGCTAAAACATTTTTTTTTTTTGAATTTTCTTAAAAATCATCCTTCTCAAACTGTTGAAAACATGATTATTAAAACCTGTCTGTTATTGTGCATTAGTTTGAGCAGAGGAGTCAGGTTAATCATCTGTTACTTTATATTGTCTATATTATCACATAGCATGAGCAAAAAGGAGAATCGAGCATCAACGTGAAAGTTGGTTAATGTAGTTTCGTCACACTTTTAACTAGTATATTTTGAATGACAAGTCTTTGTTTGATCAACCATTTTTGTACTATGCTTTAGGCTGTAATCATGGAGAAATATGGTCAGGTTGCAACTCATTTCCGTGACACAGGTGGATTTATTCAGGTGAAAGTCTTGATTAACGAAATGCAAAGAAATGGGAGCAACTTTTATTCTCACAGAATGTTGTTCTTTGTCTTTTCGCTTACATTATTGATGTTTTTTGCTATATCAGAAAAACGAGGAGAGTCTAGAGTTGTTTAAAACAGCCATTGAAAATGCAGGTTACACTGACAAAGTGAGTTCTTGGACCAACCAACTGATATTGTTTGACGCATTTGAAAATATTAGCAGAAACCGAGAATTTCCATTTTTTCTCTTTTTTTTATGATTATGATTATTATTATTATTATTATTATTATTATTATTATTATTATTATTGTGTTGTAATGTACCTTTCCTATTTCAGGTTGTTATTGGAATGGATGTTGCTGCATCTGAGTTCTATTTACAAGATAAAACCTATGATATGAACTTCCAGGAAGAGGTTAGTTTCTTTCACTGTTTATGCAGTCAAATGCATTTTCTGAAGAGTTAATAAGTGATAATGCTCATCAATTTCCATTAATGTTGATAGCTTGAATATGTGGTTCTTGTAGTCGTCCAGAAACAGGATTTAAAGTGCTCATCCTCTTCTATCTTGGTTGGTTTATGCAGAACAATGATGGATCTCAGAAGATCCCTGGAGATACTCTCAGTAATGTGTACAAGTCACTCGTGTGTGATTACGCTATCGTGTCGATTGAGGATCCCTTTGACCAGGATGACTTGGAGCACTATGTAAAGATGACCAATGAAATCGGTGAACATGTCCAAATTGTTCGAGGTGATCTGTTGGGCACCAACCTCGTGGTGAGCTTGTGAACTTAGCCTATGCAACTCCCCCTACGTCTATCTCTCTCTCTCTCTTCTCTCTCTCTCTCTCTCTCTCTCTCTCTCTCTCTCATATAATCAAATCGCACTCTACAGAAGGTTGAGAAGGCGATTAATCAGAAAACTTGCAATGCTCTCCTTCTCAAGGTAACATCCCAGATCATAATTTTTGAATGCGCAATTCATAGCTGACTATATCAACATTCAACCGACTGAAATGATCGTATGATCGTACAACAGGTCGATCATATCGGATCTGTTACTGAGAGCATTGAAGCTGTAAAGAAGTCAAAGGCAGCTGGGTGGGGAGTGATGGCTAGCTGCTGCAGTCTGGGACAGCAACGAAGCATAGCCAATGCATTCTTACCTAAAATGTTTTGCTTTAGCGAATGTACAAAACTTCGCTTTGGAGAAACAGAAGACCCTTTTATCGCCGATCTTTCTGTGGGTTTGGCCACGGTAAATACACAGCATCAGTTTGACCTTATGTCAACTTTATTTAACCTTTAACCAACCTATTCTTTGGCATTATTCTTGGGATCAGGGTCAAATTAAGACGGGACTTCCACGCAGGTCTGAGCGGCGGGCTAAATTTAACCGGGTCGGTATTGTTCTGTTTTTTTACTTGGTTACGTTAAGTTGCTCTCCCTGTTGCTAAGATCATTTCTTGTTATTAGACTAGTCATGACTTGTGTCTGTATATGCACAGCTCTTGCAAATTGAAAAGGAGCTCGGCGCAGAAGCTGTTTACGCCGGAGCACACTTCCGCAAGCCCGTTGAACCCTACTAGAGTACAACGGACATCCTTAATGGTGTAGATCTAGGCGTTTCGCTTGCTTTGTCTGTTCCTGAGCAATAACTTTGGTCATAAGGCCTGAACGATGTAACGATGAGGTACCATCCCGTCTGCTTTGAGATCGATTTTTTCTTTTCTTTCCCTCACTTTTGTTGTCCGATCGCAGCTGTTGGTCTTCTGGTTTTGCTCATTTTCTATCTGTTTTTCTAGTTGAACTTGTGTGTTTATTTTTACCAAAAAAAAAACTTGTGTGTTTATTGAATCTAAGGATGCCTGTCCGCTGTCACTGTGATCAGATGAACCGTTCATTTTATGCACTCGAAACTCTGTCTTGCCATCCAAGATGTCACCTCCATTTTCACTTTGAAACTGCATTAAAAAGGGTGTTCCAACCAATGGATCCTCTTTGGGGCCTTGACAACACCCTAAAAACAACTGTGTGTAGCAAATTTCGTCATGTTCATTACTTGTCCGAAGATATCACTTCCTATCCATTTCTAACTTTTTTTCTGTCTATACCAAGCCTCAACTTTTTGTCTTTTTCCAAAATTTTCTCTAATATGTTATGGACTATAACATAAAATCCCCAATTCGGCTCACTAAAGTAATCGGGTAGGCGCAACTCTCCATAGTACTTCTTTAGTAATTATCTAATTTGTGAACAAGATTGCTTACTGAAAACTCATGCACTATAAACCTTCAATTAGGAAACCTAAAGACTCGGCTCATATAAGATTGAAAATATTTAAGAGAAATGTCCATAGAAATTAAAAAACCCTATGAGCAGTTAGGCTTGAAGGAAAACATCGTCATTGATTTAACCCATGGACCATGAAGGAAATAATGGTTTTCTTGTCATTAACAGGAATAGGGTTCAGTATCGGGTTTTTACACTATCAAATCCCAATCCCCGTAACTATTTTTCTCAATTGGTCACATACTCGTCCCACTACATAAAACTCATTTAGGTTTCATTGGGGTTTGGGCGGGGATGGGCTACCCGGTTGTACCCCGTCCGATCTCCATCCCTAAACAATCAGCTGATCATATACAATTACTTTAATGAGATAAGTTTGGAATTTATTAATGTCAAAATCCTTAATGGGTTTAGGACGAATTTGGAAAACAACATAAACTTAATAGATAGGACGGGATTGGGAGAGGTCCCTAGATGAATGCCATAGAACCATTGATGGAGAGAATTATCAAAAAAGTCATAAACTTATTACAATTATGCCAATTTGATTATAAACTTTTTAATTATGCCAATTGAATCCTAAACATTTTTTACATTTTGCCAATTGAGTCCATTTAATCATTTTTGGGCGGAAATCGTAGACGTGGACACTCGCCATCCTACATAGCACGACAATGATGTGAATAGTTTAATAATTTTTTGAATTTTTTCTTTTTTTCCTTGGACTTAGGGTCGGTGAGGGCGAAGGCACACAACCCCTTTCCCATATCTTGCAAAGGCCACAGCGGTCTAGCCCAATTTGGGCGAGTAAGGCTGTTCAAGCCCTAAGTTCAAGGACAAAAAATAAAAAAGAAAAGAAAAGAAAAAAATTAAAATATGTACATGTCAACACTAGCTGTCTTATATAGCACAGCCGATATCCACGTCAGCGATTTCCGACCAAATTTACTAAATAGACTTAATTGGCAAAATGTGAAACGGACATTACCAGTGTTCATGTCGGCGATTTTTGGCCAAAATTGCCTGGATTGACTCAATTAGCAAAACGTGAAAAGGTTTAGGAGTCAATTGGCACAATTAAAAGGTTTAAAATTGAATTATCACAATTGTAATAGGTTTATGACTTTTTTAATAATGTTTTAGATATGTTCACTAGAAGTCCTAAAACTTGTTACCAAATGCAATTAAGTCCTAAAACTTATTAAAAGTACAATCAAGTCCTAAAACTTATCAAATTGGTTCAAATGAGTCTTAAAGGTAACATCGTCAAATTTACTAGTGAAAAATACTGACGTGGCGCTGACGTGGTTTATTTTAATTTTTTCTCTCTCCTACATGGCAATGATGTAACTAAAACGATATCATTTTGGCCCAAATTTGATTTTTAATACTACTTTTATTTAAATTAAATTTAAAAAATAAGCTAAAATTTAAAAAAATTTAAAAAAAGGGAGGAGGAGGACAAGCAGGGAGGGAGGGCCCTCCCCCCGCCGCCACCCCACCATCGTCGAGAGTGGCCGGCGAGGGTGGGGGGACAACAAGTGGGGGCGCCGGGCCCTGGCCAGGGGTCGCTGCCCTCCTCCAAATCAGGCAACGGTCATTGGCCCTTGCTCAGACCTTGCCGAGGGTCGCTAGGGGCAACCCTCCCCCAGATCAGGCGAAGGTCAGCTGCCACTGGCAACCCTCGGCCAAGTCTGGCAAGGGCTGCGATCCTCGCCTGCTGTCCTCCCACCCTCGCCGGCAGCTCCCGATGATTGTGGGCAACGGCGGGGAGGGCAAGCCCTCCCTCCCCACCTGTCCTCCTCCTCCCTATTTTTGTCTTATTTTTTAAATTTAATTTAAATAAAATTAATATTAAAATAAAAAAGTCACATTATTGCCATGTGAGATAGAAAAAATAAAAAAAAACCTACGTCAGCATTTTTCGTTAGTTAAATTGGATGGTATTAACTTTATGACTCGATTCAATCAATTTGACAAATTTTAGAATTTGATTGTACATTTTGTAAGTTTTAGGACTTAATTGTACTTTCGTGATAAGTTTTAGGATTTCTAATGAACATATTCCATAATTTTTCCTTTGACGAGTAATAATTGTCAATCGTGTTTGTCTTGTGAACTTGATAAATATGTAGAGTTGCCATCAGAAATTAGGTCAACGAGTCGTCTTCAACCACAACTCGGCGTCATGACATTCAAAGGATGCATTTTTCTGTTTTATTCCTAGTAGGCTCATGCCCTCCCGCTTTACAGGTTTGCACATGTGTAATTCTCCAGAGAAATCTCACTATAAGACTGGACAAAAGGTCATGGATGAGTGGATCGGTTTATGAGTTAGGCTTTGTTCGTATTGTGTAAACATTTTCCTCATTTTTTTTCATTCGATTCGTTTGAAAAAATGAATCAATGGAAAATCTATGCTTAAATTCAAAAACATGATTTCTCTTTTTAAAAATCGCAAAACATTTTCCCAAATATAACTAAATATTGGCGTTTGGAACCGAAACTCTACGTTTGAACATGAGAATCCCAACGCTTGTTCCCAAGTCTCCAATGCTCAGGCCAAGTCCATCAAGGCCAAGCTTGGATCCATCGAGGCCGAATGTGGGTCCATTAAGGCTGGGCTCGAGACCTTTTTGCCAACACTTAAGCCCCCGATGCCCATGCCCGAGTCCATCGAGGCTAGGACCGAACCTTTGGTGCTTATGTCTTATGCCCTGACACTCGAGCCTGTGTCCATAAAGGTCGTGCTCGGGTCCCCAACGCTTGAGCTCTAATCCCAGCACTCAGGCCCGGTTCCACAAAGGCCATGCGTGAGTTCTCGACACTTGGGCTTGGGTCCTTGAGTAATGATACATTTGTTCTTATAGAAATTTATTTTAAAAAATCAAATTTTAATTATTTTTTTAAAAAGTCTATTTTTTTAATTTTTTATTCTTTTTGTTTTTGTTTCTTCCTCGACCAACAATCTTGAGACTTGCCTGATTCGACGAGTCTCGAGCTCGCCGGCCTCAAGCGAGCTTGACCTTGCCAAATCCAGTGAAGTGTAGCCTCCCCAAAGTCTCGGGCAAATCCCAAGCTTGTCAAAATCTGGCGGGTCTCGAGCCTCGCTCGAGGCTCCACATCGCATGTGGCCAGTCACCAACCAGTAAAGAAAGAAGGAAAAAGAAAAGTAAAAAGAAAAATAAAAATAAAAAATCCAATTTTTTGATATTTTCTCTCAAGAAAATCAAATTAGATTTTGCCATGCCAATTGGTAGAAAATATTTTCAAGCTCATTTTTAGGTTTTAACCAAACATCGTAAACTATTGTCATTTTTCTAGAAAATATTTGTCAGAAATGTCACATTTTTCGCAAAACGAACAAATTATGTATTTGTTTGAGGGAAAGTGTTTTTGGGGACTTCGTTTTTCAAACTTTCATCTGTTTGGTTCGCCAAAAACGATAAGTCAACTGAAAATACTTTCCAGTCAAGGAAAACATTCATGTATAAGATTATAAAAGTGAATTCCGTAATCTAAGAAGGTAAAAATACTTTTCGGAATTGTTTATCTTGAATTTATTTTTCTTTTCTTTTTCTTTTTTCTTTTCTTTCTTTTTTATCTTTTCTTTTTTTTTTCTTTTTCCTTCTTCCTTCCTTCACCGGTCGCAAGCCTCGGCGACAGGCCACAAGTGCTGGTTGGCGAAATAAACGCATTTTGAAATCATTTTCCAAATGAGATTCGAATATCATAAAATTTTTTCGATTACATATTACCAAATAAATAAAAACTAACTATTTTCCTGAAAAATGATTTCCGGGAAAATGTTTTCCGTGAAACAAATGCAGTGCTTCTTTTCTCCCCTAATGTCGAAGGTCTCACACTCTTTGACTTTTGGATTTAAACCATCCTCTCTTACAATTTTTAACTCTACGCCAACTTTTTTTTTTTTTGCAGCAAACTTCTACCCCACTTTTGAATTGATTCAAAATTCAATCTTTTATCCACTTCTTTTATTTCAATGTCTACCATCTCTAAGTACATGATTCACTTTTGGGGTGGCAAGAGTAGGCTGAACGAGATCTCATTTTTTTTCTAATTCAAATCACCATAACTATTTAGAGATGTACTATAAAAATTTGAAATTTCCTTTTTTCCTTCACCGTTGAAATTATTGTCAATTATCTTGCAATGTGGAAATGAAGATGCATAATGGCATCTCATCCTATGGGCATTGCGGCTCATTTTATTGTTACTATTCTCTGTTCAAAGTTTTAAAAGGTATCGTTTTTGTCCTCCGTTATATCAAAATTCAAATATTAATCAGGTTCATTTTTTAGGAGTTTATCAATGAAACATAACAGAGAGTGAAATTAATAATAAACTGAAGAACACTACTCATAATACCATTTAGCGGGCACATTGAAGAGTCCAAACACACTGCAAAATAAGGGTCGAAAGTTCCAGATCTGTTAGAATCAATGCATACGCCTAAGATAAAAAAAAAAAAAAAAACTGCGGTCATTACTATTATTCTTTTGTCAACACGCAACTGTGGTTATATTCATTGTACGATAAAGTTTCCAAAGAAATCATGACGTTCATGAGTAAAAGCCTAAAACTGAAGTATTTGACAGAGTAAACTGAAGTAGCATTAAGGCAAGAAGAAACATTTTCATCAAGCCTAGGGGTAATCAAAGACCTTCTAGATTGAATTCCACTCAGACTCGTCTCTATCACGATCATGGAGAATAAAATCCCAGAGAAGCCAATTGAACACTCATCCATCAGGTATTCATAAGAATGAAAAGGATTATGGTCTGCCAGAAGGGCAATGAACAGATGGAAAACAGCGTTGCACGTGGCCAAGAGAACTATTATGTACAACAGTCGTACAGATCCCATAAGTCTCTCCAGCTCTGCGCCCAAAGGAACCAAAGCCAGCATATTGAAGAAAACATGTAGCAGTGAACCATGGAAAACAATCGACGTATATATCCTGTACACTAAAACAATACAAACAAAGTTATTACAATCAGTTTAATGTAACAATTAAAGCAATCTTGCAATTCATGAAGACCGACCAAAAATATCGATCATATCTACTCAAGCTCAACTATATATGATGCGCTGGTGAAATATCCTAAAAGATCGAGTTATTTAACCAATTATTGTTGCATGGAAGTCTTAAGTAGACAGGTCAGACTCAGAGCATGACGCAAGACAGGATATGTTGGGCTCGGTCACAGAATCGTATCAGATATAATATTCTCCATTGCGCAGAAAGGCCATCTAAGAGTTATCCAATTGAAGATTGCATCTACTCAAAAAGATTTTCAAGAACCGTTCTCACTCAACCTCCATCTTTTTCTCTCTCCTTGACCTGTGACACTTACTTACAAGGGCAGTCAAAACCAATGAACTTACGAAGAGAACTATCCTACGGATCAACAGTGTCAGGAAGGATATGCTGCTGCAAGGGAATGTGGAAGGTGACAGTGAGGAGAGGTAACACAATGGAAAGAAGGGACATTGGCATGGACATAAATCATACTCTTGCATTAACTATATGGGGATTGGATTGCCTGTTAAACCTTCTAAATGTAATAAATAATCCATTTCTCAGAACATAGTTCTACAAAAGCATAGTACACACTGCAATAATTGCCTGGAAAATTGAAATTCATGGGAAAAATTATTGAAATTTCCAACGAATTTTGCGACGAAAAATTTTTCGTCGCTAATTTCCGGCGAATTTTACTTTTCGTTGCAAAAGTTGTTGCAAATTTGCGACGAAAAATTTTTCGTCGCAAATTTTCGTGGCAAAAATTCAATTTTTTTGTAGTGAGTACAACAATGAAATGAAGGAGAGGTTATCTAGGCTTGCTAGATAAGTCTAAAGACCGATTGAGCCAAGTCGTCAGATTTCTTCCACATCACATGCGATTAGACCGAGTCAAGTGTTATGTTGGAGTTCACCTCTTGCGCTCTAAATATGTGCTGGTCTCGGTCCAAGGTTCCTTGCATATAACCCCAATTTATTTCGTAGAAAATGAATAATTTGAAAAATATTTCCCTAAAAACGATCGCTTGTATGATTTACAATAATTAGTTAATGAAAAATATTTTTATTATTGAAAATAATTTATGTCTAAATATTTTCATGGACAATGAAATATTTATCATTTATTCATTTTCGTAAACGATACGTGTCATCATATTTAGGAAAAATATTTTTCAAATCATTCATTTTCCACGAAATAAACGGAGTTTTAAAATTAGCATTTTTGCTCACTGTTCCTCTCATGTAGATAATCGTCCACATGCTAATTGTTGACACCTAAATTTTACCGATTATCTAGTATAATTTGCATAGAAAATTAGGGATTAAATTTTAACCCCTAAACAAAAACATTTAAATTGCATAACATATAGTTTAGGTTTATTTAATTTAATTGCATATTTTTGCATCGGATTGGCAATGGCGAATGAGCTTAAATTTCATTGAACAAAACTCGGTTCACTCAGGAATGCAAAGGCCGAGAATTTCAAGATGAATGGGCTCGGTCGTTTTAATTTGAGCTTAATTCAGCCCATCATGCTTAATTAAATCAGCCCATTTAAATGCTAAATATGAGCCTAAGCCCAAGTCTAAGCCCATTAGGACTATAGAGCCCATCTAATTGACCTAGTTTAGGATTATATAAACATGTTTTAGGTCAGAATTTTAAACACAACACAATTACAAATCAGAATTTTTTTTGAGAGTGTAAGTGAGAGAGGGAGAGAGGAGTCCGGCGTGTAGCACCACCGCCGCAACACCGTCATCGCGCCTGCCCCCTGTCGGCGTTCCACGGATGCAACCGGAGTCCCTCTCCTCGCCGGATTCCCTCTCCACGCAGACGTCACAGTAGCTTCCGAGACGCGTTGGTTGTTCTTCGCTGCTGCCCATGCAGTGTTCTTCATCAACGAAGCCCTTGCACGTGTTTTCTCCAGTCAACCGAAGATTGTCAACGTTACTGCCTCCTCCTGTTGGTCCACGAAAACAACAGCCACAGCCTTGAAAACCTTCCATATCCTTCGAGTTACAAACATCCCCACAAACACAGTGCCTCGTTCACTTCCTCCCAGAATCTCTCACTCCACAGAGCTTATTTGTGGAAACTTAAAACACGAAAGTTGTAGATCTATGAGCCCTTGATTTGTGGCTTTTGGAATCGGATCAATCCGACGTTTATTGAGGAAGTTACACCTATTTTTCCGGAATCGTGCAGTCTTGAAATTTTCTGTTCGGAGTCACTCGCCCACGCACGCATCAAATCCACCGAACAGCCTTGCCGGTGTTGCTGTGCATCGTCGGTGTCGTCGTCGCCGTCCCGCCGTCGCCGATCGTCCCATTCCCGATCCGCAAGCCGATCTCGATCCAATTCGAAATTTAGAAGTATTTTCAAATTAGGTAAGTGGATATATATTCTGAATATTCTTTTCAAATATTTAGATTCCTAATTTGGTGTGTTTGAATATTTTGTGATTATCGTGTGGATATTTAGATATCTTAGGATAATGTTCTATATATCCGCAATATTTTCAAATATTCAAATTAGGAAAATTTACTAATTTAGCAACGTATCTGGACGACTATTTAACCTTAACCCTAAGATCCGATACGCGGCGATACGAGAAATTATCATCCTATCTATAATCACTTAGATACGATGATGAATTTCATTAGCTTTCCAAATTTGAACGATCGACTATTCGTCAATATCTATAACCCTATAGATATGACCGATAGTTCGAATTTTGTGCCTAATCCAAGTTTGAAACAAATTTGGCGGATCGCGTGGATGATTTGAATTGATTGCTATCCTCATTTGTTTAAATTTCTTGCTTTTTTTAAATAAACAGAAAATTCAAAAATATTAGCTAGATTTGAATTAAAATTTTTGCATGTCTAGGATTTTTGAATATATCCCAAAGGATGAGATAAATATTTAATTTAAATTAGGACTTAAGGTGGCATGTTTCCTAGTTTAAATTAGGTATTGTTTTAATCCTAACGGATTATTCACGTTATTTTTTAATTCCGAATTTTTTAAGAAAATCCCAAAAAAGAGTCATCTTAGGGTAGATTAGGATAGATTGCATTTTTTAAATTTAAGTAATTTATAATTTCGAATTTTGCCAAAAATCCTAAAAAGAAAACAAGTTAGGATAGATTGAGCCATCATAAGTTGCATGTTAACTTAGGCAATTTTAAATTTCGAATTTTAAACAGAAAATACCAAAAAATAGAAGTCATTAGTTTGCATGATAATTTAGGCATATTTTTATTCCGAATTTCCTTAAAGAAAATACCAAAAATATATCATTGTATCTATCATTAGAATTAAGTCACGTCGTCGCATGACATATAGTTTGCATGCTAAGTTGCATTAATTCGCATGTCATATTTTTGCACGTCATTGCATGTAGACTAGATTTCATTTAAATAAAGTGAAAATAAAAAAAAAGAAATTGAGTGAATGCTTGTTAATTAGAAATCGTACTAGGATGTTGATGTGATTTTCTAACTAACAATGCAGATGCTTGCGTGGCACTAAGGTAAGTTGTTCTCCTAAGCTTGCAATTTATTTAATGCTTTGATTATTGGGTGTTAAATTGGTGGTTTGCGCACTCGCATGAACACCTCACATGTTAGTAATTAAGTTAAAATGGATCCAAACTGCCTGCCAAAATATTTTTGAAAAGAAAAGGTACCGAAAGGGCGTTAGACTAGATCTAGCGTAATCAAGTCCCCGGGCTTAGAATCTCTGGTTCGTAGGAATAAAACATATCTCCCTATGTTTTATTTAGGTTTCTAATCGACCTACCACAAACATATTAGTGGCGACTCCAAGCATGAAAACATTTGCATGTTAAGAACTTAAACCCTAAGTTGCGAATTGGTAGGACTTGGGAGGGCCCGAGTTAAGTTCAATCTTAATAATCCATTAGCCCGAGAAATTGATAAAATTTATTAGGGTCGCGACAGCTTGGCGACTCCACTGGGGACTTGAGTTAAAACTCTTAGTGGACTTAGGCCAATTTTTCTTTTCAAAAAATAATTTTTGTTTGGCAGCATGGATCCTAGGTACGTCCCTAACATCTTAAGGTATTAAATGTTCTTGCAGTATGGGAGGTATAAGGGGAGATGTGATTGTTAACCTTTGTTTTGCAGGGAGGTGGTTGAATGTATGGTTTAATTTATGCACGAAGCGTTGTTTGATATAACCTACTGTGCATGTGTTGACACCTAAATTTTGACAATCATTTAGTGTAATTTGCATAGAAAATTAGGGATTAATTTTTAACCCCTAAACAAAAATATTCAATTTTTACATAACATATAGCTTAGGCTCATTTTAGTTTTTTTGCATTATTGCATCGGACCGGCAATGGTGAGCAAGTTTAAATTTCGTCGAATGAAATTCGATTCGCTCGGGAATGCTAGGGCCGAAAATTTCACGTTACACGGGCTTGGTTATTTTAATTTGGGCTTAATTTAATAATGTGAGTTTAATTAATTTAGCCCAAGTTAATTCAGCCCATTTAATTTGACTAGACCTAAGCCCAAGCCTAAGCCCATTATGACATTAAGCCCATCTAATCTGACTTAAAATAACATTATATAAACAACATTAGGTCAGATTTTTGGAAGAGGTCATAATTTTCAGATTAGAAAGTTCAGAGAGAACAAGTGAGAGAGAGAAGAGGCCGGCGATCACCCTTCATGTGCACCACCGCCATTGCCTCGCCGGACCGCCGTGCTTCGCGTGCTGCCACCCTCCAGCGTCTTCCCTGCCGTGTCGCCGCCCGCGGCACCGTGCAGCCTCGCCGCTCGCCGTCCTCGCCTGAACAGCTTCTGTTCGTGCTCGGTGAAACCACCACCGCCCGTGCCGGAGCCCGCTGAACGCCTGCAGCCACCGTCCCTACCGCAAGTCACCGCCCCGGAGAAGCCCCTGCACTAGTCCGCGTTGAAGACCTACTGATTCTGTTCTTCTTCGTCCGCTTCCACCCAGAATCGCTCACTCCACAGAGCTTATTTGTGGAAACTCAAAACACTAAAGTTTCCCGAAATTTTCTGCTCGCGTCCCTCACCGACCGGAGAGCCGTCCACCGCCGGAGCTCCCCTCACCGACGCCGTTCACCGCCAAACGCAGCTGCTGTCCCGACGGTGCCGTGAGTCCGCCGGTGTAGCCGTTGCCCGTACCGTCGTCGCTCGTCGCAATCCGATCCGCAGTCAATCCCGATCCCGAACCGAATTCGAAATTTGGAGGTTATCCAAATTATGTAAGATTATCCGGTAAATTTTTCATAATATTTCAATTTCCTAATTTGAGTACTTTGAATATTGCATGAATATCACGTCGGTAATTAGATATCTTTAGGATAATGTTCTAGATATCCGCAATATTTTGAAATATTCAAATTAGGAAAACTTTCCTAATTTAGCAACGTATCTGGACAACTATCTGACTTTAACCCTAAAGTCCGATACGCGGCGGTACGGAAAATCACTATCATATTCATAACCACTTGAATACGATAATGATTTTGATTAGCTTTCCAAATTTGAATAATCGATTATCCGCTAATATCTATAACCCCTTAGATATGACCGATAATTTGATTTTTGTGCCTAATTCGAGTTTGAAACAAATTTGGCGGATCGTGTGGATAATTTGAGTTTGATTGTTATCCTTGTTTAAATTGTTTTCCTTTTCAAATAAAAAGAAAACCCAAAAAAATTCTATTTTGTTAGGATTTTTGCATGTTTAAATTTTGAATATATCCCGAAGGATGAGATGAATATTTAATTTAAATTAGGACCTAAGGTGGCATGTTTCCTAGTTTAAATTAGGTATTGTTTTAATCCTAACGGATTATTCACGTTATTTTATTATTACGAATTTTCATAAAAAAAACCCCAAAAATGGTGAATTGTTTCATGTTTTATTAGGATAGATTGCATCTTTAATTTGGGTAATTCATAATTTCTGATTTTTAATCAAAAATCCCAAAAAGAAATCATTCTAGGTTAGATTAAGTCATCATAGATTGCATGTTAACTTAGGTATTTTTGAATTTCGAACTTTAAACAGAAAATACCAAAAATAGAAGTCATTAGGTCGCATGTTATTTTAGGCATGTTTTTTATTCCGAATTTCATTTAATTCCGAATTTCATAAAGAGAAAATACCAAAAAAATATGTCATTGCACGTCATCAGAATTAGGTCACGTCGTCGCGTGTCATATAGAGTGCATGTTAGGTTGCATTAATTCACGTGTCATTTTTCGCACGTCATTGCATCCAGGCTAGATCTCATTTAATAAAGTGAAAATAAAAAAAAAGAAAAAGAAATTGAGTGAATGCTTGTTAACTAGAAATCATATTAGGGTTGTCTATATGATTTTTCGCTAATAATGCATATGCTTGCTGGATTCGAGGTAAGTAATTTCTCCTAAGCTTACAATTTATTTAATGCTTTGATTTCTGGGTGTTAAATTGGTGGTTTGCGCACCCGCATGAACACCTCACATGTTAGTGACTAAGCTAAAATGGATCCAAACTGCCTGCCAAAATATTTTTGAAATGAAAAGGTATCGAAAGGGCGTTAGACTAGATCTAGCGTAATCAAATCCCCGGGCTTAGAATCTCTGGTTCGTAGGAATAAAACATATCTCCCTATGTTTTATTTAGGTTTCTAATCAGCCTACCGTAAAATGATTAGTGGCGACTCCAAGCATGAAAATATTTGCACGTTAAGAACTTAAACCCTAAGTTGCGAGTTGGTAGGGCTTGGGAGGGCCCGAGTTAAGTTCAATATTAATAATCCATTAGCCCGAGAAAATCGATCAAAATTTTTTAGGGTCGCGACAGCTTGGCGACTCCACTGGGGACTTGAGTTAAAACTCTTAGTGGACTTAGGCCAATTTTTGGTTTCAAAAATTTTTTGTTTGGCAGCGAGGATCCCAGGTACGTCCCTAACATTTAAGGCGTTAAATGTTCTTGCAGTATGGGAGGTCTAAGGGGAGACGTGATTGTTAACCCTTGTTTTGCAGGGAGGTGGTTGAATGTATGGTTTAATTGATGCACGAAGCGCTGTTTGATATAACCTGTTGTGCATGCCTTACATTTACACTACACCGCAGACACTACCCGCTGCCGGACCTGGGCGGCATAGGTTTAGGATGGTACTGAGGCAGTGGATACCCCGACCAAAACCATGTGGTACGGGTCGCCCTCCTCGGTCCCGAAATTTCTTTCAAGGTGTCATTGAGTGCCCACCACGGTTGTATTCCACTCAATCCGGGTCGGCTCTTTGACTAAGCCGGAGTCAGGGGAATCCTAGCCTAACCACCACCATGACTGGTTTAGCTCGGTAATCCTCTCGTCTCCATTTTGTAAGCCAGAGTCTAGGTAGAAATCGAACCTCACTTCTTATGCGTGTGTCTCTGTGATTGCCATTTTTCCTACCCGGTGAAGTAAGTTTTCTGCAACTCTATCTCGCAATTTATTTACCGTTCGTCTTTTTCCTTGGTCGGTCCATGATAGGTCTAGGTCGATCGAACTTTTTGAAAGTAATAATCATTGAATTTTTTTCAAAGGGAAAGAAAAAGAAAAAAAAGCTTTGAAAAAAAATTACTTTCGATTATTATTATTATTTTCCTAGGTCTATCGTAATTCATTTTTTTTTCTTTTTCCTGAGAAATTTGCCATCATTTTCACAAATACATGGAATAATGACAAATGTTATGAAAAATGGGAATAAAAAGAGACGATTAGACTGAGTCATGGACCGATTGTTTTGAGGACTTATACTTACCCGTGCTCTATTTTCCCAAATTAGGTAACTACGGACCGATCATGATCACCTATTCGCACTCGGTCAAAAACTAGAATGGCCGATCAAACTGAGTTGCAGGAACGTGTTGACAGTATGCAAGACCAGATCAAGCAACTTGCCGTCGCAATGCAACAAATGACCACTGAGATCAATGCTCTTCGGTCGATTCCTGTTCCAGCACCCCCTGAAGTGTCGCTCCCGAAGCATACAGGTGGAAAGAATGTTGACGTCGAGGAAGATGATGATATGCCTGAGTTAGAAGATGACCCTGTCCATATAGTCGTCAACAAACCCAAGCTTGATGAGCGAGTCAACAAACTCGAGGAAAGAGTGAAGCAGCTGGAAGGTTCGCAGGATTCGCCCTCAATTGATCTGTCCATGTACTCACAGATCAAAATCCCGAAGAAATTCAAAATGCCGAGTTTTGACAAGTACAATGGCACCACATGTCCAAAAGCTCACCTGCAGTTGTACCACGTACAAATGACTTCGTATGTTGACAACGAGCTCCTGATGATCCATGCATTTCAAGTGAGCTTGACCGGCCCTGCTCTGTACTGGTACCTCATGAAAAAGATCAATAGCCTCAAAACTTAGAAGGAAGCTAGTGAGGCGTTCTTGAAGCAATACCGGTTCATAACAGACATCACTCCCACCCGTGATGATCTCGAGCGTGCTCAAATGAAGAAGACCGAGTCTTTCAAAGACTATGCCATCAGGTGGAGGAATATAGCCGCCCAGGTCGTCCCGGAACCCATAGACAGTGAGCTGAAGAGGATGTCCGTGAAAACTCTCCCATTCGAATACCATAATCGAATGGTGGCCATTCCGGCTGATAACTTCAATCAGCTCATCCCCATAGGCGAGCAGATCGAGATAGGGCTGAAAGATGGGTGGTTTGCGGAGCCGTCCTCATCAACTAAGAGATTCAGTGCAAGAAAGGAGGAATCGGCAGCTGAAGTGAACGTGACATATAACCAACCGAGTCGGCGAAATACTAATCCCGCCCCGGCAATTCAAGTCGCAGAAGCTCAGCAACAAAACACGGGCCGTCAACCTTTCCAGAGGTGGAACAACAAGAGACAATTCACCCCTCTCCCCGGTTCATTGTCACAAGTATTGGTGGTGCTCCGGAAGAAAGGCTTGCTTACTACCGAGCCAAAGCGGCCCAATCCTGAAAAGTTCTATAGCTTTGACCCATCGAAGAAATGCGACTATCACACTGGCGAGGTCGGGCACTCAACCGATGATTGTTCTGTCCTCAAGCACTGAATCCAAAACCTCCTTGACACGAAAGCGTTCTCGTTCCAACCCGCCAAGCCAAATGTTCAGAGTAACCCGCTCCCTGATCAGGCGGGTAATGTGAATGCCGTATTCAGTTTCAATACTGGTCGAGTCAAGAACGTCAAGGTACACACCACTAACGTTTATGGTGAGTTGGTAAAGGCTGGTTATTACCCGAGTGATGAAATTATCTCTCTGGCTGTCATGAGAGAGAGAATCTCAAGGATGGTAGAAGCTAGGATGATCGTCTATACTGACCATACGGGCATCGTCTCTACTATCTCCGAGGTTGTCATTAACTGGGACGAGGAATTCGCTACGTTGAACACTGGGAAGGACCAGCTCGATCCTTTGCCCGAGGACATGCCTTCGCTTGAGGACGCGGCCGATGATGAAGAGATTGTAGAGAGCATGCTTAAAGCTGACGAAGAGACGGAAGTAATCGACACACTGGGGCAACCGAGTGGCAAGTTTGATTACTATGTAAAGTACTCAGCGCCCCCAAGATTTTATTCGGATCCCCGCAACATTGTCCCTGACGGATGGGGAGGTATGGATGATCTAAAGATAGAAGACCCCGACGATGCGATAGAGGGAATCACTACCCTATTCGACGACGTCTTCATTGGAGCTGTCGAGAAAGGACCGTTAGAGGAAATGGGCGCAGGCTCACAAGAGTAAAATCTTTACTTTTCCACACACTCCCCTGCGTGGGAATTTTTATTGCTTTTTAGGATTTGCCCCGTTTTCGGGTGCTGTTTTCATTTCCATTTCTAGGTTTTGATTGTTGCAATTTCCATTCAATAAATGTAATTCATTTTGAAATTATCAATGAAATTACAAGTTTTATTCTCATTTTTGAGGGCATGTTAAGGTATATCACAACAGCCCGGTGATGATATCCAACCGATAAAAGAAAATATAGTTTAAGGACAATTCTGAGGCCTGGGCTTCTTCATGCTTCCTCGTGTTAAAACTTTTTCGAAAAGAATTTCAAAAATAATAAAAAAAGAGTAAAAAGAAATAAAACAAAAGTTCCAAAAAATGCAATGTTTAGCCCTGTTTGTCCTTCTGAATCCCTTACTTTATGTTTCAGGGGCAATATCATGACACATGAGGGTATGGGAATGGTCCAAATCGATGAATTATACGCCGCCGAGCCTGATCCTGATGATGCCGGCGAACTCGATGATTTCTCAGATATTCACCGCGACTTAGAGCATCATGAAAGACCTAAAGTCCTGATGGTAGATCAAACTATTACCGTCAATCTCAGTGATTCTGGAGAAACCAAGGAGGTCAAGATAGGGGCAACTCTTCCCGAAGATGAAGCCAAACGCCTGGTACAGTTGCTGAGAGATTACCAGGATATCTTTGCCTGGTCGTACGCCGATATGCCAGGATTAGACCCTTCTATTATGGAGCACGGTCTGCCTACCAATCCTAACGTGCCGCCCAAGAAACAGAGGTTGTGGAGAACTAAGCCAGAGCTTTCGAAGAAAATAGAGGAGGAAGTCATGAAACTCTTGAAAGTGGGATTCATCGAAGTCACTCAATACCCTACCTGGGTGGCGAACATCGTGCCAGTTATGAAGAAGGATGGCCGAGTTCGGGTTTGCATCGACTATCGCGATCTGAACAAGGCTAGTCCTAAAGATGATTTCCCATTACCGCACATAGATGTTCTGGTAGACAGTACTGCTGGGTTCGAGCTGTTCTCTTTCATGGATGGCTTCTCGGGCTATAATCAGATAAGAATGAAGGATGGTGATAAGGAGAAGACGGCGTTTATCACTCCTTGGGGAACGTTTCATTATAAGGTCATGCCCTTCGGCCTTAAAAATGCCGGGGCAACATATCAACGCCCCATGGTCACTCTTTTCTATGACATGATGCATAAAGAAATTGAGGTCTATGTCGATGACATGATCGCCAAGTCTCGACCTAGAGAGAGTCATGTTGATACCCTGAAGAAGTTGTTCGACCGACTCCGTGAGTTTAAGCTCCGTCTCAACCCAGCCAAGTGCATATTTGGAGCAACGTCGGGCAAATTACTTGGTTTCATAGTAAGCAGTAAGGGCATTGAAATCGATCCTTCTAAAGTCAAAGCCATATGTGAGCTGAAACCCCCATCGACCGTGAAAGAAGTACGGAGCCTTCTTGGCAGATTGAATTACATAGCCCATTTCATTTCCCAACTTTCCGAAACTGCTAAGCCATTCTTCAAACTGTTAAAGAAGAATGCTCAAGTGGAGTGGGACGATAATTGCCAGGAAGCGTTTAATGAGCTGAAGCAGTATCTGATGAAACCACCAGTGCTGGTCCCACCAGTGCCGGGCCAGCCTTTGATCTTATACCTCACTATTCACAGCGAGTCCCTGGGAGCGATGTTAGCCCAGAAAAATCCTAAAGACAGAAAGGAGCAAGCCATTTTATTATTTGAGTAAGAAGTTCACTGTCTCGGAATTGAACTACCCTGAAGCCGAGAAGACTTGCGCTGCACTAGTATGGGTGCTCCATCGGCTGAGACAGTATACACTGCATCACTAGACTCTCCTGGTGACTGAAAATGATCCCATCAAGTATTTACTTGATCAACCGGCCTTGGTGGGGAAACTGGCCAAGTGGCAGATTTTAATTTCAGAGTTTGATATCTAGATGATGCCACAGAAGTCAGTCAAAGGTCGAGTAATTGCCGATGTACTAGCCGAGAATCCTGGAATCTCGGGTGACGATGGATATTCCCCAGAAGATCGTATTCTGTTAATAAAAGAAGACACATGGACCATGTTCTTTGATGGAGCCGTGAACTTAGCTGGTTCTGGCACTGGGGCAGTCTTAATATCCTCAGATGGGCAACATTATCCAGTAGCAGCAAAGTTGGTGTTCCCGTGTACCAACAATATAGCCGAGTATGAAGCTTGTATCCTCGGACTTCAAGCCGCAGTGGAAATGGGGATAACCAAGTTAAGGGTGTTCGGTGATTCCGCTCTGATTATTCTCCAGACTGTAGGAGAATGGAAGACGAGAGACACCAAGCTAGTGCCGTATCATGAATATCTCGAAGAAATCATAAAGGAATTCGAAGACATTTCCTTCGAGTACTTGTCGAGATCCCACAATCAGTTCGCTGATGTGCTAGCTACGTTATCATCCATGCTGCAAGTGACGGGTGGAGTAGAGGTAGAACCTTTGAAGATCGAAGTCTTAACGAAACCGGCTTACTGCATGGTTGTAACCGGAGAACCTGATGAAAAGCCATAGTATTACGATATCATGAACTATATCCAAAAACAAGAATTTCCTGAGGGAAGCACCCCGGATGACAGGAAATACATCATGAAAATGGCTTCGAAATTCTTTGTCAGCGGTGAAAAGCTATACAAAAGGTCCTATGATTCAGTTCTGCTAAGGTGTGTGGACGCAGCTGAAGCCACCAGAATCATGCAAGAAATACACGAAGGGATATATGGTCCACACATGAATGGCCATATGCTAGCCAGGAAGATCATGAGATTGGGTTATTATTGGCTCAGTCTTGAAACTGACTGCATCCAACATGTTCGGAAATGCCATCGTTGTCAGGTCCACGGAGATAAGATAAATATTCCCCTCACAGACTTACATCAGTTATCTGAGCCATGGCCATTTTCAATATGGGGCATCGATGTGATTGCCCCGATCAATCTCAAGGCATCGAATGGACACCGATTCATCTTGGTGGCGATTGATTATTTCTCCAAGTGGATTGAAGCCGCGTCTTATGCAAATGTCACTGCGAAGAATGTTGTAAGGTTCATCAGGCGGGACATAATTGCTCGTTACGGTGTCCCCGAAGCTATTATCACCGATAATGGGACGAATTTGAACAACAAGTTCATGGACCAGTTGTTTAATGAGTTCAAGATACGGCATTTGAATTCGTCTCCCTATCGTCCACAGATGAATGGAGCAGTGGAAGCCGCCAACAAGAATATTAAGAAGATCTTGGCCAAGACGGCTGAGAGTTATCGTGATTGGCATGAAAGATTGCCATTTGCGCTAATGGCGTATCGGACTTCCATCCGAACCTCTGTAGGTGCGACCCCTTTTTCGTTGGTGTATGGCATGGAAGCAGTCCTCCCTGTCGAAGTAGAAGTCCCGTCCTTGCGAGTTTTATCCCAGGTGGAGTTATCTGAAGCAGAATGGATGCGACAAAGGCTTGAGCAGTTGAACCTGATTGATGAAAAACGACTGAGAGCCATTTGTCACGGTCAAACCTATCGGCAGAGGATAGCTAGGTCTTTCAACCAAAAGGTGTGCCCAAGACACTTCGAAGTAAATGATCTAGTCCTAAGGAAGGTGCTGCCAATCTTCACTGTTCCCGGAGGTAAATTCGCTCCAAACTACATCGGTCCATATGTGGTTAAGAAAGTGCTTCCAGGAGGTGCCTTGATTCTTGCAGAGATGGATGGTCGTGAGTTTTCCAATCCTGTCAATTCTGATGCTGTAAAGATGTATTATCCATGATAAAACCTGTCATTTTGCAGCAAAAGTTTTCCAATGTTTGGTTTTATGTTCTGAATTGCAAACATTTCACTGATGAATAAATGATTTCAATCAATTTCATGTCAAGTTGAAATGTGTGCATTGACTTTAAATTATGCATGGTTATTTTGTCAATTTGCATCATCGATTTCAAAGGGGAAATCTGTCTAGACAATTTAATAACTCATGTGAAATGAATTGAATGTGTCAAATGAGGTACGTTGGAATGATGGAAGGCAAGCCCTATCCTACACACTGTCCCATGCATCCCCAGTGAGTTGAGTAGAAAAAGTGAAAAATCCCCAGTGAATTGAGTGGAAAAATTCCATGTCGGCAAGGTAAAAAGTTCTCTCGCAAAAGGTACGACGACCGAAGTGACAAAAGGCATTTTATTTCTCTATCCCAAACAATACAGGTTATCCATTGTTCAACCTCTTTGAGCCTAAACAGTTGGAGAAATTCTTTCAAATTACCCCTGTTAAGAACCACCCCACATCGGGGCAAACTGGAGGTAATCAGTGTCATATGGTGAAAAATGTAGAAATTTTCTTGCTCTCACTTGCATCAATCTTCGAGTGTTGCTTTTTCAGATGAATTCACGCGAAGTTCAAGTGCCTTAGGATGATGAAGAGCATTTTGTTCTCTATCATACACACATTTTACCCTTTTGCTAAGCCCAATTGAGCCTACAAATTCATTTCTTAAACCCAGTTGGTGATCATCCCTCACACTGGGGCAAGGCAAAGGGTCATATTGTTCAAGCAGCATATCCGAAGTGTCGATTGAAAACGAGAAGCTTCTGAGTTCAAACAGCGAGTCAATCAATCAGATTAGCTGGCGAGTGTTTACATTTGTAAAAAAAAAAAAAAGAGCAAAAAGGGCAAGAAAAAGCAGTGTGCCTGGTAAAAGCAAGGCCAATGCCCAATGAAAAATGTTGGGATATAACATGTCAAAATCCCCAGTCAAGTAGTCTCGAAGGAATCAATGGATGAACTCCTGAAGACAATGGAACATCCATCGAGAAGAAAATCTCTGGTGAAGAAGAAGACCGGTGACAATGCCAAGATGATCACCAATTTATTCACCCTAGTTATACACATTTTGAGCCAAATGATCCATTCATTTCTCAACCCATGAGCCTAGACTACGTTACGTCCCTTGCAAAGTCTCTTCAGATTAGGGCACTTGAACTGACGTGAAAATTCAGATGTTTATAAGCTTAGCTCGAAGAAGTGCGAGCAAGTCCATTTCTATCTCATTTTGCAGGGTTCTTGACTTGTAAACCCGAAGACAATTGAAGAGTATTTTCTTTCAATAGCCTTGACTCGAAGAGTCTCATTTGCTAAGCTATTGACCAAGCCCATGTTACGGTCCTGGCAAAGACCTCTTGGATTGGTAAGGTCGTACTGTTTGCCAGAATACTTAGACCCTTGTCGACATGATGATGGTGAGATAGAGAGATTTTCATAAAGCAGCCTTTTGCAATGAGAATGAGTGAAAGCCCTTTCGGATCGGAAGTCCCTCATTCGACATTTTCAAGATATTCACTTGTGAGTTCGGATTGTATTATCATGATTTTTCCCCAACGAAGTTTGTAATGCCGATTTGACAAAACTATCGTGCATGAAAAACCAGTTGAAATCATAAGATATGAACACATGTGTTCTGAACTGTTCATGAATGCATGTCGTATGTTGCTTAAAGTCGTGTCTAACAGAAGACGCACTCTCAAGAGTCAGAGATATCGCCAGGTAAGTATATTTCTATATCCCTAACCTGTTCGAGCAATCGGCAGGTCCCCCATTTGATCATTTTGTTGCGATCTCTAAATGCCTTTGATCATATTTAGGTGTTTATTGATCAAGCCTTTTCAGGTACCTCTAATGATATCCAGGTATTCTGTCAAGGAACTCTCGGACATTCGGGCTAACTCCGCTGTTCACCAAAATCATTGTTTTCATATAATCTCGAGAAGATTCCCCCACTACTCACCTATGAGTCAAGGATATAGGTGAAGTGGCCAAATCTTTACAGGTATCTATGGAGATGTATAGGTATCTTGTAAAGGTCGAAATTTTTCTCTAATCTGAGGTATTCCCCCGCTACTCACCTATGAGTCAAGGATATAGGTGAAGCGGCCAAATCTTTGCATATGAACAGGTACATGTAAAGGTCGGAATGCTTCTTTAATCTCGAGATATTCCCCGCGATGTGTTTATGAGTCAAGGATATAGGCACAGTGGCCAAATCTTTGCATATGAGCAGGTATATGTAAAGGTCGGAATATTCTCCCCATCCTGGATGTTCCCCCGTTACTCACCTATGAGTCAAAGATATAGGTGAGGCGGCCAAATCTTTATGAATACCTATGGAGATGTCTAGGTATCTTAAAGGTTGGAATATTCCTCAACCCCAGGTGTTCCCCCGTTACTCATTTATGAGTCAAGGATATAGGTGAAGCGGCCAAATCTTTATGAATACCTATGGAGGTATCTTAAAGGTCGGAATATCCTCTTCAGTTCCCCCGTGACGTGTCTATGAGTCAAGGATATAGGCGCAGCGGCTAAATCTTTACGAATACCTATGGAGATGTATAGATCACCGACATTCATCAACAGTTTATCAGGCAATACCTATGGGACTGAGCCCAGACATTTGCCAAACAACAAACAAAGTTGAGTCGTACCTCGAATTGCATTATCTCGTACCAATCAGGTAAGTAATTCCAGGTATGTTTTCTTTTCATGTCAGCATGTATCATTTCTTATTGCATTCAAAAATGGGACTCATAATCCCGACAAAAATAACATTCATTGTATTTGCATGGTTGAAATTTAGGTATCATTTAGTCTTTGCATGCAACCTCTGCGAGCTCACCTTCAAAGAGGGGCAGCTGTTGACACCTAAATTTTGACAATCATTTAGTGTAATTTGCATAGAAAATTAGGAATTAATTTTTAACCCCTAAACAAAAATATTTAATTTTTACATAACATATAGCTTAGGCTCATTTTAGTTTTTTTGCATTATTGCATCGGACCGGCAATGGTGAGCAAGTTTAAATTTCGTCGAATGAAATTCGATTCGCTCGGGAATGCTAGGGCCGAGAATTTCACGTTACACGGGCTTGGTTGTTTTAATTTGGGCTTAATTTAATAATGTGAGTTTAATTAATTTAGCCCAAGTTAATTCAGCCCATTTAATTTGACTAGACCTAAGCCCAAGCCTAAGCCCATTAGAACATTAAGCCCATCTAATCTGACCTAGATTAACATTATATAAACAACATTAGGTCAGATTTTTGGAAGAGGTCATAATTTTCAGATTAGAAAGTTCAGAGAGAACAAGTGAGAGAGAGAAGAGGCCGGCGATCACCCTTCACGTGCACCACCGCCCTTGCCTCGCCGGACCGCCGTGCTTCGCGTGCTGCCACCCTCCGGCGTCTTCCCCGCCGTGTCGCCGCCCGCGGCGCCGTGCAGCCTCGCCGCTCGCCGTCCTCGCCTGAACAGCTTCTGTTCGTGCTCGGTGAAACCACCACCGCCCGTGCCGGAGCCCGCTGAACGCCTACAGCCACCGTCCCTGCCGCAAGTCACCGCCCCGGAGAAGCCCCTGCACTAGTCCGCGTTGAAGACCTACTGATTCTGTTCTTCTTCGTCCACTTCCACCCAGAATCGCTCACTCCACAGAGCTTATTTGTGGAAACTCAAAACACGAAAGTTTCCCGAAATTTTCTGCTCGCGTCCCTCACCGACCGGAGAGCCGTCCACCGCCGGAGCTCCCCTCACCGACGCCGTTCACCGCCAGACGCAGCTGCTGTCCCGACGGTGCCGTGAGTCCGCCGGTGTAGCCGTTGCCCGTACCGTCGTCGCTCGTCGCAATCCGATTCGCAGTCAATCTCGATCCCGAACCGAATTCGAAATTTGGAGGTTATCCAAATTATGTAAGATTATCCGGTAAATTTTTCATAATATTTCAATTTCCTAATTTGAGTACTTTGAATATTGCATGAATATCACGTCGGTAATTAGATATCTTTAGGATAATGTTCTAGATATCCGCAATATTTTGAAATATTCAAATTAGGAAAGTTTTCCTAATTTAGCAACGTATCTGGACAACTATCTGACTTTAACCCTAAAGTCCGATACGCGGCGGTACGGAAAATCACTATCCTATTCATAACCACTTGAATACGATAATGATTTTGATTAGTTTTCCAAATTTGAATAATCGATTATCCGCTAATATCTATAACCCCTTATATATGACCGATAATTTGATTTTTGTGCCTAATTCGAGTTTGAAACAAATTTGGCGGATCGTGTGAATAATTTGAGTTTGATTGTTATCCTTGTTTAAATTGTTTTCCTTTTCAAATAAAAAGAAAACCCAAAAAAATTCTATTTTGTTAGGATTTTTGCATGTTTAGATTTTGAATATATCCCGAAGGATGAGATGAATATTTAATTTAAATTAGGACCTAAGGTGGCATGTTTCCTAGTTTAAATTAGGTATTGTTTTAATCCTAACGGATTATTCACGTTATTTTATTATTCCGAATTTTCATAAAAAAAAACCCCAAAAATGGTGAATTGTTTCATGTTTTATTAGGATAGATTGCATCTTTAATTTGGGTAATTCATAATTTCGAATTTTTAATCAAAAATCCCAAAAAGAAATCATTCTAGGGTAGATTAAGTCATCATAGATTGCATGTTAACTTAGGTATTTTTGAATTTCGAATTTTAAACAGAAAATACCAAAAATAGAAGTCATTAGGTCGCATGTTATTTTAGGCATGTTTTTTTATTCCGAATTTCATTTAATTCCGAATTTCATAAAGAGAAAATACCAAAAAAATATGTCATTGCACGTCATCAGAATTAGGTCACGTCGTCGCGTGTCATATAGAGTGCATGTTAGGTTGCATTAATTCACGTGTCATTTTTCGCACGTCATTGCATCCAGGCTAGATCTAATTTAATAAAGTGAAAATAAAAAAAAAAAGAAAAAGAAATTGAGTGAATGCTTGTTAACTAGAAATCATATTAGGGTTGTCTGTATGATTTTTCGCTAACAATGCAGATACTTGCTAGATTCGAAGTAAGTAATTTCTCCTAAGCTTACAATTTATTTAATGCTTTGATTTCTGGGTGTTAAATTGGTGGTTTGCGCACCCGCATGAACACCTCACATATTAGTGACTAAGCTAAAATGGATCCAAACTGCCTGCCAAAATATTTTTGAAATGAAAAGGTACCGAAAGGGCGTTAGACTAGATCTAGTGTAATCAAGTCCCGGGCTTAGAATCTCTGGTTCGTAGGAATAAAACATATCTCCCTATATTTTATTTAGGTTTTTAATCAGTCTACCGTAAAATGATTAGTGGCGACTCCAAGCATGAAAATATTTGCACGTTAAGAACTTAAACCCTAAGTTGCGAGTTGGTAGGGCTTGGGAGGGCCCGAGTTAAGTTCAATCTTAATAATCCATTAGCCCGAGAAAATCGATCAAAATTTTTTAGGGTCGCGACATCATGTCTTACACTTACACTACACCGCACACACTACTCGCTGCCGAACCTGGGCGGCATAGGTTTAGGATGGTACTGAGATAGTGGATACCCCGATCAAAACCATATGGTACGGGTTGCCCTCCTCGGTCCCGAAATTTTTTCAAGGTGTCATTGAATACCCACCACGGTTGTATCCCACTCAACCCGGGTCGGCTCTTTGACTAAGCCGGAGTCAGGGGAATCCCAGCCTAACCTCTACCATGATTGGTTTAGCTCGGTAATCCTCTCGTCTCCATTTTGTAACGCAGAGTCTAGGTAGAAATCGAACCTCACATTTCATGCGTGTGTCTATGTGATTGCTATTCCCTACCTGGTGAAGTAAGTTTTCTGAACCCTTTTTCTCGCACTTTATTTATGTTTCGTACATGTGGTCGGTCCATGATAGGTCTAAGTCGATCGTAATTTTTGAAAGTAATGATCATTGAATTTCTTTTCAAAGGAAAGAAAAAGGAAAAAAATAAAGCTTTGAAAAAAATTACTTTCAATTGTTATCATTATTTTCCTAGGTCTGTCATAAGTCATTATTTCCTAAGAAATTTGCCACCATTTTCACAAATACATGGAGTAATGAAAAATGTCATGAAAAATGAGAATAAAAAGGGACAATTAGATTGAGTCATGGACCGATCGTTTTGAGGACGCATACTTACCGTGTTCTATTTGTCAAATTAGGTAATTACGGACCGTTCACGATCACCTATTCGCACACGGTTGAGAGCCAGAATGGCCGATCAAACAGACTTGCAAGAGCGTGCTGTCGGTATAGAAGACCAGATAAAGCAACTTGTCGTCACAATGCAACAAATGACTGCTGAAATCAAGACCCTTCGGTCGATCCCCGTTCTAGCAACCCTTGAAGCATCAGCCCCGAAGCATAAAAGCGGAAAAGGTGTTGATTTTAAGGAAGATGACGATATTCCTGACTTGAAAGATGACCCCGTCCATATCATCGCCAACAAACCTAAGCCTGATGAGCGAGTTAACAAACTTGAGGAGAGAGTGAAACAGCTGGAGGGTTCACAGGATTCACCCTCGATTGATCTGTCCCTCTACTCACAGATCAAAATCCCGAAGAAGTTCAAGATGCCGGACTTCGATAAATATAATGGCACCACGTGCCCGAAGGCCCACCTGCAGTCGTACCACGTGCAAATGACTTCGTATGTTGACAACGAGCTCCTGATGATCCATGCATTCCAATCGAGCTTGACCGGCCCTGCTCTACACTAGTACCTCATGAAGAAGATAAATAGCCTCAAAACCTGGAAGGAGGCTAGTGAGGCGTTCCTGAAGTAATACTGGTTCATAACAGACATCACTCCTACCCGTGATGATTTTGAGCGTGCTCAAATGAAGAAGACCGAGTCTTTCAAAGACTATGCCATAAAATGGAGGAATCTAACCGCTCAGGTCGTTTCGGAACCCATTTACAGTGAGCTGAAAAGGATGTTCGTGAAAACTCTCCCGTTCGAGTACCGTAATCGGATGGTGGCTATTCCGGCTGACAACTTCAACCAACTCATCCCCATAGATGAACAGATTGAGATAGGGCTGAAAGATGGATGGTTTGTAGAGCCGTATTCCTCAACCAAGAGATTCAGTGCAAGGAAAGAGAAAGAACCGACGGCTGAAGTGAATGTGATTTATACCCAACCGGGCCGACGGAATGTTAATCCTGCCCCGATAATTCAAGTAGCAGAAGCTCAACAACAAAACACGGGTTGTCAACCTTTTCAGAGGAGGAACAATAGGAGGCAATTCACCCCCCTCCCCGGATCGTTGTCTCAAGTATTGGCAGTGCTCCGGAAGAAAGGCTTACTTACTACCGAGCCAAAGCAGCCCAATCCTGAGAAGTTCTATAACTACGACTCGTTGAAGAAATGCGATTATCACATGGGCGAGCTGGGGCATTCAACCGACGATTGCTACGCCCTCAAGCACCGAATCCAGAATCTTCTCGACATGAAGGCGTTCTCATTCCAACCCACTAAGCCGAATGTTCAGAGTAACCCGTTCCCCGATCACGCGGGCTATGTGAATGCCATATTCATCTTCAATGCTGGTCGAATCAAGAACGTCAGAGTACACACCATTAACGTCTACGGTGAGCTGGTAAAGGCCGGTTATTACCCGGCTAACCAGGTCATTTCCCTGACTGTCATGAGAGAAAGAATCTCAAGGATGGTAGAAGCTAGGCCGATCGTTTATGTTGACCACACTGGCATCATTTCTACTATCTCCGAGGTCGTTATTAACTGGGACGAGGAATTTGCTACGTTGAACACTAAAAAGGTCAAGCTTGATCCCTTGCCTGAAGACATGCCTCCGCTCGAAGACGCAACTGATGATGAAGAGATCGTAGAAAGCATGCTTAAGGCTGATGAAAGAAAAGAGGTGATCGACAGTTTGGGGCAGCTGAGCGGCAAATTCGATTATTATGTGAAGTACTCAACTCCCCCGAGCTTCTATATTGACCCCCGTGACATTGTCCTTGACGGATGGGGAGGTATGAATGATCCAACACGTCCAATGACAGAAGACTCTGACAATGCAATGGAGGGAATCACTGCCCTGTTTGATGACGTCTTCATTGGGGCTATCGAAAGAGGACCGTTAGAGGGAATGTGCACAAGTCCACAAGAGTAAAACTTTACTTTTCCGCACACTCCCCTGCGTGGGAATTTTATTGCTTTCTAGGATTTGCCCCGTTTCGGGTGTTGCTTTCTATTTTCGTTTCTAGGATTTGATTGTTGCAATTTTCATTCAATAAATATAATTCATTTTGAAATAATCAATGAAATTACAAGTTGTTTTCAGTTTTTAAGGGCATGTTGAGGTATATCAAACCAGCCCGGTGATGATATCCAACCGATAAAAGAAAATATAGTCCAAGGAGAATTCTGAGGCCTGGACTTCTTCATGCTTCCTCGTGTTAAAACCTTTTCGAAATGAATTTCAGAAAAAAACAAAAACAAAAAATTTACAAAGAAATGTACTGTTTAGCCATGTTTGTCCTTCTGAATCCCTTACTTTATGTTTCAAGGGCGATCTTGTGACACGTGAGGGTATGGGAACGGTCCAGTCCGGCGAATTATGCACCATCGAGCCTGATCCTAATGATGCCGGCGAACTCGATGATTCCTCTTATATTCAGCGTGATCTAGAGCTGTATGAAAAGCCTAAAGTCCTGATGATAGATCAAACCATCACCGTCAATCTGAGCAGTTCCGGAGAAACCAAGGAGGTAAAGATAGGAGCAACTCTTCCCGAAGATGAAGCCAAACGTCTAGTCCAATTGCTGAAGGATTACCAGGATATCTTTGCCTGGTCGTACGCCGATACGCTAGGTTTAGACCCTTCTATTGTGGAGCATGGCTTGCCTACTAATTCCAGCATGCCACCCAAGAAACAAAGGCTACGAAGAACCAAACCTGAACTTTCGAAGAAAATAGAAGAGGAGGTCATGAAGCTCTTGAAAGTGGGATTCATCGAGGTCACCCAATACCCTACTTGGGTGGCCAACATTGTGCCAGTCATGAAGAAGGATGGCCGAGTTCGGGTTTGCATTGATTATCGCGACCTGAACAAGGCTAGCCTTAAAGATGACTTCCCATTACCGCATATAGACGTTCTCGTGGACAGTACTGCTGGATTTGAGCTGTTTTCCTTCATGGATGGCTTCTCGGGCTATAATCAGATAAGAATGAAGGACAGTGATAAAGAGAAGACTGCGTTCATCACCCCGTGGGGGACATTTCACTATAAGGTCATGCCCTTCGGCCTTAAAAATGCTGGGGCGACGTACTAACGGGCGATGGTAACTCTCTTCCATGACATGATGCTCTTGAAAGTGGGATTCATCGAGGTCACCCAATACCCTACTTGGGTGGCCAACATTGTGCCAGTCATGAAGAAGGATGACCGAGTTCGGGTTTGCATTGATTATCGCGACCTGAACAAGGCTAACCTTAAAGGTGACTTCCCATTACCGCATATAGACGTTCTCGTGGACAGTACTGCTGGATTTGAGCTGTTTTCCTTCATGGATGGCTTCTCAGGCTATAATCAGATAAGAATGAAGGACAGTGATAAGGAGAAGACTGCGTTCATCACCCCGTGAGGGACATTTCACTATAAGGTCATGCCTTTCGGCCTTAAAAATGCTGGGGCGACGTATCAACGGGCGATGGTAACTCTCTTCCATGACATGATGCATAAAGAGATCGAGGTCTATGTCGATGACATGATCGCCAAGTCTCGACCCGGAGAAAGTCATGTTGACACTCTGAAGAAATTGTTCGACCGACTCCGTGAGTTTAAGCTCCGTCTCAACCCAGCCAAGTGCATATTCGAGGCAACGTCGGGCAAATTACTTGGGTTCGTAGTAAGCAGTAAGGGCATTGAAATCGATCCTTCCAAAGTGAAAGCCATATGTGAGCTGAAACCTCCGTCAACGGTGAAAGAAGTACGGAGCCTCCTGGGCAGATTGAACTACATAGCCCGTTTCATTTCCCAACTCTCCGAAACTGCTAAACCGTTCTTCAAACTTCTAAAGAAGAATGCTCAAGTGGAGTGGGACAATAATTGCCAGGAAGCGTTTAGTGAACTGAAGCAATACTTGATAAAACCACCAGTGCTAGTCCCGTCAACGTCGGGGCAACCTTTGATCCTCTATCTTACGATTCATAGTGAGTCTCTGGGAGCAATGTTAGCCCAGAAAAATCCGGGAGATGGAAAGGAACGAGCCATTTATTATTTGAGTAAGAAGTTTACCGTCTCGGAGTTGAACTATTCTGAAGCCGAGAAGACTTGTGCTGCATTAGTATGGGTGCTCCATAGGCTGAGACAATATACGCTGCATCACCAGACTCTTCTGGTGACTGAGAATGATCCCATCAAGTATTTACTTGATCAACCGGCCTTGGTAGGAAAATTTGCCAAATGGCAAATTCTAATTTCAGAATTTGATGTCCAGATGATGCCACAGAAGTCAGTTAAAGACCGAGTAATCGCTGATGTTTTAGCCGAGAATCCTGGAACCTCAGATGATGATAGATATTCCCCAGAAGATCGCATTCTGTTAATAAAAGAAGACGCGTGGACCATGTTTTTCGATGGAGCCGTGAACTTGACTGGTTCCGGCACTGGGACAGTTTTAATATCCTCGGATGGGCAACATTATCCAGTAGCAGCAAAGTTGGTGTTCCCTTGCACCAACAATATAGCCAAGTACGAAGCTTGTATCCTCGGACTTCAAGCCGCAGTGGAAATGGGGATATCCAAGTTAAAAGTATTTGGTGATTCTGCTCTGATTATTCTCCAAACTGTAGGAGAATGGAAGACAAGAGACACCAAACTTGTGCCGTATCATGAGTACCTCGAAGAAATCATAAAGGAATTCGAAGACATTTCCTTCGAGTACTTGTCGAGATCCCACAATCAGTTCGCTGATGCGCTAGCTACGTTATCTTTCATGCTGCAAGCGACCGGTGGAGTTGAGGTAAAACCCTTGAAAATCGAAGTCCTAATAAAGCCGACTTACTGTATGGTTGTGAACGGAGAACCTGACGGAAAGCCATGGTATCACGATATCATGAATTATGTCCAGAAACAGGAATTTCCTGAAGGAAGCACCCCGGCCGACAGGAAATACATCATGAAAATGGCTTCAAAATTCTTTGTCAGTGGTGAAAAGCTGTATAAAAGATCTTATGATTCGATCCTGCTAAGGTGTATAGACGCAGCTGAAGCTATTAGAATCATGCAAGAAATACACGAAGGGATATGTGGTCCACGCATGAATGGCCACATGTTAGCTAAGAAGATCATGAGGCTGGGTTATTATTGGCTCAGTTTGGAAAGTAACTGTATCCGGCATGTTCGAAGATGTCATCGTTGTCAAGTTCACGGGGATAAGATAAATGTTCCCCCCATGGAGTTACATCAGTTATCTGAGCCATGGCCTTTTTCAATGTGGGGGATCGATGTGATTGGCCCAATCAATCCCAAGGCGTCGAATGGACACCGATTCATCTTGGTGGCGATTAACTATTTCTCCAAGTGGATTGAAGCCGCGTCTTATGCAAATGTTACTGCGAAGAATATTGTAAGATTTATCAAACGGGACATAGTCGCTCGCTATAGTGTTCCTAAAGCTATTATCACCGATAATGGGACAAACTTGAACAATAAGTTCATGGATCAGTTGTTTAATGAGTTCAAGATTCGGTATCTGAATTCGTCTCCCTATCGTTTACAGATGAATGGAGCAGTTGAAGCCGCTAACAAGAACATCAAGAAGATCCTAGCCAAGACAGCTGAAAACTATCATGATTGGCACGAAAGATTGCCATTTGCACTAATGGCATACCGGACTTCCATCCGAACCTCTGTTGGTGCGACCCCTTTTTCTCTGGTATATGGCATGGAAGCAGTCCTGCCCGTTGAAGTAGAGATCCCTTCCTTGCGTGTTTTATCCCAGGTAGAGTTGTCTGAAGCAGAATGGATGCGACAAAGGCTAGAGCAGTTGAACTTGATTGATGAAAAGCGGCTGAGAGCCATTTGCCATGGTCAAACCTATCAGCGGAGGATAGCTAGGTCCTTCAACCAAAAGGTTCGTCCAAGATACTTCGAAGTAAATGATCTAGTCCTAAGGAAGGTACTGCCAATCTTCATTGTTCCCAGAGGTAAATTCGCTCCAAACTACATCGGTCCATATGTGGTTAAGAAAGTGCTTCCAGGAGATGCCCTGATTCTCGCAGAAATGGATGGTCGTGAGTTTTCCAATCCTGTCAACTCTGATGCTGTGAAGATGTATTATCCTTGATAAAACCTGGTGTTTTGCAGTAAAAGTTTTCCAGTGTTTGGTTTTATGTTTTGAATTGCAAACATTTCATTGATGAATAAATGATTTCAATCAATTTCATGTCAAGTTGAAATGTGTGCATTGGCTTTAAATTCTACATAGTTATTTTGTCAACTAGTATCATTGACTTCAATGGGGAAGTCTATTTAGACAACCTGATAACTCATGTGAAATGAATTGAGTGTGTCGAATGAGGTACATCGGGACGATGAAAAGCAAGCCCTATCCTACACACTGTCCCATGCATCCCCAGTGAGTTGAGTAGAAAAGTGGAAAAATCCCCAGGGAGTTGAAAAAGAGGAAAAATTCCATGTCTGCAAGGTAAAGAGTTCTATCGCAAAAGGTATGATGATGGAAATGACAAGAGGCGTTTCATTTCTCTACCTTAAATACAACAGTATATCCATTGTTTCATCACTTTGAGCCTAAACATTTGGAGAAATTCATTCAAATTACCCATGTCAGGAACCACCCCACATCGGGGCAAACTGGAGGTAAATCATTGTCATATGGTGAAAAATGTGTAGAAATTTTCTTGCTCTCACTTGCATCAATCTTCGAGTGTTGCTTTTTCAGATGAATTCATGCGGAGTTCAAGTGCCTTAGGATGACGAAGAGCATTTCTTTCTCTATCCTACACACATTTTACCCTTTGTTAAGCCCAATTGAGCTTGTAAATTCGTTTCATACAAACCCAGTTGGTGATCATCCCCCACTCTGGGGCAAGGCAAAAGTCATCATTGTTCAAGCAGCATATCCGAAGTGTCGATTGAAGACGAAAACTTCTGAGTTCAGACAGTGAATCAATCAGTCAGATTAATTGACCAGTGTTTACATTGTAAGCGATATATGTCGAAAAAAAAAAGAAAGAAGAAAAAAAGGGGCAAGAAAAGCAGTGTGCCTGGTAAAAGCAAGGTCAATGCCCAATGAAAAATGTCAAGATATGACATGTGAAAATCCCTAGTCGAGTAGTCTCAAAGGAATCAAGTGACGAATTCTTGAAACCAATGGAACATCTACCAAGGAGACAATCTCTGGTGAAGAAGAAGACCGGTGACAATGCCAAGATGATCACCAATTTATTCACCCTAGTTATACACATTTTGAGCCTAAATGATCCATTCATTTCTCAACCCATGAGCCTAACCTACGTTACGTCCCTTGTAAAGTCTCTTCAGATTAGGGCACTTGAACTAACGTAGAATTTCAGATGTTTACAAGCTTAGCTCGAAGAAGTGCGAGCAAGTCCATTTCTATCTCATTTTGCAGGTTTCTTGACTTGTAAATCCGAAGACAATTGCAGAGTATTTTCTTTTAATAGCCTTGACTCGAAGAGTCCCCTTTGCTAAGCCATTGACCAAACTCATGTTACAAGTCCTGGTAAAGACCTCTTAGATTGGTAAGGTCGTACCGCTTGCGAGAATACTCGGACTCTTGTTGACATGATGAAAGTGAAAATGAGCGATTCTCAAATAAGTCAGCCTTTTTCGATGAAAATGAGAGAAAGTCTTTTCGGATCGAAAGTCCCTCATTCGACATTTTCAAGATATCCGCTTGTGAGTTCGGATTGTCTTGTTATGATTTTTCCCTAACAAAGTTTGTAATGCCGATTTGACAAAACCATCGTGCATGAAAAAACTATTTGGAATCATAGTGCATGAGTATGTATGTTCTTGTTTGTCCATGAATGCATATTACATGTTGCTTAAAACCGTGTCTAGTAGGAGACACACCCTCAAGAGTCGGAGATATCGCCAGGTAAGTATATCTCTATATCCCTAACCTGTTCGAGCAATCGTCAGGTCTCCCTTCTTTGATCATTTTGTGATCTTTAGACGCCTTTGATGAGGTTTAGGTGTTTATTGATCAAGCCTTTTCAGATATCTCTAATGATGTCCAGGTATTCTGTCAAGGAACCCTCGAACATTTGGGTTAACCCCTCTGTTCACCAAAATCATGTGTTTTCGAACAATCTCGAGAAGATTCCCCCGCGACTCACCTATGAGGAAGGTATAGCTGCCGCGGCCAAATCGTTACAAGTATCTATGAGGAAGGTATAGGTATCTTGTAAAGGTCGGAATTTTTCTCTAATTCCAAGTATTTCCCCGTGAGACACCTATGAGGAAGGTATAGGTGCCACGGCCAAATCTTTATGAGTACCTATGAGGAAGGTATAGGTATTTCAAAAAGGTCGGAATATTCTCTTAATCTCGGAAAGTTCCCCCGCATTGTACTTATGAGGAAGGTATAGGTGCAGCGGCCAAATCTTTGTGAGTGCCTATGAGGAAGGTATAGGTATCTCGTAAATGTCGGAACATTTTTCCAATCTTTCAAGAGTTCCCCCGTGTCGTGCCTATGAGGAAGGTATAGGCGCAACGGCCAAATCTTTACAAGTACCTATAAGGAAGGTATAGGTATCTTGTAAATATCGGAACATCTATACAAATTGGACAAATTCCCCCGTTAAATACCTATGACGATATCTAGGTGTGACAGCTAAACTTTAAAGAGTACCCATGAGGAAGGTATGGATATTTCGTTAAGGTCGGAATGGACTCCTTTTCGTTGAAACTTTTTCTCAAGCACTTCAGATGATAACTGGATGCCTTGAATTTTTCTTCGTGTGTCTTGACTTAATTGCAGATCGCCGAAATTCATCAACAGTTTATTAGGCAAAACTTATGGGATTAAACCCAGACATTTGCCAAAACAATATACAAAGTCAGAGTCATGCCTCGAATTGCATTATCTTACACTAGTCAGGTAAGTAATTCAAGGTATGTTTTCCTTTCATGTCAGCATGCATCATTTCTTAATGCATTTCAAAATGAGACTCATAATTTCGACAAAAACAACATTCATTGCATTTGCATGGTTGAAATTTAGGTATCATTTAATCTTTGAATGCAACCTCTGCAAGCTCACCTTCAAAGAGGGACAGCTGTTGACATCTAAATTTTACCAATCATCTAGTATAATTTGCATAAAAAATTAGGGATTAAATTTTAACCCCTAAACAAAAACATTTAAATTGCATAACATATAGTTTATGTTCATTTAATTTAATTGCATATTTTTGCATCGGATTGGCAATGGCGAATGAGCTTAAATTTCATTGAATAAAACTCGGTTCGCTCGGGAACGCAAGGGTCGAGAATTTCAAGATGAACGGGCTCGGTCGTTTTAATTTGAGCTTAATTCAGCTCATCATGCTTTATTAAATCAGCCCATTTAAATGCTAAATATGAGCTTAAGCCCAAGTTTAAGCCCATTAGGACTATATAGCCCATCTAATTGACCTAGTTTAGGATTATATAAACATGTTTTAGGTCAGAATTTTGGACACAACACAATTACAGATCAGAATTTTTTTTGAGAGTGTAAGTGAGAGAGGGAGAGAGGAGTCCGGCGTGTAGCACCGCCGCCGCAACACCGTCGTCGCGCCTGCCCCCTGTCGGCGTTCCACGGACGCAACCGGAGTCCCTCTCCTCGCCGGATTCCCTCTCCACGCAGACGTCACAGCAGCTTCCGAGACACGTTGGTTGTTCTTCGCTGCTGCCCATGCAGTGTTCTTCATCAACGAAGCCCCTGCACGTGTTTTCTCCAGTCAACCGAAGCTTGTCAACGTTGCTGCCTCCTCCTGTTGGTCCACGAAAACAACAGCCACAGCCTTGAAGACCTTCCATATCCTTCGAGTTACAAACATCCCCACAAACACAGTGCCTCGTCCACTTCCTCCCGGAATCGCTCACTCCACAGAGCTTATTTGTGGAAACTCAAAACACGAAAGTTGTAGATCTATGAGTCCTTGATCTGTGGCTTTTGGAATCGGGTCAATCCGACGTGTATTGAGGAAGTTACACCCATTTTTCGGAATCGTGCAGTCTTGAAATTTTCTGTTCGGAGTCACTCGCCCACACACGCATCAAATCCACCGAACAGCCTTGCCGGTGTTGCTGTGCATCGTCGGTGTCGTCGTCGCCGTTCCGCCGTCGCCGGTCGTCCCATTCCTGATTCGCAAGCCGATCCCAATCCAATTCGAAATTTAGAAGTATTTTCAAATTAGGTAAGTGGATATATATTCTGAATATTCTTTTCAAATATTTAGATTCCTAATTTGGTGTGTTTGAATATTTTGTGATTATCGTGTGGATATTTAGATATCTTAGGATAATATTCTATATATTCGCAATATTTTCAAATATTCAAATTAGGAAAATTTTCTAATTTAGCAACGTATCTGGACGACTATTTGACCTTAACCCTAAGGTCCGATACGCGGCGATACGAGAACTTATCATCCTATCTATAATCACTTAGATACGATGATGAATTTCATTAGCTTTCCAAATTTGAACGATTGACTATTCGTCAATATATATAACCCTATAGATATGACCGATAATTCGAATTTTGTGCCTAATCCGAGTTTGAAACAAATTTGGCGGATCGCGTGGATGATTTGAATTGATTGCTATCCTTATTTGTTTAAATTTCTTGCTTTTTTTAAATAAACAGAAAATTCAAAAATACTAGCTAGATTTGAATTAAAATTTTTGCATGTCTAGGATTTTCGAATATATTCCAAAGGATGAGATAAATATTTAATTTAAATTAGGACTTAAGGTGGCATGTTTCCTAGTTTAGATTAGGTATTGTTTTAATTCTAACGGATTATTCACGTTATTTTTTAATTCCGAATTTTTTAAGAAAATCCCAAAAAAGAGTCATCTTAGGGTAGATTAGGATAGCTTGCATTTTTTAAATTTAAGTAATTTATAATTTCGAATTTTGCCAAAAATTCTAAAAAGAAAATATGTTAGGATAGATTGAGCCATCATAAGTTGCATGTTAACTTAGGCAATTTTAAATTTCGAATTTTAAATAGAAAATACCAAAAAATAGAAGTCATTAGTTTGCATGATAATTTAGGCATATTTTTATTCCGAATTTCCTTAAAGAAAATACCAAAAATATATCATTGTATCTATCATTAGAATTAAGTCACGTCGTCGTATGACATATAGTTTGCAGGCTAAGTTGCATTAATTCGCATGTCATATTTTTGCACGTCATTGCATGTAGACTAGATTTCATTTAAATAAAGTGAAAATAAAAAAAAAGAAATTGAGTGAATGCTTGTTAATTAGAAATCATACTAGGATGTTGATGTGATTTTTTAACTAACAATGCAGATGCTTGCATGGCACTAAGGTAAGTTGTTCTCCTAAGCTTGCAATTTATTTAATGCTTTGATTATTGGGTGTTAAATTGGTGGTTTGCGCACTCGCATGAACACCTCACATGTTAGTAATTAAGTTAAAATGGATCCAAACTGCCTGCCAAAACATTTTTGAAAAGAAAAGGTACCGAAAGGGCGTTAGACTAGATCTAGCGTAATCAAGTCCCCGGGCTTAGAATCTCTGGTTCGTAGGAATAAAACATATCTCCCTATGTTTTATTTAGATTTCTAATCAACCTACCACAAACAGATTAGCGGCGACTCCAAGCATGAAAACATTTGCATGTTAAGAACTTAAACCCTAAGTTGCGAATTGGTAGGACTTGGGAGGGTCCGAGTTAAGTTCAATCTTAATAATCCATTAGCCCGAGAAATTGATCAAATTTATTAGGGTCGTGACACTAATCTACAAACTCATCGTTTATTAAGAGCACATAAATCGAGCCTAATAATTTCCATTATCTCCTCTGGTGGAGCACTTACATGGTTCTCAATTACCAAGAAGCTAGCCCTCACCCGCGTATGCGATTGCTTTTTTTATTCTCGCGCTCGACAAATTACTGAGCGTACATAACTCTATCTAAATCAAAAATATATACACACATAAAACTAAGGAATCTGTAAACTAAAATAATTAGGGATTTGAAACATACGCTCTCAAATGCAACCATGATCATGCAATTCTGTCGTGGAATCATCAAATTTGTCACGCCCCGAACCCTAACGAGCTCGTGACACCCCTCGATGGTCGATCATTGAATGCGACGTCCCAGGCACGTCGCCGACCCAACCCAAACATCAGAGATTAAGCACAGTGCGGAAGCAAATAGAAATAAACCCGGACAATTAATAATGACAAGGGGCAGCCATAGCAATAAACAAATAACTGTAATTTCTACACTTGACGAATACATTCGACGTCCACAAAAGACAATTCCCTGAGCTAGGCCACAACGACAGAACCGCATTCCTCAAAGGGCAATGGTTCGCAAACCTAACTCCTCTACAAAAAGGGAGACTCAAAATACTGAGTACTTGACTCGTCTTCGATCTCCGAGATACCCCTGAAGCGTCTCCAATCCCTCATGATTGCGAATCTGAAATGGTTATATAAATAACCGTGAGAACGAGTCTCAATAAGCAACTCCCTATACCCCACGTAGGCCAATGCGTACCCAGACAAGTCGTACATGCAATCTACCTCATAAGATATAAAATTCGCATTATTGAACTTACCTCGTCATCAAGCCCTTGCCAATACTGCACGTTAGTCATAACATGGTAATGCAATAATAATAGCTAAATAGCACATCGCAATTGCTCAAACGCCACCCACACTTGCATGCAATTCACCTTACTAATTAGACCACACATTCAACCAGCCACTTCAAGCACATGCTCAACCAGCCAATCAAATCACACGCTCAACCAGCCAATCCAATCACGCGCTCAACCAGCCAATCCAATCACATGTTCAACCAGCCAACTCAGCCACATTTCAATCGCACTCAAGTTGCATGCACGCGTCCAACCAACTTTCCTCTCACGGGCTCACAAGCCGCCCAATCACTCAAACCAATGGCCGCCGTCAACACGTCCCAAGCCATATCAATCATTTCGTACCAGTGGCCGCCGTCAACACGTCCCAAGCCACACAATCAATCGTTCCAATGACCGACGTAAACACGTCCCGGTCTATCACACCTCTAACGGGCCACCGTCAGCACGTCTCAAGCCCGCATCCATTTGGCACCTCGGCCAGTCATACCTTCACACGGACCGCCGTCAACACGTCCCAAGTCCGTAGCCCTCCGATCGATCCGGGCTTCAAGTCGACAGGCAAGCACACGTCATTCAATTCAATCAATTTCACGCCAGTTACACCAGCAATCCACGATCACAATTCAATCCAATTCAGGACAAGCCACGCCAATCCACGACTCGACAAATTAATCCGCCACATACGAACATCAAATTCACCCACGAGTGCCACAACAAGCCAATCACTGATCCACCAATATTATCCACTACTATACACTCAAAACCATCTAAGTCAGCTACACATCATCATCCAATTCAAACATTTTATCCAACCCAATTCAAATAACGTAACTATAACGTAATATAATAAAATTAAAACCCGCCCCAGCCGTTCTAATCCACGACAATACGGTCATTTAGCCCCCTTAATTAGCTACTAAATTAAGCCCCACAAATATAGCAATTTAATATAACAATCACACACATACGAATATTAACCCGAATCCACGTTTAATCCCTAAACCGATACCAATCAAACTCTAGACAAGTCTAATAATACCCAATGTACTAGGTAGGGTTTAGGAAGTCACTTACCTAAATTTGGCCCGGAGAAAATCGGCTCGGGCCTAAAATGGCCCGGGTGAACAGTACCAACTAGGCGCGGGCGTGGGCCACACGGGCGCGGGGCTCGGCCGCGGCGATGGGCCACGGGCACAGCCCTCGGCCACGGACTCGGCCACGGGCACGGGCGCGGGCGCGGGCGCGGGCGCGGGCACGGGCGCGGACGGGCAACGCGCCCGGTTGGACGGGCGACGCGCCGGGCGACGGGCCGGCTGGACGGGCGACGCGCCCGGGCGACGGGCACGGCGCCGGGCGAGCTTGGCCACGGCCTAGGCTGGCCTGGGCTGCTCGGCCACGGCCCGGGCTGCTCGGCCACGGGCACGGCCACGGCCGGGCGAGCGGGCGCGGGGCCTGGTCACGTGGGCACGGGCCGGCCACGGCTTGGGCAAGCCCCGGGCACGGCTGGGTTGGCTGGCCGGGGCTGGTTGGTCGGCCGGACCGGCGACCGGCGGCGGCGATGGGGCGGCACGGCGGCGACGGCCAGACGCGGCTGGACAGCGCCGGGCAGCGGCGGCGACTGGCTGGGCACGAGCTGGCCGGCGGCTTGGCGGGGCTCAGCCAAGGCGGGCGCGGCGACGAGCTGCTGTTTGCATGCAGGGGGAAGAGGACGGTCGGCCGAGGAGGGGGAGGCGGTGGCTGGCTATCGGCGCGGCGGCGACGGCCAGACGCGGCTGGACAGCGCCGGGCAGCGGCGGCGACTGGCTGGGCACGAGCTGGCCGGCGGCTTGGCGGGGCTCAGCCAAGGCGGGCGCGGCGACGAGCTGCTGTTTGCATGCAGGGGGAAGAGGACGGTCGGCCGAGGAGGGGGAGGCGGTGGCTGGCTGACGGCGCGGCGGCGACTGGGACGACGGCGGCGACGGCCAGGCGCGGCTGGATAGCGCCGAGCAGCGGCGGCGACCTCGCTGCTGCGTGTGCGAAGGAGAAGTCCAGTCGGTCCGGGGCGACGGCTGGCGAACAGTGCGGCGGTGGTCGAGCTGGCTGGCGACGGCGGCGGCACTCGGCGGTCAGGCGGGATTGGGCTGGGGCGACGGTCGGGCAACGCCGGGCGAGCGGCGAGCTGGCCGCGACGCGAGCAGGACCCTGCGCGCCCGGAGGAGAGAAAGACAACCGGAGGTGGTGGTGGCGAGAGAGGAAGGGTTGGGGGCTAAGGGGAGGGCGAACCGGCGGTGGTCGAGGTGACACGGCATCAGGCGAGCGGTCGGACGAGTTGGCCGGAGCTTGGCCGCGGCGAACGCAGCGGCGGGCTGCAGCTCGCGTGTTGCGTGGGCAAGCTGGCGACTGGCGGTCTCGGGTGACGGCGGCAGTGCGGTTCGGTCGGGGTGACGGCGGAGCGAGGCGGACGGCGACGGGCGGTCCGGCGTGGCGAGCAGCTGGGCTCGGGCTGGCCGAGCAGGAAGCCAGAGTGGAAGAAGCAAGCGTCCGGGGAGGGAAAAGCTGAAGAAGAAGAAAAGAAAAAGGGAAGAGAGAGAGAAGAGAAGGAGAAGAAGAAGGAAGAGGAGAGAGAGTGTCAGGGGGGTTTCGGTCTGCATGGGCGCGACGTGCGCGGCCGAGGGGAAAGAGAGAGGAAAGGAAAGAGAGAGAGAGAGAGGGGAAAGGGAGAAAGAGAGGAGAGAGAGGGCCAGGCGTGCATGGTCAGAAGGGGGGGGAGCGTGCGCAGATGGGACGGCGGCATGGGGAAGACGCGCGCGCGCGCAGCAGAGGGAAAGAGAGAGAGAGAGAGGGGGGGTCCACGCACTCGAGTGCGATCCAACAATTGGAATTCGATTATGAAAACGACTCTACGATTCAAATAATTCCTAGAATATAATAAGCGATAATGGCCACGAAAAATAACGCAAACTAGTCCGAGGGAGGTCTACTAGTCCAAATTCGTACTCGGTCCAAAAATCCACTTTTCACACATTCCTGGCAATCTCGACGTTGGCCACAATAATATCGACACCGCCCAATTTATTTCGTCTCGAAACTTCCGAAAATCGACTGCCAAGTTCGGGGTCTAAACAACGGCCAAATCCGATCGAGTGCGATTCTAACGAAATCTCTATTTTTAAAAACAAAAACCCGAGAGTGATCAGTTCCCGGGCGAGATTCTATTATAAGCGCACTGACGAATTACACGTTTTACAAATCCCAAAAATAGGTCGAAATTCGGAATGTCACAAAATTTCATACTTTTATAAAAGATAAAGAATTGTTCCGTATGTCTACATAAAAGAAATAAGGGAAAAAAATGAAATGAAATGAATCAAAGGCTTTCACAGTGCTCTCGATTCTCGACCGAGTATCGCTAGCTTTCCTTTTTCTTTTATTGCTGAAAGTGTTGCTATCTTGATTAAAATGTGTTAATAATAGATCTTCGATAATCTCCCGGCACTCGATCAGGACAAATCGGCTACTCAAAGAATCTGAGACATCCCATTGATATCTAAAAATAATAATAATAATAAAAAGAATAAAGTCCTTGAAGAAATAAATTACCTACCTAGATTAGATGTATAATTATATATAAGCCAAAGTATACTTTCATAATTAGTACACCTCACAAGGAAGGAAACAAAGTTATTATTGATACCCTTTTGCCAAAACCTTATTGAGCTAAGTATGGTAACTCATCAAATATGGTAACTGGATATCATCATTTACAAGAGTCCTTGCCTTAAAAAAATTATAAGATGACTGCATAAATATGCAACTCAACCCCATTTTCCATCAAACACTCCGTGTTCATTCTAAGTTAAACTCATTTCCATCTCACATATCCATATAATACACTCAGAGAACGCACATGAAGCTGAAGGTAATTACATGATGTTTTAATTACTTGTTTGACAGATTGTATTGTTTATAGGGAAAAATAATAAAAAGCTTCTAACTTGTTTGATGAGTGCTAATTGATCTGCTGGGGCATGGTGCAGCAAAAGATGATTATAAGGATGCCAATGAACAGCGACAAATGCAGATCAGAAGCCTTACGGGTTGTTGCTCGTGCACAGGGTTAGTGATTTCACTCTCGTCCCAAAAAGTTCACTTTTGTTTGTCACGAGTTTTACCCTTTTTTACGAAATGTTTTTCGTTATTTTCTTGTTGGGCAGGGACTATAATCTCCGTGTCCATAGGAGGGTTGAATGGGGACGAGCTGGTCGTGACGGGAGAAGGAGTAGACCCGGTCACACTGGTTCAGTCGCTCAGGAAGAAATTCCGGCAGGCGACCATATTGAGAGTGCAACAAATTAGCGATGACAAACGAAGCAGTTGTTGGCCATTACATCGGAGATTTTTCTCCAATTCATGATCATGGTTACACATGGCCGAGGCAACATTCGCCGGCCTATATAGAGTACCCGCAATACCCAGTTTACCATGTAGCCCAACATGCATTGGACCCATCGGACCCGCCAAGCATATGCAACATCATGTGATAAAGATCGACGCCCATCGAACAGCTTCCTCTATTTTCAGCTAGGAAGCTCAAGAAACAATAATTCTTGGCTATTAGAAATAATTGGATTACATGCATCTTCTGGTAATTCAGTCTCTTTGGAAGGTGTTCTTCTGTTTCCTTCCAATAATGTTCGTGTCAGTTGGTATAGTTGTGGCTAAAATTTTTTGGGTCATTTCTAATAAATCTGTTTGTTATCTAATTGATATAACTTTCCTCTTCTATTAAGTCCAATCACAAGCTGCATGTTTCTTTAAGAGGAATGTTTGTTGGATCCAAAATATTTAATCAAGCATATATTTTTGCACTTTCTTTAGTGGAGGCAACGCTTTGTGTGAGATTTGAGCAGGTAGTCCCACGAAGGCCTAAGCAGGAGAGTTTTGAGAAGGTGTAAAATGTTAGACCATTCTCATTTTTCCCCTCACCAACTCTCTTTTCTGTTTAATTTTGAGTAAATTAAGAGGCACTTGCTCTGGATATGGGAAGGTTGGCGACAGTATAGGGAATGTGGTAATTCCTCGCTTCGTTATCACATGAATTTGATGCAGCTAGTTGTTCTACGATGACATACTGGACTCGATTCACAGTGACAACATGATATGTGTCACACCCCAAGTCCTACAGGAATAGGGGTGGTGACGCAGCCATCATTTTCTTTACCTGAAGAACGCAACCTCAAAGTCAAAACAACATATCAGAGTTTTTATAATCCAACAAATCATATCTATACATCTCGAACGCAAATCCAAAATTCAACTACCGAAAGTTTCTTACTATTGGCGCTCTCGTCCTACTTGATGCTAACTAAGGGACTTGAAAAAGATTTGTAAAAAATGGTTTAACCAACCATAGCCCAGTGAGTGATACATCTCTTCTAAGTGGATCGAACATTCATTATGCACATTTATAAAATAGTATCATATCTCATCGATTCCAAATCTAGTATACAATATACGTAATATATCAAAAGTGAATGATATATTTTCAACAAAACTTTTACGTATAAGATCAATCAACAATATTAACTTCCAACTTCTTACTTTAACCAAAAAACAATATTAACTCCCAATATCAAATCGGCAATCAATGGTCTATTCTATTCATCAATCTCATCAAGTCAAATGTCGATGGTCCATTTCATCGACTAATTTAATACTCTATCAAACTATGGTCATGCTAAATGCTTGTGATAAAGGCGACCAAATTTACCCTTCTTGGTTAATCACCCATATCGGCTAGTGGTTCGGCTTAGAAGGATGTCCTAACAATAGTATGCATACTCCCACCCTCAATGGGTTATAATCATAATGACATGTGTATAATTCATCGATCTCAATCTCCAATAATTCACAACCAAAATTAGAAATCATCTCATTAACTAGTTTCGTAAACCATATCATATAACCTTTCACAATTTCATTTATAAAAAAAATTCATTTCACAATCAACACATAGCTTTTGGCAATTCCTTTCACAAAATATTTAATCAAAACCTTCACCAATGATCATTTTAAACTATTTCAAATAAGGCTTTCAAAGGCCTTTTCAATCGGCTGAAAAGGTAAATAAAGTTTGATCTAATTTATGCAAAAAACATGCTTCTTCATAACTCAACTATATTAAATCTCTATCACTTCGAAGATATGAATTTGTAAATTTATATAAGATATAGTACCACTTGCTTAGGAAAGCCGAAAACTAACCTACGACGGTTACTCAAACCCATGCACTCGTATTCCCATCGATTAACCAAAAAACGATATCAAAATTTAAGTAAAACACTACTCCAACAAATGATCGACTAAACCACACTCAACTGTCAACAAATCAACTCCTAAGTGCTAAAAAAGAAGCTCGTTTATAGCGTACATTCATCTTTTTCCTTATGCATATTATTAGTTACAAGTAACTCACATGTGAAACTTCCGAATTTTGTTCCAAACCAACCATACTTCGAAATCAATTTTCGTCAGATCCCACAACTCCACAATGCCCTTATATACCATTTCCATATAACTTTAAAGCTCAACAACTCCTCAATCGAACCTTACAGTTAACTTTCACATAACTCCAAATTTAAGACGTAACTTCGAAAGCTATTCTGATTAAAGGAATAATAGGCTCAAATACTTACCGGTGTTGCAATTCATAGTTAATTCGGCTTCTCACTTTCACAGGACACTCGAATCATGTACGCGCAAAAATTTCTCTCCTTTTCCCTTTTTCCTCTTCTCTTCTTCCCGAACGAGCGTCCCCTTTCTATTTCCTTGTTGTCTCCGCCGAATTCCTCTTCATCTGTTGCGTAGGAAATGAAATGGTGGGCTGGGCTGATGGAAATTTGATGGGCTGAGTTTGGCTATAATAGACATGGGCTTGGGCCCCTATATTACAAAACGTCTATCTGTTTTTCAAATTTTTTCGATGCTTTTCTAATTTATGTCCAGGTACCAATATTTACAGCTGAAACTGCATCCAAAAGATCTTCGTAGAGCCATGACTGCTATTTATCAGAAAAAATTATTATGAAGATTCTTGATTAAAATTGCAGGCATGAAGCTATTGGCGAATGGCCTTAGGCTTGTAGCAAATCATGTCCTTTCGCAAGTGCAAGATGGTATTTGATACCTGTGAGTATATGTACGTCTTCAAAGAACCTACCGTGCTCAATTTTTTCATTCATCGAGTGGTTGAGATCATTTATTAGCAAATCTAGTTCAGTTACCAGAGAGTGTTTGATCGATCTGCTAGGATAATATTGCCATTGACAATGAGTAAGTAAACATTACTTTTTTGTGAATGCCAATATCGAACTTATAGTCTTTGCGTGCGTCGGTCAACCACGAAGCTAGTGATTTGCTAATCGAGGGGCGTTGATGCATGACCGATGGAGAAGTTTCAAATGGAGTAATTCGAATTGAACATGTGAGGGCAACAACCCGTCACTTTGTTAGAATGCGATTCATAATCCCCATTGACAAGAAGGCACAGGGGGTTTTACTCGTGGCTTAAAAAAATTTCAATAATTTTTTTACATGGCCAAAAAAATTACTTTATTACAAAATGTACTATTAGTCCAATAGATTCAAAATTCAAGGACGAAATAATTCAGACATATTCCAGAGTCATCCAATCTGACAAACGTGTGATGGGCACTAAAAAGGAGGAACATGCTCACAAGCATGATTCCTCTTTCATTGTGATGTTTACTGAAAATAGACAATAAAAAATAAAAAAGAGGCAGAAAAACTTGTTTTGCATGTGCTTCCTATCACGTGCCACGGTCAAAATGGCTCGAGTAGAATAGTCACATAAAGTAATTAACTCATGGAGGATGAGAGGGATGGCTCTAAAATGGCATCTGAAAGATGTTTGTGAGGTTTAAGTGTTAATTGATTATATATTTTTAACTTTTAATTAAAGGAAAAAAGTCATCAAAAATCCTAAATTATGTTTACCGTAATACATTTACCCTAAACCTTTTTTCCATGACATCAGAAATCTCAAATTTGTACATATGTGATACATTTACCCTCCCGACAAAGTTTTGTCAATGAAAATCATTAAAAATTTGTCTACATAGATACCAGAAAGCAAACAGTGTTGACATAATATCCCCGTGACTTAAGTGAAAAGAAAAAAAATGACATTGTTTTGATTGAAAAATCATCTAACAAAATATTGACAAAGGGTAAATGTGTTACATATGTTACAAGTTTTGGATTTTTTATATCACAAGAAAAAGTTTAGGGTGAATGTGTAATAGTGGGCATAATTTAAGATTGTTCACATCATAACAAAAAATCATGATAAATATGTCACAATGAACATAATTTGGGGTTTTAAATTACACTACTATACATCAAATAAAAACAAAGTAATTGATTAAAAGGCCAAACACCGTTGACATTCACGGAAGAATAACCTCACAAACTCTCACATTTCTCTAAAGGTTAATACCATGAAAAATCCCAAATCAGTACACTTATGACAGATTTACTTTGAACTGATCTTTTGACCACTAAAATCCCAAACTTGTACATTTATGACAAATTCACCTTAAACTAATTTTTTTGATCACCAAAAACCTCAAAACAAATTTACCCTCTGTAAAATTGGATTAATATAACGAAAAATCACAAATTGATAAATATGTGATAAACGGAGAGATAAAACCCCAAACTAGTACACTAGTCAACTCTTACGTGTCATTCAACTTAGCAATTTCAAGGTAAAATTTAACGGAAACTAACATAGAATAAATTTGTCACAGGTATACCAGTTTGGGGTTTTTGATGGTCAAAAAATTAATATGAGGAAAATCTGTCACAAATTAACTAGTTTTGGATTTTTCATGATATTAACCCTTTTTAAAACTCTCATATGGGCTACTAGAGGATAAGACCTAAATATATCCCTGATGTCGGGGAAAAGATTGCTGAAGTTCCAATTCGAGACCCCGAACCCGAACCCGAGCCCGAAATCGTCACTCAAGTTGGCGATCAAATAGCCATAATCATAATCATCCTTCAAAATCCCATCTCCAAACCTAGAAAACTCGTCAAACAAGCCCGAGCTGGAGCTCCGAAAATCGAAGATGTCATCCAACAACAGCGAATCAAAGGGCGAGTAATCGAAGGAGAAGTTGGTGAGCGCCATCCAATCCGCATAGGTGTATCGCTGCTTGTTGTAGACCATGTGGCCTCTTTCACTGTGTCGTTCATGTCCAGTCATGCCTTATGTGCGTTTCAGATTATTCCTTTGAAGCAAAACTTTATCTAAATATAACAAAAAATTATAACTTCTCCTCTCGATCAATTTACGCCATTTCCTCCATATCATGAACCCGATTGTGGGAGCAACTGTCAAGCACAGAGGACCAAGCCTGGAACAAGCCCTGGATCCTGTTATAGTTATGGAGATGAGTTCTTTTGCTAAAATGTAGAAAGATCTAGAGGAAATGAATAGTTCTAAAATTTGTTAATTCTAAGTGAGATGAGAAAAATAATACTATACATGTTTCATATTAATCCTTTCAAGCAAAACTTTATTTAAATAGAAAAATAAAAATCGTGCAACCCATGTGCAATGCACGGGTTGATTAATCATGCGGCTTTTCTCATGCAACACACGTGCAACACGTAGATTAATCTCAGCAGGGATTAAATGCAGACTCCTCTCAATACTCCAAGTTCAAACATTCATTTTTCAGGTTAACCAAGGATTTTAATTTGATATTTGCGGCCCAAGGTTGGGAAAACAAAAAGGACTATCTCTGGTTTCTTTAGGATGTGAATGTCGAACTTTTGTCCATATTTAAATCTCATCAATTGCTAATAAGGTTTTACATTGGTAAAATGCAAGGAGTGTTACCAAAAGTGTTCAGACTGAAGCCTTAACGCTATGCTTAAATCAGAGTTGATGATGTCATCTATAAATACTTGGATTCACTTGAGTTTCTAATTTCTTAATTTCACGTATATTTTCTGCCTATATAGCCTTAGAAATTGACCACATGTATAATCACGAATTTTAAATCTTCATTTCATGAAATGAAAAAATCATCAAGTACCATCATCTCGAAGAGCTCATCGTTGTTGGAAGCTAAGGCCTCGTTATAACACTTTCTTATCTTCTCCTCTATTGATTTTAAAGCCTCGGCGAAGTGCTTTAGCTTGTCACTTCTTTGTTTTGTTTGAGCTCCTTGTGTTCTTGAATCTTTAGAAATTTTGGCTTTCCGCAGTGCTAGGGGCCGATCGGGACCGTGCTAGGTTGGTACACCACACCAATCCGGGGTGCGACCCCTTGTTGATCGAGCCCTGAGTGTTGCCTGTCCTCATGCGAAATCTCGCCAAATTCGAGAATCAGATTCCTTGATTCGGTCTTAAATGTCTGTTCGATTTGATGTTGGGGTCCTGGAATGAGAGTCATCCTTCACTGTCCGATTTCGCCTTTAATTTCTTCAACCGCACGGTTCAAAGACCAGACGTGTACAGTGGAGCTCTGGAAATTGAAGAATGCACTTGGCAGCAGCGAAGCCAATGTTGAGTGCTCAGAGAAGAAGTTGGTGATCGCGTTCGTTCCACACGGCTGTCTTGCTGCTTTGTCATATTCTATCTCAGCCTCCTTGGTTGTATCGTATGTGCCCAACCACCGCTATGAATGTAGCTTCAAGTATCGGATCCTTGCCGTCCATCTCCCTATCGGCTTCGGCCTCACACCCAAAACGTTCCACCACGGCGAGATTAATCTACCCAAGCATTACCCATGCGTTGCACATGCATTGCACGTGTATTGCACGAGAAGAGCCATGAGATTAATCTACACGTGCATTGCATATGCTTTGCACGATTTAAATATTTAAATTGCATCATATGATGGTCTTATAATTAGCAAGAAAAGGGGTTATATTGTTAAGGAGTTAATGTGCTAGATTTTTCAAGAAGTTAAAAGGAGGTTTTCAAATTCGCAATCATTAACTAATAAAAGCATCATGTGATGCTCGTAGTTGTTTTGATTTATGACACTTTAGGCTAAGGTCATTATCCAACCCAAGAGAAAACATTCACAATGACGGGCGCACTTCGTTGATATTGATATAAATGTATCCCAACCACGACTATTGTTCTTCTAACAAGAAATATAATAGTAATTTCTGCTTAAATACCGTAGTTTAGTAAAGACAAAGTAAAGGAATTCAAAAGGCCAGACACGGCCGACTTTCATAGAAACGCATGCGACTCCAATATTTCCCCAATGTCGGCGAAATGATCTTTAACGGTCCTATTCGAGAACCCAAGCCCAAATTCGACGCCCAAATTGGCGAACTATCTTTGTGGTTATAATCATCCGATCCAAAGCTTTGAAAATTGAAGAACTCACTTGGCGGCAGCGAATCCAATACTGAGTGCTCAGAGGGGAAGTTGCTGATTTAGGATGTGCAAAAGAACAAGGAACCATCCGGATAGTCCGAAACCGATGATTCCTAAGGGAATCAGATTGGTTCCCGATTCCAATTTGTGGGAACTGGTGGATACCGGTCCACTTCCCGATTCTATGTGTGGAACCGCCTGTTCGCCCACCGGGACTGGACCGGTAATATAATAATAAATATAATATATTTATTTAATTTTTATTTTTTTAAAAAGGAAAATTCCTAAATTAGACCTAGCTCGCTTGACACTCATAGCCTCACATTGAGCCGAAAAATACCTTCTTTCGCTTTCGCCTCACTCTCACTCTCTCATTCTTCTTAGTCGATGCACACCTCACTGTCTCTGACTCTCCATCTCAGTCTTCGTCTCCATCTTTGGCTAGTGGAACCAGTTCTATGGATCCACCCGGAAACCGAACCGGACCAGCAGTTCGGTTCTCGAGTGGATCCGTGGAACCAACAGGTGATTTCCAGTTTTAATTTTTCGAAATCGGTCCTTAGTGGGTGGTTCCCCGTTCTAAGGTAGGAACCGCCTATCTGGATCATGCTCACCCCTATTGCTAATGGCATCCATTTCGTGCAACTATCTTGCTACTTTGTCGTATGCCATTGTGGTCTCCTCAGCCGCGTATGGCCCCGCAACCACTATACATGTTGCTTTGAGTCTTGCATCCTTCTTGTCCATATCCCTAACGGCTTTTGGCTCACACCTCAGAACTTCTTCCCACCACGATGAGATTAATCTACCTGTGCATTACACGTGTGTTGCATGTGCAGTGCACGTGTGTTGCATGAGGAGTCGTGAGATTAATCTACCTATGCATTGCACATATTTCACGAGTTAAATATTTAAATTACATTACATGATGGTCCTGTAATTAGCAAGAAAAGCGATTATATTTATTAAGAAGTTAATGTACTAGATTTATCAAGTAGTTAAAGGAGTCCTTCGAATTCGCACTCATTAACTAATAAAAGCATCATGCGATAAAAGCATCATGCAATGCTCTTAGTTTTTTTTATTTATGGCACTTTAGGCTAAGGTCATTTATCCAATTTAAGAGAAAACATTCATAATGACGGGCAAACTTTGTTAATACTAATATAACTATATCCCGACCATAACTATTATTCTTATAACCAGAAAATATAATAGTAATTTTTGCTCAAACACCCTAGTTTAATAAAAAAAAGTAATTAAATTCAAAAGGCCAGACATGGCCAACTTTCACAGAAACGCATCCAACTCCAATAATTTACTAATGTCGGTGAAATGACCTTTGACGGTCCATTCGAGAACCCGAGCCTGAATTCATCGCCCGGATTGGCAAACAAATCACCGTAGTTATAATCATCTGATCCGGAAATCAAAGAACTCACTTGGTGGTAGCGAATCCAATGCCGAGTGCTCGGAGGGGAAGTTGGTGATCGCATCTGTTCCGCATAGCTGTTTTGATGCTTTGTCATAAGCCATCACGGCCTCCACGGCCGTATCATACATGCCTAGCCACTGCCGTAGACGTTGCTTCGAGTCTCGACTCCTTGCCGTCCATCTCCGTGACGGCTTCTAGCTCACACCCCGGAACTTCTTCCCGCCACGGCAAGATTAATCTACCCCGTGCATTTCACGAGTGTCGCATGTGCATTGCACATGTGTTGCACGAGAAGAGCCCCGAGATTAATTTACCCGTGCATTGCGTATGTGTTGTACGAGTTAAATATTTAAATTGCATCACTTGATGGTCTTGTAATCAGTAAGAAAATGGATTATATTTGTTGAGGAGTTAATATCCTAGATTTGTCAAGAAGTTAAAAGGAGTCTTTCGAATTCACAATCATTAACTAATAAAAGTATCATGTGATGCTCTTAGGTGGGGAGAAGGATACTAAAAATGTTAAAAGTTATGTACAGCACTCACTTTAGTACCAAAAATTTTATTCGGATCACTTGAGTGCCACTTTAAAAAAAAAAATTACTTAAGTGTCAACTCCGATTTGAATCGTCGAAAATCCAACGTGACCATATTTTATTAATTTCTTAGTCCTACATGGCCTGCTGGATTGCCCAATCAGCATATAACCCCTAAACAATGTTGTATAAAAGTTATAAATAGTGATAGTTTAAGTGCCAAATTTTCTTTAAAGTGATTACTTCAGTTCCAGTCGTTGCCAAAAAAATATCACTTTAGTGCTAGTCGTTGTTGAAAAGTGATCATTTCAGTGCCAAGAACGCCACGTGGAAATGCCATGTGGATTGAATTTTTAAATAATATACCATAAAAGCCACGTATTATTTTTGGCCAGAATTTCTCGCCATTAGCACTTAAGTGATTATTTTTTCTCCATTTATAACTTAAGTGATCCGGTGAAAATTTTTTGCACTAAAATGAGTATTATACACAACTTTTGACACTTCTAGTGTCTTTCTATCCTCTTAGTTGTTTTGATTTATGCCACATTAGGGCAACATCATTTATCTAATTCAAGAGTGGATTTTATTTCAAATCACAAAATATAAAGTTGACAAAATGGCCACCAAATATCCTCTCTCATCTTTGTCGCGATCCTCCCAAGAGTTTACGAGGGAATGGTTTAGAGGTATTTCTCAAAAGGCGGTTCGAATAGTTCATGAAAAAGACAGTTCTAAGGATCCCTATGATGTCAACTCAAGTGGTCCATCAATTAAGAGCGCGGACTCTCCTAAGCCCATACCTCGGGCAACATTGGATTTTCAGTCATTTATTTGAGTTTTTAACAACCTAAGTATTTATAAGAGTTGCCACTAGTCATTTGGAGTTTGCTAAAAATCAAATGAAACGCAACAGGTTCGTTTCGTTTCCTACCCAACCAATGATTAGCATAGGACTTGATTACACTAATATTTCTACTAACGCCCCTTCAGTACCTCTAATTTGGAAGTGTGTTCTATAAGTAGCCATTCACTCTTCATTACCAACTAAGATCCTAATGCTATCAAAATTGCTAAGTGACAATGCAAATGTTTTTGTAGGGTTCATTAAAATCCTAAACTAATCCCATCTTATTCTAGAAAAAAAAAATCATACAAGCTATTGAAATGCGATGTGGTAAGTAAACATCATAGAATTGAAAAGCATCCAAGTAAGCACGGGAAAAGGGAAAATCCAATACGAGTAGGCAAAGAATATACATGACCTTGTTATTGAGCCTTGGGACATGAATATAAGCTTGAGATTAGAGACTAATTCTATTTGTTTCATTAAAGGTAAAGCTAATGACTATCCTAACAATTTATTAAAGGATTAATACCACGAAAAACCTCAAATTGGTACACCTATAATAATTTTACCAAAAACTATTTTTTTTACCATGAAAAATCTTAAATTGATACACCTGTGATAAATTTACTCCAAACTAATTTTTTGACTATCAAAAACCCTGAATTAGTACATTTGTGATAAATTTACCCTCCGTTAGTTTCCATTAAATTTAATTAATACCATAAAAAATCATAAACTGATACACATGTGACAAACGGAGGGTAAAACATAAAATTGGTACATCTGTTAATTACCGTGTGTCATTTAATAAAGTAATTTGACAATAAAACTTAACGGAAATAAACTGAAAGTAAATTTGTCATAGATGTACCAGTTTGAGATTTTTGGCGGTTAAAAAATTAGTTTGGGATAAAATTGTCACAGACGTACCAATTTGGGATTTTTCTCGGTATTAACCCTTCATAAAAAGTAGGGGTAAACGGTTCCAAGTTTCGGGGCTCCTTACAGGTTCCACTAGGAACTTGGAACCTACCCTCGAGCACAGGTTCTTCATTTTTTGGAACCTGAAACCCACTCGTTGGACTCTGGAACCTAGAACCTACCCTGTCACAAGTTCTAGGGTCCAACAGGTTATTTATTTATTTATTTCATTTTTAGTTAAACAAAACGAAAAATCAATGCAATAATACCAAATAAGAGAAAATACAAAACAAACAAAATTATCAACAAAGCAAACATAATTGGCTACTGTTTGGCAAGGAATTCAATTAGATAAAAGAGAGAAAACAAAACAAAAGTCACTAGACTTGTCACCAAGTTTCAGTCACTAGACTTGTCAGAGGACATCACAAAATGAAATGGATGCTGCTACCGTGCAAGAGGACATCACCAACTCCTCTAAATCCTGCTTCTATCAATGTAAACAGTTTAAATGAAGACATTCGTACTAAAAGAGCTAAGTTTCGATCATTAGACTTAACTGTTGTTCCCCAAGGAGCAGATGCATGGTGCCCATTGGAGTTGCTCCTTTCTTGCCAAGCAACAACATGAGAACATATTACCCAAGAGCACTGGAACTTTTACTAGTGGTCTTTATGCAGTAAGGCTACGTTTGGTAGTAGAAATAAAATTCGGGATAGGATAAATTTTATCATATCCTGTATTTGGTGCCTGCACAAGATAGGATAAAGTCGAATATAGGGGAAATATAGCCCGGATAAAATTATCTCATGGGGGAGGTGGGATAAAAGTGGATAGGATTTCTAATATCCATAATAAAAAAGTTATTTTTCTCAAATATCAAACTTGTTAAATTAATAAAATTAAAATAATATTTGAAAATAAATAGAACTTCAATTTTAATATATAAAATTCAAAAAAACAAAAAATAACAATAATTTCATTTTTATTTATTCTTATTTTAATTTATATATTCCAATTTTTTTCTATCTTATGATATAAATTTCATATATATAAATAAATACATTTAGTATGTATATTTTTATTACATATTTTAGGTATATTAGTATATTTTAATATTTAATAAAATTTTATTAGAGAATTAAGGAAGGAGAAAAAAGAAGTAAAAAAGAGAGGGAAAATAAAAAAAAATACGCAAAAAAATGAAGTAAGAGTGTCCTAAGAGATTTTATCATCTCTGTTTATGCAAACTTAAAGTTCATTTACACTAATATGATATTTATAACAAATAATGGACAAGGTAAGATGTAAAAATATACAGTTTTATTACCGCGATTCACCAAACAATAGATGGAATATAGCAAATCCCTTGGATTTCATATTCTATCCTATCCAATCCTATTCTGAGTAAAAATCGAGACGACCAAACGCAGCCTAAAACATTACCATATCCGAATGAAAGAACCTAAATCCAAGGATCGTACCAATTACCTATAAAAATCAACTAACTTTGAGTTGAATTACTACATTTCCACATCATAATACAACTCCAACATCTCATTGCACACAATTGTCACTAGAAACTGTGTTTTACTCCATCTAACCTAAATTTTTGCATGAGTTCATACATTTTAGGATACAGCTTGTAAATGCAAGGGAAAAGTTTGTTTATTAATAGAGAAAAATGGAGGGGTGGCAAGGGATGGTTGTTGCCTCCCTCCCCGATTCATAGAGGGCACTAATGTCCAATAGCAAAACATTGCCGTTGGTGCTTATTTCACAGATCATATAAAACTAGATGAGTTAAATCCATTAAGAAATTCAGAAACCTCCATTTAAACTGCTAATAGTACATTAATTTCCAAATCATGTAACTTTCAAAGTAAGATTACTAATTTCTACTTGCCTAGACCTTGGTCATCCACAAGAATGCAACACACTAGCACAGTCAATGTGCACATTCACATAAGGTACAAAAGTGCCCAAGTTTTGGAAAAGAAAAGGAAAAGAAAGAAAAGAAGCAAACTGGGATGAACACTCGAGCCCATGCACCGACATATGGAGACATGGAATTGGGAGTGCATTAAACGGCTAATGTTGTCACGTCCCAAACCCCACAGCATGCGACATCCCTCACAAAGTTCAATATGGTGCGACATCCCAGGAATGCGTCGCCGACCCAATACCTAAGAAAACAATCATAGCACAAACGGAAGCGACAAAAGGATAAATACAACACCCAAACAAAACAAGTATGAGAATCAGGGAAGCAACACAACGGAATCACTAAAGACAAATTACACATTCATAAAATCATTAGAAACATTCTTACAATATTTATTTATACAACAAAAAGGGGTACAACCAAAAGGGTATAGTCAACCGCTACCACTGATCAAAAAGGGATAAGTGGTTAGGAGGGTCAACTACAAAAAGAAATGAGGGCTACGAATCAAAAGGTGTTGGCCCTCAAGATTAGGGGTGAGCGGTTCCAGGTTCCGATTTGGTTCCGCTTGGAACCTGGAACCTACCCTCGGGTACAGGTTCCTCATTTTTTAGAATCTGGAACCTACCCGTCAAAACGTGGAACCTGGAACCTACCCTGTCATAGGTTCCAGGGTCGGTTCCAAGTTCCAACAGGTTCTTTTTACCGAACCATAACAAGGATAGAGTAGAAAATTAAATTTTGGCCTTCCACTGGACCATAGTAAGTGATTATTTATGCAAGCATAAGAAGCAAAAAAGATCAAATCAGCTAATAAAAATTTCTCATCTGAATCTCAATCATTCAATGTACCACATGATCGGAGAACCAACTACAGAGACCCAGTAAAACCACAAAAGACATAGAAATTGTTTCCACAACTTCAACCTCATTTGTATTCCAATGCTTAGAGATATTCTCATATAGCGGATCATTGGGGTTTGGAGCACTCAAAAAAAGCTTGAATGCTGCAAAACAGTACATCAAAAAACACTTCCATCGGCTACCAAGCTGATTAAAAGAAAAATCACATTAAGAATCAGATAGATATTGCAGCCAAAAAAAGAAAAAAAAAGTTGTAATAGTACCTTTTCAATATTGGGATGATATATTTTTGTGAGAAACCTAACCTGTGGCACAAGTAATGATTAGAAGCCATAGGATATTCTTTAGCCAAAAACAACTCTAGTTTGAAAACTCCTCCTGCAAAAAGATTACAAAAAGACAAGCAAACAAGTTAACTAAGAAATTAATTATGACAGAACAAATTTTTTAGGAACCGCCAGTTTGAGTGCAAGTTAACTAAGTTAGATTGCTCCATCATATTTTTATTTAAAATTTTCACCAATACTTGCAGAAAACACAATTTAGAAAGAGCTTTCCAGCACCTGCTTCATATTTTCCATTTTTAGTTCATTAATCACGACTATATATTCGCTTTTACACAATTTAGTATGTATGCCAGCCTACACAAAGAAAAATAAAAAGCAGAGGTCACATGATAATAATCACAACATCCGGCACACTCAAATACAAAAACTATGCAAAAGGCATTGGTGAGAAAATAATGTGCATTTACAATAATAAATTGGACACGGCAAGTCTATGGTTTTCAACATGGCACTTTATACACTCAAAGCAGATGAACCTCAAAAGCATCACTAAAAGATTAAATATTGGCATGCATATCCATGAAGACAGGCATGGCGATAAATAAACAATTTCATTAATGCAGATTGTTATAAAAGAACACTTCTAGCCATTAAAGCAATCAAATAAAATAAGTATTAGAAAGCCTCACCACATATATTCATTCTTCAACTGGTAAACTCTATTTACCGACGATAATTTCCTCATCAAGACAATCCATATCTAAAAAAAAACGAGACTAAATTAAATATTCACTTATTAGATATATAAAAGGAATTACAATATATAAAGATATAAACATCGCTTACCCAACTCAAATTTTTCTGCATTCTCGATGCACTCTTCAACATTAATCGACACACGAACGGCTCTCAACCAATCTTGAGTGCAAATCAAAGCTTCCACTACTTTGGGTATCAAAGAACTTCGAAAGACATCAAGCACACGACCCGATGTACTAAAAGTCGACTCTGAAGCAACAGTAGTTACGGGAATAGACAAAATATCTCGAGCCATCAAAGATAGGATCTTATATTTTGAGCCGCTAGTCTTCCACCACATCAAAAGATCAAGATCAAGAATATTTTCTTTTTTATCATGAAGATACCGATCAAGCTCGGATTTGTTGTCATCGCACTCTGTTTCATTCGAGTGCATAAAGGATTTCCGAAAAGCTTGGGGGTCATACTTCTTCTTACCTTTGTTACCATCGACATCGGTATTGGAACCACTACTACTTGCACTCAAATTTTGGACACCAAAATTTGAATCACTTGCAGCAAGAGAAGATTACTCATAAAATTTATACAAATGCTGCAATGCATCCTTCACCTTATAATGCATCTCATTAACTTTTGATTCATCATCATAAATTTGTCCATACAAGAAATTCACATAATCCAACTTGGCTCTAGGATCCAACACAATCGCAATCAACACCATCATATTCACTTTATCCAAACTCCCATAATATTTGTCAAATTTTTCTTTCATTTTCCTACCCATAATTTGAAGTTTAGTATCTGAAGCATCTGTCGCTACATCTTTTAGATATTTATACAAAAAAGCTATCCCATCAAAGTAATCATTTGAAGTAACATATGAACTCCCCGACATCCGATTGGTGGCATCATAGAATAGTTTTAAAAATTCCGAAAGAACAATGGCATTTTTCCAATCATCATCTTTAGGAAGATCATCATTAAGCTCACTCACAAAAGATGGACCGTCTTCTTCCATCCTTTCAAAAGCTTTTCTGAATTTTATGGCGGTGTCTAACATATGGTAAGTGGAGTTCCATCTAGTGGCAACATCAAGAATAACCGAACCCTTGTAGGTGATCCTTTTACCCTCAATGCAAGATTGAAATGTTTTGGTCCTCATAGGAGAACTCCTTACATACCTAACCACATTTCGAATACGTGCAATAGATTCACGTACCGTACTCAAGCCATCTTTAACAATCAAATTTAATATATGAGCGGTACACCTCATGTGTAAAACACTACTATCTAAGATCAACAACCCTTCTCTTGAAAGTCTTTCCTTCAAATAAGCAATTGCAACATCATTCGAACTAGCATTATCAACGGTGATTGTGGACACCTTTTTTTCTATTCCCCACTCGAAGATGCATTTCTCCACCATTTTCCCAATTTCCCTACCCTTGTGACTATGCATCACCACAAAATTGATAATTCTTTTATGCAACTTCCAATTTTCATCAATAAAATGTGTAGTGAGACACAAATAATTCAGATTTTGAATGGAAGTCCATGTATCAGTCGTGAGTGCGATCCTAGAATTAATCTTATCAAAGTAAGTCTTCAAACAAGTCCTTTCACAGAAATACAGCTTCATGCAATCTCTAGCCACTGTAAAGCGTGATAAATGTTTGAAGAGAGGTTGTAACTCAGTGACAAACTCACGAAATCCAACACGCTCAACTAAGGAAAAAGGTTGTTCATCAATTATGATGAACCGAGCAAGCATTTCCCTAGAACGTTCTTGATTAAACGACCATGTCGACAAGACACTACTAGCACTTGAATCTCCTGCTGCCTTACCAGCCACGTCTACATTACGTGGTGCAAAGAATTTCTGCCTTTTATCTACATTGCGAGGAAATTTCTTGCACGTTGTCAAGTGCTTCCTCATTGAGGAAGTACCGTTAGCAACACGGTACTTTAACACGGACTTACAATGAAAGCACTTCACTCGATATGTTTTTCCATCATTATCTTTGATTCTCTCATAATGATTCCAACAATTGGATGTATACTTCTTATCACAAGGAGGAAGACCAAGTACCTTCTTTCTCACACTCATGGTATTAGATGCCTCTTCTTCATTTTCATCACCCGACAATTCCAATTCTATGATCGGAGTCATCTCCTCACATCCCTCCACCTCCATTGACATGTTATCTTGATAAGTCAAGCAAACAACACGAGAACAAATTACCATCCGCAACATCAAAGAGACCAGCACACATAATGAAAATCGCAACTATGCACTAAAACTAAGATAGGAAGTTGAAGGAAGAAAAGGGCAACGCTGACGGACCTAATTCACCCAATTCAATCTTAATTTTCAACCCACTTAGAACAGCCGAAAGGGGTAGTAGCTCAACCAGAACAGAAATCTGCAATAAAAGATGTCAAATAAACATGAGAGAGAGAGAGAAGGGGGGGGCAAAGTCATACATGTTTTATCCCCCTCTTGGAAGCATCTTCAAGTGAACATGATTTGTCCTTCCTATAACATTATAAAAGCACGAGCCCAGAAAATCAGGATAACTCAGCCAAGCCAAAATAAAATAAGACGGCCATACAAAAAAAACCAGGACCAGAACTAGAATATATGCAAAATAAGCAAGGTGACAAAAGGTGAATTTCAGGCAAGGCATGGCGACACAGTGTGCATATTGTTACGGAGCAAGAAACAGCATCAAAGCAGACCGTTGTGATTACAACAAAACCTACCAATACAGACTGTTACGTAGGGATGGAAGCTACAGGCATAAACCTAGTGGCCTCTTTGCTCGGAAAAGGGTAGGCTATCAGCACTTGACCATATGCAGAGTTTCACCCTCTCTTCTCAAGCCACCATAAGTTATGGTCCATGACTCACAAGTCTGAACCGGATCACTAGTAATGTAATGGGCTAACTTCAACACAATAGGTGGCAAAAGCTTTCGTGTTTTTCACTATCCAACCTAGAGAGATATTTTCTCCTGTCCTAGATACAACAAGTTTAAAGTTAATAGCTACCAATACCGAGAAGAGACACCTATACGTAATCTCTCTTGCAAGAACAATGCATAAGGTCAATCTATCCTCTCGCAATTGGAAACTAATGAAGTTCATCCCCACGAGATAGCTATAAGAAAACACCTGCAACAGCATTGCAACCGCAGATATCTCACAAACTACATTCTATTCTGATCAAGACCTTGACAAAAGCTAGCGTTACTTTATAAAAAAATTTACAAACTCCAGCCATTAATTGCAGCATTACTCCAAGTAGATTAGATTTAGGATTGAGGTTCTATCTATGAACAAGGAGGAGCTCTTGCAACTAATTACCAAGACCAAACTGCAAGAATGTTTTACACACAATAGAATAAAGAGATTGACTACTGGTAGCAGGAAAGAAACTAAGCGAGCACACTCAACAGTTGATTGTTCATTCAAACAAAGAGCGTAGCAATTTTCGCGATTGAAGGTTCAAACCTGCGGGCATCTTGCGCTTGCCGAAGATGAAACTCAAGTCGATCAGCTCCGACGAAGACTGTCGCGAGTTGACCCCTCTGAGAGAGAGAGAGAGAGAGAGAGAGAGAGAGAGAGAGAGAGAGAGAGGACGAATCCGGCGAAACCCGAGCCTCCTGGCCTGCGCGCGCGCGTTCGTGCGGATTCGCCGATCTTCGTTGGAGATGATTGCAATCGATTTTGCAACAGCAGCAGTAGAAGAATAAGAAGATGAAGGTTGAAGATTGCTTCGACGCTTGGATGATCGATGGCGCTATATCGTACACCTCTCTCTTCACGCAGTGTTAACACCTCCTTTGGAAAGGAAGAACAGAGCACAATGGAGGAGTGTGGGGAGATTTGGGAATAAATTAAGGACGTTAGGGTTTTTACTTTTTAGTAAGGGAGAGAGCCGGTTCCGGGTCCGGTTCCTATAGGAACCGGGAATCAGAACTAGAACCGATGGTTCCTAAAAAATTGGAATCGGGAACCGAAACCTCTCACCCTAGAACCGGGAACCGAACTGGACCCGCCGGTTCGGTTCTTCAGTTCCCGGTTCTACCTTGGACCCGTGCTCACCCCTACTCAAGATGCATGACCAAGGCCTAGCCTAGGGTACCCAGTCTAGATCGAAATCAATAGAGTCTGATGAACTCTCTGGTAACTCTGAGTCCTCGCCAGAACTCACCTCCTCGAACTCCTTGATATCCATTGGCTCAGTTTCGTCTACATCCATCGGCTTTAGGACCGGATCTACTACTACTAGCTCATAATTTACTCCTCCTAACACCTCATCCTTGGTTGCCTCAAAAGCGCCATTAGAACCCAGACTCCACTCCGAACCCATATCTGAATCCAAAACGTCGCCATCCGGACACTGCGGATCCAACTCGCCCTCCCCGTTAAATGGGATATCTACAGAACGGAGAGGACCATACTCGACTCCAAAACGATCGCGGAAACACCACGCTACACACTCATGGGACTCGGAATGTGTCGTGCCCACATCTACTCCTACTAGAGAATAATGTTTTATGTACATTTCCTCATTCCCTATGGGGTGTATGGACATGGTGTGCTCTAGCTCAAAGGGAATCCTAAAACGAACTGGAGCATCCGGCATCGTCACGAACAAGGGTCTGAAAAGTTGGGTTATAAAAACCGTGAGACAAATCTCAACGAGTGAAAAACCCTTAAACCTAAACTAGGCTAACATGCATCTCCTGACGGGTAAAACAAAACCACACGCAAACAATGACCTAGGCCCTTAAGCCCAAATCGATATTCTCAATGACCCTGCAGGTTAGATAAATCGATAATATCACATCACATACGCGGCACTCCCGGTTACACATACGTCATGCGCATGCTCATAATCTTTAGTGTCAGTCTCACATACGAATCACCGAGTCGTACATACTCGCACACTGGTCCAGGCACTCATATGCATGTAAATGTTCTATTATTGTTTACTGCAATCCTCGTAAAGACGCATTAATTCCTTTTTCTTTAACACAACACTCTATGGCCAGTGTAAAAAGGCCCCTGGCCCAGTGTCTCTAGCCTGCTACAAAGTGCATGAGGCGCAACATTAATCTCCTTACGAACCAGAGCCCGCGTAAAATGCATCAGGTTGGTCGTCTTCCGGACGAATTGGGCATCGTCATGCTACAAAGTGCATGAGGACGGCAAACCCCGCGTAACACGCATCAAGGCGAAAGGTGATCACACGTTCACACAACTAGTTTTATCTGAACCCCATGTAAAATGCATCAGGGTATAATTAGGTGATCACATGTCCATGACAAACACGCATTCCCGCACAATTTCGACACAAGCTTCACACTCGGCATACACAATGCGTGGCCATGCAAATCCCGCACGTGAATGATGGTGCGATGTACAATGAGCACAATGTCCCACAACGTACAGTACAGTTCAATGCCACAAATTCATGCCTAAACGATTCACGTCACATACTTAAATGGCCCAGTAATACCATGGGGCACCTCACGCATAATTGGCACTTGCAACATAACTTGGGCATTATGATCTTGTTAAATCAATAATCAATCGCACCCTATAATGGTCAGCCACACAAGCACGTGACAAGGTAATCCCAAATCATCACGGTTGGGTAGAACAACAAACAATTCAATCACCCCGGCAATCCCGGCACCTTAATCGAGTTAATCCTCCAACTTGCCGATGACAAGCCATTAAGTCCTGGCAAGGACAGCCACTAATCCACCCTATTTCGGCCTCTAATCCACCTCAATCCACTTGATAATCCATTCACGTCATCTGGGCACTTGCCATTAAGGCGGTGTTCCATAATTACCCTTAATTTCTTCTAATTAATCACTAACAATGCCCTAAACCCACCTAAAATGCATTATCATCCTAATTAGGGTTTAGAGGATTACACTCACTTAATCCAAGCTCGGGACGACGAGGAACGGCGGCCGATCACCGGTGAACGATGAAATCAGCGGCAACGATTCCAATGTGCGATGGCGAGCGGCGGCCGGCGGCTCACGGTCGGCGCGGCTAACGGCTCACAGCGGGAAGGCGGACGAGCTGCAGCGCGGCGGTGGACTTGTCAAACGGCGGCGCCGATGGTGGTCTCGGCGGCGGACAGTGGCGGCGCAAGGACACGGCGGCGGTGGCCTCCAAGCGGCCAAGAGGGGGAATGATCGGTGGGAAAGAGAGAGAGAGAGAGAGAAGGAGAGAGAGAGGGAGTTGGTGGTGGTGGTGGAGGACGGCGTGAATGGCGGTGTCCCAGCGACGCAGCCGGCGTAAGGCGGCGGCAAGAGGCAGTCAGCTCGGTGGCGGAAAGGAGAGGAAGAGAGAGAGACGGCGGCGGGGTGGTGAGGCGACGGCGAGAAGGGTAGCGGCGGCGACCACGACAAGCGGCGACGGCGGAGCTCCTCGACAGTGAGGCGGACAAACGGAGCTCCTCGGCGGTGGTCCGGCGCGATCTCCTCCAAACGACCGAGAAAGAGGGGAGACGGAGAGGAAGAGAGGGTTGAGGACAATGGTGGTGGTGAGGCGATGGCGCGGCGGCGGCGTTACGGCGGCGCGGTGGTGATGGCCTCGGCGTGAGATGTGGCCGGCGGTGGAAGGAAGGGAAGAAGAGAGAGAGGAGAGTGGTTTGGCTTGGTGGAGAAGCTAGGGAGGAGAGAGGGAGTAATGGACAAGAGAGGTGATGGGTATTAATGAGAGGAAAAGTGAGTGGATGCCAAGTGTCACCATCCTAAGGGCATCAACATTTTCAACCTTAATCCAATGGCCACCAATCCACCTTATCCAAATAATGGCTTGTCATTATCCACATAATGATTAATAAATAAAATCTCAAAAACTCTCCAAAATTCGAAATACCTTAATTAGGCCTAGGGGCAGTTTGGTAATTTTCCCGTTCCGAACCGAAATTCCATTTTTCGACCATACCAACTCTATATATATAAATGGCCAACATATTTTGACGTCGTCCTTGTGAAAACCATCCCGTAAACCCATGAAAATCGGTCTCAAAGTCTGGATCAAATTTCGCGATCAAACTTGTCAAATTTCAAATTTTCGAATCTCTCACTAATGGGCGGCTATTTAGGAGTTATGCGTATCGACTTAGGGTTATCCGAGTCACGACAATCTCAATTGTCGGGAGGACGAGAGGAATTATCACTAGATCCAAAGATCACGATCGTCCGGTTTAAGTTTGGGACTGGTTAGCCACGTGCAGTCTCGATCTTGCAGAATCACCTGCTATCCGATCATACATCGTTGGCTTCGGCCAAACCAAGTCCGTTACCTTCCGAAGATCGGCCCACATTGGCCCAAAATATTTCCCTCATCGTTTCTCGAAATCAGTGCTCAATTCACGACCGAATCCCTGGTCTACGCACCTAATCCTAATTAGCCCTTCCCACATGGTCAGTATCCCGAGAGTGATCAGCTTTGGGCGAGACTATCGAAAAATAAAATAATAAGTAAGACTCGTTTTATTTATTCTGGAAATTGAGTCGAATTTCGGGATGTTACAAATGCTAACTCAAGCACACTCACACAATAGCACATAGGATGTTCAACTTCTGAATATATATAAACTGCAGCTCTTCACAACATACACTAGCCTCCAAACAAGCAGCAAATCAGTGATAGAATCATCTAGATATCAAAAGGGTGCATCGTAGCAACAATGCAACATCCCAAGTTAGCATCCCCCATTTCCCAATCTTTTTTTCTCGCGTGAAAGATGGGTAAATTGTCCAGATTGCTAAACCATTTTTCCTACCCTTCACAAAATAAACAAAATTTTACAATAACAACAACTCTCCAGAAAATAATTATTAGAGAGCCTCACCACATGTATTCATTGATCCATTCTGCTTCAACTCGTAAACTCTATTTACCGACGATAATCTCCTCATTAAGACAATCCATATCTAAAAAAAGATAATAATAAAATAATCATTTATTAGATATATAAAAGGAATTACAACATATAAAAATAGATACATCACTTACCCAACTCAATTTTTTTTGCATTTTCGATGCACTCTTCAACATTAATCAGCACACGAATAGCTCTCCACCAATCTTGAGTGCAAATCAAAGCTTCCACTACTTTGGGAGTCAAAGAACTTTGAAAGCCATCAAGCACACAACCCAATGTACTAAAAGTCGACTCCGAAGAAACAGTAGTTACGAAAATAGGGAAAACATTCGAAGCCATCAAATATAGGATCTTATATTTTGAGCCGCTAGTCTTTCATCACATCAAAAGATCAAGATCAAGAATATTTTCATTTTTATCTTCAAGATATTGATCAAGCTTAGATTTGTTGTCATTGCACACTTGTTGGTTCGAGTGCATAAAGGTTCTCCGCCATATGTTATACTTCTTGATATTGTTACATTTGCTACCACCGGCATTGGCATTGGAACCACTACTACTAGCACTCAAACTTTGGGTACCAAAATTTCAATTACTTGAAGCAAGAGAAGATTGCTCATAAAATTCATATAAATGCTCCAATGCGTCCTTCACCTTGCAATGCATCTTATTAACTTTCGATTCATTATCATAAATTTGTCCATACAAGAAATTTACATAACTTGACTCTAGGATCCAACACAACTGCAATTAACACCAATATATTCACTTTATCCAAACTCCCATAGTATTTATCAAAGTTCTCTTTCATTTTCATACCCATAACTCGAAGCTTAGGATTTGAAGCATCTGTCGCCTCTTTCAAATATTTATACAAAAGAGCTATCCCTTCAAAATAATCATTTGAAGTAACATATGAACTCCCCGACATCCGATTGGTGGTATCATAGAATAGTTTTAAAAATTCCGAAAGAATAATGGTGTTGAGGAAAATCCCTAATTAGTTTTGAAAAAAGACAAAACGATCCATTTACTGACCACAATTACACTTAAGTTATTTGATACAGGTAAATATTAAGTCATCAGACTTAGTCAATAAAAGGACTTTGTTATTAGACTCATAATTTCTCGTCAGATTCAATAAGTATTATTTTTGGCATGTTTATGCAAGACAATCAAATTGATATCTTAGGATATCCTAATTCGTAATCATAAGATCGATCCTTAAAAATGAAAAACTATACTTATGGAAACCTTGATTTGATTGTACGGGCGATCAAATCACCTGGAGATAATGATTCTTCTTCTAATGGCTATACATTTTCTTTTGGAAAGTTTCTCTAACGGGTTGATTTGGAGATCAATCCTCTAAAGACTGTCCAACGGATATATTGGAAGTAGAGGAGTATAAAAGGAGTGTAAACGTCGTACAAGAAGAAGAACTAGAATCGAGAATTCTAAATTCTGAATAGAGCTTCGATCTTACACACTTGTGATTACTGTATTCCACGTTATTACTTTAGAAAGAAAATTACTTGAGTGAAGAGTGTACGTGATAGTGCAATCTATCATCTAAGAAGCACCGTTTTGTAATCTCTTGGCGATTCAATAGTGAAACACAGTCAATAGGCTGCCAGCGTGGAGAGTGGATGTAGGCTTCATAAAGTCAAACCACTATAAAAATCCGTGTGCAGTATTCTCTTTTACTAAACTTTCATTTATTATTGTTGACATTGTACTGCATACATATCTGTTAGACGAGTTCATTAAAATATCATCATAGTCTTTAGATGCAATCATCTGACGACAACTTATATACAATTTTGTAATACACATTCATCTGATATTGATCATACGAGTTGTTGACCTCAACTATATTCATTCCACACGTTTAAATCATACAAATTTATAAAATCATCTATTCACCTCCTCTAGGTGATAGCACTAGCCATAACAATTGGTATCAGAGCCTAGTGCTCATTTTTCTTTGAAGTGTTATTTTATTTATGAGCTAACAATTCTTGATGGCTAGTAATGTTGAATTAGGTCACAACAATAGACTGCCTTACTTTAATGGAACTAAGTACAGTGTCTGGGAAAACAAGATGAAGACATTCATCTTAGGGAATAGATGAGGATATATGGGATATCGTTGAACATAGAATCATTCCAAATGTTTCAACTGAAACAAAATCTCCAGAAATTTCAAAAGGGAAAAATGAGACACCTTCTATTGAAGGAATTAGAAAGCAAATCAAACCTCAAGCTCTACCTCTCTTGGCCAAGGAAATTTTCAAAAGGATCCATCTGGATGCAAAGATCAAAACAGACATATACAATGGTTTAGCAAGTGTCGAATATAAACGCATTGCAAATCTCAAAACTACAAAAGAAATTTGGGATCGTCTCAAACTTATTCATGAAGGAACAGAGAGAGTCAAAGAGACAAATCTCAACATTCTTCTCGGACAGTACGAGTCCTTCACTCAAAGACCAAATGAAACAATTTCCGAAATGCAGAGCAGATTCACCTAGATCGTAAATGAGCTTGAATTCCAAAACAATCCCATCTCAGAACCTATGAGGGTGAACAAGTTGCTGAGAGCTCTTTCAAAAGAGTGAAACAACATTAAAGTTTCTATTCGAGAAACTCAGGAGATCAGACCATTCATGGTGGACAAACTTATCAGAACTCTTCAATCTTAAGAAACTGAAAAGTTCTTAGAAACTGAAGAACCCAAAGGTGAAAAAATTCATAGCTTTAAAAATTAAAATTGATTCTGATGACACAGGTTCAGAGGAAGATGAGGATGAAGATGAAGAATTGGCTTTAATGGTCAAGAAATTGAGGAAGATGGCAAAAAAGGTGAAGACGAATAAGTCAAAGATGCAATTCAAGAATTATGATCCATCAAAAGCCAAGAAGCTGAACTTTCAGAAGAAATCAAGTGGCAAAGATGAAGAAAACAAGGACATGATATGCTTCCACTGCAAAAAGAATGCATACATAAAGCCAAAATATCCTCTTCCAAAAAAGAACAAAGGAAAGTACAAACGATATAAGAAGGCTTTCAAAGCTAAAACATGGAGTGATTCAGACGATGATGAAAGCAAACAAGAGTATGTCAATATCTGCTTGATGGCAAATTCAAACTTAGAATTAAGTTTTGATGAAGAAGACGAAGTAAGTAATTTCAAAATTCCTGAAGCAGCTGCAAATTATATTGATGAGTTAGTCTTTGTTAACAAAATTGCTTAAAAAAAGATTTCTGTATTGAAGAATGAGATTTTGTCTTTAAAAAGTGCTACTCAAAACAAGAAAATTGATGAGTCAATTGCATACGAAAATGAATGTTAAAAAAAGGAAAACAATATTTTAAAATAGCAAGATATTTCACAAAAGGATAAGATTGATTTCTTGCAAAAAGAATTTAATCTTATCAAGGAGAAAAAAGAATTCTTTGAAAAGAAAAATGATTTATTGAAAAAGGAAATTTCTGATTCGAAAGATATTTCTAAGGTAAGTTTTGATCGTATCTCTAAAGAAAAAGAATTTTTGAAAAACAAAATTTCAAATATAACCAAGAAATTTGCAATGGTTCAAAAAATATTTAATATATTCTGTCAATTCAAGTTCCCTATTATAATAAATCGAGTTTGGGTTTTGAGAAAAATATTGAATTAAAAAATGCCTTTCCCAATGTTAAAGAAAGACTGAAGAAAGGACCCCCCCCCCCATTTGTATATCAAAATCACTTTCGAAAGCAATTTGTGAAATTCAATGGTCAAACTTCTCTTAAGTACTCAAATTACGGTGATATAAATCATTTCAAAAATGAATGTCCTAAGGTTTGGAGACCTGTTCAAAGAGACATTTGGAGAATGATTGATCCTAATCAAAATGAACCCAAGAAAATATAGGTACCAAAGAAAAAGTGAGTTACTTATTTTTTGTACGTACCAAAGAAAAGAAAGAACAAACAGTACCTTAACAGTGGTTGTTCAAGACACATGACGGGAGATCCTTTGAAATTCATCCAGTTAGAAAGAATTAAAGGAGGAAGTATATCCTTTGGAGGTAACAACAAAGGAAGAATAATTGGCAAAGGAACTGTCAGAATCGAAAATCTGATCATCAACGAAGTCTCACTAGTTAAAGGTTTGAACTTCAATTTAATTAGCATTAGTCAATTATATGATATTGGTTACATAATTACTTTCCAAGAAAACAAATGTTTCGGGATAAGTAAAGACAACAATCATTTACAGGTCAAAGACATGGGAACATTTACTACTAGACACGAAGTGTAACTGACTTGTAATGTCTCGTTTCCATAAAAGATGAATATGATCGGTGGCACAGGAAGCTCGAGCACATAAGTGTCAAGTTGATTTCCCAAATAGCTTCAAAGAAACTCGTCAAAGGAATGTCAGAACGAAAATTCAAGAGCACTGAGTTATGTTCATATTGCTTTAAAGGTAAGCAAGTAAGAAGTTCATTTAAATCAATTAACTATGTCATCACTAACCAAGCCTTGCAGTTGCTTCATATGGATATTTTCAGACCTACTCAAACTCTAAGTCTTGGAGGTAAGAAATACTGTTTAGTTATCGTAGACGATTATTCAAGATTTATCTGGGTATTCTTTTTGGCTCATAAAAGTGAAACATATGAATATTTCTCAAAATTTGCCGAAAAGGTACAAAATGAAAAAGGGTTATACTATTTCGAACATTAAATCTGATCATGGTAAAGAATTTGAAAATCAAAATTTTTCTAATTTCTATAATAAAAATGGTATTTGACATACTTTATCATCACCCTATACTCCTGAACAAAATGGAATAGTTGAAAGAAAGATTAGAACTTTGTAAGAAATGGCTAGAACTCTTTTATTTGAAAACAAAACTCCAACACATTTTTGAGTTGAAGCTATTTCAACGGCCTGTTATATTTCAAATAGAATCTTTCCAAGATATCTTGTTAGAAAACAACATCGAGAGTATTTTTTAGTTGGAAAAGCCAAATGGAGCAAAACAACCTTTGTAGTAGGTACGTACATCCATCATTGGCCCTGTTAAGGTCGAATCATTCAGACAAAAAAGGTACAAGATAAATTTTATGGATAATTTTACCAGAAAAATATGGGTATATTTCTTAAGAAAAAAAATCAAAAGCTTTTGACAAATTTAAAGTATTTAAAGTATGTTGGGAAACCTTCCATAATAATTTGAAGTTGACAAAACCATATGTTTATATCAATATTTGATAAATGCATATGTTCTCTTATCTCATATGAACTACTATAAAGAAAGGTTTTATCACCGCTAATAGAACCTGAAGGAAAAAATGAAAAACTGATGATGACAAAATATACCTTAATGGAGGTGAACAAGTTAGAGAATGGGAAGTTCATAGAGATTTGGAGATACCGTGACAAGATGAATAGTTCATACAGTGTTAATTATATACTTAGGAAGATGAAGTTGAAAGCTGCATCGACTAATGGTGGGAAGCCTTTATAGACTCATGCGTTTCTAATAAAAGCGGTTCCTTATATCACTGGAAAAGAATATGCGTATCACATGATTTTACAATATTATCTGAAGACCTAGATTTTCCGTTGACTATCAATCTAAGTCTCAAGGATATTGACGACAAGCCGCAGGCTTGGAACTCTGGAAAATGATATGCAAGGAGAATCCAATCAATTGTCAATTAATTGGATGGAAAATATTATTTCCTAACATAAGCAATTCTATTCGGGGAGACCACACTATTGCTAAGGAATTTGATTGTATGGGCGACCGAATCTCCCGGTGATTGTTTATCTTTAGCAATTAAATTTAATCCTTTTGAAGATTATCCAACCGTTAGCTTGGATTTTGAAGACTATATAAGGAGATCAACACATGTTGAAGAACGCACAAATTATGACAACGACTACAAACAGAGAAAGCTTTATTCTTTGTTATAATCATACTTTTGTTACTGAGTGAGAAGTTCTTTAAAGTGCTTCGTTGATTGTAATCTCTTTTGAGAAGTGTTAGAGCGTAAACACTAAAAGAAGGAAAACGTAAGATTTTGCTTCTCTTTTCAGTGATTATTCTCAGTTAGTTTATCTTGAAGTGTAGGATGATGCAATGAATAAAATTTTCTTTCGACCCAAAAAAAAAACCCTACATGTGGTACATATTCTTATAGAAATTTCAGATGAACGACTCTGCCAGCTGACCACTGGAACACAGCTTCAAAATCTCGTCAATGCAATCAAAATGGTTTTAGCACGTCGAATGAAAAAAATGAAAAGCGAGTCTAACAAAAATATCGCAACAATCCGAGCTTCTCGACCAGGTATGAGCCGATGAGTTAATCTAAGAGAACCGACGAAAATGCTAACGCCCTATGATTTGATCTAAGCTGTTGACAGAAACCAGTATCTCACTGTCAACACACTTGAACAATGACAGGTTACCACTTCTCTTGGTAACCATAATAGACAACATCCATACGCAAACCTGGTCGAAACACAATAGGAATGCGAGCCATATCCAGGACAGGCACAACTCAAGCGACTAGGAAACTTTCATTGAATTCAACACGGTTACATAAAACTGCCATTAGCCAAAAACCAAGAAACGAAATACCATCAGAGATGAAATTAGGTAGCCATGTGCTTCAGGACCGTGAGAAGATCGCTAGACCAAAGTATAAATTCTGCATAAGCAAGGTTAGATCACACTCTATATATTGGCAATTATAAGATTCCCTCTTATCAAATCAAAATAATTTTTGAAACTATGACAAGTTACGGACAAAAATGAGCCGCTCCGTGTATCGAGCAAAGTTCGCCAACAATTATGGTTAGAAACAACCAAAATAATTAGAATTCACTTTTGTACGAACCCAAGCAATTGAAAAGGTCATCATCACTTTCATCAGACTTATCACGAACCTCAGCATCACCTTCACTATCTTCATCTCCTACTTCCTCATCTTTCTCAGGCTTTTCTGCTTCCTCCTGCAACCCAAGAAACACATCAATAAATAGCCAGATTTACCAAGATAAAACCACAGCCTTTATGACATCAATATTTGAACTCCAGCTCTGTGCGCTCAACAACCAATTGTTACAGGTGCTACCAACTAAGATGTATGTTTACTTTTAATGTTGACATTCAACGATTTTCCAAGAATTACAACCCAACTAGGATTGTGCAGTAGTTTATCCAGATTGATTAAATGACATGTCGCAGGTCAAAAAGCAGACTGACGCGTTGTCCACCTGTTCATCCAGTGAAAGTAAATGGTCAACCTTATTAAACTGATTCTCTGGTCCTTGATCATGGAAAATGTACAAGTCAGCGATGAGCCAGGGGAATCAATCCCTCAATGCAATGCAATGCAACAATAACACTATGCCACTCACCCACCATTCTATTTGTACGAAAGATTGATTCATCATTTACTGTATCAACAAGAATGCTACCTAAAATACAAAACTTCTACGGCGTGAGACACACCTTAGCCCTCAACTTTTAAATGTGCACACTCAGCATCTGACCTACGTGATTTTGTGGCAACATTTCATACAGGTATACCATTTTTCATAACCGTTTTCATCAAGACATCAACAACTGCTCAAATGGCAAACAAACCACTAGGACCGGTTGAACTGTCAATTCAAACAATCACTAGACCAAATAGTCCACAGATCCAGTTAGACAGTCATGCACACTTTAGTTTATAACTTTTTTCCTTTATACATACATTGGTTTCAGGTGATGACTCCCCATCCTCTTCCTCAGCCGTCACGCTTGCTGAAACTTCTTTACTTGATTCTTTCCCTGCCTGAGCAGCAGCTTGGAGACGCTCAATCACCAATTCAAAATGAGAATGATCTGCAGAAATAACACAATATAATGGGCATTCACTTACATAACATCCGATTTCCCACTAGGATAAGAAAAAGTATACCAAAGATCTAACTGAACAATTTGACTGCAGTGTCTGTAGGGGAATATCGCATATTGACAAGTCAACAACTGACATGCCAAAGAAGACTCTACAACATTGCTTATGCCAGGGAACCCATGACGTTTTTAGATAAGCACAATTGAAATACGATAGAGAAAGACAACTATTTTTCAGTAATGATTGTCGATGAAAAGTTCTGAATCTGGTATATCCATTGCAGCCCATGAAAGAATGACTAAAACCAGGGGAAAAGAGCGGTGTGAAACCATTTCAATGTGGAGCAACGCTAATGCACAAAGAAATTGCTCCAGTAATGACCTTATGCATGAATAAAATCATACATATAGATTCATGAGCAAAGATCTACAATTGCAGTTCCAAGTACTACTGACTGTAATGTTAAACAAAAAATCGCCCCAACCATCCACATCAACCTCCCAAACCCAACAAAATCCACGCTAAAACTAAATAAATACAAGTGGAGTGGCGTGGTGTGAAAATAACAAGAGATTCTGCTCCAAAACAGGGAAGTCAAAGGAATTACTTGAAAAAATGAGCAGACATTGATAATGGTTCTGTTATAGAAGAATATTATGTCCGAAAATGAAGATGTAAAAATGATAGAACTGACGTGGCTTATATGCAAACAAGATAGAAGTTGTCATGCATGCATTGCCATAATCATCACTGTGAGGATTTTAGTTGAATAATATACTACTATGGAGCATGCATAGTTTTTGTGGTTTGTCCATTTTTAATTACCTTTACAATTGGAAATCGGAAAATTATGTGTCAGGTACAGTTCATTGACAAGGTATAAATAGTACACATAATTTTGTTGATGATCTAACGAATTTACTTCATATATTCCATTTGGTTTTTGACAAAATAAAGTTTCCTGGTAACATCAGGTTTTTTGCTTTTTCTGATAAAGACAGATATCATTTTCGACACAAAGAAGAAGGTGAAAAGAGAAAAAAATAGTTTGCAACTATCCATTATCTTGTCTTCATTAATCCCACGTCAGTTCTATCATTTTTCTCTGATAGCTATCAACAGGGAAACGGAAAAGAAAATAGATAAAGAAGTTGCAGTTGTCTCACCTTTTGCACGGCTGTCCAAAGCTTCAGAAAGCCTTAACCGATTTTGACGTTCTTCTTTCTTAAATTTCAACTTTATTTGCTGGCGTGTCAATTTGGGGAAGAGTTCTTTAATCATTGAGAGATCCGTTCCAAATTGCCTTATACCCTGGAACATGTTACGAGGCATGCCAAACTAAGTATTGAACTGGTGGTCCAGTAATGTGCTGCATTTATGTCTTAGATAGAAAGGAACTCTAAACCCCTAGTCACAACTGACAATTTTTCTGAAGAAAATAATGTACCAATTCTCGATCTCAAGCCAAAAGAAAGAAAGAAAAAAAAACCAGACATAATTTCAATAAAGATAGAATAGTCTTCCTTCCTCGGCCGATACTCAAATGCTCAAGCAAAGAGGGGAATCAGAAAAAAAAAATTACCAGGCAGTTCATCTGCAACTAATTCTCTACAGAAGATTAAGATTTACAAAGCAAATAGATTTGAGTTAAAATCTGATTCCACGCACCTCATAAAATAGTTCAGTGTCTTGCTTTGACCACCTAGTGCGAGGTGTTTTCTCCATGAAAGACTGGTAATTGAACAAAAGAGGAGCTGGTTCAGCACTACTGCTGGCTTCGTTAGTGGAGTCTTTTCCTTGCTCAGAAGGAAAACTCTCACCTTCCTTATGGGAAGCATCTCCTTGAGTTGATTTGTCAGCACTGCACTGATATGCAATTAGACTCCTAACAGCAATGTACTCAGTATAATTTCACTAAGCGCATAATCAATCCAAAAGCCATGTACTAGGTTTCTATTATCTCTATTTCGGCCGTCTAGCATATGCAATACAATCAAGTCACAACTTTAGTTGCCAGTCCGGGCACAAAACACAATTAAACTGCAGAATCTAAACAGACTCCAAATTTCTCCTTTCAACGAAGAAATGGCCAGGTTAATCAACTTTTGATTTTTCTTCCATTTACTTGGCACTTTGTCAGACAAATTGGTTAAAACCCAAACCAGATGTTATCATTATTATACAATATCCTGCTCGGAAAATGCATCAACAGACCATTGCCCACATTAGAAATTAGAAAAAGTATAAGCAGCTTATGACTCCTCCCAAGATCTCAGAAGGCCCACAATTGATATTATGCATCATGAGGGCATGAGGTATTATGTTCAAAGCAGACAACCCAGTGCCATAGGGTAATGTTCACTCTCTCAACACAAGCCACCACAAATTTTGTCTCTCAAAATCTGTTATTGGGAAAAGAAAAGGCTGGAGTTCATCCAATAAGAGCTTCCAAGAAACTATTTATTAAAACAATCAGCCAAACCAATTATGAACAAACTTTGGCAATAACTACTTGCATTGTCAAATAAAGTAGCAGAGGCAAATATCACAGTGGATTCAGATACCTGTAATTATTTGAATTAGCTTTTGATGGTTTTGCCTTTTTGACCTGCAAAACAACACACACATATAAGCACCAGAATGAAGAATAGCAACAAGTTTCTGGATCAGAATTCCAAAAAACCATGAAAAAAACTAAAGAATTGTATTGTGTACCGTTAAACGCTCCTTATGTTCTGCAAGAAGAATTAGATCCTTAATGCGCAACTTTCGATAGTCAATTTCATCCTCCGGGGTTTGAAGCAGAACCTTATCCACTACATAAGACGAAACAAAATGCCTATGGTGAGAGAGAGAGAGAGAAAGAGATCAAATAGGGAATTCTCAAACACCCATAGATGTTATTACCACATCTTTTGCCACGCCGAGTAGAGTGAGAGAACTTCTTGCGAGGTTCTCCAGTACTTTTTTCAGAGGCTTTATTGGCTTCTTTCTTCTTTTCTTCTTTCTGTTTCTTAGCCAATGGTCTTTCTGACTTTCTTGGAGTACTTCTCTTCTGTGAGGAATTCCGTGTCCTGTATTCATCACCATCATATAGTTCATCTCCATTGGAGGGACTATGAGTATGAGCTTCAGCCGAGTTGTTGCCATCAGAGTTAGCCTCCCCATCAGACCCGTCAACAAGTTGGTGTGGAGTAGGACACTTTCTCAACTGTCTTGATGATTTGTTAACTTCACTCATGGTATTAGACATACAGGATTTGTCTTGCATCAAATGAATATCCGACGCAGCCCAAGTTTCTTTATGATGGTGACTCTGCACAAGCCAGTTAAAACATTAAATAGGCTCAGAAGATAAAATCAGATATGCATGTTAAAGCATTTTAATATTAAACTACATTTTCATCAAATAGCTTAAACTTTCACCTAAATTGCACGTATTATATCAATTTTTACATTGTACCAGATCCGGAGGTTGTGTTCACTTCAAAACTGGATTGCCTCCAATTTATAATCAATTTCAATGGCTTAATCTTGACCAAATTCCAGCTTACACATGAAGGGAAGTTTAACAGCATGTAGCTATCAAGCCACACCTTCATAAGCCAGCTTATAAACATTGTGCACTCACACTTTCTAGAGGCGTATGCTCATGTCAAACTCAGACAAATAGTTTAAAAAAAACAAGACTCCTGTATAGCATCACTGAATGTCTACATGCCAATGTGCTTCATTGCTGTCTTAATACAATTGAAAACCAGCACTTCAGTCAAATGATTACCAAATCACCAGGCACATCAGAAACATCCATCATATTTGCCAAGATCGGTGTATCTGAGTGTGATGGCTCATGAAAGGCTGGATTTTCGAAAGTACTATCTTCGAGCCTTATGGGTGAGTAATCAAATATATCATCAGGTACGGAGGTAGGAGCTGAGCCTTGATCAAGATGGGTTTCACACAGAACCAGATCTCGGGGCATATCACCAGGCTCAACTTCTGAATTAGTGATGCAAAAAGTAGGTTTCCCTACTCCACTTTGTAATTCGGTCTCCAATAGATCTTCTCTCTCGGGCATTCCTAGAATTACCAATTTTGAAAAAATTAGACAGCAGATGCAGCAAATAAGTGGCAAGTGAACTGCACTCAATAAGCAAAGTCAATACCGACGCCCGATGCAGTGATTCTCTCACGTGAACTGTCTGTAGTTTGCACATCAGGAAAAGTCTCTGCTTCCTGCATAGAACCAACATTTATTCACTAAATTAAGTTCAATTATTCCAAGTTAAAGAGAGAAATCTGCAAACATGCACAGGTAGTCACCTCTGTTTCTGACCTGTCCTTGTCAATACAACAATCCCCATAAACAGAGGCAGCATCTCGCCCATCCATTGCCATGCCTTGGGTCTCCTTTTCCCAGAAACTAGAATGAATGTGAGGTTGTGTAGCATCGCTTATGCTGGGTTCGATTGATTCAAGGTAATTAGAAGCTGGAAGATCTGAATCTCTTGTTCCGTTTATGTCCCTTGAAGGGAGAATGGCTGTTTTTTCTGACAACAGGGTCATATCCTCCTGACTACTATCACCAATATCTGCAGACAGAAACAAGTTTCCATGATGAGAGCATTGCGGTCAGTGAATGAAAACAAGTGATATGATCACCAATATTCAGCAAACCACAGGGCAAATAAGTCCTACAATAGAGTTCATGGTGATGCTCATCATGACGACAAGTTTCTATCCGCAGATATTAGTGGTACTAATCAAGAAAATACGACCTCATAAAAACAAACCCAAAACTCAGCTAAGACATGCACATTTGTAAAACATTAAGTGCGATAAAATTGGGTCTTAGGCTTGGGTTGAAACTTGCTACAAGCCTTAAGTGGATAAAATTGTAAATAGCGCGACTTGCTTCAGAAAAATATTAAGTCAGTTTTATAAACAGGAAGATGACAAGTAAAATACATATCACAGTTCCTACCACTGGTTGCAAGTGGCCGAGGGAGTATATTGCAAATGAGGTCATCATCCATCCCTGCATCCATCTAAAGCCAAAAGCATCTTCAAGGTTAGATATCTTGGAAGCGTCATATTGCAATATATTTAAGTCAGTTATATTTTGTCCAGCTCACCTGCCCATTAAATTCCTCAAAGACAAAAGAATCCTCGATATTTTGATTTTGCACAACCACATCAGAAGGAAGAGCATATGAGGTACCAACATCCTGTTGAACCACAAGTTCAGATGAAGTACTCATCAGTCTCGCATGGTCCACCGCTCGTTGTGAACTTTCACTTCTCCTAGGCACCATTTGCCCAAAGCTATCAAGTGAAACCAAAGGTGAAGCATTGGGATCTGTCAACCTATCATCTTTTGGACCGAAATTCCCCGATGACTTTGTCGTGTCTGACATGGCAATACTTGGTGATACAGCCTCTTTCTTGTCTTTACCAGGGAGGATTGAAGTCCCCGGTGAAGATGTTGGCTTTCTTAATGCTGGTCTTCCCTTGGGTTGAAACTTGCCAGCGGCAGTACCTAGCAAGAACTTGACATTAACCCCTGGAAAATCATGCTAGACACTAACAGTAAGTCCCATTAAAGACAAAAACCTTCTTACCTTGCTTTACGGCAGGTATAGGAAATATTTCTTCAAAAGGATCCATTTTGACAAGCTTCAAGTCTGTTAGCACAGTCAGAAATATCCAATATACTAATCAAAACTTGCATCTCTTAAAACACAGATACAGTTCTAAAAATTCACAAAACCTTGTTTCCACCTTGAACATAAATATTTTTCATTCTCTGAAAATCCCAAAGAGAAACAAAAGTGGCGATATATTGCAATTCCACTAAAAATCGTCAAAAGCATAATGCGACTTACCAGTAATTTTCTTTCTCAAATACGCCCTATGTCGTATAATGGAAACAACCTCACAGAGCCACAAGCATGAACGCGAATTAATCTCAGAGGTAGGGCAAACCTATGTTGCACCGACACGCTCCACAGGCCACCGTGTCACGCGGCGGACACGCTCGGACACGCGGTCAACGCGCCGGACACGCCGGCGACGCGCAAGTCCGGAGCAAAAGGGAGAAAGAAGAAAGAAAAGCCCCCCTTGTCAGATCTCTCTCTCGCCAGAGCAATGAACAAGGACAGATACCGCATAATCCCGATCCCTTTCGACAGCGAGTACCCGTTGAACTGAAAGTGGGGAACGGGGAGGTGGGGGATCTGGGAATTTCGACAGCGAGTACCCGTTGTTTCGAATTTCGACAAATCGAGGCTCGGATGCTGCGAACCCCACGACGAATCCTCTCGAAGAAACGGGGAACGGGGAGGTGGGGGATCTGGATAATCGGTCCGGATTGGGGGAGAGAATTTGCCCCGGGGAGGGAGGATCTGGAAATCTAGGTCGGGAAGGGTTTTGAGAACTCACCGACGACCCCCGATCCTCCCGAGCCGAGCGACATGGATGAGCGAGCTGAGCGAATCGGAGTTTCCGCGGCGAGAGCTGCCGGAGATCTGATCGAAGGAGAGGAAGAGAGAGAGAGAGAGAGAGAGAGGGAGGGAGGGAGGGACTGTTGCAGTTGCAGAGACGAGAGAGAGGTAGGGTCAAGAGAGTACTTGATGGAGAAAGAGGAATAATAAAAGCTTTCTGCCCGTCCTTAAATAAAAAGGACGAAAATGGCTTCTTAAAAGCTTTAAAAAATTGATGGAGAAAGAGGAATAATAAAAAGAACGGACAGAATATATGGCATAATAAGATATGCAATATATAATTTATCAAATTAATTTGATTGATTGATTTATTTATTTTTAAATTTGTATCAAATTAATTTAATTAAAATAATTAAAAATGATAATTTATTATGTATATATAAAAATATACATTTAATGTATAACGTGTCCCAACGTGTCGGAATTATCTACTTTTTGAAAAATGATGTGTCTACGTATCGTGTCGGTGTAAGTGTCCGTGCAACATAGGGGCAAACTACTTTGGCATCAAGTCGCGACCTATCCGTCCCGATTGGATTTAGGCCAAGAGGTATTTGTCGACGGATATAAACATTAATTGATTTGTTTGAAAGACAAACTAAATAGTTCATTAATCCAAGGACCAAAGCACTCCCACACTAAATACCTCATGCGACGAGAATTGTCTGATTTACGCATTTGATTAGAGTAGCCACTAGCCATGATCAAGAGCCAGCTAGAAACTCTTATCGAGACGCAAGAGCGTTGTCTCGATACACGTGGAAATAAAAAATTTTAAAATTTGAGGACTTGATTACACTAGCGATCTAACTAGTGCCATTTCGGTACCTAAACTTGAATATTCGCAAACTAAAGTATTGAGCAGCCTATCGAAAAAGCTAAAATTCCATCTAACCGTTCTAAAAATAGAAAATAATAATCAATGTATTAAAAGTACGCAATTAAATAATCATAAAGAAAATAAATAACCAGCAACCTAACATCATCTCTAGAAAGGAAAAGGCAATCAAAAACCCTAAGGTAAAGCCCTAACGGCTTATCCGGATTTTGGGAATTTTTTAAAGGGTTTTTCTCAATTTTCATTTTTTTGTGAGTTTTTTAACCCAAAATCTATTGAAATTAGGCCAAAACTGATATTTCAACCTTTCCTAATTTTCTGAATTTTTTTAATTAAATTTTTTAAAACATTTTTTAATATATTTTTTGATTTTTCCCGGACCGGGTCCCCTAACTCGATCCGACGCGGCTATTCGACCTGGATTTCTTACCTGCCCTGAACTTCCCAATTGAGCATTTCTTTTCTAATTTTGTTTCTTTCTTTTCTCTTTTGTTTTTCTTTTGTTCCTTTTTCTTTTTCTATTTTTTTTATTACTCTTCTTCATCCGCTTCTTCATGCCTTTCCCAGAACTTCTTCATGTGTTCTTCACCGAGAACGTTTCCTTCTCGATGGTTCACCGGCGGCCACCGCACCAAGCCAAAACCAGCCTCCTCGTCCGGCGCCGACGTCGAATCTGCTCCGACCAAAACCATGAAACCACTATCACCGAACCACCATGCTTAATCCAGCACTAATAGCCACCAAAACACCAACCACGATGACCATTTCATTTTTCGACAACCAAATGTCCCAACATCAAGATGTACTACAATGCAGACAAACGGACATACTCATTCAAAACAGAAATAGCAAGCCTACAGTAGAAGCCTCAAACTGTGGGCAATGCCAACGTGGGGAGTAGATCTCTGGCAAAGGTCCTGTCGATGGTCAACTTGAACGGCAAGAGATATGTCATAAAACCAAAAGAAATCACAGAAAATACGCAAATTCAAACACCATTTGACAAATGTGAACACTAATCAAACATAAAAATCGGGCTCCAAGCACTAATTCCACAAAAAGCAACTTGAACCCCTATTTATGGTGCGTTTAGTTCAACATTTTGAAAGCCTCTTGAAAAAATTTGAAATGTTTGGCAATCATTTCCCAATGGGCTTTAAGGTAAAAGATGGCCTTGGAAATGTTGAAAGCTCAATGCTAGTAGGGACTAGCATTCAGCTTTCAGCATTTTCGAAATGTCGAAACTCTTTATTAACGAAATTTAGTCATCTTCCTTTTTTTTCCCTCAAAAACTCATTAAAAATCCAAACTTGCCCCTTTCAAAAAACATAACCCTAGTCTCCTACAACCCATCGCTCTCTGCTCGCAACTGCTCCTCGCGTCTGCTTCCTCTGCCTTGCGGTCTGCTCTCTCGCTCGACGACGCTCACTCAACCGTGCTCCTTCGCTCGCTCTCTCCCTCGCGACTGCTTCTCTGCAGGTTCAATCTTTCCTTCGCCACATTTTTGGGTTTTCTTTTTCACCTTTTTTTGGGATGAGTTGCTTGCTTTTGGGAGAATGTGTGAGCTAGGTCCGTTTGGGTGTTTCTGATTGTGCCCTCTTGATTTTGTGCTTGGACTAAGTGATTGTTGGAATTGTCGACCTGCATGTGGCTTTTGCCACTGGATCGGCACTATTGTTTGGCTCGGCTGCTAGCATTTGGGATGGTTTGCTGGTTCTTCGCTTTTATTGTTGATGGAGTTGGACTGGACGTTGTGGTTGGGGTTTCAAGAATTGGACTTTGCATAGGATGACTTTATGTATTGCAACAAAGAATTGATTGTTTTTGTCCTGTTTTGAGTGATTTGTCAATTGCGGTGGATCTGTCCCAATTGAATGTGAGAAGGGGATTGGTTAATTGTTGATTGCAATCGTATCTTTATGTCCTTTGAGATTGCTTATTTATGTGTTAACTTGATTGATGCTCTTCCATTATTTCCCATGGTTAACTGTGACATTTTTCTACAGGTATCTTGGATTTAAGAGAATTGTTCCCTTAGATTGTAAGAGGCTTGTAATTTTACTGGATTTGAATCAGAATGGAACACTTTCACAGAATAATTTTGAAGTTGTTGTACATCTTGCACATAAGAAGAAGATGGCACAGCCAAGTCATCGTAGAGTTTGTGTCGATAAGCCCATGGAGGAGGATTACTTCTATACAAATCCTCTGGAGTGCCTATGTGAGCAGCCTAACTGTGATGATTTACAAGGCCCGAGCAAGTAGAACTCCAGTGAAGTCTCTAGTTGATGGCCGGCAATGATAAACTATCGTCATTTGACTTGTTCCGCACAATATGTTCATGGACTTGAGATTCAAGTTTATCTCTCCAAAAGTTGCAGCACACGGTACAGATGCTTTATTTTTCCTTACAAGGAGATACGAAGATGCTCTTGAATTTGATGCACGAGCTAATCCGCTTTCGTCAATGTGAATGGCTTTTTGTTTGTCCATGAGAAGAGGCTAACAAGAAGCAGCAAGCAAAGAGTACTTGCCTTCTTTTTAGGGCGGCTACAAAGATAAATTTATCATTTTTGTTTGTTCATAGTTGAACGATTGTAATATGTTGAGAAGTCACTGAAATGAGTGTACATTTTGCTCTTCTTGTGATAACGAAGAATGATAGATTATTTTGATTCATGTCTATTATTTCGGGTAGTTGGTTAAGGATCGTTTGAGATGATGACTCAAGAGACATCTACAAATTCATTTTAACTTTGGCAGCTACACAGATCGATTCTTCTGGTAAAGCAGTGCCATGATCTTGGATACAAACGTAAGACTGGGGAAGTTTGGTTCTTTGCCTACTCAATGAAAATTGGCTTATTTAATACAAATCCCTATAATATCTTTTATTCCCTCATGATTGGAACTCACTCGCCAAAGTAAGGGACACAAATTGTCTAGTGGAGGATGGTGCTTCAAATGATGATGCAGCTTCTGACATGGCACGTTAATAAAATTGTTTACACGATAAATTTAACATTGTTGTAAAAAATTTAAATTAAAAAAGCTACACAAGTTTTTTTCAACTTTAAACAAATAAAAATTAAAAAAGCTTAAATTAATCACTCAAATGGGCTTTTCAAATATGTTTTTTACCAAACAGCATTTCTCTCAAAATTGCATCTCAAAGCCGATTTTACCAAATTGTATTTGCATTTCCCCAAAACCCTTTAGGCTTAACTGCTTTGCATTTCTCCAAAGCCCTTTGAAAAAGCCTAACCAAACGCAGCCTTAGACATTTCGTCAAACACGTAATGTGCAAGTTGAGATATGTGTTCTAAAGTGACATCCAACACACTTTTTCGGCCCTATCATGATATGTGAAGATCTAGACTGATATATTTCACTCTAGCTCCGTCTTAGTTGGCACCGAAATGCTAAAAACAACACGACCAGATTCGACACTAAAAGCTTAAACAATTTGGTTTGGACATTTGATCAAACAGGTGTGGTGCAGCCCGAAAATAGTCACGGATCCCATTTTGACAAAGTTTATGGTCGATTTTCGACATATAATGTTTAGACCGTCCTTACTGGGTGTCAAGCAAATGTTCACCTCGGTCGATGAGGCCGGGTGATCACCGAATGGGCTCGGTGTGCCGGGCACCCAAGAGGCAGGGGAAGAGGGGCAGAAATAAGGGAAGACAAGGATGAGGACCTACCTGTTCGCGGCTGGCCGGAGTGAGGCGTGACGACTGGGGGGGTTCAGCTGCGTCTCAAGTGGCCCTCCAGCGACCGAGTAAGACTCGGAAACTCACCAATCTCTCTCGGTCTCCTCCTCTTGCTCTCTGTTCCCCGAATTCTCTCTGTTTTCAACTTCCTGCCCCGCGTGGAGCTCCGACGACTAGAAATGGGGGGAAGGTTAGCTCGGGCTCTCGACACACAGCGGAGAGGGGGAGGAGATTCGTCCAGCCACCTCTGAACCTCTGATGGAGCAACCGAAACACTCTCCTCTCTAAGGACCCCTCGATCCTCCTTTTCTTCCTCAGTCTTTCTCTCTCTCTGATTCCCCCTGTTAACCAAGGCCCCTCCTCCTTTTAACGCCAAGAGAGAAAAGAATAACCTCCTCTCTTTGGGGACCACGGCTGCCCTTATTAATGCAAATGCACCTAATATCTATATGATATGCAACTTAATGAAAATATTTGTGTTTATGTATTACAAATTAACCCCCTAATTTTATATGTAATTAACTTAAAACGAATAAGCAAAAATTAGGTGTCAACAATCAGCAAATAACATACAGAAGCTATTTCAAGATGCAAAATAGTAGTACCCCTTAAAACTCAATTTAACAATGCCATTGCCTTGCCGTGACTGATGCAACTTCCCCGAAACTCACAAATTGACTTTTCAACACTCAATCTTAAACTCTCGATACAAGCTTTCTTTTTCTTGTTCCAGACCAAAGGAGAACTAACATGGTATTACGGGCCATGTTAACTATTGCATAAAGCCCCAACTTTTTTCATCCTAGTTATCCCAAGCCATTATCACTCAGTCTCAGGACCCAAAAAAGAAAAGCCAAAAGAGAGAGAAACTGGCATTTGCTCAACGAAGACAGGCCAAGACCAGCAATTTCACAGTCATGACTACAAAGAATCCATCATATTATCGCTTTTCCAAAAACCATCCCGTCTAGTGAATGGCATTATACATATATTGATTGGCTCAATTCGCCCAATTCTTCGGAAATTGTTCCTCCAAACGCCATTTTTTTCTCCACAGAGCTTAGAAACCAGGTCAGACACCCCCCCAAAGATACTACACACAGCAAAAGAAGCGAGACCAAGATTGGAATTACCTGCAGAGTAGAGCCTTGCGGTGAATCGCAGCTAGGGTTTATGCTCGAAGTCGGCGGATTCGAGAGAAGATGTTCGATTTGCTTAACTCTACCTATATGGAGCGGATGTTTATGGAGAGGGTGTTGCTCTGATGGTAAGTACGCAGGGGTGTCGACGGTTTGGTTCGGTTCGGTTTTTCAAGAAAACCGAACCGAACTGAACTGTTAGTGTGCACAATTGAACCAAACCAAATGTCGATCCGAACCGAACCAAAAAGCCAGTTCGGTTAGGTTCGGTTCGGTTTTAGGTTTTTTCTTCTTTTTTTTTTTTTTTTTGCTTTTATTCTCCACATCTCACACCATGAGGATATTGGAAAACAAAATGGATTTTGCCTTTGTCCCCCAATTCACAGAACCGCTAACTTTGAGTTTCTTTTTTTAAAAAAAAAACACTAAACAACCATTAATCCATGAACAAAATGAAACAAAATGACAGATATATGCACACTAAAGCAAAAAGTGAAAGAGAGAGAAGAAGAACGAAACCAAATGGTTTCTTAGTGGCGATACTTTTGAGAGGGGTGAGAAAGAAGAGAGTCGAGACAAAGAAATTATGTTTTCAGTTCGGTTCAACTGTTTGGTTCAATCTTTGAACCGAACTAAAATAAACCAAACCGAAAAGAAAGAGTGGCTATTTTTCATCATCCGAATCGAAACCGAACTAAACCAAAATGCGCGAAATTTTCGATTCAGTTCGGTTTTTCAGTTTGATTCTAACACCCCTAGTTAGGGGTGTAAATGGTTTGGTTCGGTTAGATTTTCTTGAAAAACAGAACCAAATCGAACCAAATCATGAAGGGTGCTCCCTTGAACCGAATCGAAACTTGCTTGAAACGAATTGGAACAGAACCGAAAAATCAATTTGGTTCGGTTTGGTTCGGATCAGTTTTCGGTTTCTTCTTCTTCTTTTTTTCTTTTTTTTTTGGCTTTTTATTCGTGGCTTTGTTTTCTGTTTTGGATTAGATTTGCCAAAACGAGTAACTTCCAAATATGCCCACGCTAACTTATCAAAAGCTTTATGTATTAGAAGACAGCAAATGCAACTCCAACTCAGCGCAAATGCACCTAACGTCAAATGGGTTTCTCATCATCATTTCATTGAACACCTTACGTGCACAACCGGAAACTTCACTCGAAACTTTGCACGCAACAATAAGTTAAGAACAGCAGCTACAACCTAATGGTTCCATAATTCCAAGAATCAATCTCGGGACACAAAATCATGCCGATAAGAACTCAATCAATCCGCAAGCCCCTCGCCCCAAAAACCTCATCAAACACTCGGGGAACAACAAGAGACAATACAAAGAACAAGAAGCAGCAATGAACGAAGCGATGAACTTACCGCTCAATCTCTGGAGCAAAAGCAATGACGGAGCTGAATCTTGAACACAGCTGCTGAAATTCGCTTCGAACCCGAGTTCCGTCGTCGCAGGAGGACAAATTGTCGGAGGCTTCTTGCTTTAAGCGACGCAGGAATTGGCGCCGAGAGAGAAAGCCCTAAAAGCTTTGAGTTGACGTAGGAGATGGCTTCTTGCTTTGAACGACGTAGGAGTCGACGCTGGGAGAGAAAGCCCTAAAAGTTTTGAGTCGACGTAGGAGAAGGCAGATGCAGCGCGAGGCTGAGATAGGGCTTTTAGTTTTAGGGCTAAAAGCGACGTGTTTATTTCAGTTGGATCCGATTCTAATCGAATCGAACCGAACTTAAGTAAATCAAATTGAAAAGAAAAATTGATTAATTTTGATTTTCTGAATCAAAATCGAAATCAAATCAAAATGCACAAAACTTTCGATTCAGTCCAATTTGATTCGTATCTTAGTTCAGTTTCTCGATTTAGTTCTCACATCCTACCCCTAATGCATATGGCTTGGTCCTCGAGGCCGATTATAAGATAGATTCCTAAATCGACCCAACCGGAAATCGATCGCTCACAGAAAATTTCAGTTCCAATTTCAAAACTAGTTCCAAAACTGAAAGTTACAATGAAGTATAACAATGCATGATGTTTTATGAAAAGTCTTCTTGGAAATCTTTTTTGAAATCCATTTTGAAAGTACAGAAAGATAGAGCTAGTCCTCATATCCTTGGACCTTCTTGCTCTTAAAAACCATTTTCGCAATTAGGAGTAATATAGAAACCCAAAGCCTTAAGCCTCACGAGTGATAGCAATATTTATTATAGGTTTGGTTTCGTTTCTATACGTCCTTAACAAAACATTTGCACACTTTTATTGTCTTAAAAGAATGCATTATAATTACATCAATAGAAATGTAAATTGAAACTGAATTGAAATTGCATACAGATTCGAAATGAAACTGGAAACTATGCAAACAACAATGCAATGGAAATGATGACAAAACAAATAAAGATTTAAAAGAATCCTTCTACTCCAGTGGGTAAGCATCTTTTATCTCAGTTACGATGACATTGACAGTATTCTCCCCGAATAATTCCAGCAAAGGGCGTTCTTCTTCCACATGAATATTCTCTTCTTGGAATAGCTTAGAAGGACCATAAAAAGTTTTATTATGTGGATCTGATGATAGGAAAGCTCTTTAGTTTTAACCTTCCATACTAATGGATTGATGATGCGATCACCTCAGCTCGCATAGCCTCCATGGTTCTTTCGTCCTCGACCTTGGCCTCCATGGTGATTATTAGAATTCTCTATGATATAACCCACTCCATATCTCTTCTTAGCAGCAAGTGGGATAATAGGTTCCTTAATTCCTTAAGCTTTTGATCCTAGCCCGACACCAGGAACAAATCCATATTGGCATAACACCTTCCCCAACATAATGGATGATATTGAGAGTTTTGGAAACTTCATGATACTATTGGCAGGGATTTGTACCATCGAAATCATTTTGAATGAATGATAGCTTGGTTCTTCTTTTACTTCAGGCTCAATGTATGGTATTACACTTTCTTTATAGGTGACAAAATCTGCCTCCCCATATACGGTGATCATCTTGCTATTAATGGCAAATCAAACTTTTCTGATGAAGACTTGAAGGGACAGCACCAGCCATATGAATCCAAGGTCTTCCTAGCAAGAGGTTGAAAGTCCTTGAAATATCTATCACTTGTAAATCAATCAGGAAGGGCACAGGGCCAATATTCACTTCAAGCTCAATATCACCAATGATGTCTTTCTTCATTCCATCAAACGAGCATATGGTCACCTTAGAAGGCTTGACAAGCTCTTCATTGATCTCCAAACGATGCACTGTGCTTAGCGGACACAAATTAAGTGCGGAGCCATTATCAATCAATACTCGCAACATCATTGAGGGGATCTATGCTGAGAGCCAGAGAAAACAAGGTCAGTTTGCAATAGGTATACTATCCCACACGAGCAAACCTCTTGTTCAAACCCTTTAAAGACTGCCTTTTAGCTGCAAAACTACTGGGAAATTTAGCTCAAAGCATAAAGACGCTCAGAGTTATTAGGATGATATTATGCCTAACTGGCCAAGCTGCATTTCTTAGAGGATCTTGCCAGGCTTTAAAGAAAGAAAGGATTTTTAGAAAGGCATGGAAAGTAAGAACTCTGAAAATTTTATAACTTTCCCTCTTATTCCAAATCGAAGGATTACACGGCCTTATATAGGCATTGGGGAGTACATTGCTAGACGAAGGTCCAAATAAAACAAAACACACCTATACTGAGTACATTATTAGACGTCTGTCTACATAAAACAAAACTCATCTAAAACACATTATTGGACGTCTATCCGTATAAAACAAAACTCACCTAAAACACACTCATAGGACACCTAAAACATATTCATACGATTAGGTAAAACAGTACCCCACTATTATATGCTACAATAAACAGTGCCAATTATGTGAAACAGTACTAATTTATCTCCATCCAGAGTTATAATCATAATACAAACTATTTGAACTGTTTGCACATTCATATTATGATATCTATCTCTGTGCTGGAATTTGTGCAAAATTGTCTTCATTAATGATTGGCGTTTGATTCGAGGAAGAGGATGCATACGTAGAAAAGTCTGGAAGAGCAATATTCGAAGCGTTTGGTTGTAACAAGAGTTCATTTCACATTATAATGCTAAGGTTTGGCTGGGGATTTTCTTTAGGTAAGATTGGCTAAGGCTAATTTCCTAGCTATGAGTAGTGGGAGGCAGAGCTGGCGTCAAGTCCAATGGATAAGGACAATGGTCCATAGTCATAGGGATCTTGAGAAAGTGGTCCACCCCACAGGTCTTGAGATGCTTGTGCTAGATCTTGATATGATTGTGTTGGATCTCATGTGTCTGACATTTCTTGATCTTGTGACGATTCGAGCTGTACTTGTGCTTGTTCGTACTCTCTGAGTGCTTGTCTCGTTGCAAATGAAGATCCTTCGTGATCCCATGAAATGGGTGTGGCGTAATCCCATGTTTCTTCTAGGATAATACGATTTTCTTGGCATAGGATCCTATGGAGTTCCCTGTAATTATATTTAATAGAGCCAATGTGACTAGGGAACAAATTATAAACACGTGCAACTTGAAGTTGTGATTGAGGCTTGTAGGTAGTAGTACCTACTGCTGTACGAATATTGGAGATGGTACCATTATTGTGCACAAAAGTCCATGGACAATGAAGGAGTACAACAGTGTGTGTTTCTAGATTATCTCGGACTTTTTTCAACTCTTCGAGAAAGAGTCGTTTCCAATAAACAAGAGGGTAAAATCATTTCAGCACAGTTAAAAGGTTTGTCTCGTGTTCATTAAGCCCAATGTGATTAGCCATATGCAAGTTGGTTAATTGTAGAAGAAATTTTCTAGTAGGAAACTCAATAGCTATTAAGTACTTATTGATTATGTACCATAATAGCCATTTAAGTTTTTCAGAAAAATCATTTTCTTTTCAAATTAATGGGTGAATGAAAGAGTGCCTCGAGTGTAATCCAGAAGAGTCAAGAATAGATCCTCCATGTAGTCTGAAAAGGTCTATGTGACATTGCCATATGAGGTTGTCAAAATTTTCAATGAGCTTATCCTTTTGAATTTACTCAACTATTTCTTGAGGATATTCCAGGCTTGGTCAATCTCGAAATTGTTCAATTTTGTACTTATCTGGCTGAAATGGGAAAGAATGCCTGAGAATATTGTCGCGACCCTAAAAAATTATGTGATCTCTTTTCGGGCTAATGGATTATTAAGATTGAAGTTAACTCGGGCCCTCCCAAGCCCTACCAATTCGCAACTTAGGGTTTAAGTTCTTAACATGCAAATATTTTCATGCTTGGAGTCGCCACTAATCAATTTGTGGTAGGCTGATTAGAAACTTAAATAAAACATAGGGAGATATGTTTTATTCCTACGAACCAGAGATTCTAAGCCGGGGGACTTGATTACGCTAGATCTAGTCTAACGCCCTTTTGGTACCTTTTCTTTTCAAAAATATTTTGGCAGGCAATTTGGATCCATTTTAACTTAGCCACTAACATGTGAGGTGTTCATGCGGGTGCGCAAACCACCAAATTAACACCCAGGAAAGCGTTAAATAAATTGCAAGCTTAGGAGAACAACTTACCTCGAACCAACGCAAGCGTCTACATTGTTAGCTAAAAAATCACATCAATCAACCCTAATATGATTTCTAATTAACAAGCAGTTTATTCTTTTTTTGGATTTTCACTTATTTAAATGAAACCTAATCTATATGCAATGACGTGCAAAAAAATGATATGCGAATTAATGCAACCTAGCATACAAACTATATGTCATGCAACGACGTGTCTTAATTCTAATGACGAATGAATGATTATTTTTGATATTTTCTCATGAAATTCGGAATAAAAAATATGCCTAAAATAACATGCAACCTAATGTCTACTCTTTTTGGTATTTTCTATTAAAATTCGGAATAATAAAAATGCCTAAAATAACATGCACTCTATGATGACCTAATCTACCCTAGCATGATTTCTTTTTTGGGATTTTTGTTTAAAATTCGGAATAATAAAATAACGTGAATAATCCGTTAGAATTAAAATAATACCTAATTTAAACTAAGAAACATGCCACCTTAAGTCCCAATTTAAATTAAATACTTATCTCATCCTTCGGGATATATTCAAAATTCCTAGACATGCAAAATTCTAATTTGAATAACAAAACAGATTTTTTTTTGCATTTTTTTATTTGAAAAGAAAAAACAATCAAATAAACAAGGATAGCAACCAATTCAAATCAACCACACGATCCGCCAAATTTATTTCAAACTCTGATTAAGCACAAAAATTGAACTATCGGTCATATCTATAGGGTTATAGATATCGACGGATAGTCGATCATTTAAATTTGGAAAGTGGATAAATTCCATCATCGTATCCAAATAGTTATGGATAAGATAATGAAATTCCGTATCGCCGCGTATCGGACCTTAGGGATTAGGTCGGATAGTCGTCCATATACGTTGCTAAATTAGGAAATTTTCCTAATTTCGAATATCTGAAAATATCGCGGATATGTCGAACATTATCCTAATATATGTAATTATCCACACGACATTCACAAAATATTCAAATATGCAAATCAGGAAACTTAATATTTGAAGAGAATATTCAGAATATATCCACTTACCTAATTTGAAAATATTTCCAAATTTGAATTGCTTCGGGATCGAGTCTGCGGATCGGGATCGGGATGAACAGGCGATGACGGGATTGCGGCGTCGTGATCATTGACGAGACTCACGGCGAGGACACGGCAACACGAAGGGGCTATTCCGGCGTCGGGACTGCAAGGACGGCACGGTGGCTCACAGCAACGCCTGGCGCGGCTGCTCCGGCGAGGCGTCGGGAACAGCACAACGGCGGGCTCGGTGACTTCATCGGTCATGAACAGCAGCTGTGTTGTGGACTTTCAATTCGGTGGGGACTCACGTTGAGGTGGTCTTCTTGGCAAGATGTTTCTCAGTTGACTGTGCAGGGGCTTCTCTGGATCAGCGTGGGCGTGAGGACGTCGGGGAAGTAGGCAAAGGTCTTCAAGGTGCAGAATTCGGCAACAAAGTCGTCGTGGGGGGGGGGGGGGGGGGGGGGGGGGCCTCAACGTGGACCGAACTTCTTCACTTCAAGGCCTACTGCATGGGGGAAAAATCTTCACGTCTCGGTGATGAAGTGGAAGTCAACAAGGCCGGTTGTCTTCGGTGAAGGAGCAAGAAGGTTGACTGGAGAAAACGGACTGTGCAGGGGGCTTCGTTGATGTTGCTGATGCATCTCGCAAGCGTGAAGGAAGAGAAGCAGTCAGCCAAGTGGGCCGTGTGATCTGAAAAGGGCAAAGGTCCGTGAGGACGTCGCGGCACTCCGATTGGGTACGACGTCGGCAAGCAACAGCGCGCGGCGGACGTGGGGGGGGCGGTGTGCCAGCGTCCCTCTCTTTCTTTAAACGTGTTTCTCTCTAAAAAATTTTTCTAATTTGCAATTGTGTTCTCCTTTTCTAAAATTCTGACCTAATAACATACTTATAGTACTAACCTAGGTCAATTAGGTGGGCTCTAAAGTCCTAATGGGTTTAGGCTTGGGCTTAGGTTTAATTAACATTTAAATGGGCTGATTTAACTAGGGCTTTTAATTAATTAAACACAATGTTACTAAGTTAAGCCCAAATTAAAACAACCAAGCCCATTTGATTTGAAATTCCCGGCCCTTGCATTCCGAGCGAACCGAGTTTTGTTTGATGAATTTTAAGCCCATTCGTCATCGCCAATCCGATGTAAAATGTAATGAACCTAAACTATATGTTATGCAATTTAAATATTTTTGTTTAGGAGTTAAAATTTAATCTCTAATTTTCTATGCAATTAACCACTAAATGATGCGCCGAAATTTAGGTGTCAACAAATATGTATGTTGATTTATGTCGATGCTTTTGGTCTGGGGAGAAAATCTGCAAGCACATTCTTTTTTCCTACAATATGTTTGGTTTCGAAGGAGTATTTCGAAAACCATTTAGTCCATCTGAGTAGTTGAGGATGAGGAATCTGCTTCTGTTTGAATTTAGTCATATAAGGAAAAGAAGCCATATCCAATTTTATCAGAAAATGGTGGCCAATAAGATGGAATTCGAACTTTTTTATTCCATTCTTTACTGCCAAAATTTCCTTGATAGTGCATTTTTGCCCGAGAAAACTTGCCACTTTTGTAAGCGCAAAGATGTCACTTACCATGAAGTTCTTCGAACAATATGGCCGCCCAATAATCATCACTGGCATCAGTTTGCAAAATTCTCTTCCCTGTGAATGGGTTTGCAGAGAGGGAAGATGTTTCATAATTTCTTTGAGTTCCGCAACTACTTTGGTTTGTGCCTTTCCCCATGGCACTGGATGCTTTTTTAACATCAGTTGCAAAGAAATTAACAATATTGTAATATTTAGGACAAAATCTCTAAGATAATGAATTATCCCGAGAAATTGTTGAACTTGGTAGATTGTAAAATCCTTTTAAGGAAATTTTAGCAATTCCATGGCGATATGCGGCCTTGGATAATATGTACCTTTGTTACGGTGGATGCCTAGGAAATTGTTGAACTTCCGTTTGGGCAATGGTCATCTTTTTCTGAGAAAGCATAATATGCCGATAGTGAGATTCTTCGTCTGGGCTATAGAGTAATATGCCGTCAATGTAGACAATAGCACTGGACAAGATTGGTTGAAATATGCAACACATAGTCTTTTGGAATAAGGAAGGAGCAACCTTGAGACCAAATGAAAGGACTCTCCAATGGAAGTGTTGGTTTGGTATACAGAATCTTAGTTTTGGTCTGTCATCAGGATGAATGTCCAATTGCCAAAATCCGGCTTTAAGATCAAACTTTGAATAAATTTGGGCTTTAGTGATTCCCGCAAAAAGGGAATTTTGAGAAGGCAAAGAGAATTTGTTATCTTGGAGGAAAAGACTAAGAGGCTGGTAGTTAATAACCAATCTCATCTTACCTCTATTTTGCTCAGCATATTTATTGACATAGAAAGCTTCACAAGCCCATTGAGAATTTGAAGTTTCAATGAGGCATTGTTGTAATAATTCCAAGCATTCTTTTTTAGCAAGAGTCAAATGCTCTGGATTCATTCTCGAATGACTTGCCTTAGTAGGATTTATATCCTCATTTTTCTTGAAGGGGAGCCGAACATAGAATTCTGGGTTTTTCCACAAAGGATGAGAACATTTATGGGAGAATTCAAAATGATTTTCTAAGCATTATTCCAACAGTTTCTGCATGATCGGATCTATCAGACTCATTTGGATGGAAAATATCCTTTGGATATTAACAAATTCAGAGAACCTGAAACCTATAAGTTGAGTCATAATATCCCACCCAATAAAAAGGTCTTTATTGGGAAGACTAGATCCAAGAATTCAAGTGGCAATAGAGCACTAAGGGAAAAACTGAATAGACACAGGTGTGGTGCGAACATTTGTAGAAAAAGTGTCTCTTGAAGCATAGTTGAAATACTGAATACAGGAAGTCCAGTATTCTTCGTGAAGAACTTTAGTATCTAAGATTGAAGCACTAGCACCAGTATCTATCAGGGCAATGATTGAAATTGGTTTGGCAAACTTTGAGGGATAGATTTTGATTGGGAAGTGAGGATAATGAAGTTGACTAGAATGTATACTGACGTCCAAATTTTCAGGCTATGAAGATAGATGGAAACGTTCTTCAGGTTCTGAATCAGAGTTTGTTCATTTGGGGTGAAATAATAAGGAATGATGCAAAGTGTTTGGTCAGTGGGATTTTCATCTATAGAGAATAGGGATTCGATATCATCATTGTCATGAGAGATTCCTGTCTCTAGTTCAATATTATGAATAAGATGATTCTGACCTTTTTTTGCATGAGGACAATTTTTGGCAAAATGGCCTTTCTTGTTGCAAATGAAGCAACGGTTTGATTTCTTGCGTCATGTGAAGTTTCTTTGTTTCCGCAGGAATTGCCATTTCTTCTTCCTTTTGAAGTGCTTAGATCTTTTCACTCAATACTTCTTGAAGTGCTTGTTTTTCTTTGAATATTCTCCACTGGAACCGTCACAATCTTTCTTTGAACATTTGATCTTCAAATATTGTTTGGAGCAAGCACCATCAAGTTCACAATTATCTCTGATGTAATTTTTCATCATCTGTCTTCAAAGGCAAAGTTCATCAAGACAAAGATGAATTTCTTATTGTAGCTCTCCAAAGGATATCAACAATTCTTTTTTGCTTGTTGAGAAAAGATCTCTCAACTTGTTAGGAGAGTTCTTTAGGAATGGAAGATAAGAAGTCTTATTTCAAATTCGAATCAACTCCTAAGCCATAAAAGAGTTTAAGCATTTCTCTGTATTGGCGGTCTAGGTGTTTTTTTTTTTTTTTTAAGAAAACAACATTTTCTTTCAAAGTATTCTCTTCTTTTAAGTTCAAGAAGATCAGCAGGCTTTTCTATGAAATATAGGTAAATGATTCCAATGGCTTAAGAAAAGTTTTGCAGAAGAAGAAAAGTCATTTGATCTGTCTCAGAAGTTGCTTGCCACCAATGTTTAAGGCTTCTAGTAAACCTTGTGGCAAATTCTAAAAGAACATTATATTTGCTTTCAACAACAAGAGCTCTGGTGTTCAACTAAGCATGGAATTCATCCAATTTTTCTAGCCATTTGGAATAAAGAATATCATCAAGACTGAAAAACTGTTTGGATGGGGAAACAGAAATATGAGATGGGTTATTAATTTGAATAACCTCTGGTTCAGATGAATTTGGTTTGATGTCTTTGTTATGGTGGATCAGTCATGAAAATTGGAGGAGTAGTTAGTATTATTTGGAAAGATTCAATGGAAGGAATTGGAAAAGTAGAAGAAGAAGAAGAGGATGAAGAGTCAGATTTTGAATATGAATTTAGCAAATTTGATACCTATGTTTTTTATGGAGAAGTGCACTCTTGTGGATGTTGTTCTGAATTAGCTTCTCGATTCTTTTGTTGATCATTGCTCAAATCCCTCAGAAAAGATTCCAAAGGGTTTGAGATCATCAGCTATTGGTCAGAACTCTTTTCAAGTTCTCCAGAGGACTCAGCAACAGATTTTGCTTTTGTCTTCATTATTTCCTTTTGAAGATTTTCCATTTCCTGAATAAGATTTCGCATTTTTGTCATATCACTTTTATCTCATTGGGTACAAGTTTCGGCAGCTAGAGCAGCTGCAGCAAAACCTGGAGAGTTTTGCGGTGGTGGAAGAGAGTATCTGATTCTTGGAATAGAGAAAAAATCAGTAAGCTTAAATTTTCCTTCTTCAAGGAGACTGATTTGCATTTTGAGTTTTTCTATTTCATTTTTTGGACTTTCAAGATAATGGTATCCAAGATGCTCTCCTGATTCCAGAGCATTGAGCCTTTTATGGAAATCGACAAGCATATTTTTGATGGACTCATCGTATTTTCGGATTTCTTGTTGCACATCAACAATTTTTGGAATCAAACATCTTGAAAGCCTGATTTTGTGCAAGAAGAGTTTCCGATTGCCAATTTAGAATAGCCCTAGCAACAGATGTTCTTTTTGGCCTTCCATGTTCATCTACGTTAATGGGAGAAGGAATTTTTGGAGCATGAAGGTATCTTCACTGTGGATCAATATATTCCTCAATAGCAGGAAAAGAAAGCTGAGAACTTTCAACAAGTTTTAAAAGAGGAAAATCAATTTCATTGAACATGAAAATAGATGGAAGTTGCTCGAGGGTTGGGTTTTCAGGAAGGACTGGGATTTCAAGTGGATAAGAATTCTTCTTTATCCACTTATAAAAAAACTTATAAACTTTTTTGGGTCTAGTTCTTCAGGAACTAGATTAAGTATTGAACCAACTCCATCACCTCCATCACTATCGATTTCACCCCATATAAAAAAAACTATTGTTTTTCCTTTTTTCAAACCAATCTATAAGTAAGTAAAGAAGAATTCTTATACACTTCAAATCCTAGTCCTTCTTGAAAACCTAACCCCCGAACAACTTCTATCTATTTCCACCTTACCAAAAAAAAACAACTTCTATCTATTTCCATATTTGATGAAGCTGATTTTCCTCCTTTAAATCTTGTCGAAAGTTCTTAGCTTTCTTTTCTTGATACTAAGGAATTTACTGATCCACAGCGAAGATACCTTCATGCTCCAAAAATTCCTTCTCCCACTGATATAGATGAACATGGAAGTCTAAAAAGAACACCTGTTGCTGAGACTATTCTAAATTGGCAAAACCGGAAACTCTTCTGGCACAAGATCAGGCTTTCAAGACATTTGACTCCAAAATTGTTGACGTGCAACAAGAAATCCGAAGATAAGCCGAGTCTATCAAAAAGATTCTTGTAGATTTCAGAAAATGCTCCATGCTCTGGAATCAAGGTAGCATCTTGGATATCATTATCTTGAAAGTTCAAAAAATGAAATAGAGAAACTCAAAAAGCAAATCAATTTCCTTGAAAAAGGAAAATTTAAGCTTACTGAGTTTTTCTCTATTCCAAGAATCGGATACTCTCTTCCACCACCGCAAACCTCTCCAGTTTTTGCTGCAATTGCTCTAGCCGCTGAAACTTCTACCCAACAAGATAGAAGTGATATGACAGAAATGCGAAATCGCATTCGGGAAATGGAAAAGCTTTGAAAGGAAAGAATGAAGACAAAAGCAAAATCTATTGATGAGTCCTCTGGAAAATCTAAAAAGATTTCTAACCGATAGCTGATGATCTCAAACCCCTTGGAATCTTTTCTAAGGGATTTAAGCAATGATCAACAAAAGAGTCCAAAAGCTGATTCAAAACAACGTCCACAAGAGTGCACTTCTCCAGAAATAGCAAAGATGTCAAATTTGCTAAATTCATATTCGAAAATCTGACTTTTCATCCTCTTCTTCTTCCTCTACTTTTCCAATTCCTTTCATTGAATCTTTCCAAATACCACGAACTACTCCTCCAATTTTCATGGCTGATCCACCAGAACAGAGACATCAAACTAAATTCATCTAAACCAGAGGTTACTCAAATCAATAACCCATCTCATATTTCTGTTTCCCCATCCAAACAGTTTTTCACTTTTGATGATACTCTTTATTCCAAATGGCCAGAAAAATTGGATGAATTCCATGCTTGGTTGAACACCAGAGCTCTTGTTGTTGAAAGCAAATATGATGTTCTTTTAGAATTTGCCACAAAGTTTACTGGAAGCCTTAAATATTGGTGGCAAGCAACTTCTGAGACATATCAAATGACTTTTCTTCTTCTGCAAGACTTTTCTCAAGCCATTGGAATCATTTACCTATATTTCATAGGAAAACCTATTGATCTTCTTGAACTTAAAAAGAAGAGAATACTTTGAAAGAAAATGTTGTTCTCTTAAAAAAAAACACCTAGACCGCCATTACAAGGAAATGCTTAAACTCTTTTATGGCCTAGGAGCTGATCCGAATTTGAAACAAGTCTTCTTAGCTTCCATTTCTAAAGAACTCTCCCAACAAGTTGAGAGATCTTTACTCAATAAGCAAAGAAGAATTGTTGACATCCCCTCAATGGTATCAGATCGTGGTTTTATGTCTAGCTTGGTTCGTTCCATGCACTTAGATGGTGATTGTCCAGTGCTGCAAAGATCCCCTTTCTCTTCATCATGACTAATCCAGATACTACTCCAACCACTCTTATTGCTTCTTTCACTCCCTTATGTTCTTCATCATCCTTAATCGAGTTTCGTACTTCAAATGCTTCTAAGATAGATTATCTCTATGAAGTTTCTCTTAACGATGAAACAAAGATTTTCGAAATACAACTTCCTCTCTTGAACCCATACTCAGCCTTTGCCAAACCCGCTTCATCTTTTTCCCCCATCAGGTCTATAAAACATCTCATCCACCATCCTCCGAAAGAGGTCAAAGAATACGTCCAGTCTTCTCGGCAATATATAAGGCTTTGTTATATGAATGTCCACCAATTGGGAAGTCTTCATCGGAAAAAGCGATCTGATCCTTGTCGCAACCCTAAAAAAATTTTCATTCTCGGGCTAATGGATTATTAAGACTAAACTTAACTCGGGCCCTCCCAAGCCCTACCAATTTGCAACTTAGGGTTTAAGTCTTTAACGTGCAAATATTTTCATGCTTGGAGTCGCCACTAATCTATTTACGGTAGGTTAATTAGAAACCTAAATAAAACATAGGGAGATATGTTTTATTCCTACGAACCAGAGATTCTAAGCTCGGGGACTTGATTACACTAGATCTAGTCTAACGCCCTTTCGGTACCTTTTCTTTTCAAAAATGTTTTGACAAGCAGTTTGGATCCATTTCAATCTAGTTACTAACATATGAGGTGTTCATGCGGGTGCGCAATCCACCAATTTAACACCCAGAAAGCATTAAATAAATTGCAAGCTTAGGAGAACAACTTACCTCGAACCAACGCAAGCATCTGCATTGTTAGCTAGAAAATCGCATTAACAATCCTAATATGATTTCTAATTAACAAGCAATTCACTCAATTTCTTTTTTTTTTTGAATTTTCGCTTATTCAAATGAAATTTAGTCTACATGCAATGACGTGCAAGAACGACATGCGAATTAATGCAATCTAACATGGAAACTATATGTCGTGCGATGATGTGACCTAATTCTAATGACGGACAAATGATTATTTTTGGTATTTTTCTTTATGAAATTCTGAATAAAAAAAATATGCCTAAAATAACATGCAACCTAATGTCTTCTCTTTTTGGTATTTTCTATTAAAATTCGGAATAATAAAAATGCCTAAAATAGCATGCACTCTATGATGACCTAATTTACCCTAGCATGATTTCTTTTTGGAATTTTTGTTTAAAATTCGGAATAATAAAATAACGTAAATAATCCGTTAAGATTAAAATAATACCTAATTTAAACTAGGAAACATGCCACCTTAGGTCCCAATTTAAATTAAATACTTATCTCATCCTTCGGGATATATTCAAAATCCTAGACATGCAAAAATTCTAATTTAAATAACAAAACAGATTTTTTGAATTTTCTTTTTATTTGAAAAAGGAAAGACAATCAAACAAGTAAAGATAGCAACCGATTCAAATCAACCACGCGATCCGCCAAATTTGTTTCAAACTCGGATTAGGCACAAAAATCGAACTATCGGTCATATCTATAGGGTTATAGATATCGACGGAAAGTCGATTATACAAATTTGGAAAGCAAATAAATTCCATCATCGTATCCAAATAGTTATGGATAAGATAATAAAATTCCGTATCGCCGCGTATCGTACCTTAGCGATAAGGTCGGATAGTCGTCTAGATACGTTGCTAAATTAAGAAATTTTCCTAATTTGAATATTCAAAATATTGCGGATGTATCGAACATTATCCACGATATCTAAATATTTACGTGATATTCACGAAATATTTAAAACATGCAAATCAAGAAACTAAATATTTGAGAGAATATTCAGAATATATCCACTTACCTAATTTGAAAATATTTCCAAATTTGAATCAATCGGGATCGAGCTCGGATTTGCGGATCGGGAACGACGGGCTCGGCAGCAACGGCGTCGGCGAAACAGTGGGGCAATGGCGCGGCGGGCGGTACGGGTGTCAAGGGCGGCACGTCACGGTGGGCAGCTCTCCAGTTTCTTTCTCTCTCTCTCTCTCTTTTTCCTTCAATAGTGATGACTTGCGGCAAGACAATATGGACATCCAAGCTCCTTCATGATCACAGCATCGTCACTAGTGGTGGACGTGACTTTCCGTAAGAAGAAGGAATTTCCGGTCTCTCCCCCAGGATTTTTCTCTTCTGTCTCTTGTGTATTGTCTTTGACCAAGAAAAATTTGTGGCCTTGTGTTCTTCTTCATGCCCAAAAGACCAGCCCCCTTGTTGACTTGTCTTCTCTCCTCTGTTTGATTTTTTTTTCTTTTGTGTTCCTGTGTCAAGAGACCAGCCCCCGTGAAGAAAAACAAACACCCTCCTGCGAATACCCAAGCGCTCCAGTTGCTGGCTCTGTTCTTCGATGGAGAAGAAGATCAAGGAGAAGAAATTGGAAGAGGTGGTGAGCTGTTCCCCCCCCCCCCCTCTGACTTCTCTTTTTCTCCTTTGCAAGCTCCCGTGAAGAATTTTCTCTCAATTTGTGGCCTTGAACTTCAAAAGACAAGCCTTCGATCTCTCCGAAAAATTCCGTTCTCCGAAAATTCTCCGAGTCCCTCTCTAAAAAACTGATTTCTGAAATTATGAGCCTCCCCTAGGTTATGAGGTATAACGATATATTTATAATGCTAACCTAGATCAATTAGTCGGGTTTTCTAGTCCTAATAGGCTTAGTTTTAATGAACATTTAAATGGGCTAAATTAACTTAGGCTTTAATTAATTAAACTCAACGGACTAAATTAAGCCCAAATTAAAACAACCGAGCCCGTTTGACACGAGATTCTTGGCTCTTGGATTCCAAGCGAACCGAGTTTTGTTCGATGAATTTTAAGCTCATTCGCCATCGCTAATCTGATGCAAAATGCAATGAACCTAAACTATATGTTATGCAATTTAAATATTTTTGTTTAGGGGTTAAAATTTAATCCCTAATTTTCTATGCAAATTAACACTAAATGATGCGCCGAAATTTAGGTGTCAACAATCCTTTAGCATGATGGTACTAACGAAATCTTCTAGTCACACTTCGTTGATTGTCTTTGGAACATGAACTTCATTAAGAAGTTTCATAAGCCCCATTTTATGACTCTCTAAGGTTTTAAAGAGATCAAGTAAGGATATTTGTGCCGGCATCTTTCTTAACTGTTCAATCACTTCATATTCACTTGTTTACATGATCGAGAGTAACTGTTTTACATCTTCTTCAGTTACCCCTTTCTTTTCATGCTCACCCTTCTTCGAGACATAGCATCTTCCTGATTGGGTTATTTATCAACTTCTTTAGGTGTGTAATCCCAAGGCACGCACATAGTATCAAACTTTTCTTTTAGAGGCAAAATAATGATTACATGTTGTGTCTCCTTATCCTCGATCTTTAGCTAATCAATTGGAAGTTGAATGGTAATTGATTGAACATAACATTCTTTCTCCTCATATTTATCCACTTCATCAAGCTTAATCACAAACAATGTGATCATGGACACGATACTTTTATAAGCTTTCTCGTCATCCATTCCGCCCAACCATTAGGTATGATGACTTCATTCTTAAACACCCATGGAGGGGGTGTATACTTAGCATGGTAGTTATAACAACCGTTGTCTTGACCTAGCAAATCCATAGATTCACCTTGCTTTCTGTTTTACGGACAAATTGCCTATCACCACGTCGGCTTTTTTCTTTCTTTTTGTCCTCTTGATCTTCCCTTTCCTGGAGACTTAGTTTGTTAATTGGAACCTCATCCATACCATCCCATCCATCGGGCACAATAACCTCATTTTTAAATGCCCACGGAGGAGTGGTGTATTTGACCCGGCAGTTATATTTATCACCCAAGTAGGTCTACAGTTACGCCCTGCTTGTGTGATTCTTGGGTAAAACGCCTTTCACCCTGACAGACATTTTTGTTATCTTTTTTCATCTTCATCTGTCTCATCTTCATGCTTTAATTCCTCAAACGAAATTTCTTCTTTGAGGCCCAGCTCATCATCCATATCGCCCTAAACATCAGGCACAATTACTTCGTTCTTGAATGCCCACGGTGGCGGGGTATGTTTCACCTAAAAGTTATACTTATCGGAGTTTTCTCCCAAACTGTCTATAATTTCACCTTTTAGAAGTGTCTCTTGGCGAAATCGTGCATCCCCTTATCGAGAGGCTTTTACCTTGGCCTCATATTCATTTTCTTTGTCTGATTCAATTATCACATTTACCACATTATGCTCTGGGAGAGGATTTTGGTGCACATTTAGCTTAGGTTCTTGGCAGTTAAGTATCTTCTTATCAATAAGCTGTTGAATCTTGAATTTTAAGGTGAGACAATTATTTACGTCATGTCTCATTTCTCCCATATGGTACATATAGGTTTTTGATTCTTCATACCAAGGAAACCTTATAAGATTGTCTCTTAGTGTTGACACATGATTTTTAGCTCTTTTTTAAAAATTTTTTAGAAAAATCACAAAATTAGGATTAGGAACCTTGGCCAAGCTTAGGAACCTATTTCTAAACCAAAAATAATTTTTTAAAAAATTTTCCTGAATTTTTTTTAATTTCTTTTGATCAAAATAAGGGTGAAAATCAATAAAAATAGAAGATGGAGTCCAAAAATTCCATAAAAATAGTCATTAGTCTTATTCTAAATCCAATTTCATTAATACAGTGTCAATTTTAGAAAATTTCAATTGAGAATGTGTTTTTCCCAAAATTGGGTAAAAATAAGCCTAAATTGAATAAAAAATTCAATTAATTCATTTCTAGTCATTTTTCAGTCGTAGTGTCTTCACAACAAATGATCCTGAAACCTTGAATTACATAATGGTCAATCTAGTTGCACAATTTACTAAAGAAATCAAAAAGGCCCAAAATCCAATTGAAAATTAGGGATTTTTAGCCCGAATTGGGAATCATTTTCAATTTGAAATTATCGAACCACGAGACTATCATTTCTAGGGTTAATCAGTCATGGGTAATCCAATTTTGGTATCAATTTTGCTCAATTAAGTCATTTAAGTACTGGATCGAATAGATCTTTAGTGACCCGGATTTTAAAATTTGGGAGTTTTTAGTTCAATTGTGACAAAAATTAAGGCAAATCTCATATTTTGATGCAAAATGTGCCAACGAATTCAATTTTGAGGTTAAATCTCAAAATTTGGGTCAAAATTGGGCTTAATTCTCGATTTTAGACCAACCTGGGTCGGTCGGGTCAACCAGACCAGATGTTTGACGATATTCCAAAGAGGTGTGTTAGAGAGAGAAAGAGAGAGTAGCGATAGATGTGTGTTGAGGCTTCAAGGACAAAGTGATCAGTGTTTTTCCGACAAAAAAGACGCCAGCAAATCGGCTCCGATAGTGAACCTCCTCACCTAGAAAACCTGTGCCAAAGCTGGTCACCAACGCTTGAAAATCCAACTCGGCCAGCGTGTCCAGAGCTACTCCGGCGAAGCCAAAGCCACCATCTTGAAGTTCAGGTGATAGGGAAGGACTCTATAGTCGCCGTTCGGTTCAGAAACTCAGAATCAAGTTCAAACGAAAGAGGTAAAGTTTAGTCATGATCACAATTTTTACAAAATTCCAGATTATGTGTTTGAGCTTTACCATAATTGATCGTGTAATTTTTCTATGATTTTGAGTTCATTGATGATTAAAACATGTTTTTGAAACCCTTACAAAAAAAAAAACATGTTTTTGAACGTTTCTTTTGTCATTTGATTGCATTTTGATCGTAAACCTGGGTAAACCGAGTCGGTTGTCCATGAACCACCTCGCCAGAGCCTGTACATCCTCGCCGAAGCATTCCCCGTGGCCATAGGCCGTCCAAGTTAGCTTTTTCTCACTTTTTTTGATGATTTTATATTGATCTGGATTGATGTAGACAACTAGGGCGATCTATATGAGAATCTATGAGCTTAAATGGCCTGTTTATGATAGTTTGCAAATTAGGTTTTTTTTATCAATTTTTGCCGGCAAGCAGTAGTCCGGCGACAAACTAATTAGGTTAGATTACTAATAGGGGATACAAACTCTTCATTAAACCAACTGAAATGGTTAAAATCTCGCCAGAAGGTCGTCGGCGGTGAGCTTGAACCGGTGATCTTGACAAACAATAAACCGAAAATCATGCACACTAGGTGCTCAACGAAATGCCGAAGAGAAGATAGGCCCAAACGGCACCGTTTTGGAGTCATGCTCACTGGGGCGATAGTCGTCGCCTGTGCCAGGAAATTGAGCCGGTCCGGTTCAATCCCTCGGCAGGAAAATTTTAAAAAATAAAAAAATCTAGACAAATTAGAAAATAGAGAAAATCAAATAAAAATCCTAAAAAATTCTAGAAAATCATAAAAAAAAAATAGAAAGTTCAAAAATTCATAAAAAATTATAAAAATTCAATAAAAAAATTCAAAAAAATTCAAAAAAATTAGAAATTCAGAAAACTTAATAAAAATTGGCAAAATTCTAAAAAATCATAAAAATTAAAAAATTTCTAGAAAATTTACAAAATGTAAAAAACTCAGGAAAATACAAAAAAATATGGATAATCCGAAAATCTATAAAAATCTTTCAAAATTTTAAAAAAATAAAAAATTTCAAAATTTCATAGAATGACTGAAAAACATTGTGGCCAATCTTTGCAAGTGAAATTAGAATTTTTAGAGGTGCCTAATTGGCATTTTTAGAAAATCCTTAGTTTATGAGTTTTAAACCCTAAAAAAATCCTAAACCCTAAAATGACACATATCATCAAATGAATAAGCCTTTAGGGCTTTATTAGGGTTTGGGTGTCTTGAATTGATTTTCATTTTGGTGACCCAAATTATGATTATTTTATTTGATTGCAATTGATTGTGTTACTTATATTGATTGATTGAATTCCCGCGATTAGGATGGTTAGAATTAGTGGATAGACCTCGAAAACTCGTGTGACACGTTAAACACATCATATCATTTTAGGTACTGAAAGAGCATTAGGGATTTCGATTTGGGATCATTAGCGTAACCAAGTCCCCGTATTTAGAATCTCTAGTTCGCAGAATTGTGATATTTCTCCCATATTCCGATTAGGTTTCTAGTCAATCTACCAATAATGACTAGTAATGACTCCAAATCAAAAACATAGATTAAATAGAAAGATAAAAATCACAACCCGCTGTCATGTGAGGTATGGTCTGGGAAAGGCCCTCTTTTGTCTAGTGATAGGATATCTATGGGATGTTTGAGCGAAATATCCGTATCGGTAGTAGCTCATTTGGGGACAGTTTCTCCATTCGTGACGAATGGAAGTACCTCCTTAGCATGCCCAAAAGGCACAATACGACAGGCTTGGCGATTCCGCTGGGGATTAAGATTTTTAAGTGGACTTAGGCCTAGATAGAACGATATGCATGTGTTTTGTGCTTGCGAAAGGATCCCAGATACATCCTACTAATGCTTGTGTTAAATGATTTTGTAGGTGGGAGGTATAAGGTGTTGTCTTTGCCGACCTTTGTTTTGCAGGATAGTGTTGGGATTGAATGTGATTTGATTGAATTTTTGAAGTGTTGGTTGGTTATTGACTTTCTATGCATACCTTTAAATTGCTTTAGCACTACACCATTCGCACACACCACCCGTGGCCCAACCGTGGCTACGTTTAGGATTACCCTTAGGAGGTACGTATTTAAGTGGAACTATGAGCCGATTGCTCATGGGATTGTTTAAATGTAATACCGACCACCGAAATGGAATAATATTCCATTACTTTAGTATATCCTACCCTTTTAGGCGTCAAAACTTCACTTGTTGCATCTGCTTGTCTTTGTGGTTGGTATACTTAAAACTAAACAAAAGTGTTTCGGTAAGTATTGTTCCGTTCCTTTCACTTTCAAATATGCAAGTTAGTTGGTACAATTTAAAAAATGTCTAAATGATAACCAATGGTTGATTTAGATGCCCTTTTTATATTAGAATGAATGATTAGGGAGACATGCTCCATTTAACCATTTTTTAGATGGAATATATAGGTCTATGGCGAATTTTTAATGTAATTCGAGTGAAGATTTGCTCAAAATATGACACGTATAATTCAATGAGTCAAGTGTTCATTTTGATTTATTCGAAGTTGTAAACCATAGGCTAGGCCTTTATGGTTTAAATAGAGCATGACAAAAGGTCATTTATACCAAACACTGGTTTCATCCCCCATTCTCAATTATATGCTCTTTTAAGGCATGAATGGACTCAATTTGACATTTGTACTACTTTTTCAAGTATGCAAATATACTTTACCTCCATTTTACCTTAGAAGGGTCATATAATTGAAATGGAGGCATTAAAATTGATTCATAATCCATAGTGAATAATGATGAATTTTTCCTTTGCATGATTAGACTTAAATGGGAAAGCTAAACATCCAAATCCCCTTCCTCGGAAGGAGCTCATTGCTTGGTGAAAGGACATGTCTAAGGACAACCAAATTCATGTCCAAGAAAGGCTTGGATATCTTCTTGAGCTAATGCATGTAGAACACCAAGTTGGCTTAGTCCAAGCCTTGGCTCATTTTTGGGAAGTTTCTACTACCACCTTCCAGTTTGGAGAATGTAAATTGGCACCAACCTTAGAAGAATATCAAGCCACCATTGGGGTCAATTTTAAGCTTACAACTGTAGAGCCACCAGTTGGACTTAGTCCTGTAAGCATTCTAGATGAATTCCTAAACCTCAAAACTTCCAAAATCGAAAAGCTATTCAAATCAAACACGGGTAGATTTCCACTATTTTTCCTAATAGCCAACTTTTCAAAACTTCCCAAGGAAATGGGAAACACTTCATCTCAGATGTTCATTCTAGCCTTCTTTGGCTTCATTTTGTTCCCCGTGTCTAAAACGGGATTAGATCCTTTAGTTATTGTGATTGCAAGACAAGCATGTCTCAAGTGGGACTTTTCAAACATGCTTCTTGCCTAAACAATTATTTCCTTAAACACATACCAAAATTATGGGAAGGGTATCTTTCAAGCTTCTATTGATCTTCATTCACTATGGTTTATATCACACATTCGACCATGGTATTGTTTCATGAACATTCGTGAAATTTGTTCAGCCACAAATCTGATAGAGCGATACATTCGTCTTCAAAACAAATTACCTAAGCAATTTTTCTTAGATTGGGCCAATTTCATTCGTACCCTAACTCCCGATCAAATTCAATGGCGGATTAATTGGCCAAAGATTGACAAGACAAGGATTACAAGTCAAGACGGGAATATGGTACCACTACTTGGTTTGAATGAAGGAGTTGTATATTGCCCCCTAAGGGTTGTCAGACAATTCGGGATACTTTAGCAAGTCCCGCCAACATGGAATCCCGAGGAGTTTGCTTTCGACATCCCAAGTGGAACAATACCCGAAAAGGAGAAGAATAGCCTTCAAACCAAGATCCACAAAATCATCCTATATTTAGATAACTCGCCAGAACAAGTAATTGAGTGGCCTAAAAACTTAGAAGGTGATATGAAGGTTTACATAGCATTCAAAGAATACATCAAATTGTTAGAAAGCAAACGTCCAATTGATGTGGAGCCATACATCCCATTGAGCGTTGTATCATATCTTAACAAAGAGTATGTTCCAGAATATATTATTCCAAACACACTTAGAGTGGAACCCTATGTCCCCGAAGAGGTCGTGATCGATGTCGATGAATGGGAATCGCACATTAGGGAGTAGGAGGAACACCAAAAGGCAAAAGCTACCTTAGCTAGCAAGAAACCTAGAATTGGATGATTTAGATTTCCATTTGATTTCAAGATCATGATATTAAATAATTTCAAGTTTTATATGCAATGATGAATTGATCACTTTCTAAATGTGTATGATTAAGTTCAAAACATGATTTCAAAATGCAAAAAAATCACCATGGATTACAATTATTTGAATTTTGTGATTACTTGAGGAAGACATTGATAAAAAGTTTTATACAAGGCTAAGGCTTGTATGAAAATTCTTATCCTTGTTAATCACAAGAAAAACCATACAATTGAAAGAATATAGGATTTCATGATTGTTTCATCATGCCAATACCTTGTCTTTCTACAAAGAAGGTAACATAGCAATGGAAGAAAGAAGAAATCGAATCCGAACTCATTCATAGACTAAAATGGCGGAAGAAGAAACTCGTACTCAACTAACTGAAGTTGAGAATTAAATGACTCAAATGGCCGCCATGATGGCAGAAATGAAAGCCTTCATCATTACTTTCGGGAATCTTATCCTACCATTCCTAATGCTGGAACTTCAAATACTACGAAAGCTCCTATTGAAGAACCAGTTAAAAGTAAAGAAGCAGTTCAAGAGAATCCTCCAAAAGCTACCCCTAAAGTAGTAAATTTGAAAGAAAAGGATCTAGCTAAGAGGTCATCTAAAGTGAAGGATGAGGAACAGTCTAAAAGATTAGCCAAAATTGAAAAATGTTTGACACGTCAATGATATGAACTATAAAGGTTTGACAAATCCTCACCATATGCAAAAGTAGTAGTTCCGGAAAATTACAAGGAACCAGAGTTCGTGAGTAAGTACGATGGAACCGGTTGTCCTAAAAGTCATTTGAAGTATTATCTCCGCAAGATGACAAAGTATTCAAATAACACGCCACTGCTTATTAGCACGTTTCAAGATAGCTTAAGAGAAGCAGCCCCGACATGGTACACTGTATTCGACATGGAAGATTTCACAGAATGGGATCATCTGACCGGAGAATTTTTCCACCAATACAAATTCAATGTTGAAGTACTCCCAACTAGGGAGGATCTCATTAGAACGAAGAAAAGAAAGAATAAAGGGTTTCGAGCTTATGCCTAGAGATGGAAAATTGTTGCTTCACAAGTAAAACCTACCATAAGTGAGGATGAGCTTATTAAGCTCTTTTTGAAATCATTGCTAATTGAATATTACGACAAGTTACATGTGTCAGGTTGTCAAACATTTACCATGCTGGTAAAGGTGGGTGAAAGGATTGAATAGGGATTAAAAGAGAAGAAAACCCAAGAAACGACAACACGAAGGCCTTATACTGGGAGAAAAGACAGAGAGCCTGTTCATGAGGTAGCTATGATGTCAAGTAAGACCCAATGTTTATTATATTCCAAAAATGTCAAGCAATATCTTGAGTTTGGGATAACTTCTGGAGAAAGATTATACTGTTTATATGAGATATTTTAATCTTATGTTGAGAGATCGAAATAATAAACTGATTGTAAATGTGAAGATGTCGAAGAACAAGATGTTTATTCTCAATATAAAGAGCGAGATGTCTCGATATCTAAAGGCGTGCGTAGATGATCCTTCATGGTTGTGGCATTTGAGGTTCGTCCATCTCAATTTTGGCGGACTCAATTTGCTTTCTCGTAAGAAGATGGTTTATGGCTTACCACATATTGATCATCCCGATCAATTATGTGAAGGGTGTGTTATCAGCAAGCATTCCAGAACTAGCTTTCCGAAGGAGGCGACTTATTTAGCGAAGAAGCCGCTCGAGTTGATTTATTCTGATTTGTGTGGCCCGGTCAATCCTCACTCATATGGTAATCATCGATATTTCGTTACTTTTATTGATGATTTTACTCGGAAAACTTGGGTGTATATTTTGAAAGAAAAGACAAAAGTGTTTGATACTTTAAAACAATTCAAAAACCTGATTGAAAAGGAAAGCGGCTATTTTATCAAGGCTTTGAGGATTGATCGTGGTGGAGAATTCACCTCAGCCATATTCAACAAATCCTATGAAAATCATGGTATTCGTCGTTTCTTGACGGCCCCTTATTCTCCTCAACAAAACGATGTCGCTGAACGGAAAAATAGAACCATTCTTGATATGGTTCGAAGCATGTTGAAGAGCAAAAATTTGTCCAAGGAACTTTGATCTGAAGTTGTTTCGTGTGCAACATCGCTTGAAAGAACCCAAGGCAGTTTGAGTCAAAGAAAAGGCATGTAAGGCAATTCACACCTTCGCCCCATCCCCTATCAAAGCTATTACGGATGCTTCTAGAAAGGCATTTAGTGGCCAAAGAGGTGCCAAGAGACAATCCTATAAGGTTTTCTTGGTATGATGAATAAAAAACTTGTGCGTACCACATGGGAGAAAGGGGACATGACATAGATAATTTTCTCACTCTAAAATACAAGGTTCAACAACTCATTGACAAGAAGATACTTAACTTCCAAGAGCCCGAACAAAACGTACATCAGAATCCTCTTCTTGAGTATGACGCGGTAAATATGATTTGGGATGAAGAAGAAATAATTAGATCTGATGATGAAGATGAATATGAAGCCAAGCCGAAAGCTTCTCAACGAGAGGATGCCCATTTTCATCATGAAGCATTTCTAAAAGGTGAAATTGTAGACAACTTAGGAGAAGACTCTGTTAAGTATAACTTCCAAGTGAAATATACCCTACCACCATAGGTAATCAAGAATGAAGTAATTGTGCCCAATGGTTGGGGCGGTATGGATGACGAGTTGAATCCTGAGAATGAAATTCCGTTCGAAGACGAAATGGATCAATATGAAAAAAGAAGGAAAGGATCCGTCAAGGTGAAAGTCATTTTACCCAAAAATCATTCAAGCAGGATGAAACCATAAACTTACTTGGTCAAGACAGTGGTAAATATAACTATCGTGTCAAATACATCCCTCCTCCATGGGCCTTTAAAGATGAAGTTATCGTGCCTGACGGATGGGGTGGCATGGATGAGGTTTCAATTAATTAAGAAGAGAAAGTAAAGAAAAAGATTCGCCGAGGCAATAGGCAGTTCGTGCGTAAAGCACGAAAGTAAAGCAAAGTTATGGACTTCTTGGGTCAAGATAATGGTCGGTACAATTACTGTGTCAAATACACACCCCTTCCATGGGCTTTTAAGAACGAAATAATCACACCTGATGATTGAAGTGGAACGAATACAGATGAAGCTGACAAGAGCATAATGTCCATGGTCACACTATTTCTAATCAAACTTGACAAAGTGGATAAATATGAGGAAGAAAAAGGTCATGGTGAACCAATTACCATTCAACTTCCAATTGATTAGCTAATGATTGAAGAAGAGGAGACACAACTTGTGATCATTACTTTGCCTGCGAAAGAAAAGTTTGACACTAAGTGTGTGCCCTGGGATTATGCACCTAAAGAAGTTGATGCCATAACTTGATCAGGCAGGTGCTACATCCCAAAGGAGGGTGAACATGAGAAAAAGGGTGTAACCAAAGAAGATGTAAAGCAGTTGTTGTCAGTCATGAAAACAAGCGAGTATGAAGTAATTAAGCAGCTAAGGAAGATGCCAGCATAGATTTCCTTAATGAATCTCTTCAAAACCTCAGAAAGTAATAAAATGGTGCTTATGAAACTTCTTAATAAAGTACATGTCTCGGAAATAATCAACGAAATGCAGTTGGAGGATTTTGTTGGCACTATTCTTTTGAAAAATCATATCGCTTTCTCTCATGAGGATTTTCCGATGGACGGATCTTCACACAACAAGGCTCTATATATTGCCGTCAGATGCCGGGGCAAAGAAGTATCATATGTGTTGATTGACAATGGCTCTGCACTTAATTTGTATCCTCTAAGCACACTGCATCGCTTAAGGATCAGTAAAGAGTTCATTAGACCTTCTAAGATAACTGTTCGTTCATTTGACGGGATGAAAAAAGATGTCATTGGCAATATTGAGCCTGAGGTAAATATAGGCCCCGTGCCTGCCCTTCTTAATTGATTTTCAAGTGATGGATATTCCGAGAACTTTCAACCTGCTGCTAGGAAGGCCTTGGATTGATATGGCTGGTGCTATCCCTTCAAGTCTTCACCAAAAGGTTAGATTTATTATTTACAGCAAAATGATCATAGTACATGGAGAAATAGATTTCACCACTTACAAGAAAAGTGCGATATCATATATTGAACCTGAGGTGAAAGAGGAACTGAGCTATCATTCCTTCGAAATGATTTCGATGGTGCAAATCCCCGTCGGAAGTATCATAAAGTCCCCAGAACTCTCAACATTATTTATTATGTTGGGTAAGGTGTTATGCCAATATGGATTCACTCCTGATAACGGACTTGGGTTAAAAGCCCAAGGGATTAAGAAACCTATTATCCCATTTGCCACAAAGAGGAAACATAGAATAGGTTATATCACAGAGAGCTCTAATAATCACTAGGGGGTTCAAAACCGAGGTCAAAAGAATCATAGAGGTTATGGAAGCCGAGGTGATCATGTTATTAATTAGTCAGTATGGAAAGGTAAGGCTAATGAGCTTCCTTATTACCAGATTCATATTAAGGAAACTTTTCCTGGACCCTCCAAGCTATTTCAAGAGAAAGATTTACGAGCAGAAGAAGAATCTGTCTTACTTGGCATATTTGAGGAGAATGTCATCAACGTTATCATAACTGAAGCAGAAATACCTATGCATTGGAGTAGGAAGATTTTCTCAAGCTTTTACTTGTTTGTTATCTTTTCTATTGCAATGTTGCTTTTATAGTTTCTAGTTTCATAATAGTTCTGTTTGCAATTTCAAATTTAGTTGCGATTTCCATTCCTGATGATGTAGATGTAATCACACTTTTCAATTCAATAAAAGTGTTTAATATTTGGTTAAGGACATATGGAAACAAAATCAAACCTATTATGAAAATTGTCCTCACTTTTGAGGCTTGAGGCATTGGGTTTCTATATTGCTCTTAGTTTCGAAAGTGGTTTTAAGAGCAAGGGAGTCCAAGGATATGAAGACTAGCACTATCATTCCATTATTTTAAAATGGATTTCAAAATGGATTTCTAAAAATGGCTTTTCATGAAAACTCATGCATTGTTATACCTCATATGTAATTACTAACCATGTTTATTGTATGTCAGGCATAAGCATTCGCATATTCATAATATGTTCTTATGTGACCCAAATCCTTCAGAAGAAATCACTTCTGATATCGAAGAAGGTAATGAAGATGAAGAATGGGTCAAGAAGGAATGGATTCATCATGAAGAATCAAAGCCACTTACAATAGAAAAAACAGTTATTGTCAATCTGATTGATAAAGAGAATCCCAAAGAAGTTAAGATTGAAAAAATTCTTTCTTCTGCAGAAGCAAAGAGGATAATTGATTTACTCAGAGAATATCAAAATATATTTGTCGCGACCTAAAAATTTTCTTTCGGGTTAATGGATTATTAAGACTAATATTAACTCGGATTCTCCTAAATCCTACCAATTCGCAATTTAGGATTTAAGTTTTTAACATGCAAATGTCTTCATGCTTGGAGTCGCCACTAATCTATTTATGGTAGATCGATTAGAAACCTAAATAAAATATAAAGAGATACGTTTTATTTCTATAAACCAGAGATTCTAAGTTCGGGGACTTGATTACGCTAGATCTAGTCTAACACCCTTTCGGTACCTTTTCTTTTCAAAAAAAATATTTTAGCAGACAGTTTGGATCCATTTTAACTTAATCACTAACATGTGAAGTGTTCATGCGGGCGAGTAAACCACCAATTTAACACTCATGAAAGCATTAAATAAATTGCCATATTGGAAGAATTACTTACCTCAAAGCAACGTAAGCATCTACATTGTTAGCTAGAAAATCACATCTACAACCCTAATATGATTTCTAATTAACAAGCAATTCACTCAATTTTTTTTTATTTTCATTTATTCAAATGAAAGCTAATCTATATGCAATGACGTGCAAAAATTAACATGCGATTAATGCAACCTAACATGCAATCTATATGACATGCGATGACATGACCCATTTCTAATAACGGGCAAATGATTTATTTTTGGTATTTTCTAATGAAATTCGGAATAATGAAAATGCCTAAAATAACATGCAATCTAATGACTTCTTTTTTTGGTATTTTCTATTAAAATTCGAAATAAAAAAATTACTCAAATTAAGAATGTAATCTATCCTAATCTATCCTAAAACGACTCATTCTTTTTTGGGATTTTCATGGAAATTCGAAATTTAAAAATAACCTAAATAATCTATTAAGATTAGAATAATACCTAATTTAAACTAAGAAATAAATTATCTCAAGTCCTAATTTAAATTAAATAATTACCCTATCTTCTAGATATATTTATGGTTCCCTAAACATGCAAAACTCTAATTTAAATCTAACTGATATTTTTTTGAATTTTCTTTTTTAAAAGAAATAAATCAAACAGATAGACAATCACCACAATTAAAACCAATCCACACGATCCGCAAGATTTGTTTCAAACTCGAACTAGGCAAAGAGATCAAAGAAACGGTCATATCTATAGGGTTATAGATATTGACGGAAAGTTGATCGTTTAAATTTAAAAAGCAGATAAAATTCATTATCGTATCCGAGTGATTATGAATAAGATAACAATTTCCCGTATCGCCGCGTATCGTACCTTAGGGATAAAGTCGGATAGTCGTCCAAATACGTTGCTAAATTAGGAATGATTCCTAATTTTGAATGTTTTCAAATATTGCAGACATCAGAAAATCATCCTAAGATATCTAATTATCCACCAAATATCCATGGAATATTCTAACATTCAAAAATTAAGAAACTAAATATTCTGAAAATATCGGATAATGTTCTCTTACCTAATTTGAAATATTTCCAAAATTGGATTGTAGATCGAGATCGGGTTTGCGGATCAAGCTACGAGCGACGACGGTGGCGGCACGACGTCGAGATCAACACGGCGACGCAGCGGTGGTGTAAGGAGGCTTCACCGGTGGGGTGCTCAGCGCGGCTCCGGCGTGCAGCAACAACGACAGTGTTGTTCTGGCAGCGAGAACGGTGTTTAGCTAGGGACCTCCATAGCTTGGATTAGTCCTTGGCTGAGGGTGCTTTGGGTGGACTTCTCGGTGGGCTTGGATGCTTAACCGACTATAGTGGTTAGTTGTGATGCTTTAATCATAAAGGATTGCTCAAGACCTCGCTGGACCTCCGCTGCTTGCAATTGCTGTTGATTGGTTGCTGAACAGAGAAGAAACGAGCAGGAGCCATCACATGAAGGTGGAAATTGCCTAGATCAGCTGGGCTGCTGCTGCTTCGGGGACTGGTCAACGTTGGACGAAGAAGTCTTCATGCGCGTCCTCTCCTTTTGGCGTCTTCTACATGGGGGATCGTTAGGATCGGCTGGGGCAACTCTTCTTCAAGGCTGTAGAGGACGTTGGATTGTGCATGGACCTTCAAATGTTAGAAGCGTAATGGCTGGTAGGCGTGGAGTGGAACAGCAGTGCAAGCAAGAAGGTGGAGCACAGTAATGATGGTGAGGCAGCAACGTTGGTGTGGCGGTGCAGTGAGGGGTGAGCGGTGTCGCGGGGAGCGGCGGTGACGGTGCGGTACGGTTGGTCTCTCTCTCCCTCTCCCTCTTTCTCTAAAAATTCTGATTTCAATTCTATGTGTCTCTCTGATTATGTGACCTAATGATATATTTATAATGCTAATCTAGGTCAATTAGATGAGCTTAAACTTGGGTTTAGCCTTTAATTTAATTTCAAGTGGGCTGAATTAATGTGATCTTCTATTTAATTAAGCTTAATGGACTAAATTAAGCTCAAATTAAAACAACTAAGCCCGTTTGACTTGTAATCTCCGGCCCTTGCCCTCCGAGCGAGCCGAGTCTCGTTCGATGAATTTTAAACTAGTTTACTACTGTCGATCTGATGCGGAATGCAATTATGTTAAATGGATCCAAACTATATATTATGCAATTTTAATATTTTTGTTGAGGGATTAAAATTTAATCCTTAATTTTCTATGCAAATTACGGCTAAATGGTCGCCAAAATTTAGGTATCAACAGCTGCCCCTCTTTGAAGGTGAGTTCGCAGAGGTTACATTCAAAGACTAAATAATACCTAATTTTTTACTATGCAAATGCAATTAATGATATTGTCGTCGGGATTACAAGTCTCATTTTTGAAATACATTAAGAAATGATGCATGCTGACATGAATAACACATACCTGGAGCTTACTTATCTGACAGGAGTGGTTCTGTAACTCGAGGCATGATTCTGATTCTGTGGGTTATTTAGCAAATGTTTGGGCTCAGTCCCAAAAGTATTGCCTGATAAACTGTTAGGGGCTCCGGCATCCTACAATTCAATCAAGACACACGAAGAAAGCTCGAGGCATCTAGTTATCGGCTGAGGTACCTGAGAGAAAGACTCAACAAAATGGAGTTCACTCCAACTTTAACAAAATATTCAGTCATCGTTAAAGTTTAGCCGTCACACCTAGATATCGTCATAGGTGTTTAACGGGGGAGTTTGTCCAATTTGTATAGATGTTCCGACCTTTACAAGATACCTATACCTTCCTCATAGATACTTGTAAAGATTTAGCCGCTGCACCTAGTTATCGTCATAGGCACGACACGGGGGAACTCTTGAAAGATTGGAAAAATGTTCCGACCTTTACGATATACATATACCTTCCTCATAGGTACTCATAGAGATTTGGCCATATTTGGCCGCTGCACCTATACCTTCCTCATAGGTATTTATAGAGATTTGGCCGCTGCACCTATACCTTCCTCATAGGTACAATACGGGAGAACTTTTCGAGAATATTCCGACCTTTTCGAAATACCTATACTTTCCTTATAGGTACTAACAAAAATTTGGCCGCTGCACCTATACCTTCCTCATAGGTACAATACAGAGGAATCTTATGATATTAGGAGAATATTCCGACCTTTTTGAAATGCATATACCTTCCTCATAGGTACTCGTAAAGATTTGGCCACTGCGCCTATACCTTCCTCATAGGCATATCACGGGGGAATCTTCTGAGATTGTGTGAAAAGTGTGCCTGACAAAATACCTAGTTATCATCTAAGATATTTGAAAGGATTTGATCGATAAATACCTGATTATTGTCGCATGTACTTAATGATTTGGTGAATAGAGGGGCTAGCCCGAGTGTTTAAGGGTTCCTTGACAAAGTACCTGGATATCATCAGAGGTACCTGAAAAGGCTTGATCAATAGATACCTAAATATCATCAAAGGAGTCTAGATATCGCAACAAAATGATCCAATATGGGGCTTGACGTTTGCTCGAATAGGTTAGGGATACCTGGATAGTCATAGACATCCAAGGGATAGAGATATACTTACTTGGTGATATCTTTGACTCTTGAGGGTGTGTCTCCTGCTAGACACGGTTTTAAGCAAAATGTAATATGCATTCGCACACTATCAAGAACGCATATACTCGTGCACTACGAATTCAACTAGTTTTCATGCATGATGATTTTGTCAAATCGGCATTACAAAACTTCACTAGGGAAAACCATGACAAGACAATCCAGATTTACAAGTGGATATCCTGAAAATGTCGAATAAAGAACTTTCGGTCCGAAAGGGTTTTCACTCATTCTCATTGAAAAGGCTGATTTATGATAATCTCTCTATCTCACCATCATCATGTCGACAAGGGTCTGAGTATTCTCGCAAGCGATACGACCTTACCAATCTGAGAGGCCTTTGCTAGGATCATAATGTGGGCTTGGTCAATGGCTTAGCAAAATGAGACTCTTCGAGTCGAGGCTATTGAAAGAAATTACTTCGCAATCATCTCCGAGTTTGACAAGTCAAGAACCCTGCAAAATGAGATAGAAATGGACTTGCTAGCACTTCTTTGATCTAAGCTTATAAACATCTGAAACTTTACGTTAATTCATGTGCCCTAATCTGAAGAGACTTTACAAGGGACGTAACGTAGGCTAGGCTCATGGGTTGAGAAATGAATGGATCATTAGGCTCAAAATGTGTATAATTGGGGTGAATAGATTGGTGATCATCTTGGCACTGTCATCGGTTTTCTTCTTCACCAGGAATTGTCTCCTCGGTAGATCCCCTATTGGCTTCGAAAGTTCATCACTTGATTCCTTTGAGACTTGTAGGATTACTGCTCTACTGGGGATTTTGACATTTTTTTCTATTTGGCATTAGCCTTGCTTTTACTAGACACACTGCTTTTTCTTGCCCTTCCCTTTTTTTATTTTTTTTTCTTTACATTCGTTGCTTACAATATAAAAACTGGTCAACTATATCTGACTGAATGACTCACCGTTTGAATTTTCAAAGATTTTTGTCTTCTATCGACGCTTCGGATATGCTGCTTGAATAGTGATGACTTTTGCCTTGCCCCAGTGTGGGGGGATAATCACCAACTGAGTTTATATGAAACGAATTTGTAGGCTCAATTGGGCTTAGCAAAGAATAAAGTGTGTATAGGATAGAAGAGGAAATGCTCTTCGTTATCCTAAGGCACCTAAACTTTGTATGAATTCATCTGAAAAAGAAACACTCGAAGATTGACGCAAGTGAGAGCAAGAAAATTTCTACTTATTTTTCACCTTATGATACTGATTTACCTTGAGTTTGCCCTGATGTTGGGTGTTTCTTGACAAGAGTAATTTGAAAGAATTTATCCAATCGTTTAGGCTTAAAGTGGCAAAACAATGGACAATTTGTATTGTTTGGGATAGAGAAACGAATTGCCTCTTGTCATTTCGGTCGTCGTACCTTTTGCGAGATAACTCTTTACTTTGCAGAAATGGAATTTTTTTTTTCAACTCAACTTATTGAAGATTAGTGCATGGGACTGTGTATAGAATAAGGCTTACCTTTCATTATCTCGATGTAACTCATTCGACACATTCAATTCATTCCACATGAGTTATCAGATTGTCTAAATAGACTTACCCTTTGAAGTTGATGATGCAGATCGACAAAATAAACATGCAGAATTTAAAGCCAATGCAAACATCTTAACTTGAAATTGATTGAAATCATTTATTCATCAGTGAAATGTTTGCAATTCAAAGTATAAAACCCAACGCTTGAAACCTTTTTGCTGCAAAATGATAGATTTTATCAGGGATAATATATCTTCACAGTATCGGAATGAACAGGAGTGGAAAACTTGCAGCCATCCATTTCTGCGAGAATCAGGGCATCTCCGGGAAGCACATTTTTAACCACATATGGACCGATATAGTTTGGGGCAAATTTACCCTCAGGAATAGGAAAGAGCAGTAGCACCTTCCTTAGGACTAGATCATTTACCTCAAAGTGTCTTGGACGCACTTTTTGATTAAAGGATCTAACTATCCTCTGCTGATAGGTTTGACCATAGCAAATGGCTTTCAATCGCTTTTCATCAATCAGGTTCAACTGCTCATGCCTTTGTCGCATTCATTCCGCTTCAGACAACTCTACCTGAGATAAGACTCGCAGGGAAGGGATCTCTACTTCAACGGGCAGGATTGCTTCCATGCCATACACCAAGGAAAAAGGGGTTGCTCCGACAGAGGTTTGAATGGAAGTCCTATATGCCATTAGCGTGAATGGCAATCTTTCATGCCAATCACGATAGTTTTTAGCCGTTTTGGCTAGGATCTTCTTGATATTCTTGTTAGCGGCTTCAACTGCTCCATTCATTTATAGACGATAGAGAGATGAATTTAGGTACTAGATTTTGAACTTATTGAACAACTGATCCATGAACTTATTATTCAAATTCATCCCATTATCGGTGACAATAGCATCGAGGACACCATAACGAGCGACTATGTCTCGCCTGATGAATCTCACAACATTCTTTGTAGTGACATTTGCATAAGATACCGCCTCAATCCACTTGGAGAAACAATCAATCGCGACTAAGATGAATCGAAGTCTATTGGACACCTTAGGATTAATTGGGCCAATCACATCGATGCCCCCATATTGAAAAGGGTCATGGTTCAGACAACTGATGTAATTCCGTCGGGGAAACATTTATTTTATCCCCGTGAACTTAACAGCGATGGTATCTTCGAACATGTTGAATGCAGTCACTTTCAAGACTGAGCCAATAATAACCCAATCTCATGATCTTCTTAGCTAACATGTATCCATTCATGTGTGGACCACATATCCCCTCGTGTACTTCTTGCATGAATCTAATAGCTTCAGCTGCTTCTACACATTTTAGTAGGATCGAATTATATGATTTTTTGTATAGCTTTTCACCACTGACAAAGAATTTTGAAGTCATTTTCATTATGTACTTCCTGTCGGCCGGAGTGCTTCCCTCAGGAAATTCTTGTCTCTGGATGTAACTCATGATATCGTAATACCATGGCTTTTCATCGGATTCTCCGTTCACAACCATACAGTAGGCCGATTTTGTTAGGATTTCGATCTTCAAGGGTTCTACCTCTACTCCACTAGTTACTTGCAGCATGGATGATAAAGTAGCTAGCGCATCAACAAACTGATTATGGGACCTCGACAAATATTCAAAGGAGATATCTTCGAATTCTTCTACGATTTCTTCGAGGTATTCATGATACGACACTAGTTTTGTGTCTCTCGCCTTCCACTCTCCTACAGTTTGGAGAATAATCAGAGCGGAATCACCAAATACTTTCAACTTGATTATCCCCATTTTCACTGTGGCTTAAAGTTCGAGGATGTAAGCTTCGTACTCAACTATGTTGTTGGTACACGGGAACATCAACTTTGCTGCTACTGGATAATGTTGCCCATCCGGGGATATTAGGACTGCCCCAGTGCCGAAACCAGCCAAGTTCACGGCTCCATCGAAGAACATGGTCCATGTGTCTTCTTTTATTACCAAAGTGCGATCTTCTAGAGAATATCTATCATCATCCGAGATTCTAGGATTTTCGGCTAACATATCAACAATTAGTTGGCCTTTAACTGACTTTTGTTGCATCATCTGGACATCAAATTCTGAAATTAAAATCTGTCATTTGGCTAGCTTCCTTACCAAAGCCGGTTGATCAAGTAAATACTTGATGGGATCATTCTCAGTCACAAGCAAAGTCTAGTGATGCAATGTATACTGTCTGAGCCTATGAAGCACCCATACTAGTGCAGCGCAAATCTTTTTGGCTTCAGGATAATTCAACTCTGAGACGGTAAACTTCTTACTTAAGTAATAAATAGCTCGCTCTTTTCCATCTTCAGGATTTTTCTAGGCTAGCATCGCACCCAGCGACTCGCTATGAATCGTGAGGTAAAGGATCAAATGCTGGCTCGGCTTTAGTGGCACTAGTACTGGGGATTTTATCAAGTGCTGCTTTAGTTCATTAAACGCTTCCCGGCAATCATGGTCCCATTCCACTTGAGCATTCTTCCTTAGAAGTTTGAAGAATGGTTTAGCAATTTCAGAGAGCTGAGAAATAAAACGGGCTATGTAGTTCAATCTACCCAAGAGGCTCCGCACTTCTTTCACAGTCGATGGGGGTTGCAGCTCATATACGGTCTTCACTTTAGAGGGATCGACTTCAATGCCCTTACTGCTTACTATGAACCCAAGTAATTTGCCTGACGTTATTCCGAATATGCACTTCGTCGGGTTGAGATGGAGTTTAAACTCACGGAGTCGGTCGAACAACTTCTTCAGGGTATTAACATGACTCTCTCCAGGTCAAAACTTGGCAATCATGCCATCGACATAGATCTCGATCTCCTTATACATCATGTCATGGAAAAGAGTTACCATTGCCCGTTGATATGTTGTCCCGGCATTTTTAAGACCGAAGGACATAACCTTATAGTGGAATGTGCCCCATGGAGTGATGAACGATGTCTTCTCCTTATCGCCATCCTTCATTCTTATTTGATTATAGCCTGAGAAACCATCCATGAATGAAAACAGTTCAAATCCAGCAATACTGTCTACCAGAACGTCTATGTACGGTAATGGGAAGTCATCTTTAGGGCTAGCCTTGTTCAGGTCGCGATAATCGATGCAAACCCGAACTCGGTCATCCTTCTTCATGACTGGCACGATGTTGGCCACCCAGCTAAGGTATTGAGTAACTTCGATGAATCTCACTTTCAAAAGCTTCATGACATCCTTTTCTATTTTCTTCGAAAGCTCAGGTTTGGTTATCCGTAGCCTCTATTTCTTGGGCGGCATGCTAGGATTAGTAGGCAGGTCATGCTCCATAATAGAAGGGTCTAAACCTGGCATATCAGCGTACGACCAGGCAAAGATATTCTGGTAATCTTTCAGCAATTGAACCAGGCATTTGGCTTCATCTTCGAAAAGGGTTGCCCCTATCTTCACATCTTTGGTTTTTTCGGAATCACTTAGGTTAACGATGATAGTCTGGTCTGATGTAAGGACTTTGGGCTTTTCATGCCGCTCTAGATCCTGCTGGATATCTGAGGAATCGTCGAGTTCGCCAGCATCATTAGAATCAAACTCGGTTGCATATAATTCACTATATTGGACCGTTTCCATACCCTCACGTGTCACAAGATTATCCCTGAAATATAAAGTAAGAGATTCAGAAGGATAAACATGGGTAAACATTGCCTCTTTTTTTCTAAATTTTTTTGGTTTTTTACTCTTTTTTTAAACTCTTTTTAAAAAAGTTTTAACACGAGGAAGCATGAAGAAGCCCAGGCCTCAGAATTCTCCTTAGACTATATTTTTTTTTATCGGTTGGATATCATCACCGGGCTAGTTTGATATACCTCAACATGCCCTCAAAACATGAAAATAATTTATAATTTCATTGATTATTTCGAAATGAATTACATTTATTGAATGGAAATTACAACAATCAAGTCCTAGAAATGAAAAGTCTTGGAAAGTAGCACCCGAGACCGGACAAGTCCTAAAAAGTAGTAAAAATTCCCACGCAGGGGAGTGTGCAAAAAAAAAAAAAAGTAAAGGCATTACTCTTGTGGGCCAGTGCCCATTCCCTCTAACAGTCATTCTTCGATAGCTCCAACGAAGAAATCTTCGAACAGGGCAGTGATTCCATCCATTGCATCATCAGAATCTTCTATCGTTTGAGGTGTTGGATCATCCATACCTCTTCATCCATCCGGGACAATGTCGCAAGGATCAACATAGAAGCTCGGGGGCGCTGAGTACTTCATATAATAATCGAACTTGCCGCTCGGTTGTTCCAGAGTGTCGATCACATCTTTCTCTTCATGCATTATCCTCGCAGGGCTTGGGAATGTGGTGCGAATATGTGGAGGCAACCTGCCGCGCCCATGTTCTTCATTATTTTGGGTAGTTCCATGACCACATTCTTCACCATTTGACTCTTCTTTGGCTTTAAGCATGCTCTCTACGATCTCTTCATCATCGATCGTGTCTTCGAGCGGAGGCATGTCTTCAAGCAAAGGATCGAGCTTATCCTTCCCGGTATTCAATGTGGCAAACTCCCCATCCCAATTAATAACCACTTTGGAGATAGTGGAAATGATGCCAGTGTGGTCAGCATAAACGATCATCCCAGCTTTTGCCATTCTCGAGATTCTTTCTCTCATGATAGCCAGGGGAAGGACCTCATTACTCGGGTAATAACCGGCTTTCACTAGCTCACTGTAGATATCAATGGCGTATACCTTGACATTCTTGATTCGACCAGCATCGAAACTAAATATGGCATTCACATTGCCCGCGTGATCAGGGAGCGGATTGCTCTGAATATTTGGCTTAGCGGGTTGAAAGGAAAATGCCCTTGTATCAAGCAAGTTCTGGATCCGATGCTTAAGAGTGACACAGTTATCAGTTGAATGCCCCACCTCCCCCATATGATAATCATATTTCTTGATCGGATCGTAGTTATAGAACTGTTTGGGATCGGACCGCTTTGGCTCAGAGGTAAGCAAACCCTTCTTCCGAAGGACATCCAGCACTTGAGATAATAACTCAGGAAGAGGAGTGAATTGCCTTTTATTGTTCTTCTTCTAAAAGGGTTGACAATCCAAGCTTTGTTGTTGAGCTTCTGCTACTTGGATCATTGGGACAGGATTAGCATTCTGCCGGCCCGGTTGAGTATATGTCACATTCACTTCAGCTACCGGTTCTTTCTCCTTTCTTGTACCAAATCTTTTAGTTGACGAAGACGGTTCCACAAACCACCCGTCCTTTGGCCCTATCTCAATTTGTTCACCTATGAGGATGAGTTGATTGAAGTTGTCAGCCGGAATAGCCACCATCCGATTACAGTACTCGAACGGAAAAGTTTTAACGAACATCCTCTTCAATTCACTATCTATGGGTTCCGGGACAACCTGAGCAACTATATTTCTCCATCTAATGGCATAATCTTTAAAGGAGTCTTTTTCATCTGAGCACGCTCGAGGTCATCACGGGTGAGAATGATGTCTGTTATGAACCTGTACTGCTTTAGGAATGCTTCACTAGCTTCCTTCCAGGTTTTGAGGCCATTTATCTTCTTCATGAGATACTAGTTCAAAACAGGACCCGTCAAACTTGCTTGAAATGCATGGATCATTAAAAGTTCATTATCCATATACGAGGTCATCTATACGTGGTATAACTGCAGGTGGGCTTTTAGGTATGAGGTGCCATTGTACTTATCAAAATTTGGCATCTTGAACTTCTTTGGGATTTTGATCTATGAATACAGAGACATATCGATTGAAGGTGAATCCTGTGAACCTTCCAGCTACTTCACTCTCTCTTCAAGTTTGTTGACTCGTTCATCAGGTTTTTCTTTATTGATGATAATCTGGATGAGGTCATCTTCCAAATTAGGAATATCGTCATCTTCCTCAACATCGACATTTTTTCTATCTTTATGCTTTGGGCCTGATGCCTCAGGGGATGTTGGAAAAGGGATCGACCGAAGGGCTTTGATCTCAACAGATATCTGTTGCATTGCGGTGACGACTTGCTTGATCTAGTCCTCAATGCCAACGACACGATCTCATAGGTCAGTTTGATTGGCCATTCTAGCTCTCGACCGCGTTCGAATAGGCGATCGTGATCGGTCCATAACTACCTAATTTCAAAAATAGAGCATAGTAAGTATGCGTCCTCAAAACAATCGGTCCATGACTCAGTCTAATCGTCTTTTTTATTCCCATTTTTCATGACATTTTTCATTACTCCATGTATTTGTGAAAATAATGAGAAATTTCTTAGGAAATAATGACTCATGACAAACCTAGGAAAATAATAATAATAATTGAAAGTAATTTCTTTTCAAAGCTTTATTTTTTTTCTTGTTTCTTTCCCTTTGAAAAAAATCAATGATTATTACTTTCAAAAATTAGATCGACCTAGACCTATCATGGACCAACCAAATGTACGAAAAAGTAAGTAAATTGCAAAGCATAGGATTAGGAAATTAAATCTAGACTCTGGCTTGCGAAATGAAGACACGAGGATCACCGAGTTAAACCAGTCATGGCGGTGGTTAGGCTGGGATTCCCCTGACTCCGGCTTAGTTAAAGAGTCGACCCAAATTGCAAAGGGTGCAACCGTGGTGGGAACTCAATGACACCATGAAAGAACTTTCGGGATCAAGGAGGGCGACTCGTACCACATGAGTATTGTCGGGGTATCCACTATCTCAGTACCATCCTAAACATATGCCGCCCAGGTCCGGTAGTAGGTAGTGTGTGCGGTGTAGTGTAAATGTAAGGCATGTACAGCAGGTTATATCAAACGGCGCTTCGTGTATAAATTAAACCATACATTCGAACACCTCCCTATAAAATAAGGGTTAACAATCACGCCTCCCCTTATACCTCCCATTCTACAAGAACATTTAACACCTAAAATATTAGGGACGTATCTGGGATCCTTGCTACCAAACAAAAATTATTTTTGAAATGAAAAAAATTGTCCTAAGTCCACTAAGAGTTTTAACTCAAGTCCCTAGTGGAGTCGCCAGGCTATCGCGACCTAAAAATTTTCTTTCGGGTTAATAGATTATTAAGACTAATCTTAACTCGGGCCCTCCCAAACCCTATCAATTCGCAACTTAGGATTTAAGTCTTTAACATGTAAATGTCTTCATGCTTGGAGTCGCCACTAATCTATTTATGGTAGGTTGATTAGAAACCTAAATAAAACATAGGAAGATACGTTTTATTTCTACGAACTAGATATTCTAAGTTTGGGGACTTGATTACTCTAGATCTAGTCTAACGCCCTTTTGGTACATTTTCTTTTCAAAAAAAAATATTTTGGCAGACAGTTTGGATCCATTTTAACTTAGTCACTAACATGTGAAGTGTTCATGCGGGCGCGCAAACCATCAATTTAACACCCAAGAAAGCATTAAATAAATTGCCAGATTGGAAAAATTACTTACCTCAAAGCAACGTAAGCATTTGCATTGTTAACTAGAAAATCACATCTACAACCCTAATATGATTTCTAATTAACAAGCAATTCACTCAATTTTTTTTATTTTCATTTATTCAAATGAAAGCTAATCTATATGCAATGACGTGCAAAAATTAACATGCGATTAATGCAACCTAACATGCAATCTATATGACATGCGATGACATGACCCATTTCTAATAACGGGCAAATGATTTATTTTTGGTATTTTCTAATGAAATTCGGAATAATGAAAATGCCTAAAATAACATGCAATCTAATGACTTCTTTTTTTGGTATTTTCTATTAAAATTCGAAATAAAAAAAATTACTCAAATTAAGAATGTAATCTATCCTAGTCTATCCTAAAGTGACTCATTCTTTTTTGGGATTTTCATAGAAATTCGAAATTTAAAAATAACCTAAATAATCTATTAAGATTAGAATAATACCTAATTTAAACTAGGAAATAGATTATCTCAAGTCCTAATTTAAATTAAATAATTACCCTATCTTCTAAATATATTTATGGTTCCCTAAACATGCAAAACTCTAATTTAAATCTAACAGATATTTTTTTGAATTTTCTTTTTCAAAAGAAATAAATCAAACAGATAACAACCACCACAATTAAAACCAATCCACGCGATCCGCAAGATTTGTTTCAAACTCGAACTAGGCAAAGAGATCAAAGAAACGGTCATAACTATAGAGTTGTAGATATTGACGGAAAGTTGATCGTTTAAATTTAGAAAGCAAATAAAATTCATTATCGTATCCAAGTGATTATGGATAAGATAACAATTTCCCGTATCACCACGTATCGTACCTTAGGGATAAGGTCGGATAGTCGTCCAGATACGTTGCTAAATTAGGAATGATTCCTAATTTTGAATGTTTTCAAATATTGCAGACATCGGAAAATCATCCTAAGATATCTAATTATCCACCAAATATCCACGGAATATTCTAACATTCAAAAATTAAGAAACTAAATATTCTGAAAATGTCGGATAATGTTCTCTTACCTAATTTGAAATATTTCCAAATTTGAACTGCAGATTGAGATCGGGTTTACGGATCAAGCTACGAGTGATGACGGTGACGGCGCAGCGTCGGGATCAACACGGCGACGCGACGGCGGTGTAAGGCGGCTTCACCAGTGGGGTACTCGGCGTGGCTCCGACGTGTAGCAACAGCGACGGTGCTGTTCCGACAGCGAGAACGGTGTTTAGCTGGGGACATCCTTAGCTTGGATTAGTTCTCGACTGAGGGTGCTCTCGGTGGACTTCTCGGTGGGCTTGGATGCTTAACCGACTATAGTGGCTGGTTGTGACGCTTTAATTACAAAGGAATCAAGACTACTCAAGACCTTGTTGGACCTCCGCTGCTTGTAATTGTTGTTGATTGGTCGCTGGATAGAGAAGAAACGAGCAGGAGCCGTCATGTGAAGCTAGAAATCGCCTGGATTAGCTAGGTTGCTACTGCTTCGAGGACCGGTCAACGTTGGACGAAGAAGTCTTCATGCACGTCATCTCCTTTTGGCGTCTTCTGCATTAGGGATCGTCAGGATCGGCTAGGGCAGCTCCTCTTCAAGGCTGTGGAGGATGTTGGATTGTACATGGACCTTCGAATATTGGAAGCGTGGTGGCTGGTGGGCGTGGAGTGCAGCAGCAGCGCAAGCAAGAAGGCAGCGCACAATAATGGTGGTGAGGCAGCAGCGTCGACGTGGTGGTGCGGTGAGGGGTGAACGGTGTCATGGGGAGCGGCGTTGACGGTGCAGCGCGGCTAGTCTCTCTCTCCCTCTCCCTCTTTATCTAAAAATTTTGATTTCAATTCTGTGTCTCTCTGATTATGTGACCTAATGATATATTTATAATGCTAATCTAGGTCAATTAGATGGGCTTAGGCTTGGGCTTAGACTTTAATTTAATTTCAAGTGGACTGAATTAATGTGGGTTTCTATTTAATTAAGCTTAATGGACTAAATTAAGCTCAAATTAAAATAACCAAACCCGTTTGACTTGTAATCTCTGGCCCTTGCCCTCCAAGCGAGCCGAGTCTCGTTCGATGAATTTTAAGCTTATTTTGCCACCACCGATCCAATGCGGAATGCAATTATCCTAAATGGATCTAAACTATATGTTATGCAATGTTAATATTTTTGTTTAGGGGTTAAAATTTAATCCCTAATTTTCTATGCAAATTACGGCTAAATGGTCGCCAAAATTTAGGTGTCAACAATATTCGCATGGTCCTATGTCGATTTGTCAGGCCTTGATCCAAACATAATTGAACATGCTTTATCAATCAATCCAAGTATCCCTTCGAAGAAACAGTAACTTCGGCGAACCAAGCCAAAATTGTCAAAGAAAATAGAAAAGATAGTGATGAAATTGCTTAAGGTTGGATTCATCGAAGTAGTACCATATCCAGAATAGGTTGCTAGCATAGTCCCGTATTAAAAAAAGATAGGCGGGTACGAATCTATGTCAATTATTATGATTTGAATAAAGCAAGCTCTAAGGACAATTTTCCGCTTCCACACGTTGATATACTAGTGGACAATACTGCAGGATTTTAAACATTTTCATTCATGGATAGCTTTTCTGGATATAATCAAATCCTCATGAAAATATAGGACGAGGCGAAAATATCCTTCATTACGCCATGGGACACATTCTGTTACAAAGTGATGCCCTTTGGTTTGAAAAATGCTGGTGCCACGCATCAAAGGGCAATGGTAACTTTGTTCCACTATATAATGCATATAGAAATTGAAGTATATGTGGATGACATGATTGCAAAATCAAGATAAGGAGAAGATCATGTTGAAGTGCTTCAAAAATTGTTCGAAAGACTCAGAAAATACAAGTTGAGGTTAAACCCCAATAAATGTGTATTTGGGATAAAATCTAGCAAGTTGCTAGGATTTATTGTCAGCAATAGGGGCATTGAAATAGATCCCTAAAAAATCAAGGTAATATATGATCTCAGGAATCCTTCCTTGGTAAAAGAGGTGAGAAGTTTATTGGGGCGATTAAATTACTTTACCCGATTTATCTATTAGCTTTCTAAAACTGTAAAGCCATTCTTCAAATTGTTGAAGAAAAATTCTAAAGTAAAATGAGATGAAAAATGTCAACAAGCCTTTGACAAGATCAAAGAATATCTGGTATGTCTGCCAGTCCTTGTACCACTAATCCTTGGAATTCCATTGATCTTATACTTGACAATTCATCACGAGTCGTTAGGAGCAGTGCTTGTCCAAAGAAGACTGGACAATGGTAAGGAACAAGCCATTTATTACCTAAGCAAGAAGTTTACAATATCATAGATTAATTATCCAGTAGTTGAAAAGACATGTGTTCCATTGATATGGGTATTGCACAGACTAAGGCAAACACTCTTTATCACCAAATCTTGTTTGTAACCGAGAGCGACCCAATCAAGTATTTATTTGAGAAATCCCCTTTGGTTGGAAAGTTAGCAAAGTAGCAAGTCTTGTTATCAAAATTTGATATCAGAAGTTCACCACAAAAATCAGTTAAGGGGCGAGCAATAGCGGACATGCTAGTAGAGAATTCCAAGAACACTGCTAATCCTAAGGATGAAAGATTCGACGATTGTATATCAGCATTGGTTGACGATAAATGGACCATGTATTTTGACGATACAACCAATTTATCTAGTTTAGTAACTGGGGCAATGCCAATTTTCGCAAAGGGCCAACATTATCCAGTATTTTGGTGGAGAAATTTAAAGAAATAACATTTAATTATCTTCCAAGAGCTCAAAATCATTTCGTAGATACTCTTACAACTTTATCGTCTCCACTGCAAGCTGAAGATGGTGTGGATGTAAAGCCATTGAGAATCAACATTCTTGAACAACCGACATATTACATGGTGATTCAAACTGAATTTGATAACAAATTGTGGTTCCATGACATTAATAAGTATCTCCAAACTAGAGAATTTCCTGAAGGAAGCCAATCGGAAGACAAAAAGTTTATAAAGAAGATAGTCACCAAATTATTTGTCAGATGTCAAACTCTTTACAAGAAATCATTTAATTTAGTCATATTAAGATGTATTGATGCTAAAGAAGCCGAACAGATCATGAAAGAAATCCATAAAGGTGAATGCGACCACACATAAATGGGCATCTCCTAGCCTGGAAGATCATGATGTTAGGATATTATTGGATGACAATAGAAATAGATTGCATCTAACATGTGAGATGTTGTCATCAATGTCAAGTTTATGGAGACAGAATCAATGCACCACCAAATGAGCTGCACCAAATGTCAAAGCTATGGCCATTCTCGATGTGAGGCATCGATATGATTGGCCCAATCAACCCCAAGGCTTCAAATGGGCATCACTTCATCTTGGTGGCAATTGATTATTTCACCAAGTGGATTGAAGCAAATTCTTATACAAATGTCACTACCAAGAATGTCGCAAGATTCGTTAGGCGAGACATCATTGCCAAATATAGAGTTCCAGAAGCAATCATTACTGACAATGGCTCAAATCTAAATAACAAGATTGTGGATAATTTGCTTGAACATTTTCACATTCGACCTTTAAACTCGTCTTCATATCGTCCACAAATGAATAGAGCAGTGAAAGCAGCAAACAAGAAAATTAAGAAGATATTATCCAAGACAGCTGAGAATTATCATGACTAGCATGAAAGGTTGCCATATGCTCTAATGGCATACCGAACTTCAATTCGAACGTCAAATGGGGCAACTCCATTTTTCCTGGTTTATGGGATGGAAGCGGTATTACCCATTGAAATGAAAATTCCTTCATTAAGGATATTATCTCAATTGAAACTTTCAGAGGCTAAATGGATTTAATAGAGATGTGAACAACTCAACATGATTGATGAAAAAAGATTAAGGGCTATATATCATAAGAGAGTTGCCAAATCCTTTAATGGAAAAGTGAAACAAAGGCATTTTAAGGTGGAAGATTTGGTAGTGAAGAAAGTCATTCCCAATAATTCAGATCCCGGTGGGAAATTCACTCCAAATTATGAAGGTCCATATGTTGTCAAGAAAGTTCTTCCGAGAGGAGCATTGATTTTTGTAGATATGGTTGGAACAAAATTGGCCCATCCTATAAATGCATATGCTATCAAGATATTCTTCCCATGAAATGAAATGATTTGGGTCACTCTAGAACATGTACATATCATACATTTCACAAACATGTTTATTATTTTTGCAAAATAAAGCAAAAGGAGTTTAAGAAGATCAAAGATCTCCAAAACCCCAACGGAGTTGATAAAAGATGAAGGAAAGTATTGTTCTCAATCTACTTTCCTTGATGTCATCTTTTAAGATGTTCTTCCTTTTTGTCATCCCCAGGGAGTTCAAAGATAGGAAGCAACGAAAAGAAAATCCCCAGTGGAATCAAAGTGGAAATGTTCAAGAGAATTGGCAGTAATCGCTCTAATTGTTGTTAAGAATTTGTTCGAATAAATTTTGACACTTGATTCCTAATTTTGCCGGACCTTCATCAAGTCGAAAAGGAATTTCAGCAAAACGATCGGGTATTTGCACAAAAAACAAAATAGTTTGAGTTTTAAAGAGTTTATTTTTCTGGAAAGATTGAATTTTTTTTCCCAAACAGGTTGACGTGAAAGCTAAACAAGACAAAACAAACTGTTTCAAAGATCATCTCAAAGAGTTTCAACCGAAAAAGTTTTGAAACATACATTCTTCAAGCATGTACTGTGCATTAGAATTCCTTAAAAAGGATGATTTGACAAAAAGCCTTGGAAGATTTCAAAGAAAGCGTTTGGATGAAATCAAATGAAAAGACTTTCAAATGACAAAAGGTAAGCCATGACCAAACACATCCCTTATACACTTGAGTGCAATGAAAGAGTGAGTGCTAACAGTGAAGAAAAAAACCTCATCCTAAGGAGATAGGGGTGTTTACAATGATTACATTGATTGAAATGATGAAAGGCAATCGTTCACTATCCCAAACATGTGATCATCCCTTACAAACCAAATTTGAGCCTAAATAATGGAGAAGTTTTTCAAAACATCCCTATTAAGAAACACCCCACATTGGGCAAATCAGGAGCTTTGTGGTCAACATTTATGGAGAAAAGGATGAAAAAAGATTTCATTGCATACATTGCATCAATCTTTCTTTGAGAACCTCCGAAAAAGTCATATGGAAGCTCGCAACATCCTAAGAGGAAGAAGAGCATTTCATTTCTTATCCCCAAACACATTACCTTTTGCAAAGCTCAATTAAACCTGAATATTCATTTCAGAACCATAAATTAGTGATTATCTCTTCACACTGGAGCATGAGCATATGATCCACCTTGGATAAATAAGAAACAAAAGGCATGACTCAGAGTCCTTAGAACTTAAAAAGGTTAGAAGCCAAAAGATTTAGAAAATGCAAAAAAAATCAAAGGCATGAAAAAGCAGTGTGCTAGTAAAAGCAAGGCTAAATACCAAAGAAAATGAAGAAAAGAAAAGCAGAGTTCGAAAGAAAGCTTAGAATGACAAAAGATCACAACAAGCACTATGATAAAAAGGGGAAGAAAAGATCATGATAAGTATTTAGAGGACTCCTGTAGTCATGAAAGAGAAAAAGATCCCTAGCAAATAAAAGGAAAAAGGGTGGTGATGCCAAGAAGATCACCAATTTCATAAAAACCTTGAATTCAAAAACAAATGAGCCTTTTGAGCCTACCCAATACCAACATTACAACCTATTCCCAAAGACTCTTTAGATTGGGATGTTGAGAGTGGAAGCATGACTTTAAGACAAGAAGTTATCGCTCAAAGGAGTGTATGCGATAATGTCTTGTCTTGTTCGAATTGTATACATTGCGAACATCTCTAAGTATTTGAGGATAGGTTAAGAGAGATGAATTGAGGGTCTCAAGATGATTCCCATTTCAATTAGTGAAGAAAAGACTAGATTCATAGATTGAGACAAATCCTTTTTAATGAAGATCTTCTAAATGATTGTTTCAAGCATCTCTTGAAAGATTGCAAACAATTATTTCAAATACTTCCTTAGAAAGGAAATTTGATCGTTTGAATGTGTTGGCACAAAGAATGCATGTTTCCAAATCCAGGTTTCAAATAGTTTTTGATCAGTTTAAAACCAAAAATTTTGAAGCAATTTGTGGTAAACTTAAAACCACGTTTCAAATAGTTTTTTATCAACTTAAAATCAAAATTTTCGAGCAGTTTGTGGTAAACTTAAAACCACGTTTTAAATAGTTTTTGGTCAACTTAAAACCAAAATTTTCGAGCAGTTTGTGGTAAACTTAAAACCACATTTCAAATAGTTTTTGGTCAACTTAAAACTAAAATTCTCAAGCAATTTATGATAAACTTAAAGCCACATTTCAAATAGTTTTTGGTCAACTAAAAACCATAAAAAGTCCTACTATCGAGGAGAACTTTTTAAGTCTTATTGATAATGAGTCACTAGGCAAATTCAAGTTCTACTAACGAGGAGTCACTAGACAAGTCCAAGTCCTACTGGCGACAAGCCACTAGGCAAATCCAAGTTCTACTAGCGAAGAGCCACTAGGCAAATTTAAGTCCTACTAGCAAGGAGCTACTAGGCAAATTACTAAGTCATAATAGTGATGAGCCACTAGGCAAATTCAAGTCCTACTAACATGAAGTTACTAGGCAAATTTCAAGTCCTACTGATAAGGAGTTACTAGGCAAGTCCAAGTCCTACTGGTAAGGAGCTACTAGGCAAAATCCAAGTCCTACTAGCGAGAAGCCGTTAGGCAAATTCAAGTTCTACTAGCAAGGAGCCCCTAGTCAAATTTTCAAGTCCTACTAGTGATGAGCCACTAAGCAAATTACTAAGTCTTACTGGCGATGAGCCACTAGGTAAATTCAAGTCCTACTGACGAGGAGTCACTAGGTAAGTCCAAGTCCAACTAGCGAGGAGCCACTAGGCAAAATCCAAGTCCTACTGGCGATGAACCACTAAACAAATTCAAGTCCTATTGACGAGGAGTTATTAGGCAAATCTAAGTCCTACTAGTAACGAGTCACTAGGCAAATTTTCAAGTCCTATTGGCGAAGAGCCACTAGGCAAATTACTAAATTCTACTGGCGAGGAGTCACTAGGCAAATTATCAAGTCCTCAGGCGAGGAGCCTCAGGCGCTTAGGGTTCTTAGATATATCCTTGAACTACGAGATCATAAATCAATTCATCATAATCATCACCATCACTACCATCAATTCACACTTTGGAAGTAATCAACAAGGAAACCTGTGACATTCTGGATTTTGGCCCGTTTTTGGGATTTATAAAGCGTATAATTTGTCAGTGCGCTTATAATAGAATCTCGCCCGGGAACTGATCACTCTCGGGTTTTTGTTTTTAAAATAGAGAATTTTGTTAGAATCGCACTCGAACGAATTTGACCGTTATTTTTGGACCCCAAACTTGGCAGCCAATCTCCGGGAGTTCCGGGTCGAATTAAATTGGACGGTGTCGATATTATTGTAGCCAGCGTCGGAATTACCAGGATTATGTGAAAAATGGATTTTCGACCGGGTGCGACTTCGGACCAGTAGACCTCCCTCGTAGAGTATTTTCAAGTCTTTTATTCTTATTTTACTGTGGCCCCCGACCCCTAATGCTTTTTAGGTTTGATCTGGGCCCTAGGATAATTTTCGGTTTTGAATTTGGACCACCCGATCGCACTCGAGGGCCATTTATTTCTTCTTTCTCTCTCTTCTCGCTCTCTCCTCTGTCCGCGCGTCTCTCTCCTTCTCTCTCTTTCTCTTTTCTCCCCCCCGGGTCGCATGTGCGTCCCCATGCACGTCGCCGCTTCCCCTTCCCTTTTCTTCTCTCTCTCTCTCTTTCTCTCTCTCTCTCTCTCTCTCTCCTTTCTCTTCCCCCGGTACACGCTTCAGCCATGCACGCCCGCGCGCCCCTGCACGTCTGATTTCCCTCCCCCACGCACGCAACGGCGCGCTTTCCCCATGCAGAACCCCCCTCTCTCTCTCTTCTCTCTCCTCCCCCTCTTTCTTTTTCTTCCTCCTTTCTCTCTCCGGCGGGTCTTCTCCTTCCCCGCTCGCACGAACCGTCGCCTGCTGCGTCTGTTTCTCCCTGCTGCCGACGCCGACCGGCGAGCCCAGCCGTCCGCCTCGCGCCGCCGCCGCTCGACCAGTCGCCGCCGTCCCGTCGGCTGCCCCCAGTCGCCCGGCCGCCTTCCCTTCCTTCCCTTGTCCACCTCGTCCGCAGCCACTCCCCATCTCCACAGCCTCCGCCCGACGCCATCCAGCCTCCGCCCGACGCCACCCCGCCTCCGCCCGACGCCGCCCCACCAGTCGCCGACGCCACCGTCCTCCCTCGTACCGTCGCCGCGCCACCACGACGCCGGGTAGCCCAGGCCGGTGCTGCTTTCCCCTCTGCCCGAGCGTGCGAGCTCGGCTCACCGCCGCTCGCCGCCACGTCCGGCGAGCCCCGAGCGTGGTCCAATCGTCCGGCCGGCTCCCCAGCGCCGTCCCGATGCCGGTGCACCGCCCCTGTCACCGCCGAGCACCACCCCCCCTCCGGCCGCACCACCCCAGCCCACTCTCCCCTCCTGTAGGCGTTCCGCCGTTCGCCGCCGCGTCCGGTGAGTCCCGGCCGCCGCTCAAACGTCCGGCCAGCACCCCAGAGCCGTCCCGACGCCTGAGCACCACCGCCGACGCCGCCGAGCTCCTCATCGGCCGCACCACCCCACCTCAGCCACTCTCTCTCTTCTCTGTGGGCGCTCCGTCGGCTCGCCGTCGTGCGCCGCTGCCATCGCCGTCGCCACCATCGCCGAGCCAGCCGGCCAGCCAACCAGCCCCGCCAGCAGCCAACCCAGCCGCGGTCAGGCCTCCCCGGGGCGTGGCTGAACTCGCCAGAGCTGCTGCCTGCCATTCCCGAGCCGTCCCAGCCACTGTTCTGCCACGCCGGAGCCTCCCCAGCCGCTGTCCCGCCGCGCCGGAGCCTCCCCAGCCGCTGTCCCGCCGCGCCGGAGCCTCCCCAGCCGCTGTCCCACCGTGCCGGAGCCATTCCGATCTTTGTTCCGCCGTTGCCGAGTCCCGCGCCCGTCGCCGTGCCCGTTGCCGAGCCCAGCGCCCGTCGCCGCGCCCGTTGCCGAGCCCCGCGCCCGTCGCCAAGCCCATGGCCGAGGGCTGTGCCCGTGGCCGATCGCCGTGGCCGAGCCCCGCGCCCGTGTGACCCTCGCCCGCGCCTAGTCCGATACTGTTCACTTGGGCCATTTTGGGCCCGAGTCGATTTTTACCGGGCCAAAGCTTAGTAAGTGTTATCCTAAGCCCTACTTAGTATGTTGGGTATTTAATTGGCATGTCTCGGGTTAGAATGGCTAGGTCGTATCGTAATTTAGTTAATTTACATTATAACCGCGTGATTTGAATTAGGCTAAATTAGTATGTTTGACTTGGGTAATTGTGCATGATGAAATGTGAATTTTGGATTAAGATGTGGTTACTGAATGTTGCGTATAATTGGCTTGGAATTGTTTCATTGAGTGGCGTGTGTTTGCCTGTCGATTTGAGCTTGGATCGATTGGAGGGCTACGGACTTGGGACGTGTTGACGGCGGTCCGTGTGAAGGCATGAACGGCCGATGGGCCAAATGGATGCGGGCTTGAGACGTGCGGACGGTGGCCGTTAAAGGTGTGATAGACCGGGACGTGTTTACGTCGGTCGTTGGAATGGTATGATTGGTATGGCTTGGGACGTGCGGACGGCGGCCATTGGTTTGATTGATTGGGCGGCTTGTGAGCCCGTGAGAGGAAAGTTGGTTGGACGCGTGCATGCGACTTGAGTGTGATTGAAATGGCTGTTGAATGTGACTGGATTGGCTGGTTGAGCGTGTGATTGGAATGGCTAATGGCGCGTGTGATTGCTGGGTTGATTGACCGATTGCGAGTGGGAAGTGTGCCGGGTGATTGTGGTGTAGTGTTGAATTATTCTCGTTATTATCATATTCAGACTAATGTGCAGGGTTTGTTCAGGATCCGAGGTAAGGTAAGTTTGTCGTGTGGATTTTGCTACATTGTTTGGTGATTCGCCTGTTTGACTTGTCTGGGTACGCAATAGCCTAGGTGGGGTTTAGGGTGTCGCTTATTGAGACTCGTTCTCACGGTTATTATATAACCATTTTCAGATCCCCGCCCTTGAGTATGGCACCACCTAGGCATTTTGGGATCCCCATGCACACGTGGCATGATGACGATGTGTACCCGGGTCCGAACCCGGGAGAGTCTTACATTAGGCACCGCACGTATATTTTGGTAGACGTTGGACTAGAGCAGTTGGAGCGTCACGAGTACCTGGCCTGGTCTCATAGGGTCGGATTAGAGAACTCAGGGCCAATCTGAGGTTTTGAGGGGTTGCGGCATACCAACGAGAACGCGGTTAATTGGGAGCCCTGGGATAAGTTCGCTCCCAATGGCGAGGTGTCCGATCCCGGCAGTCCTTCGGCGAACCCCAATCCAGTACTGACACCTGTTCTCGAGCCCGAGCCTGAAGAGGAGCCCGAGCCCGAAGAGGAGCCCATGGCAGCCGAGCCAGGAGATGCAGAGGAGAACCCGATCGAGATAAGCTCGGATTCAGATTCAGACTCCTTTGGATTCGATCCGGATTGGACGCCATAGGGATGCATAGGCGTAGGTCTAGAGCGTTTTCTTTTGGTAGAGACTCTTTTTGATATTATCGGTAGTCTACCCAACTCCTGTCCCTTTTTTATGATGGTGCGGATTTAACCCTAGTGGCCTAATGTATGATTCTATGGATTCAGTTTTTGTTCTATGTTTGTTAAAGTGTTTGTTGTCCTATCCCTTGGTCATATTTCTTTAATGTCAGGGTTGTTTTATTTTGCTTCCGCTTGCGTAATTATGGTTGGGTCGGCGACGCGTCCTAGGACGTCGCGTTCTTTACGACCGTTGAAGGGGTGTTGCAAGTCCGTTAGGGTTCGGGGCGTGACAAAACCGCTCACAAATAGATAAGCTTCGCTATCTCTTAATTATTAGGAACCTCTCACATGCATTCAAAAGAGGAAAATTTGGGTTAGATCATGAATTTCAAGTAAAATTCCTAATCAGTTGTTATGAAATTTCCATTTTGTTTTGTCCATAGAGTCAACTAAGAGTTCATGTGTTACCTTATCTTTGAGATCAACCTTTAATGAGCTTAATCTCAAAAAGAGACAGCTGTTGACACTTGATTTTTAACTTTTTTAAAATTTTTTTATAAAAATCATAAAATTAGGATTAGGAGCCTTGTCTAAGCTTAAGAACCTATTCTAAACCAAAAATAAATTTTTTAAAATTTTCCTGAAATTTTATTTAATTTCTTTTGGTCAAAATAAGGGTGAAAATCAAGAAAAATACCAAATGGAGTCCAAAAATTCCATAAAAATAATCATTAGTCTTCTTTTAAATCCAATTTCATTAATACAATATCAATTTTAGAAAATTTGAATTGGGAATGTATTTTTCCCAAAATTGGGTAAAAACAAGCCCAAATTAAATCAAAAATTCAATTAATTCGTTTCTAGTCATTTTTCGGTCGTAGTGTCTTCACAACAAATGATCCTGGAACCTTGAATTTTATAATAGTGGGTCCAATTTTATAATTCACCAAATAAATCAAAAAACCCTAAAATACAATTCAAAATTATGAATTTTTAGCCCAAATTGGGAATCATTATCAATTTGAAATTGTTGAACTATGATACCATCATTTCTAGGGTTAATCAATCATGAGTAATCCAATTTTGACATCAATTTTGCTCAATTAGGTCATTTAAGTACCGGATTGAATAGAACCTCAGTGACTCGGATTTTAAAATTTGGGAATTTTTAGTTTAATTGTGACAAAATGTGCCAAGGAATTCAATTTTGAGATTAAATCTAAAAAATTGGGTCAAAATAGGGCTTAATTTCTGATTTTAGATCAACCCGGGTCTGCTAGGTTGGTCGAGTCAACCCACTTAACTCGGGTCAATCTCCTTCCTTACCCGACTCGCCTATAACGTGATAAAAACTCAGGAAATATCTCATGCCCATCTCTTGTGTCACGCCCTGAACTCCACGGCACGCAACATCCAGCGAGAAGGTCGTCAATATATGGTGTGACGTCCTAGGACGCGTAGCCGACCCGTCTCCCATAACAGAGCATAAGGCATACGCGGAAGTAATAATTAATACACCCGTACAATAACGAATGTGAGAACCAGGGAAGCAACCCAACGGAGAACTTTAGACAAATTACACATCCATAAAAACCATTAAAAACATTCTTACAATATCCATTTAAACAATAATAAAAAGGAGAAGTGCAACAAAAGTTCCTATCAACTGCTACCACTGGTCAAAAAGGGAATAGATGGCTAGGAGGATCAACTTACAAAAAGAAAAAGAGGGCTATAATTCAAAAGGGTATCTACCCTCACAAAACATGGCCAAGTCTAGCCTAGGGCGCCCAGTCTGGATCGGAATCGTCAGACTCTGATGAGCTCTCTGGTAACTCTAGGTCCTCGCTGGAATTCTCCTCCTCGGACTCTTCGGTATCCATCGGCTCCACAACCGGGTCTTTTACTACTGGCTCATAGTCTACTCCTCCTAGCACCTCATCCTCGGCAGCCTCGTACACACCATAAGAACCCATACTCCACTCCGAACCCATGTCAGTATCCATGACGTCACCATCTGGACACTACGGATCTAACTCACCTACTACGGTAAACGGGACGTCCATAGTATAGAAGGGTCCATATTCGCCTCCAAAACGATCGCGAAAGCACCACGCTACATACTCATGGGTCTCAGGATATGTCGTACCCACTATTTCTATTAGGGAATAATGTCTAAGATACACCTCCCCATTCCCTACAGGGTGTGCGGTCATAGTATGCTCGAACTCAATAGGGATCCCAAACCACACTGGGGCATCCGGCATCGTCACGGACGTAAGTCTGAAAGGTTAGGTTATAAAAACCATGAGACACTTCTCAGTGAGTGAAAAACTCCTAAACCTAAATTAAGCTAACATGCATCTCCTGACAGTAAACAAATTCACACACAAGATAATTTAGGCCCTTAGGCCCAAATCGGTATTCTCAATGACCCTACAGGTTAGATAAACCAATAATATCACGTTACATACGCTGCACTCCCAGTCACACGTGTGTCATACGAATGCTCATAATTTTGAGTGTCAGTCTCGCATACGAATCACCGAATCGTACAAACTCGCACACTATCCCAAGCGTTAAATGCATGTAAATGCTCAATTATTCTTTACTGCAAATCCTGGTAGGGACGTATCATTTCTTTTCCTTTACCACAACACTCCATGGCCAGAGTAAAAACGCCCCAGGTCCAGTGTCTCTAGCTCGCGTCAAAATGCATCAAGCGCAACACTAATTTCCTTACGTACCAGAGCCCGCGAAAAACGCATCAAGTTGGTCGTCTTCCGGACGAACCGGCATCGTCCTGCTACAAAGTGCATGAGGACGACACACCCTGCGTAACACGCATCAGGGCGAGATGTGATCACACATTCACACAACCAGTTTCTATCTGAACCCAGCGTAATATGCATCAAGATATAATTAGGTGATCACATGTCCATGGCAAATACGCATTCTCGCATAATTTCGACACAAGCCTCACACTCGGCATACTCAATGCATGGCCATGCAATTTTGCACATGAATGCTGGTGCAATGTACAATGAGCATATTGTCCAACAATGTATAACACAATTCAATGCCACGAATTCATGCTCAACGATTCACGTCACATACTTGACTGGCCCATTAACACCATGGGGTATCACACGCATAATTGACACTTGCGACATATTTGGGCATTATGGTTTTCATTAAACCAATAATCAATCGCACCCCACAATGGTCGGCCGCACGAGCACGCGGCATGGTAATCTCAAATCATCAAGGTTGAACAAAACGACAAACAATCCAATCACCCCGGCAATCCCGGTACCCTAATCGAGCTAATCCTCGAACTTAACGATAATCTGGCCAATAAATCTGAAGGGGACAGCAGCTAGACCACCTCGTTTCGGCCTCTAATTCACCTCTAAATTTCACTCGATAACCCACTGATACTTTCCCGACACTCGCCATCAATGTATTATTCCATATATGCCTTAATTGTCACTAATCGACTATTAACCATACCCTAAGCCCGCTAAAATGCACTATCGTCGTAATTAGGGTTTAGAGGTTTACACCCACCTAATCCAAGCTCGAGACGATGAGGAACGGCGGTCAATCAACGGTGAACGATGAAACCGGCAGCAACGATTCCCAAGGGGCGACGGCGAGCCGCGGCCGGCGGTCCACAGCTCCCACGGCGGCGGCTCACGGTCGGCTTGGCTGGCGGCTCTCGGCAAGGGAGGCGGAGGAACGGTGGAGTGGCGGAGGATTCGGCGGTCACCCACGGCGGTGCTCAGCTAATGGCGGATGGCGCGACTTCAAAGGGCAGCGGCGTCTCGATGTCCTTGGCACCGAACGAAGAGAGAGAGAGAGAGAGAGAGAGAGAGAGAGAGAGAGAGAGAGAAAGAGAGAACGGTGAGAGGATGAGGGGATGGTCGGTGAGGGGTGGTGGCGAGTTGGTGGCGTTACTGTTACGGCGGTGGCGCGTGGCTGCGAGCGGTTCCGGTGCTAGCGGCTCACCCGACCGAGAGAGGGGAAGAGAGAAAGAAAGTGGCTGGTAATGGTGGACAGGAGAGGGAGAGGGCGAGACGGCAGTGAGGGCAGCGACGGCGGCCACAGCAAGCGGCGGCAGCGGCGCTCCTCGGCGGGAAGGTGAATGGTCGGCCTCCTCCTCGGCAGTCCGGTGCTCACACCTGCATGCAGCCGAGATGGAGAGGAGACGGGAAGGAAACGGAGAAGGATGATGAGGGTCGACGGTGGGGGAGGCGACGGTGGACGGTGGCGATCTCGGCGACGAGCTAGTGGCACGGCTGAGCTCGGCTGGAAGGTGGACGGACGGTGGGGCTTGGCTGGCGTGGGAGGGAGAGAAGGAGAGAGAGAGGAGAGAAAAGAAAGAGTGAAAGAGAGAAAGGTGAGAAGGAACAAGGGTGTCTTGCATGGGAAAGTCTAAGAGGTGGGAGAGAAAGGTGGACAAACAATGATGACACTCATGGGGAAGAAGGATTGATGACAAGTGTCATCACTCTAGGGCTAGGCATATCTCCATAAAATCCAATATACAAATTCTCTAAAAACCCTCAAAATTCGAAATACCAAAAGGCTCAAGGGCAATTTCGTCAATTTCTTCCGATGCAGGGTCAAATTGGCCTTTTTCAACCGTATAAACCCTATATATAAGTGGCCAGCATAATTTTGACGTCATCCTTATAAAAACCATCCTGTAACCCACGAAAATCGGCCTCGAAGTCCGGATTAAATTTCACGATCAAAATTGCCAAATTTTCAATTTTCAAATCTCTCACTAACAGGGGGGCCGTTTAGGAGTTACGCGTATCAACCTCGGATTGTCCGAATCGCGACGATCTCGATTGTCGAAAGAACGAGAGGAATTATTGCTAGTTTCGAAGACACGATCGTCCGGTTCAAGTTCGGGACTGGTTGGCCACGTGTATTCTCGGTCTTGCAGAATCACCTGCTATCCGATCATACGTTGTTGGCATTGGCCAAACCGAGTATGTTACCTTTCGAAGATCGGTCCACACTGGCCCAAAATACTTCCTCGTCTTTTCTCGAAATCAGGCTTAATTCGCGATCGGGTCCCTGGTCCATGTACCTATTCCTAGTTAGCCATTCTCATTTGGTCAGTATCCCAAGAGTGATCAGCTCTGGGCAAAACTTATGAAAATGAAATATTGAATAAGACTCGTTCTATTCATTCCAGAGATTGAGTCAAATTTCGAGATGTTACAATGCTTCTCCCCTTACAAAAATTTCGTCCTCGAAATTTGTAAACCACACTAATCTACTCGAACAGTTGGTGGTGTTGACGTCGCATGGCCTCTTCACTTTCCCAAGTGGCACCTTTCGTTCCGTGGTGCTCCCAAACTACCTTGACCATCGGGATTGTCTTATTCCTTAGCATGCGGTCCTTTCTGTCCTCGATTCTGACCGGCTTTTCCATGTACGACACCTTGTCGTCCACGTCTACTTCCTCGTATCTTAAAACGTGAGTCGGGTCTAGTTCATATTTTCTTAACATCGACACGTGAAAAGACATTGTGCACCTGGGATAGATTGGGAGGCAAGGCTAGTCGGTATGCCATATCCCAAATTTTCTCTAGGATTTCAAATGGCCCGACGTACCTTGGACTGAGCTTTCCTTTCTTGCCGAATTGGGATAATCCTTTCATTGGCGACACCTTGAGAAACACATGGTCTCCTACCTAGAATTCCAAGGGTCTTCGTCTTCTGTCGGCGTAACTCTTTTGGCGACTCTAAGCAGTTCTTAACCTATCCTGGATAACCTTCACTACTTCTACCGTCTGCTGAACTAGCTCCGGACCTGCGATACTTCACTCACCAACTTCATCCCAGCACAGTGGCGTCCTACAGGCCCTACCATACAAGGCTTCAAACGGTGCCATCTAAATACTTTGCTGATAGCTATTATTGTAGGCAAACTCCACCAAATGCAGTTGTTCTTCCTATTTGCCTTGGAAATCCTATACACAAGCTCTCAACATATCCTCCAGGGTTTAAATCGTCCTTTCCGACTGGCCGTCCATTTGCGGATGGTAGGCCGTACTGAATTGTAATCTCGTTCCTAAGGCCGTTTGCAGACTTTTCCAAAAGTTGGCCGTAAACCTTGGATCGCGATCTGAGATGATAGTCACCAGCACTCCATGAAGACGCACTATTTGTTGCACATACAACTCCGCATACCTTTCTAGTTCAAAGTCCTTCCGTACTACCAGGAAATGCGCAGACTTAGTCAAATGATCCACTATGAACCATATTGAGTTGTGTCCTCTTTGGCTTCGCAGTAATCCTGTCACAAAATCCATCGTAATATGCTCCCATTTCCATTATGGAATTTCCAATGATCGTAATAATCCACCTGGCTTGCAATGCTGTGCCTTCACTTATTGGCATGTCAGGCACTTGGCCACATGCTTAGCCACGTCCTTCTTCATGCCATTCCACCAATAATGTTGACGCAGATTCTAGTACATCTTCGTACTACCCGGGTGGATGCTATACTGACTACGATGAGCTTCGCTCAGAATTTCCTCCTTAAGTCCTTCGTCATCTGGCATGCATAGTCGACCACGGAATTTTAAAGTCCTATCCTCCGACACTTGGAAATCAAACTTCCTCTTTGTCGCATCTATATCTATAATCCTCTGGATCTCGTGGTCCGCAGACTGAAGTTCCTTGATCTTGGCCTGAATCTCTGGTTCGATTCTTAATGTCGCAAACAAGCTGGACACTCGGCTCACTTTGAACCTAAACTCTAAATCTCTGAGCCTCTCCAATAACGTCCACTCCTTGACCAATAAATGTGCCATGCTCGACTTGTGACTTAAAGCATCTGCGACACTATTTGCCTTACCCAGATGATACAGGATGTCGCAGTCATAGTCCTTCAATAGTTCCATCCATCGACGCTGCCTCATATTTAACTCCTTCTGTGAGAATAGGTACTTGAGGCTTTGGTAGTCCGTAAAAATTTAGAACTTCTCTCCGCATAGGTAGTGTCTCCAAATCTTAAGTGCGAAGACAATCACTGCCAGCTCCAAATCATGCGTCGGGTAATTCATCTCATGAGGTCTCAATTAACGTGACACATACGCTACCACTTTCCCATGTTGCATGAGAACACATCCGAGCCCTCTTAACGAAGCATCACTATAGATCTCAAATCCTCCTGGCCCGGATGGAATGGTCAAAACCGGTGCGATCGTCAGTCTATGTTTCAACTCCTAAAAGCTTCTCTCGCACTTATCATCCTAGACATACTTTGTTTCCTTCTTCAGCAATCTAGTCAAGGGCATGGCTATTGATGAGAATCCTTCCACGAATCGCCTGTAATAGCTAGCCAAACCGAGAAAACTTCGGATCTCCGTTACAGATGTTGGCCTAGGCCACTTTGTTACCGCTTCCACTTTAGTCGGGTCCACGGAAATTCCATCTCCAGAAATAATATGCTCGAGAAATCCTACTTGGTTGAGCCAAAACTCGCACTTGCTAAACTTGGCATATAACGCGTCTTCTCTTAAGGTTCGTAGCACCTTCGCCAAGTATACCTTATGCTCTTCGGGACTTTTTGAATACACTAAGATATCATCGATAAACACTATGACAAACTGATCCAGAAATTCTCTAAACACTCTGTTCATCAAGTCCATGAAGGCAGCTGGGGCATTCGTCAATCCAAAGGGCATCACCGTAAACTCGTAATGTCCATACCTCGTCCGAAAAGCGGTCTTAGGAATGTCCTCCTTCTTGATTCTCAATTGATGGTAACCTGTCCTCAAATCTATTTTGGAGAACACTGAGGCTCCTTGCAACTGATCGAACAAGTCATCGATCCTTGGAAGAGGGTACTTATTCTTCATTGTCACTTGGTTCAACTGCCGGTAGTCTATGCATAGTCTTAACGTCCCGTCTTTCTTTCTCACAAATAGGACTGGCACTCCCCATGGTGACGCACCGGGGCGGATAAAACCCTTGTCCAATAAATCTTGCATCTAAACCCTCAACTCCTTCAATTCCGTTAGGGACATTCGATACAGTACCTTCGATATTGGTTCAGTTCCGGGTGCCAATTCAATAACAAATTCCACTTCTCGCTAGGGCGGTAAACCCAGTAATTCCTGAGGGAAAACTTCGGGAAAATTGCATACTATGGGTATATCTTCCCATTTAGGCTCCACCACTATTGGGTCCACAACATTCATCAAATATCCTTCACACCCATCATCTAACAACTTACTCACTTCCAAAGAAGATATCCAAGGAGTTGAGGTTCCTCCTCGGTTTCCCTGGAACTCAAAACTAGGGTGTCCATCTGGACTAAATCGGATCGTCTTATTGCTGCAATCCAATACAGCTTCTGCCTGACTAACCAGTCCATCCCTATGATCACATCAAAATTAAACATGGCCAGAACTGCCAAGTCGATACTCTCTTCCTTACCCCCAATACTTATTTTACAACTAGGGCATCCAAAAGAAACTAGCACCCTATCATTCATTGGCGTGGTCACACAAAGCACATTCTCCAGCAATACCGGTTCTAAGCCAATCAACTTAATAAATTGCTTTGAAATGAATAAATGGGTTGCCCCCGAATCAAACAATGCGTAAGCGGTGTGACCACACAAGGAAATCGTTCCTGTGACTATGCCCGGCACATTCTCCGTTTCTCCACGCACTACTGCATAGATCCTTCCTTGTTGACACCTAAATTTTGGCGCGTCATTTAGTGTAATTTGCATAGAAAATTAGAGATTAAATTTTTAACCCCTAAAACAAAAATATTTAAATTATATAACATATAGTTTAGGTTCATTTAGTTTAATTACATTTTTTGCATCAAATTGATTGTGGCGAATGAGCTTAAATTTCATTCAACGAGACTCGGCACGTTCGGAATGCAAGGGCCGGGAATTTCAAGTCAAACGGGCTCGGTCGTTTTAATTTAGGTTTAATTTGATACGTTGAGTTTAATTAATCAAAGCCCAAGTTAATTCAGCCCATTAAACCTAAGCCCAAGCCTAAGCCCATTAGGACATAAAGCCCATCTAAATTGACCTAGATTAGTACTATATAAGCATAACATTAGGTCAGAATTAGGGGGGCTCTCATAATTTTTCAGATCTGATTTTTTGAGAGAGACAAGAGAGAAACAAAGAAAAAGAGAGAAAGTCTTCTCTGCAATTTTTCTCAACGAAGTCGAGCGCTTGCATGCGAAGGAAGAATTTTCGTCGTCTATATAAAAGAGGAGGAAGTGAAGAGGAGTGGATTCTGAAGAGGAGTGGGTTCTGCACGCATTGAAAGGGTGACAGACACGGATGAAAAGAGAAAGGAAGGAGGAGGAAAAATCAAAAGAGAATTAGAAAGCATTAAAGAGAGGTGGGCTTTTATTTCTTTTGTCTTTCTTGCAGGAACACGTGAAGAAAGCTACGGAGAGAAAGAAGAAAGCCAAAATAGAAGATTTATTCTTACCCTAGGGGCTTTCGGTGGGAGCTCACAAAAATACATACAAAGAGAGAGTTCTCTCTTTCTTTCCTCACGTACAGAGCGTCGGCCGCGACTTCCGCAAACTTGACAAGAGACCAGTCCTTACTCCGGCAATATTTGCAACATTCTTTGTCCCCTTCGGTTTCACTTGAGCAGTGACAACAACGAAGCCTTGAAGATCCCATCGCCGCTCGTGCACGCTACCGCCGCACCGTCGCTCGTGCACGCCACCATCGCGGTCAGACGTGAGAAGTCGCCGCTATACTCGCCGTGTTGCCGCCGTTCCCGACGCATCGACGTATCATCGCTCCCGACGTACCGACGCACTGCCGATACGCAATCCCGATTCGCGCGATTCAAATTTGGAAAGTTATTTACGCAAATCAGGTAATTATCTCATCCCGCTTTGAATTGAATATTTGGTTGCCTAATTTGTGCTTATTGATGTTTGATTTCGCATATTTAGATAATAAGCATTATTCCAATTAGGATTTTATTTCCTCTTTGAAATTTTGGATATCTACTTTTTAAATTTGGATAGATTTTAGAATTTTCAAAAATCCCTTGAATATATCCAAAATATTTGAGATATCTAAACTTTTTCAAGATGTGATCGATTAGGAAAATTTCCTAATCCGCAATCGCACACGTGGAAATAAATCTATCTATCAGGCTTTAGATAGAATTATTTCATAGCGGGTATTTCGAATTTTAGGGTCGATCTGTCAGGCTTCAGATCGAAACTTAATTCGAAAGATTTAGCGGTTTTATTTTTTTATGTGTTTTTTTTTAATTTCGAATTTTCATAAAAAAATATAAAAAAAAGGTTGAGTTAGAATAGGTTAGTTTAAAATTGCATATTTAGATAATTCGTATTTTTAATTCCGAATTTCATAAAAAAAAAATACAAAAAAAGGTTGCGTTAGAATAGGTTAGTTTAGAATTGCATATTTAGATAATTTGCATTTTTAATTCCGAATTTCATTAAAAAATACAAAAATATGTCCGTCATTAGAAATAGGTCACGTCGTCACATGACATATAGTTTGCATGTTAGATTGCATTAATCGCATGTTAATTTTTGCACGTCGTTACATATAGGTTAGCTTGCATTTAAATAAAAAAAATCAAAAAAAGAAATTTCTGCACCATTGAACTTTAAATCAGAATTTTTTCAAAAATTGTCAAATTGAGTGTTTTCCTTGAAATTGGTACCGAAAGGGCGTTAAGGTGTTTAACGTAACCAAGTCCCGAATCCATAATTTCTGGTTCGTAGAAATAAAATAGTACTCCCGCTATTTTATTTAGGTTTCTAATCAACCTACCCTAAATGATTAGTGGCGACTCCTATTGAAAATATTTGCACGTTCACAATTGGACCTAAGTTGCGATTTGATAGAGTTTGGGAGAACTCGAGCTAGGTTAGTTAATTTTAATAATCTGGTAATCCATTAGCCTAAGATCGAAACGCCGATTTATTTTTTAGGTCGCGACATTCCTTGAACGGGCGATCGTCCTTGATTAGCCGGTGGGGGATTCCCGGCTTGGTTCACTGCTCGGGGCTGTTGCTACTGAGGATCCATATGCGGTCCAGGGGGACGCACTTGCGGGCAATTGCGAATCTGATGCTCCGCGCTCCCGCACTTGAAGCACACTCCAAATCTCCCCGTCTGAGTACTTGGCTTCCCAATATTCTGCCTAACAGGGAGAATAAATCGTTGGTAGCCTGCCACAGGCTTTTTCCCCAAACGACGATTATCCTTGCCTTGGACAAACCGCGATCCGGAAGCGGCTGTCCTTTCCTGCTGATCTCGCTCGATTATCTGGGCCCGCCTAAACATTTCTCCATATTCCTTAATGTCGTGCGATAGAATCTAGCTCCGAAGATCCAGCTTCAGTCCATCCCGGAACCTTCGAGCCCTATCTCTTGGGTTCGCGACCATTGTTGGTGCGAACTTTACCAGCCTTGCAAACTCTGCCTCATATTGGTCCACAGTCAATTGGCCTTGGCGCAACCACATAAATTCCATTAGCTTCTTCTCTTGGGCATTCCCCGAGAAATGCTTCTCATAAAAGTTCTCCACAAACACCGTCCAAGTTGGGGCCGTTCCTTCAGGAAACACTCCACTTTCTGTAGCATTCCACCAGTCGTTGGCACCATCCTGAAGCCGTTACACTGCCAATGCTACGTTTTCTCTATCATTACACCCCAAAACCTTAAAAGTCTTCTCCAGTTCCTCCACCCATCTTGGCGCGGTCTCGGGGTCGCCACGACCATGAAACTTCGGTGGCTTCATCTTCATAAATTATTCCACTAACTGGGGCATTTGCCTAACCCTAACTGGATGAGCCTGCCCCTGCTGGGCTTAATTTCCCCCATTCCCAACGATTGCTGCAGCCTCGGCAGCTTGGGCATGGGCTGCGGCTCTCTCTTGCGCTTGCAACCCAAAGATGTGTCCAATCTCTCGCAAGGTCTACATAACCTCATCAAACCTGGGGTCCCTTGCTTCGCGGACTCCCTCACTGGGCTGGGCTTGAGGCTCCTTTCCTCTTTTCCTACTCATCCTGACAACTTCGGTTGTTCAACTTCCTGCCGTAATTCCATTAAGGAATTAAAGACTTAAACCAATCTATCACAGTCTAAGTCCTAGGCAGGTCTCAAACAACAATCAAACAACCAGCATGCGGCTTAACAAGGATTGCTTAACACATCACCCAAGGGATTTACATACTCACCTCAAGTCCTACCGCACCTGCACATTACGGGTCATATTCACACACGCCAAATCATCATGCACTATCAGGAGATACACGTAGCACACGAGGTCACCCTACTGGCTACCCATGGTCTCATCGCTCCTTATCACTCTAGGCTTTGACCTAATCAGATCGAGCTGATCTTGCTCTGATACCAATTCAACACAGGTGATGTCACGCCCCGAACTCCACGACACGCAACATCCTGCTAGAAGGTCGTCGATATATGGTGCGATGTCCCAGGACGAATCGCCGACTTGTCTCCCATAACAGAGCATAAGGCACACGCGGAAGTAATAATTAATACACCCGTACAATAACGAATGTGAGAACCAAGGAAGCAACCCAACGGAGAACTTTAGACAAATTACACATCCATAAAAACCATTAAAAACATTCTTACAATATCCATTTAAACAGCAATAAAAAGGAGAAGTGCAACAAAAGGTCCTGTCAACTACTACCACCGGTAAAAAAGGGAATAGATGGCTAGGAGAATCAACTTACAAAAAGGAAAAGAGGGCTATAATTCAAAAGGGTGTCTACCCTCACAAAACATGGCCAAGTCTAGCCTAGGGTGCCCAGTCTGGATCGGAATCGCTAGACTCTGATGAGCTCTCTGGTAACTCTAGGTCCTCGTTGGAATTCTCCTCCTCAAACTCTTCAGTATCCATCGGCTCGCCTTCGTCAACATCCATCGGCTCCACAACCGGGTCCTTTACTACTGGCTCATAGTCTACTCTTCCTAGCACCTCATCCTCGGCAGCCTTGTACACACCATAAGAACCCATACTCCACTCCAAACCCATGTCAGTATCCATGACGTCACCATCTGGACACTGCGGATCTAACTCACCTACTACAGTAAACCGAACGTCCATAGTACGGAGGGGTCCATATTCGTCTCTAAAACGATCGTGAAAGTACCACGCTACATACTCATGGGTCTCAGGATGTGTCGTATCTACATCTACTCCTATTAGAGAATAATGCCTAAGATACACCTCTCCATTCCTTACGGGGTGTGCGGTCATAGCATGCTCGAACTCAACAGGGATCCCAAACCGCACTAGGGCATCCGGTATCGTCACGGACGTGGGTCTGAAAGGTTGGGTTATAAAAACCGTGAGACACTTCTCAGTGAGTGAAAAACCCTTAAACCTAAATTAGGCTAACATGCATCTCTTGACGGTAGACAAATTCACACACAAGATAACCTAGGCCCTTAGGCCCAAATCGATATTCTCAATGACCCTGCAAGTTAGATAAATCAATAATATCATGTCACATATGCGGCACTTCCAGTCACACGTGTGTCATACGCATGCCCATAATTTTGAGTGTCAGTCTCGCATACGAATCACCGAATCGTACATACCGCACACTGTCCCAAGCATTAAATGCATGTAAACACTCAATTATTCTTTACTGTAAATCCTGGTAGGGACGCATAATTTCTTTTCCTTTACCACAACACTCTATGGCCAGCATAAAAACGCCCCAGGCCCACTATCTCTAGCTCGCGTCAAAACGCATCAGGCGCAACACCGATCTCCTTACGTACCAGAGCCCACGTAAAACGCATCAGGTTGGTCGTCTTCCGGACGAACCGGGCATCGTCCTCCTACAAAGTGCATGAGGATGGCACACCCCGCGTAACACGCATTAGGACGAGATGTGATCACATATTCATATAACCAGTTTTGATCTGAACCCCGCGTAATACGCATCAGGGTATAATTAGGTGATCACATGTCCATGGCAAATACGCATTCTCGCACAATTTCGACACAAGCCTCACACTCGGCATACTCAATGCGTTGCCATGCAATTTTGCACACAAATGCTGGTGCGATGTACAATGAGCATATTGTCCCACAACGTATAACATAATTCAATGCCACAAATTCATGTTCAACAATTCACGTCACATACTTGACTGGCCCATTAACACCATGGGGTATCACACGCATAATTGACACTTGCAACATATTTGGGCATTATGGTTTTCATTAAATCAATAATCAATCGCACCCCACAATGGTCGGCCACACGAGCACGCGGCATGGTAATCTCAAATCATCACGGTTGAACAAAACGACAAACAATCCAATCACCCCGGCAATCCCGGCACCCTAATCGAGCTAATCCTCGAACTTAACGATAATCTGGCCAATAAATCTGAAGGGGACAGCGGCTAGACCACCTCGTTTCGGCCTCTAATTCACCTCTAAATTTCACTTGGTAACCCACTGATAATTTCCCGACACTCGCCATCAATGTATTATTCCATATATGCCTTAATTGTCACTAATCGACTATTAACCATACCCTAAGCCGCTAGCCAAGCCGACCATGAGCCGCCGTCGTGGGAGCTGTGGACCGCCGGCCGCCACTCGCCGTCGCCCCTTGGGAATCGTTGCCGCCGGTTTCATCGTTCACCGGTGATCGGCCGCCGTTCCTCGTCCCGAGTTTGGATTAGGTGGGTGTAAACCTCTAAACCCTAATTACGACGATAATGCGAAAGAGTGAAAGAGAGAAAGGTGAGAAGGAAAAAGGGTGTCTTGCATGGGGAAGTCCAAGAGGTGGGAGAGAAAGGTGGACAAACAATGATGGAACTCATGGGGAAAAGGGATTGATGACAAGTGTCATCACTCTAGGGCTAGGCATATCTCCATAAAATCCAATATACAAATTCTCTAAAAACCCCCAAAATTCGAAATACCAAAAGGCTCAAGGGAGGCGGACAAATGGTGGCAGAGGACTCGGCGGTCATGCACGGCGGTGCTCGGCCAATGGCGGACGACGCGGCTTCGGAGGGCGGCGGCGTCCCGATGTCCTTGGCACCGAACAAAGAGAGAGAGAGAGAGAGAGAGAGAGAGAGAGAGAGAGAGAGAGAGAGAGAGAGAGAGAGAGAGAGAGAGAGAGAGAGAATGGTGAGAGGATGAGGGGATGGTCGGTGAAGGGCGATGGCGAGCTGGTGGCGCGGCTATTCCGGCAGGGGCGTGCGGCGGCGACCGGCTCCAGTGCTGGCGGCTCACCAGACCGAGAGAGGGGAAGAGAGAAAGAAAGTGGCTAGTGGTAGCGGACAGGAGAGGGAGAGGGCGAGAAGGCGGTGAGGGCAGGGGCGGCGGCCACGGCAAGCTGCGGCGGCCACGGCAAGCTGCGGCGGCGACACTCCTCGGCGGGAAGGTGAACGGTCGGCCTCCTCCTCAGCGGTCCAGCGCTCACACCTGCATGCAGCTGAGATGGAGAGGAGACGGAGAGGAAACGGAGAGGGACGGTGAGGGTCAACGGTGGGGGAGGCGACGGTAGACGGTGGCGGTCTCGGCGACGAGTTGGTGGCGCGGCTGAGCTCTGCTGGAAGGTGGACGGACAGTGGGGCTTGGCCGGCGTGGGAGGGAGAGAAGGAGAGAGAGAGGAGAGAAAAGAAAGAGTGAAAGAGAGAAAGGTGAGAAGGAAAAAGGGTGTCTTGCATGGGGAAGTCCAAGAGGTGGGAGAGAAAGGTGGACAAACAATGATGGAACTCATGGGGAAAAGGGATTGATGACAAGTGTCATCACTCTAGGGCTAGGCATATCTCCATAAAATCCAATATACAAATTCTCTAAAAACCCCCAAAATTCGAAATACCAAAAGGCTCAAGGGCAATTTCGTCAATTTCTTCCGATGCCAGGTCGAATTGCCATTTTTCAACCGTATAAACCCTATATATAAGTGGACAGCATAATTTTGACGTCGTCCTTATAAAAACCATCCCGTAACCCACGAAAATCGGCCTCGAAGTCCGGATTAAATTTCACAATCAAAATTGCCAAATTTCCAATTTTCAAATCTCTCACTAACGGGGGGCCGTTTAGGAGTTACGCATATCAACCTCGGGTTGTCCGAATCGCGACGATCTCAATTGTCAAGAGAACGAGAGGAATTATCGCTAGTTCTGGAGACACGATCGTCCGGTTCAAGTTCGGGACTAGTTGGCCACGTGTATTCTCGGTCTTGCAGAATCACCTGCTATCCGATCATACGTCGTTGGCCTTGGCCAAACCGAGTCTGTTACCTTTCAAAGATCGGTCCACACTAGCCCAAAATACTTCCTCGTCTTTTCTCGAAATCAGGCTTAATTCGCGATCGGGTCCCTGGTCCACGTATGTATTCCTAGTTAGCCAGTCCTATTTGATCAGTATCCCAAGAGTGATCAGCTCCGAGCGAGACTTATGAAAATGAAATATTGAATATGACTCGTTCTACTCATTACAGAAATTGAGTCGAATTTCGGGATGTTACATCTTGATCGACTGAATCCAGCCAAATAAGCACGTGTTAATCTCTGATTCTAGCTGGAGAATCTCCAACTAGCATCGAAGATTCGATCTAACCAATTTAGAGTCGGTAATAATCAACTTTAAGCGGAAAATCGAGCTACAAAAGAGAAGAAAAAATCATGATCAGGGGAGACCAGATGTTCGACGATATTCCAGAGAGAGAAAGCAACAGAAAGTTAGAGAGAGAAAGAGAGAGTCTGAGTGATAAAGGTTTCATGAGGTTCCAAAGACCGAGTGATCGATGTTTTTCAGGCAAGAAAAATGCCGACAAATTGACTCTGATGTTGAACCTCCTCACCTGGAAAACCTATGCCGGAGCTGGTTACCAACGTCTTAAAATCCAACTCAGCCGGTGTGTCTAGAGCTACTCGGCAAAGCCAAAGCCACCGTCTTGAAGTTTAGGTGATAGGAAAGGACTCTATAGTCGTCGTTCAGTTCAAAAATTCAAAATCAAGCTCAAATGAAAGAGGTAAAGTTCAGTCATGACACGGTTTTTACAAAATTCCAGATTATGTGTTTGAACTTTACCGTGATCGATCATGTAATTTTTTATGATTTTAAGTTTATTGATGTTTAAAACATGTTTTTGAACATTTTTTTTATTCGTTTGATTGCATTTTGATTGTTAAACCTGCATAAACCGAGTTGCTTCTCCATAAGCCACCTTGCTGGAGCCTGTACGTCCTCGCTGGAGCGTTCCTCGTGGCCATAGGCCGTCCAAGTTAGCTTTTTCTCACTTTGTTTGATGATTTTATATTGATCTGAATCGATGTAGACTGGCGATCTATATGAGAATCTGTGAGCTTAAATGGCCTGTTTAGGATAGTTTGCAAGTTAGGTTTTTTTTATCGATTTTCTCCGGCCAGCGGTGGTCCGACGACGAACTAATTACGTTAGACTGCTAATAGGTGATACGAACTCTTCATTAAACCAATTGAAATGGTTAAAATCTCGCCGGAACGTCATCGGCAGTGAGCTTGAACCGGCGGTCTTGATAACAATAAACCCAAAATTATGCACACTAGGTGCTTGACGAAATGCCAAAAAGAAGATAGGCCCAAACGGCATCGTTTTGGAGTTGCGCTCGTCGAGGCGATGGCCATCGCCTGCGTCGGCCAGTCGGGTTCAATCCCTCGACGGGAAAATTTAAAAAAATAAAAAAAAATCCAAAAAAATAGAAAATTTAGAAATTAAAAAAGTTACAAAAATTCAATAAAAATTTTTCAAAAAATTCAAAAACAATTAAAAATTTAGAAAACTTAATAAAAATTGGAAAATTTCTAAAAAAATCATAAAAATTTAAAAATTTCCAGAAAATTTACAAAAAAGTGAAAAATTCAGGAAAATACAAAAAATTTGGAAAATCTAAAAATCTATAAAAATCTTTCTAAATTTCAAATTTTCAAAAAAAAAGTAAAAAAAATCAAAAATTTCAAAATTTCATAGAATGACTCAAAAATATCGTGGCCAATCTTTGCAAGTGAAATTAGAATTTTTAGAGGTGCCTAACTAGCATTTTTAGAAAATCCTTAGTTTAGGGGTTTTACCCCTAAAAAACTCCTAAACCCTAAAATGACACATATCATTGAATGAATAAGCCTTTAGGGCTTTACTAGGGTTTGAGTGTTTTGAATTGATTTTCATTTTAGAGACCCAAATTAGGATTGTTTTGTTTAATTGCAATTAATTGTGTTGCTTATATTGATTGATTGAATTCCCGCGATTAGGACAGTTAGAATTAGTGAATAGACCTTGTAAACTCATGTGGCACGTTAAATACTTCATATCATTTTAAGTACCGAAAGGGCATTAGAGATCTCGATTTGGGATCATTAGCGTAATCACGTCCCCGTATTCAGAATCTCTGATTTGCAGAATCGTGGTATTTCTCCCGTACCCCGATTAGGTTTCTAGTCAATCTATCAATAATGACTAATAGCGACTCTAAATCAAAAACATAGATTAAATAGAAAGATAAAAATCACAATCCGCTATCATGTGAAGTATGATTTGGAAGAGGCCACCGTTTGTCTAGTGATGACATGTCTGTGGGACGTTTGAGTGAAATATCTATATCGGACCCTAGTAGCTCATTCGGGAACAGTTTCCCTATTCATGACGAATGGAAATACCTCCTTAGCATGCCCAAAAGGCGAAGCGCGACACTTGGTACCTCTTTTGCTACCAAATGCCTTTTCGAGAAGTATTGGTAATAGTTTTGACAGAAGTCGTGGCAACGGTATGCATAGCCTTGCAGGCTTTTTCTTTGGCTCAGACTACCTTCTGTTCTTCTAAGCCATGTTGGGTTGCTTTGGAAATGGTGTCTGATGAATGTTCGGACTAGAAACCATGGCTACCTCATGAATAAGCTCTTTGTCCTTCCTCACAGGATAAGGCTTTCGTGTTGTTGTTTCTTGAGCTTTCTTCTTGGCAATTTTTTATGTCACCAACATGATATATACGATTGTTGAAATTTAATCTCACTTTAATGTGTTCTGTACGCTGTTGATCTTTCCAACACTACTACCATTTTAGCTTAAACTTATAAAGTTTTTCTGTAGGTTTTTCTTTGTACGAGCAGGTTTAATGGGCTGGCTTCTTCTCAACATGTCAGTTCTAGCTAGAAGTGTCCAAGATGGCAACTTGAGCCTATCAATGATCCTTTATCAACTATTCTGCGTGGTAATTTATGATAATCTCCCTAGCAGTTCTTAAAAAACTCAGTTTTACGAATTCCTTCGTCTAATAATTCTTTTTTCTCTTTTATCCAGTTATATATCCTGGACTACTTTGTTTACGAGGAGTATATGACTTCCACGTAAGTGCATAACTTGTCTGTCCCTGAAGTGCTTCATCTTGCACACCCAAGTTTTGTCCGGGTCGTTAAACCTGGTTCTTTCTTTTTTAAGTAACTAATTTGCTGCTAAAATCTAGGAGCTTTTATCTTCACTTACGACTCGACTCGACTGTACTCTGCGCTAATAATGCGTCTCGTCAGATGACTTAGGAAACGCCGCTGTGCTCACGTATGAGCTGGCCGGCCGTATGCACTGCTGTTGTTTAGCGAACAAGTTCTGCTGCTCAAATCTCTTCACTGGGCCCATGGTGTTCTTTCAACCTTTAGTTTGCTGGGCTTGGGCCATGAAACCCGTTAACTTGGAACTTTCATCCAAATTTTAGAGGTGACATCTAAATGGACCGACGGGAAAGTTCGACCATAGTTTGCATTGTCCGACATTGCTAGCGTATATTGTAAAGAGATCAATGTATGTATTTGATTATAATGCTTTAAAAGGGATAAAAACATTAACGGAGCAATGTGGACGTTGGAAGATTTAGGTTCCTTACATAGTGACACATAATGCTGCATTGATGTTCGTAATCATGCCCTCCCTCCTGTCCCTCTCTCCCAAATCCTCTTAACGCTGGCCCAAAAAGAGAAAGGATGTTGCTCCGTGAAAATATCGGGCAAAGGACACCACAAATGCCACAATTCTCATGCAGCGCTTAGTTTAATACCATGACCTTTTATAAACATTCACACTAGTTGCGTCAATGATTACTCTAGTCGAAAATCCGATATGGCATTAAAAGCTACAGCACTTATGGGGAACGGTTTTTTAAAACTTATGGCACTCAAATGATTAATTAAGAAGTTATGGCACTTAAATAAGCAATTGAAAAATCATGCAACCAAAATGAGCGTAATATGAAAGTTATGCAATTGTGAAGTCCTTCCCCTGAAAAATATCCATATGCGAAGGAAACACTCTACCGCTGATTTTGCTAGCGATACAAGAGTCCTTCTTCAGCTTTGAAACAAAAGTTTGGTCATCATATCTGTCTCTTTTTTTGTATAGCTGTCAACCGTCACATTATCACAAAATTCTTGAACCTACTTTTTCTCTACTTTCCACTTGCAGCCTACCGCACAGGGAGGGGAGAGCACCTTGTTTGTGTTTTTTCCTTGGGCGGGTGGCTAATGAGCTTTCATTCTTAATCCGATACTTAGATTGACGGTTAATGCGCAATGATTATCTAGCATCCTAGGCTAGCCAATTAAGTTTATGGTAAGCTCCATTCATGCCTAGCAGATATACCTATTCTAAGGTTCCATTTGTTTTATGGATTATTTGACATTTCTAAAAAATATTTTTCAAGAAGTCATTTTCCAAAAAAATGACAATATTTTTCGGTATTTTGCTGAAACCTGAAGATTAATTAGAAAATATTTATTATCGTTTGGTATGGAAAATTTGATTTGATTTTCCTAAATAAACAAGTACTATTTGGGTGCTAGTAACTTGTATATATGCAGCTAATGAACCAGATACGGGCACTTGAGTCTTGGGTTTGGTCTCAATGGCCCCTAACCCAGGTGTTGGGGATCGGGATACAGGCACTTGCGTCTTGGGCACGGCCTCGATGTTCCTTAGTGCAGGCACCGAGATCCAAGCCCAACCTCAATAGATCCAGGCATGGCTTTTGTGGACCCGGGCATGGGTGTTAGCTCAAGTACTAGGATCCTGTGCTCAACGTTTGTGGACCTAGCTCGAGTGCCAGGCATCAGGCACAGGCACCGAAGTTTCGAGCCCGGCCTCAATGGACCAGAGCGTGGGCGCCGGGAATCTAGGCACAAGCACCGGGGTCCTAGCCCTGGCCTCGATGAACCCAGTCCCAAGCGTCAAAGACCTAATCCTGAATGCCGAGAACCAGCATTGGGGTTTCCACGCCCAAACGTGGATTTGTGGGTCTAAAAGCATTGATACATGGTCATGTTTTGGAAAATAATTTTTGATTTTTTAAAGGGGAAATTATTTTCCTAAATTTAAGCATATGTTTTCCATTGACTAGGAAAACATTTTCCACTTACTCATTTTTCTAAGCAAATCAAACGCCTCAAAATGAGGAAAATATTTTTCGCGAAATAAACAAAGCCTAAATCTCTAGATGTTGTGATTAGTATCACTTGTTCTTTTGGTGTTCCGTGAATTATTGACAGTTCATGCAACATATCTCTGTTTTATAATAGTTCAGTTCTAGTTCTCTTAGAAGGATTACAAAAGTTACCTTAGCATACAAATATTGATTGCCTTTGAAAGATAAATGTCCACATCTCACTATGTTAATTGTTGTGCATCCTCAACAGAAGATTGCATCTATAAGGGTCATTTGGAACCATATATTACATTAACATGCAGTTCCGAAGATTATTTGAGGGATTGTTTTATGCCTGCATGAGTAATTGTCATCTCTGATACAGGGTTCGCGGCTTTCGAGGAATAACATATATAGAGCTAACAACATCTGCTGCCATTGCTATTTGTTTCGTATTTCTAATTGGATAGGCTTCATTGAAATTATAGCCTTTTGCCAATGAATTAACTTATTAATAGCTCCTCCCACCTTTACTAAGGACTCATTTCCTTTGCCTAAAAACCTACGATGTACGGTGTTCCGAGAAGCTAACAAGCAAAAGCATGTGTTCAAAAGGAATCCCAAAGCGCGGTAAATGAAAGGAGTCTTACGTTCCTCTGATTCAGGTCCCCAAAAAAATTCACTTTGCTTTCCCTGCTTCTCTTGCAAATTTCAACTTCGTGTATCCTTTGATTGAAGGGGAATTGCGAGGCACTGCAACTACCTTGGCGACTTGCTGCTGGCACTGTCCTTCAGTTTGCCTTGTGGACTCAGGTGAATTCGACTTCACCCGACTCTATTATGACTTGCTATGCATGCCATGATTAAGTAGGTCCCAGTTTTTAACAGCTACTTCGTTTTCGCAGTTCACCAGTTCCTCATTTCTACTCAACAATCCATTTCCTGAATCTGCAGATATGGAGAGAGAGAAGAGACGAAGCTCGTTGTGCAGAAAAGTACAGAGAAATTTGGGCAGGATACCGTGGACTAGTTCCCTGGAGGGTATGCCCCTACATTTATTAGATGTACAGTAGTTCATCTAGTCATGATATTTCGTGCAACTTTCACAAGAAAAATCCATGAGTGGGAGATTTAGTGGTCATTCGTTCTCTATGCTTGTTTCCTTCATCTTACGAGCTGTAATTTCTTGGTAGGCTGGTGTTGCATTTTCTTTGGTTCTTGTTTTATTTTACAAAGAGAAACTTTGGTAAACCCTGGTAGACTGGTGTTCTTTTTCATGATGAACTTTCTGGGGATCGGCTCAGATTTGATTTTTCTGTTATGCGATTTGATCTTTTCTTCATCGAATTAATGTTGAGTGTCGTGACCTAAATTTTCTCGGGCTAATAGATTATTAAGACTAAGCTTAACTCGGGCCCTCTCAAGCCCTACCAATTCACAATTTAGGGTTTAAGTTTTTAACATGCAAAAGTTTTCATGCTTGGAGTCGCCACTAATCTATTTATGGTAGGTCGATTAGAAACCTAAATAAAGCATAGGGAGATATGTTTTATTCCTACAAATCAGATATTCTAAGTTCAGGGACTTAGTTACGCTAGATCTAGTCTAACACCCTTTCGGTACCTTTTCTTTTTAAAAATATTTATACAGGCAGTCTGAATCCATTTTATTACCTAATCACTAACATGTGAAGTGTTCATGCGAGTGCGCAAACCACCAATTTAACACCCAAGAAAGCAATAAATAGATTGCAAGATTAGGAGAATGACATACCTTAATGCAACGCAAGCATCTGCATTGTTAGTAGAAAATCATACAAACAATCCTAATATGATTTCTAATTAACAAAACAAGGCACTTGAGGTATTCTTTAGGATTTACGCTTTATTAAAATGCAAACTAACCTATATACAATGATGTGCAAAAATGACATGCGATTAATGCGACTTAGCATATGAACTATATGACATGCAACGACGTGACCTAATTCTAATGACGGACAAATGATTTATTTTTGGTATTTTTCCAATGAAATTTGAAATCAAAAGATGCCTAAAACAACATGCAATTTAACAACTTCTTTTTTTTGGGATTTTCATGGAAATTCGGAATCTAAAAATAAACCTAAATAATCTATTAGGATTAGAATAACACCTAATTTAAACTAGGAAATAAATCATCTCAAATCTTAATTTAAATTAAATAATTATCCTATCTTCTAGATACATTTAGGGTTCCCTAAACATGCAAAACTTCTAATTGAAATCCTAACTAACATATTTTTGGATTTTCTTTATTTAACAAAAAATCAAACGACACCATATCACAAAATATTACCGACATCCATTTAAATTTAGAAGCAATAGATTGACAAATCGTATCCCGGGCATAAGGATCGGATTGGCCAATTTTTTTTACGCAATTGCGAATCATATCTCGGGCGGGAAATCGGATTGACGATTTTTCGTGCGACTGCGAGTCATATTCCGGGCATGAAATCGGACTATCGATCATATGCACATTGTGAAATTAGGAAATAATTCCTAATTTAAATACTATTCGGGGACATAATGAATACGATAATATCATTCAAAGATTCACACAAAATTGTAATATTTCAAACAAAGAAGCAATATACTCGAAAATCAAATTAAATGAGATTTTTACCTAATTTGAATATTTGCTTTCAAAGTTTGGACTGGCAGCGGATTCGGATTGCGGATTGCGGGACTCGTCGGATGGTGGCGGACTTGACGGTGGCTTCACTGTGAGAACACTTGTGAATTTGCTGGACGTTGCTGGAGTTCGCACGAAATTGCTGACTTCACTGGTCAACCTGCAAATAATTTACCAAGGAATTCAAAGAATTTGTCCCAGGTTTGGTGAAGTATCACCTGGAGCCATACACGAAGAAATAAAACACTGCAAATGCTGTAAAAGGTGCAAAACAGCATATTGGGTGCAGCGGGTGACGCTCAATGGCTTTGCGACACAGCAAACTCATCGCCGTTGGCTCAAACTGTCGCGAAACGAAGCAATGGGTTCACAACTGATTACTGGAGTAGAGACGTCGTCAAACAGCTAGGACTGATTGCGGTGGTGTAGCACAGAAGAATAGTGGCAAGTGGCAATCGTGGAGAGAGCTCTTCGGCTGGGAGCATCACGGATCAATAGCAGAGGACACCAATGCGGTCGCCAAAACAGGGAGCTCAGCTACGTTGGATTGTCACCAAGGAAGCAGCACCGAGTCATGGAATTGGAGGAATTCGGTCGTAGTGGTGAAGACACATGCCCAAGGAAGAAGACGACTCTTCTCTCTCGTATTTTCTCTCTATGTTTCTTGTGTGTGTTCAGATCCCAAAGAAAAAGCCCCCCCCCTTTCGTGAATTCTCCTCCTTTTATATGCAAGACAACCTAGATTTTTAGGGAAAGAACGTGGTCAACTTTCCTTACGCAGAACGTATATTTTATTCCTTTCCTCCCTCAGAGTTATATCTTTCTTCTGATCATGGGCACAGGGAGGTTTTCTTGGCAGCATACTCTTTCTTGTTTTGAGAAAGATAGATTGCTTAAATACTATACGTCGTCACGTGAATATTTCTTTCCCAGTTGCTCTTATTATTTTCCATTGACCGACAAAATCTTGCATATTTCCATAAATATCTAAAAAAACAAAGTCTATGAAATCATGGACTACCTTTAGGAAATCGTGAAAGATATTTCTGCACAAGTGCCCAACCAAAAATATATTGATCGAGAATCATGCATATATTCCGAAAAATTCTTCATATCCCACGTGCGAAAATTCCACCCATGATAATGAACAAGTTTGGCGAAAATCTTTATTCGTGGGCTTTTAACTAAGCCCATTCGCCGTTGATTTAATGCAAATGCAACTATGTGAGCTTATTACTATAAATGCTCTTAAAATTTATATGCAGTTCAATTATTATTTTTGCTAGGTATCGGGATTGACCCCTAATTTTTCTGTGCGATTAATCACTAAATTGTTAGCTAAAATTTAAGTATCAATAGATGCCCCTCTTTGAAGGTGAGCTCGAAGAGGTTGCATTTAAAAACTAAACAATGCCTAAATTTTGACCATGCTTATGCAATGAATGCTATTTTTGGTGGGAGTATGAGTCCCATTTTAAAATGCAATAAGAAACGATGCATGCTAACGTGAATAAAACATACCTGGAGTTACTTACCTGACAGGAGTAGTAGTGTAATTCGAGACATGACTCTGATTCTGTGGGTTGTTTGGCAAATGTTTGGGCTCAGTCCCAAAGGTATTGTCTAATGAACGCTGATGGATTTCGGTGACCTGTAATTCAATTAGGACACACGAAGGGAAGTTCGAATTACCTGAATACCGTTTGAGGTAATCGAAGATGGTGATCAATAGACACCCAAATATCATCTAAGGTATCTAGAAATCAAAGAACGGAAGACTACTTCAAATATCTGGGTATTGTTTGAGATACTCGAAATGGACCTTCCGTTGAACATCTAGATATCGTCAGAGGAGTCTAGTGACAATCTAGCAAAACGGAATTTATCCCACCTTTTATTGAAATACCTGGATATCGTCAAAGGTACTCAAGAAAATTATCCATTAGGAACTTGGATATCATCATAGGTGCCTATTATAGGGCTTTCTCCAAGTTGCTAGAAAGAGGGCTTAACAAGGTACCTAGTTATCATCTGAGATACATGAAAAGCGATTCGATAAATTGGAATTTATTCCTACTTTTAACGAAATACCTGGATATCGTCAGAGGTATTCGGAAAAAGTCAACTGCTAAACACCTAGATATCGTTAGAGGTGTTCAAGAAGGAACTTTTCAATTTATTTGAAAGATGTGCCCAATGAAATATCTGGTTATCATATGAGATATTTGAAAGGACTTGATCGATAAATACCTGGATATCGTCAAAGGTATTTAACGATTTGGCGAATAGAGAGGCTAGCTCGAATGCTCAGAGATTCCTTAACAAAGTACCTGGATATCATCAGAGGCACCTGAAAAGGCTTGATCAATATATGCATGGATATCATCAAAGACATCTAGAGATCGAAACAAAATGATCAAATATGGGGCCTGATGATTGCTCGAACAAGTTAGGGATACTTGGATAGTCATAGGCATCCAAGCGATAGAGATATACTTACCTGGTGATATCTCTAACTCTTAAAGGCGTGTCTCCTGCTAGACACAGTTTTAGACAACATGTAATATGCATTCATGGGTAATCAAGAATGCACATACTCATGCACTATAAATTCAACCGATTTTCATTCATGATAATTTTGTCAAATTAGCATTACTAAATTTCACTAGGGAAAATCATAATAAGACAATCCGAACCAACAAGTGGGTGTCTTGAAAATGTCAAATGAGGGATTTCCGGTCCAAAAGGGCTTTCAATTATTCTCATTGAAAAATGATGATTTATGAGAATCGCTCTATCTCACCATCATCATATCGATAAGGGTCCGAGTATTCTCGCAAACAGCACGACCTTACCAATCCGAGAGGTCTTTACTAGGACCGTAATGTGGGCTTGGTCAATGGCTTAGCAAAAGGGGACTCTTCGAGTTGAGGCTATTAAAAAAAATACTCTGCAATCGTCTCCAAGTTTACAAGTCAAGAACTCTACAAAATGAGATAGAAATGGACTTGCTCGCACTTCTTCGAGTCAAGCTTTTAAACATCTAAATCCTATGTTAGTTCAAGTGTCATAATCTAAAGAGACTTTGTAAGGGACGTAACATAGGCTAGGCTCATGGGTTGAGAAATGAATAGATCATTAGGCTCAAAATGTGTATAATTGGGATGAATAAGCTAGTAATCATCTTGGCATTGTCACTAGTCTTTTTCTTCATCCTCAAGCATTGTCATTTCAGTAAATGCTTCATTGGGCTTGAATTCACCACTTCTATAAATTTGTAGGATTATGACTATCCCATTGGAGATAATCTTAACGCACCTATTTTTTCATTGGGCATTAACCTTGCTTTTACCAAACACACTGCTTTTTCTTGCCTTTTTTTATGTGACACTTGACATATGTTGTTTACAATGTAAATATTGGTCAACTATACTCTGACTGAATGACTCGCCATTTGGACTCTCAAGGATTTTTTGTCTTCTATCGATACTCCGGATATGCTGCTTAGACAATGATGACTTTTGCCTTGTCCCAGTGTGGGGGATGATTACCAACTGGGTTTAAGAAATTAATTTGTAGACTCAATTGGGCTTAGCAAAGGGTAAAATGTGTATAGGATAGAGAAAGAAATGCTTTTCGTCTTTACCAAAAAAAAGAAATGCCCTTTGTCATCCTAAGGCACTTGAACTTTGAGTGAATTCATCTGAAAAAGCAACACTCGAAGATTGATGCAAGTAAGAGCAAGAAGATTTCTACTCATTTTTCACCTTATGATGCTAACTTACCTCCAGTTTGCCCTAATGTGGGGTGGCTCTTGACAGGGGTAATTTGAAAGGATTTCTCCAAGCGTTTAGGCTCAAAGCGGTGAAACAATGGATAAACTGTTGTGTTTGCGATAAAGAAATAAATTGCCTCTTGTCATTTCAATCGCCGTACCTTTTGCGAGATAGCCCTTTACCTTGCAAACATGAAATCTTTTCACTCAACTCACCAGTGATTGGTACATGGGACTATGTATAGCATAGGGCTTGCCTTTCATCATCCCAATGTACCTCATTCAACACATTCAATTCATTCCACGTGAGTTATCAGATTGTCCAAATAGATTCTCATTTTGAAGTTGATGATGCAGACTGATAAAATGATCGAGCAGAATTTAAAGTAAATACACACATTCCAAATTGATTGAAATCATTTATTCATAAGTGAAATGTTTGTGACTATTGATACCTAAATTTCGGCACATCATTTAGTGGTTAATTGCATAAAAAATTAGAGATTAAATTTTAACCCTTCAACAAAAATATTAAAATTGCATAACATATAATTTAAGTTCGTATAGGTTAGTTGCATTCCGCATCGAATCGGCGGTGGCGAAAAAGTTGAAAATCCGTCGCGTAAATCGAGCTCGGGCACCAAACGAGACTCGGCTCACTCGAAAGGCAAGGGCCGAAAATTACAAGTCAAAAAGGGCTTGGTTGTCTTAATTTGAGCTTAAATTAGCCCATCAAGCTTAATTAAAGAAGAGCCCGAATTAATTCAGCGCACTTAGAATTAAATTAAATTAAAGGGTAAAGCCCAAACCTAAGCCCATTAGAACTAGAAAGACCGGCTAATTGACATAGGTTTGCGTTATAAATACATGTTTATGTCTCATAATCAAAGGGGAGCTTTCAAAATCTGGAGATCAGAATTTTCATAGAGCAAAAGTGAGAGAAAGAGAGAGAGACTGGCGAAGCCACCGTCACCACCGTTCGCGCCCCTCTACCATCGCACTGCCGCACGCCGCGCCCCGCGCCACCGCATGCTGCACCATGCCACCGCTTGCGAGCTGCTGCACCGCTGCTGCTCCGCCCCTCCGCTGTTGTGCGCCGCCGCCTGAACGCCCCTACAGCACGCCTACGCCACTGCCGCCACTATTCTGCCCCTCCGTTGCCGTGCTCCGCGCCCTCTGCTGCCATGTGCCGCCGCCTCGACGCCCCTGCCACTGCACCACCGCGCCCTCCGCTGCTATGCTCCGCCACTCGAACGCCCATGCCGCCGTAGATGCCGCACCGAACGCCCCTGCTCCGTCTGCACCGCCGGAGAGCCGCTGCACCGGACGCTGCTCCGCCTACACCGCCGCTGCTCCACCTGCACTGCCGCTGCCCGAAGAGCCGCCTACACCGCCGTGTCGCCGTCGTAAATCGTTGTCGTTCCCGACGCCGCGCCGTTGCTCCCAACGCACCGTCAATCTGTAATCTCAATCCGCTGCAAATTCAAATTAGGAAAGAAATTTGCAAATCAGGTAATTATCATATCTCGATTTGATTTAAATATTTTGCTACCTAATTCATGCTTTTTAATATCTAGTTTTGCATATTTGAATAATATGCATTATTTCAATTAGGATTTATTTCTTTTTTTTGAAATCTTGGATATTTGTTACTCGTTAAATTTGGATAGAATTTAGAATTTTCAAAATCCTTTTGAATATATCAAAGATATTCGAGATATCAGAATTTTTCAAGATGTGATCGATTAGAAAAATTTCCTAATCCGCAACTGCATACATGGAAATAAATCTATCTATCAGGCTTTAGATAGAGTTATTTCCATAGCGGATATTTTGAATTTTAGGATCTATCTGTCAGGCTTCAGATCGAAACTTAATTCGAAAGATTCAGCTGTTATATTTTTTTTACTTAAAAAATTTTGTGATTTGAATTTAAATTCGAAAATACAAAAAAAATTCATAAAAGAAAAGCCAAAAAGATTAGATGCAATTTGAATTGATATTTTTAAAAGATAATATTGCATGTTTAGAATATATCTAGATGATTTTTTAAATAGAATAGGACAATCGAGATTTGCTAAAAAGATAAGATAATTTCTAATTCAAATTAGGGATTAGAGTAATTTGTTTCCTAATTTAATTAGATATTATTCTAACCTTGATAGTTCATTTCGGGTTGATTTTAATTTCGAATTTTGATAAAAAAAAATACCAAAAAGATTGCTCTAGAATAGGTTAATTTTTTTAGTTTAAAATTGCATGCTTAGATAATTGGCATTTTTAATTCCGAATTTCATTTAAAAAAATACAAAAAATAATATGTCCGTTATTAGAAATAGGGCACGTTGTCGCATGACATATAGTTTGCATGTTAGGTTGTATTAATTGCATGTTAATTTTTGTACGTTATTACATATAGGTTAGCTTTCATTTAAATAAATAAAAATAAAAAATTTCTGCACCTTTGAACTCTAAGTCAGGATTTATCAAAATTGTCAAATTGAGTATTTTTCTTGAAATTGGTACCGAAAGGGCGTTAGGGTAATCTAGCGTAATCAAGTCCCCGAATTTATAATTTCTAGTTGATAGGAATAAAATAGTACTCCCGCTATTTTATTTATGTTTCTACCACAAATGATTAATAGCGACTCCAAGCATGAAAACTTTTGCATGTTAAAAACTTAAACCTAAGTTGCGAATTGGTAGGGCTTGGGAGGATCCGAGTTAGGTTTAGTCCTAATAATCCATTAGTCTGAGAAAAATTTAGGTCGCAACAGTGACTCAGAGTAAAAAATCAAACATTTGAAAACTTTTGCTTCAAAAATATTAGATTTTATCAGGGGTAATACATCTTCACAGCATCAAAACTAACGGGAGTGGAGAACTCATGAACATCCATTTCTGCGAGAATGTGGGCACCTCCGGGAAGTATCTTTTTAACCACATATGGACCGATGTAGTTTGGAGCAAATTTACCCCCAGGAACAGGAATGACTAGCAGTACCTTCCTTAGGACTAGATCATTTACCTCGAAGTGTCTTGAATGCACTTTTTGGTTGAAGGATCTAGCTATCCTCTGCTGATAGGTTTGACCGTGGCAAACGGCTTTCAATCGCTTTTCATCAATTAGGTTCAACTGATCATGCCTTTGTCGTATCCATTCCGCTTCGGACAACTCCACCTGAGATAAGACTCACAGGGAAGGGATCTCTACTTCAATGGGTAGGATTGCTTCCATGCCATACACCAAGGAAAAAAGGGGTTGTCCCGACAAAGGTTCGGATGGAAGTCCGATTTGTCATTAGTGCAAATGGCAATCTTTCATGTCAGTCATGATAGTTTTCAACCGTTTTAGCCACAATCTTCTTAATGTTCTTATTGGCAGCATCAACTACTCCATTCATCTGTGGACGATAGAGAGATGAATTTAGGTATTGTATCTTGAACTCATTGAAGAACTGATCCATGAACTTGTTATTCAAATTCGTCCCATTATCGATAACAATAGCCTCGGGGACATCATAACGAGCGACTATGTCTTGCTTGATAAATCTTACAACATTCCTTGCAATGTCGTTTGCATAAGATGCCGCCTCAATCCACTTGGAGAAATAATCAATCGTAACTAAGATAAATCGGTGTCCATTTGATGCCTTGGGATTAATTGGGCCAATCACATCAATACCTCACATTGAAAAGGGCCATGGCTCGGACAACTAATGTAATTCCGTCGAGAGAACATTTATTTTATCCCCGTGAACTTGATAGCGATGGCATCTTCGAACATGTTGAATGCAGTCACTTTCAAGATTAAGCCAATAATAACCTAACCTCATGATCTTCTTAGCTAACATGTGGCCATTCATGTGTGGACCACATATCCCCTCGTGTTCTTCTTGCATAATTCTAGTAGCTTCAGCTGCGTCTACATACCTTAGCAGGATCGAATTATAGGATCTTTTGTACAGCTTTTCACCATTAATAAAGAATTTTGAAGCCATTTTTATTATATACTTCCTGTCGGCCGGAGTGCTTCCCTAAGAAAATTCTTGTCTCTGGATATAACTCATGATATCGTAATACCATGGCTTTTCGTCAGGTTCTCCGGTCACAACCATACAGTAGGCCGATTTTGTTAAGATTTCGATCTTCAAGGGTTTTATCTCTATTCCACCAGTCACTTGCAGTATGGATGATAACGTAGCTAGCATATCAGCAAACTGATTATGGGCCCTCGATAAGTACTCAAAGGAGATATCCTCGAATTCCTCTACGATTTCTTCGAGGTATTCATGGTACGGCACTAGTTTTGTGTCTCTCATCTTCCACTCTCTTACAGTTTAGAGAATAATCAGAGCAAAATCACCAAACACTTTCAACTTGGTTATCCCCATTTCCACTGCGGCTTGGAGTCTGATGATGCAAATTTCGTATTCAACTATGTTGTTGGTACACAGGAACACCAACTTTATTACTACTGGATAATGTTGCCCATCTGGGGATATTAAAACTGTCCCAATGTCGGAACCAACCAAGTTTACAGCTCCATCGAAAAACACGGTCCATGTGTCCATGCGATTTTTCGGAGAATATCTATCATTATTTGAGATTCCGGGATTTTCGGCTAACACATCAGCAATTACTCGGCCTTTAACTAACTTTTGTGGCATTGTCTCGACATTAAACTCTGAAATTAAAATCTGCTATTTGGCTGACTTCCCTACCAAAGCTGGTTGATCAAGTAAATACTTGATAGGATCATTCTCAGTCACAAGCAAAGTCCGGTGATGCAATGTATATTGTCTCAACCTATGAAGCACCTATACTAGTGCAGCGCAAGTCTTCTCGGCTTCAGGATAATTCAACTCCGAAACGGTAAACTTCTTACTTAAGTAATAAATGGCTCGCTCTTTTCCATCTTCGGGATTTTTCTGGGCTAGCATCGCACCTAGAGATTCGCTATGAATCGTGAGGCAAAGGATCAAAGGCTGGCCCAGTATTGATGGGACTAGCATTGGTGGTTTCATCAAGTACTGTTTTAGTTCGTTAAATGCTTCCTGATAATCATCGTTTCATTTCACTTGAGCATTTTTCCTTAGAAGTCTGAAGAATGGTTTAGCAGTTTCGGAGAGCTAGGAATAAAACGGGTTATGTAGTTCAATCAATCCAGGAGGGTCCGCACTCCTTTCACGGTCGATAGGGGTTGTAGCTCACATATAGCCTTTTCTTTGGAGGGATCAACTTCAATGCCCTTACTGCTTACCATGAACCCAAGTAATTTGCCCGAAGTTGCTCCGAATATGCATTTCGCTGGGTTAAGACGGAGTTTAAATTCACGGAGTCTGTCAAACAACTTCTTCAGGGTCTTAACATGACTCTCTCCGAGTCAAGACTTGGCAATCATGTTATCGACATAGATCTTGATCTCCTTATGCATCATATCATGGAAAAGAGTCACCATTGCCCATTGATATGTTGCCCCGGCATTTTCAAGGTCGAAAGACATCACCTTGTAGTGGAATGTCCCCCAAGGGGTAATGAACGCCGTTTTTTCCTTATCGCCGTCTTTCATTTTTATCTGATTATAACCCAAGAAACCATCCATAAAGGAAAATAACTCGAATGTAGCAGTACTGTCTACCAGAATATCTATGTGCGGTAATGGGAAGTCATCTTTAGGGCTAGCCTTGTTCAGGTCGCAATAATCGATGCAAATCCGAACTTGACCATCCTTCTTTATGACTGGCACGATGTTGGCCACCCAACTTGGGTATTTGGTGACTTCGATGAATCCCACTTTTAAAAGCTTCATAACCTCCTCCTCTATTTTCTTTGAAAGCTCGGGCTTGGTTCTCCGTAACCTCTGTTTCTTGGGCAGCATGCCAGGATTAGTAGGCAGGTCATGCTCCACAATAGAAGAGTCTAAACTCGGCATATCGGCGTACGACCAGGTAAAGATATCCTGATAATCCTTCAGCAATTGGACTAGGCGTTTGGCTTCACTTTCGGGAAGGGTTATCCCTATCTTCACCTCTTTGAGTTCTCCAAAATCACTCAGGTTAACGATGATAGTTCGGTCTGATGCGAGGATTTTGGGCCTTTCATATCGCTCTAGATCGCGCTGAATATCTAAAGAATCGTCAAGTTCACAGGTGTCATTGGGATCAAGCTTGATTGCACATGATTCATCATATTGGACCATTCTCGTACCCTCACGTGTCACAAGATTGCTCCTAAAACATAACGTAAGGGATTCAGAAGGACAAACAGGTCTAGACATTGCATTTTTTCTAAATTTTTCTCTTTTTTTTTTAAAAATGTGATTTTTTTTAAATTCTTTTCAAAAAAAAGTTTTAGCATGAGGGAGCATGAAGAAGCCCAGACCTCAAAATTCTCCTTGGACTATATTTTTTTTTATCGATTGGATATCATTACCGGGCTGATTCGATGTACCTCAACATGTCCTCAAAAATGAAAATAATTTGTAATTTCATTGATTATCACCAAATGAATTACATTTATTGAATGGAAATTGCAACGATGAGTCTTAGAAATGAAAAATCGTAAAAAGCAACACCTGAGACGAGGCAAGTCCTAGAAAGCAGTAAAAATTCCTACGCATGGGAGTGTGCAGAAAAAAAGTAAAGATATTACTCTTACGGGCCAGTGCCCATTCCATCCGATGATTCTTCCTTGATAGCTCCAATAAAAAAATCATCAAACAAGATAGTGATTCTCTCCATTTCATCATTAGGATCTTCTATCATTAGAGGTGTTGGATTATCCATACCTCCCCATCCATCTGGGATAATGTCACAGGGGTCAACATAGAAGCTTGGGGGCACCGAGTACTTCACATAATAATCGAACTTGTCGCTCAGTTGCCCCAAAGTGTCGATCACATCTTTCTCTTCAAGCATCATTATTGTAAGGCCTGGGAATATGGTGCGGATGTGTGAAAGCAACCTACCACGCCCGTTATTTTCAGTAATTCCACGCCCACGTTCTTCACCATTCGGTTTTTCTTCGGATTGCTATCTATTTTGCCCGTCTCCTTGACCTCGACCTCAACCACGTCCACGTCCACATCCACCTCCCTCATTATTTGGCACACTCAACCCCTAGTAACCCAATCCAGTAGTGTGGGGCCTCCGAGAGACCTCCACCGATTGGCGGATACCTTGACTATTCCTGCCAAGGCCTTCACCTGGAGTAAAACCATGGGACACCATTACTCTTTCAATCATGACTGCAGCATTTGATACCTCAGGAACAGGTGGTGATGATCCTCTAGATGCATGTATGGTCGATATGAGCTCAAGTGACTGATAGCTCGATTCTATTTTATAATCCGGCTCAACATAAGGGATAACCGTTGCATGATAAATTGGGTGCTCTTCTTCACCGTGGACTGTGACTAACTTTCTCTCCATAACGAACTTCACCTTCTGTGTAGAGTGGATGGCACAGCTCCAGCAGTATGAATCCATAGACGACCCAACAGAAAATTGAATGCAGTGGGAATGTCCATAACTTGAAATAGGATGTTGAAAAATGTTGGTCCTATCAGTATGTCAAGGTGGATTTCTCCTATCACTTCTTTCTTCGTTCTGTCAAAGGCTCGCACGGAGGTCTTCGCAGAATTTATCCTAGAAGGATCTATCTTGAGGCAATGTAAAGTTGCCAGAGGACAGATATTCAATGCTGATCCGTTATCAATGAGTACCCGGGCTACATGCAAGACCTTGTATTTGACAAAAATGTAAAGTGCTTTGGTATGTTCTCTCCCTTCTAGAGGAAACTCTTCATCCGAAAAGGCTATAAGGTCTTTGAGGAGGATGGAACCCACAAATTCCTCCAATTTGTCATGATCAATCGTCTCGGGCACATGGACTTCACTTAACACCTTCATCAGGGCCTTTTGATGTTTGACAGACGTTTGGAGGAGTTCAAGCAGAGAGATTTGTGCAGGCATCTTGTGCAGTTGCTCAACTGTATTGTATTTACTAGCCTTAATCACGGCCAGGAACTCCTTGACTTCTTCATCAGTAATAGGTTTTGCAGGTTAGGCATTAGCTTGGCCATAGGCACGTCCAGATCTGGTAACTAAATCAACATCGAGATTGTAGGACCAAGAGACAGCTTTATCATCACAGTACTCGTACGATTGAGGTATCTCGATCACTATCCCTTCATCGGATGTGGGCATGCTTACTACGATCTCTTCATCATCGGTTGCGTCTTCAAGCAGAGGCACGCCTTCAAGCAAAGGATCAAGCTCGTCCTTCCCGGTGTTCAATATAGCAAACTCCTCGTCCCAATTAATAACCACTTCAAAGATAGTGAAAATGATGCCAGTGTGGTCAACATAAACGATCATCACAGCTTCTACCATTCTTGAGATTCTTTCTCTCATGATAGCCAGGGGAAGGAATTCATTACTCGGGTAATAACCAGCTTTCACTAACTCACCGTAGACATCGGTAGTGTATACCTTGACATTCTTGATTCGACCAACATCGAAACTAAATATGGCATTCACATTGCCCGCATAATCAGCGAGCGGGTTACTCTGAACATTCGGTTTAGTGGGTTGAAAGGAAAATGCCCTTGTATCAAGCATGTTCTCGATCCGATGCTTGAGAATGATACAGTCATCAGTTGAATGCCCTACTTTACCCATATGATAATCACATTTCTTGAACGAATCATAGTTATAGAACTGCTCAGGGTTGAGCCGCTTTGGCTCAATGGTAAGCAAACCTTTTTTCTGGAGGATCGCCAGCACCTAAGACAACGACCCGAGGAGGGGGTGAATTGCCTCTTATTATTCCTTCTCTGAGAAGGTTGATGACTTGTGCTATGTTGTTGAGTTTCTGCTACTTCAATCGTTGGAGCGACATTAACATTCTTCCAACTTAGCTTGGTATACGTCACATTCACTTCAGCTGCCGGTTTTTTCTCCTTTTTTATGCTAAATTTTTTGGTCGAAGAAGACGGCTCCACAAACCACCCATTTTTCAGCCCTATCTCAATCTGTTCACCTATGGACATAAGTTCATTGAAGTTGTTAGCCAGAATGGCTACCATCCGATTACGATACTCGACCAGGAGAGTTTTAATGACCATCCTCTTCAATTCACTATCTATGGGTTCCGGGACAACCTGAGCAGCTATATTTCTCCATCTGATAGCATAATCTTTGAAGGACTCGGTCTTTTTCATCTGAGCACGCTCGAGGTCTTCGCGGGTGGGAATGATGTCCGTTATAAACCTGTATTGCTTTAAGAATGTTTCACTAGCTTTCTTCTAAGTTTTGAGGCCATTTATCTTCTTCATAAGATACCAGTTCAAAGCAGGACCTGTCAAACTTACTTGAAATGCATGGATCATCAATTCATTATCAACGCACGAGGTCATCTGTATGTGGTATAGCTGCAGGTAGGCTTTTGGGCAGGAGATGCCATTGTACTTGTTAAAATCCGGCATCTTGAACTTCTTTGGGATTTTGATCTATGAGTAAAGAGACAAGTCGATCGAAGGTGAATCATGTGAGCCTTCCAGTTGCTTCACTCTCTCTTCAAGTTTGTTAACTTGTTCATTAGGTTTATCCTTGTTGACAATGATCTAGACCGGGTCATCTACTAAATCGAGAAGATCGTCATCTTCCTCACTATCGGCATTCTTTCCACCTTTATGCTTTGTGGCTGATGCCTCAGGGGATGCAGAAATGGGAGTCAGTCGAAGGACTTTACGCTCAGCGAACATATGTTGCATTGCGGCGAGGACTTGCTTTATTTGGTCCTCAATGCCAACGACACGATCTCGTAAGTCAGTTTGATCAGCCATTCTAGTTCTCGACCGCGTACGAATAGATGATCGTGATCGGTCCGTAATTACCTAATTTCGTGAATAAAACAGGCATACAAAAGTGTCAAGAAGAATCACACGCCGATCCATGACATTGGCCTACTCGCTTTGATTTATAAAAAATGCTTTATTCATAACGGATTCTTGAACAAAAACTATGAAAGCAACAACTAGAAATCTCCTAAACAAATATGCTAAAATAATGACCCAACTTCATAAACAATGAATCTAGAAAGAAAAATAAAATACAATTGGGATGTGATTTCCAATCGTAATCGTTTATTCTCCAAGGCCAAGTGTGTAACTTGCTCTTGTAACTTCTCAGCTTTTCTCTTGAGACATCTTTTCTCAGCACGGTTAGTGATCTTCTCAGGCACCATTGGTATCTTCGGGAGTAAATTATCTGAAATCTTGTATCGTCGAATGTATTCAGCCGTAGCATAATACTTTCTTTCTTTACCCTCTAATTCTTTTTCGGGCCATATGAGTATTTGTGGATGGCACACATCCCACAACAACTTGATTAAAGAAATGCTATCCTCATGGTCGAGGTCTCCATCAGTGAAGTCGACTCGAATTGAATCAGCTTGCTTTAAAGCTGGGGGAAGCTCTTACACCACTTGATACTGGCGAGTCACCCTAGTCGGGTAATATTCCATTGCCCCGGTGAATCCCAGTAAAGGGATTGGGGCAAAACGTCCACATGTGAGTCTGGCTTCACGAACTTGGAACCATTTAGCATGCCATAGGAAACATTTGGATTTTGGATTTTTAAAGAAAGTCAGCCAATTGGAATAATGATAATCCGGTGCATGTTTTTGTTTATTCTCAAATCTCATGATAGGGTGATCAAAGTTGCTAACTTCACGTATAATCATTAAACCACCAAACCCTTTTAAGTGAGATAAGAACCAAATTTGCAAAAGCTCGAGAGAAGCATGAAAGATTTTGTCATCATTTTCTTTAAATCGAGAAAGGGAAAGAAAAATTTCTGCTAGGAGGGCATTAACGAAGTTCATTCCCCCACACACTTGCCCCACTAACTTAGCAATCAAAGGATTAATAGCATTCTTGCAGTGAAGGAAAAGTATAAATCCAAAGAAAGCTAACAGGAAAATCCTTCTCATTTGAAATGAAGTGCCGTTTTGAAAACATTCATCAAGAAATGAAAACAGGCAAGTATTGCGGTGACCTTTCAAAAATTTTCTTATCTTTTCTTCCTTGATTCTCAGAAAATGAGATAAAATCGAGACGGGATTTATTCTGATAGGTGGACTAATTAATTCTGATTCCAAAGTTTTTCCAATGGCAATGCTATATTCTTCCAAGGTCGGAGTAAGCTCATGCTTATCGAAGATGAAAGTAGTCGTCTCTGGACACCAACAATGGGCAAGTGCTTGAATGAGACAGCCATGAATGTTGACACACAACAGAGGGAGAAGTCGGCCAATTATTGATTCCACGAACTCACGACTAGCTCGGTCTAACTTGTCCCATCACGCATTGAGTTCCTTCTTGGGAGGGAGAATAAGTCGAATATCGAAATTTCCCATTATGTATTGACCAAGACTTGCGATCAACCAAATGTCATGGACCGACAAAACAATACGATAAAGTAAATAAATTGCAAAGAAAAAGTTCAAAGGACTTACTTTACCAATAACCGAGACGCAATCACGTAGACATACTTATGCTACATGGCTCGATTTCTACTCTAGAAGGTTTAACAAAGTGGAGCCACGAGGATGATCAGACTAGCCGCGGGCATGCGGACTAAGTCGGGTCCTCGTAACTCCGGCATCGTCAAAGAGCCGACCCATGTCGCAGGCATGCGGACCGGGGTGGTAATCTCTTGACATTAAGAAAGAAATTTCGAGATTAAGATGGGCAACTCGTACCGCGGGCAGACGGTCGAAGTGGTATCCATCTCAATACCATCCTAGGTGATCCTATGCGGCCCAGGTCCGGCGACAGGTTGTGTGTGCTAGAGTGTAGTGAAAATGCACAAGCATGCACAACAGATCATATGCAAACGGCGCTTCAATATCAAAATTAAAACATCCAATCTCAACACCTCCCTGCAAAAAAAGTTATTAACAAACACTCCACCCCTTATAACTCTCATTCTACAAAAACATTTAACACCTTAAATGTTAGGGGCGTACCTGGAATCCTTACTGCCAAACAAAAATATTTAAAAAAAATTCGGCCTAAGTCCCCTAAGAGTTTTAACTCAAGTCCACAGTGAAGTCATCAAGCTGTCACGACCTAAATTTTCTTAGGCTAATAAAATATTAAGACTAAACTTAACTCGAGCCCTCCCAAGCCCTACCAATTCGCAACTTAGGGTTTAAGTTTTTAACATGCAAAAGTTTTCATGCTTGGAGTCGCCACTAATCTATTTGTGGTAGGTCGATTAGAAACCTAAATAAAACATTGGGAGATATGTTTTATTCTTACGAATCAGATATTCTAAGCTCGGGGACTTGGTTACGCTAGATCTAGTCTAATGCCCTTTCGATACCTTTTCTTTTCAAAAATATTTATGCAGGCAGTTTGGATCCATTTATTACCTAATCACTAACATGTGAGGTGTTTATGCAAGTGCGCAAATCATCAATTTAACACTCAAGAAAGCAACAAATAGATTGCAAGAGTAAGAGAATGACATACCTTAATGCAACACAAGTATCTGTATTGTTAGTAGGAAATCATACAAACAATCATAATATTATTTCTAATTAACAAAACAAGGCACTCGAGGTGTTCTTTAGGGTTTGCGCTTTATTAAAATGCAAACTAACCTATATGCAATGACGTGCAAAAATGACATGCGATTAATGCGACCTAGCATATGAATTATATGACATGCCACGACGTAACTTAATTCTAATGACGGATAAATGATTTATTTTTGGTATTTTTTCAATAAAATTCGAAATCAAAAGATGCCTAAAACAACATGCAATTTAACAACTTCTTTTTTTTTGGATTTTTATGAAAATTCGGAATCTAAAAATAACCTAAATAATCTATTAGGATTAGAATAACACCTAATTTAAACTAGGAAATAAATCATCTCAAGTCCTGATTTAAATTAAATAATTATCCTATCTTCTAGATACATTTAGGGTTCCATAAACATGCAAAACTTCTAATTGAAATCCTAACTAACATATTTTTGGATTTTCTTTATTTAAAAAAAATCAAATGACACCATATCACAAAATATTACCGACATCCATTTAAATTTAGAAACAATAGATTGACACATCGTATCCCGAGCATGATGATCGGATTGGCCAATTTTTTTTTACGCAATTGCAGATCATATCTCGGGGGGGAAATCGGATTGACTATTTTCCGTGCAATCGCAGGTCATATTCCGGGCACGAAATCGGACTGTCGATCGTATGTACGTTGTGAAATTAGGAAATAATTCCTAATTTAAAGACTATTCGGGGACGTAATGGATACGATAATATCATTCAAAGATTCATACAAAATTGTAATATTTCAAATAAAGAAGCAATATACTCGAAAATCAAATTAAATGAGATTTTTACCTAATTTGAATATTTGCTTTCCAAGTTTGGACCGGCGGCGGATCGCGGGACTCGACGGATGGTGGCGGACTCGACGGTGGCTTCACTGCGAGAACACTTGTGAATTTGCTGGACGTTGCTGGAGTTCGCACGAAATTGCTGACTTCACTGGTCAACCTGCAAATTATTTACCAAGGAATTCAAAGAATTTGTCCCAGGTTTGGTGAAGTATCACCTGGAGCCGTACACGATGAATTACAGCATTGTAAACTCTATAAAAGGTGCAAAACGGCAGATTGGGTGCAGCGGGTAACGCTCAATGGCTTCGCGACACAGCAAACTCGTCGCCGTTGGCTCAAACTGTTGCGGAACGGAGGAACGAGTTCACAACTGATTACTGGAGCAGAGACATCGTCAAGCGACTAGGACTGATCGCGGTGGTGCAGCACAGAAGAATAGTGGCAAGCGGCAATCATGGAGGGAGCTCTTCGACTGGGAGCATCACGGATCAGCAGCAGAGGATAGCAACGTGGTCGCCGGAACAGGGAGCTCAGCTACGTTGGATTGTCACCAAGGAAGCAGCACCAAGTTGTGGAATTGGAGGAATTCGGTCGTGGCAATGAAGACGCACACCCAAGGAAGAGGACGACTCTTCTCTCTCGTATTTTCTCTCTGTGTTTCTTGTGTGTGTTCACATCCTAGAGAAACCCCCCCCCCCCCTTTCGTGAATTCTCCTCCTTTTATATGCAAGACAACCTAGATTTTTAGGGAAAGAACGTGGTCAACTTTCCTTACGCAGAACGTATATTTTATTCCTTTCCTCCCTCAGATTTATATCTTTCTTCTGATCATGGGCACGGGGAGGTTTTCTTGGCAGCATACTCTTTCTTGTTTTGAGAAAGATATATTGCTCAAATACTATACGTCGTCACATGAATATTTCTTTCCCAGTTGCTCTTATTATTTTCCATTGATCGACAAAATCTTGCATATTTCCACAAATATCTAAAAAAACAAAGTCTATGAAATCGTGGACTACCTTTAGGAAATCGTGAAAGATATTTATGCACAAGTGCCCAACCAAAAATATATTGATTGAGAATCATGCATATATTCCGAAAAATTCTTCATATCCCGCGTGCGAAAATTCCACCCATGATAATGAACAAGTTTGGCGAAAATCTTTATTCGTGGGCTTTTAACTAAGCCCATTCGCCGTTGATTTAATGCAAATGCAACTATGTGAGCTTATTACTATAAATGCTCCTAAAATATATGCAGTTCAATTATTATTTTTGCTAGGTATCGGGATCGATCACTAATTTTTCTATGCGATTAATCACTAAATTATTAGCCAAAATTTAGGTATCAACATTGAGTACTCTCAACTTGTCAATGTACAATGAAGTCCTTTTGTTGCTTGCCATTACTCTTAGTAGGCTCGTCCATCCTTGCGGTGCCGATTACAGACTAGTGTTGATTCGATGCCCATTACAACCACCTATGAGAATGGCGTTGTTTGCTCGCCAAGTCCCTCTCGGCAGAAACTGCCTGGGCCTTTGTTGTGCACAAATAAGCATCCTCTTGCTTAGTTTGGTCGGTTACTGGGGCCTCTACGCAATACCGTGTTGCCACAAACAGGATTTGGGTCAAAGCCCCCCCTCCAAGCACGGCATTACCCCGTCTCGATCACGCCGTACGTCGATCCATTGGCTATAAGATCAATTTTGATATAGGTAGATTGAATCTGCAAGGAACAAATCCTTGCAAACAAGGACCAGCAGTCGCGAAAATAGCAAACGAAACAGCTCCTTCAGGATCAATCACATGGGTTGCCGAGTACCCGACGCAATAAAGTGAAAGCGATGAGCATGCAAGTGCGCTTATCTCCAACCAATAATTCACGTCAAGAAAGGGAGTTAACCTGAAATCCAAGCTAACCCCAACCAAACGCCCTTTTCTTGATAAGGTTGTCGGGCGGTGTGAATTTGCTTGCGGTGGCGGTGGGTGAGTGGAATTACTTTGGGTTGCGCAGAGTCAAAAGAAGAGACAAAATAATAACAAATAATAATAATTGCAATAATATTAATATTAATAAGTAGAGAGGTCTTGGTGGTCCCAGCTCCCTCTCCCCTTGGAGTTTTCTTCTTTTGCTTTGGTGGATGGTGCCTCGTCTTTATCATTCAGAAAAAAGAGGACCAGCATGCTTTCCGCTTGTGTAGGCTTTTGTCATTGACGGGCATCATTCACCACGCAGGGTATGGACAGAAGGGTACCATGCCTATGACTTGTTATGGGAAGGTCTCGGCTGATGATGGATCGAACCAATCACGACCGAAAATCTTCATGGTTTTCGGGTTCTTTTTTTCCCTAAAGGTCGAGCTTGAGTCCAATGAATCGACACACATCGTCGACTTATTCGGTGCTTTTGGAACACTCGTTGATAAGACTATATTCATTCATGCACCTGTAAATCCACACATAGAGAGAGAGAAAAGAGGATATCTCGAGCGTTTGAATGTCGTGCTCGAAAAAGTTATTACGTGCTCCGGTCGAGGCATCGCATCACCGCCCAGAGCATTTTACTCTTCATCTTGCTCACAAACTCTTTTACTCTCCTCCAAAACTATATGTTAATATACACTTAAGTGCATAATTATTTCTAGTATCTCTCTCTCTCTCTCTCTTCTTCTTCTTCTTCTTCTTCTTCTTCTTTTTTCAAGAAATTTTTTTACCAGATCTTGTAACTCTCATTCACTTGTCCCCTTCTTGAGAAAGGGGTTGCCTGGTTTGGTTGGTAGTGGATTTAAAATATGGGGTAGCTTTCTCCTCCCAATACTGATCATAAATAAGAGACTGGGGTCCCCATTGCTTCTGAGGTTTTCCCAGAGGAGTGACATAATGACTGATAGACTTCAACCACCATGAGAGGTACCTTTACTTTAACTTTCTTTCTCTTTTCTTTCTCTTTTTCCTAGAAAATTTAGCCAAGAAACGCCGTGGGCCAGTAAAAACCTGATTAGAAAGTGAGGTTAGCAAGAACTTTCGTCGTACCCATCTTTGTCACTAGTAGTCTGAGTGCTTGTAATAACTGAACTTGCTCTGTTGGAAGTTGTTTTTGTATAAAAGTCTTTGTTTACCTAAAAAAAAATCTCGACTCCAACGCTCTACTTATAATATTTGGTAAAGATGACTTGGGCGCAGATTTCCATTGTGAAATCATTTTTTTAGTCGTTCTCTTTTTTTTACAAAATTTTCATTTTAAATGCGTGATGTTTTTTCGCCGGAATATAATCGATGACAAAATACCTTTCACCGAATTCTTTTTTTGGGTTTTATTATGAGGAGACAGATTCTATAGTGTTTCCGGACAAAAGTCTTATCAATGGAGCACAAGAAGACAAGTAGATGTGCTTCGATGGAATTTAAATAACGTCAAATTATACAAAACATTGTCGAAATTTAATTGATGATAAAGTCCAATGATATAAAGATACAACGTCAAAACTTGATTGACAATGAAATATCTAAAAACTACAAGTAGGACACAAGAATTGAAAGATAACAGGTTTTGTTTACTTGTTCTTGGGCTTTACATCTAGTACGATACGGTTATTTAACAAACAACAATGGGAGGTTATAATTGGAGGTAACAAACGCTTACTAAAAAAAAATAACTTTCTAGTTGTTACGAGAGGTTACATTATCCACAGTAAGTTACCCTACGGTCTCCTCTTATCTTAATACTTATCTACAACAATCCTAAAATAATGGTAAAATATACGCCCAACGATTATCTTCGTGTCGACTGCTCACTATCGATATCGATAACTACATCGATCAACTTCAAGGTTCTCATCGATAACTTCACGCTGTGTGTCCTTGATTACATCACTAGCAAATTGTCAATTCTCTTCAAGTCACAAATAATTATGTTCATAAATGATCAAACTCTGCTCTCATTAACTAAGTCTATCACATGTCTATAATAATTAAAAGTTGGTCATTTTTTTGTGTAAACAGCTGAAGCATCTTCTTTGTAAAAGTACTAGCAAATGTACACGCCTGTCATGTATATGTAAGAAATTCAATATTGCAAGAATAAGTATAAACCACTTTATTACGAAATATGTGATTCATTGATTAAAAAAAATGCACGATTAGAAGAAATTGTATGGATAGAAGTGAGATTGAAGTTTTTTAACGTAAGAATGTTGTTGTAGGATAGAAAATATTCAAATCTCAATATGAAAGTGCATGAGAGATAAGATAGCATTGTCAACTTATGCACTTACCTATAGATATATTTTTTGTAAAATAAGTAAATGAGAATATTTGAGGAAAAAATTAATTGATATCCCTTAAAAGTATGAGGTTCTCTTCACAAATTATACCTAGACATATCTGGACGACTCACTTGCGCGAACCGAGCCCAAGAAGGAAACAACTCAAGTAAAGGACTTGGTGGTGCGGTGTGCTCGTTTCCACTTGGAGCATGATGCTATGTTTGAATATTGGACGGTCTTGACCAGGGAGAAGAAGTATTCATATGAGTAGTGAGGTTATTTGCACCTTGAAATTCAAATGCTCGTGCTAAATACAATGGTTTTTCTTTTGGGATAAAAACATTAGAAGTTTTAAAACTTGTTATGAAAGTGCAATTGAATCATAAACTTAGTAAAAGTGTAATCAAGTTCTAAAACTTGTCAAATTTGTGCAATTAAGTTTTTATGTTAATTCCATCCAATTTAGTTAACAGAAGTGCTGACGAGGCTTTTTTTATTAGGATTAATACCACGAAAAACCTTAAACTAGTATACCTGTAATAATTTTACCTCAACTTAATTTTTTAATCACCAAAAACCCCAAACTAGTACACATGTGATAAATTTGCCCCAAACTATTTTTTTGACTACTTTTTTTATCATAAAAAATCTCACGCTAGTACACTTGTAACAATTTTCACTCGAACTAATTTTTTGACCACCAAAAATCCAAAACTAGTATATCTGTGACAATTTTACTCCAAATTAATTTTTTTACTACTAAAAATCCCAAACCGGTACATTTGTGATAAATTTACCATCCGTTAGTGTCCGTTAAATTGAATTAATATCACGAAAAATCACAAATTGATAAACTCGTGACAAACAGAGGAGTAAAACCCCAAACTGGTAGACTCGTCAACTATCATGTGTCATTAAACTTAGCAATTTGACAGTAAAATTTAACGAAAACTAACAGAGAGTAAATTTATCATAAGTCTACCAGTTTTGGGTTTTTGGTGATCAAAAAATTAATTCGGGGTAAAATTGTCACAAGTATACCAATGTGGGGTTTTTGGTGGTCAAGAAAATAATTTAGGATAAAATTATCATAGGTATACCAGTTTGAGGTCTTTTGTGGTTAAAAAAATAGTTTTGGGTAAATTTGTCGTAGGTGTACCAGTTTGAGGTTTTTCATGGTATTAACCCTTTTTATTTTTTTTCTCTCTTGCGTGGCACTAACATGACTAAAACAAGAAGAATGAGGCTAAAACGGTGTCGTTTTGATTCAAATATGATTTTTTAAACAATTTTATTTAAATTAAATTTAAAAAAAAAGGAAAAGAAGTCAAAACACCCTCGCCGTCTCCGCCCCACCATTTAGTCATCCCCTAGTTTCGTTTTTTTAAAATTAATTATTATTTAAATTAATTTAAATAAAACTTCTATTAAAAAATCGAATTTGAACCAAAACAACATCATTTTAGCCATTTCAGCATTTTCCATTTGCCAAATTAGACGAAGTTAACCAATAGACTTAATTGCACTTTTTATAAGTTTTAAGACTCAATTATATTGTCATAACAAGTTCTAAGACTCTCTCTCTCTCTCTCTCTCTCTCTCTCTCTCTCTCTCTCTGACATTTGCTATACTTCTTTGTAAGACGTGAAAGTTGAATCCCACACCTAAAACTAAACATCCCCACCTCCACCCAATTTCCTTACCACCGAATTGCGTGCTCAGTGAGTGCTAAACATCACGGTTGGCAAGCTAATTGTTACCACTAGGTTAAGGATTTGTTGTGGCCAAAAAAATTCACTTTTTCCTGATGGGCTCATATCCAATCTAGTAGGCCCATTAAGAACACGGCCCAAAAAAAAAGTCTCCGAGAGGAAAATGCGATCATGAATGGCTTGACACACACTAGGCTTTGGGGCCTATGCACACCCTACCCAGATCTTAGGGGCTGTAGACAGCAATAGCCATCGTCCAACACCCACGAGTTAGCCTCGCGGCTTTCTCATCAAGTGTCCGGCAATACTTTGACCCTCAAGGCCTTAAGAGGACAAGGCCCACCAAGGGTTTCTTAACCCTATTTGGTGAGCACACTAACAGTGGTACAAAAAGGTAATGATACTGAACTTAAAGTTAAGGCTCATATTTTTTGTCTCTTTGGCTCTCTTTTCTAAGAAGATTCTATTTCAAAGTTTTCTCTTTCAACTCTTTATTCCTCATCTTGACTTAAGTATTGGGCAGCCCTCATAAAGTCAAGCCCATGGGGCTTCTGTTTTTGTGGTGTGTAGTCAGGTCCAATCCTTCTTCTTTTTTTAAAATTTTTTGTTTGATTTTTTTCCATTCTACCTCCGCCGGTTGCCAAACCTCATCAACGGCCAATGGCCAGCCATAAGAAAGGGCCAATGAGCTCGAGCCGCACTAGATCCCGACAAGCTTAAGCCTCACCAGCCTCGAGTGAGGCTCCACCTCGCTTGTGGCTGGTCACCGGCCATCTCCAAGGCCCAACAATCGGCGGTGGAAGAAGGAAAAAGAAAAGGAAAGAAAAGGAAAAATAAAATAAAAATATTTAAAAATACAATTTTTTTTATATTGTAAAAATTGTCCATGTTAACATCGACAATGACACTTAGGATGGCTGACATCCACGTCAGCAATTTTTGACCAAAATAGGCCAAAATGACTAAATTGATAAATTGTCGAAAAGGTTTAGGACTTAATTGACACAATTGAAAGGTTTAGAATTGAATTGGCATAAATACAATAGGTTTAGGCTTTTTTCGTAATTTCCCCCAAGTTAATATGATATCAATTAATTGTCTCCATGTTAATAAATGTATACTATTATGAAGCGTAGAAGCAACTAAACAACCGAATAATATTTACTAACACCCATGCAAGAGCAAACATAACCCATAGGTAGAGGTGATTAACGGCCGTTGAGAATATCTCTTATGATATTTTGAAGATGACAAAATAATTACTAATGTGTGCATTTGAATGTGAAGAACAACTTTTATATACACAAATCATGTGCCATAGGTGTCGATAACAGGACATCTAAATGCATGGAAAGGCTTTGGTTCCACAAAAGGAGGACAAGCTACTAAATATGAATGTGTCTAAATCTGGAAAAACCTTTGCAAAATGTGAACAACTAGACAACAACAGTTCATTAAAGTTTGGCTGGAACAATAGAAGGTGAACAGTTTATAGAACATGAGAACGTGGAATTGCTTCGAATTCGAATTAACTATTTGTGGAAGGTGACAGATTATTCAGCAAAAATTCATGAAAAAGTCTGGAAGGCCTGCTTGGCAAAAGCAGGTCACGCTGTAGATGATGTAGATTAAATTACGAAGTCCTCTTTACTTTATATAGTAATAGAGATTAAACTTTCTTTGTGAAAACATACCTAATCAGATCTGGACAATCCTAATTCGGAGAACCAAGCCAAGAGGAGAACAACTCAAGTAAAGGGCTGGTGTGGCAGTGCGACCATTTACCCTTAGAGCATGATCTTATCTGGCTGTGGAAATATCATTTTCATTTATTTTATCTTTTGCATCATTATCAGCAATGTTAGAAAGTCTAACCTAGAAAATTAAGCTAATAAGTGAAGAGAGACCACATGAATATAAAGAACATTTAGGATTCGTTTTCAAGCGATGTGGGATAATACTTCAACACCTCCTCTCACATGTAAATTGGATAATGATCAACACATAAAATTTGCTGAAATTTCACATTTGCCAAAGAGATTGCACTAATCCCGGTATCATATTAGGAAGTTCAACTTAAAAGTTTAAACTAATAGGTGAAAAGATACCACATGAATATAAAGACATTTAGAACCCGTTATAAAATGATGTGAAACAATACTTCAACTAAAATTTTCTACAGCAATAGAATGTCCTATGCCCTTCAAGCTAATGAGGAAAGTGAACCAAGTAAACCTCAAAGTGGTGGTGGTCTAGCATTCTTTATTTCATTTGGTTGACCTGCAAGTGGAGTCATTAGTGTGGAAGGTTTGCTAACCGCACTCAAATGCCCTTCGAAAGATGGAAAACCTCATTTTCCGAGCGTGCTGAACACTTTTCAAAGTCTTCTGCGAAGTATTTGATGCTCCTTGTTTGCTTTTCTTTATTGGAGTATTGTCAGATACAGTTTAGATTCTCTGAGAACGTGAAAGATAGGTTAAACAATAAGTTACGTTACGTTGACGTGCTTGACTAGTATGGTGATTCACCCGAGCTGGCATTGAGCTGGTATTACACGATGTGTAAGCGATGGGGGCTAATGAGATCATCTGGATTGTTGATCCGGGAGTCCCATGTGATCAACTATCAAGATGAATATGATCAACATAATCTAAAGACCATATAATTTATTTTTTCATTAATTCAACGATTGTGCACTCTTATAGTAGGGCAACGAATTATCTAAATCAATATATTTGGGATAACTGTAAATTATAAAACAAAATTATAAGAAACCAATAAACTTGTTAAGATATCTTGATTAGGGTAGCAAAAGCATTTTAGGGAACAAAAAACTTCTCGAATAAGGAAAAATATATATGGAGAGTCTGGAAATAAGAAGGATTTATTTTGCCTATGAGTAAAGACGTGGGAAAAATAAAATAAAAGAAATGCAAAGCTAGTCTTTATCCACTTAACCCGGTTGCTCTCCAATCTTTGAATGTTAGTTGGGGAAAAGGCAAAAGTCATTTCTTCATTGCCATGGTCGTCTGGCCTTCCTAAAAGCCATAATGATGGACTCTCTCTCCATTCTTTATTAGCCTACTTCAAGAAACTTTCAATCCCCGGAACCTTAAGCATTCCAAGAACTTTCAATTGAAAACTTACCATCAAAGAGTCAGGGTCTACGGGTTCATTTGGGAGAGTATTTGCACAAAAATCTTTACAAAAATGCAAAGGACTTTAAATTAATGGGTTTTAGATAAATGAAAATAGTGTTCAGTAAACACTCGAACCTTGTAAAGGACTTTCGTTAAAAAAATTTAAAAAAAAATAGAAGAATGGGTGAACTCAGGCAACCCTCGACAATCATGGGTTAATTCCAAAAAAAAGCACCAACTTGAGGTCGAGGGATAATTCTGGCCCGAACTTTTTTTTGTTCCATAAAAAAGCACTAACTTTAGGTCCAGGGACAATTCTGGCCCGAACTTTTTTTTGTCCCATAAAAAAGCACCAACTTTAGATCGAGGGACAATTCTGGCCCGAACTTTTTTTTGTCTCGTAAAAAAGCACCAACTTTCATGTAAATCCCAAAGCTGGCCCTTATTGACTTAAAACCATTGATTTTCCAACTTGACTATTCCACCTTAGTAATAAATCCACGTGACTTGCTGACTGGATTTAATGAATCACAGCTTGAAGAATAACGGTAAAACTGTTCGTCTCATTCACTTCACTGGCAAGTCAAAAATATCTCTAGATTGAATCTTTCTGGCCAAACTTCATCGTTTTGTCGTAATTTGAAGCTGTAGACCACTGGCTGTTGACAGACGCCATGGAAGAAATTCGCCAGGCTCACCACCATAACTTTTTTTCTCAAACAAGGGTAACTTCATATAGAAAGTCAATGGGGGGCTAAATTTGGGATTTAAATGAAAGTTTGTGCTTTTTTACGAGATAAAAAAAAGTTCGGGCCAGAATTGTCCATCTACCTAAAGTTGGTGCTTTTTTATGGGACAAAAAAAAGTTCGGGCCAGAATTGTCCATTGACCTAAAATTGATGTTTTTTTATGGAACAAAAAAAAGTTCAGGCCAGAATTGTCCCTCGACCTAAAGTTGGTGCTTTTTTTTGGAATTAACCCCGACAATCATTGGGACAGATGAAAGCTCCGACGCAGCTCCTCACCAGGATCACACGACCTAAGGCGACATAGATCTGGAGATAGAGGCTCGAGGACCCTCAACAGCAAAGAGAAGGTTAAAAGCTTTGGCAGCCGCCTGTCGCGTGACCTCAAGCGATAAAAGATCTGGAGACAGGCTTGGACGACCCTTGACTTGGCAAGCCTTAGCCTTGGTGACGCTCGACACGACGACCCTCAACCTTAACAACCCTTAGGGGCCTCGTCGACCCTCACTAGATCTCACCTAAACTGCAACCCTCTGGATCTTGCCTTACAAACCCGTGGCCCCGAACCACCCTCCATGACTGTTGGCAACAGTCAGCTGGACTCGTGCAACCTTCGGTAACGCTTCAAACCAACAACCCAGATCTACAACATCAATTTCAAAGAGGGTGAATACTGTTTCATGAGGATAAGATTGGAATGCAAAAACGTCATTGTGGGAAAAGTTGGAAGAAAAAAAATTCTTATGACCTTGAAAGTAGAATTCCAAAAATTCTAAATGTCAATGGGACTTGCACGGGGTTAAGACTGCATTTGGTAGTAGAGATTTGAGTCCATATAGGATAACCAATTATCCTATTTGGTGTTTGGTGACGTCCTCGGACCAAATAAACCCAAATAAAATGATGGATAAGAAATATGGAGGCAATAGATGGGATAAACTCAAATTAGATAAAAAAAATTAATAAACAACTTAATGAACTCCGTTATCTTCCATCGATTGAGCGATGCAGTGATGCATCCGATATTGCTTTGCCGACCTCCGACCACTACCACAATAGTCAATCATCGTTGCTTCTAAATACCGTGCGATCATTGTCATCTTTGACCACCGTCGATCGTCATCACCGGCTAACCGATTGTGCTCCGACAATTGAGAGTGAAAAGGAGAAGTTACACGACATAACTATCACCGCAGAAGAACTCGAATGCCCTCGTATAAGGCAAGATCCTTCAGTCGTCCTCCACAACAGAGGCGTGTCTGCCCTTTTCACTTATTGGCCCAGCGTCTTCCACTAGTAGATATTTCTCTAATTCCTCCCCCACAACTACCCCAGATCATCACCTTCGACGTCAAGTGCCACTCGAGCTTGGCGCACAATATCCGCCACCCTGTCGCCACCCTTCTCCTCTACATCAGCAACTGTTGCTACCTCCCCCGGTTGCTCTACGATGCCTTCGCAACCTGAGGCTCGTCTTTGGTAGAGCCTTAATTGCCTCTGACATGGTGAAGTGAGCGAGGACTATGGCCTAGAGGCGGAGATGACAGTAAATCTGGCAAAGCTAACGGCGAAGGAATAAACCAGAGGGAGCTAAAGAGAGCGGCTTTAACGATGCTATTGAGGAAGTTAGAGGCAAGATCTTGAGATCCCGTGGGAGATTAAATTGGCAAACGGGATTTCCAAATATTTTTAATCCTATGTCTTAAAGGTTGCACCAAAAATATGATGCAACTTTTTACAATCCGAAAAGTGTTGTCCGGCTAAGTTTGTATATCAGAAATTGAAATCAAATATCGGGAAAATTAACTTGAAAGCAGTACAAATAAATAAGCAGAATGTTGATCCGAGCCCAACGAAATAACGTCGTGTCCTTAAGATGAATTTGGCCCCTCAATCAGTACCCAAGAATATTGAACAATCATCTCTCAGGATAGAACGGATCTCGTTCTTCCGAAGTGGTACATATTCAGAGGACTCCTTCAAACGCAATTTCGCAGAATAATCGCACAAAATGATAATAATGAAGTGAAAAAATGTCTCGAGTGTGTCGGAAAAATATCTCGCGAGAATGTAAAAATGCCATGAAGTGTCACTTCCGAACTAAACCGTTCGGATATATGTATATGGCGAAAATTGAAGAGTTGCGAGTAACGAAAGCTCGCTGGCGGTTCCCGTTCGGTTCGTGAACAGTAGCGAAGGTTCACTTGAACCGGTTCGGTTTGTGAACAGTCGCAAAGGTTCGTTTGAACCAAGCATCACGAACAGACATGTTTGTTAAAAAATAATAATAATTAATTAATTAATTTCTAACAACGTGTCTGTCCGGAGAAAATAAAAAACCGAGCAGGCCGAACGGATGGCGGCGGCGCGTGGGGGGGAACTAACCTAGCTTAGCTTAGGTCCTCTCTTCCACAAAATTAGGGTACCCCTTGGGGCCCAAACCCATTTGAGAGGCTTCTCAAAATAAACCCTCTCCCATCACCTCTTCTATCCTATGTGGGACACTTTCATCCACACACTTTTCATTCAATTCTATGGGATTTGAATGCCAAAATCCCAACAAAAAGTATTTGGAAGATTTCTAATCCAACATTATCTTATCATATACCAATCCAAGCTCAGAGATCAAACACAGCCTATGGATAACTTATTTTTGGTCGAAAGCCTAAGATAATTCAGAAATGCTAGTTTTGGTTCAATGGCCTTTGCACTTTTATTGCCAAACACCTCAACATTTTGCTGGGGCTCAAAGTCCTTTGGCACAGCTATGCAAAGGCAACTAAAGTAACCGTAGTAGGCTACGTACGATTCGGCTTTTGGGAAAATGCAAAGCACTTTAAGATAACGGGTTTTATCGGAATACAAATAGTGGTTTATAAAGTATAATTTAAAAGTGTATCGGAAAACAACTTTTTTAAAATGTTGTTTAGAAAACATTGCACTTGTAAAACACTTTTGCTTTTATTTTAAAAAAAATCTCAAACCACTTCGTCGGAGATGGCAGGGTCATGGCAACACACTGGAGGAGAGAGGGGGAGAGAGAGAGAGATTGATGTGTAAGGGAAGGGTAGAACTAGATTTTACTTAATTTAATGAGGACAAAATGGAAGAAAATATCATTAAACCCTAAATTTTGCATTCTGTAAATGCTGAAAGCTCAAGGCAAACCTGAACAAGGGACTTTAGAGGGCTTTGGAAATGCAATGGCATGATGGCATCTCCCTAAAACTCTTCAAAAAAATTGTCAAACACCATTGCATTTGTGGTCTTCAAAGCCCCGAGCCCATTTTCAAAGTCCAACCAAACGCAGCCTAAGACTAAAAGAAACGTTCATGGCTACAACAAACATGCATTTGCCACATTAACTTCTTTGCATAATTCTTCATGAATTCTTTGCATTCTTAGAATAAAGGGTGTGTTTGGGAGAGCTTTTGGGGAAATGCAAATGATTTTAGGTTAAAAATGTTTTTCAAGAATGCAAATAGCATTTGATGAAGTGTAATTGAAAAGTGCATTGGAAATTGACTTTGGTTTTAATGTTGTTTGGAAAAAAAACTACATTCATAAATAAAAACTTTCGCTATATTTTCCATTAAAAAAAAAAGTAATCGAAACTCAGCAATCATTAGTGCTCAGGCGACGTCTAAACGCTGACAAACCAGATCTGGCACCGGCAACCCTCACCAAGGTCGTGCAACCCTATGCGGCCCTCGTCCGAGGTCGTGCAACCTCAAGTGTGGGCATATGGCATTGGCTCATCGGCAATTAAATCTGACCTCGCTGCAATTGGACATGAGTGAGGGTAAAATTGATATTGCAGCGAGGACAAAATTAGAAGAAAAAAATCCGTTAGCATTCCAAAAATGATCAAAGTCAAAGCTGGATAGGACTTGCATTGGACTAAAGAACTTTGAAAATGCTGACTTTGACTGAAAGGCCTTTTAAATTTTCTTGCAAGACACCTTAACTTCCGCTTGAAAGCCTTTAGAGGCCCAAATCCCATTTCCAAAGTCTAACCAAACTCAATTCGAAGTTTACCTTTATTTAAAAGAATTTTCTTTCTCCTTTTATCACCATGCACGAGAAACAATAAGAATCATGACACAAACTAGAAAGGTACCGTCAATGCACGGGCATACATAACTCCATAAAGGTACTATAAAATGATCCTTTTTAAATTTCAACTCGACTTTGAAATTCATTGGTATATCTTATCTAATGAACTAAATTTAACGAGCATATTTATGAATTGAGTATGAACATCGTTAGGATGGATTTTAGTCCTGCATCACATTGGTCCTTTTTTAATGCATTTGACTCGTATATTACTGTACGTAATTCAAATATTTGAAAATCGAACCGTTCTATATGTGTATATTTATATGTATATCATGGATGGATAAAAGTAAAAAACTGCAGGAGCAACAGCCAGTATAACCGGAAAGTCACAGGACCAATTAATGATGAATTGTAGAACTCCAAGGCAGAACCTATCTCTGTTAGACTGAAGGAAAGAATCTAGGTCCCCAGAGTTGCTCAGGAAGCATGTGACTCCTCACTCTGATTTTCGAGGCTCTTGTCCCACCCTTGTTGGCATACACTACAAACTACAGTTCCACACGCACCAAAATTAATACTAGATAAAAGTAACAAGTACATGTTATTTAAGGGTAAGTACAATACACTTATAAATAAGTAAAGTCGAACTCATGAGATAATGATACCTCAACAACTAGTTACAGGATATGAATAAATTTAAGAGATAATAACACAAATAATTATTAAACTTTGGCACAATGTATAAAGTGGTCTCTAAATTTTTAATTTATTCAGTATAATTCTTGAATTTTAACTTAATATTTATTGTGATCTCTGGATTGGACTATATAAAAATATTCAATGCAGTATATGATCTTGAATTAATGAAAGGACTTCATCGAACATTTTCATATAGTTTAATGACTAAATTGAACATGTACCAAAAGTTCCGGAACTATATTAAATATATTAAAAGTTTGAAGACCATATTGCATATTAGGCGAAAGTTTAATGACTATTTGTATCATTTTTTCTAAGTTTAATATTGCATAGTTTAGGGTTATCATGAAAATTTCAATTGATAGTATATTTTCACGTAAAATATTAAAGAGTTAATGAAAGTTCTTTACTCGCACGGTCCCGTAAGGAGCTTGCCACGCTCCGCATGGGCTCAAGGAGGCGGTGGCGGCAACGGGGCAGAGCTGCACCTCGCGGGGCGGGGAGGGAAATGCGATCGCTAGCCCAGCCCTAGCATGTGTCCATACCAAATGGGTGAATTTTTTTAAAAGATAAGATAATTTGGGGAAAACTTGATTCTCACATCTACCTAAATATACGGTTTCTGGTAAAGTCAACATTTTGACTCCACTCAAGGAGCGAGTACAACATTTTGGTTACTCTCGAGGTCTTTTGCGTGTGGTTTGCGTGTGGCAGTGTGTGCGCGTGGGACTCACGTGACAATATAGGAACAAAAAAAACCCATGAAATTGGATTTCCCACCAAAAATAAAAATTCTTTGACCAAGTAGCACCTAAGTGTCAATGCCTGTTTAAAAATTATTAGAGTAGATATGGTTGTCTATATCAAAAAACATGGAAATTATGTTATCACTTAGCACATATTTTATTGGTTAAAGAAAAAAAAAGTTGGGAAAAGCAAAACATGTTGTAAAGTACTCGATGGATTTATCACCACACATAAAAAAAAAAAAAACCATGCTTGAAAGAAAGTTACCATATGCAAGAAAGTTCTCAAAATTTGTGCTTTATGAGAAAAAAAATTATTACAATAAATAAAGAGCATGTCTTGGTTAGATAAATCGATAGATCATTGATTTCCTACCTATCCTCTGTGAAAGTTAGCAAAACTATTCACTTACGTATGTCATCAAAGGAAAATTGATTTAACGCTAATTTTCATTTCGGTAATTTCAAATAGTAATTAGAGATGTAAAAATCTTCATTAGTGTTGGATAAACGAAATGATAGATTGTTTTGATTTTAATTTTAATAAGAATGATGCTTTACTTAATCCGGGTCCATCGAGGCGGGCTAAGGGTCCATTGAGGCCGGGCCCGAGTCCCCAACACCGGAGCTTGAGTCCTCGGTAACAACGTCCTAGCACGGGCACTAGGATCCACAGCTTGGCCTCTATGGACCCGAGCCCGAGCTATGACGGCCCAGGCGGAGGTGCGCGGGAAGGAGAGATGGCGGTGCGTCCGTGCCTCGATCCTTAGACATGCACAGGGAAGAGAGGGGAGCCTCTCTTGTTCCACATTGCCTAGGAGGGAGTCCTAGACTGGCTTATAAGGTTTCGGATTCTCTATTTATACATACGTGTTTTCTGGGCGAAGCCCAGAGGAACAAAACTACGAGGACCCAGTAGGGCCCAAAGCGGATAATATGTGTATATGGCGGACCCCGGGGCATTATAGGTAGTATTAGAGCTGACTCTCTCTAAACCACGTGTGAGGCCACAATGAGAGCATTGTGCCTGTAAGAGGTGGAGAGTGTGATGGCCCAGGTAACGGTGTGTGAGGAGGAGGGATGGCGGTGCGTCCGCACCTCAGTCCTCAAACGTGCGCAGGGAAGGGAGGGGGAGCCCCTCTTGTCCAACATTGCTTAGGGGGGAGTTCTGGACTGGCTTATAAGGATTAGAGTTCTATATATGTATAACGTGCTTTAAAGCCGTGAGGGCCAGTGGATCCAAAATAGATAATATTACACAATATAGACCCGAGGCGTTACAGGTGGTATCAGAGCTAATTCTCGATCGCGTATAGGGCCACAGCGAGGGCGTTGTGTTCGTAAGGGGTGGAAAATGTGACAACCCAAGCGGCAATGCGCGGAGAGGAGGGATGGCGATGCGTCTGCGCCTCAGTCCTCGGACATGTGCAAGGAAAGGAGTGGAGCCTCTCTTGTCCCACATCGCCTAGGGGGAGTCTCGGATTGACTTATAAGGTTTGGGGTTCTCTATCTATACATATGCATTTTCTGAGTGAAGCCTAGAGGAACAAAACCGTGAGGGCCCAATGAGGCCCAAAGCGGACAATATATGTATAGTGGCGGACCCTAGGGCGTTACACAAGCACTAGGGACTCAGTCCCTACTGCCGGAGTCCCAATCCCAGGCTTGGCCTTGATGGACTTGGAGACTCGGCATCCCTGGCACATGCACTAACACCGATACCGAGTCCCAAGCTCGACCTCCATTGACCCAAGCGCGTTGCTGGGGACTTAAGGCACATGGACCTGGGTCTGGTCTTTGGGAATTTGGACGCAGGCACGAATGTCCGGGGCTCGATGGACCTAGGAACAATCATCGAGGTCCAGGGCCTAGCCTCCATGGACTTGGGTTCGAGCATTAGGGACCTGGTCCCAGGAGCCGCGGTCAAGGGCCTGAGCTCTATGGACCCGAGCATGGGCAACAGAAGTCCCATGCAGGGACTCGATGGACCCGGGCTTCGGCCTAGCGTCAATGGACTGGAGCATTGGCGTCGAGGACCCGAGAATGGGCACAGGAGTCCCAAGCTCGGCCTTGATGGACTTTGGGCTCAAGAGCTGAGGTCTTGACATAGGCGCCAAGGTCCAGGCCCAGCATTGATGATACTGGGCTTGACATCTCGTTGACTAGGAAAAGATTTTTCGTTAGCTCATTTGATGAAGCGATCCAAACGCCAGAAAATGCTTTTCACAAAACAAACCGAGTCTTGGCGCGGCTCATAACCAAATACCATCCCGAAGTCACCCAATGTCCATTAGTAGGTTACTTGTCTCCACATGTCAGGTGAAAAGGTTTTTATCTGGAACCTAGACTTTATACTTTTTAAGAATAAACACAAGGAAGATCCCCCGTACTACCGTAAAATATCGAATTCAGTGCCTAATTGTGGACTCATGCTATGATGAGTTACCCACTGAAACTAGGTGCATTTGCCTTTTGGAGCATGGTTTCTTCAAAATCAAAAGATGAGTAATTGTGTTTTCAAAAATTCATTTATGCTAACCTTGTATGCCGTAAATTTCAAATAAAGTAAAAAAGTTGTAATATTTGAGCAACAGGGTCATGCTAGAGGCCTTGCTCTGTCTGATAGCCCAATTCCCTAAAAAACTTCCAACTTTACCCTTTGTCCCAATTATATCTCAATTTTTTTTGTCTCATAAAAACCCCCAAACTTTTACTTTTATCCCAAATATACCCCGTTTACTATTCATCCAATTTTTTAATATTATTTTATATTTTTTCAAATTTTTTTCTTTTTTTCTTTTCTTTTCTTTTTTTTTGTTTCATCTTCAACCTTTGGCTGATCGTCGGTCCGGCGACCGGCCAAAGGCGAGGACTGGCGAGGTTGGCCCCGCCAGCCGCTGGTGAGGCTCGACCTCGCCGTTACTGGGCCAGGCCGGCCTCGCCGGCGGTCGACAGGGCCAAGCCTCACCAGATCTGGCGAGGCTCGGCCCCACTAGCAGCTGGCGAGGTCGGCCTCGCCGTTGCTAGGCAAGGCCTAGCCTCGCCAAACCGACGATCAGCCGGAGGTTGAAGGTGAAACAAAAAAAAAGAAAAGAAAAGAAAAAGGAAAAAAAATTCGAAATAATATAAAATAATATTAAAAAATTGGATAAATAGTAAACGGGGTAGATTTGAGACAAAAGTAAAAATTTGAGATTTTTTATGAGATAAAAAAAATTTAAAATATAATTAAGATAAAGAGTAAAGTTGGGGGTTTTTTGAAGAATTAGGCGTCTATATGACATGAGTGATAGAAAGAGAGAGAAGGGCCAGAAAGGAGGTAAAGACAAAGAAGATTCCCCCTTCGAGCTCGACAGTCACGAGCCTCAAGCGCGACCGACAAATCAGTACGGACAATTCAGCCGATTAACCAAGGAAAAGCAACACGAATATAATAAGAATAGAAATGGGGAAATGCGAAGGGGGTGACGGTGAGGTCTCTCGGGTGCAAAGCGGTTTCCTCAAAATCCGGTCACGACGAGATAGCGTTACAATGCGTGCGTGAGACTCGTTCGCATCGCATCACGTGCCTTCGCATTTTGGGTTTAGCTCAAACAATATCATCATGCATCGGATGCAACGTCGAGTGCTGAGCGTTTTTAAGTAGAGGAGAAGTACGAGTTAACGATCTGGCTAGACCTAAATAGATCACAACAGATCACCTAACGATCAGGAGAAAAGGCGATGGCCGACGCCAGCGCAGATCCCTTGGACATGCGCCCTTGGTCGCGACAGAGTAGTAGTTGAAGTTTTGATAGCCGATAAGAGAAACCATTCTCGATTTGGTTTGCACAACATGCCATAGATGCTTTGTTCCGGTCACGAATTGCCCGTGTACGGTGTAGTTCTAATAGAACAGCCTGGCAAAGTAGGAGCAACAGTAGCTTTGCGAAGGTACATAATCATCTCTACATGACAATTTTAAAAGGATTATTTGTCTTCGTTTTCTTACGAAGAGGAAGCTCGGTTAAGATAAGTCTTGAACTTACTAAATCTTTCGCTAACTTGGAAGACTCGAGTCAAAATCCGAGGAGTTAATCTAAGCATGAAATTGTCTACACCTAGTGATTTAGGCAACTGAATTTATGTTGTGCGACTAGTCCACGTAGAAGTCCGTTCTTGAATTTGGTAAGCCAGATAATAGAAATTTATTTTCAATTTTTATATTATCTATGCTTTTTCTTAGAAAGGGTCTTTTCAGCAACTGCTCAAGAAGCAGATTCAGAGATAGCATGAAGCAGTCATGCCGCGAGTATATAACTGATGGAGCGAATGAATACAAGTTTTATGTGAGGCATGAAACCCTCTTGATGGGTCGTGGGCACCGTTGACTAGGGGTGTCAATGGGTCGGATCGGATTTTCATGATACCCAACCCAATCCGAAACAATAAATATATGTGTTTGGCCCAACCCGAAACAAGACCCAAACATGATATAACCCGCACGATCGAATCGGTTCGGTTCGGTTCGAGTTCGTGTTTCAGATTTTTATTATAAATTAAGGTTAAGTTACACCTAGATATGTCAATGGGTCGGGTTGGGTCTAGTCTCCACGCTACCCGCCTTGTCTTGTTCTCCTGCAAGGTCATGATGTATGACCATGCACTTTAATCTATGGCAAATGTAACATTTTCATTTTCGCAGTGGCCAATGCTATGCCGAACACACCTTAAATCCATCTCAAATGTAAGGACTTCAACTTGATTCGAACATTGGAATAACAATAGGAACATTTCCAAAAGCCTTTAGCATTATTCTATTGGGGAGCACAAAATAGTATTACCAGTCTTTGTTTCCGATGAGGAGGACGGAGGCAAAGTCGCCGAGAAGGATGAAGTTGACGACGGCAGGCGATTTCACGTTTTGGAGGAGGACGAAGTTGAACGACAGTTTTTACAAAGTGAAATGTGTTTCAATTCTAAAAATAAAAATATGTGTTTCGGTTCGGTTCGTGTTCTAAACACGAACCGAACCGAAACTATTGAGATACCCATTTACTTAGCTAATACCCGAATATGAAGTTGACCCGGCCCGAAAATACCCAAAACTTTGGATCAGGTCAGATCAGTTCGTGTTTCGGTTCGGGTATATTGTTTGGTTTTGACACCCCTACCGTTGACTCGCCTTTGCCCAAGCAATTTTTTTTTTATTTTGGAAATTCCCATCAAGAATCATTATACCCCAAACTACTGTTCGTTTCACCAGTACCCCAAATATATATAAGGGTGTGTTCGATAACTTGCTAAATAGTGATCGATTATATTCTTTCGTTCTCGGGAACAAACAAAGAATAAAAATTCATTTGGTAAATTTTTTGTTTTCGGGCACAAATTTGTTCCCAAAATCAGTTTTAGTACGGAATAAAAAAAAAGGTTGATTCTTGATTCTAGGAACAAAAATCAAAAATAGAAGAGATTCTTTTTCTTTTTCTTTTTTCCTTGTTCTTCTTCTTTCTTGGCCGGTGGCCGGCGACCGGTCATAGGCCAAGATCAACGAGGGCAAGGGTGGCCCTCGTCAACCTTTTCCAACCCTCGCCTGAGCTGGTGAGGGCCGCCCTCAAGTCTCACAGCTTGGGCAAGGGCGACCCTCGCCCTCACCGACCCTGGCCTGTGGTCGGTCGCTAATCATGATCAAGAAAGAGAAGAAAAAAAAATATTAAAATATTATTAATAAAAAGAAATTTTGTATAGTTGACAAATGCATTTCTATTCTTTTTCTATTTCAAGAATGGAAATTTTGGGCCATTATCAAACACTTTTAAATGTTTAGAAATTATTTTCAAGAACAGAATAAAAAAATTATTTCTAAATAAAAATTATTTTTAAAAATAAAATAATTACCAAACGTGTCTTAAAAAACCCAAAAGTACATTCCATTTGTATGGCCATTAATTCGACAAGACAGCATGCATGGCCGTTGAAAACTCAACGTGGAAAAGCTTCTGGTGGACTTAGCAGCGTGCAACCATTATCACATCGGATCTGTTTGCCTAACGTTGTCCATGAATGCTACCATGCCGGATTTTTAACAGCCATTGAGGACTGAAGTTTAACGGAAGGTATTTTTGAGTCACTGGTATAAGTTTAGGGTATTAGTGACACAAACAAAAAAATGTTGGAGTATCGGTATCCCACAAGAAAATATTAGAATTTTTTTTTGTAAAATTATCCCTTTTTGTTTAATGTAAGCATGAGCTGTTAGGCCTCTTCTAACAAAACATGAGCCCCGTCAAAGCTGTTTCTTTCAAACAATCAAATTATTTTGATTAGAGGTGAGCAAAAAGAGCCGCTCGAAACTAGGAACCGAATCAGTGAATATCGGTCCGGTTCTCGATTCCAAGTGTGAATCCATCCACCCGGACCAAACCGATATACCCTATTTTTTTGGCTCTTCTTTCCAAACCAAAAGAGTAACCTCATGAAGTGACCAAGAAACCAAAAAACCCTAGCCTCCTCCTCTCTTGCACTCACGATTCCCTTCCTCTCATTCTCTGCTCTCTCTCGGTCACCTCATCACAATCGCCCGCTGCCTCGCCAGTTGCGGTCTTGCCACCGACCCTCCATCGCAGCATTGCAATCGCGGCTCTCGGTCTCCATGATCTCTAGTCCTCCCTTGATATCACTCGCAACCTCGGTTCAAGCCCACCCTTGCAGTTGCAGCCTTGCCTTCTGGGTAAGGGAACTATGGATCTCATTTGTTCCTTCGGCCATCACTTTTGATTCTAGTAATTAGTTTAGATCCCTATTTTGTGTAGTTATTGAACATTGGTTCCGAAACACACTCGAGACCCAGTCCGGTCCAATTCCAAGATAAGAATTGGCTCACTTTGAAGTCGATCGCCCCTAATTTCGGTTTATATCTTTCTATAATGAGGATTGGGATTTGATAAAATTAGGAGGTAAGTTCATATTTTGAAATTATCCCATTGAGAGGCTGGCACCTCATTGCAAGTGATATTAGACGTTCCAAATTTGTCTTCCTTTTTTTCTTTTTCCCGCCTTCTTTTTTTGAACTTTTTCTCTTTCCATTTTTGCCCTTCTCTCTTTTCCGTTCTCTTTCCCCCTACCTCAGGAACAAGGTAGCGTCCCGTTGACAACACATTGCCAAAGTCATATGGGCAAATGCAAATGGCACTTGCAAATTTTTTGGAGAGCTTTGGAAAAATGCAATTGCATCACCAAAGGCCTTAAGCTTAAGGCAAGTACGATGCTGCTTTGAGCTTTAAGCATTTACGAGATGCAAATACATTTTTTTCAACTTTGCCCTTTGCTAAATTTTATAAATTTAGAACTGTCCCTACTACCTCACATGACATCGCCGATGAGGCCAAATCTGGCTACCGTTGAGCCAGATATGGCGCTAGGAGCCTCGTCTGAGGTCGCCAAACCTCATGCTGCCCACTTGGGGTCGCGCAACCCATGTGACAGTCACCTGAGGTCGAATGGCCTCAGGTGAAGCTAACAGCTAGATTTGGCATCGCCAAAGTTTCGCTGGTCACCTATTGGCAGCTAAGTCGTTAGTCGATTTTAAGGTTTTTTATTTTTTTTAAAAGCAAAAGCGTTTTACAAAGTATGATTCAAACACCATTTAAACTAAAGTTGCTTTTCAATGTATATTTAAATTATAATTTACCAAACACTACTTGCATTTCAAAAAATCCCAAGTCTCCTCCCAAGTATAGTAACAAATTCATGGGCCAACCATAATATATTAACTGCTGTACACTACATCAATTTTCATATATAATACCTTTTTTTAATAAACCCTACACGCGTATCTCAATAATTTACATCAATATATTACCAACTTAAATATATTAACTACACCGCACCACATCAATTATTCAATATGAGATTTTTTTTAACATAACTTACACGTACATCTCAATATATTAATGACCAAACTGACATGGGCTAGCCAGTCAATCTTCGTTACGTGCTTCAATTTTAGAAGATCACGAATGCAACCTCACTCTTTCCTGCGGTAAATTGTCCAAAAGGGGAATATTCATCTTGTAAATGGACTTCTCCCACTACCCTTATTTAATTAATATAAGCAAAATCGTCCATCCGTCGTCGATTCGACCGTCGGTCATTATTCCCAACTTAATTTTTAAACGGAGAAAAACAAACACGCTTATCATTTCAATCCGACGTGTCTCTCGGGTGAACTTTTCATCGGGGTCCATCCCAAATCACACAAAAAAAAAACAGTGCTCCGCCGCAAAAGCGGGCAAGCAACAATTTCACTAATCCGGGATGAAAAAGGTCGGGCCGCCCCCGGTCGTTGGGCGGCGAAAGGGAGTGAAATTAATAACGGAGGGGAAGGGGAGGGACAAGTGTCAGGCGGGAGAGGACAGGTGTTGAGCTCGGGAGGCCGACGTGGTGGAAGCAGCGGGAGACGCGAGGGACGCGGGACACACCTCACGGGGGCCAAGCCCCCGCCCCATCCTCCTAATCTAATTCCACAATTAACACCCACTAATTACCGCGAAATTATTTAATTAATTGCGTAAATTACTGATGAACGTGAGTTCCTTCCTTAACCCCCTTTATTTTATTTTTTATTTTTTTTTAGAGGGGGGCAGAAAGAAGGAAGGAAGGGGGGGTTATCGCTTTAAAGAGCCCCACCTAATAAAAACAACCGCTTCTTTTCATTCCTGGGTTCGGTTTCTTCTCCTCCTCCTCCTCCTGCTTACGCTGCCGCCTCCTCCTTGCTGGTCGTGCGAGGGACGCTTTGCTTCTCTTCCACTCCGAGCGCTCCCTATCTCCTGCATTTACTGAGTTGTTTCCCCAGTAAGTTGTGATTTTTTTTTTCCCCTCTTCTTTTTCCAGCAAAAGAGAAAGGAATTTTTGTTTTTTTTTGGGGGGGGGGGAGGGGGGCAATTCTTTGTTTTTTTTCTTTTTGGGGGGGTGGTATGGGAGGGGGGTCACGAGTAAAATGTAGCAACAGTAGAGGATAAAGTGGCATTTTCTGAGGAGCGGGGGGTTGGAGAAATACGTGGGGGATTTTTTCTGTTTCTCCTCACCTACTCGAAATTGAAGAGAGAGAGAGACAGAGAGAGAGAGAGAGAGAGAGGGGGAGAGGCTTCTTCTTCTTCTTCTTCTTCAAGCTGCAGAAAATTTCAGCTCCCTCCCATGGCGCTCTCTCGCCCCCCTCCCTCCTTCGCCGGCTGCTGCTCCCGGCGGCGTTGTTCTTCGCCGGGATCGTTGACGTCCCATTTCGTTTCCTCTTGAAATTTTTCTTCAGTGGGCTCGCTTTGATCTCGAGGAGGTTGGGTTCTGGAGCTGCTAACCCCTTTGACCGCGAGAAGCAGATCAGCTCCCCTTTTGCTCGGGTTTCGTGATCTTTGTTCCTTACCCCCCTTCATGGGCCTCTTGTGAATTCTGCAGCTTAGTTGCTCTGTTCCCGAGAAGCTGAATTTGACTGCAGAGATTTTGAGACGGTATGGAAGACGCGGGCGGCGGCGGCGGCGGCGACAAGGAGGTCCGAGCTCAGAGCTCGTGGATCCCGGCGACCCCGGGGAAGCCCATTTTGCCCCGGCCGGGGCCAATCTGCACGGAGGCGAGAGCAACCGAGGCAAACGGAGGGGACTCGTCGGAATCGGACGAATTCCCACCCGGGTTCGCCCCGATTTGGCGGGCTGACGGGGTCGCTCCGCCCGGCAATCCGGGTCGCCGCGGCGGCGGCGGCACGGAGATGATGAAGGGAGGCCTCGAGGATCTGGCCGCCGCCGGCTTCTTCGGCCAGGACGAGACCGCCAGGATGTGGCCGAATCTTTCGGTCTCGGCTGGTGTCGGGGTGGAGAGCGGTCACTTCCGGGGCCTGTTGGCTCTGGTGGACGCTGCGGCCATGGGAGGGCCGCCGGATGAACACCCGAAGAGTTCTTTCATCTCCTTCTCCGATCCGCACAGAGACGGTCGGTGGCCGTCTCCGAGCCCGGCGGACCGCAGGGTCGCCGAGCCCGATCCTCCGCACCGTCCATGGGTCGACGGAAATCACTGGCCAAGTTATCCGGGTGAGTTCGGACTGATTTTCTTTGGGACTTGCGTCCGCATCTTTTTCTAACTACCTTAAACTGACACGACATGACACGTAGTCATAACTTCGTATATATTTCAGTGTAACCAAGAAAACCCATCGAATCATGCGGATCCACGTCGGCGCCCGGATCCACATGCATTAGCGCACGTGGACCCTTAGCCCATCGAGATTTTATATATATATAAATATATATTTTATGATCAATCGAAATTTGACTTGATCGGTCAACACCACGTCATCGTTTGACAAAGTGAGTCATGGTCAAATATTCAATAACGTCGAACTTTTCAGAATTTTACATAATTTTTAGGTATTCGATGTTAAATATCATGAGGGCCCACCAAGACTGGGGTCCTCCAGACTCTAAGCCATTATCAATAAAAAAAGTATATAATAATTAATTGAAATTTGACTTTTCCGTTGTTTAACAATTACATTAATATCACGTCATCCTATGGCTAAACCACTAAAATGCTATAACTACGCCGTGCTTAAATTTTGGGTCCTTTCTGAGACACCTATAACCACGCCATCTTCTTAACGTCCAATTTATTCTTGTTGCACCAGTTCATGGTACAGTGAAAACACTTTCAAGCTAAAATATGAGTGACAAGAGCTGATGCAAAGAAACTGTTGAGTGAGTGGTTCTTCTTGACCGAGTACAAGGATGTTGGATTTGAGAAAATAGAGATAAGTAGTTAGCACGGCGATGAATAATAGAACGCGAAAATATGAGTCGTGCGGTGCTGAAGACATATCTCAACTACAATCTAATTCTTTACTGCTCGCATTTCAGAACCTAAACCAAGATTTGACCACATGCGCTTGAATATTAGTCAGATTGCATCATCTGCATTGGCTGCTCAATCTGAAACTAATGCAACGGCATGTCGTGCAGATAAGCTTGCGAATGCTCACCTATGCGCATATGACCTGAACTTGCCACCCTCAATGGCCGAAGATGCAATGTCGAAAGGCATTCTTCATTTCGCGCCAATTACCCCAGAAAAGGCTGTTGGAGCAGAGAAGAAAATCACTTCTCAAGTGCCCAACATATGCACATATGAAAGGCAGAGGCTTGAGCGTAACATCATGGAGGTGGACAGAGATGCCACCAAGACCTTCGCACCTGAGGTCAGTCAACAAGATAAAGAGCTCAAAGAGCCTGGAATGGGGTCACCGTCTAATGTTGTTTCCACAATGATGGAGAATCACGACCCTGAGAAGGGAGACGCCCAGATGATAGGCTTGAACAAAACTCCGCAACAGAAGACGAGAAGGAAAAAACACAGGCCGAAGGTGGTGAAAGAGGGAAAGCCGAAAAGGGCTCCGAGGTCAACAGCTCCAAAGCCCACTGATGGGGGGAAGACCACGGTTAAGAGAAAATATGTGAGGAGAAAAGGAGTTGAGAAACCACAAGCTTTACCCACGGAAGGGGCTGAGGACTCCTCCATTGATCTAAAAGTACGCCAACCGCCCAAAAAATCCTGCAGGAGGGCCTTGAACTTTGACAACGAAGAACAGCCGACGGAAAAGACACTTCATGCATCAGCATCCATTTCAGATTCACCAGCACAGGATTTCCAACAAACTAGGAGAGTTCAGCCGAACCTAGGCGAGCAGCTTGCCCAAGAATTTGAGGTCTTTCTGGAAAACAGAAACAAAAGCGAACTTGACTGCAGCACAGACCCAACGAAGAAATGCTACATTTCGACACCAGAACAGGGCATCATGGGAGAGATGAGTTTTGTCCAAAATAACCATAATCCAGAACACTCGGATGCTGGTTATGCAAGGAAGATCCTTGACAAAAAAGGCCAATTGAACACTAACAATGGATGTGAAACCATTGCACAGGTTATCCCGAGAGCCAATCCTGAAGCATGGGGAAAAGGCCAGGAGGCTCCCTACGGCAGCAAGAGCACAACTTTGTTCATGGAGGAATACGAAGCACAATGTAAGCAAAAATTAGATACTTGTGAACTTGCAAAGTTCAGCAGCGCAAATTTTCTCGGAGCCCAATACAATAGCTTACAAGCATACATGACAACTTCTTGGGTCCACTTCCCAGTCATACATAAGAGGAAGAGAACAGAGAAGGTGCAGCAAAATACGGGGACAACCCACGCTTCTGCAGCTAAAGTTACTGACTGGAACAGTCCACCCCAACCTAATTCCTTCTATCCAGCTACATCTAGAGAGTTAGGAGCAGAACTCGACAATAGGCACCACACTGTCGGATGTCTCCTGGAATTTAATCAAAGAAACAAGACGACCAAAAAGAGATCCAGGGCTCCAACTCGGGTACGAGATTTTGCCTCATTAATCAGACTCCTACCAGATGATTCCCACAGACAAGCAGAATATGGCTACTCACAGAAACCGCACTCTTGCATAGAAGCCCTGCTTGAGGAGATACAATCGACGCTGTCAAGAAAGAAACGGACTAAGAAGAGACTTTCTCTGGTTACTTCGGCCTATGGTGGTGCATTGCAGCTGCATGGACCGCTTGCCATGCACAATAACCAAAGCACTTTAAACAGATCATCAGGTACCTAAGCAAAAAGTGACTGATCCTTTGGGTTGGCTGGTCCAAATCATGTTTGAGAGAACCTAATCTATAGACTAATTGAATTCTTGTTTTCTTGCAGGGGCTCAAACAGAGTTATTGTGGAGACAGATGACCTCTTTAGATGCGATCATCAAACAATTTGAGCACCTAGATATCAACAGGGAGACCGATGGAATTCAAAATGCATTAGCGTCTTATGAAATGATGTGTCATGAGCACAATGCACTTGTTCTGTATAAGAGGGACGGAACTGTCGTGCCTTTCGACAATTCATTTGGTCCAATGAAGAAACGACGCCCACGACCAAAAGTTGACCTTGATGAAGAAACCAGCCGAGTGTGGAAGCTTCTTTTGGAAAATATAAATAGTGAAGGTATTGATGGAACAGATGAAGAGAAGGCAAGATGGTGGGAGGAAGAACGGAGAGTCTTCCGAGGCCGTGCGGACTCATTTATTGCACGTATGCATCTTGTTCAAGGTATGCTATCTATATTCCAAGGCTCCATGCGACTCCCAAAATCAATTTGCCCGTTAGGTGGATTATGATCTAGTCCACGGTACTACCAAATTAAGATAGCTGATTAAGTTGTTCCTCATCACAGCCCGACTAATCTATTTCCCTAACTGCCTTTTCAGAGAGAAACAGAGAGCACTATTCACATTAGAGCACAAAGGGAACTTAATCCTCCTGGATCCCCTCGTTGGGTGCAGACCTTAGCCATGTCATTAACATGCACAAGGTCTATGACTTGCTAAACTTCAAAAGCTCCAAGAGATATCTCCAATGACTTTTCAGATTAACTGATAACAATACCTTACCAAACCCTTTGCTAAATGACTAAGTGGGATAATTTGAGAGGTTATCAGAGAAATTACAAAACCTTTTATAAAGCTGTTAAAGCACGAGTGCTGACTGTAAAAATCACAGTTACCTGTCAAGGAATAGAAGCGGTGCAGCAATCCCCATGGTTCAAAGGTTCCCCTTAAAGCAATTTTTTAACAATTATTCACTAAGGCCATACAAAATTCAAAGTGCTGATACCAAAACATGTCATTCAAGAACTTCACCACACTTCTGTGACATGTCTCAGCCATTACTTATCAACTTCACCAACTGCTTAAAGAAGATAACCATGATGTATTCCTGCAGGTGATAGACGCTTTTCTCCATGGAAAGGATCAGTGGTTGATTCAGTTGTGGGAGTTTTTCTAACTCAAAATGTATCAGACCATCTGTCTAGGTAAATTGGCATTTCTGATACAACATACTAGAGATCTTCCTATCTTTCACTGAAAAGGATTCTCTCTTCCCATTATCTTGCTTTTGCAGTTCGGCATTCATGTCACTGGCATCTCGTTTTCCCCAAAAACGAATCCCCGAAATGTGCTCTGATGAAGGAATTGCAATAATTATCGATGAACCAGACACGGACATCTTGGAGATGGAGTACCCCTTGAGTGAAAAAGGTCCCAATGAAACAGCGTGTGGCCAGAGCTCGATCACTGACAATGAATATGAGAAGAATGAAATAAAAGAGGTTGTCAACAGCAATAATTCTGTCAGAGATAAAGCTTGTTGCATTAGCTTAGCAGATGAGCCAAAATGCCGGATGTCAAATTCAAGTACAAGTGTTTCAGAGAAGTTATCTCCTTTCATTGAAGATACTTCAACTGCTGCAATAACCCAAATAGATGAGGGTCATATCAAAGGAGATGGGAAAGCAGAAAGTTCATCTCCAAATTCGGTAATATCATCTCAAAGTTCTGTGGACTCACCACCAGCTCAGGCTGCTGAAAGGACAGGATCAAGTTCAGATGTTTTGATAAATACTTTTTCCAAAACTGACAGCTTGGATGGTTTACAGTCATTTATGCAGCTATTGGATATGGCTGGCTCAAATGTTCCACTAGAGGTTTCTGTTCATGAAATTGAAGATGCGTCAGTAAACGAGAATATGGAGACCGTAATAAGCAAATCCAGTGAGAAGGAGGATGGTGAGGAAACGCTGCAAGCAGACACTTCATGTAGAAGATCTACCTCAGGTTTCACCAGCTGTCTGGGATTTTCAGAAGTTGAATGCCCAAAAAATTTCATACAAGAAACCAACTCTGGTGGGAGTTTCAAGAATGAGCATGAGCAAATTATCAGGGATGAAGCAGCAATAAGTTTCGCTATAACAGACAGTAAGATGACAGAGATTTGTGAAGAAACGCGTGAGCATTCAATTAAGAATAATCAACCATGCAACAGCTGTCTAGGAGGTGAAATCTCTGAAAACAGGCCTGCTATGGACCGTGAGATAGTACCCGAAGCAGCATGTCAAGGGGAAACCAATAAAATACAGACAGACGTGTACTTCTCAGAATTTTCAGGGGAAAAAGAAAGCACGGGCACAAGGGACATTTCAAAATGCACTGATCATGAATCTGCAGATACACACCCTTCTAAGCATGGTCTTTCACTAACTGACAAGTCAAACAAGACTAATAGAACAAATTCAAAAGGAAAGAGTCGAGGTGCTGGTAAGGAGAAAAAAGAAGATTTTGACTGGGATAGCTTAAGAAGACAGGCAGAATCCAATGAAAGGAAAAGAGTAAGAACGCCAAACACAATGGACTCTGTGGACTGGGAAGCTGTCAGATGTGCAGATGTCAATGAAATTGCTGATGCCATCAAGGAACGAGGAATGAATAACGTACTTGCAGGAAGAATCAAGGTACTGCACAACCCATTAGTGAAATTACCATTAGTTACATGGAGGCTTAATATAATATCATGAGCCTGGCAATGTGCAGGATTTCCTCAATCGGCTTGCAAGAGAACATGGAAGCGTTGATCTAGAATGGCTCAGGGATGTTCCACCCGACAAAGCAAAGTATGGTCTCAAACACTTCTGATTTCATTTGCACATTATGGAAAAATGCATTCGTTGACAAGTGTCTTTCTATCGAAGTCAAATGCTGATATTTTCCTCTCAAAAGTGAGTTTCATGTGTATTGCCCAATAATTGCTATTATAGAGTATTCTGAGATAAGGCAATGTCAGTTCTCCAGTCAGTATATAGATGAAACTGTCCTCAATCCTCACGTCAGGCTGGATTTTGTAGAGAATATCTGCTGAGCATGAGAGGCTTGGGGTTGAAGAGCGTCGAGTGTGTGCGGCTTTTAACACTCCACCACCTTGCTTTTCCAGTAAGTTGAAGGCATAACCAGAGACATCGTCATTGTTTTGACAGATAATGTCAGCTAGCTGCCATTGTGAACAGGTAGACACAAATGTTGGACGTATAGCTGTAAGGCTTGGATGGGTACCACTTCAACCATTGCCCGAGTCACTTCAATTACATCTTTTGGAACTGTAAGTATCATCCAGCCACTTATTAACTGATTCAACAAACCTGCAGTGAACGTACTAATCTTTGGGTTTGTACAGCTATCCTGTCTTAGAATCTATTCAACAATATCTATGGCCAAGATTGTGCAAGCTCGATCAGAGAACTTTGTAAGGATGCTATTTTCTAATTTGGTGCACAGTACCTACTCTGGATGAATTTACGACAATCAGTTAAGTAACAAAATCTTTGCATGCAGGTATGAGCTGCATTACCAGATGATAACATTTGGAAAGGTATGATATTATTCAGTTCCAGAGTTTTTTTTCCCCCCTTTTTGGCCACTACAGATGAAGTATTCACTTACAGTACTCATGGCAGTTGAGAGTGATCAGCAGATATGAATTTAATGCAGGTCTTCTGCACAAAAAGCAAACCAAATTGCAATGCCTGTCCTATGAGAGGAGAATGCAGACACTTTGCGAGTGCTTTTGCGAGGTATCGCCCTCTCCAACAATTATGTTCCTGTCCTGAGTGAACACAACCACATTGAAGTTCCACACAAACAGTACCACTACTTCCAAAACAGCTGAGTTTTTTATGATGACCAATTATCGTTTTCCTTTCATTGTGATAGCGATACTTCAATAGCAATAGGTGGTGTGAATATTATTATCACTGTACTGCAAATATTACCAGACAGGAACACATGTTTTTCCATATATTCAGCACTTGTATCTTGTGCAGTGCAAGGCTTGCTCTACCCGGGCCAGAGGAAAAGAGCATAGTGAATGCAATGGGAAGAAACATAGCCAGCCAAAACATTGGCGAGACATTGCCTCTGTCTTTACCACTGGCGAAGGAGAACTTAGAAGAACAGCAACAAGAAGCAAGACCTGGAACAAGTAACTGTCAACCTATTATAGAGGAACCTGCAACCCCAGAACCAGACTGCACCCAGATAGCAGAAAATGACATGGAGGATATGTTTTCAGATGATTTCAACGAAATTCCTACAATCAAACTTAACATGGAAGAGTTCACTCAGAATTTACAGAAGTACATGCAGTACAGCATGGACCTTCAAGAAGATGACATGTCAAAAGCTTTAGTTGCTTTAACCCCAGAAGCTGCCTCCATTCCTGTGCCTAAACTTAAAAATGTGAGCCGGCTACGGACGGAGCACCTAGTGTAAGTCTAACCTTCTTGACCACTCAAGTTACTCGCGTATGATTCTCATTCTTTGAATGTCATAATACTTTTCCAGGTGGCGAGACATTTTAGCAGACAATGAATACTTGCATTTTCTATTTCTGCCCTATAATCCTTCCAATTTAATTCAAATTATTTCAAATAATTGTCAGATATACTATTCCATGAGACCTAGACCAGCCAAGGACACCGAACAATAAGAGAAACCAAGAGTTTGATGAGTATAGCCTTAGAACCAAATGAAAGAAATGTCTCAATTTATCATTACATCTAGTAAAATGTGCATAGGAGTCGAATGGTTCTGTGCAATCTTATAGTTTTTGTTTACTATCTTGCAGGTATGAAATACCAGAGGGACACCCTCTTATGAATGGGGTCAGTTAACATTGCATCTTCTTGGAACTATGACAATGTACATTCACTTGTGTTAATGCCATTTTCCCATATGCAGCTGGACAAGCTAGAAGCAGATGATCCGTCCAAATACCTCCTCGCAATATGGACACCAGGTGAGTAAAGAACATAAACAAGCTTAAAGAGTCCAAGTTCATGACATCGGTGGCTGTTTGCAGTGATATCAACAATGAAAATGGAAAATTTTGGGCCAAGTTGACTGCAGTGTATTTCTTTGGGTGTTTGAAATGGTTTCATAATCAGGTGAAACGGCTTCTTCTGTTCAACCACCTGAGCACAGGTGCAATTCCCAAGAATTTGGCACACTTTGCAACGAAATAACTTGTGTCTCATGTAATAGTATAAGAGAAGCAAATTCGCAGACTGTTCGTGGGACATTTCTGGTTAGAATATCCATAATCTCAATATCTATCCTGCACATAGCAGTATCTCAAGTAATAAAATATGTCTGATTGGAGTACACATGATTAAGCAGATTCCATGCCGTACAGCAATGAGGGGGAGTTTTCCGCTAAATGGCACATATTTTCAAGTTAACGAGGTTGATTATGCTCTGATTGTCTACAAGTTTGAACACCCTCCCTTAAGATCATGCTAACAGTGACTGCTATTATGCAGGTTTTTGCTGACCATGAGACGAGTATAAATCCTATAGATGTTCCTAGGAGTTTGTTGTGGAAACTTCAAAGGAGGACTGTGTACTTTGGAACTTCTATACCAACAATATTCAAGGGTAAAGAATGAAAAACAATTGCTGAGTACCACGATGTCTTAATGGCTTCTAAAAGCTAATTTTTGTGTTATAGGTTTGTCAACAGAAGGCATTCAACACTGCTTCTGGAGAGGTATGTAAATGACCACTTCTCTTTTTTACAATTATTGCGCTAAAAATTAAATTTAAACTTTTCTCCTTTTCTTCGCGATTAACTGTTTTCTCAGATTTTTAATGCATATGCAGAACTCTCAAACTAGCAAGAAAAACGTATGCCTATTTTTGCTTCAATTTAAAAGGCATCTGAAATCAGTAGACAAAAGAAGTCATTTTTACGTACGGCAATTAGCGGCAGGGCCCACAAGACTGTGAGTAGCCTCTGACTAATGAAGCCAAAGCATAACTAGCTATGGTTTCCGACGGCTAGCTCATAATATTTTCTATTTCTACTATAATAGGTGAAAGGCGACAATATGCATCATCATCTCTATAGTCTCTAATTAAAAGAATTATTCTATCATTATCATAGATGAGTCTACATCCACACCGTAAATTATGACCTCGAGTGATTGGAAGACCTGATCCTAATTAGGGTTAGGACTGCCATCCACTAAACTTCCAATTCCCAACTCACCCTACATCTCCATTTTTGCACTCATATCTACTTGTGCCTCCATTATAGGATACCTTCACTTAGTAAGCTGCCTTGGAACTTATTCCCAGCTTCAATATTTTAGATGCTTAAGACATCCAATAAACAACTCATGGCAACTCTTAAGAAAAAAATGTCATCATTGTCTATACAACAGTTAGTACATGTGACAACTCGAGTTCTTATCCTTTCAAATCATGCATTGCCTGTGAAATGGAGTCATGTACACGATCAACTGGCCCATTTGAGATTAGCAGTATCTTCACCAAGGCCTTCCTGAAGCCTTCTGAAGGATTCGTGAAGCATTCGGTCTGTCAAAACCTTTCTGATTCCTTTTATTACCAAGTGTCTCTCTTCCAGAGAATCTAGGTCTACATAGGTTTAGTATCTATTTAATGTTTCTTACGTAGCCAATAAATGACATACATGAAGAAAGTCAACATTGAGACATGATGCAATGCACAGTCACGATAATATCCAGTAGTATGGCTGACAAAGTGATCACCTCTATAAGTGGGAAAAGTCGAGAATAACATGAGCTGAATCAACTCGGGAACGTCAAGCATGCCTGGCAATGAATACCTCTTTAACTGGATATATCGAGAATGACGTGAGCTCTCGTGTCCTCAAACAAATTGAATAGAGAATAAAGTTCCTCCACTCCAAAAATATATATATATATATATATATATATCCTAAGGGGTTGTAGCTGTCTAGACCAGAGATTCTTTACTTCGTAATATATCCCATGCAATCATGTGCATTGGAAGGAAATGCTAAAGGAGCAATTACTAACTGTGCTGACAAGGAAGTTGCAATTTGCAGGATTTGTTTGCGTGAGGGGATTTGATAGGAAAACACGGGCACCCCGTCCATTGATGGCCAGGCTACACTTTCCGGCTAGTAAGTTACCTAAGACAAAAGGTAAGAAGGATGATGGTCAATAATGCACACTATGTTGGGTGCCGGCAAGACCAGATCAATAACCATGTTAGGCGAAGCATTTGAGGAACCATGCCTTGGATAGCAAATTCCAGGCAACTGCATGGACCATGGCCAGAAGTTCCGCGAAGCAGAGATTTTAGGGATTAACAAGGTTGTTGTAGCTACTCATCTCGTGCTCGGGTTTGAGCCATTCTTTCATGTCAGTATACAGCTCTGGAAGCTTTGAACTATGGAAAGATTTTTCACAGGGCTTTATGCAAAAGCGGAGAGACGGTTTAAGCTATGGAATTTCAGCAACAGTGTACAGAAGCACAAAGCTCGAGAGAGAAGCTAGCGGCTTGTACTTTCAAGAGTTGTGAGGACCATTTAGGAAGTATGGCATAATCACACATCTCTTCATACTCTTCACGTGAACCCTCTTTTACTCATCGTACATTGTCGCAAAGATGGCGAAAGAAAAAAAAATAGCAGCATAGACCCTTCAAACAGGTACGCAAGGGGACAATTCGTGGGGGTGAACAGGCCTAGTATGGCTCAAACGCGGTGCAAACGAAAGTGGTAAGAAATTCGTCACTTACCTCTTCGCCTTCAATTTCCGTCTAGCAAAAGCCTCGCCCAGGATGCGCGCTTGCAAATTAAGCCCATGTTGCATCATTGTCGGATGCACTTGTGCTGTGTACTTCAAGAACAAAACCACGATCACCACGACCTGATCCATTCGGAAACCTCTGCGATCAAAACAAACATCAAATTAACACTCGTGACCCTGCATTTCCTACACTGACATAAAGTAGGATGCCACGGAGGGCACACGAGTTTTGCAAAAGCTTGGAGCACGCTACCTTGCCTTCACCATTCACCCCCACTGGCATTGCACAACTACTAGGAGTCAATAGGCCCATGATATACCCAATGTCTTAGAAGTCTAGGATTGACTCTCCATCAGAAAACTAGGTCTTCTCGTGTACCTTTCGTCGAATGCCCTTGAGAATATGAGACGGCAAGGAAGACCCGGTACAGCCAGCGATTGCGGATGCAAAAGATCTGCGAGGAGGAGAAAAACATCAGCACCAGAATAGAATCTCGCCGTCGACATACGGACAATGTACTTAAGTTACCGAAGAAAAACGTTAACACGCGGCGCAATGTCTGGCCCGAGAAGACGGAATAAGAAAATCCAAGCCAGCCCGAAAACTATCTCAATACGGATGAATGGTCCATCTGGCCTCTAAACAATCTGGATGAACTATCTTCACCCAACCAATTGAGCTGGAGAAAAATGACAGATTCTACTACCGATCGAACAGCGAGATGAGTACCGGCAGATCTTATGCAAAATGGATCGATCCGACATGTAGCCATGGCCGCAGGACACTGCAGAACGGCAGGAAATCAGCCGAACGACGAGGCGAAACAAGCTGGAAGAAGAGCGAGCGAGCGAACCGCACGATCCGAGCATCGGATGCAAATCTCGGTTTCGCCATTAAGCTCCGAATCTCGACGCGGACCGGATCGCCCGAGGCCCGACCCGACGATCGGGCGAACGGTCAGAACGCGAGCCTGCGGGGATCGCGGATTTCGGAAGCTCACCGGGGGGATCTCCAGAAAGCCCGGATCGCCGCGCGGCCGGCGGGGATACGAGGGATCGCGCGGCGCCGCCCGAAGGAGGCGACGGAGAGACGCCGGAGGAGGACGCGCTTCTCTCCCGTGAATCTTCTCTCTCCATTTTTTTCCCGATCCTCTTTCCCTCATCGCTCTTCGTCTCTCCCGAGGAGAGAGACTCGCCGGAGAGGGAAGTCTTTTCCCTCGCGATTTTTTCGGTTTTCCGCGGACGGGCGGGGAGGGCGCTCGAAATGGCGCGAAATGGGATCCGGGGCTTTAAATACGCCGTCCCGATTTTTATTTTATTTTTTAATATATTTTTTCTTTAAATATGGACTTTGAAATTGCTGCTTTTCAAATGAAATAATTATTTGGAGATCGAATCCCCCACTTTCTCAAGAGGGTTAGAGGTGAGGACACGTAGTTTCAGACGTGGGTTTCGATTCCCACACCCTGCAAGAGGCTGGGCAAAAGTCTGAACGTAAGTTAAGAGTTAGAATAGGATAAACCAAAAATAAATAAATAAATAAAATGATTATTTATAAATATGGAAAATATTTTCAGAAAAAATGATTGTTTTTATTGCTTATGAAAATGAATGAATAAACGATATTTTCATCGACCGCAAAAAATAATTAAGTATGAATTCTCGCTGATGACGAAAGTATTTTCCGTTGACTAATTTTTTCTAATGGATATGATCAATTATTTTTCGAAAAATATTTCCTCGATCTTTTCCTTTTCCGTGAAGTAGATGCACGTTTAGTGATTCAACGAGGGAATCATGCTTCGCGAAGACTTATCTTACACCATTAACGTTTTTCCCTTTCTATGATGGATGGGTACGTCGAAGTTGAGCAGCCTCTTTTCAATACAGATCTCTCCAGAAAAAGTAATTCTTAAAAAAGATCTCTGTCAAAACTATTTTTCCGAATTAGATTTTACCTTGTATTCAGAAAACACATATTGAAAGTAAATTTTTAAATAGGATTAATATCACAAAAAATCTCAAACCGGTACACATGTGACAATTTTACCCTTTATTAGATCCATTAGATTTTACCATCAAATTGTTGAGTTAGATGACACATGGTAGTTGATAGGTATATTAGTTTAGCGTTTTATCCATCTGTTTGTCAAAAATTTACTAATTTATGGTTTTTCATTATATTGATCAAATTTAACGGAGTGTAATTTGTCACAATGTACCTGTAGTGGGTTTTTTATGGTCAAAAAATTAGTTTTTGGTAAATTTATCACAAGTGTACCAGTTTGGGTTTTTTGATGATAAAAAAATTAGTTTAAGATAAATTTGTCACATGTGCACTAGTTTAGGGTTTTTCGCGGTGTTAATCCTTTTAAATAAATATGTTCCATCGCAAGTTAAAGTAGTCTTTAAAAAATAAATAACAACAAATACTGTATATTATGCATAGTATAAAATTTTTACAATTTTAAACATACCAATATCTTGATTTAACAAAATTGCTCTCGAAACATCAAATAAATCTTGAAATATTATAATGAAATCAAGAATCAAAAAAGGGAAAAGTACGTATCCAAAGGACTAACTAGGCATCATTTTGAAAAATACAAGGACAATCTTGGATGGAAAAAAAGTACACAGGCGATATTAGTTTTCGGGTAAGTAAACATAGAACTGGTGTCGTTATATCTTTAAATAATACATAAAACTAATGTTTATATATAAAGTTTTCGAGATTATATTTTTTACAACCAATACTAATAAAAATTATAATTAGGATGATTATTAATTAATAGGAAGATTCGGATTAATTAACCAAACTTAGACGATCATGTTCAAGATTCGATTAATTAATTGATAATCATGCTAACTTTGGAAATACGGATAAAACTTGACACGACATAGATTTACCTATTATGAAAATATTATAGTTTATTGTTTCAATTCTTAACATATATATTGGCAATTTACGAATCGTCATGTTTGTTATAAAATCGATGATATCTTATATGTACTTACATTTAGATAAGGGAAAATTTCGTTTTGGTACCCAAAGTGAGGCCTTTTTCTTAATTTAGTACCCAAAGTGGACATAGTCTCAAATTGATATCCAAAGTGCCCATTCAATCTCAATTTGGTACCCAAAGTGGACGTAGTCTCAAATTGGTATCCAAAGTGCCCATTTAGTCTCAATTTGGTACCCAAAGTACCCATTCAGTCTCAATTTGGTACCTGGGTTTGCCGGCTGGTTAAATGCTCACTGGCCAGCAAGAAATTTACTGTTCCAACCACCGAAACAGTATTGTTTTAAACTTTTTTTTCTTTTCATTTTCTTTTTTTTTCCTCTCTTCCCTCCGCTGGCGTCTAGCAAGGGCCGACCCTCGCTGGATTTGGCGAGGGTCGACCCTCTCCGGATTTGGCGAGGGTCGGCCCTCGCTCACCTAGGTGAGGGCGGCGGAGGTTGCCGGCGTCGGGCGAAGATCGCCCTCGCCTGCGTCGGGCGACCCTCACCAACCCAGGCGAGGGCCGCCCTCGCCCGACGTCAGCGACCTCCGCTGCCCTCGCCCAGGCGAGGGTCAGCCCTCGGTTGCCCAGGCGAGGATGGCCCTTGCTAGACGCCAGCGAAGGGAAGAGAGGAAAAAAAAAAGAAAAGGAAAAAGGAAAAGGAAAAGAAAAAAAAGTTTAAAAAATACTATTTCGGTGGCCGGAACAGTAAATTTCTTGCCGACCAGTGAGCATTTAACCGGCCAGCGAACCCAGGTACCAAATTGAGACTGAATAGGCACTTTGGGTACCAATTTGAGACTACGTCCATTTTGGGTACCAAATTGAGACTATGTCCACTTTGGGTACCAAAACGAAATTTTTCCTTTAGATAATTATCCAAGATTAACTAATGATATTGTACGAAGTATGTCAGTGGTAAACTAACATAGTAATCTTAACTAGAGTATTAGTTTTTTTCGTAATTACAATTAACATTATCTAGCATCGATAGAGGAAAAAAGTATGAGTATTTGAGAATAGGTAATGCCATCGCCATAATAGGCATTACATAACCCCATCGTTAATGGCTATTGCAATCGTTGTAACCGAAATTTATTGAGAGTAAACAGTAATATATCGCGAACCAGCAATGAAAATTCGTTATATATTATGATTGAACTTTCTCGTGTGAAGTCATTGAAGAGGTCCACCATCCCGGATATTCTTTTGAATACTCATGGTGCATTTGTTTCCCGAAAAATTAATAATTTGAAAAATATTTTTTCTTGCCCACGAAAATGTATAAATATAAAATTGTCGTCGATATTAAAAATTCTTTTAATTGATTAATTATTTCGACCGACATGAGTCGTCACATTCAAGAAAAAAAAATTTCAAACTTTTTTCAATTTTCGCGAAATGAACGGAGCTTGAATCCTCTCCCAATCGGAAGAAGAGGGTTACCGGCCCTTTCTCTCCCGATCTTTTTATTAGATTAGATAAAGAAGGAAATGTGGTGACTTTGCTCCTGATAGGGTGACAAGATTTTTTTTTTGTCCACGAAAATATATAAATATAAACTCATCATCGATATTAAAAATTCTTTTAATTGATTAATTATATCAATCGACACGAGCTGTCACATTAAAAAAAAAAATTTCAAAACTACTCAGCTTTCGCGAAATGAACGGAGCCTAAATCCTTTCCTGATCGGAGGAGGAGGGTTGCCGACCCTTTCTCTCCCTATCTTTTTATTAGATTAGAAAAACGAATGAAACGTGGTGACTTTGCTCCCAATAGGGTGACAAGAAAATATCTGGTTTGTTGCCGACGTAAGTCGGCGCACAAGACCGCGCCCCGATTGGCTGAGGAGCCGTAATCAAGTAATGTTTTGACCCGGTTGTCCCATCGGGACTTTTCCAAATTACAAATTGCCTCCTCTCTCATTGGCCGGTCCGCTGCCTTGCTCGCTAAGCAATTTTCACTAATCATAATAGGGCAATGTGACCACGCTTTGAATTGATATTTTCTGACGTTAATAAAAAAAATTATCATCACAAAAATATTAAATTATTATTTTTGTTCCGCATGTACCTCTCGAATTAATTCTCGCGTTACAAAAAATCTCGAACTGTTAATATCCATACCATATTGCACCAAACTAATCTCTGTGTCGTGGAAAAGTAGGCATTTTGGCGGATTTAACAAACCCGAGAGAGCCCTTAGGGAAAAATTGATATTTCTCGGTCTAAGATTTTGGTGGTTTGGGATTTTGTATGACCTTGAAACGTGGTACTGGTGTACTGATTTGGGATTTCCATGACAAAAAATATATGTATTGATTTAGAGTTTTTTTTTATGACAGAAAAGTTAATTCAAGGGAAATGCGGCACGGATAAAGAGTTTGAGATTTTTTATGATATTATGAAAATGTGTAATAAGTTTATTCTAAAATTAATTAAAAAAATATATTTATTTTATGGTTAATACCACAAAAAACTCCAAACTGGTACACTTATAATAAATTTGCTCTAAACTAGTTTTTATGATCATCAAGAACTCCCAAACTGGTGCACTTATGACAATTTTACCCTTTTCTAGTTTCCATTAAATTTTAAAGTCAAATTTTCGAGTTGGATGACACGTAGCAGTTGACTGGTGTATTAGTTTGAAGTTTTAACAGCAGGTGTAGGTATTAATCCAATTTAATGGAGGGTAAATTTATTACAAATATATCAGTTTTTTGGGTTTTTGGTTGTTAAAAAATTAGTGTAGACTAAATTTATCACGGGCGTACCGGTTTGGAGTTTCTAATAGTCAAAAAATTAATTATGAGTAAATTTATCACAGGTATACCGATTTGAGATGTTTCGTGATATTAATTCTTGTTTTTTAATTGGATTTAACTAATACATGAGGAAGACCTGTCACTATGAATCACAAATCTCGTCACCATCCAAAAAAAAAAGAGGAAAAGAGAGATAAAAATAATAGTAAAGAAAAAACCCACCTGGACAAAAATATCTTCTCCAGGCCCCGACTGGTTCTCTCGCACCCACCTCGCTCCGACACCGCACAAGAAAAGCCACACAAAGACGCGAACAGAGCGACAAAGATAACACGAAATCCTAACGGGCGTAACTACCCGGAAGCTCTCCCCAGGTTCAGCTCAAGGTCGGTGCCCCCCTCTCTCCCCCTCTCTCTCTCTAATCAATTCGAAGCAAAGCGCAAGACGCGCCACCGAAGTGCCCCACCATCAGCCCCCTCCCCTGCCGCCCGCCCACATGGACCGCAGCTTCCCTTCACCGCCTTACTGTTTCTCTCCTTGGACTTTGCCCGAGCACCTTGTCGGCATGTGCCCCCCATACCCATATAAGCTCCCCTGCACGCTCCGCTCGCCGACCACTTTCGTCTCTCCGTCGTCGCACACGTTCCGTCGCTCAGTGCGTGTCTCTCTTTCTCTGTCTCGCGCTTCTCGCTGACAAAGGCGAAAGAATCGATGGACCCAGAGGAGGAGGAGCGGCGATGCCCGCAACCTCCTCCTGGTTCTTCTGGGCGAGGAGGAGGTAAAGGCAAGGCTCCTGCTGGTGCTGGGTCATGGTCGTCGGCTGCGTTGGAGTCCGAAACGGTGCCGTCCGTGATGGGTTCGGAGGCATTGCCTTCTGGGTCGTTCTTCGATATGGAGAACATCGGCTTCTCCGGGTCTCTTTCGCCTCTCATGGAGTTCGAGGCATTCTCTCCTCTGAACCCGTCCTCGTCATTCGACTTGTTCGAGTCTAAACCGGAACCTGTTTTTGAAACAACCCCTGTTGGGCCTCCGTTTAGTACTAGTGCAGCAGAAACAGAGGAGGCGGGATATCCGGTGAGAGGCGGTGAGATGGAGACTGCTGTCGGTGCTCCTCAGCCTCTGGAGTGCCTGCAGGGTACTCCACTCCCGCCGTTTCTTTCGAAGACCTTCGATTTGGTCGATGACCGATCGTTGGATCCGATTATATCATGGGGGTCGAGCGGCGAGAGCTTCGTGGTGTGGGACCCCGTCGAATTTGCCAGGATTATACTCCCACGGAATTTCAAGCACAACAATTTTTCCAGTTTTGTTCGGCAGCTAAATACTTATGTGGGTATTTGCTGGAACACGGCCTCTCTTGGCTGCCGTTCTCTCTTTGTAAATGCTTTTTTTGGCCTCTGCCTTTTTTAGCCTTTGTATTTTGATGTATTTCTTGTTCATCTTTTGCTGCACCGCTGTGCCTTTTCCTTTGTTTCCTGCTCGACTTTGTTGTAAATCAGGTTCGGCGCGTATTGACGTAGTTGTAGTTCTACTGTATAATGGAGGCATTCTTGATGGTGTGATCTCTAACGAGAGCTTGTAAATGACTTTAAAATTAATGAGTAATTTGTTTACATATGTTTCTAATTCTTTAATCGTCTGGATGTTAGTTCTTTTCTTACAGATTATGTTAACTTATTCCGCATCTTTTCGATGTTTAGCAACTCTTGTAATGCTTCCCACATGCTGTTTTGTTTGATGGTATTTCCTTCAGACTTCCCCCCTTAGGTTTGCTGCTAGTTTTAGGTGCTTCTAGACATGAAACTATGCAATAAGCTTCTTTCTTCGCTCATCCTTAAGTTTTGAGGCTGGTTTTCTGTCTTGCTACTCCTGATGAAAGAATGTCTCCTACAAGTTTTCTCTGAAACTGGGATTTCATTCATCTCCTGCAGGTAGAAAGTTTCAGGTTTTGGTATATTGTTGGTAATCGGTCAATTTATAGGTTCCCATGATGTGTTACATTTTATTCCTTATGCAGCTAAAAGATTTTCTATGTACCGTAGTGCAGCTTCTCCTGTTTCGGAAGGCTGTTCATTTTGGCTTGTGTGCATGAATGATGCATGCTAGACTTACAGACTATAATTCCTCCTTTTGGTCCTTTGGTGATTTTTACACATTCCATTCCCTATTTATTCTTGAATTTTCATATAATGTGTTCAGGGGTTCCGCAAGATTGACACTGATAGATGGGAGTTTGCTAATGAAGCTTTTCAGAGAGGGAAGAGGCAACTTCTAAAGAACATTCAAAGACGCAAGTCGCCCCAGACACAGCAGATTGGAAGCTACTTTGGACCTTCCAGTGAAGCAGCGAAACCTGGGTTGGAAGTTGAAGTGGAGATGTTAAGGAAGGAGAAGAGTATGTTGATGCAGGAGGTAGTTGAACTGCAGCAGCAGCACCGTGGAACAGCTCATCATGCAGAAGCAGTAAATCAGAGACTTCAAGCTGCTGAGCAAAGACAAAAGCAGATGGTTTCGTTCATGGCAAAATTGCTTCAAAACCCCTCCTTTGTAGCGCACTTGAGGGAAAAGAAGGAACAGAGAGAAATCGGTCCTTCAAGGGTGAGGAGGAAGTTTCTCAAGCATCACCAGCCAGAGGATGTTGAAGCAGTCCCCTCCATGGAAGGGCAGATAGTCAAGTACAGACATGATGCGGGGACTCTTGATGCATCTTCCGGATTTCCTACTTTGAATCCTATTCCTGTCGAAAACCCTAAACATCTCCCTGAAGTTTCAACTGGCACAGGTTTAGGTGAAGAGAACATTCCACTTCAAGTTGAGGATGTCATGTCAAGAGAAACATCGGCGCCACGTGATATAGCATCTGGACACGGCTATCTCAAAACTCCGGATCTTCTCAGAGAGGGGTCATCAAGCTTGGGAGCTGATCTTCAATTCAAGGAGAAGAGTGTCATTGAGAGCCCAGGGCAAGAGTTCACTCCTCAGTACTTTGTCTCTTTCCCAGAGGATTTGGCAGAGAGGAAGAACTTTCCAGAATTCTCATCGGGGTTCGAAAGCATGATTAAGCAAGAGGAGGTATGGGGCATGGGTTTTGACGCGAGTGCTGGTATGTCTAGTTCTAGTGGTGTGGTATGGGGTAATCTTGCTCAATATGATGCACTGGAAGTGGGAGTTACCGGTGGGCTATCTGATACATGGGATTTAGGATCAATGCAAGCTTCTGGGCGTTCAGACATTGATAAGTGGCCAGCCGATGAATCAACCTATGACGAGCGTGAGGGTCGAGCTGGCCAGCATAAAGATGATATACGTAGTAAAATGGATCCATAGGTTGCACTTTATGTTGCCAATTGATGACTAAATGGATTTTAGTAATTGTTAGTTGATGGCTACTAGATGAAAAGTATAGACACTTATTGATTAATAAAAGCTTCCATTCTTTCTTGATTCGAGTCTTGGTTCTCTGCAAGGTTTCTGGTTCAGCCGATTCTCTTACATAAGTTTATGTCCTTATGAGCTGCACTAGAGTTGCAGGGCTTTCTTTAGCTCACAATGTCCTTTTCTTCTAAGTTGTGAAAATTGCAGGTACCTGAACTTGGATGGAGATGGACACTTCCGCAGGAGTTTGGTTGATTTTTCTGAACCTGGACTGCACGGTAATGGTTCATGAACTTGGTGAGTTGATCTTCCACTTGATCCTTTGCCCCGATTTACAAGTTCAGTCTTTCGTGGTGATGTGACATACTAGCACCCCTTTTTTACCCACTGAATTTTGATCATTGAGGCAATTTTATCAACTGGGCACTTGGATACAAGTGTTCATGGTACTTTCATATGACACGAGAGGTGATTGCTCTTTCCAGTTCTAACCGTATCTAGACTCTGCAATAGTTGATTATGGTGATTGAAAGAGCCCCATTTCATATCTGAAATACTTTTTACTGGATAGGCAACTGAAATGAGATGGAAGACCTCATAGGGAGATACTGAGATTAGCCAACCAAACAGAGAATTGTTCAGACATACAAGAGAATACTGGCTTGGCTAATAGTCTGTCTTATGTGAACAAATATTCCTCAACTTGATGGAGACTAGATAGGCTGTAGTAACCAAGAAGTCACATTAGCTGATACGTCATCGAAACTGACTCAATGGAAGTTGGCTTGAGGGAATCTGAGAGGCGACAAACTGAATAAATAGCTCTTCGAAAGGTTGAAGAATTATATATCCAACTTTGTCAAATGAATCCATTAGCTCACAAAAATCCATCTGAAGGTACAATTCTAGCCAATTCAAAGGGAGTATTAGTTGGTTATTTGGTTGGCAATGACATGATATGATATCCAAACCAAGATCCTACATACAGATTTTTGTGAGGTTAACATATATAAAGAAGTGATTCTGTTGTGCCCCAACTTGCTATGATGACCTGCTAACTGCAAATCAAACTTTCAGAGTCTACTCTTGTAATTTGAACATGACTATGTTGGACCCACAACAGAGGAAACCGTCGTAGGAACATTTCTTTACTTGGGAACTATTGAAAGTTTGTTTGAGAAAGTTTGTTTACTGCTAGGATGGTCACATGGAATGAAAAGGAAGGTTGGCTTCTGAAGCTAGTTTGTAACTTTCATTTGACTTTTACCGTCTCGCAGTGTTACTATTAGAGGTAATTATTTTTATATGCTATGTTTTTCTTGAATTATTTTGGCAAGAAAGTGCTTCGTTCTGCATTCTTCTTCTTTTTTATAAATTCCCTACTAACATATCAACTGACAGAAGTCACCATGCTCCCTGTGATTTTTTCTTCCAGTGAACTCGTTTTCCGAGCTTATGTAAGCAAGCTTGTATTCTCTTTGTGCAGGTTCTGATGAAGATGATCTTTCAATCTAGACAAATTTCCTGATCAGAATCATGTGTTACGGCCTAAGTGCAGCTGCATCAATGAAGACCATACCTATTTGGTCCACCTTTGAGTATGGCACTTTACAGTTTACATGCCCACCATTGTTTAGATGCATATTTTTGTGTAGCTCAACAGAGAGCGAAAAAAAGCAGTCTGCATACTCACTATATTCGATATAAATTTATTTGGACTTGCCTTCTTACTGATCCACTGGTAGTTGATTCTCAAGCCAGTTATGAAGCTATTGAGGCTGATGGTAGCGAGTTACTCCTAATCTCATCTTGGAGTGCCGTTAGATCAAGTGGGTCTCAGGCTCGCGTATTTGACAACTCAGATACCATCGAAGAAAATACAGAATAGCCCCATCTTTCGCAGGGGTCAAACGCCACCATTCTTAGCAGTTTTCATAAAAGTGTTTGGAACATGGCGAGGTAGCACGTTGGGACAATAACAGTACAAAAAAAATGATTTTTAAGTTGGGAAAATTGTATAAATAGGAAGTAAGAAGGTGTAATGTTCTTGTAAGAAATTTGAACTAAAATTGCCTCAACTTCCACCTATGCTAACACCTGAAATAGATAGAAGAATCCATTCCCTATAAACAATGAAATCATTTAATTTGTGTCTTTCTTATTTATACGTTTCTTAAGTAAAAGCAATGTTTGGTTATATCTACTAATAAACATCTATTTAAATCCATTTTCATTTTATGAAGTGCGTCACGTCTGATCGTTACCTACACTTTTTTATTAGGAAAATATCGAAAAGAATACCTCGCATTTCACCCATTGACTACTTACGTACCTCTATTCATGAAAAAAATCAAATACACTTTGAAGACTACTTTTTACTTACATATCAATCATCCTTGTATCCTTAGCTATAAAAATGTGATTTTTTTTTTTTTCGAAAATGCCCATCTCTAAATCCTAAATTTTCGCACTCGCCCGAAACACTTAAAACCAACTAAAACCAAATCAACCATACCCCGTAAAAGTGTAGCCAAGTGAAGCATGGTTACGAGAAGATGAGTCGGTCTCACGAAGAACAAAGTCCTGTCTACCTATGGATTAATATTATCGTAATGGCATGTAGTTTACATTCATGTCTACAGTTCATGTTATTAAAGTTAGTTTCGATATAATAAGATTGGGTTTCTTTAATTGATTATATTTTGTTAGAGACTGACAAACACAGGCAAAATAAGGCATATGATCACATTTATGCAGGAATAATAACATTGCAATCCAGATATATGGCATGCGATCCTCTTTTGTGAGTTTTGTGAACCCTAGCTACGAGAAATTATTTTTCAAATCCTTGCGCATTATCGCAGATTTCTCTTGGCTCCCAGACATTATAAAGGAAGTCGATATTATTAACTACATATGTGCGGGAATTAGCATGTAATAATCCGAAGCATACTATAGCAATCTGAGCTAACACACAAAACCATTCATATATTTAAGTGTAGAATTCGAAATTACTGAAAAAAGAAAACTTGAATTTACGCTATTATATTCTTAGGTGGACATTCATGGTCAATAGGCTAGATTCGCAAAATTCTGAGTGCATCCATGGATGCACTTTTCATACTGTAAAATCACTCGACAATAAGTGATGGAAAGAAATGAAAACAGTAGTCATATGACTTAGAAATGTTCGGCCAGAATATAAAAAGTGATTTTGCCAGAAAACAAAGAGATAAACGTGTTTTTTTTATCAATATGATTTACGTATGGTTTGTGCAAATAAGAACTTCCGAAATTTGATGGAATTAACTTTTCATATTTTAAGTGAATTACTAATGTAGTAGTAACGAATTTTTAAAGTCTTTGAACACGATGAAAATTCATGAAATAAACTTAAAAGAACTCATTAACTAAAATTATTCCAATAATGCTCTTTCGCATCTTAATGTCAGTCAAAAACACAAAACTACCTGTTGTTACACTGTTGTGTATTGATTTATCATCGGATGTTCTTTCCTACGTAATAACAACTAATATTAAGCCAAACTTGAAAGTCAACGTACACGAAAAATTTCACCCCTGTTGTATTTTTGGCTCCTTCACTGATTTATTAGAACTTAATTTTGTAAGCCGCGTACATGCCATCGTATTACCCTGTCCAAGGTGTTTTGTATTATTGTAAGTCCAAACTTTCTAGAATTTATATAGTCATGTGGTCTTGGGTGTACTTTCAAGAAGCATTCACTACAAGTGTTGGTAATTCGTGGCATGACACTTGCAATGAATGCTTTTTAGGAATTATACCACTTAAGTGATCTGATTGAAAAGTTATATTACTCAAGTGAGTCTTCTTTAAAAAATCAAGGCACTCACATGATCAATTAGAAAGTTATGACACTCACTTATGGCGTTCTTATCCCGGTATTTGACATATAACAGAATATATAAATAAAGCTTTGATACCAATCTACGCCGCGGAATACACACTAAGACATGCTTACTCTTATTCTTAAAGCGCGGTATAACCAACAAGGTGTTGATTAAGATTGTAAAGACTTTGCTCGTTCCCTTTTGATCTGGGGTTCAAGTCTTATTGGCAGCATTTTAGGAGTAAAAACTTGAAAGTACCAGATCGATGTTGGGGGAGATGGACCTGTCGAAGTGCGCAAAAGCTGACTTGGACACTTCAATTAAGTAATGCCCAAAACACATGTACAAATTAGTAATGACAATGAACTTTTCTAAGGAACTAAGGCCATATTTGTTTATTGGGAATGAGAAAAAAGTTTATCATAACAAAATTAAGGAGTTATATTGAAATTACAATGAAATTAAAATGCAAAATAGAATATAATGAGAGGTCTCATTTTGTAGTTTCAATTATACCTTATTCATTTGTTTACTAATACACCTTACTTCATGACATGAGTAAGTTTCACGTAATATAATTAAATTTCACTTTATTTAAAATACTATAATAAAATTAATTTTTGAACAAATAAAAAAATGTAATTTAGTAAATTGAACGAAAATTCAAACAACATAAAAACTAATCTTCTCATAAGATAATCATTTGTAGTTTTAATGCACTTTATTTGATTATGTGAATAGGTTGCACTTAAAAATTACATTCCAAATAAAAAATCCTGTCAAAATAAAAATAAAATTATTAAAATGGGATATCTTACTAATTTAAAACGAAGAAATGAAAAAAAGTCTAAAACATATAATTGCATAAAATTATCATATGTTATTTCAGTAAGTGAATAATTGAACTCAATAAATATATACACTTTATTTTAATGAATAAGTTTATTAAAATTTTATTGAAACATATATATTAGTTGGGAGTTTATAGTTTATTATAGATATGAAATGTAACTACAAAAATAAGCTTTCGATTAAAAATTAAAATAAAAATCACCTATGACATTGATATAGATAGACATGTTTCTTAAAACTATAATATAATATAATTAATAACCAATAATTTATAAAAAGTAGAAAAAAAACACTCGGACTTTATTGATTGTTGTCTAATTATTATATGTTATTTCTGTCATATTTTCAAAGAATCTTCATTGGAGATTGTGGAGCTTTAAGGGTAAATAACACCAACCATAATATTGACTTTGAAAAAGTTGTGAACAAGATATTTAGATCGTGGAAATTTCATTATCCTGTACCTCCTAAGCAAGAGGAAAAATTGCTTCGTCTAAGATTTTATACGGATTTCGGTATTCCTTAAAGGTAAAACACATAGAGGGTAGTCTTTCTTTCTGAGGAAGACAAAGATATAAGGGAGATTAGAGGGACACAATATACAGGTATCGACATGTTTAAGGATAAATTACATCAATCATAATATTGACTCTGAAGAAGTTGTGAACGAGACATTTTGATTGTGGAATATCATTTAGAGTATCTCATTTCTCAATGGGATACAAAATTGTACATATCACAAATCACCATCAATGATCTAGTCCATATATTTGATCTAGAAAGAAAGAAAGACACGATTAGCTTATATATGCACTTGCCATTACATGAACACTCAGATTAGGGAAAATTATCAAAAAAATCATAAATCTATTGTAATTATGTCAATTCAGTCATAAACCATTTTTTTACCAATTAAATTCTAAACTTTTTGTCTTCATTTGGCTAATTTTGATTGGAAAATCACTGACATGGACGTCAGTCATTCTACATGGCGCAGCCGGTTGACATGAACAATTTTAAATAATATTTAGTATTTTTTCAAATTTTTTATTTTTTATTTTTTTTTCTTTTTTCTTTTCTTTTTTTTTTTTCCTTTCTTGATCATCGGACCTCGAAGGCCAATACGAGGTGAGGGTCAGCGAGGGTAAGGCCATGGTCAGATGGACTGAATTGCATAAATACGAAATATTTAGGACTCAATTGGCTTAAAAAAAAGGTCGACAATTAAATTGGCACAATTATATTAGGTTTATGACTTTTTTGGTAATTCTCCCCTTACATGCATGTGTATTTGTCCCTTGGTTCAAAGCAACAAACAAAATGAAGAGATTCAAGATATACTACGAGCTCACTAGCCGAGAAGAGAAGATGACCGTTCTAGAATTCTATGCATGTAGGAATAGATTAGCCAAGGTACCAGTGGAGCGCAGGGTCTTTTATCTTAAGGGTTGGTTTGATAACATTTCTATTTTTCTATTTTTTTTATTCTTTTGTTCTTTGGAACAGAAAACGAAAAAAACTGAAATTCGTTTGTCAACATTAATTAATTTTTTTTATTCTCCGGAATAGATCAGTGGCCAAAGAATATATTTGAAATATAATAAAAAAAATCTAATTTTTTGTTCTCGGGAACAAAAATAGAAAAAGGCTATTTTAGAAAAACAAGCTCAGAATAACATAAACTCTAAACCATAAACCCCTACCCCTGAAACCCTTCGGAAATTTTCCCAGCTAAAGCAATGCAAAAAATGGTGAAAGCGCCCATCTCTGGAAAGTATATGGCATGATCTCTTCTTGGAACTTCAGGATGAAGACAAGTTGCAATAACCCAAATTCTTCAGGCTCAATTGCGTTTGTCTGTTTGCCACTGGCATGGCTGCTCGCAAAAACAGCAACAGGGTATGAGCAAGCTATTAATCGAGAAAACCTGCTCCGTGCATACAAAGGCATCTCACACCAAGAGATGAACTAGCCTCCTGGTCGAACGATTCATGCAACGACATCTACTGCTACCACCCAAAGAAGAAAAATTTGTGTCGAGTCCCAAATGCAACCTCACGTACTTGCATTGAGCACCTTGCCATGCATTACCAGTGACTCAGGGCTAGGAAATGTAGAACTGACTACAGTTGCTAATATCTACTAACATGGAGGACGAAAAAACATGCATCCCATTTTGGGAGATGAAGTAAACATAAAGGTAAAGGGCCTGCCACCTACCTCTCTTCCCTTGAGTGGATAAAGGAATTTGCTGAAGGCACATGAAGCGCCATGAAAGAGAAATGTATTGTATAAGCGTAGAAAAAGAATCTGGTCAGGCTGACAGGAGGATTCGATTGACATAACTCATTTACATGAGCAAAGCTGATAATCATCAAATACAGAGAACAAAATTGCAGGCGCCTCTTTTAATGGCACGGGACTAGAACAAAAATGATCGCCACAAGGCAACTAAAGATGAAAAAGCAAAACAAATTAGTCAGAACCTCCCTTCTGCTTTTTTGATGCGTGTCCATTCGCTTGTTTGTTCATTTTTGCTTCGCGTCGCTCTCTCTTCACTCCTTTTGCTTTATTAGGCAGATTCATGTCTCCAAGCTACAAAAAAACATATTTACAAACACAAATATATCACAACAGGAAAGTGAGGGATGTCTATGTGCCCTAAACTTTGTTTTTTCTAGCTCTTCCTCTTTGTTCTACTTCCGTTTCTTCTTTTACATTGAGCATAAGGGAGGAATACAGGAAAGAGTGGGGATGCGAAGGGATACTATAGGATGGCAGTTCCATAAGACCATTATAAAACTCAATAATATGATAGAAGCACTCACCTGTTGATCAGGAATATAAACCTTCCCGATCTTCCCTTGTATAACATCCCGGCTAACATTCTTTTCCTGCAAAGATTGTACATTCAATATCATCATGTCGGTTCATTCCTCTAGAAAATAATAAAGGAGATAAAACTCGAGAAGAACATGTGATTAGCCAACCTTCTTTTTCGGCTTGTCTGCAGCTGTTTTCATTGCCTCCTTTCTTAAACTGTCATTAGGAAGCCGATGCCTACGTAATACCAAGTCCATCGAGGGACCAACTTCCACCAGTTCCATCCTTGGAACGATTGTGCCAGACTTCTTAAGTCGCAAAGCACAATGCGTAAAAAAGACCCGATTAGAAGATAGAGCTGTGAAAACATAAGCACGGTCTACACCGGCAAGATTCAAATTCTCCACAACCTGCATAATTAACATGTTAAATCTCATTGACGACATCTCTACTGAATTTAGAAAGAAAAAACTTCAAAGATATTAGAGCCACCTCTCCTCGAAACAGATCAAGTAGAACTTCCTTCAAATGCTTTAATTCTTCAACGCTCTCAAATCCTTCTCCAATAAATGCAATAAAAGGTTTAGAACCCATCTTCGGAGCCAGCTTCTTATCATATACAAAAGACTCCATAGATTTGAAATTTTCAACCCCAACTTCAACAAGGTCATAGATGTGATGATCATACATTCGCCCTAGAATGAGATTGTCTGGCCGCTTCTTGGAGTGAGAGCCAAACTGCGGTCAAAGAAAGCCACTAAACACCATCAGGCCGAAAACATATCTTTCAGACGGATAATCAATCTATAGTAGTCTCTTTTCCAGAACAGAGCTAAGCCCACTCTTAATTCCATACCAGATGCATAAAGCATCTGAACTTCCTAATACCAGCTAGTAAAAAAATCAGAAATGGCCAAGCCCGATTGAAATACTGAGAAATCCCAGATACATTTCAGACATCAGGTGCTTCTTGTTCGACAAAGCAACAATGCGCAGCCAACAGGTGAGATAACTAGCTAAGATCGATCAGCAACTTTGGCGCGTCATCAAGGTGATGTGGACTGAATCAGACTCGCTATTACACAAATAAAACAAGCAATTAAAAAGGTAAGGCAGGCTGTGATGTCCGATCAAAAGAAAGGAAGCTGCAGAGCCTATATTCAAGGAAGCAACTTATAGTGTTTAAAAGGCAATGGAGAAACATTCATCAACTCCCGAAATCTCCGCATAAACCGCTAATTAGTACTACAAAACCAGCACAATCCATCGAGCGCAGGTGCGAAGCTCGAATAGCCAAGCGCTTTGCGCTTCGATTCGGCTAGACAAAAGGAACAGAAACCAAACAATTTGAACCCCCAGCGCCAGAGTCCAAACTCACCACAAACATGCCGCAATCGGTCTTCTGAGAGAAGAACTCCAGGGAAGTCTCCCCGCCGCTCTCGAACGGCCTAACATTGTCGTTCCTTCGGGTGTACCTCACCGAGCTCTCCTTCTTCAGGTGGTAGATTTCGGTCAACACAGTGTTCAGCAACCCGCTGCTCTTCGTGCCTTGCAATATCAGCGTCTTCTTCCCAGTTTCAACCTGCGACATCGTCACCCAACAAAAAAACTTGTCGTTCAGTTCGGACCCACGAAACATGGTAAGGAAAAAAATGCGAACGTTATGGGTTTTTTTTTTATATCTTTTGATGAACGAAAGAAGCCCGAGAACGAGAGGAAGAGCTGCTGCTCAGTGGGGAACTCACGAGCTTCGGAGCGCGCTTCTCGAGCTCTCGCCTGATTCTTCCCTTCTTCGGGGTCTTTATCCTCATCATGGTTACCTGCGAAATGAGACCGCAAGCTCCTCCGTCAAGCGCTTCGTCAGATTTAACATGGGGGAGAAGACAAGACAGAAGACGAGCTTGTACGTACCTGCGACGATAAGGAAGAAGAAGAAGAAGTAGCAGCAAGCAGAAGTTGCAGAGACAGCGCTTCCCTTTGCTAGGGTTTTGCCAATCGCGGAGGAAGAAGAGGGGTGTGGGGATCCGGGAAACGGGTCGTCGAACCCGGTTGGGGACCCGACCCAATGGGCCTTCTCGGCCCATTTTGTGTTGCGGCCCGGAGAAAGAAAAGAAAGAGGGTCGGACCGAAATTATTCGGTTCAGTCCGGACCAATTCGAACGTTTCTATTTTTGTTTTTGGTCGAAACCAATTCGAACGTTAGCTCGGATCTTTTTCTTTAGTTTTTTGAATTTTTTTTTCTCGTAAATATTGCTCATTATAATATTTCAAATCTCAACGTATAATTATCGATAAGTTAACTCAAAATCCATGAATTTCATCAAAGAAACCAACCTCAAATATTTCCACTTAAACATGACATAACTTTGAAGGCCCGTGAACTTTGATGGTTCATTTCATATTTTCGTGACTGTCTCGAGATTATGTATTTTTAATTTGTTCAATCTCGTCCTAACATTTTTTTTCTTCTTTTTTTTTTCATTTTGATTCATAAACAGTGTGTTCTATCATTCAAATTAGTCTTTTCGTTAAAATTGAACATGGGAATGCTGACGTGGATGACCACATCAGCAACATGTCCCACGTTCTATCCACATTAGTGTTGACTGGACAATTCATTAAACTGGACTAAAATGTTAGAATTCCTTTGTAAAAAAAACCCTTAAACTTGGGAGAAAATGTTACATATCCCTGTGATGTCGATGTCGACGCCATGCCCTAGCTGATGTCGCCTCCGATGAGCAAGGTCCGCCTCCTCCCACGAGCGAGGTCTGTCGTTGCCCACGAGCGAGGTGCGCTGCCTTCCACGAGCAAGGTCCGTAGCCTCCGTGTCATCGCCGCGCCCTAGCGTCAACCCTTCCCTTCGCCTCTGCCCTAGCCTCCGATGCTAATGCCAACACCGAGGCTTCCGTCTTAGCCGATACTGATGCTGTCGCCTAACGCCCTAACTACTGCCCTTGGCATCGACGCCCTAGCCGCTGCCCTAGGCGTCGACACCCTCTGCTTCCGCCTCGACTTGCTCTGTAGATGCTGCCTCCGACGAGCGAGGTTTGCCGCCTCCCACGAGCGACGTCCCCCGCTGCCCACGAGCGAGGTTCGTCACCTCCCACGAGCGAGGTCCACCCCCTCCCATGAGCGAGGTCCACCCCCTCCCATGAGCGAGGTCTGTCGTCTCCGTGCCAATGGCTTGCCCTAGCCTTCGCCTCAATGCCCTCTGATTCTCACCGCTGTAGGCGAAGCACGTTGCCGCATGCCCCCTCCTTTGCCATAGCCTCGAGAGAGGTGCATATATTATTCCATTTGATTTCTTTCTCGTGCCAGACCTGATTTTGTTACTACTTGTTGATTTCTTGGTGTGAGCTCGATATCCAAATGGGTCGATATTTGCTCCTCAGCACGCTACTCACCCAGTGTTTGAAGAAATGCTTAAGCCAAATCTGTTTAGTGTTTGAGGTTTTGACATTGCTAGATCAAATGGACAGGGTAGTGCTAACATAACTCGACACATTAGAATGAATTGTGTACTATATACTTTATCATGTGACATCCGAACAAATGGTGTGCTGCATCGCATGAAGCATAACTCGTTGTTCAGTGTTTGAGCTCCTTATAATGAATGGTAATGCATAGCATATGAATGGACAGGGCAGTGCTAGACCGAAAGCATATATGACCAAGCTAGGTATGACCGAGGTTTTGGCATCTTTTCCATCCGAAAAGAAGAATGGTTGAGGTTTTGACATTGCTAGATCGAAAGCATGTCCTATTCTCCACATAAATTACAAATCATTGTCAGACCATCTATTAATTAGTGAGTTTTTGCTTTGTTGGCATAATGGCATTCGTGTATGAGTTTTCGTCTCCTTTTTTTTTTATTTCAAATTTTCTAATTTTCCTTTTTAACGATATACTCATTAAAAAAATAGGATAAGTACATTGAAAATCTTAAAAATCGAAATGAAGGTGTAATTAAATCATAAAACTTGCAAAAGTGCAATCAAATCCTAAAACTTATCAAATTGATGCAATCGAGTCCTTCCATCAATTCCGTCCAGCTTGGCTTACAGAAAATGCTAATGTGACATTTTTTAAATATATTTTCTCTCTCATATGAGGCGTTAAGGTTAACTAAAGCATTAAAATGATGTCGTTTTGAACAAAATTTCAAATTTTTAACCTAAATTTTAGTTAAATTAAATTTAAAAAATAAGAAAGCTAATTTAAAAAAAGAAAACAAAAATACGATGTCGTTTTAGTGCTTTAGTTAACCTTAACGATACGTAGAACGCCACGCACAAGAGACAAGATGATAATGAAATCCATGTTAGCATTTTCCATAAGTCAAATTGGACGAAGATAATGAAATGACTCGATTGCAATAATTTGACACGTTTTAGAATTTGATTGTATTTTTTGAAAGTTTTAGTACACAATTGCATTTTCGTGACAATTTTTAGAATTTTTGCTACAATTGTCCCTTAAAAAAAATCAAAAGCAACCATTAACGATCACTTGACGGCCACTCCATACTCATTAAAATTCCCATGATGATGTCTCCATCCTACATTGCTATAAATCCGCTATTAAAGTCTATCTCCTAATTCGACCAAAAAAAAAAGTTGTCTCCTAAATAAGAATGAACAACAAGGCTATATCGAAGGAATTGAATTTACTAGGGACGTAACTATGAAAGAAGTGATCCTTACATGTAGGGTAATCAATGATCCACATGCTTGGACATTAAGACTTTTTTTTTTGTCAAAAGAAAATTTTATTTATTTGTCGTAATCAAACATGGGAGGAACATATAAAACTTCTAAGCATAGCAAATCTCAAAAGAGTTGCAAATCAAAACAAAACCTCAAAAACAAAATAATATAGGTTGCAGTCATAAGTATGCTCTTATCCCAAAAGACCAAATTTGTCACGACATAAAATAGTAATGATCATCGAAACCGTCAATAATGGACGCACGCCAAGATCTTCTCCTCTAAAAACTAGGGCTTGTAATGCGTGTCTAGGTTCGGTGTCCTCAATACCATCGGCCTACGAAGACTACGAAGACATATTGAACCACTACATATTGAAAGCCTTTAAGAAACTCCCATAGCTAAATTTAGATTGTAGAGAAACTCTTTCGGATATAGATTTACACTTAAATCAGAAGATGAGAGCTTCCTTTGTGGAAAAGTCATAGAGCCACGTTTGGGGCATCTCGTTGGATGGACCGGCGATGACGTTCTCACAAAAATTTTAACTGCAAGCAGATTTATTCACCATGATGAACGAAGAAAAGCAGCAACAACAAGCAAGAGAAGACGCCAAACAAGACAAGACAAGACTCACAGATTAGATCGGTAGAGAAAAATAAAAGGAAATCAAGGCCTAGAAAAGAAAAAGGTAGAGCAAAGCAGGCGCCCTCAGCTTTAGAAATCGAAACCGAGAGCCTACGGTGAAGTTTCTTTCGGGGATATTTTTTTTAAGGAGAGAGAGGGTTGCCGACAAAGAGATTTACATGTCTAAAGTTAGCGATATTTAACAAGCTTGCTATCATAGCTCATCATATGCCTCATTTTTTCTTCGTAGAATTTTGATTTGTCTTCGGTCACTTTGTGCTCATTTCTCTACAGGAGGAACGAAATTGCAAACCCTATCCACTGTCGATTTAGTGTCGCCGATGGCTTTAATCACCTGCAAGCACCATTGAGTTTTTGCCGGCATAAAATCGACCCCGAAACGCCTGCGCCTCCAATCCGGGCACCAACGCCAAGACAAAAGGTGAGAGAGAAGATTTGAGAGAAGCGACCCCCACCACCCAGGTCGAATGCAGTGGGGGTCAAGCAAACGTTTGCAAGCGCGAACCTGACTACCACCGAAGGTGCGGCTGTTGGCCCCCCCAGCAAGTGGGTCATTGGTTGCATGGGTCAATGGTCCCTTTCTTTTTTCTTTAATTTCAAGCTTTTGCTATTTTCCTTTTTTGATTAAATAATGTACTTATTAAAATAATTCAAAAGCAGAGTAAAATGCTACATCAACGCCTTGTTTACAATTTAACGATCACCTAAGGGCCCCGCTATACTCATTAAAATTCCCATGAAATGGGATGGTAAACTTTAATTGTTACCATGAAGTCTCGACCCTACATTACTATGATTTTTATGTTAGAGTCCGTCTCTTAAATGAGACTAGATAATATGGCTATATCAAATGAATTAAACTTATTGGTGACGTAACCGATATGAAAATGACATTTTGGGATAATCAATAAACCCCATGCACGGACATTGAGACTCGACAAGCTCGTTATCATAACTCATTAAGTAGATCGATTTACCGGTGATCTATATTATTAAAGTTCGCCTCGTAATTAAGATCGGACAGTAGGGCTATATCGAAGGAATTAAATTTACTAGTGACGTAACCGGCATGAAAATGAAAGGATCTAGGATCCCCCATGCACGGACGTCGAGGCTTCGACGAGCTACGTGACTGCACAGCTCATCGAGTAGATCGCTTTTTCCACCGTAGAATCTCGACCCCCATCTTTTATCACCCCCCGCGCTCAGTTCTACACGGAAGAGGCGAAATCCCGAAGACCCTGTCCTCCGCTGTCAATACGGTGTCTCGACCCTCTTGCTTCCATAACGTCCCGATTAAAAGACCGAACTGCAGACTATACAGCTCATGATGCGTGAACCTAACTCGTGAAAAATCACGAATCTTCCCATGAAAACGGAACAACCATAGTAAGCAACGAACCGAAAACAGCGAGCTCCCGAGAGGGGGAGGAGATCTTGGCGAGATCCCGTCGGCGCAGCCCATCAATTTGACTCGACACTCTTGAGCTTTCTCCCCATCCCCTCCCTCTCTCTCTCTCTCTCCACTGTTATAAAAACGGCACTCGCCTGCTGTGCCCAGGAGACACAAAACGAGAGAAGCCACAAACCCTACCCCGCGAAGCCAGCCACGCTCGTTTGCCCCTCCGAGGACGAGCTCGAGCCCTCCCTTCGCTCTTCCCTCTCGCTCGCCTCCCTCCCCGAAATTCGTCGCACGGCTTCGGAGCTCGAGCTCGAGGCCCCGGGCGCTCCTTCTCCGCGCTTCATTTGATTCTGGGTTCTCGTCTCTCCCCCGAAAGTTTCGATTTTTTCTCGCGGTGTTGTTTCGACTCTCCGATGTGTAATTAGGGTCGTGTTCTTGTCAATTGGGGTCTGTGTATGCCGTAGGAATAGGGGTTTTGCGATTGTAAGATCCCGGTTGCTGGTGTCGGATTGGGTGTTAGATTAGGGGTGGAAAGATCGAGTTTTGTTTCGTTGATTCGTGCTGTAATGAAGAGGGATGGGTTTTGATTAGGGTTTTGAGATGGATGGTATGCGTAGACCGTTCGATAGAACCAGGGAATTGGTCCCCAAGAAGCCCCGGTTGACGGAGGAGCTGGGCGCGCGGCCCTTTGCGGTGAGGCCCGGGGCGCCGGTCGCGAATCCGCCGCAGCCCAGGTTCAAATTGGCCGATAGAGAAGTGGAGGGCAATGATCCGAGCAGCGAAGCTTACCAGCCGCAGCCCCTGCCGCAGCACCAGCAGCACCAGGAGCTCGTGGAGCAGTACAGGACCGCGCTTGCGGAGCTCACTTTCAATTCGAAACCCATAATCACTAACCTGACGATCATAGCCGGGGAGAATTTGCACGCCGCCAAGGCGATCGCGGGCACCGTGTGCACGAACATTCTCGAGGTGAAAATCCAGTTTTACGATCAGTATGTGGCTGTTTGTTCCATCGATCTTTTTCTTTTTCTTTTATTTTTGCTCGAATTTGTACCAGGAAAGCCTACAAATAGTAAAAGCCGTCTCTTTTTGGCTTGTATTAGAAAAAATGATAAGTGAAACATGAAAATTCTTTGGAGTTTCTCCTTTTTCCTTTTCCCATCTTTCTCTGTGCGGAGTGGATGCTCTAACTTGCCAGCCTTAATACGGCTTTACTCTACACATTGAACTCAATAAAAATGCCGCCTTTACCAGTTATTTCAGTGTCCCTTGAGGAACGCAGTGCTCTGACATATATGATATGGAACTCCTTAGTCCAGTGATTTGCATTATGTTCCTTTCTCGTGCGGTATTCGAGGAAAGAGAAAATCAATTACCAAGTTTGTGACTTGTTATTGGAATTATTTTTTAGTCTTTCATACGATACTAGAGACTAAACTAAGCTAGTCTTCCCCATAATCAGTTATTGTTAGTACCTTTTTCTAGTGAGATGGGTGAAGCTTCATCACAAAGCTTGAGTCAGTTTTGCTGAAATTTGGTTCAGACTTTGTGACGAGTTGGACTACCACTATATGTTTGTAATACCAGCCCGATATATTGATTTGTTTCCTCATTTCTACTACTGTGGTTGAGCTTTGGTCTGTTATGGATTCGCTTTGTTTCTGGTCTGTCATGGATTCACTTTGTTTCCTTGTCGAGCGCCTTGCCTCTCTGAGAATGGTAGAAATGTGAGGGACCACGGTAAGGCAAAACCATGCCATGGCTGAGTGATATGTTAATTATTAGTTACAAATCTTTATGGTTAACTACTATTTGGGTTGTGGTTTGATGTTTTATCAACCTGTCCACGGAAAGCTAAAGAAAGATGAATAATGGTCAACTCTGCATGTGGCATTTAGATGTACTTGATCTCTCCTGAACCTCTCTCCCTCGCCCACCAAAAGAAAAAAAAGAAGAAGAAAGAAAGAAGGAAACGGCTTCTTCCATCTTTCAGGGGAAATATGGCTAAAGAAGCGAAGTATGATCGACTTCCATCTTTCAAGGGAGATGTCGCCCAAAATGGGCTCTTCAATGCTCGACTTGGGAGAGCTGATAAATGGTTTGAGTTTCCTGGTGTCTTAACATTATTATTTGGGTTGCGGACACATGTTATCAAGCAGCAACTGGGGTTTCACGTGAAGTTAGGAAAATCGTCGTTTGAAGTACTCTGTTAACATATTGTCTTGAATTAGTAGCTAAGTTTGTTTTACAGTCTTCTATACCGACAGAAGATTGGAAAATCTCTTTTTTTTTCCTTAAGATTTCTAGTGCTAGTCAACAAGATGTCATTCAGCAGTATGCATAAGAATTTTAGGATTCTGTAACAACTCTATTTTTATGCCTATGAAGGTTGTGTGTACTGACAATTATATGGTCTCTTACGTGACTGTCTTCATTTGTCAAGATGATGTAGAGGACTACAGCTTAGATATTACATAGTCCTTTTTCATTTTCTTTTCGGGATTGCTTTTAACTTTTAGGCTCTATGCACCATTAAGGGAAATTGGACCTGCAGCTTTCCATATATCAAAAAGAAGGAAAATTGTTCTGGCGCATTATATCTGATTGTGCTAATAATTTGCAGGTTCCGAGTGACCAAAAGCTTCCATCACTTTATCTTTTAGACAGCATTGTAAAGAATATTGGGAGGGACTACATCAGGTACTTTGCTGCTAGACTACCCGAGGTAAGAATCTTTCTGCTGTAGTCTTTATTTACAATTAAACTTTATTCATGAGTAGGCATATGATTTTAGTTGCATATTTGAATGGTTATTACTTTTTGGTTTTTAAGTAAGAAATTGAAATAATTGATTAGTATCTGATGGATTGACGTTCCGTTTACTTGCACCTTGCTGCTTTCATCGTTATTGATTGTCTGCTTGTTTCACATAGTTTTTGTCGTCACTCCATTCGATCCTATGCGCATATTAGGTTTTCTGCAAGGCATATAGGCAAGTTGATTCTTCAGTCCATTCAGCCATGAGACACCTTTTCGGAACCTGGAAAGGAGTCTTTCATCCTCAGGCTCTTCAATACATCGAAAGACAACTTGGCTTTGGCTCTATGGGTAATGGTTCGTTGCCATCTACGACATCTAGGTCTGATTCACAGTCTCAACGCCCAGCACATAGTATTCATGTTAACCCCAAATATCTAGAGAGGCAGCGGCTTCAGCAGTCAAGCGGAGTAAGTGCAGTAGCAGTTTAAATAAAGAAATGGACTTTGGATTGAACATTCTTTATTTTTGCTTTCTTTTACAATGATCATGGAAATAAAGGGGATAGCTTTTTATGGTCAGTGAAGGATGATGCTAGTTCTGATGTATGTATGTACTTGAAGACAATTTCCTCTTATTTTTTGTTTTCCTTTTTCGATTAAGGCAAAGGTAAATGATGTAGCTGGTGCTTTGGCAAGCTCATCTGAGGATTTAGAGAGGCTGGATGGAGCACCTAATGTTAGTGGTGGACATACATGGGAGGATCCTCCAGTGAAAACGCAAGTAAGTCTAATATCTCTGACAATGCTGTTTTAGTTTGGAAAAATGAACTTTTATTCTTTTGCCCCATTTGGTTGGTGTCTTGATACATAAAGTTTTCTCTAGAGCATTCAGCGTTTGCATAAGGATCCTCTTGGTGAAGCAGTTCAAGACAAGAACATAGGTGTAGCTTATGGAAATTATGACTATAGTTCTGATACGTCGAGAAGTTCAGCACTAGGAGCCGGAAGAATTGCCGGTAAGATTAGTGAGCAGGGACTCAGCAAGCCTTGGTATGGAACTGGAGGCGGTGTTACCCAATCACCATCCAGCCAAAGAAATGGATTTAGTGGGAAGCATGGGTTTTCGAGTTACCAGCCCTCTAAATCTGCTAGCGTTGATTCTCATCTTCAGCCATCACATGGCATCACAAATATAAGTGGTGGGATCTCTAGTAGCTGGAAGAACTCTGAGGAAGAAGAGTTCATGTGGGATTCTGTGGACCCTAGATCTATGGAGCGCGATGTAACCAACATCCCTAGTGTCTCAAGAAAAGATCGTTGGACTTTCGATGGTCCGGAAGAAATGGTAAGCTCTTGGATGTGGATACTTTTTTGAATTTCAATTTCTTGTGCTCAAACTGCTATTTCATGTGATTGATATTCCCCATATGCATCTTGATCACAGCCTAGTGGTAAGTATGGGTGAAGTAAGAAGCATGAAACTTCATTATTTTATGAAAAAATCTTGCTTTTTGCTCAAATTGCTCTCAGTTTGTGACCAAAAGAAAAATCGATATTGGTTATTACTAATACATAGGAATTGGAAAGAAGTCTCTTATAGTTTTCTGAAGTACGCACTCTTGAGGATCAAAAGTTAGTACTTTTACCAAAAGAAAATGGTTTGTTCTTGTCTGATATAGCAGAGAGGAAAACTTTACGTCCATTCAGTCCTGTAATATTGAGAATCATTTTCTTGGACTATCGTTTTTTCTCTTGTCACTAGTGCTTTGATTTATGAATCCTAGTTTTGTATTGGAAGATCTTAATTGCTATCTGCAGATAAATCCTTTTTACACCAAACTTTAGTGCATTTGGATTGTTTTGTATTGAAATTTGCTGATATGATCATAAAGATTCTAATCATGGAAGTGTACTTACTTTTGCTATTGTACTTCTCAATTGGCTCGACGGGGCAAATATATTCCTGAAGAGAGGAGAAATCCTAGGTCAGTTCATGTACACAAGACGGCATTGTATCTGGTGACTAGGATAAATTTTTACTGTGCCATAAAATTCTTGTAGAGATAAAGGGGATAATATACCGTCTTTTTGCCTTGATTCCTAAGAGTTTTGCCTAGGTTTATGTTTTATTTTGCTTTTTAGTGGAATGAAGAAGACCTAATGTCACGCCTTTTTGTTTAGGAACTTTTTGTTCGATTCCTGACCTATAATTCTCTTAACAATACTCATATAGCACATACCTGCTGGCTAGTGGCCCAATGCAATTTCAGTTTTTCAGTGTTTCTCAGGTTTTGAATTATGCAAATGTTAGGTTACGTGTCCAGGTGCAGACTTATGAGCAAAATGTTCTACTTGCTATGCCTTAACTATAAAATGTGGTTCTAAATGGCAAGGATGCCTTAATTTCGATGTTTGTTTTTTCCTCCTTTGGTGCACTTCTTTGCTATTTATTTTCCTCAGTTCTAATTTGCAATTATAATGTGTAGGGATCAATATCTAACCTTGCAAAACCACTTTCAAAGGATGGATTTATACACACTGGAACTTCAAATAATTTAGGCGTGACTGAGGGTTACCCTGGTAGAATTGTTGGACTGTCATCAAGTACGAGTTCCTTTTCAAGGAGGGAAGTTGGATCAGAGATGAGATCTCCTAACATCAAAAGCCCCGGCTTTTCTCCTAGCGCAGCCCCCTCAGGAATCACAGGAAGCCAACGAATACAGTCTCTAGGGCCTGCATCACCTTCTGGACGGTCATTAGCATACCAGCATTCTCTTCCTACTTCTGATACACGCCTTACCCATCAAAAGTTGCAAACTTTGCCTGAGCAAAACTATCCGCGAGCACAAATGCTGCCTCACACTGAGTTTAAGATGGCTCCTCTGCCAGAAAAGCCAAGTGTAGGGCCAAATAACCTTTATAATCGGGATTCTATGTCTAAGTTTCGCCTCAAGGAATTGAAGCCTTCTCCTTCTACACTTCCTCTTCAAGCAAGGCACCATCGCCCTCAGTTGCAGCAGGCACGATCTGAACCTGCAATGCCAGAGATATTAGGTCAGAATAAGAAGCCAATTCTCCCCCAAGTTTCTGAACGTGATGCTTCTTCTGCCCCAGAAACGTCAGGACAATCGAGCAAGAGTAGTTTTTTGGCTGCCGATATTGAAGGTGGAGCTGTCTCTTGTGATGCTGCTGCTAGCCCACCAAGTGTGAGTGCTGTGGACACAAGGTCTCTGCCGTCACGAGTACGTACCAAGCCTCCATCACTGACTGGGCCTCCCCCTAGCAACTTGGTCTCTGATTTGGGTGCTTCATTGTCAACTCTCTTGGCTTCTCGTCGTGATGACTCATCAATTTCGAGAGATGCATCTCAAGTGAAGGTGGGACTGCCACCAGTGCGACCAGGTCCTTCTCCAACTGTTGTTGACAATGCAGCCAGCAGGAGTTCTAGTGCAGTAGAAACAACCTTAAATCCAGTGTCGAGTCTCTTGAGCACATTAGTTGCAAAGGGTCTGATATCGACATCGAAGCCGGAGTCAACTTCCATGCCTTCTCAAATGCCTATGGAAGTGCAGAACGAGGCCAAAGATAATGCCACTGCTGGATTTGGCCCAGATTCTTCAGCCTCAGTTTCAACAGCCGTGCCGCTATCCTCGACTGAAGACAAGGTACCTATTGTGGAGCGCGTTACGAAGAGCTCTGCTCCCTTGCCTCATTCGCCTAGGGAAATAAAGAACCTCATAGGTTTTGAGTTTAAGCCGTCTGTAGTTCGAGAGTTCAGTGAATCGGTGATCAGTGAACTCTTCGAAGACTTTCCACACAGGTGCGGCATCTGTGGTGTGCAATTAAAATGTCAAGAGCATCTAGATCTACACTTGGCTTGGCATGATTCAAAAGATCCTGAATCAAAAGGCTTACTTTTTCTGTCAAGGGGATGGTATCCTAACTTAACTGTCTGGGTTTCTCGGAAAGTAGACCTTCCATCTGGATCTGAAAATTTTGTTTCTGAAGAAAAGAGTGGTGAGACAACTGAGATGCATGGCCCGATGGTTCCTGCAGATGAATCTCAGTGTGCTTGCATCTTATGTGGTGAGCTCTTTGATGATGTTTATAGCCTTGAAAGGGATGAGTGGATGTTCAAGGGAGCAGTCCACATGGATATCCCACCTGCGTGTGGTGCTATGAGCGGCGTAAAAAACCAGAGTTCTCCTCAGGGTCCCATCGTCCATGCATCTTGCATATCAGAAAGTTCACTACAGGACCTGGGATTGGCCAATGATTTAAAGCTGGTGAGCTTCTCTGTCTTCTGTTTCTTAGATTGGATATATGCATTTTGTTACAGTTGCAGTGGGTTCAGTTGGTGGATGTTTGTCTTCTCTGTCCTATGGGTGTAAAAAGCCTGTGTGTTGTCTGACAAGCTGATCTTTGCAATACTTTCTCTTGGTGTCATTGGACCTTAAGATCCAGGCTAAGATTATATTTTCAATCATTTAGCTCTGAACCTGCTTTCTCAGATATGAAATGTGTTGCCCCTCCCCACATGCATAATACAGACAGAGATAATAATATGCATATCTGCTTATAAGGGGTCAATGTATCTCACTCTCACATGGTTATCATTGCTTTTGGTAGGAGAAGGATGCATAATGCTTGGGGTGTAGGAGCTGTTTGTATACCAGTGCACCATTGCCAAACGAAGCCAACTGAGGGAAATCAGGTTTGCTCTATGTGGGCCGAGAACTATGGCTTGCATTAAGCTAAATTTTGTTATGTTCCAGATGGCGCTGAGATCTGTTTCTTCTGCATTGAAATTTTCTTGCCTGTAATGTCTATAGTCTGAAGGAAATACACAGATATTTGTTTGCACCTTGATTTTTCCTTCACTAAAGTGGTTTCTATGTTGTTTCTCTTTCTCTCTCTCTCTCGCTCTCTCTCTCTCTCTCTCTCTCTCTCTCTCGATCGACTATGTGGAGGGGCTGTGCGGTTGGGGACTTGCATCTGATGCTTTATGCCTGGCACTTTGAGCCCTCTTGGTTATCCTCAAGTCGGATGGAATGTGAGCTTCGAGGCACTATTAGAAACACTGCACCGTCCCTTCTTTTCTGCAAAGATCATAGACCTTGTATCAATACATTGAGCGGCTTCTGAGGGTTTTTTTCTTTTTTCTTCTTTTTGCTAGTTTTCCCTTCTTTTAGTTGTATACAATGTTTCATCTCCTAGACCAATGTGGACTTGAGGTTTTTATTTCCCCTTTGATAGTGAAGTGCCCTGGAGTTAATTATGTACTGTTTTTCACTTTTACTTGAACTTTTCCATTTAGAATTGCTAATAAGGACTCATATGAGCTTCTCTTTAGAGCTCAACGCCGAGGAGGCTCTACTAGTGGAATGGCTTTCTCTGTGCTTGAGAATTTTTATGTACCATATATGTTCTTTTGTCAGATTGAATCACATTTATTCACCATTCTTCGTAGATGCCGTGTTAATGAGAATGAACCAGATTGTTGGTAATACAATTTACTAGCCGAGTGTGAAAATTTCAGTTGGTGGATTGTGATTGCAACATTGTGGTTCTTGAAAGAGTTGTTATGTTAGCCATCCTTTGGAGACGGCTACTTTGGTCTTCGAGAAATGGAGAAATGTGGAGCAATTGGTCTTCGAGTTGTTCCTTTGAAGCTTCCTTAGACCTTTTTTTGCCTAATGTGTTGCATGGACGACTTTCTGGCACTTTGATGGTCGGACGCATCTTATCTTACAGGATTCGAATCGATTCTCGCATAGCTTGTACGAATTAGCTTTTGCTTTTGGTGTTTGCGACCCTTTTTATATTTTATTTTATTTAGACCTAATATCACTTGGCCGCCTTAACTTGAATCACGATTAAATCTTCACCATATATATCCGATAAGTAAGAGCAGCACATTTCTGATTAGGGTGCCTGAGTGAAACGATTCTGAATTTCTGACGACATCTTGAATCTGACCATTTGGTGAGCTCAATTCCAAATAGAAACTCCAAGCTCCAGATGTTGATGTTTGCGGTAATACATCGGTGCGGAACGACGTGAACTTGTACTGGTCAATCCTTTCAGAAGTTATAGATCGACAAGTTCCCGTTCGATACATTCACGTGAGTCAGGCGAGAGCAAAAGAATAAGTGCAATCGACCCTCGGCCCTCTTGAGTTTGCTCTTGCTATATATGGTGTATAGTGCTCTCTGTAGCATGCAAATAAAACTTCTCAACTACAAATCCATAAAGAGCAAAGTAGGGACTTGCCGAGAGCTTTCTGTTGGAGTAAAGACGAAAGCACTTAAAACCCAATTGAAGGCAGCAGATGATGGAAGCATGCAGGAACAGCACACGAGACGATTGCAAGATCATGTGTGGAGGCAAGGACACCAAAGGGAGAGACAAACTACAGAGGTTTTGGTTTGGTCGGTGGAGACGTGCTTTGGGAACTGTAAAATATAAGCATTTCACTTGCTCTCTCTCAAATGGAATCTTTCTTACAAATCATATATTTATTTATTTGCTTCCGTGCATAAAAAAGCCAACCCCTCCTGTCTTCTGGATTCCTGCCCAACACATAATAATACGCACAAGCCAACTGGTAGTAATAAAAAAAAACCGGTAGTAATAACTAGTAATACAAGTGTCGATCCAAATCATTTTTGTTTTTGGTTCTTTTTTTTTTTTTATAACATATGCTGGATTTTTGCCCACAGCTATGCTTTTCCTCTTTTCTAAGCTTTTAGATACATCACATGATCACCGATTGATAGTTGTCAAGGCTTGTGATTCTGGGTGTAGATGTAATCCAAGTGAGCGTCTGCAATCATCCTTCTCTTAAGGCATTCTTCATCTTGGTCGCCGCACGACTCATCTGACTCCATCCCCATAAGCTGCAAAGTCAAATCCAAGCACCAAAAAGAAGAATAAGAAAGGGATCAAGAGGAGAGCCAGACAAAAGATAAATGAACTAGATGAATTTGATTGTTGATTCTTACATTTGGGAGATCAGTTGCTTCGGCGACTAGGTTGCCATCAGCCTCCTCTGGTTTTACTCCACTCAGGACAACTAAGACAAGCTCAAGAAACAAAGTCTGATGAGCGCTTTTGTCGTGATACTCATGTAAACAGGAGCGAAAAGAAGATAAGAAGATACAAGACAGTAAGCTTTTTTACCTTGAGTAGCAGTCGACAAGGGACGAGCGAACGAGGAGGAGAAGAGAAGAAAAGCAACTAAGAGAATAGAAGCGAGCCCACGAGCAGCAGCCTTCATCTTCTCTTCACGATCGTCTTCGAGCTTTGAAGCGGGTCCAGTACGTTCTTGAAACTCGTGTTGCTGTGAGCAGAGAGAGAGAGAGAGAGATGAAGAGGTTGAAGAAGATGAAGAAGCCTTTGGTCGTATAAATAAACATGACAAGAGAGGCCCTTTGGTCCTACCACTTTCTTTTACCTTTCTTTTTCCATTTTTCTTCTTCTTTTTATTTGAAGATTACTACGAGAAAGTGCGTTGCCTCAATTTCATACAAAAAAAAAATGACACAGCCGGTTATTCGTGGGTAATTATTCGATGAACTTTGTACACACATTAAGATAAAATTTAATCAATCATTAAGATATAACAATCGGTATATCGACCAGATCTGAATATCGCCAAATACTATAATTTGTATTCACTTTAATACGTGTGTTGAGTTTACCGAATAATTTAATTGGCTTTCATTCATGGACATGCACATCAAGACCACAGTCTAATAAATCCATAGCAAAGAACTACATGGTAGTCATATAGACTTTGTGGGTGGGAGTCAAGTTGGTGGAGTTGTAGGCGAGACGAGATTAAGAAACTTTTTATTTATTTTAAAAGTTGTTGTCTCGTTTCATTCCATCTTTAGTCTAATCTAAATCTAGACCTAAATTTTTTGTTTTTTTTTTCTTGTGTTCTCATCTACAAAGTTAGAAACGGAAAACAAAAAACGAAGAAAAGGAAGGATGGCATCATACGAGAGAGTTTACATGAGTCAACAAGTCAACCCTAGAGATCGTCAAAGGCCGACAGCTGTTTTGCAAACTCTTCCCGCATAAATTCTCGCATGTTTTGCACGGCGTCCAGTACCTTTCACTTCTGTTCTTCTTCCATTCTGGCTTTTGCTTCAGTTTTTTTCTTTGTGCGTTTCGGTTAGGCGATTTGGCAAATTTTAATTTCAACGCGAGGACTAATCTTACCTGTACAAGTCCTTAATTAGTGCACAAGGTCTAACAAACATTAGTAGAAGACTCACTGATTATTCTTTTCATACATGGTCAAAAGATTGACGATGATGGTGGATCTCTAAATGTTTTTTTCTAATTAGAGGGGGGCAAAATCTGTCAAAGATTATTTTGTAATTAATGTTGTGTTCTAGCGCTTAGGAGTACGGTGAAGACCAATGTTTGTCTATAGGGACTACATTTTCATAGCACTATAATTTGGTCATTGAACTTTATCAGTTTGTGGGAGAAAATTAAAATTGAGCTTAGTGCAAATTTAAAAGAAGAAAACAATCGATTGAGCTTAGTAAAAAGAATAGAAAAAATTAATCGGCCGCAATGACGCGATAGGATCCTATTCATATATCGATACGTGTACACATTCTAATTTCGATGATATTTCGCGTACACACATGTGAAAAGATTCATCATGCTCGCGACATTGCACGTCTGAATTAATGGTTTTTATTCTCTCCCTTTCTTTTTCTGAAAACGCTAGTTAAAGTGGGAAGCTATCTAACTATTTTATGTCACGTTCACCTCTATCTTCCGAGAATACTAGTGTGAACCATGGGTTTCACACATGATGCGACCTTACGTAATATATGTCCCCTCAAACCCTGATTTATGATCGACTCCCCTTAGGTTTTACTGCATTTCTACGTCATCTTGACATGGCAACCTCTCTTGAAAAATTTATTAGCATGAGACCTATTTTTTTAGCTTCACAGGACGCTAAAAAGAGTTCCTTGCTCGAAGCTTTCGAGCGAAAAAGGAAAGAAAGCAAAGAAAAAATGAAACGACTCGTCGGTTGAAGCTGTTGGGGGGCGACGTCATGAAGATTGGGCCATCTTGCTTCTGAATTTGGAAGAACTTTAGAGGCATTCGAATGCTTCTACGCATGTTCAAGCTACCCAATAAGACTGATCGACGATTCACACGCTAATCTCTGTCATTTTCCAGATTTGGGTGTTTTTCCGATTGCCATAAGGGCATGGTCGAGTTTGATGCGTGGGGAGAGAGCTAATGAGTAACGATCGCTTAATTAGTGCGTGCCCTTTATTATGAGCTTGTACCTAATGCTTAGTGATCATATCGGTGACCGATACGTTGCATCTTTGGATGAATGCATTTAGCATGTGTAGACGTGCTCTTGTTTTGATCATTTCGTTGTCACTTTATCTGTGAATAACGTGGGATGTCTAAATCTGTGGCTCGACTAATCGATGGAGGGAAAGGTGTTATACTTTTATGAATCGGAATCTATCCAGGGGGAGGAAGGCTTAAGCCCCGTAAAGTGGAAGTCCTTATAATTCGAACGTAGATTTGCTTCATCGAGGTCAAGCACCTGACCTGTTAGCCAACTTTTGATGATCAGAGTGAAAATTAGGGTTTGTGTTATGTGTCCGATCGTTCATCTCTACTTAATATCGATATCCCGTAGCACGCTATTTACTATTATTTCTTTTAATTATTTTTGCTTTGTCTTTTGTGATAACCCATTGTCCGAGCATAAAGGCCCAGCTGTCTGGAAGTTCATGACATGTTATACTAATCCCATGAACTGGTTGAATGCAGGTCTTTGGCTTATGATGGTGGCCCTATTCAAGAGTAATTCGCATGCAGTTGGTGAAGTTTTAACCAGTGATTCGGTGTTCCAAAATTGAAGACCCCGCGACACCCTAATCAGCTACACCTATGCCAGCCGGCCTGCGGTTTATCCTCGTTCTATTTTTCCACTAATCCAAACCGTTATTTTATAGCCTATGATCACACCTGCTTAATAAGTTTCTGAAGTAGTCCATAGGTCATTTCAATGATTAAAATTCGGCGACCGGCTGATTGTTTTGCTTGGGTTTTAGTGTAAGTATATGTTCATGTTCATACACCAGAGGAGTATCATATAATAGGGTTTCGCTTTTCTTTAACTATGCCGGATCAAGACAATGACGTACCGAAAAATTATGGAGTCCATTTGTCTGCTTGCGGGATTTATATGTCACTTTGAAAATATATACGTGAACCCCCGACAAAAAAGCATCGAGTTTAGACTTATACGACAATGAAGAGAGTTTTCAGTAAAGTAGCAACAGAAGGGTACCAAAGACAAGCTTGATAAACAGAGACGATTAATAATGCGATCCATAGATTTACACTAAAGTAGAATGAACCCTTGGTAGTGGTTGACACTAGGTTTAGGATTACAGATATAGGTAATCTGAGAGAAGCTCAAAAGCAAATCGGGAGTGTATTCCTTCTGTCGTGATTGGTGATTTCGTTGTGCTTTAGAAGAGAGTTCGCCCTAACTCGAAAGCTACTTAGCGAGGGCAAATATCACCTTGAGGAGGATGATTACACATCTCAAAATCATTGATCTTCATTCATCTCGCATTTTGTTCGTGATTACACAATGACGAACCAATACTCTCAGGGTATTTTTTAATACAAAATAAATTGATGAAGCGTTCTAGTTCTAGCCATTAGATCGTCATTATTGAATGCCCTCCTTTCTACAAAAGGAATAAATTCAAGATGTTAATTTCCTTGGACAAAAAAACCATTGGCTACTTCATCACGCATGACCAATGCATGATGTTGTATACATTTCCCAACAATCAAACGCCTCAAAACCCTAAAAGACGCTCTTATTGCGCAACCAATATGCACAATCTAATGTGTGAAAAGAATGCCACCACCATAAAAAGGAGACGACTTTCGTCCCAACGTCTTTGTCGCGACTGACTAGGTCTCCCCTAGTCTGTCCTATCATTCACATTTCTTAGGTCATCAAATGGGGTCACCAAAAGGGGTGGAATTAATAAAATTAAAACCACGGACGGACCCCAACGTCAATTGATGTTTTCTAAGTACGTCAATTATTCACACTGCTCTGTCGTCTAACGCTTGATTGAACCCCACCACACGAAAAACATGTTGATGTGAGACCAGCGACCAGCGAACATTGATTTGTACCACATACGTTACAAAAAACAGTGATTCTAGGTTTAAGAATTTAACTGGCTCGGAGCGCGACAAGTGCATTTCAAGTCTTGAGTGATGCGATGTTTTGGTCCTCCACATTGTCATTTGGGATCTTCTCCTAACTTTGATGCAATAATAGAGAGTTCCCTTAGAAATTTTTGTTAAATTTGAGTAAGTTCTCTGGAAATGTTGTGAAGAGTCAAAAGGACTAAATCTTCTCGGGTCTCGCGCACAAAGATTGGCAAGTGTTCTTGTTGGGTACCTAATGCAGATAAGTGTAAATATTCTGAAATTTTCTAATCGCACGTCGTTATCAATCACAGTGGAGATGCATGAATTTGCGTCGGCTTATCTTTGTTTAGCGGACAAGACACACTTTGACCCGCACAGGAAATCATAGGTAATTGCGCGTTTGTGTGTGTTCTCTCCTCATCGGAGGGAGACAAATACATCAATGATGAACGTAAAAGGTGAGATTACGATGATCCTTCGTAATTTTCGCAAGTGGTCACAGCACTTTTGGGTCACTTACATTAAGGTCACTGAATTATCATTTGATTCTTGATAACTTATTTTCTTTACAACTTGATTTAGCTAATTAGTGTTAGTATCCGTCTATTATCACACAGGCAAACAAATGAAGCTCTGTACCATCCTTCACAAAACAGTTGAAAAAAGGGAGAAACTTCGAAAACAAAAACATGAGGAAGACGAGAGGGTCCCTCAATGGAGGCAGAGGCCCTAGCTTTGGCAGTGCAACCCAGATATTAGGGTTCAATTTTCTTCTTGATTCTATTTTCTAAAGAAGGTGGTATGTATATGCCTTTTAATTTTTAAGGATGGAAGCTAGATTGACTTGATACTGGTCGTATACCACGTATAAGCCCAACATTTTGGAGTATATTCCAAACTCGATTCAAACACCAGTAGGGTTTCTCAATTGACAATCACAAATCCAATTCGATTAAATATGAGGGATCTCGGATACGTATAGTCCGAACCTATCGGATTATACTTTTTTCTATAAAACTATCATGTCTTTGGAGAAATTCACACATATATAGATATCTAAACCACCACCATATCACCAACATATGCTAGCCTAGTCCACCCTCGGGGGAGCCGTCATCTTCGTCACATGAAATACGAGGGGAAAAGCACCAAAAAAGCTCTAAAATCTACTACACTTCTGCCAATTCAGTGTCAAATGTTTCAATCAAGCTAACTGAGTCCCAAACCGTTTGACGACTTACCTATGTAGTCCATCCGGCTAAATTTGGCCGGAAATCGTTGATATGGACGCCGACCGTTCTACGTAGTATGGCTGGCACTGAAGTAGATAATTTTTTAAATTTTCATAAATTTGTTATTATTATTTTTTGTTTTTTGTTTTCCTTTTCTTCTTTCTTCTCTTTCCTTTTTTTTTTCTTTCCCAATTGTGGGCTGGCATGGTCGCTGGCTAACCCTCGCTGGCCACAGATAAGGTATGGGTGAGGGCCTCTGCCCCTCGTTGGCCATGATGCCCTCACCCATATCCAAGAGAGGGTTGCGACGCCCTCGCCAGAGCTATAAAAAGAAAAACAAAAAAAGGAAAAAAAGAATGAAAAAATAGAAAAATTATATAACTTATTTACCTTAGCACTGGTCATGTCACATAGGACAACCAGCATTCATATCTAAGATTGTAGGCCGAAATTGGCCTAATGGACTATATTGGCAACTTATCCAAAGGTTTATGAATGCATTGGCATAGGTGTAATAGTTTTATGAATTTTTTGGTACTTTTCTCGAAATAAGAGAGACTGGAGAGGGCAACAAAGATGAAGGAGAAGAAGGAAAATACTGTATAGTGTTGAGAAAAAACTAACGTGGTTAAAAGATGAAAATATGTTGAAGGGCTTGACTAAAATTTACCTAAGGAGCAATATTTTTGTGGTTTTAGGATTCGTTCATTTTGCAAAAAATGATTTTCAAGAAACTATTTTTTGGATTTTTCGGCGTTCGGTTCACAAAAATAAATAAGTTAAAGAAAACATTTTTTCTTAATAGAAAAATCACCTTCAAAAGTGGGGAAAATGATTTTCTCCTTTTGAAAAGAGGAGATAATTTTTCCTCCTGTTTCTTTCGTTCATACCAATCATTTTCACTCCTCTTTCTTTTTTATTATTTTATTTTTCTTTTCTTTTAAAAGAAACAATTTTTTACTTATTATTTATTATAATTATTTCTTTCCTTTCCTTTTCTTTTTCTTCTTCGAGCCTTGCCTGCCTCATAGGCCTTGGGCAAGCTCTTCCCTCACTTGTGGCCGACCGCCGATGGTCGCTGTGGCTAGCAATCGACCGAGGAAGAAAAGGAAAATAAATTAAAATAAAAAAGAAAAAAATTAACAAATTTTTTGGTAATTTTGTTAAGGAAAATCATATCAAATACCAAACAATGGAATACATTTTCTAGTTAATTTTCAGATTTCAGTAGAATACTAAAAAATATCGCGAAAAATGACTTTTTATAAAATATTTTTTAAACATATCACATATTTCGCGAAATGAATAGAGTCCTAAAACTTACCCGGGATATTTTTGGAATAAATTAGCCAGGTTTGAGTTTCACCGTATCAACTAAACATATCTTTGACTCATATCGAACCCTATGTAGAGTTCCTTCCATACACGGGACCCCAAATCCTTTCTATATAGCTCGAACTTCGATAGTGACTCATTAAAGTGCGAGCTTAGTTAGGAACCTAATCAATCTGGACCTGTTACCATCCCTAGTAATTAATGCATCAGCACCACGTGGCAAACATAATCCGAGTTAGGTGTTGACTTTTGATGGACAAGATCTAGACGTGGGAATCAGCAGCGCCCGTAGCTTATTTGGGATTTGGTATGAGGTCGTCTTCCTCAAATCTCATCGTTTACTCCGATTGCTATGACACGTTTTCACGAACTCTTTGATTGCATGCGCTTATTATACCAAGTGATTTTGTGTCCACGCGTGATGATATGCCCCATGCACGCCTGACCCGCCCCACACCCTTCTTGTTCTTATCCAGAATGGTCATCCTGGTTTTTGACAGAGGGTACCGAAAAAATGAAACATAAACACTAGATACAGTGACTTCAGGAAAATTTACTAAACAAGTTTTAAATTTATTGTATTTATGCTATTTTAGTCCTAAACATTTTAATTGGATTAATTTAATCTCAAACCTTTTAACGGTTAGCCAATGTAGTCCTCTTGGTAATAGTGTCGCGTAGGACGGTCGATGTTGATATTGATAATTTTTTTTAAATTTTTCTTCCTTTTTTTCTTATTTTTTTCCTTTTTTTTCCTATCGAATAAAGGTGAGGGTCAGCCAGTCCTTGCCTGTGACCAGCGAGGGTCGGCTAACGGCCCTTGCCAAGCTTTGAAGAAAAAAAAAGGAAAATAAAGAAAGAAAAAAAAAGAAAAAAAAAGTGCAATAGAATGGCTAGCGTCTCGTGCCACGTAGGACGGCTAGTGTTTACGTCATCAATTTTTGGCTAAAATTAGCTAGATTGACTTAACTGGCAGAATGGGAAAATATTTATGATTCAATTGCCACAATTGAAAAGTTTATGACTGAATTTGCACAAGTATAATAAGTTTTAATCTCTTTTGGTAATATCCCCAATTGCTTTATGGAATGCACATGATAGGACATTAAAAATCAGAGTGAAAGAAATACTTATCGAAAAACTCAAGTATATTATAAGTTTGTAACCCCACGATGGATGTACTTGATTATATATGGAGGATATACAACTCAACGATTGAAGGTCATTTGTTCAAATCTTACAAATTGCGTGTAAACTACTTTGGGTTTGGATCAAATGCCCAAGGCTCAAAACCTAAATATAACCTATATATAAGGCTTGTTGGGGTGTTAATTAGCCTCTAGATAGTCAAGTCTCTTCACTAATGTGCCGATTTATTAAAAGGTTTGAGTATTTTTCTCTCAATCTTATTGAGTTTAGGGTTCTTTTATATGTGCGATCGACATGTTGAGTATAAGGAGATGGGGGCTTGTTACCATGTCATGTGCCTATCTCTCGATGTCCTTCAAATATGTCGTAATGTACATTATTAAAATATTTAAAAATTAAACTAGGTCTTCATATAACAGCTTAAGCTTTTGAAATAGTTAATAATGGTCCCATAAAATCTCATATAACATTAAAGCATGAGGTTTCGTGTTCAAATGTTTTTAGACTCTTATTTGCCTTCTCAATTACATATTTGCACTTTATACTTAGGCCAAAGTTTGACTTATGTGTGAGGGGGCCGTTAGAGTATTTAAAGATTAAGCTACACATTTATCTAACAAGACTTTTAGAATAGTTGACATTAATTTTATATTATCTCATATATGTCATGTGTCCATTTTGGCTCAATAATCACAAAATTACAAATTTCTTGAACTCTACCGTTAAATACACTTTATGCATCCACCTTGGAGTTCGTAGCGAATCTCGAGCATAGCGCATGAGAACTTGAACTCCTAGGGCAATGAGCCCTACATGGCAAATAGCTTGCCGACGCGAACACAAGTGGTTACTGTCTCCAATCCAAAATTTGACTGACAATGAGAGAGAGAGATTTGTCACGGTGGTCAAGGGATCAAATCTTTGAAGATTGATAATTGTAAGAGATGATTATGATATATATATTTTTATTTTTTTATCGTTTAAGATTGTGTAGATATCTCATTTGATTATACATATCTATGATTGATTTTAATTAATTATCTTCTTTGGCTAGTCATATAATAAAATCAATATTCACGCACTCAAAATAAGTAAAGATTATACAATTTTCTCTTTTATTTTATTCTTATCTTGGTATTAGAGCTATGCTATTCTTAAGAAATTTTGAGTGCACTAGGTCGACATCGCACTGGGGACTCGGTGCACACGCTAGTGCATGCCCCAGTGCACAACCGAAGCACACCTCATATCTCGTGTCACTCACTCTCTCTCTGTCTCTCTGTCTCTCTCTCGATCCTCAACATTGTTCTTCATGCCTAAAGTCACGTAAGCTTGTTCTATTGTCGCATAGCCTGCATAGTACCCATCGCAGCCTCCTATCGCGTAGACTGCATAGTAGTCACGAAAGACTTTTGTCACGTAGCCACATAGCAATCACGATAACATAGAAGAGCCACGTGAACCTGATGCCACGTAGCCTTGCACACATTGCCGGTTCTCTTCGGCACATCGCACCGCTTAGGCAATCCACCCATACGTTTTCTTTTTTCAAATGTTTCCTCCAAACTCCGGTTGATTTTTTCTAAGTCACCTTCATTTTGAGGGGAATGTTGAAGATAATTATAATAGGGTCACGCTTTTTTCACTTCTAATTTAGCTAAAACACACCCCAATAAAATATTGTGATCATTTTATCCATTGTGGGTCCCATCTTTAAGCATCTTCTTAGGGTGTGTTTGGTAACTATTTTGTTTTCGGAAATAATTTCTGTTTAGAAATGATTTTTTTTATTCCATTCCTGAAAATAATTTCTAAGCATTTGAAAATGTTTGGTAATTGTCCAAAATGTTTATTCTTGAAATAGAAAAAGAACAGAAATACATTTAGTAACTACATAAATTTTTTTATTAATAATATTTTGAATTTTTATATATTTTTTTCTTTTTATTTTTCCTTTTTTCTTCTTCTTCTTCCCCTTCCTTGGCCCATGGCCAGGTCGCCGGCGCTGGCGACCAGTCATAAGCTAGGCCCGGCGAGGGCATTGAGCCCCTCGCCAGATCTGGCAAGGGAGGCTAGCGTCCTAGGCGAGGGTCCAACCCTTGCCCTCGCCAGCCCTAGCTTGTAGCCTGTGGTTGGCAACCGGCCATGGGTTAGGAAGAAAATGAAGAAGAAAACCAAGAAAAAGAAGAAGAAAAAAAAATCTTTTCCATTTCTGATTCTTATTCCCAGAATCACGAAACAATTTTTTTTTTCTTCTTGATTACGTTTCAAAACTGATTCTTGGAATAAATTTATGCAAATTTGTGCTTGAAAATAAAAATTTACTAAACAAATTTATGTTCTTTTTTTGTTTTCGAGAACAAAAAGAATAGAATCGGTCACCAAACGCACCCTTAGTGTCTTTTTTCTTGCAATTTCTTTTGTGGGCCCCACTTTCCTTTGTCTTCAACCTTCTCTCTATCTCTTTGATGTTTGAGATGGTTTTGTGTCGTTTTTCATGGTGGGTGTTGGATAAATTGATTAAATTCGAAGTGTTGGTTAATGTTGAGTAATGTAATAATTTTCCTTGTGATGGGTTGAGATTAATAAAGTCTAAAGGTGCTTTTTATTTTATTTTTCTTCTTTCATCCGTGTTTTTTTTATGTCTGAGAAAAGTAGGTATTGATTCATCCCTTGTTTACTGTTGAATCTGATTATAGACTATGCTTTTAAGGTGATCTTTAGTGAGGCCTTTTGGCATTGCTAAGTTTCTCTCATTGTGGGGATTCTATTAGTTGAAATCTTTGAAATTTAATGGGGAAGAGCGGAAAGAGAAAAACGGAGGCAGAAGGACACTATTAGTGCCATAATTTGTGTACGGTAATCACTTTGGTGCCATAACTTTTTTTCGGATCACTTTGGTGCTAACTTTTTTGAAAAACGATCACTTTGGTGTCAATGTTGACGTGACTTGCCGGAAATTCTAAGTGGCGCTGACATGGCTCATCGGAGAGGTCTATGACTCGCCAGAGAGGTCCAGTCAGCATTAAAAATAAAATTTAATGCTGACGTGTATTTTTTTTAGAAAAATAAAAATTATATTATATTAAAATAAAAAAATAAAAAAGGAAAATAACACATAAAATTTAATTTTTTTTTCTTCTTCTCCGGCGAGGGCCGCTCTGGCCGACATCCAGCGAGACTACCCTCGCCCGACTCAGGCGAGGGCCGCCCTTGCCGGATCTGACATGGGTGGCCCTCGCCTGGGCGGGCGAGGGTCTCACCGGCAAGGGTCTTGCCGGCGAGGGCGGCCCTCGCCCGCGTCGGGCGAGGGCGACCCTCGCTCGCCCAAGCGAGGGCCGTCCTCGCCCGATGCCGGCGAGGGCAGTCTTACCGGACGCTGGCGAGGGTTGCCCTTGCCGGAGAAGAAAAAGAAATAAAAAAAGGAAAAAAAAATTCAAAAATTAAAAAAAAAGCCACATAATTTCTACGTGTACAAATTAAATTATTTTTTTAAAAAATATAAATGTCACGTCAGCTTTTTAGCCGGAGTTACTAAAGCGATATGTTTTTTTCGATTTTAGCACTAAAGTGATCCGAAAAAAAGTTATGGCATCAAAGTGATCGCCGTACACAAGTTATGGCACCAATAGTGTCCTTTTGCCAAAAAACGAGTTTTTGCCGATCCTAAAGAGTTTTGCTTTCACCAAGTGAAAAAAGGTTTATCATCCCATTAACTTCTAACTATTAAACTTAATGATTTTTTTGACCTTGTGTGGATAGAGCATGCATTTGACTTTTTGAGTACTGTTTTCATTGAAAATTTCTTTGGATTGGTTTCCATTGTCCTCTTTCTTTTCTGCAATTTGTTTAGCAGAATGATTTCAAGATGCATAGATTGGTCTAGTTATGGTTTGGACTAAGTAAATGATGAAGGGTTTTTATCCAATAAATTTCAATTTTCTTCTCATTTCAATAGGTTTATTGAAGTTTTTTACAATTTTGTTTATGGTTCTTGATAAAAACAAGTGGGCATGCCAAATGCATTTTTGCATATTAGCTAGTAAAATCTATTGGTGGCAGTGCAAAATCTAGTTGAATCCCCCCTCTATACTATATTCGGTTGGTTTTGAATAGAGAAGGCTTCCATATGTTGCACAACCATCAATTATACCACGGAAATATCATTCAACTGAGTTACGTGCTTTTATGGAGGTGATTATTGTGGTATTTTCCCTACAAGAGAGAGAAAGAGAGAAAGATGGAGAAAGGTTGGATGAAGAGGAGGGAAAATGGGACCCGCAAAAACAAATCAAAACAAGACACAAAGGAAAGGTTTAAAATTTAAAAGGTGGGATCCACAATGGGTGAAATAGTCTAACACTTTTGTCGGGGAGTGTTTTAGTCAATTTAAGAGTGGAAAAAGTACGTCCCTTATAATATTTCCCTTGATTTTTTATATTTCTCAGGATTGTGCATATATGTTCTTTCGAGTATGCATATCCTTGATTGATCCTAATTAATTACATAGTCATATAATAAAGTTTATAAATAGGCTTATGTACTTTTCATTATAAAATATACTAAAACATGCATGAATTGCACAATTCTCTCTTAATGGTCGGTCGTTGACAACAATGAAGCTAGAATTTGCAGAAAGAATTGACGGGAGGAAAAAGAAGGGATTGAAGGTGAGTTTAGATATTCTTTTTCACATTACGTGAAGAATGGATACGTCGGCAAATATAACGACTCAATGAATGGCAGGGTGACTTTGCCTCAAGTCTAATGAATCTAGGCGAGAATTCATCTTTGACTATTGGACACATTATAATATCACTACAAAAAAACCGGGATTTTCCGACGAAAATTTCCAACGAAAAAATTTTCGTTGGAAATTTGCGACAACATTTCCAACGAAAAATTAATTCGTCGGAAATTTGCGACGAAAAATATTTCGTCGGAAATTTCCGACGACATTTCCGACAAACTTTTTTCGTTGGAAATTTCCGACGAAATTTCCAACGAAAAATTTTTCGTCGCAAATTTCCGACGAAATTTTCCAACGAAATACTTTTTGTCGCAAATTTCCGACGACTTTTGCAACGAAATTTTATCGTCGCAAATTGCCGACGAATTTTTGCGACAAAATTTTTTTCGTCGGACATTTCCGACGAATTTTCCGACGAAATTTATTCGTCGGAAATTTCCGACGAAATTTTCAAACGAAAAATTTTTCGTCGCAAATTTCCGACGAACTTTTCCAACGGAAGGCTTTCGTCACAAATTTCCGACGACTTTTCCGACGAAATTTTATCGTCGCAAATTTCCGACGATTTTTTGCGACGAAAAAGTTATCGTCGCTAATTTCCAACGAATTTTGCGACGAAAAAATTTTCGTCGGAAATTTCCGACGATTTTTTTCGACGAAAAATTGTTCGTCGGAAATTTCCAACGAATTTATTCGTTGGAAATTTGCAACACGGAAAATGAAATTTTTTATATCGGTCGCCACCCCCAATTCGCGTCTTTCTCTTCTCTCTCAGTCTCTCTCTTTCATTTATGTGGAATTACTTATCGGTGCGCGCGCCAGGAAATCTCGGAAAAGGTTTTTAGCCGGTAAGTTCTTTACTTAATTTCATGAATAATTGGCGACGAAAACGGTTCGTCGCAAAATTATTGTTAGCTGGATTTGTTTTTGTTTGTGCTATTAAAAATTTTTTTTTCCTTTTTTACCGGTTTAACCGATTGCCGGCCATGGGGCGAGGTCCGGTGGCCTCGCCATGGCCGCCGGTCGACCTCGCCATGGCCGGCGAGCACGATATTTGGGCGAGCTCGGCCGCGGCCGACGGCGAGGCTAGCCCTCGCCGGCACCGGCGAGCTCGAGCCCCACCCACATCTCGCCGTGGTCTGGGCGAGCTCGAGCTCGCCGGCCATGGCGAGCTCGGCCCTCGCCGGTGCCGGCGAGGGCCAGCCAAGGCGTGGGCGAGCTCGAGCTCGCCGGCCATGGCGTGGCCGAGCTCGAGCTCGCCGGTGCCGGCGAGGGCCAGCGAAGCCGTGGGCGAGCTCGAGCTCGCCGGGCATGGCGAGCTCGGCCCTCGCCGGGGCCGGCGAGGGCCAGCCATGCCGTGGGCGAGCTCGAGCTCGCCGGCCATGGCGTGGCCGAGCTCGAGCTCGCCGGCCATGGCGAGCTCGGCCCTCGCCGGTGCCGGCGAGGGCCAGCGAAGCCGTGGGCGAGCTCGAGCTCGCCGGCCATGGCGAGCTCGGCCCTCGCCGGGGCCGGCGAGGGCCAGCCATGCCGTGGGCGAGCTCGGCCCGCGCCGGTGCCGGCGAGGGCCAGCCAAGCCGTGGGCGAGCTCGCCCAGATCTGCGCGAGCTCGAGCTCGGCGGTCGCTTGGCTGGCCCTCGCCGGCACCGCCGAGGGCCGAGCTCGCCGGTGGCTTGGCTGGCCCTCGCCGGCGGCGAGGGCCAACCTCGCCATGGCCGGCGAGCTGCAGCTCGGGCAGACGTCGGCGAGCTCGAGCTCGCCGGCACTGGCGAGGGCGGAGCTCGCCGGCCATGGCGAGCTCCGCCCTCGCCGCCGGCGAGCTCCAGACTCGCGGCCGGCGAGCAGCAGCTCGCCCAGAACTTGTCCAGGCGAGCTCGCCGGTTGCCGGACCGGTGACCTCGCCGGTCGCCGGTCCGGCCAAGAGAAATGAAAAAAAAAATGAAAAGAAAAATAAACAGAAAAAAATAAAAAATAAATTTTAAGTAATTTGTTTTTTTTAGGTACGTGTTCATTTGAAGGTCTCGCAATCCAAGTGAACGTTGCAATGCTCACCAAATAGACAACTTTCTACTACAAAAGTTTCAATCAAATACTTGGTAAGTTTTCATGATATGGTTATTTTTTCATTTTTTTCAAGTTGAAAGTAATTATTTCGTAAAAAAGAAAACGCCGGTCCTATTTCCACTTTCATTTTGGCTAAAACACTCATTTATTTAGTTAAACGACAAAAAGACCCTCCTCTCTCCCTCTCTCTCTCTTCAATTTATTATTTCTTTTTCGGCCTAGACTAACCGACAAAATTACCTGTATTTCTGTCCATTTTTTTGTTAGTTTCACAGTACAAAAACTCAATTATTCTCAACAAGATATGATCTTATCTTGCATTTTACTACCACTTTGCCCAGAGAAGTATTTTAAATATTAATATATGATCTCATACTTTTAGTTAGAAAAGCTATATAGATTATTATAAATTTCCATTTATGACGGCTACAAGGCATATGAACACATAATTTATTGCCAATTTTTTTTCAAATAATTTGAGCAACATTTTATTTCAAAGTTGGAAATTAAAATTCAATCTATATATCTAGCCAATCTTGACCTTGTAGGTATTTGCTGTAATAAATTTGTGGAGTTTTAAAGTTAAACATTTTAATTTGTATTTCAAGATGGGGTTGAGAATCTTATTACGCATTCTTTACTTTTAAGCTAACATCACCTTATTATAGATGAAAGTTTTAAACATAAACACATTTTTAAATTGCTATTAACTTACTAATTAGATTGAATTTACAATCGCTATTACTTACTTTCTTCATGGTAGGAGTAGAGCAACAAGAAGTTCCCTGTTTTTTCCTTTTTGTGCTTATTTTTCTTCATTTTATTATTTTTCCAGATTTTGATCAATTTTTATTTTCCGTTGTTGATCAAAATTAGCTAGATAATCAACTTTGAAATATAGCCTTAAAATGTTTGATTAAAAATAGGCAAATAATTGTGTGCTTATGAGCCGTCATATATGTAACCCACTTTTGTGATTAAAATTATAACACCCAAAAATAAATTTAATAACTTTCTCCTTGTAAAGTGAAATAATGCATGATAAGATGATATTGTGATTGTTAGAATTTTATGGTTTTAAATAACAAAATTAAACAACACATATGATGTTTTTAACATTGTACAAGAATATCTTTATTTTTATACAGACACAATGCAAAGAGACAGGGGTTGGATGTATAATAAGAACTTACCTGAACGTCAAGGATTGACCGATGAGTTTCGAATCGGGGTGGAACTATTTTTGGACTTTGCTAGTACTAAATATGAGTTCATGGATGGAAATAAATTAAGGTGTCCATGTAGAAAGTGCCGTAATAAAAACTTTCAAGTCATTGACATAGTTAGACAACATCTTTATAGATTTGGGTTTACTCCGAAATATTATAATTGGACTTACCATGGTGAACCATTTATATCTGATGACGGATATCGAAGTAGCGACCAATTGTTAGCGAGGGAAGAATGCAGCTATTATGACCAATTGAACCCATATCAGGGGATGGTGTTTGATGAAGCCGGCCATAATGTTGTTTTAGAATCGAATTATGCAAGTACTAGTTTTAGTCCTACACTTGAACAAGTGGAAACTAGTCATGCATCACAATTGGAAGAGGCAGGAGTTACAGGTTTTGATGAGAATGTGTGTGATGGGACTTTTCAATCTAATCAGTTCTGGGAAGTGTTGAAAACGGCAGATGAACCTTTATGGGCAGGTTGTGGCAACCACACGCAGGTATCAGTGACAGCAAGACTGTTAAATATCAAGGCTGAGCATAATGTGTCTGTCGATTGCTTCAACTCTTTTGTTGAAGTAATGCGGGAAACAATGCCTCGTGACAATATCATGCCAAGTGACTTTTACGATATGAGAAAGCTAGTGGATAACTTAGGTCTTCCAGTTGTACGGATTGATGTATGTACCATGGGTTGTATGTTATATTGGAGAGATGATGAAAATGCAGAATCTTGCAAATTCTGCAGCCAACCTAGGTACAAGATTAACAGGAGGCAGGGTCGTAATCAGAAGCGTAGACCATGCAAGCAAATGTTCTACTTGCCCTTAATCCCTAGGTTGCAAAGGCTTTATGCGTCTCAGGCCACTGCTGAACATATGACTTGGCATGCAAATCATGAAACAGAAGAGGATCTAATGTGTCATCCTTCAGATGCAGAGGCATGAAAACATTTTGATAGAACATATCCCGATTTTGCGATAGAGCCGCGAAACATCGGGTTAGGTCTGTGTGCTGATGGTTTTGCCCCATTTGGGAAATCAGGAAGAAGTTATTCATGTTGGCCAGTTATCTTAACTCCATACAATCTTCCACCCGGTATGTGCATGAAGACAACTTATATGTTTTTGACATTGATCGTGCCTGGCCTGCAAAATCCGAAAAAGTTTATAGATGTTTACATGCAACCATTGATTGAAGAGTTACAACGGCTATGGAATGAAGGTGTCCCTACGTACGACGTTTCTACCGATCAAACATTTGTAATGAAAGCTGCTCTTCTTTGGACGATAAATGACTTTCCAGCTTACGGAATGTTATCTGGATGGAGTACAGCTGGGATCTTAGGATGTCCGATATGTATGGAGCGATCGAAGTCATTCAGATTAAAGCACGGTAAGAAGGCCAGCTATTTTGACTGTCATAGGCAATTTTTGCCTCTAAAGCATACATTCAGAAGGAATAAAAAAGAGTTTATCAAGAATAGGATCGAAAGAACACATCCACCATTGAGGTTGACCGGTGATCAAATTTGGGACCGAGTGCAAGAGTTTCCAACGGTTGTTCAAAACCCTCACGGCACAACTATTGGGTACGGAAGTACACATAAATGGACAAAGCGCAGTATATTTTGGGATCTACCATATTGGAAGGCCCATCTTATTCATCATAATCTTGACCTCATGCACATAGAGAAGAACGTTTTCGATAATGTCATAAATACTGTGCTGGATGTCACTGGAAAAACAAAGGACAACTTGAACGCAAGAAAAGATATGAGGGATATTTGCGATCGGCCAACACTAGATGTGGATCCAAGCAGCAGGGGACCGAAACCAAAAGCAGTTTACACATTGAGCAAGGATTAGAGACGGGTCGTTTGTCAATGGTTGAAATCGGTGCGATTTCCTGATGGATATGCTTCGAATCTAGGGAGATGCGTTGATTTGAATGAATGCAAGTTGACAGGTCTGAAGAGTCATGATTGTCACGTATTTATGGAAAGACTAATTCCAATAGCTTTCAAGGAACTCTTACCAAACTTTGTTTGGGGCCCCATTACAGAGTTAAGTAATTTCCTGCACGATATTTGCTCAACAGCGTTGAAAGCATCACACATGGAGAAACTAGAAAGAGATATTCCAATTATTTTTTGCAACTTAGAAATGATATTTCCTCCATCGTTCTTTGATTCAATGGAGCATCTCTTAGTTCACTTGCCTTATGAGGCAAAAGTTGCAGGTCCCGTCCAATTTCGATGGATGTATCCATTTGAGAGGTCAGTTTTTAGTTAAATAAATTTGAAATTACTTCATTATATATTATGTTCCGATAAATTTTTTTCTATTGCAACTAGGTTCTTATATCATTTGAAGAAAAAAGTGAAGAATAAGGCATGTGTCGAAGCTTCAATTTGTAATGCATATATTGTGGAAGAAGTGACAACATTTGCATCATACTATTTTGAGCCGCACGTGCAGTGCAAGAGGCGGAAAGCAGGAAGAAATGATGAGGGCCCAATTGATCCCCATTGCAAATCATTCTCTATTTTCAATTATTTGGGTCGACCAAGCGGTGCAAGTAAGTTTCGGCACTTAACAGGTGAAGAAAAGCAGGCAGCTCAAACATATATTTTACTGAACTGTCCAGAAGTTGAGCCATACTTCAAGTAAGTGTACATTTATAAGTATATGTATTGTGTGTCAAACATTTGCTAATATATAAATGGTATTTGTTAATAGGATTTTCCAAAATTCTATGTTTGGAGTACCACCAAATGAGTTTGACCGTTTGTGCGAGGAACAATTTGCAACATGGTTCACAACATATGTAAGTTGTATCTGGACGAAATGCAAGTTATTCGAAATTTGTAAACATCGTATATTAAAATATTTATTATTGACATTGGGTATGTGACCTTAGGTTCACAGTAATCATGATAATGTGACGGAGCAAGGAATGCTATATCATCTGGCATGGGGCCCAAAGTCAAGAGTACGAACTTGGCCAGCATATTTCATAAACGGGTACAATTTTCACACTCGAACATATGGAATGGGAAAAGTCACAATGAATAGCGGTGTGTGCGTTCAATCATCCAATGGTGTCAGTTCCAAAGATGATTTTTATGGGCTGTTGGATGAAATCGTAGAGATAGAGTACCATGGACCATTAATTTTGCGGGTTGTGTTATTTAAGTGCATGTGGTTCGACCCTGTCAAAAGAATGAACGTGCATCCGAAGTTTAATTTGGTTGAAATAAATCACAAGAAAAGATATAGGAAATATGAACCATTTGTCTTAGCACAACAAGCAATTCAAGAATATTATGCATCGTATCCTAGTTTGAAACATGACAAAACCGATTGGTGGGCTGTCTGTAAAACCAAAGCACGGAAAAAAATCGAGGAACACTGGAAGGACATAGCATATCAACAAGAGGAAGTTCGTCACACGATTGAAACTGATGAATATACCATTCCAACTCTACGAGATCCATGTGGAGCGATGATAGATGTGGATCCAACTGAAATTCGCGAATCAAATTTTGAAGCTGGTACAGAACTTGATTATGAGACAGATGATGAAGATGAAGACGAAGACGAAGATGAAGACGAAGACGAAGATGAAGACGAAGACGAAGCTGAAGATGAAAGTGAAGATGAAGAATAAGATTTTTGAGACTTTTAATTATTTATGTGCAATTAGAATTATTATTGCGACTTATGTTTTTTTTTCTCTTAAATTGTTGTTATTGATGTTGTCGTAATTATTATTGTTGTTTGTCGTAAATATAATTGTTGTTGTCGTCGTTGTACGTATACTTAGAATTTGTGGCTAATTAGCCTCATATTTAGCCACGGAATTAAATTATTCGGGACATATTTTTGCCAAAAATATTAGAATTTTACAACGAATTCCGAATTCGTTGTAAAATTTTCCGACGAATTTTAATTTCGTTGGAAAATTTTCCAACGAAATCAAAATTCGTTGGAATTTTCCAACGAAATCAAAATTCGTTGGAATTTTCCAACGAAATTAAAATTCGTCGGAAAATTTTTCCAACGAATTTTTATTTCGTCGGAAACTTTTTCCAACGAATATTCATTTCGTCGGAAAATTTTCCAACGAATTTTAATTTCGTTGGAAAATTCCAACAAATTTATTTTTCGTTGGAAATTTTCTCGAATTATAAATTCGGTGGAAATTATTTTCCAACGAAAAATTAATTTCGTTGGAAATTTCCAACAAATTTATTTTTCGTTGGAAATAGTTTCCAACGAAATTTACATTGGTTGGAAATTTCCAACGAAATTAATTTTTCGTTGGACATTTCCAACGAATTTCACTTCGTTGGAAAGAAATTTCCAACGAATTTATTTTTCGTTGGAAATAATTTCCAACGAAAAAGAAATTCGTTGGAAAATTTTGTGGGAAAGTTCCCACCGAATTTTTCCAAAAATTTCAAATTTTTTGAAATTTCCCACTAATTTGAATTTGAAGGAATTTCCAACAAATTTCAAATTCATTGGAAATTTCCAACGAAATTTAATTTCGTTGGAAACTTCCCACAAATTTGAAATTTGTTGGAAAATTTTTGAAATTTGTTGGAAATTCAAAACGAAATATAAATTGGTGGGTATTTTTCCAACGAATTTAAATTGCGTTGGAAATTTCCAACGCATTTGAACTTCGTTGGAAAATCCCCACGATTTTTAAATTCGTTGAAAATTGCTAGGGAATTTCCAAGGAATTTAAAAAATTTGTTGGAAATATCCAACGAATTGTTGAAATTGGTTGGAAATTTTCCAACGAATTATTGAAATTGGTTGGAAAATATGTCGGAATTTTAACCGAATTTAAAAAATATCGTGTGGATTTTCCAACGAATTATAAATTCGTTGGCAATTTTCCAACGAATTAATAATTCGTTGGAAAATCCCACGAAATTCTCAAATTTTTCCAACAAATTTGTTGTTCGTGGGAAATTTCCAACGAATTATAAAGTCGTTGGAAAATTTCCACGATATTTTTAAAATTCGGTGGAAATTCGGACTAAATTTCCAACGAATTTTTAAAATTCGTTGGAAATTTAATCGGAATTTCCACCGAATTTTAAAAATATTGTGCAAATTTTCCAACGAAATCGATATTCGTTGGAAATTTGGTGGGAAAATTCCCACACATTTTTCCAAAATTTTTAAATTTTCGGAAATTTCCCAATAATTTCAAATTGGTGGGAATTTCCAACGAAAGTTAAGTTCGTTGGAAATTTCCTACGAATGTGAAATTTGTTGGAAAAATTTTTAAAATTTGTGCGAAATTTCCAACGAAAAATAAATTCGTTGGAAAGTTTCACGAATTATAAATTCGGTGGAAATTATTTTCCAACGAAAAATTAATTTCGTTGGAAATGTCCAACGAAATTAATTTTTCGTTGGAAATAGTTTCCAACGAAATTTACATTGGTTGGAAATTTCCAACGAAATTAATTTTTCGTTGGAAATTGCCAACGAATTTAACTTCGTTGGAAAGAAATTTCCAACGAATTTATTTTTCGTTGGAAATAATTTCCAACGAAAAAGAAATTCGTTGGAAACTTTTGTGGGAAAGTTCCCACCGAATTTTTCCAAAAATTTCAAATTTTTTGAAATTTCCCACTAATTTGAATTTGAAGGAATTTCCAACAAATTTCAAATTCATTGGAAATTTCCAACGAAATTTAATTTCGTTGGAAATTTCCCACAAATTTGAAATTTGTTGGAAAATTTTTGAAATTTGTTGGAAATTCAAAACGAAATATAAATTGGTGGGTATTTTTCCAACGAATTTAAATTTCGTTGGAAATTTCCAACGCATTTGAACTTCGTTGGAAAATCCCCACGATTTTTAAATTCGTTGAAAATTGCTAGGGAATTTCCAAGGAATTTAAAAAATTTGTTGGAAATATCCAACGAATTGTTGAAATTGGTTGGAAATTTTCCAACGAATTATTGAAATTTGTTGGAAAATATGTCGGAATTTTAACCGAATTTAAAAAATATCGTGTGGATTTTCCAACGAATTTATAATTCATTGGAAAATCCCACGAAATTCTCAAATTTTTCCAACAAATTTGTTGTTCGTGGGAAATTTCCAACGAATTATAAAGTCGTTGGAAAATTTCCACGATATTTTTAAAATTCCCTGAAAATTCGGACTAAATTTCCAACGAATTTAGAAATTTCGTTGGAAATTTCCAACGACAGTTTCCAACGAATTTAGAATTCGTTGGAAAATTTGCTTATAGTGAAGTTTCGCCGACACTTGGTGTTTTTGCAAAATTGTCCTCGAGCTCGAGCGCCTCGCCGTCCTCCTTCATTCGCCGTCGACACCGGCATCCTCGCCGTCCACCTCGCCTTCGACTTCGTCGTGCCCGGTAGGTTTCCCTACCCTTAACTATTCCTTGGTGCCGTGGCCGTGAGCGGGTGTGGCGGGGGTCGCCGCGGGGGTCGCTGCGGAGTTGGCTGGTGGATGGGTGGCGGCTGAGATGGCCGGAGGCCGTCGGTGGCAGCCGAGGTGGGCCGGAGGGGGTTCGCGGGCGAGCTCGCCGTGTGGGGGGTCGCGGGTGGTGGGGGTCGCCGGCGAGCTGCCCGGGGGTTGTCCGCGAGCTGGGTGGGGGTGGGGGCGTCGCCTTGGGTGGCGCGGGGGCGGGGAGCGGGGCTGGAGGGTTTCTTGTCGTCGGCGTGGGGGGCGCTTGCCGGTCTCCGGCCAGGCGGGGTGGGGGGTTGCTGACCGGCCGGGGGGGTGGCGCTTTGCTGGCCCGGGGGGGGGGTGGGGTTGCTGACCGGCGCGGGGGAGGGGTGGGGGTGGGGTTGCTGACCGGCGGGGGGGGGGCTCATCGGCGGGGGCGGGGGTCACCACCGAGGGGGCTGACCAGCGGGCGGGGGGGGGGGGGGGGCTCATCGGCGGGGGCGGGGGTCACCACCGGGGGGGCTGACCAGCGGGCGGGGGGGGGGGGGCGTGACCGGCGCGGGGGGTGCCTGACCACCGGGGGGCGCCTGACCGGCGGGGGCGCGGGAGGGGGGCGCCTGACCAGCGGGGGGGGGGGCGCCTGACCGGCGGGGGCGCGGGAGGGGGCGGGGGCTGGGCGCGGGAGGGGGGTGGGCGCGGGGGGGGGGGGGAGGGGGCGGGGCTTTGACCGGGGGGGCGCGGGGGGCCCGGACATATGATTTTGGCACAGTTGTCGTTTTTTAATATGTTTTTTTTAATATGCTTTCGTTCTTTACATGTAATATGCTTTAATTTATTTTTCGTGGAATCTGATGTCCCAATTTCAATAGGTTGCTTCGACGGGGCCGAAATTTTTCTATTTACCAGAGGCGATAGTCGGTTTGTATCATTTTGTCGGGTTTTTTTATTGCTCTTTCGTCGCAAAATGGTAAGCAAAATGTCATTTTCAATCTCTAATATATGTTCATATTTTAAGATATATTTTGTCTAACCTTCATATTTGTCAGTTTAAACGTGGAGGTCTCATGCGTGGTTCGGGTTCACAAAGAAGATCTGCCCCATCCGCTGCCTCGTCATCGTCCCCATCCGCTGCCTCGTCATCGTCCCCAACCCTGTCCTCTTCGCCTGCCCCTGCCCTTTCATGTAACCCCTAACCACAACATGTTCATGGACAACACGAACACATTGGCCCATCTTCCGAACCTCAACAGCATATTAGGGTAGAACCTCGGGACATGCGAACTGAATTTACTTTAGTTCACTCTCCGAATCGATCTCCTTCGGATCCACAGGCTTCTTCAGTGCAACAGTCGAATGATGCAGAAGATAACCGATTCTTTATATGTCCATGTGGAGATTCGTAAGTATTTTTTAACGTATATTTAAATTATCGATGTAAATAAAATTGTCAATGTTGCCAATTATCCGTATGCTTTATTGTCTTATTGTCCGTATTGTTATAACATGTTTTCCAGATTCACGGAGTCTACGCATGTTGTGAGGGAACTGAATAAAATAGTCAATAACTGTTGGATGGGTCAGTTTATTACTTTCAGTAGCGCTCCTGCAGAAGTGAAGACTTTGTGGTGGAATGAATTCAAGGTTAGTGTTGTCTTTCTTCACAAACTAAGTTTGGTGTAGCATACTGATGGTCAATAATGAATGTTGTCACCAATTGTCTGGTACGTTGTAATGAATATGTGACATGTGACCCTAGTGGATAACTTTCAGTTTTTTTCCTTTTAATTGTAGCGTAAGTTCACATGGCATGAAATGGAAGAGGCTGAGATTAGAAGAATTTTCAAGAAGAAAATCGGTGATCACATGCGATACGTTATAAATAGAGCGAAGAGAAGAAATGAAAAGCCGACCTTCTTTACAACTGACAATTGGACGGAAATTATTAGAACTTGGGAAACTGAGACGCATAAGCAAAGGTGTGAACAGAACAAGAAGAATCGAGTTTCCAGTTCTAGTGACGGGTCTGCGTCTGCCACATATGCTGGGGGCTCTATCAGCATCGGGGAGCATAAAAGGAGGATGGTAAGTCTGTTTATACATTTCATTGCATTAAATGTAATGATTAATCATTTATGTTTATATTTTGTAGGCAGATGAATTGGGGACGGAACCCACTTTTACAGCTACATTTGAACGTACATTCCAAAAAAAAGATAAGACATGGACTGGCGCTCGTGCAAAAGCTATTAAGGTATGTAACGTTATAGTTCGGACTTTATGGAAATTAAATTGAAAATCGTGCATGTTTTTAATATTTATGGTAATATATATCAATTTATTTTATTTCCATCTATAATGTTAATATAGGACAAATATGATGCACTTTTAATGAGAACTGCTAGTGGTGATGGTGGTAATGGTGGTGATGGTGGTGATGGTGGTGGTGATGTTGATGGTGGTGGTAGTGGTGGTGGTGGTGGTGATGGTCGTGCCGTGTCTGAGCCATCGGTTGACAGTATGGCATTATGGGTGGAGGCTGCGGGTGGGGTGAAAGCAGGAAGGATATTTGGGATGGGATCCCTAGCGAGGATGTACAAAACGAATGCTGCTGCAACTTCATCCTCCAATGCGGCTTTTTCAAGGAGGACACGACATGAGGAGCATATAACCCAAGAATTGAGCCAATTGAAGCAGTTGCTTGTACAGAAGGACGAAGAAATGAAGTATTTACTTGGACAGAAGGACGAACAAATAAGGGTGATGCAACAACAAATGCAAATTGTCATGCGACATCTCGACATCGATCGCAATGAGGTTCCTCCTCTACCTCATATTAATCCAATTGATGATGGCCATAATGCTGAGGCACGAAATGATTCGGCGATTGGTGATGATGATGATGATGATGATGATGATGACGACGACGACGCTGATAATTATGTTGTTAGTCCTGTGTAGTTCATTCTCGAGTACCAAAACTGCCAATATTTTATGGTTGTCCCGCGTTTCAATGTTTTCATTGTATGATCTGATGTTTATTAGTGCTTACCTGCCTCTTTGTATTATGAGATTGAATATCGAATATCATTAGGTGAGACGTTGCGACTTATGCATTGTAGAAATTAATATTGTTTTTTTACCAAAAAAATTTAATATTGCTAATAATTAGATTTAAAATCAAAATTGTCGCTAAACAAAATTCGTCGCAAACTTAGCGATTAATTTTGTAAAGAATAGATTTTGTCGCCAATTACCAACGAAAATTGAATATTGTTTCTGGAAAAAAAATCGAATTTCCTAGGATTTTTTCATCGAATAATTAGCCCCAAATTTTGCAACGAATTTCCCCACAAATGTTGTTTTCGTCGGAAATCACCAAATGAAAATTGAATTTTCTCGACGGGAAAAAAATTTGATTTTCAAACAATTTTTTCAATGAATAATTGCTGCCAAATTTTGCAACAAATTTTCCAACGAAATTTGTTTTTGTTAAAAATTACCAACGAAAAATGTATGTCGGAAAAATTGGGGATTTCCAACGAATTTTATTTTCGATGGAAATTACCAACAAAAATAATTTTTTTTGGAAAAATTAGCGATTTCCAACGAATTTTTTTTTTCGTTGGAAAATACCAACGATTTTTTTATTTTCGTTGGAAAATACCAACGAATTTACTTTTCGTTGGAAATTACCAACAAAATTTTTTTGTCGGAAATTTTCGAAATTACCAACGAAAACTTAAGTCGTTGGTAATTTCCAACGCAAATTGAATTCGTTGGAAATTTCCAACGAAACGTAAATTCGTTGGAAATTACCAACGAAAAATTTTTGTCGGAAAATTTCGAAATTTACAACGACTTTTTTTGTCGTCGGAAAATACCAACGAATTTATTTTTCGTTGGAAATTACCAACGAAGCTTTTTTGTCGGAAAATTAAGAAATTTACAACGAAATTTTTTTTCGTCGGAAATTACCAACGACATTTCGAATTTTTCGTCGGAAAAAGTCGCGGATTTCCAACCATTTTTCCAACGAATAATTTGCAACGATTTTTTCCAACGAAATATTAGCGACAATTTTTTCAACAAATTAATTTTTGTCGCAAATTACCAACGAAAATTTAAATTTTTTTTCGTCGCCAATTTGGTTGGAAATTACCAACGACTTATGAATTTTCCAACGAATTTTTGTACGTCGGAATTTACCAACGAAAAATCAAAATTTTTCGTTGAAAAAAATTCCAACGCCGAATTACCGACGAATTTTTTTCGTCGGAAATTCATTTTTTGCACGAATATTTTCCAACGAATTTTTCCACGTTTTTTCCAACGAATAATTACCAACGAATTTACCCACGAATGTTCCAACGAATTTTTCCGACGAATTTTTCCAACGAATAATTTCCGACGAATTTTTCCGACGAATTTTTCCAACGAATAATTTCCGACGAATTGTTCCGACGAATTTTTCCAACGAATAATTTCCGACGAATTTTTCCGACGAATTGTTCCGACGAATTTTTCCGACGAATTTTTCCAACGAATAATTTCCGACGAATTTTTCCGATGAATTTTTCCAACGAAAGAAATTGCGTTGGAAATTACCAACGAAAATTTTAATTTTTCGTCGGAAAAATTTGCGACGACGAATTACCAACGAATTTTTTTTCGTTGGAAAATTCGTTGGAAATTCTTTTTCCAACGAATTTTCCCGACTTTTTCGTTGGAAAATTCGTTGGAAAACGACTGTTTTTTTGTAGTGTATCTTATTATTTTCATATATACCCTTAAATTCCGATGCACTTGACATAAGCAATAACAAGTTACATTCCATTAAAGTTACGTCGTCTTCTTGTAAGATTCCGTGTAGATTTTGTTCAGAAGCAAAAAGGGTGGGATGGCACTGCCGGTGCAGCCACTTCTTTGGGGGCTTTCCCACAAAGTTTTCGGACCCAATATAAAATATTCAATTTGATTTAGAGCAATCCACTCCACTTACAGGTGTACAAGCCCATTATGCGAAAATCGTGCCGACATGCGCGTCATGAGTCAAGAAATCTCTTCACACGAGATAACGATATGCCCAACAAACAAGAGAGCCAGAGCTTGGCTCTCAACATAACTTGAATTGCCGATCTCACGAATTACGGTGTGAATTCTTTATCATTGAGCTACCTGGCTCGGCGATAGATTCGATGAAGTAGATTATTAAGAGAATTTGCAGAATTGACGGTAATAATTTGCGGACCTTCAAATTTAAAAGGCATTAGTGGCTATGAGGACGGCCAATTTCCAACGTCATACATATGGATAACTATATTTAAGTGGTGTGTATGAAGTTTGACTCTAAGAGGAGAGTTTTGTCGACGGCCGACTCATCCATTGCAAGAACTCCATATGCAATTGTGCACATATTGGTCCTGCGTAATCTCTCTTGCCTCGACGTATCACATGCTTGTCACGATGCATAAAAACCCTCGAGATCTTATGGAAAAAGCCCATGTAAACTTAAAGTATTTTAAGTGACGATCTCAAAAGCCACTACTAGGTTTGACTGCCACAAGACGACTCGATTGAACTAACTTGAAAAAGCTTTCTTTTCTGAGGTAGGAGAAGATGATGGAGATCTTGAAGCATAAGATTCATGCATGGGCATAACCCACCACGAGTTAAAGTAAATAAAGAAGCTTTATATCGTGCCAAAGTGCACATCATGCACGTTTGATTCGCTTATTACGGGACCATGAATATGTTCTTCCGGATAAGCTCAGGAGCTTTTATCTTTACGGAAGAGGTGGATTAACAATAGCTAATTTATTAGTCAAACCACGGACGAGATCAATGTGAATGTAATGCCAAAAAAGAAGAATTCAAGTTGGACTTAGCTACTTATATCTTTATCTTTCTAAGCCCCACACATAAACTAGACGATTTGAATATGAATACGCACAAGTTTCCAGGCGCGTGTTCGTTATCTCTCGACCTAAGCATATACTATATGGTGACGATATCTATCAAACCATGTCTTTTTGACTATAGTAGAATGAGATTCTTGATAAGATGACCAAGGTTCACTTTGGAGGCACCCTTATCTGCACTGTGGAAGGGGGAAAAAATCTGATAAACACTTAGTCAAATCACTCAAATTTGTATAAAACATTAGAGGATAATTAACGATGCAAGAAATACTAATCACATGGGCCTTATTTCCTCTGGCTTGTTTTGATCGTCTCATGAGTTTGGAAAGTCTCTGCAAAAGTAAAATCGAACTGATGATTCGATCAAATGATTTACCAAAACTGAAAAGCTTGTAACCGATAAAAGCACACAGTCGAAACCAAAATACAATTCGTTTTGAATTTTCAATTTGCCAATTTTTCTTTTCCAGATTTCCTAGAGCATGGATCTCTAGGCTTGGTTCTAGAGGATGATCATGTTTACTTCTACTATTCCAGGCGGCCAATTCTGGAAAAAAGATACATCAGATCAGACTTCTCAACCCTAATTTTCAACCTTGATGGTGTGTTGAAGAATGTCGTCATGTGTGATAGTTATGGTTAAGTGACAAAGAACCCAAAAGCCAAAATAGGTTTCAAAGAGAGAATTGTCAAAGACAAGCATCCATCGCCTAATTGTTGTCTTCAACGAAATGACACCAGGAGAGTTACAACACAATCGTAGGTCAGAAATACTGAAATCCAGGATCTCAGGATCCGCTCAACAGATACTTTAAGAGACCAACTTCTTCAAAATTCCCTGTTTCCTCCTTCCCAGATGAATGGAAGACACTGTTTTTTTTTTCTTTTTCCTTTCAATGGGAAATTTTTTACGAACGATGGAAAACTTATGTTTACTATGTGCTTCTAGAAATAAGGAAACTACAACAAATGTGCTGATAACCATGAAACACCACCACCAGCCACCTGTTATAGGTATAACACCTCGATCTGATTTATGCCGGTCAAGTCTCAAAAAAAGTACTCAAGATGGTGACTATGTGAGAATATGATAGTAATACTGCATCAAGCCATAAGCTTTCTCCCATCTAATGATGTAGAACCATCTGATGTGAATCTTAGAACCAGATTCACGTGGATCAAGTCTTTAGAGGTAAACTTAAAGTATTAACTATCTAGACCGGTTCTATTCTTATGGATCAAGCTATGAGTTCTTTTCCATCCAACATGGAATTTGGAGGTGTTACAATTGGTAACGATTCTGTCAATCCGAGGGATAAAGCTCCTAGATAGGAGTATTCAAATGGTCTATGGAGCCACGGAGGGGTAAGCAAGGATCCTTGCCTCCTTAGCAGTAAGAACTTGTTTTGAAAACTATTAAAACTTTCCACCGTTCGCCCTCCGCCCCTCAAAAACCCAGAAATTGTACCCCTTAAGTACATATCATTGGCCATGTCAAGCCATTCTCTATTTTTTCCTTGTAACTCTGTTATGGAACTGTTGACTCTATCTATTCATTAAATTTACTTGCTTTTCATTTATTCTTTTTCTATATGCTAGTCAATACAAAATTCTTTCAATTTAGTTTTTCGTGGTTAATGATAGAATAAGAAACATCTATTTCCTGAAACGATCAGTGTCGAACGATTAGGGGATGGGAGGATTGGGGGTGTGGGTAGTGAGAGGTGTTGGCAAAGACTACTCTTCCGAAGAATCTCAATAACAAGCTCAACAACACTTCTTAAGTTGAACAATCCTTTAGCTTGATCATATGAGCGACAATCTCAAAGGGAACTAGATCAAAGGAGTGGGACGTAAAGAGGGGGCAAAATTTAGATCGAGCAAAGGTTGAAGATGAATGAGGAGAAGATATGGAGGTAGGCAGACAAGTTCAGGTCCAAGAAAGGTTGAAGAGGGAGAAGTTCCACCTTATTCTTAATGAGGTATGAGAAGCCATTGACTTGGATCACTGCCAATTCTTTTAAAACAGTTGGTGGTGGTCTCACAAAATCTCACACTTCAACTCAACAACCACTAGGGTTCTAAGATTATATTGACTTCGCAACATTTAGATGTTTTAAGGAAAATAGTGACTGATGTCTAAATTAAGGTGGAGGTCCTAACGGATGACTAAGCTTTGGGAATTATTCACTAAGCAAGCTTGTTTATTATTAAAGAACATCAAACCATTCGCTGAGGATGTCCGCAACAAATATGGTAGTTTGCCCCTGGCTCTAGTTGTCATGGTTTCAGCGTTGAGGGCAAAGGGGAAAATTGATTTGTCGAGACATGTCTTAAGGGAGCTGCATATGTCAAGGCCGTCTTTTTATGGCATCGAACCTCAGGTCCACAACTAAATTAAGGTTGAGTTTTTACTCGGCAAATGATCATCTGAAAACCTTGCTTTCCTGGTGCTGTTTGTATCGTGAGGACTACTCCATTCTTGATAATGAATAGGTACGAAATTAGTGAGTTAGTCTTATTATTGAATCGAGTCATGGTGGTGCGGTAGTTAGGGGTGATGCTTTGGTGGCTGATTTGGCCGCCTCCTGCAACGTCACTATACGGATTTCAACATCCTTTAATCAAGAAGGTAAGTTCCATGTTCGAGCCAGAGATGGACTAACTGAAATTCCAAGCATTGGTGTGTGAAAGACATCGAAAAGGTTTTGTTTATGGATCGTGAGACAGTAGGATTATTTGATCGTGAGGTGAGTTGTTGGTAAGTCAAAACTCTTCTTCAAGGAGATTGTTTCCTAAGTTGTTACAGAGATACTTGTACACGGATTGTGAGCAGTTGACGTATTGAATTTTAGTGAAACTCTGTTAACATCATTCCCCGTTCTCTTCTCATTGCTTCTACCGTAGCAGAAGGTACACAGCTTGGAGAGTTGCAGCCATTAATATGCCTAGTAAAATTCACCAGCCTCGATCTTTTAAAAAGCAACTGCCTAAAGGGATGGGATGGCTTACCAATCTACGAGTGTTAACGTTGTTACAGATGGCTAATAATGCAGTTAGATCATCCGCATTACTTTCATGAGGAAAACCATCAAAGCGTGCATGAGCCTCCTTTAGAAAGGAGAGCAACATTTGAGGAGCTGCGGTCTCTGATAAAGATATCTATTTTACGTGTAGATTTGTGTGATACGCCCAAGGCATTCAAAAATTGTGACATCTGCCGGACTAGAAGATTGAAATGTGTCAATGTGGCTCGGGTTTGAGTAGTGCCAGACATCAAGCTCACAAGCATATGGAGATGTTCACGGGGCGCAATTCGAATGGTTCATCTTTCACGGATAATCATTAATGTTGGATGATTGGCCCAATCTTTGATGACACTTTGAACATTCTGGTGGGAAAAAGAGCTGGTTGCTTCTCTCCTTTGAAATTTCAATAAATTTGGACAAATAAAGATAGAGCAATGAAGTAGCAGGCAATATCGCCACTTGATCACCATATGCAGAACCAAAATACTTTATGATTCTTTAGAGAACTGTTGACAACTAAATTTTGGCGCGTCATTTAATGTAATTTGCATAGAAAATTAGGGATTAAATTTTTAACCCCTAAAACAAAAATATTTAAATTGCATAACATATAGTTTAGGTTCATTTAGTTTAATTGCATTTTTTTCATCAAATTAGTTGTGGCGAATGAGCTTAAATTTTATTCAACGAGACTCGGCACGTCCGGAATGCAAGGGCCGGGAATTTCAAGTCAAACGGGCTCGATCGTTTTAATTTGGGTTTAATTCGATACGTTGAGTTTAATTAATCAAAAGCCCAAGTTAATTCGGCCCATTAAACCCAAGCCTAAGCCTAAGCCCATTAGGACATAAAGCCTATCTAAATTGACCTAGATTAGTATTATATAAACATAACATTAGGTCAGAATTGAGGGGGGAAACACACAATTTCAGATCTGATTTTTTTAGAGAGTCCAAGTGAGAGAGAGGGAGAACACCGGTGAACCGTCGCCGCCGCTTGCGCGCGTCTGCCGTCGCATTGCTTGTTGCCGCCACTGCTTGCCGCGCCCCCACGATGCCGCTGTCTCGACGGAGAACATCTCCGCCACTTTCGCCGCTTTAAACCGAGAATTGTTGCCGCCGTCGCTGCTTCTTCATCCCAACGCCAAGCTACTGATTTGCTGTTCCTCGTCCACTTCCTCCCAGAATTGCTCACTTCGCAGAGCTTATTTGTGGAAACTCAAAACATGAAAGTTGTAGATCTACGAGTCCTTGATCTGTGGCTTTTGGAATCGGGTCAATCCGACGTGTATTGAGGAAGTTACGCCCATTTTTCCGGAGTCGTGCAGTCTTGAAATTTTCTGTTCGGAGTCACTCGCCCACGCACGCATCAAATTAGCCCGAACAGCCTTGCCGGTGTTGCTGTGCATCGTCGGTGTCGTTGTCGCCGTCCCGCCGTCGCCGGTTGTCCCATTCCCGATCCGCAAGCCGATCCCAATCCAATTCGAAATTTGGAAGTATTTTCAAATTAGGTAAGTGAATATATTCTGAATATTCTTTTCAAATATTTAGATTCCTAATTTGGTGTGTTTGAATATTTTGTGATTATCGTGTGGATATTTAGATATCTTAGGATAATGTTCTATATATCCGCAATATTTTCAAATATTCAAATTAGGAAAATTTCCTAATTTAGCAACGTATCTGGACGACTATTTGACCTTAACCCTAAGGTCCGATACGCGGCGATACGGGAAATTATCATCCTATCTATAATCACTTAGATACAATGATAAATTTCACTAGCTTTCCAAATTCGAATGATCGATTATCCGTTAATATCTATAACCCCATAGATATGACCGATAATTTGATTTTTGTGCCTAATCCGAGTTTGAAACGAATTTGGCGGATCGCGTTGTTGATTTGAATTGGTTGCTATCCTTATTTGCTTTGATTGTTTTCCTTTTTAAATAAAACAGAAAATTTCAAAAAATATTAGTTAGAGTTTGAAATTAGAAGTTTTGCATGTTTAGGATTTTCGAATATATCCCGAAGGATGAAATAAGTATTTAATTTAAATTAGGACTTAACGTGGCATGTTTCCTAATTTAAATTAGGTATTGTTTTAATCCTAACGGATTATTCACGTTATTTTATTATTCCGAATTTTCATAAAAAACCCAAAAAAATGGTGAATTGTTTCATGTTTTACTAGGAGATTGCATTTTAATTTAAGTAATTAATAATTCCGAATTTTTAATCAAAAAAATCCCAAAAAGAAATCATTCTAGGATAGATCAAGTCATCATAGATTGCATGTTAACTTAGGTATTTTTGAATTTCGAATTTTAAACAGAAAATACCAAAAATAGAAGTCATTAGTTTGCATGATAATTTAGGCATGTTTTTTATTCCGAATTTCATAAAGAAAAATACCAAAAATATATCATTGCACGTCATTAGAATTAGGTCACGTCGTCGCGTGTCATATGGTTTATATGCTAGGTTGCATTAATTTGCATGTCATATTTTTGCACGTCATTGCATCTAGGCTAGATTTCATTTAAATAAAGTGAAAATAAAATAAAAAGATATTGAGTGATTGTTTGTTAACTAGAAATCATATTAGGGTGTTTGATGTGATTTTCTAGCTAACAATGCAGACGCTTGCGTTGGTTCGAGGTAAGTTGTTCTTCTAAGCTTGCAATTTATTTAATGCTTTGATTATTGGTTGTTAAATTGGTGGTTTGCGCACCCGCATGAACACCTCACATGTTAGTGGCTAAGTTAAAATGGATCCAAACTGTCTGTCAAAATATTTTTGAAAAGAAAAGATACCGAAAGGGCGTTAGACTAGATCTAGCGTAATCAAGTCCCCGGGCTTAGAATCTATGGTTCGTAGGAATAAAACATATCTCCCTATGTTTTATTTAGGTTTCTAATCAGCCTACCGTAAATTGATTAGTGGCAACTCCAAGCATGAAAACATTTGCATGTTAAGAACTTAAACCCTAAGTTGCGAATTGGTAGGGCTTGGGAGGGCCCGAGTTAAGTTCAATCTTAATAATCTATTAGCTCGAAAATCGAAATTAAAATTTTTAGGGTCGCGACAAGAACCTGTTCTAATCTAAATCTGCATGTGTTGTTCGTATTAAGAAGCAAAAGATATTTCCGTATAGTCATACAGACACATTAATAAACTCCCCACATTGATTGATTTTACTCCCTAGAACTTCATACCTTAGTTGGCTGCTTCAATGCGATCTCCTTGAGTAGGCTACAGAAAGAAACCAGATTTGGTGTGGCTTGTGCGATCGCACATCTTGTTCTGTTTGTTCCGTCAAAGATCTTCCGCTACTGCTTGCTTGTGATGAGTAGTGGGATCAAAATCAAATTAAAACATATGGGAAATACCAAAACTACTATCCTGATTTTTCATCTCAATGATGCTTTCCACCCTTTATTTTCAATAAACACATCTTTGCATCCTTCCCTTTTGTTTAGACACTATGTGACGCCCCAGTACGTCACTTACTAATACGTGTTCTTTTAATCTTTCCTTTTTAATTACACAAGTGAAAGCCAATTTCATAATCATACATGCCAGGCTTATCAAGACAAGGAACGAGTAACATAACATATCCCTTTCATTTCACATTCACATAAGTGGTTCATTACATTCTTACTATTCACATCATTCCTTCCATACACCAAATACTATTAACAAACGCCTGGGAGGGGCCAAAAAGTGCCTATTCTCCTCTACTCGGCAACTTCGTCATGTCCGAAAGACAATATGTTTATACCAAAAAAAACTCCATAACCCACGACGACCCGCCTAACTACTCGTGGTCGTCACTAACTCACTATCGTATCCAAACCAAAGGGTTCCAAAGAGATCGCCGTCAAAGTTAATGTGCCATACCACAAACCGGATGGGAATCCACTCCGGAAGCCCTACATCAACCCAAACCGTAGCCGTGTACCGCGTAAATGTCATGGCGGACTCAGGGATATCCACATCATCGAAAGAGCCCTCGAAGTAAATGGACGCTCCGTAATGTGCAATAGGTGGGTCGTCCATGCTAAGTATCTAAAAACTAGTCGGATGAGCATAAGCAAAGCAAGCGAAATAACTAAGTTCTACACTACACGATCCGCCCACCACATGGTTATGAGATTCGTCCAAGACAAAGCAAGTATAAGGCTCGATACTAACACTATTGATATGACTACGGGAACAACTAAGGACTCCCGAACATATGGACCGAGTTGAACGATACACGACCATAAATACAAGAACTAGAGCATGCATCACGAACACAAAATCACACATACGCACACGAACTCACATGCCTTGTTTCTTAAATTTTCATGTGATCTTTACCTCCCTCAACTCACGGATTTACACCGGTTTTTTATATGGTCTGCGTGGGTCACTTCCAGTTTGCTATTTGTGTTGCGGAAGCCAAGCGATCAAATAATAAAATAGACATAACAATAAAATAAATCGGACACCAGATTTACGTGGTTCGATCGTAGCGATTAACATCCACAAGGAGGGCAGCATGGAATTTTACTATAGATCAAGTGATATAACGGAGATTACAATTATACTTGAGTCACTCAAACACTCTTGATGCTTCCCAAGCTTCAATTATACCCAATAACTCATGCAGTGTTTAGCCCAAATTCCTCACGAAATAATCTTTTAATCTCATGGAGAAATTATACACAAATCTTACTGCAGGATTTAAACGCTACAAATACTTGGATATCTTCATAGTGTAATTCACTAGCAAAATCTTCTCTTTGATGATCTTCACAAAAAGCATCCCCTTTTTATTTATAGGCAAGTATTGGATCCAAATTAGGAAACCTCTTTGAGGAAACCTTCTCCAATTAGGAAATCTATTCAAAATAGGAAACTTACTTGAAATAGGAAACTTTCCTATTCGGGCTCAAATTCGAGACATATTTTAACAATCTCCACATTGGCTCGATGTTTGAGTCAAGTCACAATCGCTTCGTAAAAGTTTGAACTTCACTGCTATTCTCCCACAGCCCCCAATGGGCTCAACTGTCACAGACATTTTCCAAGTCCAAGCCTTGCTTGAACTTCACCATAACCATGGACCTCAATAAAACATGAACTCTACTTGCACCTTTAACTGTTCCATAAGAATTTTCCGACACAACCTCCTCAACCGCAAATAAAGCAAAACCATCATTGAATCCATATTTGTCAAGAGATTGAAAGCAATTGTTGACTCTACAAGCTCCACCTCACTACAAGCACTATCCATGTTGATTACCTTGCTAGTACCCGCTACTTTAGGAGTTTCTGGTTGCAACTCCACCTCAAGTTGAGTACCATCCAGATTCGTATGAACACTGCCAATAACACTCTTACCCAAAAATACTGGAGACTCGTCAAATGTAACTTCTTTGCTAATAATAGGTGAATTTAATTCCGGGCATTACAATCAATAACCCCACTTACCTTATGCATAACTTAGGAACATGCACTTTCTTATCATTCCGTCAAGCTTACCATCACTAACTTAAACATAACATGTACAACCAAATATTATAAGAACAGAATAATCAGTAACATTATTTGACCACACTTATTTGGGAGTCTAATATCTAATCGCATTTGATGAAGATCTATTCTTCAGGTAGCTTGCCGTACTAAGCGCATCCGTCAGGAATCTTTTAGCCATACCAGCATTAGAGAGCATTTTATGGGCTGTCTCTACTAACGTTTTGCTCATCATTTTCGCAACATGTTATGGTTCACTAGCACTAATGCAGTGTTTCACTACACCTTTTTTCACGCAGAATTAGTTTAACAGCTTTGAGCAAAACTTCATACTACTATCAGTCCGTACTTGTTTGATTGTTTTACTAGCCTCCTTTTTAATCAAAGCTTTCAACTGCTTGATCCTAACAACAACGTTAAACGTATGCCTAAGCTCAAACACTCACGTCTTCCTCGAGTAGTTATCCACAATTATTAGTATAAATCTAGCACTCTTCCTCAAAGAAAACCGCGACAACCTGCAAATATCTAAGTGAATTAATTCTGCAATTTTCGTGGTTTCTCTAACAGTCGTACTGAACGGCACTTTCTGTCGTTGATCTAAGTCACAGCACATGCATACATTTAGTTCATTAGCCACACAACCACATAACAAATTTCTTTCACTTAGAACCTTCAAGTTTCTCTTATTAATGTGTCCCAAACGCATATGCCACATTTCAGACTTTCGAACAGATGTATCCGACGTCTCCGCGATGAATTTTGTCACTGTCCCACCTTGAAGTTCATATATGCCATTGTGCTTGATTTATTTTATTATCACCAAGGTAGCTCAAACAATTTTCAGAACTCTATATTTTGAAGAATACCGACACCCAACTGAATCTATGGTACTCAAGGAAATTATATTTTTCTTCAACTCTGGGACATGCCTCACTTCAGCCAATGTCCTCACGATACCATTATGCATTCTAAATTTAATATCACCAACACCTACAACATTGCACTCAACATTGTTCCCCAATTGCACTTTACTATTATCCATGCACTGATAAGCAATAAACCAGTTTCTATTTGGTATGGCATGAAAAGAATAACCAGAATCCATAATTCATCTGCCAAATGACGAATCATCTGTGACAGACAAGACAAAATCGGCATTATCCGAATTACCACAAGCTATAGCTACAACTTCATGTAACGACCTGGGTCCCACTAGTAAGATATTGTCCACTTTGGACGCTAAGTCATCACGGTTTTGTTCCTCCAAGGGCAGCCCATACTACCCTAAAAAAGGCCTCTTGCAAGTTAAGGCTTCCCAAGCCTTTATAAATTGCCCGGTACTCCTCCCCTCAAGCGATGTGGGACAGAAGAGACGTGCCCCCTTCGTCATCCTAGAAACCTGTCAGAAGCCGCTCCTTGTCCAAGTCCTCGGACTCCGGTGACCACTCCCCGCCCTCATCGGACTGGGTTGTCACACTCTCCCTTTCTTCGAGCATAGCATCCTCACTATGGCTCCACACACGGTTGGGAGTCGGCTTTGATACCACCTGTAACGACCTGGGTCTCACTCGCAAGATATTATCCACTTTGGACACTAAGTCCTCATGGTTTTGTTCCTCCAAAAGTAGCCCATACTACCCTTAGAAAAGGCCTCTTGCAAGTTAAGGCTTTCAAGCCTTTATAAGTTGCCCAGAACTCCCCCCTCAAGCGATGTGGGACAGGAGAGTCGTGCCCCCTTCGCCATCCTAGAAGCCTGTCAGGAGTCGCTCCTTATCCAGGTCCTCGGACCCTAGTGACCACTCTTCGCCCTCATCAAACCGGGTTGTCACACATCATCCTCATATTCATCTCCAATTCCCTTACTTTTCTTGTTTTTCAGCTTAAGGCAATCCTTTCTAAGATACCCCCTCTTGCCACAATTCCAATAGACAACACCACCGGTCTTAGACTGATTTCGTTTATGCATGTTTATACTACTTTTGCTAACACAAGTATTAGTTCTTCCTCTTCTTTCACCTACTAAAGTAACATATACATGTTCACCAGATTCTCTTTTACGGATATCTTCACTTAGAATTAAATCTCAAACGTCAAACTTGTTGACTCAGAGGAATTACTAACAGTAGTAACAGAATTATTCCAACTATTAGGCAATGACGATAATAGAATCAAAGCACGTACCTCATCTTCAAAGTTAATCTCAACTGAACTCAATTGACTAACGACGACATTGAGTTTATTAATATATTAGCAACTAACGCACTTTCACTCATCTTTAAGTTAAACAGACATCGTATCAAATAGACCCTGTTAATCGTAAAGGGCTTCTCGTACATGTCCGGCAAGGCTTCCATCAAACCTGTAGTGGTCTTCTCTTTCACGATGTTAAATGTTACGAGCTAACGTCAGCTGAATAACACCCAAATCTCGTCTATCTAGCAATTCCCTGTTAACTTGCTTCATCGTCTCTGGCTTCTCCCCATTTAGGGGCAAGTGCAATTTCATTTGTGTTAATACCTAATTTTTAGCTCATTTTTTTGTCATATTTTCAAAAATTTTCAAAAATTTCAAAATTAGGACTAGGAATCTTGGCCAAGCCTAGAAACCTATTTCTAAACTAGAAAATAATTTTTTTTATCATTTTTCTGCATTTTTCCTTAATTTCTTTTAATCAAAATAAATGAGAAAATCAAGAAAAATAGCAAATGAAATCAGAAAATTCTATAAAAATAGTCATTAGTTTTATTTTAAATCCAATTTCATGAATCCATCATCAATTTTGAAAAATCTCAATTGTGTATGTGTTTTTTCTCAAAATTGGGTAAAATAAACCCGAATTGAACAAAAAATGCAATTAATTTTTTCCTAATCATTTTTAAGTCATAGTGTCTTCACAACAAATGATTCTAGGACCTTGAATTTCATAATGGTCAGTCTAATTGCACAATCTGACATAAAAATAAAAAATCCCAAAATTAGATTGAAAATTAAGAATTTTGAACTCAAATTGGGAATCGTGCCCAATATGAAATTGTCAAAATATGATACTATCATTTCTAGGGTTAATCAAATATGGGTAATTCAATTTTGGCATCAATTTTTTTTCCTAATTAGGTCATTAGGACAACAAATTGAATGAAAACCAATTAACTAGAATACAAAATGAGAAAATTTTGGACACAATCATGACAAAAATTGGGGAAAATCATATATTTGGGTTCGGAATATGATGGAGAATTCAATTTTCAGGTTTAATTTTAAAAATTGGGTCAACATTGAGCTTAATTGGCCAATTTAGACCAACCCGGGTTTGCCGGGTCGACCTGACCCGGGTTGTTCATCTTCCTTACTCAACTCACCCGAGTCACACCAAACCCAGAAAATTCTAATTCAAGGCCGCAACTTCATTGATCATTTCCAGCTAATTTAACACGTGTAAATCTAGTCGGCTAGCGGGAAACTATCCAGCTAGTTTCAGGAAATCAATCCTAACCGTTTTTAAGTCGATTCTAACTAAATTTGGGCGGAAAATCAAGCTGCAAAAAACGGAAAAACTGAACATTGAAGAGGGGAAGTACTCGACGATTTGCCAAAGAGAAAGAATAGAGGGAAAAGGGAGAGAAATAGTGCGAAGTTTAGAGAGAGAATAGCGAGTTGAGGTCCCCTAATTGAGTGTCCGGCGCCGACTGATAGGACAACGTCGGCGAATTGATCATTCAAGGTGGACTTCCTCTTCTGTTGATCGGTGTCGGAGCTAATCGTGAAGTTCTAAAACTCGGGTTTGTCCGGCGTGTCTCGACGTTCCCCGACGAAGCCGAAGTAGCCAGATTGAAGTCCAAGTACTAAGGAAGAGCTTCACGATTGCCATTTACTTCTGAAATTTCTTTTGATCCTTCGTCGAAGAAGGTAAACATCGCTCATAGTCACAATTTTTTCAGAATTCATAAAAAACACGATTTGATTCAATCTTGCTATTTATGTCGTTCTGATTGTGATTTTATATTTCTGAATGTTCAAAAACTTGTTTCTAATCATTTTCGGTGTTGTTTGATTGCATTTTAGGCATTAAAAATGCATAAACTGAGTCGGCCACCCCCCATGAACCATCTTGCCAGAGCTTGGACATCACCACCGGAGTGTCGCCTTGGCCATATGCCTGTCAAGTCAATCTGTTCTTACCTTGTTTGATGTTATGGAAGTCATTTTGATCAATGTAGACGGCTAGGGAGAATAAAATAGGGACTTGGAGCTTCTGGTAATGTTAGGTCAAGATAATAGTAAATTGACATTTTTTGATCGGCTTTTCGCTTGCCGACGGTGGTTCGACAACGAATTGCCAAGTTGAATATGATAATAGATGATATAGCCTCAATGTAGAACCCAAAATCATGGCCGGAATCACATCGAAAGGTTGATAGATCCCGATCCGAAGTCACGGCCTCGAAAATATTGAACTGAAAATTGTGCATATCAAGTGTTTGTGAAAATACCCCAATGAAAAAAAATCCCCAAACAGCGCCATGTTTGGGCATTGTGCTCGCCGGGGAAAGCAACCGGCGCTAGTGCCGACGAAGCCTGGTTCGATTAGGCCGAATTGGGTTGAACCGGGCCGGTCCGGTTCATTTTCCAGGCGGGAAATATAATAAAAATTTAAAAAATAATAAAAAATCTAAAAAAAACTCATAAAAATTCATAAAAAATAATATTAAAAAATTTCCACAGAAAAATCAAAAATCAATATATATAAATTGTAGAAAATCGAAAATATTCAAAAATTCAGAAAATTCACAAAAAATTAGAAAATTCATAAAAATTCAAAAAAAATTCAGAAAATTCATAAAAATTCAGAAAATTCAAAAAATACAAATAAAAAATATGGAAATTTAAAAAATTAATAAAAATTTAAAAATTAGAAAATTCATAAAAATTTTAGGAAAATCATAAAAAAATCAATTCTCAGTTAATAAAATTTTTGAAAAAAAATCAAAAAATTCAAAAATTTTAAAAATTCACAAAATGGTCCAAAAACATTGTGGCCAACCATAAAAAGTGAGATTTGAATTTTTGGAAGTGCCCAAGTGGCATTTTTAGAAAACCCCAAAATTTAGAGGTTATAACCCCTAAAAAACCCTAAAACCCTAAAAAATGTAAATCATGAAATGAATAAGCTTCTAGAGCTTCATTAGGGTTTGGATGTTTTGATTGATTTTTATTTTTAGAGACCACTTAGGATTGATTGACTTGATTGACTTCGATTGTGTTTTTAATACCTGTTTGTTTCTTCTTGCGATTAGAATGGATAGAATTAGTGGGTAAGCCTCGGAAATTCGCATGACACGTTAGACTTCGTATCATTCTTAGGTACCAAAAAGGCATTAGGGATCTCGATTCAAGATCAATAACGTAACCAAGTTCCCGTACTCAAAATCTCTAGTTCGTAGAATCGTGGTATTTCTCATATATCTGGATTATGTTTCTAATTTACCTACCAATAATGACTAATGGTGACTCCAAAATCACAAACCTAGACTAAATAGGAAATTACCTTCTACCGTTACGTGAGGTATGGTCTATGAAAGACCCTTACACAGAAATACCTCCTTAGCGTGCAAATTTCGAAACCACCCCCCCCAAAAAAAAGCGTGGCGCGACAACTTGATATAGATGATCCTTAATTTGCATATTCCAAAAATCAAAATCCTTCACATCAATCAGTTAATTCTCACTTTTCCTTCTTCTGTCGCCATCGATTCGCTTTAACGCAGCCAAACTTAGCTCAAATAACAATTGTTGCAGAAGTTAAGCGATCGAATAACAAAATAAATAGAACAAGAAAATAAATCAAACAACATATTTTTATGATTCGGTCATAGTGAACTACGTCCAAGGGGAGCGCAGCACGAAATTCCTACGTCAATGGAGATTATAATCACATTCGAGTCACTCAAACACTCTTGGTATTTTCCAAACTCCAATTATACCTAATAACTCACGTAGTGTTTAGTCTCAATTATTCACAAAATAATCTCTCAATCATACAGAGGAATTATATACAAATGTTACTGCAAGATTTAATCGCTACAAACACTTAGATATCTTCAAAGTGTAATTCACTGGCAGAAACTCCTCTTCGATGACCTTCACAAATAACATCCTATTCTTATTTATAGGCAAGAATTGCATCCAAATTAGGAAACCTCTTTTAGGAAACCTTCTCCAATTAGGAAACCTTTTTCAACTAGGAAATCATTCAATTAGGAAATCTATTCAAAATAAGAAACTTACTTGAAATAGAAAACTTTCCTATTCGGGCTCAAACTTGAGACATATTTTAACTGTTCGAACTTCCATGGTTTGCTGTCCATGGGCATCTCACTCTGAGGCATCTCGTTTCGCCGTCCGAGGCATCCAAGGTTTGCTGTCCTTGGGTATCTTGACTCCCCCGAGCATCATCAATTCGCTGTCCAATGGTTATCCCTTAACATCATTTCTTTTCATACAATCCATGCATTTTATCTTGCATTATATCACGCGAACACCCAAAATCAGCATGCATTCGTCAAACCGTGAGCTAGAAAATGGTGTTACCACACGATATCACATATTTTAGTATGCCTTTCACACCGTACCACATGAACACCCCATGGTTCAATCCAATTCAGCATGCATTGGGGACCCGGGGCTAGAAATCTAGCATCGTCTAACAGTGACAACGTTTCTAGACTCAACCACAAGCTGAGCACATCCACACAATTCATGCATTACATCACACGGACAAATTCACCACAAGCTCCACCAAACATAGCGCAATTTCCATGGTTTCTAAGACAAACCCGAGAGCTTCAAGACCGTTCCTCGCCTATGTCTAGTTCCAATGAGCCGAGAAACAACAAAATGAACTTAGTTTGACATGCATGGACAATTCTTCAACCGAGCACCGAGAATAAACCGAATTATAGCACAATTTCTACAATCCAAGGACAAGCCGAGAATCCTATACCATTTCTCACCTATGTGTCAAGTTCCCATGAACCGAGGGACAACAAATATGGGCTTGGTTTTCACATGCATGGGCAATTCTTAACATACTTTCAACAACTAAGAAACTAGAGGCTTGCCATGCCTAGACTACAGTCGTTCTCCAAGAAGCAAGAAGATCAAATAGCATTGAGAACTTAGCAATTTCACTTGCTTGTTAGCTTGATTTGGATAACCAAACTTCAACCTACTTGAGTGCTTGATCTTTGAGAGCTCTTGGTGAAGAGAATTGAGAGAAAATGAAGTGCTATGGTGAGAGGGAGTGTTCGGCCAAGAGGAGGAGGAGGAGAGAGAATGATCCATGTTCAAGTCTTCATAAAGTCTTTTAGCTCAATCTTGCATGTCATTTGCCATTTGTGATAACCTTAAAGACATTTGGCTCAAACTTGCATGTGACTTACCACTTATGATAACCTTAAAGACACTTTGTCTTTTGTCAAGGCCATAGAACACTTGTCTTGCCCATATATCTAGACACTTGTTCTTGCATAAGAAAGTTGAGGTGTGAAGATTAGTGGACATATGTACATCTCCATGCAAATTGCCTTCTAATTCTTGAAATTAGAAGAATTGAATTACCAGTGATGTACCCTAAGATTTTCGGCCATAGTGGGAGATTAGGTGTCTAGTTCCATAGATTAAATATGTGAACATTTTATTAATGTCACATTGCTAGAATTATCATACACAATGTATTTCTTGATTTTTCTAAAGTCATGAGATCATTGGCAACAATACCGAACAACAAGTTTATTCTTACAATCACTAGACGGAAGATTGAGAGATTGTCCGATCTCAATATGTGACCTAGCATTACCATTTAGCAACTAGTGTCACCCGTCTCCAACCATGTTTGTTCCAATATTGATTCACAAGTTCATTTTGCGTTGCTCGTACCTCGAACTCTGTACTCAATAATATTGAGCTTTATAGCCTAATTATTATTATTGGATAAGCAAAACTCAGGATGTTACACACTAAATCCCATCTTGCCCCAAATATTTATTTTTCAAGTTTCAAATTTCCTTGCCACAACACCCCTTTCATTTTCCCAAGGCCCATCTATCCACTTGGAAAACCCTAGACCCACTCCCTAAGCTTTACCAATAGCAGTTGGCAAATCATGCTAATTTAGGTTGGTAATCTCTAAAAGAAGTTAGTAAATGTAAGTGGGTTGCTAACCAATGCAAATAAAAGTTGGTAAGTCAATAGGAAAGTTGCTAAGTACAAAAATAAAAAACAATCAAACATTGACGAGAAACTCATAACCCAAAATTCATTGGTAATGTAGTCTGACAAAGGTTATAAGTCTAAGTCACTCTAATTTAGGTAGACAATTTTTTAACAAGAGTTAGCAAATTTGAAGCGTCAGAAGCTATGCAAATAAAACTTGATGTGTTAGCAAAAAAGTTGGTAATATGCAAACTATAAAAAAAAAGTTGGTAATCTGATAAAATCGTAAGTTGGACAAGTTAACTGGAAAAAAAGAATCACGAGTCCTTTTTTTTAACAACAGTTTTTGGAAGCCGCTGACATTTAAGTAAATTTACCAGCGTGGAAGAAAATTTCTACTTTTGAACACTGCCAATAGAATTTTATTCCATTGAGAACTGAAGAACTTAAATTCTAATGTTGGCAATGCATCAAATGCGATGGACTTTCAATACGTGAGGAGGATAGTGCAAGACTTGCAAGCAACTCATTATAGGATGGCGAAATCTGACCAAAGAGGCATCATCATCAAGAGCTCAAAATGCAAGAGACTTTCTAGATTCGACCAAAAAAAAAAAAAACAGAGAGAGACTTTCTTAGACGATTTATGCCATTGATATATTTACCGATTCTGGGAGAGGAAGTACTATGCATACTCGTGTACGGTTTCCATCTACTATTTTCATTTAAAGAATGGTCAGAGTTGCACATGTCATGAAACATCCAATTCAAAACCCTCATTCTCTCTCTCTCTCTCTCTCTCTCTCTCTCTCTCTCTCTCTCTCTCTCTCTCTCTCTCTCTCTCTCTCTCTCTCTCTCTCTCTCGCCTGCGCTACCCGTCGCTCAGCGATGGAGGCCACCGGTGAGCACCGACGGCCTCAGATCAAGGCCAATTTGAGATTGTGGACCTCACATTAGCCTCTACCCAAGGCCTTGACGCCCATAAGATTGATTTCAAGCTTTGACAAGCTTGATTTGAAGTCAGGGTTTCGTGTGCTCAAGCTAGAGGTGGCAAGGACTGCCGGTCAAGGGCCAGTGAGGAGAACGGATCAGAGATAGTCGGTGATGGTGACGGCGCAGCGGTGCGCATAAATAGCCCACGGCAGAATAAGTCGCAGCCTGTGCAGTGTGTGTGTTTTGGCGGGTACAATGTGGCGAAAGTCCACTTGCTAATTGAATGGGGGATCGGGGACATTACATAGACAAGAGGCGTTGGTATAGTACCTGCCCGCACCCAATAACTTATGAGCCTCCACTTGGATGTTTCAATTAGAGATTATGGTGAAGTCACGCCTTTCTTTGCTAATATACTTCATCAACCTATGACCCTGATTAAATTAGAAACGAGGGTTTGGTCAACCCAAAATGGTTGGACAACCACAAAAAATTTAAGAGTAGATCAGGATCTTCCTATCTATCGCGCGACTTTGAGCTCTGCAAAGGGAACGATAATGTAAAAAAGACTGTCTCTCGCCTTGCAAACTGACTTAGAAGAAGGACGGGCAGTGCATCATGCTTTTTTAGCTGGGATAATGGTATAGATGGTTCTTGAACTTTGTTTTAACGTGCAGTGTGGTCACTGAACTTTTATTTATTCAATATGATTTCTGAATTTTAGCCCAATGTGCAATGTGGTCCTTGAATTTACAATCTGTTCAATGGAATCTTTGGATTTTTGGTACATGTTCAATATAGTCCCTGAACTAAATGAAAATGTTTAACATTTTCCTTCCATTAATTCAAAATAAATGACAGCATTAAACATAATCGGACATGTACTAAAAGTTCAAGGACAATATTTAGCAAATTAAAATTTTAGGGACTACATTGCACATTGTTTTAAAGTTTGGGGATTGCATTGAACAAATCAAATATTTAGGGACCATAATACATATTGGACCAAAGTTTACGAACCATTTGTGTCATTTTCCTTTTTTTAGTTAGATTCTCCCTTTCTTGCATGTGTAAAGATTGAGCTGACAATTTTTGCTCGCTGAAGAGTAGCATGGGAAGAATCGATGGCCCAAAAAGTCAAACATATGCGTGCTGGTGGCCTATCGTTGACGCTTCTCATCTAAACAATTTCCCTCCACCCTTTGGGCCTCACCAGATGAGATTTCACCACTTGTTGTCTAGATTTTATAGGAGTTTGGGGCGCTCATAAAAGGAAATAACCTCAATGCCTTATTTGGTTACTTAGAATTCATTCGGTGAGATAGAATGATATCACGGGTTTTCGTAGAATCGATTTAATAGCATGAAATGGAGGGCAATACATGTCAAACTTGGAAGAAAAAGAGATCTATTGCCTTATTTTCGAATTACCATTACAAATTAAGAAGTTACATCAAATAGCAAATATTGTTGGGGCGAGCTTGTGTAGGTTGAATTCTTAATGTCAACCGGCGTACTGATTTCCACTAAAGGAACAGAGGTGACCCGCTGAATTTAGTCAACTCTTGCCTTTAAAATTGTGGTTGCTCAACAGTCAACGTTTCACGTGCCATGCTTGTCTCGACCTCTCGACAGATCTCACATTCATCGCCGAGAAATGGTCTTCCCTTTTCGCATTATTATTGTCATGGTCCACTCCTCAGCACGTCTGCTTCCACTTCAGAAAGAAATCCCTCCAAAAGATGCGAACTGAAATAAATATTTTTGAACATTAAAATCTATACAAAAATTGAATGATCCTGCAGATTCAACTGTCATGTGGTCTGAAAGATCTTGGGCATTTAGCGTTTAAGTAGAAGTCAAGTTGGAGAGTTATGAAAAAGAAAAAGAAAAGGAAATGAAATGAAAGTCGCACTAAATAACGAAAAGTATTTACATGCATGTGATGCGCATGTAAGCCTAAGATATATTCGTTATTAGATTTAGTGGGTTTCACTTGAGGTTGACATGATCTATGGCTTATTGTGTGGCAAGTTTACATGAACGTAAGATTAGCTCACCAAACATAGAGTACCGATCCGTTTTCTAGGCTTGAACTTCAGGCTAGATGATTCATTTATGTTCATCACATTTATACTGCCTGATATTCCTCTGTGTTTTCATTCTCTATTTATCTCGCTGAGTCAGTCACATCCTTATCTTGCATTTCATATTGCAAGCTGACTTATGCATGAGGGAACATTAAGATATATGTTGGTCTATTTCTTGATAAATGAAAATTTCGAGATAAACAATTTATCTAGATACACTCTGAAGCAAGAAAGTGTGGAACCTAGGGAGAGTTTCATGGTTAGGTGCTCTACTCAAAGGCTCGTGCTTTATTTTATCCGGGCACTCCTCTTTAAATTTAAGGAAGTTAAGAACTTCGTCCTAAAGATACAAGAAAACAGATTTATCAACATGGCACGTCACATAATCACCCAAAGTTCTACAATCAAGTAATCTCTAGCACTTCTAATATCAAGAAGCTGACGCGGATGTTTGACCTGCAAAACTTTAATCTTACTGCATCTCCATGAACGAGCTAAGTTCTGACCATATATGCACTTGAAGAAAGCATATCATAAAGACAGTCCGTGACAAATGAAAATAATTTTCATAATAAGCGCACCTACATCTAGTGGAAATAAACCTAACTCAACGTTTTCGAATATTTTATCAAATCAAAAATGTAGCCAGAAGTAGCGTCAAGCTGCGGCTGCGCAAGTTGCACCACCAGCCCCCGTCCACGTCAGAGTTGTAATGTCTGAAATCCGAACCCATTCGTTTACTTTCGGTGGATGGACGCCTTATTCTTACGATATTCTTACAGCAACTACGGACTAAACATTAATACCTCGACCTTCTCGATCTTCTCAAGTGCAAATGATTTATCTGTCGAAGTGTCCCCCTGTACATCCCTCACATAAGGGGCGTTTTGGCTTGTGCCCGTGAATGGCTCCATTGAGAAGTCTCTCCATCTCGATCCACTCTCCGGCTTCTCGGACCTCCGCGGCGTCGATCATGAAGATCGGACCGTCTCTTCTCGACGCGATCGCTCGGCTCTCGATCCTCGCGATGCTCTGCTTCCTCCGAGCCGGCTCGCAGGAGCTTCTCAGGGGCTTCGAAGCCGCCCCAAGGGCTTCCGACGCCGCTGTCCAGCCTTTGCTCACCGACCCCACCGGCAACTTCTCGCTGAGCTTCCTCCGAGTCAACAGCACGAGGCTCACCCTCGCCGTCGTCCACGTGCCATCATCGCAGCCCGTCTGGGTCGCCGGCCCGGCCCGGTGGTCCGACCGCAGCACCCGGCTCTCCTTCAACGGCAGCCTCGTTGTGTCGGACCCCTCGTCGGGGGTGTTCTGGTCAACGGGCACTGACGGCGACCGGGTCGTGCTCCTGAGCAACTCGAATCTTCAAGTCCAGAAGCAGAGTGAGGGCGACGGCGGGACCCCGGTCGTTCAATGGCAGAGTTTCGACTTTCCGGCGGACACCCTCGTGGAGAATCAGAATTTCACGGCCGCCATGTCGCTGACGTCGTCGAACGGGCTCTACTCGATGCGCATGGGAAGCGACTTCTTCGGCCTCTACGCGAAGTTCAACGGCGCTTCGGACCAAATGTATTGGGAGCACAAGGCGCTGGAGGCGAAAGCGCAGGTGGTCGACGGGGCCGGCCCGGTCTATGCCCGGGTCGACCCGGACGGGTTCATAGCCATGTACCAGAACAGCAGCGTCCCCGTCGATGTCGAGGCCTTCAACAGCTTCCAGAAGCAGATCGACTCCTTCCTCATGCTCCGGTTGGAATCGGACGGGAACCTCAAGGGCTACTACTGGACCGGGTCGACCTGGGCCATGAACTACAAGGCCATCTCCGGCTTCTGCGAGCTGCCGAGCCCCTGCGGCCTGTACAGCCTGTGCTCGGCGGACAGTACCTGCTCTTGCTTGGACAACCGGACCGAGGCGCGTCCTGGTTCATGCTCCGCGCCGGGTTCGGGCGACTTCTGCGGAGGCGGATGGTCGGGAAGCGGCGGCTCCTCGGTGCTGAGGCGTAACGGCGTGGAGTTGCCGTTCAAGGAGCTGATGGGGCACGTGTCGGTCTCGTCCTTAGATGACTGCGAGCGCGCGTGCGAGAGCAACTGCAGCTGTTGGGGTGCCGTGTACAGCAACGCCACGCAGTTCTGTTACGCAATAGATTACCCGATCCAGACACTGCTCGAGGTCTCGGACCAGACCAAGATCGGGTACTTCAAGGTGAAGCCCGTGCATGGCCGGAAGGGCAAGGGCTACGAGGCTGGGTTCGGGGTCAGGGTCCTGGTGTGGATCCTGATAGGGATAGCGGTAGCGGGCGGGTTCGGGTTGGTGGGTTATCGGGTGTGGAGGAGGAGGAGGGGGTTGAAGGGGCATTTGGCGGACGAAAACGGTCTGGCCGCCGGCCCGTACAAGGACCTCGGGTCCGCGAGCTTCCGGTCCATCGAGCTGAGCAGTAGATGAGCCAGCTCGGCCGATGCGAGGAACGAAAAGCAGACAACATGCTAGACAAATTCACTCACGTGTGGCCACTGGGACTGGCTCGAAAAAAGCTGTAGACATTCGATACAATTTTCTTTTTATTGAAGTTTTACTTTAGGATTAAATGGGGACCTCACGTAGGTGTCCTTAGGAGGGGTGAGATTGATGCAATTGACAAAGATGGACCATGCAATAGTCCAAGTTGAGACATGGGCGCGAGACAAAGGGGAAGCAGTTTCGAGGAGGTCTGACGTAAGACATGACGACGATTGGTTGGATCTTGGTTGGCGGAAGACAGTGAGTGGGGGGGAGGGTTTGACTTCAAGTGGAAAATGGGGGGTGGCTTGGCAATGCCACGTGGAAGCGAAGATCACTCTATGATTTGAATTGTTCTTTGTCCTTGCTTCTTTTTGGGCATGGTGGGTGGGACCAATGCAATGCGCAAAAGTTGGCGACGTGCTGGATCAGAGAGATCGATGCCTGCTCACGTGCGCCACGTGGGAGACGGAGCACCACTTCTCAGCTCCGTATGAAGTGGTTTTTTTTTGTCCTTGACCTAAGGCGCTCGTCATAACATTTCTGTTTCTCTATATTTTTATTTTTTTATTTTCAATTTTAGTGAGGCAATTTCATTTTTCTATTTCTGCAACAAATTTCTATTCTAGAAATAAATCTGGAACAGAAATCAAAAGTAAAAAAAAATTTACTTTTCTATTTTTAGAACAGAAATAAAAAATAAAAAAAAATTTATCGCTAGCCCTCACTACTAGCCAATCATCCCCTTGCCACTCGCTATTGCTGCTGGCCGCCTCTAGCCACCGCCGGCCGTCGGCCGCCTCTCGCCATCGCCGGCCGCCTCTTGCCGTTGGCCGCCTCCCGCCGTCGACCGCCTACCGCCGGTGTCCTTCGCCTACCGCCTCTTCCCACCGCCATCTTCCGCCATTTGCCACCGCCCAACACCGGCTGCAACCCTCTCGCCATCGCCTCCCACGACCTTCGCTGCCACCTGTCGACCGACTCCCATCGCCAGCCGCTGGTTGCCTCTCGCCCGCCGGCTGCCGTCCACTATTGGCCGCTTCTCGCCGTCGACCACCGTCCTCCATCGCCCGACGCCGACTGCCACTGGCCACCGGTCACCATCCTCCGCCGCTGGCTGCCGTGCCCCACCACCCAACGTCGGCCACCCTTTGCCGTCGGCCGCCTCTCGCTGACGATCGCCCGTCGGCCACCCACCACCAACCGCCGTCCTCCGTCGCCGGCCGCTGTGCTTCACCACCCGGCGCCGATCGCCGCCCAGGGCCGATTGCCTCCCACCACCGGCTGCCATCATCCACCACCACTGGTCGGCCACCTCCCATTGCCGGCCACCGTCCTCCACCACCCGCCGTCCTTCGTCGGTCGCCCGAAACGGAGAAATTTTGTGTCGTTATCAAATAAATTTTTATTTCGAAAACAGAAATTTTGTTTCATTATCAAGCACGCATTTTTGCTCAGAAATTCATTCACGAAATAGAAATAGAAAAATCTATTTCTGGCCAGAAATTGATTTCTGAAACAGAAATGTTACCATGTGCAGCTCTAATGAATGCACATTTGGTGAAACCATGTAGGAGGTCAATAGAGGTCGTGCATTCATGTTTTCTGCCATTTGTCCCATTAATCGAGAGTAAATTCTACCGTACATGAAGAAGTCGTAGCACCTAATCCATAAACGGATTGATTCGTAGGATGAATGCACGCCCGGCTCAATTGAGCCCCATCGCTGAATCGCGCAGCATGCTTTTTTTTTTTTTCTCACGAGAGTTTCACTTTGCTCATTCGAACTCGATTTCTAAATGCCAAGCATCAACCTCTCTAGTAGAGATTAGCAGCGAGAAGACGGAGCTTGGCAGCATCCACCTCTATTCAAGGGGGATAAGCACGAGAGAGAGAGAGAGAGAGAGAGAGAGAGAGAGAGAGAGAGAGAGAGAGAGAGAGAGAGAGCTATGATTGTGCGAGCTGAGAAGGAGCTTTGTTTATGGAGGCATGTTAGCAATAGTGGATGACTATGGCTCGGTGGGCTGCTCAAAGAAGGGACGGACCCTGGTCTTTGAATTTTTGGCAAATTCGCAATATCATGTATGAATTTTCAATTGGATTCCTGATATTTTTGTTCAGTATTTAATATCACTTTTAACCTTTCCACTTTTTTATTAGGCCCTTGAATTATTTTGAAATGGCCAACGCAATCTTTTTTGTCAGTGGAAGGGTTTTTAGTGACAAAACCACTGATTCAATACCGACAAAGAAAACAACAAATTCTCCCTGCTTGACATCTTTATGTCAATGGAAGCTCTAAATTGCGTGAAATGGAAAACGAGGGATAGTTGTTCACTATGCTTCAAACGAGAACAACAAATTCTCTCTACTTTATCCTAGCGAGGATCGTGCATATGACACGATGCTAAGTGGATGAAAATTGTCCACGTAGAGTGATCTATATTGAAGGGAAAATTATTTGGTTAAAGCGAATACACAAAGTTAAAAATAATGTCCTATATTTGCAGCTTCAAACGAAAAAGAAAAGTACATATCATACCGATGAAATCCGCTTATACAATTTGCCCCATCTAACATTTTGTTTCCTTAGATTGGTGTCTATTTCAAAAAATTTCACTAAAAATAAAAAAAATGCGATGATGGCGTTGCACATTAAATCAAATTTCAAAGACATAATCGAATTAATCGAAAGTTCAATGATGGCACCGACAATTGATCCAGGAAGAAAGCGGGAAATGAGAGAAAGGACTGCAACCGGAGAGAGGGGAGGACAATTAAATAGTAAGGAAGGAAAGGATGTTTGGAGAGAAGAATTAGGAGACAAGCGGAGAAGAACTCAAGAAGGGAAAGTTCAATATCAACGTATCCAATCATGCAAAGCTAAATAGAAAGATTTGAAAAGCCAGTATATATAGAGCTACTTGCACCTAACCCCTGATTTTAGTAAAAAACAATTTGCTAATTAAATCAGAGATAAGAAAGAAATCCCCTAATGACATAGGAAATCATACACTATATCACCAGAGAAAATTATCCAAAACGTCATAAATTTATTGCACTTTTTCCAATTCAGCCCTAAATCTTTCAATTTTGCCAATTGAGTCGTGAATATTTTAACAATTTGCCAATTGAGTCCATCCGGCTAATTTACCCCAAAAATTGCTCACAGGATACCCAGTTAACACCGTGGACGAAGTGGCATTCTAATTTTTGGAGTTGGGTGTGCAAATTGGGTCAACTCAATGTGGAGCTTTTCATCGTGTTCTGATTTGAGGTAATTTTGCCCAAAAACCAAAAATAACAAAAAAAAACGTCACCATTTTTTTATGTCTGGTGTCCACGTCAGAACTGGTCCGGCCACGTAGGACGGCCGACCCTCACTAGGTATCCACGTAAATATTTTCTAGGGTGAATTGGCAGAATTGACTCAATTGATAAATTATCAAAAGGTTTAGCACTTAATTGATAAAATTGCAAGGTTTATGATAAAATTGGCAAAAGTGTAATAGATTTAAAATCTTTTTATACATTTTTTCTCATATCACGAGCACGCGTTTGGAGGCTCAAGTCAATGTACATACACTAATATCTCCCCAAATATTCCTTAATATAACATCTAGAAGGAACTAGCTAATTAGAAATGTATACATCTCTATCGAGCCTGACAAAAGCAAAAGCTACGTTTACCAGTCTTAAAACCCTCATAAAGGGCCATTGACTTTGGCTCGTCCAATTGGCTCATTAAGTGGCCGCTCATAGTCAAAAGATTAATATCGATCGGGGCCGCTCAGGCATGCTCTCTCAGCCTCTGCAGCAGCCAGCTAGTGGGGAGAAATTAGAGCTCTGACTTTGCCAAGTTGCGCCCGCCATTGTCGCAATTAATCCAGAAGCAGGGGCAACTGTTGTTGCAGCTTTGGATGGTGCAACTTCTTGGGTGGTCGTTAGGTTTCCGTGATTTCTAGAGTTAGGGAACTAACAAATATTCGTGCTATGAGTTTAACTCATATGCATCATTGAATGAGATAGGATTCGTGAGATGATCTAATAAAGTATAAAAATTGGATGGTCTGGTGCGTCTAAATACTTTTTCCTAGTCAATGCAATTAGACATCGACTTACATGGAATTTAGTGGTGTGGTAGCCATCAAGGGCTTCAATCCTAAAGGCACACTAACGAATCAAAGCTCCAATCTTTAGATATTTGCTTCCACGGATGGTGAAAGCCGAACCAGCCGGGACATGGTTCCCAACTCGCAAAGTTTGCCTGACATAATCATCGTAAATCATGTGTCATTATCATGTGAACACAGTTAAGTGACAATTCACTTGCGTGAGGGTCGACTAGAGATTAGAGGAAAGAACAAGAGAACTTGTACCCACCAGAGATTCTTCGGTGCAATAGTCAAAAGATTAATATCGATTGAGGCCGCTCGAGGAGCCTCTGCTGTAGCCTGCTAGTAAGAGAAAATAGAGCTCTGACTTTGCCCAAGTTGCGCCTATCATTGTCGCCATTAATCCAGAAGTAGATGCGTGCAACCGTTGTTGCAGCTTTGGATGGTGCAACTTCTTGGATGGCCATTACGTTTCCATGAATTTGAAAATGGTTTCTAGAATTGGAGAAATAACAGATGACCATGCGGTTTACCTATTCGAATTCCCTGCTAGGGCATGCCCGTGTCTTGCCAAGTGCAGGGGTCGGTAAACAATGATCACGAAATTCCTCATCCAAATAGGGAAAATTGTCCAAAAAATCTTAAACCTATTGTACGATGGTCAATTCAGTTCTAAACCTTTTAATTTTGCCAATTCAATTCTAAACCTTTTAAAAAGTTGCCAATTCAGTCGTAAGCCTTTCAATCGTGTCAATTTAGTTCTAAACCTATTGACTATTTGCCAATTTAATCTTAAATTTTTTAGTAAATTGCCAATTTAGTCATTCCAACTAATTTTGGCCGAAAATCGCTGACGTGGCGGTCCAGTCGGCGCCAACCGTCCTACGTGGAGCTGATGTGGATAATTTTCTTTTTTTAAAAAAAAATTCAAATTTTTTATTGGTTTTTTTTATTATTGATTTTTTTCCTATCTGCTTCATTGAGCCGACGAGGCTAGCGAAGGTGGCCAACCACTGGGTGAGGGCCGCGACACCCTCGCCTGTGGCCAACGACGGCTTAGGCGATGCCCTTGCCTCACCAGATCTGACAAAGGTGTTGCGGCCCATGCCGGATTTGGTGAGGGCTCACGAGTCCTTGTTGCAGCCGATGAGGCATCGTGAGCCGTCGCCCGCCCTCCCGGCCCTCGACTGGCGACTTGCCGGCTCAATGAAGAAGAAGATAGGGAAAAAAAAGAATAAAAGTAAAATAATCAATAAAAATTTTGATTTTTTTTAAAAATAATATCAACATCAGCGTCACGTAGGACGGCCGGCTCCGACATTAGCAATTTCCGGCCAAAATTAGCCGGAAGGACTAAATTAGCAAATAATCAATATGTTGAGTACTAAATTGGCACAATTGAAAGGTTTAAAACTGAATTAGCAAAATTGAAAGGTTTAGGACTTAATTGGCCGCCGTACAATAGATTTAGAACTTTTTGGACAATTTTCTCTGTCCAAATAAATTAACATCATTCTGCTCAATATATCAGTTTCGTAAACAAGCCTTAATATACCTAACATTGTTAGCTAAAAGAGAAAGGTAATGTTGAGCCTCCCAACCATTTAATCAAGCCTACATTATAAGAAGAGTTTCGATTGTTAAAACCACGATTCGACGTTGCAAGATCCGATGAAAATTCATAATATGCACTTCTTTGCTTATCTAACAAGTGCTCAAGCGACACTCCTTAGCGAAATGCTTTGCAAACTATAAAAGGGCATGCATGCAAGTCAAAGTTCCAGAACGAATGACCTAAGAGGTAAAATACTTTTTGTCCATGGCCCTTTGGCGCTGTAATGCAGCCACAAACTTAGATTATTAGAGCAAGTAAAGTCTAGAAGTCAATCTTCTTCCTCACTTTTATGGTACATCGGTTTAGCACATTCAACCTGCAAGTTCCGACTCCTCTTTGATTTAGAATTTCTCTGTTGCTCATTGCTTAGTGCATCCAAGGAAAAGTCTCGCCTTTTAGCAACAAAAAGTGAACTTTTCCTTTGTCGATTGCAAGTGGACTTTGAGATTGAAACGCCACGTGCCAAAGAGTTTCAGCTGTTCTTTTCTGGACAATAAAACAAAGCGACAGGTTGTTTTGCTTAACAAACAAAAAAAGAAGAAGAAGCTAGATGGCCTATCCTAGTAATAATAGCAAAGAAATTCATTAGCGTAATCCAGGTTTGCAGAAGCTTCAAGTTCAGCTCTGCAAAGTGATCAAATGGACTGCATTCGTAAAACGATAAATTGCTCAGCTTGCGGATTATGGCAAATTGAATACAAAATGCAAAACCACTTTCGTATTGGCAAACACGTCCACTTCCTAATCTTATCAAATGACGTTCGCTTATTTTCAGCCATATATACAAAACACCTAGACATCAAAAACATTGTAGAGAACTTTCTTGCTAAATTTATCATCTTAGTATACTAGTAATTGAGATATGATGGCCGTGATTCATTTTTTGAACTCTTAGAAAACAGGTGATATTCGTATTCTTTCATTACAGCCTAGCCATCATTAAGAGAAACGGAGAGGCTCTACAAAGCCATTGGCTGCTATTTTTTTTGAGAGCCCAAATGCTCAAGAGGGGCTCAGGACCTTTTCCATGCGTTGCATGGGCCTATATACCCTAATACCATCTACTTCCGCGAGCGTCCCTCGCCTCCTTATCAGTGCTCTTATCTCAAGCTGAGCAACTGTCTTTGACAGAAGTCATTGAAACCCTGCATTCCCATGAGGTAACGAAACTTTCAACGAGCATGTTCCTAATTTGCTACCGCTTTCTCAGTTTCTCTGTGTTCATAGTCTTGTTCCTTTGGTAGGTTACTTGCTAGTGCTAGCTACTGTTTCGTTGTCCTCGTTCTGTAGTCATTTGGGCTTGATTTTTGTACTCTATTTTGTATAATTTTGGCTTTCAGCTCCTTGGTGGGTAGTTTTTTGAGCATAAGGAAAGAGAAAGAGAGAGAGAGAGAGAGAGGGGAAGAAATGGTTAGCTGATTTCGCAACATAGTACCTGGTTGCTCCCACTAGGCGTCAATTTGGGTACTACGATGTTTGACGAGAGCTCACTAAGGATCTTCGAGATGGAGTGGATGAGATGAGGGATGTGAAGCGGAAGAGTGGCGCCTTTCGTCGGTGAGGCCAAGCGTTTTGTGGAATCTACAGGCTTTGATATTAAGAAATGGTTGGGTAGTGTAGGGGCGCATCACCACGGACGCAGAAAACCCGCTGAAATTTGAGGGAAGTGGTAACGATGTTGGCTCCTGCCGGTGGTTTCCGAACCCCATGGCCTGATTTTTGAATGGTAGGGATTGGAGGAAGATGATTTGGGTGTTCATGGGGCTTTAAGTGGAAAGCTGGAAGAGTTACTTCCAGAAGTTTTACCTCTAGTGCAGTCCATCTGGGATGGTCATCGGCATGGCTTTTGCCACGAGATCAGATGCCTTGGAGTCGAGTACTGCAACCAACAGTGTCATTATGATGGGAGTGTATCGACAGCTATTGGATGATGTGGAAAGGATAGTTAAGGAAGAGAAGTTGTTCGATGTTGTTGTTGAGGCAACTTTATCACATCACCGATTTGCCGTGCTTAAAGTAATTCATGGAGAATTCACTTATGCATTGAGCTTGAAGCAGATTAATGAGGAAACTGCACTTGGAATTGTGGATCTTCTTCGGAAGAAGTTAGAAGTTGATCCAATGAGGAAAATCCTCATCATGTATTGATAACTTGTAAAGGAAGAGAAGCCGTTTGACGTGTAAGAAGGTTTATAATATACCCTTTCACCAAATAGACCATGGATCCTTTAGCCATGTTGCCTATCAAGTTTTTCAATTCAAACGGTTTTCAAATATTATTTTGGCCGAAACTTTGTTTCACTCACTCGATTTAATCGTCGTTAGAGTGTTGATTGATAATGGTTCTGCATTAAATATGTCCCGATTGGCCACCCTTCACTGTTTGGGAGTTGATTTGGAGAAAATACGAATAGCCGGAAGAAGCCGTTCGATTTTCAATTTGCATGTTGAGGAAATTTATCACATCACGAACGTGCAGAACTTATAGGAATTCATGGGGAATTCTTTTGTGCATTGGATTTGAAGTTGATTAATGAGGAAATTGCACTTGGAATTGTGATTCTTCTTTGGAAGAGGTTAGAAGATGATTCGAAGAGGAAAATTGTCATTATTTAGATGACATGGGGAAGATCCTATAAATAAAGGGCGACGACACTAGTTATTTCCGACATTTGGAGGTTGATAAATTGCTTGTCTATTGGGCTTGAAGTTAATTAATGAGGAAAATGTACTTGGATGTATGGATTTTCTACATAAGAGGTTAGAGAGTGATCCTAAGAAGAAAATTCTCGTCACTTTAGATAATTTGTGCATGAAGGCACCGCTAAAGGATGTAAAGTTCCTTGCGGAGATGATAACAAACGAATAGGTTGCAAGTTATTGCAATATGGAGAAATCAGAGATGTTTTGTGCATTGATGTGGGCTCTTGGACCAAGAGTCCATGCTCAACAAGTTGAAGCTTGAAGAAGCACGATTATTTTTTGAAAAGTCGGTCGGGGATATAGGCAATGATCACGAGTTGAAAAACTTGGTAGATAGATTGCTCAAGAATCGTGCAAGCATGCCCCTTTTGATTCTTTCGGCAGCAAAAACGTCGAAGCATGGGAGTTCACTTGCTCGGAGGACTGATTTGACCAAACTTGAAGTGGTAGATGTAAAATCGATAGTAGTACTGAACTAGAAGGATTTGGAACATGGGAATGTCAAAATATTGTTCTTAAGCATTGGCCTTCTTGGTGGAACATCCCCAATCAAGACCCTATTGCATGGCTTTGGACCATTTAAAGATTTGAATAATACCAATAGCATTGAGGGCACTAGATATAAGCCGACTGAAGATCTAAATACCTTGCCGGCCTCTTCTTTGTTGCCTGGATAACAATGACAGGGGAATGATCAGGATGCAGGATCTATTTGTGATGTGGCCTGGTTGATTGCATATAGGGAATGTAGCACCTTGGTGAGGAGGAACGATATGGATTTAAAGAGTTGACAAAGGACGAGCTCAAAGAAATGCACTGGTATACTTTCCTTTTTTGTGCAGAAGTTCCTTATGTCTGGCTTTGTCAGGTTTCCTTGTCATGTTCGGCGTTGTCTGAACTTCCCAAACTGAAAGAGATACGGAAACTATTGATTTCCATTGGATTTCAGCAAACCCGGCTTGCAACATGCATTTGGCGACACAATCTTTGGGTTAGCCATTGCCTTCTCTTCATTCTTCAATCAACAGGCACGCAAGGCAGGGTATTCCTAGTGAATAATGTATAGCTCAGATAGTGTCGTACTTATATTTTCTTTCTTTCTATTTTTAGCAATTTTTCGGTTTGATCAGAGACCTTGGAGAGCATTTGAACTCTCCCCTGCTGAATTTTTTCATCGGATACTGTTGTTTTGTACTCAAGATCACTGAAAGCGGATACACACATAAGCCCTTATGAACAGGAGCACATATGAGCACGATCCTTGAATAACGAATATTCTGCAGTTTTACCATTTGAACAGCCATCTGAATGCCTGATAATGTGAAAATGAGCAACGTGGCTGAGTAATTTCTCATTTCGAGATCGCGATTGCTCGCTTAGCTGCGAGATTTGGACACGCAAGTACGTGCGACCTGATTCCTGTGGGCTTGCGAGTGCATGTGTCAAGTCGGAAGTTTTGCGAACTTTGTTTTTCGAACTACTTTCAGGGTGCGCCAGCTTGCACTCGGTGAGTTCAGCCCAACAATGACCAAAAGACTAAAGAGGACATCCCAATCTCATGTTGGAGAATGTCCGAACGTCCGTCCAACCCATTTGAGTAAGAGCCGTGGACGAATTGCAAACTAATCGAGATTTTGGAAGGCATGAAACCTTCCACGAGGAAACAATTCCTCACGAACCCTCCAATCTCGACACGAATAGTCTTAGTCTTATCTTCGATCGGACCGAGAGGGCGGACTCGATGTATGACATGAAAGCTGATCCCGAATGTCATTGGACCGTCTTGAGAGCTCTATCTACCTAAGACAGTGTTCCTCATCGTGAAAAAGGAAAATAATGGAGAATTTAAGGTACCGGGTTCCCTTCTCGTGCTGTCAAGACGTTGCTTGACACCCGACGAAATGGACATGCTACTTGCCTGAGACAAATCACTTCACAATTTGTTTGCAGTACTCAATAATACGTGAGAATCATTCTAACACCAATATCGTCGATGAGCATAAAGTGGGAATCATTTCCGGAATCAAATTCCAAAAACAGAGAGTTCCATTAGAGAATCGTTCTTTATACTGAGAAAGATGCTAGTGTTCGGATTCACCCACTATGGCCATGGGCGACATGGTACTGTCAAGCAGGGTATGTCCTCGTAATTTGCTACTCAAGTTGGACTCGGATGAAACTTGCTTTTTCTTGCCAGGAAAAAAAGCCACAAAAAAAATCTAAACTATGTTCACTATAATATATCTATCTTGAACTTTTTTTTCAAACGGTGCCTATTACGACATATTTATCATAAACATTTTTCTTGTGACAAAAAACCCCCCAAAAGTTGCCTCTATTGCCCTTCGTCAAGGTTCCGTTAGATGATTTTTCGGTCAAAATAAGATCGGCTTTATTTCATTTAAGTCAAGTGGCCGCCGCGTCAAACACCGTTTGCCTTCCGACGTCCATGTAAGCAGATTTTTAACGATTCTCATTAGTGAAATCTTGACGGAGGATAAAAGTGTTACACAATTACAAGTTCGGTGCTTTTGTTGTCGCAATGGGTATAATTTGAGGCTTTTGGAGGCCTTTTCCCTTCTTTGTTTTTCATTCTTTGAGTTGACAATTAGCATTGGAGTTGCAGTCTGAGCTAATATCAAAGCTATGTCAACGTGGTCTTTTGACTAGTCAGTAGGGAAGCTAAACTCTCAGCAGCAGCTAATTGACTGTTGAAGGAAGCATATGACCACGTGACTTCACCGCACACATAGATCCGACCTGATCTGGTGTACATGCTCTCGTTGGATGCAACAATGCTGCTCTAAAAAGGGGCATCTTCCTGAGCTGGACTGAGGATACTTTAAAATTGGTGCAATAACAGTTGGTAGCACTTGTGACTTGTCACTTGTCAGGCAACTATTACTATAATCCAAGGGTAGACCATTAGAAAAAAACTAATGCGCGAGGACAAAGATGATGACTCTGAAGAGCAATGGCATAAAGGCTTAACCACAATTTGAAAAAAAAACGAAGAATTTTACAAGAAAGTAAAGTCTTTCTGAGTTCAGACACATCGATCCGGAATTTCCTCCTCGATGCGACATCTAAATTCGAATATTTTATTAGAGGGGTAAAAGGGATATCTTTCTATTTTAAATAACGAACTTTCAAAACTTTTTATCAGACTGTCAAAACTTTTTATTAGACAAGGAGAGGAGTATCTTAATTTACAATCGCATCTTACTAAAAAAACGAAAAGGTTAATATTACGAAAAACTTCAAATCGGTAAATTTGTAATAAATTTACTTTTTATTTGTTTCCATTAGATTTTTACTGTTAAATTGTTAAGTTAGATGACAAGTGTCAATTAACGAGTGTACCAGTTTGAGGTTTTACCCTCCGTTTATCATGGTGTACCGATTTATGATTTTTTGTGGTATCAATTGAATCTAATGGAGACTAACGAAGGGTAAATTTGTCACAAATGCACCAGTTTTGGATTTTTTATGGTAAAAAAATTAGTTTGGGATAAAATGTTATAGGTGTACCAGTTTGGAACTTTTAATAGTCAAAAAATTAGTTTAAGATAAAATTGTCACAAATGTATTAATTTGAGATTTTTCGTGGTATTAACCCAAAATGAAAATGCTTACAATTAGCTCAAAGTTGTGTTTGGTTGTCAAAATTTCGAATATGACAGGATAAGATGAGATATAAAACAAATTTTCCATACGGATGACTTTTTTTTTCTAAATTAGATCCCTCCATTAAAGTAATTCTCAACATAAATCTCTCCAAAATTTTCTCCCAAGCTAGACTCCTCATCTCCAAATCACCATTGAAATTGCCTAATCATCACCTTCTTTTATCCTAGTCACTTTTACCTCTCTCCTAAATTTTATTAAAAATTTATGAGGTTTCACACAATCTTTATTATTTTTAGAATTAATCCATTACAAATAGTTACAATCGACAGATAAGTCGCGCATAATCCAAAACTGACTTTTAATTTTTTCTTAGTTGAAAATTTTAGTATGTTGTTTAGTTTAAATTAGGATAAATATCACAAAAAACTTTAAACTAGTACATTTATAATAATTTTACCTCAAACTAATTTTTTGATCACTAAAAACCCAAAACTGATACATTTATAACAAATTTACCTTCCGTTAATTTCCGTTAAATTGGATTAATACCACAAAAAATCACAAATTGATACATCCGTGATAAATAGAGGGCAAAACATAAAACTAGCACATCAGTCAAATATCACTTGTCATTTAACAAAGCAACTTGATAGTAAAATTTAACGAAAACAAATCGAGAGTAAATTTGTTACTAGTGTACCTGATTAAGGTTTTTCGTGATTAAAAAATTTAGTTTAGGGTAAAATTATCGTATTTATACCAGTTTGAAATTTTTTGTGATATTCACCCTTTAAATTATAAAAATAGGTAAAAACGTTTAGATTCCGAAATATCAATCCGACTCGGATTCAATCAAAATGAAAAAATATTGAAAAAATAATAAGATGTTTTGACTCGTACGTGAAATTACACAATTCGAATTGTCGAATTATTTGCTCATCAAATCGAAGTCTATTATAAGACATATTTGATCAATACGCGAAATTATACCCCAAAAAGAGAGAGAGAGAAAAACGAGAGTGGAATTTAATTGCTGGTGGATCGAAAAGAGGCTTCCCAAATTTGAATTGTTTCGTGCGAGTTAGGCTTAAAAAGAAAAAGATGGAGGGGTACGGCCTCGGGACCCACCGACCTTTCGCCACTGCACACGAAGAACGGCCGGTGGATTTGTATCCAACCTTGGGACGCAAGGAAAATCAAGCGGCGTAGAGGGAAAGGAAGGCAGGTGGCACCAACTCAAAACCACGAGGGTTAGCCCGACTTTTTATGCTACTCACAAAAAAAAATTTAAATTCCAGATATGTATGTTTCGAAAAAAAAAAATTTAATTTTTCTTTAAACAAAAAACGATCGGTTTCACAAACTAAAGAAAACGAACTAAAAATATTATTATTATTATTATTATTTGTACGAAAATATTTAGGCATACGTTATTGTTATTATTGATAAGGAAAATATTTTTTATCGACTAATTATTTCGAGCTTTAATCATTTTTAAGGAGAAAAATTTGTCAAGTCATTCATTTATCGCCGAACAAACGAAACCTTTGATCCGGTAAAAATTGGCACGGAACTAATTTCGGAAGGGTGTGATAAACCCACGCATGGATGATTTTTTTTTCTCTTTTCTTTTTTTTATCTGATAAACCCGTGCATGGATGATTTTTTTTCTCTTTTCTTTTCTTTTTATCTTGAGGTGGGTTTTTATTGTTATAATAAAATTGAACCGATCTTCGTGTCATGCATAGTCCGCACTTTGAAAATCGAAAATTTTTTTTTCCACCATCCCTTATAAAATGGCGAGAAAAAGGAAGAGAGGGAAGAGGAGGCGAGGGAAAAGATGAGGGGGAGAGATTAGGGGTGTGTAAAAGAACCGAGACCCGCCCGGACCGTTCGGGACCATTAGGAACCGGATCGGAACCGGTGGCTCCCAAAAGAACCAGTCTGGTTCCCGATTCCCATTTTTTGGAATAGGTGGGTACCGATCTGGTTCCCGGTTCCCGGTGTAGAACGGCCCACCCGTCCATCCGGATCGGATCGGTAATATAATAATAATATATTTTATTTTTTTAGTTTTTAACTAAAAAAATTTGACAAAAAAATTTTAAAAAAAGAAGAAAATTTATTATCATGTCTAAAGGTCTCGTGTAATTGGGATAACTTTGGTCATTTTTCCCAATAATTGATGGGTACCAACTTGATTTATGGATGATGTGGTTAATATAACCGATCATAGTGTATGAATTGTATGGAAAGTTATGTTATTTTCTTTTTGTTCTGTTGATCCAATATTGGTCTACGGATTTTTTTTTTATTTATCCAGGAAAAATTATTGGGACCGGTTCTAAAGACCCACCTGGGAATCGGATCAGACCGGTGATCCGATTATCGGGTAGATTCATGGAACTGATGGGTAAGTCTCGATTTCAATTTTTGGAATCGGTCCTATAGCGGGCAGTCCACTGTTCTGAGGTAAGAACCGTCCACCCGGATTATGCACACCCTAAGAAGAGACAAACACCGGCGTGGAACGACCGCTGGTTTTGGCGTCGCTACCGGAATTGACGCCGCCGCCCGTATTGAAGTCTGGTCGTCCTTCCCTTCTCTTCTCCTCCTCTTTTTGCCCACCTAATCGCTCACCAGCATCCGGTTTTTGAATTAGGCAACCCTCCCTTGACCAAAAAAAAAAAAAAAAAAAATTAGGCAACCCTCCCTCCCCCGAATTACCGATAATGCCCTTCCCTGCCTATCGATTAGCTGGCAGCGTTATCATTTCACCGACAAAGAGGGAGGAGTTAAATCTCGAAAGGTCGATTTCATTCGTGATGTTATCGTGAAAAAAATTCGATCTGTTTCTTTTTTCTAGTTTTTCGTAAGGATTTAGATCGGAAACAAATCCTATCTTCGGACCACCGCGGAACGCGAACGAAGCAAGTGGCGGGCTTGACTTGCTATTATAACATTTTTCTCGATATCCACGAAATATAAAATGTCATAAAATCTTCCTTTTTAAAGGCAAATATCACCATAAATCCTGAGCTAATGTTGTTACCTTAACCTTTTTTCGGCAATACTAAAAATTCCAAACTTATACTTATATGAAACATTCAACCATCGTCAAAATCCTATCAATTAAAACTATTAAGTATATGTCTATATGAACAATATTGAAATGGCGCCCGAATGAAATATAAAAAAAATTAATATTATTCTGACTGAAAAAATCATGTAGCAAAGTCTTAATGGAGGGTAAATGTATCATATGAGTATAATTTTAGGATTTGTTTATGTCATAAGAAAAAAATTGAGGATAAATGTGTCACGATAGATATAGTTTGAAATTTTTAATATCACAGCAAAATTCATGATAAACATGTCAAGACGAGCATAGTTTAGAATTATTTTTTTGTGGCTTTTCCTCCGTTCTTATCCCCAATTTTGGCGATAATATTGATAAGAAAACCCTACGGGAGAGATCACGTCAGGAGAGACATGTGAAGGGCGTGGTGGGTGGGCTGGGGGTAAAACGGTAAAATTCGGGGAGCCGACGAATTGCGTGCGAGCAACGACACACGAGCCGCGACAGTCTCGATCCCCACTCGCCCACTTTTCTCGATATATTTTCATTTTAATTATTTTTTTTCTCGAAATTTTCACCGATTTTTTTTTATAATTTCTTTTTTCCATTTTCGCGCTCGGCTTACCACCCACCGATACCACCGCCGCCTCGTCTTCTCCAACATATAAGAAACGGGCACAGCGCTGGTTTTTCTCACCAACTCTCTCTCTTCCTCTGCTCCGTCAACGCTCTTCTCTCGCTCTCGATCTCGGTCGTCGCAAGTCGTCCCCAGATCGCTCGAAACCAAGGCGAACCAACATGTCGTGCTACAAGGGCAAGTACGCTGGTACGTTTGGCGACGGGCCTTTTTGCTTCTTTTTTTTTTTTTCCCGTGGCTTGGTTTCTTTAGCAGCGAGTCGTTTGATCCGTCTCTGTGTGGCTCTGCTTGATCCGGGCGCTTGCTCGACCGATCTGCCGATACCCTTTTGAATCCGAAGTCTGTCTTTTGCTGTTTTTTTTTTCCCGTTTGCTCTGTGCTGATTTTCGTGCCGGTGAATCGGGTTTTGGAGGAGGTCGGTGGGGAAGATGTGTGTGCCTGTGGTGAAAGTGGTGTGTCTGGTTTGATCTTGCTATGGTTCGGCCCTTCTTTGTCTGTTCTCTGGCGGCTCTGTTGATTTGTGGCGACCCTTACTGGTTGTTGTGGGATTCGGTGCTGTGGATTCGAGTTCTGCGTCGCCGTGGCCGGAGGGAGATGTTGTAGATCTAGCTGATCCTGGCAGTTTGATTGTATCTCTCTTGCTGCGCAAGGGTTTACCTTTGACTACCTGTGAATCGTGATCCTGTTCTTCCTAGATGATAAAATAACTCGACCCTTGTTTTTTTTTTCGCCTGATTTGATTTGGTTTCATTGACGATGCACTGCTTCTTGGGGGGACTTTCTAGTCAGATAGTATCTTTTTCACATAATTAATCTTGCCGTGTTACTATATAAGACACGGTGGTGATGGATGAGGGTGTATAGTTTTGACCCGTGTTGAATTTTTGGGATTTATGTAGATGAGCTCATCGCCAATGCTGCCTACATCGGTACCCCTGGGAAGGGTATTCTAGCTGCTGATGAATCGACCGGCACCATCGGCAAGCGGTTGTCAAGCATCAATGTTGAAAATGTGGAGACCAACAGGCGCATCCTCCGCGAACTCCTCTTTACTGCTCCCGGAGCTCTCCCGTGCCTTAGTGGCGTGATTCTGTTCGAGGAAACTCTCTACCAGAAGACCGCCGCTGGTCAGTGTTCTCAGTATTGCTTATTTAGCTAGTGCTTTAAAGTTGTGTGTTGCCCTTGGTCCGTTTGTCGAGCACGCAAAATTCAGTTGTCTCGAAATGAGTTGAAGAGAAGCTCATCGTGATATTTTGGCTTGCGAGTCATCTGCAGCACATGTTTGTTTCGGGTTGAGGGTTATTTCCTCATTCACTCGATGATTGTATTTATGCAGGTAAGCCCTTCGTTGATGTCCTGAAGGAAGGTGGAGTACTTCCTGGCATTAAGGTTGACAAGGGCACAGTTGAGCTCGCTGGCACAAATGGCGAGACCACCACTCAGGGTCTTGATGGCCTTGCTCAGCGATGCCAACAATACTACGCAGCCGGTGCTCGTTTTGCCAAATGGCGTGCTGTGCTCAAGATCGGCCCGACTGAGCCATCTCAGCTTGCTATCAATGAGAACGCAAATGGATTGGCGAGGTATGCCATTATCTGCCAGGAGAACGGTCTGGTCCCTATTGTGGAGCCCGAGATCTTGGTTGATGGTTCCCACAGCATTGACAAGTGCGCCGACGTGACCGAGCGTGTTCTCGCCGCTTGCTACAAGGCCCTAAATGACCACCACGTGCTCCTCGAGGGAACCTTGTTGAAGCCCAACATGGTCACCCCCGGATCGGACGCCCCCAAGGTTGCTCCGGAGGTCATTGCTGAGTACACCGTCCGTGCTCTGCAGCGAACAGTGCCTGCTGCTGTTCCGGCCATCGTCTTCTTGTCCGGTGGGCAGAGCGAGGAGGAGGCCACTCTCAACCTCAATGCCATGAACAAGCTCAAGGGCAAGAAGCCATGGAGGCTCTCCTTCTCCTTTGGTCGGGCCCTGCAGCAGAGCACCTTGAAGGCATGGGCTGGAAAGGAAGAGAACATTCCCAAGGCACAGGCTGCATTGCTCAGAAGATGCAAGGCGAACTCGGAGGCGACTCTTGGAACTTACAAGGGCGATGCTCAACTCGGCGAGGGTGCTTCCGAGTCTCTCCATGTCAAGGACTACAAGTACTAAATGCGGATCTAGGCTATGCTTCCGAGTCTCTCCATGTCAAGGACTACAAGTACTAAATGCGGATCTAGGCTATGCGATACTAGTGTTTGTGCTTGGTTAGTTTCAAGGATTACTGACCGCGCTAATAAGGTTTGAGTTTTGGCAGTGGGAGTTAAAATTGCTTTTCGTTGTGGATTTTGAGAACTCGCGGCCTTTATCTTGTTGCTTGCTTCATGTTTATGGATGCTTTTGAGGAAAGAATACATCTTTGTGCGTTGTTGAGAAACCATGCTTGCAGGGGCGATCAACTCTTTAGACAACCGGTGCCCATTCAAGTATGTCCTGTGAGCGCATACCGTCAGTATCAGCCGTTCCAGGAAGAGCATCAGCTCAACTAATCTTCCTGGTCCCATGAAGTTTGAGTCTCTTCATGGCCTAGGCCTTGTTGCATAATTAATGACAAAGTATTTATTTAGATTCAGCATCAATGTTGGACATGGATCTAAATAAGATCATAGCATGCTAGAAATGTTAGCGTGCACAGCATTACACCAAGGCAATCTACATTTCCAAGGCTGTTGAAATACTAAAACTAAATATATTAAACTAAGTTCATAACGCCTGGTAGCCAAAGTAGGGTGTTGTTGATAGATTTGTCAGAGATGAGTTTAAGCAATGCTTGGACTCCTAAATTGTTCATTAGTTCCTCGGATGCTTCAAGTTTCAATTCGTCTTCGCAAGGAAGAGTCTCTTTGGAGCTTTCAAGAACATCAAGCCCGTGGTGGCCAAGCGAGGTGCGGAGAAGGTAGACACTCACAGGAAGAGGTAAAAGTTCAGCAAACATCTCCGGAGCCACTAGCTTATAGTGAGAATTTGGCCCGACGAAAGAGGTTAAGCAATGGCAGAAGCCATAATTCATCTTTGCAGCACTCTCAGATTAATCTCTCTTTTTATTTTTTTTGGTCTGTATTGCTCAGATTAATCAAGTTAAAAGATTTTGTGAGAGAACAGAGAGAGAAAGAGTATCAATGGGTTGGCATATTTGGTGGCCTCCGAGATTACGTGATTCCACAATCTGACGATTATGTTGACTTCACCTCTTCACGGCTGTATCAGAAATTGTAGGTTCCATGCCTTAAATAACAACTGTCTTCTGCTTGTCTTTAAGTGGTGTTAGTCGTGGCCCTCTGTCGACTAGGTCAAGCCTTACTTACCGATGCTCATGTTTTGGGACTTATTCTCCGTTAGCTAAAACTAATCACCTTGTCGACTTGTCGCGCTAACTAACTAAGAGCCTTCAACACTAGGTAAATTTTGCTTCTGCGGCATCTTGCTTGGCCTCTTTAACCCGAGTGGACACTCAAAGATGGGCAATTTCTTCTTTTTTTTTTTTTTGTGTCAGCAGTACTATAGATTCAAGGATTAATATCACGAAAAACCCCAAATTGATACACTTGTAATAAATTTACCATAAACTATTTTTTTGACCACATAAAACCTTAAACTGGTATACCTGTGACAATTTTATCTAGAACTATTTTTTTTACCATAAAAAACCTCACACTGGTCTACCTATAACAATTTTACCCCCAAACTAATTTTTTGGCTACCAAAAACTTTAACTGGTACACATGTGACAAATTTACCCTCCGTTAGTTTCCGTTAAATTTTATTGTCAAATTACTAAGTTTAATGACACGTGATAATTGACATATGTACCGATTTTGGGTTTTACCTCTCTGTTTGTCACAAATTTATCAATTTGTGATTTTTTGTGATATTAATATAATTTAACGGACACTAACAGAGGGTAAATTTGTCACAAATGTACCAGTTTGGGGGTTTTTTGTGGTTAAAAAATTAGTTCGGGGGTAAAATTATCACAGGTATATCAGTGTGGGGTTTTTGGTGGTCAAAAAAATAGTTCGGGGTAAATTTGTCACAAGTGTAATAACTTGGGGTTTTTTGTAGTAAAAGAAATAATTCGGAATAAAATTGTCACAGGTGTACCGGTTTAGGGTTTTTCGTGGTATTAACTCTAGATTCAATGTAGTCAAAATCGTAATGTCATGCTTGCAATGCTTTCGCCTTAGACAACCCAATACTGAATGCCCATTCTGGACCTCAATTTGAAGACCCAAGATCAAGTTTGTGTTTTTCGATTATCTATCGTCTATTTAACGCACATGGATTGCAGTTGCATTAGAGTTTCGATTTGTGGAAGTCAACCAACACGCCTAAGAATTTTCGATTCTGTGCAATTTTAGTGCAATCAAAATGGCATGCTTGATGGGATATAGGGGTCGCAAAATGGGTCGTGGACCAATATCTTAACTCATATTCATTATTCTGGGTGAAACACATGTTTAAAATTTTACACGTGGGTTAAAATGGGTCTACAAAAACAAAACCCAATTTATGATGGGTCTTTAATGTGTCTGCGGAGGACCCAACTCCAATCCATTTCCTTTCTGTAGTTCTTTTTCTGAAAAGTCTAGTATAAGTCCTAAACTTAAAGCATTTGTGTTGATTTAGTCATAAATATTTTATTTGTGTAAATTTAGTCATAAACATTTGACCTATTGCCAATTCAATCTTTCGGCTAATTTTGGTGGGATAGTGTTGACGTGAAAGTCGATCGGGCCTTCTTGGCACTTCCAGCATTGACGTGAACAATTTTTAATAATATTTTAATATTTTTTTTCTTTTTTCGTTTCTTTTCTTTTTTCCTTCCTTCTTTCTTTTGCCGGTGGCCGAGCATGCTGGCATTGCTTGAGCGAGGGTCGTTGTTGCCCGCAATAGAAGAGGCCCGGCGAGGGTCGACGTCTCCCAGGTCAGATCTAGAAAGGTCGCCCTAGCATGGATGAGGGTTGGCCTCGCTATATTTGGTGTTGGGAGCCCTCACCTAGGCAACACTAGTCTGCTTGGCCATGGCTGGTCAATGACAAAAGGAAGAAGAAAGGAAAAACGAAAAAAAAATTAAAAATTATTAAAAATTATTTACGTCAGCATCGGCAGTGTTAAGTAGGCCGTCGATGTCTACTTTAGAAATCTCCAGCAAAATTTATCCGGAATGATCATCCAAGTCAGCTCCTGTGCTCATGCTCGTCTTCATTTTCAATGGCCCGGTTTTAATGACTGCGACACAGACATGGATTGTGCCACCACATGTGCCTCGGGCTGTGGACTTTGCTCAAGAACGAATGCTATTCTTTCTCGGCGAAGTTGTGGGGTTGCGTTAGCCGTTACCACCTTAGAAGCATAATTACTCCTTCATGAAGCCATTTGAAGAACACTAAAAGTGTCAAAAGTTTTATATAATACTTATTTTGGTGTAAAAAGTTTTTTCGAATTACTTAAGTGTTATTTTTTTAGAAAAAACGGTCACTTAAATGTTAAATTCTATCTCGGATGTCACAAATCTAATATGATAATATTTTAATATTTCTTTTGAGTGACATAGCTCGTCAAAGGTCTAAATCGGCGTAAAATAAAATCAAAACAACCTCGTTTAACGAGTTTCATTTGCCTGCAAATCCCAAAAAGAGGTCGTTCGCAAGAAAAACCTAGTGATCAATTTTTGGCTGAACACGTCGTTCATCTCTCTCTCTCTCCTTCGTTTCAGCCATGCAACATCGGATGAAACCAAGCAATCTCGACTAAACAACACTCCACTCCCTCTTCCTCCTCTCGAATTCATCATCAAATCTGAATCTCCCCTCAAATCCCCAATCAAGAATCGGGTCAATTCGTTGCTAAGGCCTCACGGATCTAACCAATGTCATGCCTCGCCCTCTCTCTCCAACCCATCAATGAATCCAACATCCTCCCCCAGACCCGCGATTGGTTCCCGCCTGCCCGCGCCCTCGTCGCTCTCTCCGCCTTTTGCCATTCCCGCTTCTCCTACACCAAGCCCTCCGCCGAAGCGTCCTCCTCCGATCCTGACCCCTCTTCCTCCACCGACTTCATCCGTGATGACCCCTCACCGCCTCCAGCTGCCGTTCCTAAAGCTCTAGACGCTTGTCCTACGCCTCAGCAACGGCCATAGAAGCCTCGGTTTCCCCTAAAATGGCCATGTGAGGACCCAAGAGACACCGGTTTTGGTATTTTTCTTTGATTTTGTGTATTTTGGAGGTGACCCACTTCACGCCGGTGCTTCATCCTCGTGCCCCTATCCCCAGTGACGCTCGTACACATAGGAGAAGGGCTGAGATCAAGCTCGGATGAACATGCAAGACCCAAGAGAGAGGTCTCATACATGGAGAAGAGATAGCTTTTGAGATGAGAGTGTTTCTTGTGTGTTTGCCTATGGAGAGAGCGTATGAGCACGATCGCAAGAATGCAAGGGAGGCGGCCTGACGTTGTTTGTTGAGGAGAGCCATGCGTTGATGGACAGGATGAGTGGAAGGGAGTCCCCGCTGTATTGTGCGCGTGTTTTTGGTGCGGGAGGGTGAGAGATGGACTGCGAGTATCCGAAAAGAAAAACGAGAGAATGGCACGTGGGTGCTGGTGATGGGTGCTGTAGTGATGGAGATGATGCAGAAGCTTCAATGAAGAAGCAAGAAAAACCTGGCGAGGACGTTTTGCTTCGCGTCGTCACTTGCAATTTTCATGGAGGAAAGTATAAAATAATTTCACTCTTTTTTTTCGCATGGACTTCCTATCTTTTTTTTTAAAAAAATCCACGTAGGCATTAATATTTAATTAAAATAGTCACGTAATATGTTGGTTGGGATTTGCCGCTAGAGACACTTATGTGATTTTTTTTTTTCTATTTGGCACTTAAGTGAGTCAACGAAAATTTTTTGCTCTAAAGTGCACCGTACGAAATTTTTGGCACTTCTAATATCCTACCGAAAATATCTACTTACTTTGATTCATAGTTATGTCTTTATCATGAAAAAAAATATGATCGCATGATGATATTTCAGAGAAATATCGCTTCTCTCTTTATGATTTTACTATACTTTTGGTCTGGGGAGAAATGAGTGCACAAGTCAAAGTGAATTTTTCCGCCATGTAGCTAAAAAAACTTACGAAACTTATCTGAAAGCAACCTAAGAATAACTCTACCGACATAGACTCCAAAATTGTACATTAGTTCATGGGATGCTTCAAGTTTTAAATTCGTCTTCACAAGGAAGAGTCTCTTTGGAGCTTCCAAGAACATCAACGAGGTGTGGAGAGGGCAGACGCTCACACTAAGAGATAGTTGAGCAAACATCACAGGAGCCACTACTAACTTACAATGAGAATGAGCCTCGACGAAAGTGGGGGAGCAATAGCATAAGCCATAATTCATCTTTGCAGCACTCTGTCTAATTAATCTCACAAGTTAATCTAAGTTAAAGACTTTGTTAGAGAATAGAGAGTATTCCCTGGGCACATGTGTTGGTGCTGGCACCAAACCATCCCAACCCTGGAATTTTTGAAGTTTGTAATATTGAATTCGTTTGTCCTAAGTAGGTTTGTCGAATGGGTGGATCGGGCCGGTTTGGGTTGGATTGAAAATGGCCTAGCCTAAATTGAACTATATAACCCATACTGACTATTGTTTATGTAAAGTAACTTAGTGACCCATATCCGATCCGATCAAGATCCAACTCAATCCATATTACTAAGACACATTCATATTTAACCCAACTTATTGAAATCCATACCCACCTATCTAATCCACTTTTAACCTCTTCATTTGAATATGTTTTTTAGATAAATTTTTATATCAAATTGAAAAACTAAATTAATAGATAAAACATATATTAGTAAATAAAAAAAATGGTTAATACCACGAAAAATCTCAAACTGGTATACATGTGACAAATTTTTCCCAAACTAAATTTTTTATCACCAAAAATCCCAAACTAGTACACTTGCGATAAATTCACATCAAACTAATTTTTTAACTACTAAAAACCCCAAACTAACACAAGTGTGACAAACGAAGGGTAAAACTGTAAATTGATACATTTGTTAACTGTCATGTGTCATTTAACTTTGCAATTTAACAGTAAAATTTAATGAAAATTAACAGAGGGTAAGTTTATTACAGATGTACCGGTTTGGAGATTTTCGTGGTAATAACCCATAAAACAAAGCACGTAAAAAGAATAAAGAATAAAACAATTTTAGCGACCACATGGGACAGTTTAAAGACTGTGCTTAACCTGAAAAAAATCTGTTCTAAAAATGTTAGGCAACCCATTTATGACCTAGCCTATTAAATATGAGTTCTAGACCATTTCGCCACCTCTAATAATTACTTTGCCGACCACATTCCCCATTTCAGAAAACTCTGTTGCCAAAAGCGTCCACTGTGTGGAATTCAACTCAGGTAAGTATTGACAAGAGATGTTGCCGATGGATATCTGGTTTTTAGTTTCTTTCATACATGTAGTTGTTGTAAAGTTGGATTGTGTTTGACTCGAATTTCCGTTTATAGTTGCCTATCAATAGGTCGTGGATCTATCATTTTTATTATATAATCACAAGTTGGTTTTACTCTAACCTTTTCTTTTCAATTTCTTGTACCTTTACAATCTTGTAACATAGATCCAATGTAGTCAAAATTCTCATTTTGTGCCGGCACTGGTTATCGCCTTGAGAAACCACGATTGAGTCCCTACTGACCTCAACTTTAAGGCCCAAATCGAGTTCTTGTTCCCTTCTCAATCGCTAGTCATCTATTTGACCCACATGGACTGCGGTTGTGTGAGAGTTTTCGATTTGGTGAAGTAATCGACATACAACAACACACCTAAAACTTTTGATTTGTGTAATTTTAGCGCAATCAAAATGGCATGCTTGGTGGTGCTCACTAAAGAAGAGGTTGAATGAGGAATGCCAATTTTAGAGTAATCAGCAAAGCATGGCAAGAAGACCGGGGAAATTACCAAAAAAGTCATAAACTTATTGCACGTGTGTCAATTCAATCATAAACTTTTCAATACGGCTAATCTAGTGCTAAACCTATTGGCAATTTGCCAATTGAGACATTTGGGAAATTGTTAATGTGGAAATCAGCTGTTTTACGTAGCACAATCCGTATTAACGTGAATAATTTTGGTAATTTATGTAAATTTTTTGAATTTTCTAGTCTTTGTATTTATATTTGTATTTTTTGTTTGCTTTATTTTTTTTTCATTGTGTAGACGAGGGTCATCGGTGACCCACACCAACTGTTGTGGCCTTGCATAGGGCCTTCGCGACCCGTTAGTCGAGGTACAAAGGCCTTTGCCACATTTGGGCGAGGCCTTCGCAGCTAGCGAGAATTGTAGGCACAATGAATAAACAAGAAAAAAAAAGAAAAAAATTAAAAATTTTAAAAAATTACAAAAATTAGTAAAGTCGGTGCTTGCCATGCCGTGTCAAAAGGTTGACGTCCACACAACAATTTATGACCAAATTTGGTCAAAATGACCTAATTGGGAAATTATCAAAATGTTTACGACTAATTAGATAAATTAAAAAGTTTAGGATTGAATTGGCACAAGAGCAATAGGTTTGTAACTTCTTTGATAATTTTTCCCAAAAAGACCCCATAATTGACATTCTAGATGAGATTCTCCAAATGTCGGTCATTGTCTCGAAAGATTAAGTGGTGATGGGCATGAAGAATATGGACATTTCCCCTTGGTTAAATCTTAAATTTAAACCCCAACTTCTTGCTCGAGATGCCATTGCCTTCGAGAAATTGGGATTGATCTAGAGCGTGACTTGAAGACCCGATATTAAGTTCGTGTTCCTTTCTCGAGCGTTGGTCTTCTATTTAACACAAACACTACAGTCGTTTTGAAGTTTTCGATCACGTGAAGTCAAGCAACAATTTCATTCATGCAGTTTTAGCCCAATCATTTGGCCCGGCTTTTTGACCAAAAAAGTTGGCCCGAATTAATTTTAGGGACCCAATTTCATTTAAGGAACAAAGTGGAGTATAGCCCTAAGGCTCTGAGATTTCGTTTGTTTAGCTGCAAATGCAATATTTTTGAAAAACATTTTCAGGAAATGACAATATTTTTAGGTGTTTGGCTGAAACTAAAGATGAACTGGAAAACATTTTCCGCCGTTTTGTAAGGAAAACTTTCTTTTATTTCCTCTGCTCATTCTATCGTTTTCCATGTACACTTAAAACACTCCAAAACAAAACTTACCAAAACTTCATACCAAAACTCAACACTCACAAGCGCACTACACATATCAACACGGTTTTTGATACCAGCCAAATACTTGTGCCAAAACCATATATGGACCCTTCATTCTAGAAGGGCATACACATGTTTTTCTCTGCATCTCCGGTCACCACGGTAATCCCATCGTCGACATCGCATATACACAACCAAAGCCATTATGAGAGCCGATACAAAAGTAGAAGGGGAATTAAAACAGAGAGACTACGGGATACAAAAGTAGGAAGGGAATTAAAACAGAGAGACTACAATAAGGCTTATGAGACGAATATATTCAATTTCATAAGCGGTGGCTGATCCAGCACTTATATTGACATATTTATTAATGTATATAGTTCGCTTATGTAGTAGCATCCAAGTTCCAGCACTTATATTGGCATATTTCATAATGTATATAGTTCGCTTATGTAGTAGCATCCAAGTTCGTCATTGTTCCCAGCCTTATACAGCCCTTCGACTCCCGTGGAAGTGTTTAATGAGAGCTTCCATTGGTGTCCCATCCGCTAAAGTCTAATAATTAAAATCCACTCCTTTCTAGCAAGCTCACATACCATGACAATGGGCCAACACGCTATATAGCTATTCTTGTCATGATTGACAGATATGCTTTGGATAGATCCCAGAAGCTGAATTAACAGTTAAAAGAGAGCTTCCCCTCGAAAGAGGAAAACCCATGAACAAACTTGGCCGAATACAAGAAATAATTACAGAAGTAGACAGCATTATCATCACGCAGATCTCTCCCTTAGCAAAAATGGGAATGACATTCACGCAATGACACTCCAAAACTGTAAATTCATAAACTCAAACTACACAAATTCGGTTGGTGATCAAAACGGAGCAATTAGCATGCAAGTGAAATACACTCACCAACCCCACACCGCAACTGAAAAACTTGGCCGACGCCCTGTGCTAGAAGTGAATTCGCCAGAAAGTTAACCAATAAAGAAATAGGAAGAAGAAGCAAAAAAGCAGAGGAGTAAGGAGATTGAGATAATTATACTGTGGCGAAGAGGCTTCTCCATTTCAATTTAAAGATTCCCAATACGATGCACGCCAAAAGCGGATCGAATTTGCACTCAATATGAGCGATCAAGCAGAGTGTAACGCTGAATTTCAACTGTGGAAAAGAAACATGGGACATGCGCGAAGAAGAAATGAACATATATGAATGTGGGATTTGATCCCATAGATATGACCTTATTAGAGATGGAAACATCCAAAGCACAGACAATTTTCAGTATCATAGACAATTTACTTGGACTAACTATAAATAAAGTTCGAAATCATATACCAAAACAAAGTTGCTTGGGAATACAGATGGCCACGATTCACACAAAGTTGCTTGGGAAGTTGTTTGTTCGCCAAAAAAGGAAGGAGGTCTAGGGTTGCCTCATCTAAAATTATGGAACAAAGTTTTGCTTGGCCGTATGCTTTGGAACCTCATAAATTGTCCGTCATCTTCCTTGTGGAGTAAATGGGTCCATAGTACCAAGTGTAGAGGCAATTCGATTATGCAACTTGAAATCAAGGGCTTTATGGTATGAAGTTGGCATTGTATTCTTCAACTAAGACCGGCTTTAGTTTCAATCATATCTAGACCAAGATATTGTTGCCAAGAGGTATACGATTAGAGGTGGCCACGGTTCGGAACCGGTGGTTTCGGTTCGTGGCCACATGTGAACCGGAACTGCTAGGGGCGGTTCCGGTTCTGAACCGACCGTTTCCGATTCGTAATTTAACAAATTTAAAAATAAATTATAAAATAAATAATAAATAATTATAAAATTTTTTTTTGCCTTCTTTAAAAAAAGAATTAAAGGGCCTTAATGGTTGCTGCAGGCTGTGCTGCAGCTTTTTTTTTAAAATTTTTTTTTCGTAGAACCGCCCCAGAACAGGCGGTTCCGGGCCAGTTAACATTTTTCTGGAATCGGAACCCGACCTGTAGGCCACGGGCCGGTTCCGGTTCTAAACCGTCGGCCCGGTCAACTGGCCGGGCCCGGGTTTGACCGGGCCAAAACCGGCCCGTGGCCACCTCTATATAGATGAAACCAAAAATGTGAGACCAGCTGTAGAATGGTCCCAATTGAAATGGAAAGGCGGTATTAGCAAGTATAACTTCATCGGCTGGCTAGTTTGTAGAGATAGATTACAAACAGTGGAAATCATATCACGTTGGAAGCATGAAATAGATATTCATTGCAATTTTTGTATGTTTGTCTGAAAAGCAGAGACCATATATTCTTCCAGTGCACTTGGATCGGAAGCATTTGGCACACTATTCTTGCACAATACAGAATTCGATGCCCTGTAGAAGGATGGAATGATGGACTTAAATGGATGATCAATGCTACAAAAGGTAAGGACTTGGCGACGAGACTTCTGAAGGTATCTTTCCTATCAATCATATATTGCATTTGGATGGAGCGTAATCGTAGACGCTTCCAACAAAAGTCAAATGACGCCCTTATCATTTTGGCTAAAGTTCGCAAACTTATTAGAGAGCAAGCTTCGCACTACAAATCTTTTATATCGTCCTGAACAAATGAAACTTTTGCTACTAAATGGAGACTCCCCCACTCCTTTTTTGTTTTTTGTAATCTTAGTTCTATTTGTAATGCTGGGGAATGCCTCTAAGCTTCTGTACGCCATCTTATTCATACTACTTACATTTACACAAAAAAATATACTAAAACAAAATAGGTAAATATTATCTTTGGGGTAGTCTACACAATATTATTTATGGAACAAAGTGGCTTATATCCATGAAATTTCCCTAGCTCTAACTACAATTGTCAAATCGAGATATTGAATCGTATATTTGGATCACAAATTCATGAACGACAAATCGAGGATCAAATTGCATTTACCCAGTCGCTTCAGTTGTTTTTTGAATACAACGAGCTTCCCAAAGTCTTCACCGCCAGAGGATTTCCCTGGCACTTGCTCACGATTTCCTTGTCGATTACCATAAGGTCCGGGTGATTCTTCTCTTGCCCTTGATTGAACGCGCACTTTACATAGTCAAAGAATCCTTTCGCGAAAGGCTAGCCAAATTAAGCGGGGGGACAGTGCCCATGATTGAGGCGACCGATATATTCCGCGAAGTCAAGATGACTTTACTTCCCTCGGAAATGCCTCTCAACAAATCTCTCAATCCACCCAATCCTCCCGCCTCACGTCCCACACATCGTTCATTACGAACAAATGTCTCCACGATACTTCTTAGGCAATTTTGAAGCATTTCAAGGCTATCATATTCTTCTATATAGCCAAGAGACTCGATGATGCCTTATATTATCTTCTTAACTTTGAATTCCGCTGGCATGTATAACCAAACTTTGAGATCAAAATGTTTGTTTACCCAATCATCATTGTATACTAATTGAGCAAGAGTTGTCTTTCCAATACCCTTGATTCCAAGAATCGGAATGACTTCTATCATTCCAGCTCTACCATTATCTGATCTTCTCAACAGTTTTATCATCATTTCCTTTTCGCGTAACTATAGTCTTGTCATAAACATCACTCAACAGGTTGAACTGAGTTTTCTCTTCATTGATCCCATCAAGTCTCTTTTTTAGTTCTTTCATATTATGTGCCATTTTAAACTGGAAAATGAAGTTGGATGTCCACGAGGACAAGTAGCCTACTTTCCTTTTGAGGGTCAAGTGCTCGGTGGACCTCAAAGCCCTGGCTTCAAATTCGCCTAGCACATCCTCGGCATCATAGCAGAAGTCTTCAAGCTTCGGCATCATAGCAGAAGTCTTCAAGCTTCGATAGCCAAGCTTCATCTTTAGTTTGCTTCTGCTCAGCATCAGCGAGCACTCTAGCGTGCTCTTGATCTTCTCTCGGTCATACCAATTGACATTTTTCAAAAGCCGATGAAGCTAGTTTCTCCACAAGAGGTTTAAGGACTCTAGAGACAACCACGGTCATGGTTGTGATTGGTTTTATTGGTTTTCGAGGAGAAGCGTAGCTACTGTCCAGGAATTAAACTTGATATTAGGAGCAGATTATAGGCATTCAGAACAAATTCAGACAAAAGGCACATTCAGACCAATTTTCCTCTACAGACCCATGACAAAATATCAAACAGAATCACGATCCATTATGTAAATGCAAAAACCAGAATAACGAATCACTTCACTTAATTAGGTTACTAACTGAAAATCTAATAAGAAAAATGAACTAAAAATCTCGTAAAGAACATGTCTACAGGAAAAAATTTGGGCACCAGAGTATGTAATAAAGAATCACTTCACTTAATTAGGTTGTGCTGTTCCAATCAAAGATGGCACTAACTGAAAACCTAGTCAAATTAACTCCAGACCCAACGCACTTTAAGTAGAGAAGAACAAAAAAGCACCAAAAACAACAACAAAGGACGTCCTCATGTTGAAACATTGAATTAAATTACAAAAGGAAAGGGAAAACAGAGTTACGGCAATCTTGACTCTGACCCCACAAAAAAAAAACATCATATCTTGAAATTCAAAGCATAAAACGAACAAAAAAAGTATGACTTGTGAATGCATTCGACTGGAATTTAAGCTACACAACCAAGGATATATCGGGAATGCATGAAATTACGAGAAAAATCAAGCGAAACGCAAAATAAACCTCTGGATCCGTCATAAACGGAGCATGACGAAACCAAATATATGAGTCGGAATGCGTGAAGAGTGAAAAAGTTTAAACCAGCACTCACACCAAGTTGATGAGTGAATGCACTCTGAAACCCTAGCAGAGAGAGGGGGAGAGAAAAAGAGAACATGAATTTAGAAAATCTCACTTGGTTATCTTTATCTTGGACTTGCACATGACATCGAAAAATTCACGAATCGTTAAAAAGGTGATTTAAGAGCACCGTATATCCTATGAGAATTCAAGATAAGAAACTACCCCTTTTTATTGATAAGATATCCATCTCGCCCAAAAAAATTTCAGTTAAATTAGATAATGGAAAATTTCACATTGTTGCTCAATCAGATAATCTTCACATTCAAAGGTTTCTTAATTGCAAATCTCCACATTCTTTAAAAGGGTCGTCAAAAAGCTCACACCTCATGATTTAAAAATTTGAGTTACTCTTTATTATCTTTTTCAAATCAATTGAAATTCTTACTTTTAATTCGACGGTTCAGATTGAACAATTACTCGGGGGTGGATCAATCTTGTGGCCAGGTGGTGATAACGATGACATGAAGGCCAATTACCCATGTACCCAATCGGCCACCACAAAAGGGCCCTCTTTCTCCTCCCTCATCAAACTTGCATTTTCTGTGACATGACAGGATAGAAAAACCCAACCAAAGCCTCACCAAAAAGAGTCCATTTTGACCAAAAAAAAAACAAAAAGTCCACAAAATGAGAAAAAACAAAAGGAAATTATCCCTGAGAATGTCAACCACGCACAGAGGGAGAGCGGCGCAGAAAGATCCTTGACCCCACCCCCTCCCGGGGCGAGTGGGATCCCCCATCATCATCGTTAATTTAACGAACGAGGGGGGCTTTCTTAAAATTAGCGATTAAATGCGCGATTAATCGCGAATCCGTACGGAACTCGGGATGTAAAAAAAGGTTCGATAATCACGACGAGATTAATCGCGTGGTTAAAGCCAAGATAAACATCGTTCGCCGATCTCCATGCAACTCCTGACTGCACACGTATTCCCTTCCGAGTTCCGACCCTCCGCTTCCTTGCTCGTTCGTTCTTGTCGCTTAGCCATTCTCATTTCTCTTCCGCTCTGCCACGGAAAACAATAAAGATGGTCTCCTTTTCCGTTCTTTCCTTCTCTCCTCTCGCTGGAGCCTTCTCTAAGATCTCTCTTCCGCTCCTAGATCTGTTCACACTCTCTCTCTCTCTCTCTCTGCTCTCTCCACCGCTCTGCGCATTCTGGGTTTTGCTTCGTCTTGGGTCTGTCACGGGAAGGAGCAGAAAAGAGGAGGCGAAGTGTGTAGTGGGGTCGACTTGGTGTATACGCTGTCGGGGATTCGGTTCCCCGCCGCACCGCCGGTGTGCAAGTCCTCTCCCTCCGGCTTCAATGGGGACCGCAGGAGCTCTGGCGTCTCGCTCTTGCTGAACAACATGGCCTCCCTCTCACGTACACTCTCTCTCCCTCCCTCGTGGTTGGGTTGTGCACTTTGTTCGATGGTTTTTGGCTTTTTTGCTGATCTGGGTCGCCTTTTCCTTGTGTTTCTTGTACGTTGGAGTGATAAAGCTACACGCTTGCTTTAAAAGTGATTTTCGGTTGTGAATGTTAATGCAATCTGCCTGGGAAGTGGATCGAGAATGTTGGATTTGTTGTGAGCGAGCGATTGCTTCGTTCAGTGTTCAGTTGAATGTAGCGCGAGGGAAGTGAAAAAAACGGTTCGCCTGATTGAATGCTTAACCAACTCTGCTCTGCCTGCTTAATTTGCAATGCGTACGTGTTTTGCGGGCGCTTCCTTCAGCTCGATGGTTTTTTGATCCTCGACGGTTTTTGGATCCTCAGCTGTGCAAGTAATTTTTGTATCACTGGTTGGTCAATGTCTCTTTCTGTCCTTAGTGCCGAGTGGCGTGCCTTTGTTCGGATTTTTGTATGTTACTACTTTGAAAATATATATATATATATATATATATATATATATATATATCACTCTATTCTTTCGTTTCATCGTCATTGTCAGAGAGCTTAGCATATGGGTAGTTTGGATCTTGGGTGGTTTTATTCGAATCTTTAACTTGGCTCAAGTCATCTTTCCTGGATTCTTCGGATACAATTTTAGAGTTCGACGTCCTAGATTTACGGGACCACAGTCTGCGGACATGGACTCTTTGTCTCCGCATATTGGGAATGGAAGTGATCGAACATGATTCTTTGTAAGTCCATTGGTGGTGGTCTGAAAAGAAAGACAAAAAGTTAGGCCAAAGAATATAATTAGAAAAAGTCAAGCTAGACAGCTGAGATGGCATGCTAGAGCTTCCTCATGACATGTGGATACTGATTGTTACAACGATGAAGATTCTTGAGTCTAGTTCCCTAGCAATGTTCGTTCTTTACCTTATGGGGCCTGTTTTCATGGACTAGTCATTTGTGAAGGCTGATTTTCTTATCAGGAGCACTACTGTTTCCGAAAGATAGTTGTCCATCTATGAGTAATGACCGGTTTCCTTATCTTACATATGCAGTTAACCTGGCGCCTATTTGTAGGGAAGATATTCGCCGGAAAGTCTTCTTATGATTCTGACACCTCATCCTTATCCATAGCTGCATCTGAGAGAGTCCTTGTTCCTGGTGGCTACAGTGATGTCCCTACTTCCTCAACAGATCAAGTGGAAACTTCAGAAGCAGTTACCGATTCCCAGGTTCGTGATCAACATGCTAGTCCAATTTGACTGTATTGAGTAGTCGGAACCTCGTTTGAGTGACGTTGCTGGAATGTCATTCTTCTTCCGTCAAATATTATATTATTTTGTGGCGATAATGTGGTAGTAAGTTGGCATTTATAAAGAACAAGATGAGATAACCAGTATTACTGCAAGGCCAAATTTGGAGGGTTCACAGTGACGTTATAGAGGGAGACTATGAAAAGCTGTCCAGTATTTGTCACCCAGTGATCAATCTAGATTCTGTACACCTCAAGTGTTGGCTCAACTATCTGAAATTTCTATGCAGATTAATTTTCTGCTCTAGACCACTTCCATCTGAATGCTTTTTTTTGGCATGCATCTGAATGCATATGGATGTTGGAAATTTGTCGAAACAAATGAGAGGTGTGCACTTGAGAATTCTGAATTGATTAAGAATGCCCTCTGCCATTTCAAAGTTAAAAATCATATTATCTTACTAAAAGTTACCATTTACATCTCTCTATATGAACTGAGTTTTTGTCATGCATAGTGACTTGCTGTCACTCCTGCAAGCTGTACGTGTCTTGGTGCAGGCTTTTGTCTATGGGCGTAGGTGGGTGCATGTGGACTGGCGTAGTTGCGTAGATGTGGTCGTGTTCATTCTCTCATGTTGTTGCCTGAGCAGGACCGTGTGTCTGTCGTCCATCTATGGGCGTGTCTCCTCTTTGGTTTTGTGCATGTGTCTGTGTGTTGGAGGTGGGCGTGGGGGGTTAGGTGGGTTCATTTCTCTCTTTTTTTCTTTGTTTGGGGGGAGGGGGTATGTGGGCACATACACATTGCATTTTTTAAAAGCTATAACATACTCTGCCGTTTAAGGAGAACTGATATAATGGTTTTTCGGAGTTTTTACTTGCCGCGATTGGTAATGAAGGCCGATCCTTAAATATGTTATTTCGCTAGAATAATATTACTTTAACTGGTGTATGACATGGATCGAATGTCAGTTGTCATTATACAACAGAAAAGCAAGCCTTTCCCATTAGGTTGATTTTATGGACTTTATATCTACATGTTCTATGTTCCGTGTGAAATTTTCGGCAAGCTCCTAAACTCAAGATCTTTCCTTTTACTATCCTTTTGACATCCATGTAGGCTATTCTTAACCTCCTTTAAACCACATCTCCAACCTAGAGTTGCATCTTTTCATAACAACAGTCGAAGGCTGTCATTCCACTTGTAAGATTGCCATTTATGTGATTAGAATAATATTTACTTTAACCGGTGTATGACATGGATGGAATGTCAGTTGTCATTATACAACAGAAAAACCAAGCCTTTCCCACCGGGTTGATTTTATGGACTTTATATGTACATGTTCTATGTTCCATGTGAAATTTTCAGCAAGCTCCTACACTCAAAATCTTTACTTTTACTCTCCTTTTGACATCCTTGTAGGCTATTCTTAACCTCCTTTAACCCACGTCTCCGCCCTAGAGTCGCATCTTTTCATAACAACAGCCGAAGGTTGCCATTCCACTTGTCAAATTGGACTGTCTATAGGCTCACAATCAAAATTACTACGGATAGGCAAATAGCTTTCCCTGTATGTTTATGGGCTCACTATTTTTTTTCTGGTCGAATATGGGTTCACTATTGAGATGCAACCATTGTATGAATTTTGATGAAAGAATTGTATAATTATGGATTTATAGATTGAAATCTGAGGTGCCAGCTAAACCATCGTGCTTATTTCTCTTGCAATCATGGCTAGTGATCAGTTTATCTTATACTCTATATGACATCCAAAACTGAAAATAACCTCAGGTCTCGGTCTTTGATTGTGCTCATACTAAAATTAAAATGTCGGAATTAATTTGCAGTCATTTAAATGGCCGTTTCTCCCCTCTATACTGCTCTTTTAGATGATTCATGATTCCAATGATCTGACCATGGAAGCTGAAGAGGAGATTGAGGTGAAAGAGAAGCAAGATTCTGTTTCTTCATCAGTTATAGGTGATGGAGACGCTTCTGAAGAAGAGGAATTACAAGATGTTGCAGTAATTGAGAAAGAGGAAGTAAGGAAAAGGACAATCCCTCCACCTGGCTCTGGCCAAAGAATATATGAAATAGACTCACTTTTGCTGGGTTATCGTGAGCATCTGGACTACCGGCGAGATGCTTTGGCTCTCTACCTATAATAATGTAACACGCAATGTCCTAATCCTAAGGTATGCATTACGTTATAATTTTTGTTGCATTGAAGTTGAAATGAATAACTCATAATTCCCATGTGCCACAGGGCGTACTCAGCCCAAATGATGATTAAAAATTTAGTGTGAAATCAAGTTGCAACTTGCGCTCGATTATGACTTATCTCTCATTAATTGTCACATGAGGGTAACTGTGGATATTCATTGCCCTCTGCATCCACTTTTTCCTTTCAGTGGTATTTTTGGACTTCTCTGTGCTGGTTACCAACTAGCTATAACCCTTTCCAATTGGTTCTCTTCTTTATTTCCAGTCTGTAATTGTAATTTGTAACTTACACGAATGGCCAGGCAGAAGTTATATGGACTGAAGAATGGAGAAGTGGAGAGAATTATTGGAAAAAAATAAGTAAGAGGCAGGCGATAAATTCAAATAAAGATAGGATGTATGAAAAGTGATTAGAGAGATTCAAAAATAATTTCAATGTACACTAAAAGATAAAAATTTATTTCTCAGTGAATTTTCACATGTTAAATCTATGGCATCTTCTTCATCATTGACTTGACTTGGGATAAAAAGAAGGATAACTTTTTTTATTAGGACATATTGTTATTCTTTCAATTCTCAATTTGTTTTAGCGGTCAATGATCATAATGAAAGGATCTTTACCATAAAAAGTAACGGCTTACACTATGCGTTCACGGGATCATTTGAATCTTGTGATTACAATCACTTCTGGAAAAATCCTTATTTGTCTCCATGGTAAGGAGTTAGCGACTTTATCTTCTTATGAAGCTCAATTCTTACGTCGAAAGAGGTTATAGTGAAAATTTGGCCCGACGAAAGAGATTAAGGAATGGCAGAAGCCATAATTCATCTTTGCAGCACTCTCTCTTAATAGTCTTTTTGTCTTGCTCAGATTAATCTCTTTTTTTTTTGTTTTTGGTCTGCATTGCTCAGATTAACCAAGTTAAAAGATTTTGTAAGGGAACAGAGAGAGAGAGAGTATCAATGGGTTGGCATATTTGGTGGCCTCACAGATTCCATGATTCCACAATCTGACGATTATGTTGACTTCACCTCTTCACGACTGTGTCAGAATTTGTAGGTTCCATGCCTTAAATAACAACTTAGTCTTCAGCTTGACTTTAAGTAGCGTTAGTACACATAACGAGAGAATAAATAATCTTGCACCATAACTAATCTTTGCACAATAAATAATGACGACATAAATGAATCAAAAAAGAATATCCTGCTTTTAGCGACAACACCCATCATATAAATACTGAACAAAACTAAAGGCACAATCCATGTGAGATGCTCACTTCCTGCTCCAGTTTTAACAAATGCCGGTTGAAATGTTGCTGCAACCTCTCATTTGCATAACTTATGCAGAATTGCTCAAAGCTGTTCTTCTACAAAACACAAATTGTCTGGAATTAGACACAAAATCAGTGACATTGTTTCCACATTAAATGTTAATATATTTAGCTTCTAAAGGATACATAATGACTGTACACGGCATAGATTGTGAGGATATGAAAAGTGCAAGGCGTTCATGGCTCAATGTGAATGATATACCTGCATGTACATGAATATTGGATCTAAGCAAGCTTATAAACTCAAAAGCACATTAATAGTAGACATCGAGTTAAGTCTTTAAGAGAAAGCCTCGAAGCCATTACCTGCAAGGATGATTACAAGAGCTGTTGTCCAAAAACTTCCATAAAACTACAAGAAGACAGTGCCACAAAGTGCAAGCAGCAAAAGTGTAGCGGCAAACACCACAAAAATACCCACAAGAATAGCTAGCACCTAAATGAATGCAAACTTGTTCACCTTGTAGGGCCACCTTGTTCTCTCTTGTGGAACATGCCCATAGGAGATGCATTTTGAATATAATCCCCTGAAGATTCCCCAGACAGAACTGGGTGCTCTAATACCTGAGCTGCATCTGTCCCTTATTTATCCATATTCATTAGTTTCCCAGTTCCTTGACTCATGCTCTCAGCCGACGCGTTGCTCAAGTGATGACTGTTCACAGTTGTCTCTTTAGGAGGAATCTTCACGTCGGTAGCTTGTCTTCTTTCTTGATGTGTTTCTGAACCTTTCTTTTTACCATTCTGTGAGGAACGACTAACTCCATTCTTCTGCTGATTGCCCTTCCTAGCCATGAGTCAATATCCTAGGAGATTCTTCCTGGGTTAGGATACCAAGTTAATACATCCCCATCAATCAAAGTTGGCTTGCCATGCTGATAAGTGTTTTACTGCCATACCATCACCCATATTAAAACAGATGTCAGAGCTTATCTACCATCATTTAGGAAAAATAAGATGCCAACCTCGTTGACAGAGCACACTCCACAACTTCAAGAAAAGCTTGGTCAAGAAGTTTATGCACCTAAAATCATAATTTATACCTTCCAAAGAGATGCATTTTACAAACTGTAAAGACCTAAAAACACAGTAACATTGTTTTTTATTTTTTAATTTCAACGCAGTAGCTTCTAGTTATAATTACAAAAAAGCAAGGGAAAAAAAAATCAAAGGTGCTAGAAGTTTTGAGAAATCCATGGTGTAAACCGTCCAAAATCACTTGAAGCGGGGGGGAGCCAATTCCAAACTGAATTACAAGTCAGAACGACTTCACCAAGTAAGCTCTGTTATCAAAGGCGACTCAACAGTCACTTAGCATAACAAAAGTTGCAAGCTTCCGCTATTTAACCAATACTACTCTGGGGAACCACAGACGTAGGTAAGAACTTTCAACAGAATCAAACTGAACACATTCCCAAGTAAAGAAAAGTGTAAATTCAAGACCCAAAAACCAAAAAGTTTACTTCCCCGAGAGCATTGCAAAAGCTCCGAATTTGAACACTCAGCCCAGTAATTCAGCTAACAGAACCCCTCTAGATACGAAAATCAAAAGCCAAGCAACGCCACTGTCGCACCCAGAAACATCGCTTGAAATTCAACACGCAAAACTAGCACTAAAATCACGAATTACAACACCAGAACCCCCTTTACCCCAAACTACACCCGAAACAGTCGAGAACGAGCAGGAACGCAACTAGAATCGAGCAATCAGGCACCCGAGAGAACGGGAGGAGCACGCAATCAAACGAATGAGGCGGCAATCGGGTGCAAGAATCACGGAACGCGACGACCCCATCCAACGAACACCAACCGGAACACCCAAAGGGGAAGTACCTCGAGGTCAGCTCGGCGGCGCCGCCCCCCAATTCGGACGAGGGAGGGAGGGGGCGAGGGAAACACGGGGGGCCGAGGGAGCTCGAAGGGACGTGGGGCCCAGCTGCTGCTGCTGCTGCTGCTCCTCCTCCTCCTCCGCGGCGGCGCATCCTCTCCACCATCATCGAAGCTGCGGTGCGAGGGGTAGGTTCTATCTCTAGCGAGGGGTACAGCAAGTGCAGATCTAATCGAGAGACGAAAGAGGGAGAGGCACGGAGAAGGGCGAGTGCAGGGAGGATCTGAGGATTCAACAGAGAGAGAGAGAAGAGAATGGCGGGTAAGGGCGGGCAAATTGGAAGTAAGCGCAGGGAACGCGAAATTTGCGACGGACAAAGAAGTCCGTTGCAAATTTTAGCGACAGACTAATTTTTCCGTCGCAAATTTGCGACGGACTAATTTTTCCGTCGCAAATTTGCGTTCGATTTTATTTCCGGCTCCAATTTGCGACGGATTTATTTTCCGTCGCAAATTTGCGACGGATTTATTTTTCCGTCGCAAATTTGCGACGGACTCATTTTTCCGTCGCAAATTTGCGACGGACTTTTTTTTCCGTCTCAAATTTGCGACGGACTCATTTTTTCCGTCGCAAATTTGCGACGGACTCATTTTTCCGTCGCAAATTTGCATCCGATTTTATTTCCTGCTCCAATTTGCAACGGACTAGTATTTTCCGTCGCAAATTTGCGACGGACTCATTTTTTCCGTCGCAAATTTGCGACGGACTAATTTTTTAGTCGCAAATTTGCGTCCGATTTTATTTCCGGCTAAAATTTGCGACGGACTTCTTTTTCCGTCACAAATTTGCGATGGAAATCTTTTTCCGTCGCTAATTTTGCTACGGACTTCTTTTTCCGTCACAATTTTCGTCGCTAATTTTGCGACGAATTTTGCGACGGAATTATTTTCCGTTGCTAATTTGCGACGGCAAAATAATTCCGTCGCAAAATCCGTCACAAATTTGCGACGGATTTATTTTCCGTCGCAAAATCCATCACAAATTTGCGATGGAAAATTTTTGTCGCTAATTTGCGACGGAATTAGAAATCCATAGCAAAGTTTGTCGTAAATTTGCGACGAAAATTTTCCGTCGCAAAATTCATGTTTTTTTGTAGTGGATGATCTCATCCGTGTATCGTCTGGATCACACTCGATGTAAAGAAGAGGTTTATAATAAGAAAATCGGAAACAAAGAATGAACCAAATGCAAGCATTAAGGTAAAAGTCGTACCATTCATCAACCTAGGGTTAAGTTTGCAGAGAAAATACAAATACTATGTCTCACTTGATTTTAGGGTCATGCCTCCAGGCAAACTGGTAAGTCCATGACATCCCTTTTGACATGAAAAACAACACTAACAAACAAAATTCACATCAAAAGAAGCATTATCTATTTCTGTTGCTCCCATCCTCCCAATCGCATCCCCGGATTGTAGTTAGTGAATAGACAAAACTCATTCCCGAGCTTGCTCGAATGCTTAGGCCAGAATATGTATGGATGCAAACCAAGTAGTTATGCAGCTCCATCTTTTTTAACTTCTCCTGCAAGCATCTCAGAATTTGCCAGGCATTAGGAAGGAATATAAAGCATCCAGCATACTACAAAAAGGGGGAAAAAGGAACTGCAGCAGTTCACAGCTATAACGTCACTGCAAATGAAAGACAATAAACCAAGAACTTAGGTTAAAGGTTCCACGGGAGGACTAAAAGTCGACACATACCTGTAAGTAAAAGCAAGTAATCTGTGCAATGATAATTTCTCTTGGCAACTATTTTCTCCTTCAACAGCAGTTCTCTTGCTCAATTCCCTTGCAATTAATTGTCTGCAGCTCTCTCAATGTGGCGATGCGGCGAATGCCATCTGGTAAAGAGGATAATCTGGGACAGTCTATAATCTTCAGTGATCTCGGAGAAGAACAATTTTGCAGCCACTCGGGCAATACACTCAAGTTGCGACAATTCTCAATTCTTATCATCTGCAGCATACTTGCAGAACCTTTGAGCCACCCGGGGAAAGAAACTAGTTCCGGTAATCCCTGGAGTCTGAGGTAACGAAGCATCAACATGGAGTGCTCTTCATTACTTTCACCTTCAGGCAGCTTCAAGCTTGTGCAATTGCAAATCGAGAGATCCTCCAATGCCATCAATTTTTTTAAGCCTTGTGGTAAGGAGGCCAACTTCAGACAACATCCAATGAACAACGAACAAAGAAATATGAGCGAATCGATATCATCGAACAAGGCCTCCAAATACTTGCACTCTTGTATGGATAGTGACCGCAGAGAGGTCAAGCATCCTATTCCATTCTCCGGCAAACACTGCTGTTGCGAGGTTATCGACAAAGTGCGGAGGCTGACCATGTTCTTGATGTTTGCGGGCAACTCCTTGAGTTCCATGCACCCAGCAAGACGTAAGTCATACAGATTGTGAAGCTCACAGACTGATTCGAGGAGTTTCTTGATCTGAAAGTTGTTTAATAAACTAAGTAACCTCAATTGCTGTAGACCACCAATGGAACTATGCAGTTGGTCAAAGAAACACCGATTTGTCCATAGCACTCGCAAGTGCTTGAGTTGTGAAAGGCTTGCCTCCGAAAATAACCCCTTAATGATACCAGTATCAAAAGAGATGGTACGAACATGCCTGAGTTTGCTCATCTGTATTTCGTCATTTGAAAAAAAAGCTGGGCATCCAAAAGATACATGCCGAATCGCCGGGGTTATATCCTGTGCTGTGCGCACTTCAGATATGGACCATTCGGTTCGTGCCACCGAAATGGCAAGTTTGTAAATGAGATTGTGCATTTGGATAGACAGCGGTGGAAACCTTTCCATACTAACTTCAAAGAGGGACCTTGAACACAGCTCCATCATGTACTGCCATCCAATCTCTTCCGGCTCCCGATTATCTCCGCTGGACTGGATAAGCCCATTCGAGATCCACAGTGAGATCAGATCATTGCTGCTGATAACGCAGTTCTCTAGGAATATCGAGCAATAGGCAAAACATTGTTTCAAGTATGACGGCATTAGATCGTAGCTTATTCTTAGTGAAGGTAAAATATCAGTTTGTAGTTGCCACATCTCACTATCTCTTACATATGCCCAGTCGGTTTCGTTGTATTTTGAATACAACAAGCTTCCCAAACTCTTCACTGCAAGAGGATTTCCCCAGCACTTTTTCACGATGCCATCGGCGATTTCCATAAGGTCCAGGTGATTCTTCTCTTGCTCTTGATCAAACGCACACTTCACGAACAGAGTAAAAGAATCATCCCACGAAAGTCTGGTCAAATTAAGCGGGCGGACAGAACCCATGATTGAGGCGACCGACATATTCCGCGAAGTCACAATGACTTTACTACCCTCGGAAGCACCTCGTAACAAATTTCTAAATTCCACCCAATCCTCCCGCCTCACTTGCCACACTTTGTCCATTATAAACAGACACCTTTTTTTTCCGCACGATGCTTCTTAGGATATGTTGCAGCATTTCCAGCCCATCATTTATTTCTTTGTGACCCAAAGACTCGAGGATGGCTCTTATTATGTTCTTAATTTTGAATCCTACTGGCATGGGTAACCAAACTTTGAGATCAAAATATCTGTTTACCCATTGGTCATTGTACACCAATTGAGTAAGAGCTGTCTTTCCAATACCTCCCATTCCAAGAATGGAAATGACTCCTATCATTCCAACCCCACCATCATTTGATCTTCTTAATAGCTCTAATATCATTTCCTTTTCTTCATTTCTTCCAATCATATCTAAAGGGGCCACAAAAGAATGGGTTTCTCTCCATGGAACTATAATCTTGTCATGAACATCCCCTGACAAGTTGAACTGACTTTTCTCTTGGTTGATCCCATCAGGTCTCTTTCTCGGTTCTTTCATCTTATGTGCTATCTTAAACTGGAAAATGAAATTGGATATCCATGAGAACAAGTAGCTTACTTTCCTTTTGAGGGTCAAGTGCTCGGTGGACCTCACCCGCCTCTCTAAAGCCCTGGCTTCGAAATCGTTCAGCACGTCCTCGGCATCGTAGCAGAAGTCTTTAAGCTTCGACAGCCAAATTCTAACGGCTTCATCTTTAGTTTGCCTCTGTTCAGCATCAGCCAGCACCCTCTGGATCGTCTCTAGCGTGTTCTTGAGCTTCTCTCGATCATCCTTGATGCCACATACCAATTCAAGTTCTTCAACAGCCGATGAAGCTAGTTTCTCCAAAAGAGGTTTAAGGATGCCAGATACAACTGCACTCGTCATGGTTTGGCTTAACCACTGTGCAGGAAATAAATTTGTTATCAGACAGATATCGAAAGACACATGGTGTGGAAAATGAACACCATAAGAGCGTTAAAAACAATGCAATATAACGAAAATCACTCAACACCAAACTTCAACACAAGAAATTACCAGAAAAATCAAGCGGAACGCGAAAGAAATATGTAGATGCCAAAATACTATTGAGAAACATAATAATAAATAAATAAGTATTTTTTTTTCTTACGGACGTGTAATTTTTGCCTATAAGTAGGTGTTGTGTCGCATATATAGCACAATTCTCCCACAAATTACATATGGATTTATCGTTTGTATTGTATAATCACAAGTAATTTAACTTTTTCTTTCAATATGTTGTGCCTTTACATTCTCGTAACATCAATTCAACGTAGTCAAAATCCTCATTTCATGGTCCTACTGTTATCGCCTTTGGGAACCCGTGATTGAGTGCCTATTTTATACCTCAACTTTAAGACCCGAGATCGAGTTCTTGTTCCCTTCTAGATCCTCAGTCATCTATTTAACGGGCATGGACTGCATTGCATACAAGTTTCGATTTGGCGAAGTCATCCGACAAACAATGAGACACCTAGAATTTTCAATCCATGTAATTTTGGCACAATCGAAACGGCACGCCTGGAGGTGATCTAGAGCTGCCATTGCGTTCGAGAACTCAACTTTAAAACCCCAACTTTTTGCTCGAGATGCCATTGCCTTCGAGAACTCGGGATTGATCTAGAGCTGGATTCGAAGACCCAACATCGAGCTCGTGTTCCTTTCTAGATATCCGTTCTTCTGTTTAACATAAAAGTGCTTCGAAGTTTTTGATTCAGCGAAGTCAAGCCACAATCAACATGGAATGCCTAGCATTTTCATTTGGCCCGAATTAGTACGAGGGACCCAATCTCTCTAAGTTTTTCTTTTCTGGAGTAAGCATTATCCAAAAACATAAACTTTAATCCAGTCATTCTTACATTGCTCTATATCACCAATTTGAATTAGTATTATAACCTTAAAAAATCAGAATAGTAGCAAGTGGACCCCAACAAGTCACCGTATGGATATATATCCAACGACTATCACATAAAAAGTCATCATCATATAATAATTCGATTTTCCAAAATCCACATGTGTGTACCATTTTTGCTAGGATCACTAATACATTTTGAAAAAAAAAAATCCAAAAGTTCACATCCATTTCCTCATCAAGAAAACCTAAATGACAGAAAAGTTCTAACTCATATTTGATTTCCCATAAATTACCATATATAAAAAATTAAATTAATTACTTTTATAAGTGATTATAAATGAGAGAAAATCTCCTCCTTTCTCCAATGTTCTCGTAATGCACAAAATATAAAACGTCTTGAAATGGTTTTTTTATACCAATTTTAGTGATAATCTAACGAAGCAAGTGGTGAGCTTTACTTGACATAAATGACGTAAAATCTCCTCCTTGCTCAAATTTTCTCTCAATGCAAATATAAAGTGCCTTAAAATGCCTTTTTTTTTTTTACCAATTTTGACGATAATCTAATGAAGCAAGTGATGGGCTTGACTTGCTATAAATAATAGCAAATCTCCTCCTTGCTCCCATTTTCTCGTGATGCATAAAATATAAAATGTCTTAAATTTGTTTTTTTATACCAATTTTGGCGATAATCTAATAAAGCAAGTGGCGGGCTTTTATGTTCAGATTCAAACTCCTTTCATAACTTCAAGTGGGTTCGGCATTACAAAAGATATGGGCCCAGGAACAGATGAGGTCCCAAAAATTTCTTGGAGGATTAAAAACCCAAATAGGGAATGCATCAGCTGTTACCGCCTTCGAAGCATGAACACTCCTTGATGAAGCCATGTGAGGATATTTGCTTACTTTGATTCGAACTTGTGTCCTTATTGCGAAGTAAGATATGATCGTGTGACGATACTTAGTGAAATATTGCTCCACTCTTTATGTCTTTATTGTACTTTGGTTTGTGGAGAAATAATTGCTCAATTGATCTATATAACTAACATAACTCAAGAACTTTATTTGGAAACAAAGTAAGAATAACTCCCATGAACTTTTTCTAAAAATGATTTTTTTGCATCCCTTAGACTAATTGGTCACCAAAAAATATTTTCATTATCAACGCTAGTACTATGCCTAGACATATTCGTCTGATAAAAACAACTTTCATTAAAGATGCAAGAGAACATTTTTTGAAAAATATTTTCCAAATCTTTGACTTTTCACAAAACAAATGCATCAGTCTGCAAGAAATTCACTATTTAAAAAAGGGGCTTTTTATTTGTTAGAGACTACTTCAGGTTAAATATACATAATAACATATGTTTGAATTTTTCATACATCGCTTACATATACCGTGAGTTAAGTAATTCAGTAATTTAATGTTCTGTGATTGCTTAATTAGTGTCTCAAGGCACTCATTAATAAAATGAAACTTACAAATATCCTTCAAATTTAGCTCGATTGAATGTATCACAATAAAAAAATCAATGATAATAAGAGCAAATATCACATTCATACAAGAATGAAAATTTGATAACTAAAACTTCAACTTTAATTATGTTTACAATGTCAAAGTGAATATATAGGGTTGGTTTTTAAGTTTGACATTTTCATTGTTACTTTTAGGAAGACCAATTTTGTTTTTCAAACAAAATGCATCGGGGGTCAAAACACAGAATTTACTAATTTGGGGTTTCAAATTAGTCCATGCGTAGAATATTTATGGCAAGAACAAAGACTTTTGCAATTTGAGTGGGGGCAATACTGAGGCCAATTTTATTGTTAAAAAAAACTTAATCGCGCCAAAACATTGAAATTAGGGCGGGGGGGGGTCAAATTAACGTATACTTTTATTAATTATGCTAATTAATAAAATATTTATAGTGAAATGCCCCCCACTCTTCGTAAAGTGGTGCCGCCACCGTGTGCAACGTAGGTTCTAAGAATTTATCTCATTCTACTGAGAGTACGAACTAAATTATTTCTAATGGGATTAAGGTTTGCTAATTAGTTAGGGCTTTCACACATTTAAATGCGAAATTATTATTGAAAAAAGTTACTACTAAAAAAGTAGATATACTTTCATAAAAAATATTAAAAAGTGCCCTTTACTTTTCAACCCGGTATCCTTCACAAAAAACTGGTTAATACAAAGTCAGCATGACTCAAACCCTAAAACCTACGTTTGGTAGTCCGGATAGAATAACAAAATATCCTATCTAGTGTTTGGCGATGTCTTCTGGACCGGATATACCTGAATAAAATGTCAAATAAGAAATCCAAGCTAGGGGGAAAGAACTGGATTGGATAAAAAAGTAATAAAAAAAAACATAACAATTTCCTTCCAATGATGGAGTGATGGAGTTTGGCTTCATTGGCCACCATGCAAGGACCGTCAATACAGTAACCTATCAGTCTTGACCACCATGCAATCGTCATCGTCTCCTACTGACACCGATCGTTATCTCCGTCTAGCCGATTGTCCTTCAACAACTATCTAACCAAACTAGCTATCGCTGGTGAATGACCTGAAATCAATTGATCAACCCGAAAAGTTGTCTTTGAAAAGAAGAATGGTCACCTGATTTTTCTGTGATGCTTCGACATCCCATCCCATCATCTACTATGTGTTGACAATTGAAAGATTTCAAAGGAAAACAAGAAGCTTAGGCGAAAACAGTGATTGCTCAAAATGGTGCTAGTCTCGATCGTGCAAGATTACATCAAGGCTACGTTTCGTGGTCGGGATAAAATTCGGGATAGAACAAATTTTATCCTATTTTGTATTTGGTATTTGCTCAAGATAGGATAAAGTCGAATATAAAAGGAATATAGCATGGATAAAATTATCCCATGGGGGAGGTGGGATAAAGGTGGATAGAATTTCTAATATTCATAATATAAAAGTTAATTTTGTTGAATAAAAACTTGTGAAATTAATAAAATTAAAGTAATACTTGAATATAAATAATATATGAATTTTAATATAAAAATTCAAAATAACAAAAAATAACAATAATTTCCTTTTATTTATTTATTCTCATTTTTATTTATATATTCAAAATTTATTCATATCTTGTGATATAAATTTCATATATAAATCAATACTAATGTATTATATTTATTATATATTTTAGGTATATTAGTATAGCTTACTATTTAATAAAATTTTATTGGAGAATGATGGAAGGGGAAAAAAGAAATAAAAAACAAAATAATTAAAAAAGTGAGGCAAAAATAATAATAAAAAATAAGCAAATAAAAATGAAATAGATAAGAGTGTCATGAGAGAGATTTTTATAATCTTTGTTTATGCAATTTTTGGGTTCATTTACATTAATACGATGTTTATAGCAAATAATAAACATAGTAAGATGTGAAAATATCTAGTTTTATTTCCGTGATTCATCAAACAGTAGATAGGATACATCAAATCCCTTGGATTTTAAATCATATCATATCCTTTCCTATCCTGACTAGAAATCTAGACGACTAAACGCAACCTTAGGGATTTCAAACATTTAAATGCGAAAATATTATTGAAAAAAAGTCACTACTAAAAAAGTAGATATACTTTCATAAAAAAAAATTAAAAAGTGACCTTTACTTTTCAACCCGGTATCCTTCACATAATACAAGTTAATACAAGGTCGGCATGACGCAAACACTAAAACCTACGTTTGGTAATCCGAATAGAATAACAAAATATCCTATCTAGTGTTTGGCAACGTCTTCTGGATCGGATATACCTGAATAAAATGTTGAATAAGAAATCCAGGCTAGGGGGGAAAGAACTGGATTGGATAAAAAAAGTAAAAAAAAAAAACATAACAATTTCCTTCCAATGATGGAGTGATGGAGTCCGGCTTCGTCGGCCACCACGCAAGGACCATCAATACAGTAACCTATCAGTCTTGACCACCATGCAATCGTCATCATCTCCTACCAACATCGATCGTTATCGCCGTCCGGCCGATTGTCCTCCGACAACTGTCTAACCAAACTAGCTATCGTTGGTGAATGACCCGAAATCAATTGATCGACCCGAAAAGTCGTCTTTGAAAAAAAAGAAAGGTCGCCTGATTTTTCTGTGATGCTTCGACGTCCCATCCCATCATCTACTATGTCTTGACAATGGGAAGATTTCAAAGGAAAACAAGGAGCTTAGGCGAAAACAGTGATCGCTCAAAATGGTGCTAGTCCTGATCGTGCGAGATTACATCAAGGGGATGGTGCCTTAGATTTGGAGAGCATCACCTCCGTGAGCAAGTGAGATTTTCAAAAATTTTGAAGCATATTTGAAGAATCCTATCATATCCTATTCCAAATCCGGGTGACCAAACGTAGTCTTAGAGATTGAAACATCCAAATGTAAAGTTACAAGAGATTGAAACATCCGAAAGATGGATTACATGCCAGGTCATTCCATATATTTTGCGTATCATAGACAATTTTCTTCGATTAAGTATTTTTCTAACAAATAAAGTTCGAAATCTTATACTAAAACAAAATAGGTAAGTATTATCTTTGGGGTATATCATACACGACTTCATTTAAGGAACAATGTGGAATATAGCCCTGACTACAATTGGCAAATCAAGATACCAAATCGTGAATTTAAATCATTAAATTCACGAATGGTAAATCGAGAATCGGTTTATATAAAATGCCGTAAAATAATTGCAATGATTTTTTTTTGCCAAATATGCGTGTACTATTTTATGGCAATATCACTAATGAATTTTTTAAAATTTCCAGAAAATTCACACCCGTTTTCCTTATCAAGAAAACCTAAATTACGGAATGTGTGACATTCCGAAATTTCCGCCAATTGGAAATTAAGAAATAACTGAGTTTTATGAAATGTGCTCGTAGTAAATTCTCGCCCGGAATTGATCATTCCTGGGAATGCTAACCATTAGGGAAAGGCTATTAGGGGAAGTTAAATTCGCACGACTAAAGAAAAATTCGATCGTAAATGGATTTCGACCATTAAATCGCAGAAGTGATATTTTGAGCCACTGTTGGCCGATCCAAGGATAGTTAGGGGTTAGTTCGCCACTGTCATAGTAGTGGATCGTGGGTGATTCTGTTGAATCACGAAATGACTTGACGATTGATCCTGAAATTATACCGAACGATCGTACCCCTCGGATCAAGCGATTGATCTTTGCGATTTTAATGACAATCGAGATCGTTACGTACCGAACGGACTTGCACGTGACTCGATTCAGTATCAGTCATGAGTTGATTCCACGAATTTCCCTAGCAAGCCGTCCGTTAGCTCGAGAAACGCTCGAGTTGCGTTTAATAGAATTTAATTATTGAATTTTCGCTCAAATTGGAGACCGGAAAATTAGGAATTCACGACGAGACACTAGGACGACGTTGCACGTGACACGTGTCAATTTTTGGTGTGCCTAAATTCTTTGAAAAAAATTCGATTTGGGCAAGAAACGGAGAAAGTGACCAAAATACCCCTAGGATTTATTAAAGGGTATGTTTTATGGGCAAAGGGCATTTTGGTCATTTTGCCCTCAAATTTTGGATTAGACAATTTTGTCCTTGGACTTTTTGAGAAATTACAAGTATGCCCTTGGATATTTTTGTGTAAGTATCGATCTCGGCCATCGAATCAAGATAAGATCGAATCGGGACAGTCGGATTAAAAATATGAGGAAAGGCTAATATGGTCATTTTTCCACTTGGTCAAATGGGCACTATTTGAGTCCAAACTCATCTTTCTCTCTCTCCATTCTCCCCTTCTCTTCCCCAAAATTGCTGTGAGTTTCCCCCCTCCCCACCGTGAGCTCTCTTGGCCGTTCCTCCTCCACGCCGGCGCCATCGCTTCACCGCCGCACGCCGGATCGCCTCCAAGCCACCGTCCACGCCACCCTCAAGCCACAACCACCCTCAAATCTCACCATCTCTCTCTTTTTCTCTCTCTCGCCGTGGGTCTCGGCCGTGCAAGACCCACATCACCGCCGGACCGTCACCGCTCAAGTCGGACACCGCCGTGAGTTCCCGCCGTGTCCGAGATTGTGCCACCGCTCCCCGTTCTAGCCGATTTAGTCTAGAACTAGGTAAGTCGTCCTCTAATCCCGATTTAGGATATTGGGTATCGCCGGAAAAATTGGATTTTTGGGTTGAAATCGGAGTTGTTCGGGCGAGGAATGTTGGGGTTTTAGGTCGGGATTGTGTGGCGGGCCTTGAGGATTAGTTTGGGAATTTTTGGAGGGCAATAAATTGAGAGTGCCCCATTTTTGGATGATGCTAATCCTTTTTTGCATTTTGGAAGTTAATAGTTACTGGTTCAGTGTGCTCGTAAGAATAATGGATATTGTAAATATTATGGTGTAAGTTTGGCAATGAAAAGAAAAATGTATGTTCTCCCTGATTGTTTCCCCAGTTTTTATTTGTCCGGAAAAACTGTTTGTATCCGCTGAGGTTGTAAATCTCTGATAACAATTTGAGGTCAGCGACATTCCTGGGACGTCGCACTAATCGACCAGCTAAGGGATGTCACGGGCTCGGCGGGGGTCCGGGGCGTGACAGAAGGTTTTAATTAACTCAGATTTGATTTCCATAAATGACTAAATACAAAAAAATCAAAATATAATTACTTTTTTCCCTCAACGACGCCTATAAAATGCAGCATCCTACAATACAAAGATTCGTTTTGGGTGAATACTTACATCTGCAACAGAGCCGATCGATCGTGATGGAGAGGAGATCATCCAAGTTAGCCTTCGCGCTCATGCTCGTCTTCGCTTTGCTGTGGGCAAGTCTACCATCTTCAATGGCCGCGATTGGTGAATGCCACAAGAACGGAGACTGTCTCACCATCTGTGCCTCAGGCTACGGACTTTGCACCAGAACCGAATGCAATTGTTTCGATGGGAAGCCACCGGGTTGCAATAGCGTTTACCGCCTTCGAAGCGTAAACACGCCTTGATGAAGCCATATGAGAATGTCTACTTATTATGAAATAAAGTAGGGCTAAGATATGATATTTTAGTGAAATATTGCTCTTCTCTTTATGATATTATTGTACTTTTGGTTTGTGTTAATATAATTGCTCGCCCGCCCCTGGCGAGGTTGAAGATGAAGATGAAGGAAATAAAAAAAAAAGGGAAAAAAGACAAGAAATTTAAAAAATAAGAAAATTCGAAAAAATAAAAAAATAACATTAAAAAAATACAAAAGGTTTGGGCTGAATTGACACAATTACAATAGGTTTATGATTGTTTATTGGTAATTTTCTCCATATTTATTGATGAGAAAAACACAGAATCTGAAAAAGTCTTTTAATGTTGGAACACTTACTTCTCTGATAGTCTTGTTTACTTGAACTTGATTATGTCAAGAGAATTCCGATAGACTCAGTTATTGATAACCGACCTTCAATTTTATCATAAACTAAGAAAAAAATTTCCCAATGTATAACACATAATATTATCGTAGTCCCTTATACATGACATCACACTGCATTGCTTTAATCTGCTAAGCCCGTTTGTTTTAGGTGTGGCTGAACTGCAACTGTGCCGTAATTATATTGTGAAATGTTTTTATACTTTTAGTAATATGATAGATTGCAACACCTGGATGAAGTACGTCTCTTTTCACTTGAAGAAAAATAAATTATCAAGAGATAAGAAGGGCGTTAAAATATATGTCGCTACATTATTCATATCTCTCTCTGTTTCTTTTTATTTTTAGACACATGAATGTGTGTATTTCCCTTATTTTTCTATATCTACCCATCATTATACATTCTATGTAAATCTTAGTGATGTTAAGTTGTGTAATTGTACATATGAAGTATTTTTCTGCAGTCACTCATCTCTCCATAATATACAACTGTTGTGGTTAAAAATTAACTCGGCTTATCAATTAAGCAGCTCAACCATTTGAGCCAAATTCCTAAATTATTATATCTTAGGTCCACTATGCATGCCCATGAGTAAAAGCCCAAACTTAAAGACAATCCAATTTCCACACTATAATTATCAGAGACCATATCTCCTTACAAAGATATGACCCTCATGGCCTAACGACAATGACCATTGTTACTATCTCAATTTCGGAGTGTCCTCCTCTCTTTGTGGTGCGTAGATCCGATCGTCGCCGGGAGAGCTTGTAAGCGGATCAACATCAACGAATTACATTTTAATTCCTTGAGACATGTATAGCTTGGATTATTTTGCAAAATATTAACAAATTAAAAATAGAAATGCTTAATTGTGATCAACTATATTGGTTAGTAAAATGAGTTATCATGAAGTGTTTCCATTGTCAACGAAATTAGTTGGGCATAAGTTGATTTTAATAATAAAAACAATTTTCACTATTTAAATTTATTTATAAAGAACAGAAAAGAACAAGATCAAGAAACGTGTTTCGGATTTGTTATTTCCCCCCTAAACAAACGAGGCGTTGGAAGGTAAGGGAAATCATAAAAAGCATTTAGTGATTGTCCGCAATAATATCGAAAAATATTTTTCTCACACCTAGAATTTACCAAATTTATAAAGAGAAAATAAAGGAAAGAGGTTACAGCAAGAAAACCTTGAAGGCACGCCCTGAGCCCCATGAATTCATATATTTCTTACCCAATTTCTCATTAAAAATTATATAGCTTAACGTTTCGTTTGTTTCACGGAAAGTAAATGTTTAAGAACATTTTCCTAAAAATGATCGCTTCGTATCATTTACAAAAATAAGTGAACAAAAAATATTTGCAGTTTCCACGAAAATATTCAGATATAAAATATTGCCGATAACGTACATATTTTCCATTAACTAATTATTTTAAGAGATACAAGTGATCATTTTTAAAAAAATATTTTTTAAATCATTCATTTATCGCAAAACGAACGGAACCTAAGACTCCTTATTCTATCGGTAGAATGAGATAAATCCTTTGCCGAGACAGAAGGAAATTTTGGGTGAAGCAAGTGACAAGGTAGTGGTGTGGCGTAAGAAGAGAAGGTTGGGTGGCAGAGGAAAATAAATTAATGTGATAGAGTCAAAGTAAACGGTGGTGTTGGCGTGAAGGGCAGATGGCGGTGGCAATGAGAAGAGTGTTAACGTGGCATGAGGAGCAGAGGGATGGGTGGCAGAGAACATAATCCATCGTGGCAAGAAGAGGAGTCGGTTTGGTGGTGTTGGCGTGAAGGATGGAAGAGGAAATTGTAACACGAATTCAGCTGACAAAATTATTGTGTACAACCTCGATGCGATGGAATACGTAATTAAATTTATGAAGTGAACGTTTAAGTCGTAAGACAACGCTTTTTCTAAGACCCACGTAACGTTTCATTACGTACTTTCGTTAAACAACTACTAACGAAATTTTGGGATGCCACACCTAAACCTTTTTACATTGATGCTAATTTAGTCCTAAACCTTTTTTCTTGTGCCAATTCAGTCCTAAACATTTTGCATTGGTGTCAATTTAATCCTAAACATTTTATTTTAGTGACAATTCAGTCTTATACTTTTTGCATTGGTGCCAATTCAATCCTTCTAGCTAATAGCTATTCACGTGTCGAATGACTGAATTGGCACCACCACAAAAGGTTTATGACTAAATTGGCATCAATGCAAAATGTTTAGAATTGAATTGGTATCAATGCAAATGGTTTAGGACTCAATTGGCATAAATGCAAAAGGTTTAGGACTAAATTGGCACAAAAAAAGGTTTATGACTAAATTGACACAAATACAAAATGTTTAGGACTTTTTTTACACTTTTCCCATGAATGCGGCATACAAGTGAGTTGTTCCGGTGAACTCATCAACACTACGGAAGATCACTCATAGAGAACTTTTAAGTTTGGTTTAACTTCAGGTTAAACAAACATAATAACAAAAGTTGGAATTTTTAATGCATAGATTACACAAAACATGACAGAGGTATATCTGTAAATGTTTTATGTGTGATTGTTCAACCGGTATCTCAAGACATTCGTTAATAAAATGTAACTTACAAGTATCCTACAAATTTAGCTCAATTGACTGTATTGCAACGTGAGTTCAATGCTAAGAAGAGCCAAAATCCCATTTATGCAAGAAAGAAAATTGGAGAACTAAAATTTCAACTTCCATTATATTTTTAGTGTCAAAGTAAATATATCGAGTTTCAATCAAAAAGACATTTTTTTATTTATATATCGAGTTGGTTTTTATGTTTGACTTTTTCATTGTAACTTTCAGTGAGGCCAATTTTGTGGTTTAAGAAAATGTATTCAGAGTCAAAATATAGAATTTAGTGGGGTTTCGAACTAGTCCATGCCTAGAACATAAATGGTAATAATAAATACTTTTGCAATTTGAGTGAAGGCAATAGCGAGGCCAATTTTATTGTTTAGAAAAATTAATCAGGCCAAAACTGTGAAATTAGTGTAGTCAAATTAACCTACACTTAGAATATTTATTCTAATAATAAAAATATTTCCAATTTTATTTCCCCACTCTTCATAAAGTGGTGCCGCCACTATGTGCAGTGCAGGTTCTAAGAAATTTATCTCAATCTACAGAGAGCATGAACTAAATGTATCGTCCTGGACACATTAGAGAGAGAGAGAGAGAGAGAGAGAGAGAGAGAGAGAGAGAGAGAGAGAGAGAGAGAGAGAGAGAGAGAGAGGGGGTAGGAGACTTTCTTTTCTAATGGGGTTAAATTTTTGGATTTTCATTCATTTATATGTGAAAATATTATTAGGAGAAAAATAGTCACAAATCAATAAGTACATAAATTTTCACAAAATATATTTTAAAAAGGTACCCTTTACTTTTGAACTGGGTATCTAGCACATTATACATATTTAATACAAGGTCAACATGACTCCAATATGTATGCACATGTTCCAAAATTTTGGATCCTAAAACCTGATGTGCAATCTCCAATGCTCATTTTCGAACTTACCCAACTAGGCTGGTTCGCGGGTCCGCACATAGGGATGAGTTTAAATTAATGGAAGAGTGGCTGGCACATGACGATTTTTTGGGGTGCACATGAAGATTTTAAGTTATTAAAAGAATGTGCAAAAAAAATTTAGATATTCTAAAATTTTGGAAGATATCGCCATAACAATCAGAAAAAGAAGAGCTAAAGAGTACTATAATGCTCTCCATTTAGTAAGTTAACATAGTGAATATTTATTTGGTAATAGCCATGATGCTCTATATATTCTATGAAATCAATTGGTCAGCTCAAAATTCCCTAATTACATATGATTTTTCCCGTTATTTGTGGGAATATGAACTTATTAAAGATTGAAACATCCAAATCCTAGATTACGTCCAAGGTCATTCAATATATTTTGAGTATTATGGATAATTTTCTTTGACTAATTATTTTTCTAACAACTAAACTTCGAAATATTATACTAAAATAAAATAGGTAAGTAACATCTATGGGGTATCATACACAATTTTATTAAAGGAACAAAGTGGATTATAACCCTGAAATTTTCCTCTCTAATTTGTTGTCACCTGATTTTTCCGTGATGCTTCGACATCCCATCCCATCATCTACTATGTGTTGACAATTGAAAGATTTCAAAGGAAAACAAGGAGCTTAGGCGAAAACAGTGATCGCTCAAAATGGTGCTAGTCTCGATCGTGTAAGATTACATCAAGGCTATATGTAATTGCTCGTCCGCCGCTGCGAGGTTGAAGATGAAGATGAAGGAAAGAAAAAAAAAGGGGAAAAAAGTCAGGAAATTTAAAAAATAAGAAAATTCGAAAAGATAAAAAAAATAATATTTAAAAATTGCCATGTTAGCGTCGGCTGGCTAGCCGGCATCCACGTCAGCGCCGGCTGGCAAAAGTTGGCCAAATGGACTAAATTGATACAAATGTAAAAGATTTGGACTGAATTGACACAATTACAATAGATTTATGACTGTTTATTGGTAATTTTCTCCATATTTGTTGATGAGAAAAACACAGAATCTGAAAAAGTATTTTAATGTTGGAACACTTACTTCTCTGATAGTGTTGTTTACTTGAACTTGATTATGTCAAGAGAATTCCGATAGACTCAGTTATTGATAACCGATCGACCTTCAATTTTATCATAAACTAAGAAAAAAATTTCCCAATGTATAACACATAATATTATTGTAGTCCCTTATACATGACATCACATTGCATTGCTTTAATCTGCTAAGCCCGTTTGTTTTAGGTGTGGCTGAACTGCAACTGTGCCGTAATTATATTGTGAAATGTTTTTATACTTTTAGTAATATGATAGATTGCAACACCTGGATGAAGTACGTCTCTTTTCGCTTGAAGAAAAATAAATTATCAAGAGATAAGAAGGGCGTTAAAATATATGTCGCTACATTATCCATATCTCTCTCTGTTTCTTTTTTATTTTTAGACACATGAATGTGTGTATTTCCCTTATTTTTCTATATCTACCCACCATTATACATTCTATGTAAATCTTAGTGATGTTAAGTTGTGTAATTGTACATATGAAGTATTTTTCTGTAGTCACTCATCTCTCTATAATATACGACTGTTGTGGTTAAAAATTAACTCGGCTTATCAATTAAGCAGCTCAAACATTTGAGCCAAATTCCTAAATTATTATATCTTGCGAATACTGGTCCACAATGCATGCCCATGAGTAAATGCCCAAACTTAAGACAATCCAATTTCCACACTATAATTACCAGAGACCATATCTCCTTACAAAGATATGACCCTTATGGCCTAACGACAATGACCATTGTTACTATCTCAATTTCAGAGTGTCCTCCTCTCTTTGTGGTGCGTAGATCCGATCGTCGCCGGGAGAGCTTGTAAGCGCATCAACATCAATGAATTACATTTTAATTCCTTGAGACATGTATAGCTTTCATTATTTTGCAAAATATTAACAAATTAAAAATAGAAATGCTTAATTGTGATCATCTATATTGGTTAGTAAAATGAGTTATCATGAAGTGTTTCCATTGTCAACGAAATTAGTTGGGCATAAGTTGATTTTAATAATAAAAACAATTTTCACTATTTAAATTTATTTATAAAGAACAGAAAAGAACAAGATCAAGAAACGTGTTTCGGATTTGTTATTTCCCCCCTAAACAAACGAGGCGTTGGAAGGTAAGGGAAATCATAAAAAGCATTTAGTGATTGTCCGCAATAATATCGAAAAATATTTTTCTCACACCTAGAATTTACCAAATTTATAAAGAGAAAATAAAGGAAAGAGGTTACAGCAAGAAAACCTTGAAGGCACGCCCCGAGCCCCATGAATTCATATATTTCTTACCCAATTTCTCGTTAAAAATTATATAGCTTAAGGTTTCGTTTGTTTCGCGGAAAGTAAATGTTTAAGAACATTTTCCTAAAACTGATCGCTTTGTATCATTTACAAAAATAAGTGAACAAAAAATATTTTCAATATCCACGAAAATATTCAGATATAAATTATTGTCGATAACGTACACATTTTCCATTAATTAATTATTTCAAGAGATACAAGTGATTATTTTTAAAAAAATATTTTTCGAATAATTTATTTATCGCAAAACGAACGGAACCTACGACTCCTTATTCTATCGGTAGAATGAGATAAATCCTTTGCCGAGACCGAAGCCTAATTCATCTTCTCTTAGTCGCGTTTCACTTGGCTATGCCTTTACGTGCAATAATGATAAGGCTGCATGTTAGAGAGGCATGTGCATATATCATAACTACATAAACAACTCAAAAGAGGGAAAATTATTCAAACACTCCTAAACCTATCGCATTTTTGCCAATTCAGTCTAAACCTCTTAATTGCGTCAATTGAATCTTAAATATTTACATGTTTTTATTAATTAAGTTCATCCAATCAATTTTGACTAGAAATTACTGATGTGAGTGCTAACCGTCTTATGTGATACGATCAGCGCTAACTTAAATAATTTTTAATAATATTTTAAATATTTTATTTTATTCTTTCTTTCTTTTTTTTTTCTTCCCTCTCTTCCTAGCCGGTTGCCGGGCCTCAACAATGGCAAACATACGGCATCAATTTATTATCAGCAACAACAACAGCATATGCCTAAACATATTTGTTGATGAAGAAAATATCTTGCATCAATTCACTTTAGTAAACGATGCAAGTGAAACATATATAAGGACAAAAACATTTTACAAATTGTGGATTTTCGATGAAATAAACGGTTCTATTTGCAAGAATTTTCATAATTGTCAATATTTTGACGATGGAACACGAACTTCTTTACTTTTCTTGTTTACTTGAACTTGATTATTTTTTGAGTAAGAAAACTACTTAAAAAAATCAAATTGATATGAATTGAGATGTTCTGAGAATACTAATACAATCAATTCTTCATGAATACGAGACAAAAGTGTCAACAAAGTCTTAAACCTTTTGTATTAGTATCAATTTAGTCATAAATCTTTTTTTATGCCAATTTAGTCATAATGTAACATCCCGGGCCTACCTCTTCAATGTACTAACCGCAAGCTTGACTAAATTCATTCTAATAACTTCCCAGCGAAAAGTATTACCCTGTTTAATGATCATTCAATTTAAGTTATCTCATTAACTAGCACAGAGGCAGTAAAAATAAGAATGACAACACTTACTAGAAAACTCGACTTTCTTTTATTCATAACGTTGGGTGATATACAAGGCGGGGATTAACTTGGGATTCTATCCCTAAACTGTGTCCTAACGGATCACATACCCAACTCGCCTATAACCTACGTCAAAAGATGTCACCCAACTAGCATGACTCCATACTCCGCAAAAACCAACCAATCATGCGTCCAAAAATGGTTCACTGAGTCATCTTTCTCCAGCCTACTCAACCACACCTACCCCTTTCATTGGCTCCGTTGCTGTCGCCACGTCCATTTCCCGGATGTCTGAGTGGTCCCACTAAATTTCCACCGACGTCAACGAAAATCGAAACCAGCCTAATCGGCACCATGGGGTAGGGAAATCCCACATCTACCCATAAGATAGCTTCGTATCGTACCAATCGGACTAATGGAAATTCTGGGTCAGAAAATGGAATGAGTCGGCCCTCAAACTCGATCAGAGAACCAAAAAGAGTGATCGGAACAGTAGGCGGGAAAATGCTCATATGTACTAATCTAAAAAAATGTATATCCACAAGGGTGAGCGAAAACCCAGCAGTGAAATATCTATCACACTACACTATATGAATAATTCACAAGCATTACGAATCAAGTCATGCATACATGAATCATGTTCAACATTTCACCCAGACTGTTGATTACTCGTAAAGCTCGCCTACCTCAATCATGAGCACCACAATATAATTCAATAACACATGCGATCATCCAAGACATAAGGACACACTCGATTCATCTCTTCACTTGTATTTTAATTCAATTCTCAACTCCAAGTCACATATCTGGTGCGCTCGTCGGACACGCAAGGAGGAAAACTTCCGTCTAGTAGGATCCGATGCACCTTCCAATCTACTGCAGTGTACGCCAGAATTCTCAACGGCCCGCGCAGGCTTCGTGATCCACTAACCATGGCATCTCGATCAAACTCGTGGGGCATCTAGGGTAGAAACCTCCCAGGCATCGTGGTTCCACCGACCATGGCATCCCGCATTCCCTACAGCTCCTCGGGGCATCATTGATTCACAGTCTGATCGCATTTCAATTATCATTTAAGCAATTACCAGCATACATATTCTTTCAATCATTAATCAAAATAATGAATACAACTAACCAGGTCATTCCACGTTACTCACTTTCTCATTCTGATTCAAGTCCATGAGAACATGACTGCCACTTTAATCACATTTCACACAATGTTTCAACAAGAAATGACATGATGAACCTAATGTTCTGGCCTTACAAGTCCTACGTGCATGAACAACCATTTAATTCTCATTCGTGACCCAAATGAAGTCAAGCTCACCACACGTCCACGACCCAAGCCCGAATACAGAGTTATGTACTCGCTCCACTATCGGCTTCGAACCTGCTCACTAGTTTCAAAATCCCCCATACGACGTTACTGGGCACTTCGCTTGCACTCCGAATTATTCGCCGCCACCTTAAATTCCGATTCTGTTCACAACACCTCGAAACCCACTATCAGCTGTACTCACTCGGATACATACCCACAGAATTCAAGTTTTGCCAATCACCCTCTGACCAACAACCCGACGAAGGTACAACCGTGAGGCAAAACGCACTAATGTCCACTACGGTTTCTCTCATCGCGTCCAACAGTACTCAGATTCTAACAATCACAGCTACTATACCAGCCTATTCGTGACCCAAATTCTCATGCAAGCGACTACCGGATAGTATAGGATGACAGAAGTTCACTTGCCTCTCGGTGGCTTCGGCGGTGTCGTTCCAAAGAAGCGAGCAAAGATTGTGGCGCGACCCGGTGCCTTGCTATCCTCCTCGAGCTCTTGGACACTGGGGAAAACTGTCGGTATAAAGTCTTGGACGGTGAAGCAGCTTCAGACGAAGCAAGGTGAGGCAGAAAAACCGAAGGAGGAGCTGATCGGGGAAAAGAAAACAGAAGGAAATTTTGGGGTTTACTTCCCCTTTGCGTGAAGCAAGTGACAAGGTAGTGGTGTGGCGTAAGAACAGAAGGCTGGGTGGCAGAGGAAAATAATTTAATGTGGTAGAGTCAAAGTAAACGGTGGTGTTGGTGTGAAGGGCAGACGGCGGTGGCAGTTAGAACAGTGTTAACGTGGCATGAGGAGCAGAGGGATGGGTGGCAGAGAACATAATCCATCGTGGCAAGAAGAGGAGTCGGTTTGGTGGTGTTGGCGTGAAGGATGGGAAGAGGAAATTGTAACACGAGTTCAGCTAATAAAATTATTGTGTAAAACCTCGACGCGATGGAATACGTAATTAATTTATGAAGTGAACGTTTAAGTCGTAAGACGACGCTTATTCTAAGACCCACATAACGTTTCATTACTTACTTTCGTTAAATAATTACTAACGAAATTTTGGGATGCCACACCTAAACCTTTTTATATTAATGCCAATTTAGTCCTAAACCTTTTTTGTTGTGTCAATTCAGTCCTAAACCTTTTGTATTGATGCCAATTCAGTCCTAAACATTTTACATTAGTGCCAATTCAGTCCTAAACTTTTTGCATTGGTGTCAATTCAATCCTTCTAGCTAATAGCTATTCACGTGTCGAATGACTGAATTAATACCAACACAAAAGGTTTATGACTAAATTGACATCAATGTAAAATGTTTAGAACTGAATTGGTATCAATGCAAATGGTTTATGACTTAATTGGCACAAGTACAAAAAATTAGGATAAATTGACACCAAAAAAAGGTTTATGATTAAATTGGCACAGATATAAAACGTTTAGGATTTTTTTGACATTTTTCCCATGAATGTGGCATGCAAGTGAGTTGTTACGGTGAACTCATCAACACTACTGAAGATCACTCATAGAGAACGTTTAAGTTTGGTTTAACTTCAGGTTAAACAAACATAATAACAAATGTTGGAATTTTTAATGCATAGATTACACAAAACATGACAGAAGTATATCTGTAAATGTTTTATGTGTGATTGTTCAACCAGTATCTCAAGACATTCGTTAATAAAATGTAACTTACAAGTATCCTTCAAATTTAGCTCAATTGACTGTATTGGAACGTGAATTCTTTTTTTTTTTTTTGGTAAGATAAGACTGTATAAAACTTTTCAAGAACCAATACAAGCTAAGCACAAACCTCACCGAAACCTTTTAGAGACATAGGAATGTCTAAAAAGGGCAGGTGAGGATCAGCAAGAGCTAACCAAGAAGAGAAAGCTAGAAATACAGCAGAGAAGGGAAAGAAAAAACAAAAGAGTTACAACCAGCCAATGAAAAGATTGGCGGCGTAAAACCCAAGCTAGGGACTATTCCTATTCGGAGAAAGGAGAGTATCCGGTATGTCCCATTTCCTTAGCAAGATGCGGTTCCGGTGGGTGTCTTCAATACTTCCCATGGAGAGGGCTTTATCTTTAACGGATTTGAGAAGATGCTTGCGCATTCCCGGTAGGTAAATGGCCTTGTTCCTGAAAATGGCGTGATTCCTTTCGGTCCAGATGATGTGGCATAAGGCCCCAAAGGAAAATTGAGCAATACGATGAGCAAATGAGTCTCCTCCGCAGACCGTCATCGCCCATTGGATATGATCATGCCAAGTTTTGTTACGCCAAGGGAGGCTGCATTTGGTAGCCCACATGGAAGCCAACCTGCTGGTAGTGGAACATTCAAAGAAAAGATGGTTGGTAGAATCCGGTGAGGTACCACAAAATGCACAGAGAGCCTGATCGATCCTGTGGTTGTGGATGAGGAACAGCTGGGTGGGTAACCGATTAAGGGTAGCCACCCAAAGGAGAAATGCATGGCGAGGAGCAATGTGTCTGTCCCAAATAAAAGAGTGCCATGGTACCATCCGACCTTTCCTTCGAATGTGGCTCCAAGCCAAAGCAACTGAGAAGGGTCTAGTGGGCTGAGGAAGCCAAGAGAAGGAATCCTCTATATCAGCCAATAAAATTGGGGAGGAGTCCAACCAATTCATAATAGTAGAGAGAGAATCCGAGGGAGGCCAAGAGCCTTGAAGGAAAATCCGAACTGAGGTATCCCGCGGGATGCGAGAATGATAGATATCCGCGTTACTAAATAGAAGGTAAAGAGGCCCTCTAGCATGCCACGAGTCAAACCAGAAAGAAACAGAATGGCCAGACCCGATCTTCCAGTAAAACATGGTTTGAGCAGTGGGCCTCATGTCTAGAATCTTCTTCCAAGTCCACGAGCAGAAGGTGGGTTTGGCAACAATCCAAAAGTTGGACTTTTTTAAGAAAGTGGTATGAACCCATTTGCACCATAATGACTCTTTGTCGGTGAAAAGAAGCCAAATGTGTTTAAGGATCATCGCTGAGTTGTACTCCACAAGTCGTCGAATACCTAAGCCTCCCTCATTCTTAGGTAGGCAGACAGAGCTCCAAGTAACCCGTGCTCCTCCTGGTCCAAGGTCAGGCCCTTTCCAAAGGAATTGGCGCAAAATAGCTTCAATCCTATATAGTATTGACTTTGGAAGAGAGAAAACGGAGGCCCAATATACCTGAATTGAATACAGGACCGATTTAATAAGCTGGAGCCTACCAGCAAAAGATAAGAACCGATGGCTCCAAGAGCGGGCTCTAGCAGTAATGGCATCAATCAGCGCTTTACAATCCTCCTTACTCAACCTGGTAGAGATGATAGGTACGCCGAGGTATCGGAACGGGAGAGAGCCCTGGTGAAACCCAAGGCATTGGAGAATCTGTTCACGCAAGTGAGGGGTCCCTCCAGAGAGAAAGATATCACTTTTGGTGTGGTTGGGAAGCAAACCAGACCAATCAGTAAACAAACAAAGAGCTTCTTTGATCAGCTGAATCGATTTAAGGTGGCCTTCAGAAAATAGAAGGACGTCATCCGCGAAAAAGAGATGTGACAGCCTAGAATGCTTGCATCTCCAGTACCAATGAAAGTCTGGGTTATCGGTTTTAGCCTTAAGAATTCCAGAGAAGACCTCCATAACCAGAATGAACAGATAAGGTGATAAAGGATCACCTTGACGAATGCCGCGGGTACTGCCAAAGAAGCCATGCAATTCACCATTAATAGAGACGGAGAATTTGGAAGTAGAAATACATGCCATAATAAGCCGGACGAAAGAGGAGGGGAAGTTGAAGGCCAGCAGGGCTTTTTCAATGAAGTTCCAATCCACGGTATCAAACGCTTTTTGGAAATCCACTTTAACTGCACACTTGGGAAGGTAAGGTTGGTGATGGAAATCAGCAAATAATTCTTGAGCAAGCATGATATTGTCACTGATTCTACGCCCTTTGACAAAGGCAGTTTGGGCCGGCCCAATAATGGAAGGAAGGACATGTGCTATTCGTTTCGCTAAAATCTTGGAAATACATTTATAGACCGTATTACAACAAGCAATAGGCCGAAAGTCAGACAACATAGAAGCGTTGGGTGATTTCGGCACTAAAGTAAGAATGGTGTTGTTGATCTCTTTGAGCATCCTTCCAGACTCAAAAAAGTCTTTGACCGCCTTAAGGAAAGAGGGGCCGGTAATCTCCCAAGTAGCTTTGAAGAAATCAACATTAAAACCGTCCAGACCCGGAGCTTTACCCTTGGCAAGAGAGAATAGAGTATGCTGAATTTCCGCATCCAAAACCGGCTGAGTCAAGGAGTCACCCTGAATGTCATCCAAGGGCCGGCCAATGAACCCAAGTAGCTCCCGAACAGAGCATCGGTGGCTAGCATTTGGGCCATTGAGAATTCCTTGGAAATGGCCAACAATGAGTTGAGTAACTACCAAAGGATCCGTGACCAGACCGTCCTCCTCAGTTGAGACCGAGAGAATACGATTGTGCAAGCGCCGTTTGTTGACGAAGTGGTGGAAAAACTTCGTATTCAAATCACCTTCCTTCAGCCAACGTATACGGGATTTCTGCCGGTAGAAGGATTCCTCAGCTAATCTCAAAGAAGAGAAAGCTTTTGTGAGTTCCATTTCTCTGTCCTTCAGGCTTGTATCAAAAGGATGCTACTCCAGATCTGTTTGAACAGCAACTAGATCTGACCGAGCCCTTTCGGTCCTCAAGGATATATCCGCGAAGGAGCTCCTATTTAGTTGTTTTAACTTAGCTTTGAGTGACTTCAACTTACAACAGAGGGAGAACATATGAGAGCCAACAACCCGAGTAGCCCAAGCTTGCTCAACTAGCTGCGAGAATTGAGGATGTGAAGTCCAAAAGTTGAAGAACTTGAATGGCTTCTTCGCATGATGTGGGAGGAGGACTCGCAGGACCATAGGGGAGTGGTCTGAAATCCCAGAAGGGAGAAAAGAAACTTCCGAAAAGGAGAAATGTTGCACCCAGATGTCATTTGATAACACCTTGTCTATCTTGCGCAGCTTCCTATTTGGACCTGAAGAGTGAGTCCAGGTGTATCTACAGCCCACATACCGGATGTCTTCAAGCCCGGCCTGATTAAGACAATCCCCGAACTCATCGAAGGCTGGGATCCAGGGAGTCGAGCTTCCAAGCCTATCTGTCGGATCCTTGATAGCATTAAAGTCACCTGCAACAAACCAGGGGAGATTGCAAGTGGAAAGTCTAACTAAATCAGCCCAGAGAAGGCGCCTTTTGACGAAGGTGTGTTCCCCATAGATCACGGAACAGAGACAGATTTTATTCAGATTCAAAATCCGAAGCTGGACATGAATCATCTGGTCAAAAGTATACAAAAGAGTAATGTCCACCTCATTCGGGTTCCACCCTAGCCATATCCGGCCACGGGGTGAAAAATCGTAGTTGGACAGCCAAGACCAGTCAGGGCATAAACCTCTAGAAATATTTTCAAAAAAAGAGGCACTGCATTTAGTTTCAACAATACCGATGCAAGAAAGATGATTAGCACGAATAAAGTTACGAATCTCAGCTTGACGAATGGGGGCAACAAGCCCCCTAATATTCCAAGAACCAAAAAACATCACAAATAGTTATTTCTGAGTTTTCTTCAACTGTTTCCTCTTTTTTGATTTTTTTGAGGAAGACAGTCCAGGGGTGGCCTTTGAAGACCCAGTACAAGCTTGGCCCAACTTGCGCGACCGTGTATTGGGGAGAGACGTCGATGATGGTTCCTCGTCTAACAGGTCATCAGAGTCAGCATCAATGTGTTGTCCAGAGGAGTCCCCCAAGGAGGACTGAGAAATTAGGTTCCTATCTTCGTATGGCAGGACAGCAGCTTCATTGATGCAACCAGTCGAAGGAAGACCTTGTTCGAGCAGAACGGGGCCATCCTGTACAGAATCCTGGGCAGGGTGCTTTGAAGACAGCAAAGGAGTTGTTTCCAGTCTACCGGCTTCAAAAGGGGGAACCAGAACAGAATGGGGCTGAGGGGAAGGTGCACCAGCCGAGGCGTCCCTAGTACCCGGAGGGCTATCAGTGGAAGAGTTTGCCGCATCCTGGTGAAGGGAGAGCAGACCGGGGGACCCAGCTTGGGTTTGGCGCAGCCCTGAAGGCGATGATCTGAAGTGCTGGATAGGGGACTGAGCAGCACGAGCTTGGGAGCCATCCTTCCCTTGAGCAGAAATCCTTAGCTCTGTAGTTGCAGGTTGAACCTGGGAATGGTCCAGGGAAGAGGGATGAGAAAGACCAGTAGGGGTTTGAGTCAGCGTAGAGGCAGAGGTCCTTTGCTGCTGAGCAGGGGGCTGGGCAGCCGAAGGATGGGAGGCGTCTCTCGTCTGAGTCAAGGGCTGAGAAGAACCAGCTGGAGGATGAGCTTGATTGGATTTGTTTCTTGAAACTAAGGTCCAGCCAGCTTCAGGTTGTGGCTGTGGTTGTCTTTCGGGTCTGTGATCAGCTTGAGAGCTAGGGTTCTTCTGGGAGCTGGGTTGCTGATGAACCAGGGCACATTGAAAACCAGTTGAACCCAATTTGTGGCCAAAAATGCCGTAGGATGTACAAGCAAGAGGCCTCCATTCGTATTCAATTTTTATCAAATGCAGGTCACCATCCCATCTGACCTTGATTGAGTCTGGCCTAGGATCCTTGGCCTTGAGTTCAATGCAGACCCGAGCAAAGGAAATCCTCGTCATCTGTTCGGTTTGTGAATCAACATAGAGAGGATTGCCTACTGCGCTGGCTATCCTTCCAAGGCCGGCTGAGGACCAAAGGGGGAAAGGGAGGTCCCTCAGTCTCACCCACACCGGAACGGTGTCTAGATTGCCCTTCCTGAGTTGGATTTTTGCATGCCATTGTTGGAGTAACATAGTGCTCCGGAATATTGTTATAGGACCTGCATCAATCAACTTCCTCCGAAAGTCAGCATTGGGGACACGGAAGAAGTAGAACCCATTCTCATGCAGTTTAACATCTGAAACCTGGTCCCCCCAAGCCCTCTTAATGGCTTCTTCGGTGAGCTTGAAGGGTACTTTCCTGCCAATAAAGTGGCCTACAATGCATTCCAGCCATCTTGGATCACTCGCAGCAGCAATATCAGGTGTTATATCCACAACAAGATCACCATTCTCCACCGAGGGAGGAACATAGGCGAGGTTATAGCCTTTTGTCATCACCCGGGCCACACTTGCCCATGAACGAGTCCCCAAAGCACCATTCTGTTGTGGCTGGGGAGCAGAATGCTCTTGGCCAGTCTTCTTGTTACCAGTCATGGAAGGCCTGGAAACAGACCGAGCAGGAAGACCACTAGGACCACGTTGAAACCTGCTTGTGGAACGCCCCCTGCTTTTGCTGCGACTGTGGTCGCCTTTAAGGAGCACACGCGAACCAGACATTGATGCAATTCCCTGACCTTGAATGGCTTGTTTCCCTTTTGGAGCTGGTGCTAACACCCCTGCATCAGAAGTCACCCGCGGAGCCTCATCCTCAAGGATATTAGTCATCACAAACTCCTCCAGTCACAACCAACCGCTCCTTTTAAGCCATTTTCACCTAGACAAATCAACAAACAGCAGGTGTGCAGATACAGAGTAGTTCGGATTTGCCACTCTCAGCAATGAAAGTCAATCCAACCCAATTCAGAGCAGCAACAGAGATAAACAGCAGGACGATTTCAAACGGATTCCACTAGAGGCTAATAACCCCGAAGAACCGAGTACCCCGCTGAACCGAGAAGGGATCAGGCGATAACCCGAGTGAACGAAACTCTAGGGGAGTAGAATAGCACAGTGAGAAGGCAAAATGAAGGAACCTGAGGCGCCCTCAAGACCCAGAATCGCGAGCCAATCAGCCTGAGAAGTCGTGAGTCGGGGTGCCGGAAGGGACGAAGTCGAAGCAGGGACCAGATCTGAAAATCCAATCTCCGGACAGCAAAGGATGAGTAAATGGTTGAGGGGAAAGAAAGGAGAGCCGATCGTGGGGTTAGCCTCCAAATCCCAGCTCAAATGCTCACCGGAAACTCGCCGGAATCACCATCTCACCGGCGGGTGAACAGTGCACGCACGGGGACCAGCCGAGAGCATCAAACGTGAATTCAATGCTAAGAAGAGCCAAAAATTTATGCAAGAAAGAAAATTGGAGAACTAAAACTTCAACTTCCATTATATTTTTAGTGTCGAAGTAAATATATCGAGTTTCAATCAAAAATACATTTTTTTATTTATATATCGAGTTGGTTTTTATGTTTGACTTTTTCATTGTAACTTTCAGTGAGGCCAATTTTGCGGTTTAAGAAAATGTATTCAGAGTCAAAATATAGAATTTAGTGGGGTTTCGAACTAGTCCATGCCTAGAACATAAATGGTAATAATAAATACTTTTGCAATTTGAGTGGAGGCAATAGCGAGGCCAATTTTATTGTTCAGAAAAATTAATCAGGCCAAAACTGTGAAATTAGTGTAGTCAAATTAACCTACACTTAGAATATTTATTCTAATAATAAAAATATTTCCAATTTTATTTCCCCACTCTTCATAAAGTGGTGCCGCCACTATGTGCAGTGCAGGTTCTAAGAAATTTATCTCAATCTACTGAGAGCATGAACTAAATGCATCGTCCTGGACACATTAGAGAGAGAGAGAGAGAGAGAGAGAGAGAGAGAGAGAGAGAGAGAGAGAGAGAGAGAGAGAGAGAGAGAGAGGGGGTAGGAGACTTTCTTTTCTAATGGGGTTAAAGTTTTGGATTTTCATTCATTTATACGTGAAAATATTATTAGGAGAAAAATAGTCACAAATAAATAAGTACATAAATTTTCACAAAATATATTTTAAAAAGGTACCCTTTACTTTTGAACTGGGTATCTAGCACATTATACATGTTTAATACAAGGTCAACATGACTCCAATATGTATGCACATGTTCCAAAATTTTGGATCCTAAAACCTGATGTGCAATCTCCAATGCTCATTTTCGAACTTACCCAACTAGGCTGGTTCGCCGGTCCGCACATGGGGATGAGTTTAAATTAATGGAAGAGTGGCTGGCACATGAAGATTTTTTGGGGTGCACATGAAGATTTTAAGTTATTAAAAGAGTGCGCAAAAAAAATTTAGATGTTCTAAAATTTTGGAAGATATCGCCATAACAATCAGAAAAAGAAGAGCTAACGAGTACTATAATGCTCTCCATTTAGTAAGTTAACATAGTGAATATTTACTTGGTAATAGCCATGATGCTCTATATATTCTATGAAATCAATTGGTCAGCTCAAGATTCCCTAATTACATATGATTTTGCCCGTTATTTGTGGGAATATGAACTTATTAAAGATTGAAACATCCAAATCCTAGATTACGTCCAAGGTCATTCAATATATTTTGAGTATTATAGATAATTTTCTTTGACTAATTATTTTCTAACAACTAAACTTCGAAATATTATACTAAAATAAAATAGGTAAGTAACATCTATGGGGTATCATACACAATTTTATTAAAGGAACAAAGTGGATTATAGCCTTGAAATTTCCCTCTCTAATCTGTTGACACCTGATTTTTAGCTTATTTTTCAATTTTTTTTTTCAAAAATCATAAAACTAGGATTAGGAAACTTGGTCAAGCATAGGAACCTATTCCTAAATCAAAAATAAATTTTTTATAATTTTTCTGAATTTTTCTTTAATTTCTTTTAACCAAAATAAGAGAGAAAATCAAGAAAAATAGAAAATGGAATCCAAAAATTCCATAAAAATATTCATTAGTCTTATTTTAAATCTAATTTCATTAATACAGCATCAAGTTTAGAAAATTTCAATTGGGAATGTGTTTTTCCGAAAATTGGGTAAAAACAAGCCCAAATTTCTACTTACTTTAACCAAAAAAAAAAGCCCAAATTGAATAAAATTCAATTTGAGTCATTTCTAGGCTATAGTGTTTTCACAACAAATGATCGTGGAATCTTGAATTACATAATGGTTGGTCCAATTACACAATTTTCCAAAGAAATCAAAAAACCCCAAAATCCAATTGAAAATTAGGGATTTTTAGCCCAAAATGGGGATCATTATCAATTCGAAATTATTGAACCATGAGACTATTATTTCTACGATTAATCAATCATGGGTAATCCAATTTTGACATCAATTTTGCTCAATCAGGTCATTTAAGTACTGGATTGAATAGAACCCCAGTGACCTGGATTCAAAACTTTGGGAATTTTTTGTTTAATTGCAACAAAAATTAGGGTAAATCTCATATTTTGATGCAAAATGTGCCAAGGAATTCAATTTTGAGGTTCAATCTGAAAATTTGGGTTAAAATAGGACTTAATTTGCGATTTTAGATCAACCCGGGTCGGCTGGGTCAACTCAACCCGACCTGGGTCGGTCTCCTTCCTTATCCGACTCTCCCAGAATGTGGTAAAACCTAGAAAAATTAACTCGTGCCCGCCTTTTTACCGATTTAATCAAGCTAAATGATCACATTTTAAACTCCAATTCCAGCCGGAGAATCTCCAGCTAGCATCCGAGATTCAATCCAACCGATTTGAGATCGGTGAATACCAAACTTTGGGTGGTAAAATCTAGCTAGAAAAACTAAAGAAACATTATCAAATACATAAGAGGTGCTCGAGAAAAATCCAGAGAGAGAAAGAGAGGGAAATCGAGAGAGAGAGAGAGAGAGAGAGAGAGAGAGAGAGAGAGAGGAGTGGAGATCCCTTGATCAAGTGATCGGTGCCGATCGATTGAATGGCAACGGCAAATCGATCAACTAGGGAGGATCTCCTCCTCAGGAGACCAGCGTAAATCTAGTCGCAAAGCTCTGAAAATTGGCCTCGATCGGCGTGATCAAAGCTACTCTAGCGAAACCAAAGCCATCGTCTTGCAGTTCAGGTGACAAGGAAGGGCTTGACAGTTGCCGTTCGGTTCGAAAATTCAGAATTAAGCTCAAACGAAAAAAAGGTAAAGTCAGCTCGTGCCTACGATTTAGCAAACATTCTAGATTGTACGTTTGAGCTTTACCGTGCTTGATCGTGTATTTTTTTTTTTTTTATGATTTTGAGTTTTTAGATGTTCAAAAGCTAATTCTAATCACAAGTTTCATTGATTGATTGCAAAATCTGGCTTGAAAATGCATTTGACGAAGTCGGCCATGATTGTTGAACCTTGTCGGAAATCGGAGACCTTTGCCGGAGCGCCAAAATGACTTAGGCTATCCAAGTCAGTAATTCCCAACCTTTGTTTGATGTTTTGAATATTGTTTTAGATCAATTTAGATAGCTAGGGGGTTCTGTAGGTTGATATGTGCAAGATATTGGGTTGATTAAGTCAGTGATGGTTTAGGGTATTTTGATCGGTTTTTCGCCAGCCGACGATGGTTCGGCAGTGAATTAATAAGTTGATACTGATTGGAGGTGACATGAACTATACACAGAACTAATTGAAATGGTAAAAAAGTCGTCGGAGGCTCACCGACGGTGAGTGTCACGCCCCGAACCCCGACGAGCGCGCAACACCCCAAGCTTGGTCGAAATAGTGCAATGTTCCAGGAAACATCGCCAACCCAACCCAAAAACATCTAAATCAGATGCAGCGGAAACGATTGCACAAATCCCTGATGATATAATCATGGGGTAATAGAGAGAGGCAAATCACCAAACCATCAAACTTTATATTACACCCGCAATATATACATCTATCCATTACAATTCACCATAACCAGTAACCAACTACTTTATTACACTCACTATATTCACAATATTCAATACAAACCATTGCAACCATCAAACCTCCGTATAAGAATTGTCGGTATCCAAAAAGGGACTAGCAACATCGGGTAGACTTATACTATAACCAAAAAGGGCGCCTCTCAAAACTGTCTAACCTCTAACTCCTAACTAACCCATATTCGTCCTATAAGGGGGTCTACTTAGAATCAATCTCGTCATTGCTAGTTCGTTCCTCTGAAGACTTGGGCTCAGCATTGACCTCAATCGGATTGTCTTCCTCTCCCGACTCCATTGGAACTTCGATCGGATAAATGGTTTTAAATAAAACCGTGAAAACACTTCTCAATAAGCAAAACCCTAAACCCAACCTAGGTTAACACGTATCTCTAGTCACATTCAAGCATGCCAATAGTGCAATCAGTAAATCAAAACAATTGCAGGCACCAACATCTCAACTTGATACACAAGAAACTTCACATGCTAAATCAAGCGTTACCATTAACAACTGATAACATGCCTCACTCAAAGATGCCATTCACCTTATCGACCTGGCGAGCTTTCGCAGCCCAGAGTTTGTCTTTTGCCTTGCCCGGTGAGCTTTTGCAGTCCGGAACACCCTATTGACCTGGCGAGCTTTCGCAGCCCAGAATCTGTCTTTTTCCTTTCCTAGTGAGCTTTTGCAGCCCAGAGTCTGTCTTTTTCCTTGTTCGGTGTGCTTTCGAAGCCCGGAGCACCCCATCGACCTGGCAAGCTCTTGCAGCTTGAAGTCTTTCTCTTTCCTTGTCCAGTGAGCTTTCGCAACCCGGAATACCATATCGACCTAGCGAGCTTTCGCAGTCCAGAGTTTCCTTCTTTACATAGCAAGACTTCATGTAGTCGAAGGCTTGTTCTTACACGGTATGGCTTCTTCGGTCAAAGTCCGTTCTTACACGATACGACCTCTTCATTGAGCCAAGAGCCCGTTCTTACACGGTATGGCCTCCTTTTCTGTCAAAGCCCGTTCTTACACGGTATGGTTTTCTTCTTGTTCGAAACCATTCTTACATGGTAAGACCTTGTCGAATAAAAGGATTCCCCTTTTGGATGGTATCCGAAAAAAAAAACACAAAAAAAAACAAAAAACAAAGAGATAAAAAAAAAATCCAATCATTCCTCATGCTTTAGCCATTGCGCCATCCCATGCCCTCTGCAAAAAATTTTTTAGGTGTCTCATGTCTTTGAAAGGAACCTCCTCAAGCCCCCTTCAAAGAGGGGCAGCTGTTGACACATAAATTTTTTGCCCAAAAATCATTTTCGAAAAATTGGAACTTATTTTTCCACAAAAATATTTTGGAATTATTCTACTAAAAAGAAAAAAAACGGAAGAGCAAGGGCCAAGGATTCGAGTGTAGCTAGCCAAGACTTGAGGGATCAAATTGCAAATGAACCAGCAAGTTGGGGCCAAAATGCAATTTCCAAAAGTTGGGGGACCAAATCGCAAAATTTGTAAAAATCGCCCCCAAGCCCTTAAATCATCATTTTTACCTCTAATCAAGCTTGAAATTGAAAACGGCTAAGGTAAAATTGATCAAATCAAGCCAAAAGGACTAAATTAGCTCAAATCGAGTATTTTCGGACAAGAAAATGGCTATTTTTGAGGGACTTTCCTGCAAAATTGGGCATGGAAAATTACAAATTCTGATTATCATCTTAAACTAGCATACTTCAGGTTTCAAACCGATAAAAAATTCCCACCAAATTAATGGATTAAAGCACTTAAATCAGCTTCCAAAAACCGGTCCATGATTTGGTCTCAAATAGAGGCTGCTAAGTAGCCAACTTTGTGGCCCACCATATCCTACTCAGCCAACCGATCAGCGTGAACTCTGGCCGAGGTGTGAGACCATCATTAGGAGTGCAAATGGACAAAAATTTGCCAGGGATAAGCTGTTGGAGGCACGTGATAATCGTAGGCAAACCTACTCACGCAACAGCTGCAAAGTGATGATTTTGAAGTCAGAGAAGGTGAAGAGACTCTGTTTGCAGGCTTGGTAAGTAGGAAATCACGAGCTAAAAATCCGGTTGGATTCGGTGGATAGGATCCCTGAAGCACCTTCTTTTGGGGGATAAAAAGAAAAGGATGAGACAAGAGGGAGAGAGTGAACGGTCATTCCAAAAACCCACCCTCAGACGCAGCTCAAAGGGAAGATTAACACAAAAAAGTTTCAGGTTGATTTTTGGAGAGAAAAGGGCGATTTTCGTGAGCTTCGAGTGAAAATTAGCCAAAACCTTCAACTAGAGAGTGAAACTACATTCAAAGAGCTTTCCAACCATAGGTCGCACGTCCCAAATGGACATCGGGAAGCCATCCAAAATCCCCTCGAAAAGCAGCCCATTCTCGGTTTAAAAGGGAAACCCATAAATTTTCTAAGTGTTGAAGTCAGACGGTTACTGATGAGGGAAAGTGGGGGTTTTTGAGAGACATGAAGAACGTATGAGGATATCCTTGACTTGGAAGTTAAACTAGAATACATCTAGTTGGGGTTGATACCAAAATAGTCAGAAAAAGAGGTCGTTGATTCTGGTTTTAGAGACCAACCAAAATCTTTGTTGTCAGTTCTTTCTTTGCAGATCTCATTTTCCAGTTTGAAGAAGCCTATTTCCCCGCCCCTTTGGAAGACAATTTTTGGTTCTCTCAGCCAAGGGACACTCCAAAGAGAAACTAGGAAGCAAGGTGAGTATCCTACATGTATTTTTGTTCAATTTTGAACATGTTTTAGTCATGAAAAATCAAGGGAAAACTAGCCCAAAGAACTGATTTCTGAGGCTGGAATTTTTGTAAGTGTTAGGAGCCCCATCATGAGCCCTATATGTTCGACTTGCTACTCCTCTTTGCATGCGTTTTCTACCTTCATGAGCTTGATGAATGTTACATGAGTGTACAAATTATGCTTAGATCCACTTGATTTGGTCTTTGAAGCCCCGTGTGAACCATGAGATCACTTGCAACTTGAAGAAAAGCCAAGCTAACCCACACTGATTCATGGCTAGTCATTATGAACAATGCGTGTATGCTTTTTGGAGCGGTTGTTTCGACGTGATTCGCTCGATCATTCTCCGTGATATTTGTTTCATTTAAAAGTAGATGTTACATAGTTTCTTCCGGATGAAGTGATGTTTCCCATAGATTTTGCACGTGATGAGTGTCGGGGCTTAAACCTGGGCATGCAACAGGTTTGCTTGACCTGGGTTTAAACCCAGATTTGCAAAAACAGCCCGAACCCACATATTGGAGGCCGATTCCAACTTGATTCTTGTGCATTTTAGGTTGTGATTTCTGGCTAATCTTGTTCTTTGCATGTGATAATATAACCTTGATGCTTTGGTTCCACTTGATATTACACACGGAGTGAGATTGAAAGCCACGAATATGGCTCGAAGAAGCCATTTGGGCAGATTAATGCACACCAAATGCTCGACGAAACGCTCAAACCAAGCTTCAATCTTGAAACGGTTGATTTGAGCCCGGTTTTCGTAATATTCATATTCTGAGTTGTTTTATGTTCACGTAAACCGAGCATAGGCCGATTTAGGAATTTTTTTTATAAAAAAAAAACCAAAAAAAATCAAAAAAAATCTCAAAAAAAAAAATGAAAAATGTTGGATAGTGTCAAATTATGCAAAAAATGACATTTATGAGATTTTCCTAATTTTATAATGTCATTTCCATAATTTAATGCTATTTTGGTATTTTATTACCATTTTTACAAAAAAAAAATCATTTTGCATAAACTAAAATTACTTAGAATAGTTTTGTGTAGCTAGAGTAATTTCATGCATATTTAAATTCTCATTTCGCTCATGGGGGTCCTGTCCCGGGGCATGATAACAAGGCCATGTAATATTATTTGCCCAACTTGTATTGGGTTTTCTCTTTCCGCGTTTACTTTCAAGTTATTTCAATTTCTTGGATGTTTACTTATTGCTCTGATTTGGGTGTTAATTTCTTTCCTAAATTAGGTTAGTATTAATCTAGACATTGAAGAAAACAATCCCACAAAAACATTTGCAAGGACACTTAGCGGCTTTGATATTATAGGATTATAATTGGTGATCAAGATTGCGTGACCACTTAGATAATGTACTCTCAAGTTAGGTACCGAAAGGGCGCTAATAGAAATGTTAGCGTAAACAAGTCCCCGGCCCTCAGACCTCTGGTTGCGTAAGAATCGAGGCGACACTCCCGCGTCTTGATCGGTTTCTAGCTGACCCCAATAAGCTAGTGGCGACTCCTAGAAGTACTTAAGTTTTCGAGAATGCAAAACGAAATCCAACGTTGCGCGGGGTATGAACTTGGGAGAGTTCGCACCTAAATCGATGGGCCATTGGTCCGCCTTTTTGGGCAATACCACCTAAACCCGCTCCTTTTTCCCATGACGGAAAGAGAAGGGTCGCGACACTTAGGTCAAAAAACTAGCCATCGATCTCGAACCACGTAATCACACCTCAGATTTAACAACACTTCGGTAGCCCACGTAAACAAATACGCCTCAGGCTCAGTGTCTCTAGCCCGCGTAAATGAACACGCCTTGGGCATAACACCGACCTCCATTTTTAAAACACAACTCGCGTAACACGCATCAAGTTGAACAACACTTCTATAGCCCGCATCAAAACGTCTCAGGCTTAGTGTCTCTAGCCCGTGTAACATGCCTCGGGCGCAACACTGATCTCCTTTTTACGGCACAACCTACGCAAAAACACATCAAGTTGACAATCTTCTAGTAAAACCGGGCATCGTCCCGCATAACACGCCTTAGGACAGGTTCAATTCCCCGTGTCAACATGCCTCAGGGATTATGTTATCACACATGCACACATTTTCCAATTATTATCTAGATACCGCGTAAATGTACACGCCTCAGGGTATTTAATGGCCATGTAACACATCGACACCCAATCCCATGTCAATTTCATACGACCAAATCGCACATGCCATCCAACATATACATGCTACCAGTAAACCATGCCAACTCACAATTTTACCAATTCAATTCGCATGTGCACAACTTAACACGAATTTTTGCATTTTAAGCCAAATTGCACCACTCACGAGCGTTGTACTCCTATAGACAATCCCAAACCAACACGCACTATGTCTCAAACACCAATATGCATCAAATCAGCCACAGAATGAACAGTGATTTGGCCACCATAGAAAAATCACTATAACGGCACAGTTAGGCCCGTTTTTCACGCGATAAGTCACAATAATCACTCATAATTATTCCAATCACACAATCAATCAATTCTAACCTCCAATCCACCTCAAAAATCATCACAATTTCATCCAAACAGCTCAGCCAAAGCAGTCCAACCATCTCTCTATGAATAACCCCTAAAACTTACTAAAACGGGCCCGAACTAATTCGAAATTACCCGTTATCTAGGCAAGGGTTAGGGTATCACTTACTTGAGATTCCACGTAAAAAAATCAAGCCCTCAAAGGTGGCTAGACAGAGAGCAAATAGCAGCGGCGGTGGTGTCCCATGAAAAGGGGTACCGACGACTCACCGGCGTCCACGAGCGGCGGCGATCGGCAGCAATGGGCTGCTGGTTTCTCGGCTGCTCTTGGCTGAAAAGGGGTGGCCAATGATGGCAAACGGACGTGCAGCGGCAGCCAAAGGAGTGGCCGACTGGCCACTTCACGTAAGGCGGAAGGGGAAAGGGTGATCGGCCGAGAGAGAGGTGAGAGAGAGAGAGAGAGAGAGAGAGAGAGAGAGAAAAACGTGAGAGTGAGGGGGAGAGATAGAGAAGAAAATTATATACTAAGGCACCAATAATTGGTGTCTACCCCCCAAGGAAATTACCATATTGCCCCTCTCTCTACTTTTAATCCAACGGCCACAATTCGATCTTATCTAAAAATCGACGACCTAGATCGAATCCCATAAAAAATATCCAAGGGCAAAGTTGGAATTTCACAAAAAGTACAGGGGCACAACCATCCAAAATTTTATATTTCTAAAGTGGCGATGAAATGACCAAAATGTTCTTCCACTTTTATACTTAGCCTTTACAAAATTCCAAGGGCAAAATGGTCATTTTCCATTTCCTGTCAAAATTTCAATTTTCTGACGAATTCGAACAAATTCAAAACTGACCACGATACTTCTGACGTCGTCCAAATATTGTATCATGACTATCGAAATTTTCGATGCCCAAACTCGATCTCTATTTAATGGCCAAACTCAAATAAACACAACTTGAGCTTATCTCAAACCAACGGGCGGCTTTCAGGAAGATTCGTATATTCGACCCATGGTCGATACTAAATCGAGCCATGTTTGAGTTCACTTGAGCCATGGCGACCTCAATTGTCATGTAATTGTGAGGATCAATCATCAGTTCTAAAGTACGTGATCGTTTGAAATAGGTTTGAGATCGTTTGCAATTTCGTATTCTTGCAAGGTGGAATCACCCACGACCCAATTATACGACATTTGTAAATTGATCCTTGACTATCCTTAGATCGGTCTATATTAGCCCAAAATATTACCTCGACAATCCTTATGGTAGAAAGTCAGTCCATGATCAAGTTCTATGGTCGCACGAATCTAGACCCCTAATTAGCCTTTCCCTACTGGTTAGTATCCCGAGAGTTATCAAGTTTATCCAAGATTTGCTACAAGTGCGTCATTGAAATCATGCATTTCATAAATATCAAGTGGGTCGAAATTTAGAATGTCATAGTGAGCTCAAACCGACGGTCTTGATAATGATTAAACCCAAATCATGCTCGCCAGGTGCTCGGCGAAATGCCAAAGAGAAAAACAGTGGAAACGATGTCGTTTCGACGCTGCACCCACTGGAGTGCAGCCAACGTTGGTGTCGGCAGGTCCGATCCGATTCAACCTCCGGCGGGAAAAATTTTGAAACATAATAATAATAATATAATATAATAAAATCTAGAAAATTCCTAAAAAAAGTTGAAAATTCAAAAAAAATTCAAAAAAAATTCATAAATTAAATAAAAATTTCAGAAAATTCAAAAAATTTTCATAAATTCAGAAAACTTTAAAAAATTGGAAAATTTCTTAAAAATTCATAAAAATTCAAAAATTTTCAAAAAAATCCAAAAATGTGAAAAATTCCAAAAAATACAAAAAAATCCATAAAAATTTCAAAATTTTCAAAAAAAATTAGAAAATAAAAAATTAACTCTCAAGAAGGATAATTCTCAGAAATATTTTTTTAAAAAATGAAAATTTTCAAAAACTCACAAAATGACTCAAAAACATTATGGCCAACCTTTGCAAGTGAAATCAGAATTTTTAGAAGTGTCTAAAGGACATTTTTGAAGACCTTTCAATTTGAGGGTTAAAAAGGTCACAACCCCTAAAAAAAATCCTAATTCCCTAATTTAACACAATTCATTGAATGAATAAGCCTTGGACTTTACTAGGGTTTAGGTGTTTTGAATTAGTTTTCATTTTAGAGACAAATTAGGATTGTGTTGTTTGATTGCAATTGATTATGCTACTTATATTGATTGATTGAGTTCCCACGATTAGAATGGCTAGAATTAGTGGATAAATCTTGAAAACTTGTGTAACACATTAGACACATCATATCATTTTAGGTACCGAAAGGGCGTTAGGGATCTCGATTCGGGATCATTAGCGTAACCAAGTAGTATTCAGAATTTTTGGTTTGTAGAAACGTGGTATTTCTCACGTACCCCAATTAGGTTTCTAGTCAACCTATCAATAATGACTAGTGGCAACTCCAAATCAAAAACATGGATTGAATAGAAAGATAAAAATTACAACATGTTGTCACGTGAGGTATGGTCTAGAAGAGACTACCGTTTGTTTAGTGATGGGATGTCTGTAGGACGTCTGGGCGACGTCTGGATGAAATATCCGTATCAAACCTTAGTAGTCCATTCGGGGACGGTTTCCCCATTAGTGATAAATGAAAGTATCTCCTTTGAGTACCCGAAAGGCGCAACGTGACAAGTTTGGCGACTCCACCGAGAAAATTACATTTATAAGTGAACTTAGGCCTACATAAAATTATATGCATGTATTTTGTGCTTGCGAAAGGATCCCAAGTACTTCTCATTAATGATCGTGTTAAATGGCTTTGTAGGTGGGAGGTAGAAGGGGTGTTGTTTTTGCTAACCTTGCTTTGCAGGATGGTGTTGGGATTGAATGTGGTTTGATTGAATTTTTGAAGTGCTGTTTGGTTATTAAATTGATATGCATGCTTTTAAATTGCTTTAGCACTACACTATTCACACACATCACTCGTGATCCAACCCCGGCTACATTTAGGATTACCCTTAAGAGGTATGTGTTTAGGCGAAATTATGAGCCAATGGCTCATCGGATCGTTTAAATGCAATACCGATCACCAAAATGGAATAATATTTCATTACTTTAGGATGATTGCTTATTGGAATGGAATCCCTTGTCCATTGAGGTGGTGACCTCGAGCCTTTAGTATATCCTTCCCTTTTAGGCGTCAAAACCTCACTTGTTGCATATAATTGCCTTTGTGGTTGGTATACCTAAAACCAAACAAAAATGTTCCAGTAAGTAAGTATCATTCCATTCCTTTCACTTTCAATTATGCAAGTTAGTTAGCACTATTTAAAAAAATATGTCTAAATGACAACCAATGATTGATTTAGATGCCCTTTAATATTAGAATGAACGATTAGGTTAACATGCTCCATTTGGCCATTCTTTCATTTTTAGATGGAATATATAGGTCCATGGTGAATTTTCAATGTAATTCAAGTGACGACGTGCTCAAAATGTGACATGTACAATTCAATGAGTCAAGTGTTCATTTTGATGTATTCAAAGTTGTAAACTATATGCTAGGCCTTTATGGTCTAAATGGAGCATGACAAAATGGTATTTATATCAAACACTAGTTTCATTCCCCATTCTCAATTATATGCTCTTTTAAGGCATGAATGGACCTAATTTGACATTTATACTACTTTTTAAGTATGCAAATGTACTTTACCTCCATTTTACCTTAAAATGCACATAGAATTTAAATGGAGGCATTAAAATTGATTCATAATCCATGGTGAATAATGATGAATTTTTCTTTGCATGATTAAACTCAAATGAGAAAGCTAGACATCCAAGTAAGTCCTATTCCTCATAAGAAGCTCATTGCTTGGTGAAAGGACATGTCTAAGGATAACCAAATCTATGTCCAAGAAAAGCTTGGATATCTTCTCAAGTTAATGCATGTAGAATATCAAGTTAGCTTAGTTCAAGCTTTAGCCCATGTTTGGAAAGTTTCTACTGCCAGCCATCTTCTAGTTTGGAGAACATGAATTGGTACCATCCTTAAAAGAGTATCAAGCCGCCATTGGCATCAATTCTAAGCCTAGAGTTATAATGCTACCTGTTGGACTTAGTCCTATAAGCATTCTAGCTGAATTCCTTAATCTCAAAATTTTCAAAAGTGAAAAGCTAATCAAATCAAACATAGGTGGATTTTCATTATCTTTCTTAATAGCCAACTTTTCAAAAATCCCTAGGGAAATGAGAAACACTTAGCTCAGGTATTCATTCTAGCCTTCTTCAGCTTCATTTTATTCCCTGTGTCTAGAACAGGATTAGATCCTTTAGTTATTGTGACTGCGAGGCAAGCATGTCTCAAGTGGGACTTCTAAAATATGCTTCTTGCCCAAACTATTATTTCCCTAAACACGTATCAAAATCGTGAAAATGGTGTCTTTCAAGCTTCTACTGGTCTTTTTTTCACTATGGTTTATCTCACACATTCGACCTTGGTGTCATTTCATGAACATTCGTGAAATTTGTTCAGCAACAAATCCAATAGAGCGATACATTCACCTTCAAAACAAATTACCCAAGCAATCTTTCATAGATTGGGCCAATTTCATTTGTGCTCTAACTCTATATCAAATCCAATAGCAGATTAATTGGCTAAAGATTGACAAGGAAAGGATTACAAGCCAAGACAAGAATAGGGTACCGCTATTTAGATTGAATGGAGGAGTTGCATATTGCCCCCTAAAGGTCATCAGACAATTCGAGATGCTTCGGTAAGTCCCGCCAACATGGAATCTCAAGGAGTTTGCCTTTGATAGCCTAGGTGGAATTATATCCAAAAAGCAAAAGAATATCCTTCAAATCAAGATCCACAAAATCATTCTATGTTTAGATAACTCATCAGAACAAGTAATTGAATGGCCTAAAAGCCTGGAAGATGATATGAAGAGTTATATGGCATCCAAAGAATATATCAAATGGATAGAAAGCAAGCGTCCAATTGATATAGAGCTGTATGTCTCATTGAGTGTTGTATTAGATCCTAAGGAAGAGTATGTTCCAGAATATATTATTCCAAACATGCATAGAGTGGAGCCCTATATTCCTGAAGAGGTCGTGATCGATGTTGATGAATGGGAATCTCGCATCAAGGAATGGGAGGAATACCAGAAGGTGGAAGCTACCTTAACTAGCAAGAAGCCTAGAATTGGATGATTTAGATTCTCATTTGAGTTTAAGATCATGATGTTAAACAATTTCAAGTTTTATATGCAATAATGAATTGATCACTTTCTAAATGTGTATGGTTAAGTTCAAAACATTATTTCAAAATGTAAAAAAAAATCACCATGGATTACAGTTCTTTGAATTGTCTGATTACTTGATAGAGACATTGATGAAAAGTTTTATATAAGGCGAAGACTTACATGAAAGTTCTTCTCTTTCTTAATCACAAGAAACGCCATACAATTGAAAAAAAATGTAGGTCTTCATGATTGTTTCATCATGCTAACACCTTGTCTTTTCATAAAGTAGGTAGCATAGCAACAAAAGAAAGAAGAACTCGGATCCAAACTCGTTAGCAGACTAAAATGGTGGAAGAAGAAACTCGTACTCGACTAGCTGAAATCAAGAACCAAATGACTCAAATGGCCGCCATGATAGCAGAAATGAAAGCTTTCATCAATGTTTCCAAAGGATCTTATCCCACCATTTCTAATACTAAAACTTCAAATGCTACAAAAGCTCCTATTGAAGAACTAGTTAGAAGTAAAGAACCAATCCAAGAGAATCCTCCAAAAGCTACACTTGAAGTAGTAAATTTGGAAGAAGATGATCTAGCCAAAAAGACATCCAAAGTGAAGGATGATGCAGAGTCCAAAAGATTGTCCAAAATTGAAGAATGTTTGACAAGTCAGGGATATGAACTTCAAATATTCGATAAATTCTTGCCGTATGCAAAAGTAGTTGTTCCGGAAAATTACAAGGAACCAGAGTTTGTGAGTAAATATAATGGAACTGGCTATCCCAAAAGCCATTTGAAGTATTATCTCCACAAAATGACGAGGTATTCAGACAACATGTCACTTCTCATTAGCACATTTCAAGACAGCTTGAGAGGAGCGGCCTTGGCATGGTACAATGCACTTGACATGGAAGATTTCACAAAATAGGATCATTTAGCTGGAGAATTCCTCCGCCAATACAAATTCAATTTTGAAGTACTCCCAATTAAGGAGGATCTCGTCAAAACAGAGAAACGAAAGAATAAAGGATTTCGAGCTTCTGTTCAGAGATGGAAAGCTATCGCTTCGTAAGTAAAATCTGCCATAAGCGAGGATGAGCTTATTGAGCTCTTTTTACAATCATTGCCAATTGAATATTACGACAAGCTATAAGTGTCAGGCTGTCAAACATTTACCATGCTGGTAAAGTGGGTGAAAAGGATCGAGTGGGGATTGAAAGAGAAGAAAGCCTAAGAAACAATAACACGGAGGCCTTATCCTAGGAGGAAAGACAAAGCACATTCATGTGGTAGCTATGGTGTCTAGCCCAAACATTCATCGGACGCCATTTCCAAAGCAATCCAACATCGCCTGGAAGAACTCAAGGCAGTTTAAGTAAAAGAAAAGGCCCGTAAGGCAATTCACACCTTTGCCGCGACTCTTATCAAAGTTATTACCGATACTTCTAGAAAGACATTTGGTGGCAAAAGCGGTGCCAAGAGACAATCCTGCAAAGTTTCCTTGGTATGATCAATCAAAAACTTGTGCGTACCACATGGTAGAAAGGGAACATCACTTAGATAATTGTCTCACTCTAAAATATAAGGTTCGGCAGCTCATTAACAAGAAGATACTTAACTTCCAAGAATCCAAATCAAAAGTACATCAGAATCCTTTTCCTGAGCACAATGCAGTAAACATCATCCAGGGTGAAGCAGAAATAATTAGGTTTAACGATGAAGATGAATATGAAGCCAAGCTGAAAGCTTCTCGACTAGGAGATGCCTATTTTTGTCATAAAAAAACTTCTAAAAGGTGAAATTATAGATAACTTGGGAGAAGATTCTAGTAAGTATAACTTCGAAATGAAATATACCCCACCACTATGGGCATTCAAGAATGAAGTAATTGTGCTCGATGGTTGGGGCGGTATAGATGATGAGCTAAACGTGAGAATGAAATTCCGTTTGAAAACGAACGGATCAATACGAAAAAGAAAAGGAAAGGATCCGTCAGGGTGAAAAGCATTTTACCCAAGAATCACTCAAGTATGGCGAAACTATGGACTTACTTGGTCAGGATAGTGGCAAATATAACTACCATGTTAAATACATCCAATCTCCATAGGCATTTAAAAATGAAGTTATCGTGCCTGACGGATGGGGCGGCATGGACAAGGTTTTAATTAACAAACTAAGTCTCGAGGAAAATGAAGATCAAGAAGAGAAAAAGAAGAAAAAGAATCGCCGAGGGGATAGGCGGTTTGTTCGCAAAGCACAGAAACAATGTGAAATTGTGGACTTCTTGGGTCAAGATAGCGATCGGTATAATTACCGTGTCAAATATACACCTCCTCCCTGGGCTTTTAAGAACAAAATGATCACACCTTATGGTTAGGGTGAAATAGATGCCAATGAAGCCAATGGAAGCATAGTGTCCATGTTCACACCATTTCTAATCAAACTTGATGAAGTGAATAAATATGAGGAAGAAAAAGGTCATGTTGAACCAATTACCTTTCAACTTCCAATTGATCAGCTAATGATCAAGGAAAAGGAGACACGGCCTGTGATCATTACTTTGCCTCCACAAGAAAAGTTTGACACTAAGTATGTGTCCTGGGATTACACACCTAAAGAAATTGATGCCATAACTTGATCGAGAAGGTGCTATGTCCCAAAGGAGGGCGATCATGAAAAGAAAGGAGTAGCCGAGGAAGATGTGAAACAGTTGCTGTCAGTCATGAAGACAAGCGAGTATGAAGTAATTGAACAGCTAAGGAAGATGCTAGCACAAATTTCCTTGCTAGGTATCTTTAAAACCTCAGAGAGTCATAAAATTGTGCTTATGAAACTTCTTAATAAAGCACATGTTCTGGAGACAATTAATGTAGTGCAGTTGGAGGATTTCATTGGCACTATTCTTTTGAAAGATTAGATCTCTTTCTCTGATGAGGATTTCCCGATGGACAAACATTCACACAATAAAGCCCTATACATTGTCGTCAAATGATGGGAGCAAAGAAGTATCATGTGTGTTAATTGATAATGGCTTTGCACTTAATTTTGTATCCTCTGAGCACATTGCATCCCTTGGGGATTAGTGAAGAGTTCATTAAACCCTCTCAGGTAACTATGCGTTCGTTTGACGGAATGAAGAAAGATGTCGTTAGCGATATCGAGCTTGAAGTGAATATTGGCCATGTGCCCTTCCTAATTGATTTTCCAATAGTGGATATTCCGAGGACTCTTAACGTGCCGCTGGGAAGGCCTTGGATTCATATGGCCAGTGCTATCCCTTCAAGTCTCTATCAGAAGGTTAGATTAGTTATTAACGGCAAAATGATCACTGTACATGGAGAGATAGATTTTACCACTTATAAGAAAAGTGTAATACCATATATTGAACCTGAGATGAAAGAGGAACCGAGCTATCATTCCTTCGAAATGATTTCAATGGTGCAAATACCCACCGGAAGTATCATAAAGTTCGCAGAACTCTCAACATCGTCTATTATGTCAGGGAAGGTGTTATGTTAATATGAATTCACTCCTGATGACGGACTTGGATCAAAAGCCCAAGATATCAAGGAACCTATTATCCCACTTGCCACGAAGAAGAGACATGGAGTAGGTTATGTCATAGAGAGCTCTAATAATCATCATAAAGGTCAAGGCCAAGTTCAAAAGAACCATGGAGGCTATGAAAGCCGAGATGATCGTGTTATTAATCCGTCAATATGAAAAGGTAAAATTAAGGAGCTTTCTTATTACTAGATCCATATTAAGGAAACTTTTCCCGGACCCTCCAAGCTGCTTCAAGAGGAGGATTTATGCACAAAGAAATAATCTATTGTACTTGGCTTGTTTGAGGAAGATGTTATCAACGTCATCATAACCGAAGCAGAAAATACCTACGCACTAGATTAGGAAGATTCTCTCAAGCTTTTACTTGTTTGTTGTCTTTTCCATTCCATTGTTGCTTTTGTAGTTTCTAGTTTCATACTAGTTCTATTTGCAATTTCAAATTTAGTTGCACTTTCCATTCCTATTGATGTAGCTATAATCAGACTTTTCAATTCAATAAAAGTATTTAATGTTTGTTAAGGACATATGGAAATAAAACTAAACCTATGATGAAAATTGTTCTCACTCGTGAGGCTTAAGGCTTTGAGTTTCTATATTGCTCTTTGTTGCAAAAAAGGTTTTAAGATGAAGGAAGTCCAAGGATATGAGGACTAGCTCCATCTTTCTATTCTTTTAAAATGGATTTCAAAATGAATTTCCTAGAAGGCTTTTTATGAAACCTCATGCATTGTTATACTTCATATGCGATTACTAATCATATTTATTGCATGTTAGGCATGAGCATTCGCATATTCATAATAGGTTCGTATGTGACCCAAATCATTCAAAAGAAATCACTTGTGATATCAAAGAGGGTAACGAGGATGAAGAATGGGTCAAGAAGGAATAGATTCGTCATGAAGAATCAAAGCCACTTACGTTAGAGAAAACAGTTACCGTCAATCTTGGTGATAAAAAGAATCCCAAAGAAGTTAAGATCGAAGAAAGTTTTTCTTTTGCAAAAGCAAAGAGAATTATTATTTTACTCAGAGAATATCAAGATATATTCGCATTGTCATACGCCAACATGCCAGACCTTGATCCGAACATAGTTGAACATGCTTTACCAATCGATCCAAGTATCCCTCCGAAGAAACAGAAACTTCGGCGGACCAAGCCGTAATTGGAAAAAGAAAATAGAAGAGAAAGTGATGAAATTGCTTAAAGTTGGATTCATTGAAGTAGTACCATATCCAGAATGGGTTGTTAACATAGTTCCTATATTAAAGAAAGATGGGCAGGTACGGGTTTGCATTGATTATCGTAACCTATATAAAGCAAGCTCCAATAATGATTTTCCACTTCCACACAGTGATGTACTAGTGGATAGTACTGCTGGATTTGAAATGATTTTATTCATGGATGGCTTTTCTGGATATAATCAAATTCTCATTAAGAAGAGGACAAGGTGAAAACATCCTTCATTACACCATGGAGCACATTCTGTTACAAAGTGATGCCTTTCGGTTTGAAAAATATTGGTGCCACGTATCAGAGGGCAATGGTAACTTTGTTTCCTGATATGATGCATAGAGAAATTGAAGTATATGTAGATGACATGATTGCAAAATCCAGACAAGTAGAAGATTGTGTTGAAGTGCTCGGAAATTGTTCAAAAGACTCAGAAAATACAAGTTGAGGTTAAACCACCAATAAATGTGTATTTGGGGCAAAATCTGGCAAGTTGCTAGGATTTGTGATCAGCAACAAAGGCATCGAAATAGACCCCTCAAAGATCAAGGCAATATATGATCTTAAGACTCCTTCCACAGTAAAAGAGGTGAGAAGTTTATTGGAGCGATTAAATTACATTGCTCGATCTATCTGTTAGCTTTTTGAAACTGCAAAGCCATTCTTCAAACTGCTGAAGAAAAATGCTAAAGTGAAATGGGATGCAGAATATCAACAAGCCTTTGACAAGATCATAGAATATCTGGTATGCCGATAAATCCTTGTACCACCAATCCCTGGAATTCCACTGATCTTATACCTGACAATTCACCACGAGTCGTTAGGAGCGATGCTTGTCTAAAGAAGATCAGACAATGGTAAGGAGCAAATCATTTATCATTTGAGCAAGAAGTTTACAATATCATAGATGAATTACCCAGAAGTTGAAAAGACATATGTTGTATTGATATGAATGTTGCACAGACTAAGGCAATATACCCTTCATCATCAAATCTTGTTGATGACTAAAAATGACCCGATCAATTATTTACTTGAGAAATCCTCTTTGGTCGAAAAGTTAGCAAAGTGGCAAGTCTTGTTATCAGAATTTAACATCAAAAGTTCACCATAAAAATCAGTCAAGGAATAAGCAATAGCGGATATGCTGGCAGAGAATTCTCAAAACACTATTAATCCTAAGGAGGAACGATTTGACAATCGTATATTAGCATTGGTTGATGATAAATAGACCATATATTTTGATGGTGCAACCAATTTATCTGGACTAGGAATTGGGGTAGTATTGATTTCCCCAAAAGGCCAATATTATCCAGTATCTGCAAAACTAACATTTCCATGCACTAATAACATTGCCGAGTATGAATCATATATTCCTAGCTTACAATTAGCCCTTTCAATGAAGGCGAAGAGATTGCAGATATAAAGAGATTCAATGCTCATCATATCGTAAACAACTGGTGAGTGGCAAACTGGAGATACCAAGTTGATATCCTATCACCAATACTTAAAAGGAATGGTGGAGGAATTTGAAGAAATAACATTTAATTATCTTCAAAGAGCTCAGAATTATTTCGCAGAAACTCTTGCAACTTTGTTGTCCCTACTGCAAGCTGAAGATGGTATGGATGTAAAATCATTGAGCATTGACATTCTTGAACAACCAACCCCTTGCATGGTGATTAAATTTGAGTTTGATAATGAACTGTGGTTCCACGACACTAAGAAGTATGTCCAAACTGGAGAATTTCCTAAAGGAAGCCAACCAGGCAACGGAAAGTTTATAAAGAAGATAGCCACCAAATTCTTCCTCAGCGGTCAAACTCTTTACAAGAAATCATTTGATTTAGTTCTATTAAGATATGGATGTTAAAGAAGCTAAACAGATCATGAAAGAAATACATGAAGGCGAATGTGGGCCACACGTGAATAGCTATCTCCTACCCTAAAAGATCATGAGGTCGGGATACTATTAGATGACAATGAAATGGATAGCATCCAACATGTGAGATGTTGTCATCAATATTAAGTTTATGGAGATAGAATCAATGCACCGTCAAATGAGTTATATCAATTGTCAGAGGCATGGCCATTCTCGATGTGGGGGATCGATATGATTGGCCCAATCAACCCTGAGGCCTCAAATGGATATCGCTTCATCTTTGATGCAATTGATTGTTTCATTAAGTGGATTGAAGCAAATTCTTACACAAATGTCACTGCTAAGAATGTCGCAAAATTCATTAAGCTAGACATCATTGCTAGATATGGAGTTCCATGAGCAATCATTACTGATAACGGCTCAAATCTAAATAACAAGATTGTGTATGATTTGCTTGAATATTTTCATGTTCGACATTTGAACTCGTCCCCATATTATCCACAAATGAATGGAGCGGTGGAAGCAGCAAACAAAAACATTAAGAAAATATTATCTAAGATAGCTGAGAATTATCGTGATTGGCATGAAAGGTTGTCATATGCTCTAATGGCATACCGAGCTTCAATTGGAATATCAATTGGGGCAACTCTATTTTCCTTAGTTTATGGAATGGAAGCGGTATTACCCATTAAAGTGGAAATTCCTTCATTAAGGATATCATCTCAATTGAAGCTTTCAGAAGCTAAATGGATTCAGCAAAGATATGAACAACTCAACATGATTGATGAAAAGAGGCTAAATGTTATATTTCATGGACAAGCCTATCAGAAGACAGTCGTCAAATCATTTAATTGAAAAGTGAACCAAGGCATTTTCAGGTAGAAGATTTGGTAGTGAAGCAAGTCGTTCCCAATAATTCAAATCCTCGCAGGAAATTCACTCCAAATTATGAAATCCATATGTTGTCAAGAAAGTTCTTCTTGGAGGAGCATTGATTCTTGTAGATATGGTTAGAACAGAATTGGCACATCCCGTAAATGCAAATGCTGTGAAGATATTCAACCCATGAAATGAAATGATTTGGGTCACTCTAGAACATATGCGTATCATGCATATCATGATTTCATAAACATGTTTGTTCTTTTTTGGACGAGTCTAAGATGATAAAAAAATCTCCAAAGCCCCAACGGAGTTAATAAAAGACAAAGGAAAGTATTGTTCCCAATTTACTTTCCTTAATGTCATCTTTTAATATGTTCTTCCTTTTTGTCATCTCTAGGGAGCTCAAAGATAGAAAGCAACAACCTTACCAAAAAAGATAAAAAAAAACAACAAAAAGAAAATCCCCAGTGGAATCAAAGTGGAAACATATGATAGAATTGGTGGTATTCGTTCCAATTGTTGTTAAGAATTGCTCAAATGAATTTTAACACTTGATTCCTAATTTTGCAGGACCTTCATCAAGTCAAAAAGGAATTTCATCAAAATGATCAGATATTTGAAAAAACAATTTAAGTTTTAAAGAGTTTACTGTTTTGGAAAGATGGAACTTCTTTTTCCCAAGTGAATTAACGTGAAAGCTAAACAAAACAAAACAGATTGTTTCAAAAATCATCTCAAAGAGTTTCAATTGAAAAAAGTTTTGAAACATGCATTCTTTGAGCATACACTATACAACAAAATTCCCTAAAAAAGATTATTTGACAAAAAGTTTTAAAAGATTTCAAAAAAAAGCGTTTGGATAAAATCCAATGGAAAGGCCTTCAAATGATTAAAGGTAAGACATGTCTAAACACGTCCCCTGTACACTCGAGTGGAATGAAAGAATGAGTGCTAAAAGTGAGAAAAACCGCATCCTAAGGAGACAGGGCATGTTCGCAATGATTACATGGATTGAAATGATGAAAGACAATCATTTCACTATCTCAAACACATAAAAATCAAATTTGAGCCTAAATAGTGGAGAAGGTTTTCAAAATAACCCTATTAAGAACCACCACACATCGAGGCAAACTAGGAGGTTTATGGTCAATATTTATGGAGAAAAAGATTAAGAAAGATTTTATTATATACACTTGCATCAATCTTTCTGTGATGACTTCATATGAAGTCATATGGAAGCTCACAACATCCCAAGAGGAAAAAGGGCATTTCATTTCTTATCTCCAAACACATTACCTTTTGCAAAGCCCGATTGAGCCTGAATATTAATTTCAGAACCCTAAATTGGCTATCATCTCTTCACACTAGAGCATGAACATATGATCCACTTTGGAGAAATAAGAAACAAAAGGCATGATATAGAGTCCTTAGAACTCAAAAAGGTCGAAAGCCAAAAGGTTTAGAAAATACAAAAGAATCATGGGCAGGAAAAAGCAGTGTGCTTGGTAAAGGTAAGGCCAAATGCCCAAGAAAATGAAGAAAAGAAAAGGAGAGTTCGAAAGAAAGCTCAAAATGATCAAAGATCACAATAAGCAAGTATGACAAAAAAAGAGAAAAAAAATATCATCATAAGTATTTAGATGAATCTTATGGTCATGAAAGAGAAAAGATCCCTAGCAGACAAAAGAAAAAGGTTGGTGATGTTAAGATGATCACCAATTTCACAAAAACCCTGAATTCTAAAATAAATGAGCCTTTTTGAGCCTATCCAATATCAATATTACAACCTCTCTACAAAGACTCTTCAGATTGGGATGTTGAGAATGAAAACATGACTTTATGACAAGAAGTCACCACTCAAAGGAGTGTATGCAATAATGTCTTATCTTGTTCTCGAGGTTATTAACTTGTAGACCTAAAGTGAGTCGAAAAAATATGATGAAATTCTTTTCTTGGCCTCAAAATGCATATTCTTTAAATAGCCATTGACCAAGCCTATATTACAATCCTTTAAAAGATCGTATCAGATCAATCGGATTGTATAAATTGCGAACATCTCCAAGTACTTAAGGATCGTTTAAGAGAGATGAATTGAGGGTCTCAAGATGATTCTCATTTCAATTAGTGAAGAAAAGATCAAATTTATATATTGAGACACATCCTTTCTAACGAAGGTCTTCCAAATGATTGTTTCAAGCATTTCTTGAAAGATTGCAAGCAATTTGCTCAAATACTTCCTTAGAAAGGAAATTTGATTGTGTGAATGCATTGGCATAAAGAATGCATTTTTCCAAATCCACATTTCAAATAGTTTTTGGTCAACTCAAAATCAAGTTTTCAGACAGTTAGTGGTAAACTTAAAACCACATTTCAAATAGTTTTTGGTCAACTCAAAACCAAGTTTTCAAATAGTCAATGGTAAACTTAAAACCACGTTTTAATAGTTTTTGGTCAACTAAAAACCATACAAAGGTTAGTGGAACCTTAAAACTGCATGATTCGTGGTTAATCTAATACCATAAGGTAATCATTGTTTGAGCCTTTTTCAAGTCTTGATGGCAAGGAGTCACCAAGCAAATCATCAAATCCTCAGGCGAGGAGCCCCAAATACTTATTGTTTGAAGCCTTTCAAGTCCTGCTGTCGAAAGTCACTAGGCAAATCATCAAATCCTCGGGTAAGGAGCCCTAGATACTTATTATTTGAAGCTTTTTTTAAGTCCTGCAGGCGAGGAGTTACCAGGCAAATCATCAAATTCTCAGGCGAGGAGCCCTAGGTACTTATTGTTTGAAATCATTTTAAGTCCTACTAGCGATGAGTCACTAGGCAATTCCTAAGTCCTACTGGCGAAGAGCCACTAGGCAAATTCCCAAGACCTACTGGCGAGGAATCACTAGGTAAATTTTTAAGTCCTGCTGGTGATGAGCCACTTGGAAAATTTTCAAGTCCTATTGGCGAAGAGTCACTAGACAAATCTTTTTAAGTCCTATTAACGAGGAGTCACTAGGCAAATTTATAAGTCCTACTAGCGATGAGTCACCAGGCAAATCCTAAGTCCTACTGGCGAGAAGCTACTAGGCAAATCTTAAGTCCTACTAGTGAAGAGCCATAAGCAAATCCTAAGTCCTCCTAACGAGGAGCCACTAGGCAAATCCTAAGTCCGACTGACGATGAGCCACTAGGCAAATTCTAAGTCCTACTGGTGAAGAGCTACTAAGAAAATCTTAAGTCCTACTGGCGATGAGTCACTAGGCAATTACTAAGTCTTACTGAAAAGGAGCCACCAAGCAAACTACCAAATCCTTGGGCGATGAGCCTTAGGTACTCATGGTTCGTGGGTGTGTCCTTAAACCATGATATCATAATTCAATTATCATAATCATCACCATCACTATCATCAATTCACACTTTGGAGATAATCAACAAGGAAATGCTTGTAAACAGATAAGTTTCTTTTTCCCTCAATCATTAAGAACCTATCAAATGCATTTAAAAGAGAAAAGTTTGGGTTGAATCATGAATTTCAAGTAAGATTCCTAATCAGTTATTGTGAAATTCCCATTTGTTTTGTCCATAAAGTCGACTAAAAGTTCAAATGTCACATTGTCTTTGAGATTAACCTCTAACAAGCTCAATCTCAAAGTAGAGCAACTATTGACACCTGATTTTTAAGTCATTTTTTAATTTTTTCCAAAAATCACAAAACTAGGATTAGGAACCTTGTCCAAGCATAGGAACCTATTCCTAAACCAAAAATAAAATTTTTAGAATTTTTCTTTAATTTCTTTTAATCAAAATAAGAGAGAAACTCAAGAAAAATAGCAAACGAAATCCAAAAATTCCATAAAAATAGTCATTAGTCTTATTTTAAATCCACTTTCATTAATATAGCATAAATTTTAGAAAATTTCAATTGGGAATGTGTTTTTCCCAAAATTGGGTAAAAACAAGCCCAAATTGAATAAAAAATTCAATTGAGTCATTTCTAGTCATTTTTAGGCTATAGTATATTCACAACAAATGATCTTGAAACCTTGAATTACATAATGGTCAATCCAATTACACAATTTTCAGAAGAAATAAAAAAAATCCCAAAATCTAATTGAAAATTAGGGATTTTTAGCCCAAATTGGGGATCATTATCAATTCGAAATTATCGAACCATGAGACCATTATTTCTAGGGTTAATCAGTCATGGGTAATCCAATTTTAGCATTAATTTTGCTCAATCAAGTCATTTAAGTACTAGATCGAATAGAACCCTAGTGACTCAAATTCAAAAATTTGGGAATTTTTGGTTTAATTGTGACAAAAATTAGGGCAAATCTCATATTTTGATGCAAAATGTGCCAAGGAATTCAATTTCGAGGTTAAATATGAAAAATTGGGTCAAAATCGGGCTTAATTTGCGATTTTAGACCAACCCAACCATACCTAGTCGGTTGGGTCAACTCGACCCAACTGGGTCGGTCTGCTTCCTTACCCGACTCGCCCAAAACGTGATAACTCCTAGAAAAATCAACTCGTGCTTGCCTCTTTGCCGACTTAATCTAGCTAAATGATCACGTTTTAAACTCCGTTTCCAGCTAGAGACTCTTCGGCTAGCATCGGAGATTCAATCCAACCAATTCGAGGTTGGTGAATAACAAACTTTGGGTGGGAAAATCTAGCTAGAAAAACTGAAGAAACATTATCAAACTCATAAGAGGTGCTCTGGAAAAATCCAAAGAGAGAAGAGAGAGAGATAGAGAGAGAAAGAGAGAGGAGTAGAGATCCCTTGATCGAGTGATCGACGCTGATCAATTGAACAGCATCGGAAAATCAATCAACCAGGGAGGATATTCTTCAAAAGCGACCAGCGCAAATCTAGTCACGAAGCTCTGAAATTGACCTCGACCAGCGTGTCTAGAGCTACTCCAGCGAAGCCAAAGCCACCATCTTGAAGTTCAGGTGACAAGGAAGGGCTTGATCGTCGCCATTCGATTTGGAAATTTAGAATCAAGCTCAAATGAAAAAGGTAAAGTCAGCTTGAACCCGCAGTTTACAAAAAATTCCATATTGTGCGTTTGAGCTTTACCGTGCTTAATCATGTATTTTTTTTATGATTTTGAGTTTCTGGATGTTCAAAAGCTAATTCTGATCACAAGTTTCATTGATTGATTGCAAAATCTGGCTTGAAAATGCATTTGACCGAGTTGGCCATGATTGTTGAACCTTGCCGGAAATCGGAGACCTTTGCCGGAGTGCCAAAATGACTTAGGCTATCCAAGTTAGTGATTCCCAACCTTTGTTTGATGTTTTGAATATTGTTTTGGATCGATTTACACAACTAGGGCGTTCTATAGGTTGATCTGTGTAAGAGATTGGATTAATTAAGTCAATGATGGTTTAGGAAATTGTGATTGGTTTTTCACCGACCGACGATGGTCCGGCTACAAATCAGTAAGTTGAGGCTGATTGGAGGTGACGTGAACTATACACAGAATTAATCGAAATGGTAAAAAGATCGTCGGAGGCTCACCGATGGTGAGCTCAAACCGGCGGTCTCGATAATGATCAAATCTAGATCAAGCTTGCTAGGTACTCGGCAAAATGCTAAAGAGAAAAACAGTGGAAACGATGCCGTTTTGGCGATGTGCCCGCTTGTGCGCTAGCCAACGCCAGTGCCAACCGGTCCGACTTGGTCAATCCGATCTGAACCAGTCCGGTCCGATTCTACCTTTGAAGGGAAAAATTTTAAAAATAATAAATAAATAAAATCTTGAAAATTCCTATAAAAAATAGAAAATTCAAAAATTTTCTAAAACAATTTGAAAATTCAATAAAAATTTCAGAAAATTCAAATTCTTTTCAGAATAAAAATCGGAAAGTTTCTGAAAATTTCATAAAAATTCAAAAATTTTCAAAAAAAAAATCCAAAAAAATTGAAAAATTCAGAAAAATACAAAAAAATTCGAAAATCCAAAAATCCATAAAAAAAGGTTTCAAAATTTCAAAAAATTTCAGAAAATAAAAAAATTAACTCTCGGGAAGGATAATTCTCAAAAATATTTTTCCAAAAGAAAAATAAAAAATTTCAAAAACTCACAAAATGACTCAAAAACACTGTGGCCAACCTTTGCAAGTGAAATTAGAATTTTTAGAAGTGTCTAAATGACATTTTTGAATACCTTTCAATTTAGGGGTTAAAATGGTCACAACCCCTAAAAAAACCCTAATTCCCTAAATCAACACAAATCATTGAATCAATGAGCTTTAGGATTTTACTAGGGTTTGGGTGTTTTGAATTGATTTTCATTTAAGAGACAAATTAGGATTGTGATGTTTGATTGTAATTGATTGTGCTGCTTATATTGATTGATTGAGTTCCCACAATTAGAATGGTTAGAATTACTAGATAGACCTCGGAAATTCGTGTGACACGTTAGACATATCATATCTTTTTAGGTACCCAAAGGGTGTTAGGGATCTTGATTCGGGATCATTAGCGTAACCAAGTCTCTATATCCAGAATCTCTAATTTGTAGAATCGTGGTATTTCTCCCGTACCCCGATTAGGTTTCTAGTCAATCTACCAATAATGACTAGTAGCAACTCCAAATCAAAAACATAAATTGAATAGAAAGATAAAAATTACAATCCGTTGTCACGTGAGATCACTACAAAAAAACATGGATTTTGCTACGAAAATTTGCAACGAGAAATTTTTTGTCGCTAATTTCCGACAAAATTTGTGACGGATTTTTTTTTCCGTCGCAAATTAGCAACGAAAATTATTCGTCACTAATTTGCGACGAAATTTGCCATGAAATAAAAATTCGTCGCAAATTAACGACAGCAAATAAATCCGTCGAAAATTTGCGACAGAAAAAATAATCTGTGGCAAATTCGCTCAGGAAATAAAATCGAACGCAAATTTGCGACGGAAAAAAAAATCCGTCACAAATTTGCGATGAAAAATAAATCCATCGCAAATTTGCACCAGAAATAAAATCGGACCCATCCGTCGCAAATTTGCGACGGAAAAATAAATTCATCGTAAATTTGCGACTCCTCCTCACCCTTGGCCTCCGGAGCCCCAGAGGAAATCGAGCCAGAGAAGGATCTCTAGCGCAAGGAGCATCTGCGATCTTCTATTTTCCTGAGGAAGGATAATCCGACGACAAAGCGGGTTCGTCCCTCTGTCCGATGTTCATGTCCCGTTCGGGCGGGGGGGTTTGGTGTCCGAGCGGAGGTGTTTGATTTCTCTGTGTGTTCGTCCTTTTCCCCCTCAGATTGGTAGCCGTCGAGCCCTCCTCCTCCTTTGTTCTCGCTCGCTCGCTAGCCCCCGTGGCTTGGCTTGAATCGGAGGGGGGAATTTCCCCGGGGGGGGGTCGCTTCTTCTCTGGTTTGCTGTGTCTTTCTGGCGTCAGATCTCGCCCCGCCCCTGTTCATTTTGGCGAGGGTTCTGTGGGTACGTGCCTGCTCATGAGGAACTGGAACTGGGGGTTTGTCCGTTTCGTTTTGGGTGCCCTTGAAGCACATGAATTCGAGCCGTGTGCGGGGGAGATGGTGGGTGTTGAATGGGTCGTTGGATGGTGCCTATTGCTGGGATTGCAATTGGGGTCTCCCCATTTTATGGGTATTTTTCTTTTTTCTTTTTTTGAAAGAGGCTTGCTGTTCTGTTTCCGTGTCGGTGCAAATTGAAAGAAGCGAATCAACATGCCGTGGATGTTCAGAAACTCCGATTCAGTCCCTACCGGAGCTCACCATCCATGGCGATCATCTCCAACTTCGAAGAGGAAGAGGAGAAGTAACCTGAGGCCAAGACCTCAGCCTCCTCCTCTGTCGCGACCGAGTTCAGCGCGAGGTTCGATCCGTCCAGCCCGCTAGGGTTCATTGAGGACGCCTTCGAGTTCGTGGCCGAGCAGAGCGATTTCCTCGCGCATGAGGTGGCAGATAGGGACGACGCGGCGGTGTTGAGGGCGGTGAGGGAGAAGCAGAAGCTGAAGCTGAGGCAGGTCGAGAGGGAGAAGAAGAGGGAGCAGGAGAGGATGGTGGAAAATGTAGATGAATGTACTTTATTTTCATATTATTATAATATTTTGATGTTATTAAGTGCTTATTCAATGTTAAATATAAATTTTAAATTTTACTTTTGCTTTTAATTAGGTTTAAAATTGAAAAATAAAATAAATGATTTTATCGTACAATCACAAATTACAAAAGTTCGTTGTAAAAATAAAATTTCGTCACTAATTCCGTCCCTAAACGACATTTGTCGCAAAACAATTAACAAAAAATTGTCGCCAAATTCGTTCATGAATAATGTTAATGGAAAAAGTAAAAATTTTTGGTAGCAAGTTAGTGACGAATTTTGCAACCGATAAATTCGTCGCAAAAAACTGACCAAAAAAAAAATTTCGTGACAAAATGAGCAACGAATAAAGTTTATGGCAAATTAGCGACGAATTTTGCCATAAATAATTAATGACGAATTTTGCTACGAATTTTTTGCAACGAATTTTGTGACGAATTTTCCGAAGAATTTTTTTCCGTCACAAATTAACAACGAAAATTGATATTTTCCATCGCTAAATTTTACAACGCCACATTAGTGACAGATTTTTTTCCGTCGCAAATTCGTTTAGCGACGAATTTTGCCAAATTTTTCGTCGCTAAATTCGTCGTAAAAATCTTGTTTTTTTGTAGTGTTATTTAGCGACGAATTTTGCGATGAAATTTCCGACGAAATTACCAACGAATTTTGCGACGCATTTTGCTACAAAATTTACGATGAATTTTGCGACGGATAGTGTTCATGGCAAATTTGCGACGGATAGTATTCATGGCCAATTTGCGACGAATTTCTTTCGGTTGAAATTTTGCGACGAACATTGAAATTTTCCGTCGCAAAATTTGGCGACGACCTAGTAGCGACCGAATTTTTTCCATCACAAAATTCGTCGTAAATTCGATTTGCGATAGATTTTTCCAAATATTTCGTCGCAAAATTTGCCGCTAATCCGGTGTTTGTTTGTAGTGGATATGGTCTGGGAGAGACCCTGTTTGTCTAGTGATGGAACATATGGACGAAATATCTGTATCAAATCTTAGTAGCCCATTCGGGGATAGTTTCCCCATTCGTGATAAATGGAAGTACCTCTTTAGTGTGCCTGAAAAGGCGCGGCGTGACATAACTCTAACTATAGTAATCGAATCAAGATATTGAATTGTAAAATGCCGTGAAACAATTACAATAATTTTTTTGCCATTATGTGCTGACCATTTTTGTCCATATGACAAATGCATTGTAAAAAATTTAAAAAATTCACATCCGTTTCCTCAACAAGAAAATCTTAACGATGAAAGGTTCTAACTCATATTTGGTTTCCATAAATGACTAAATATTAAAAAAAATTACAATTTTTTACTTTCTCCCTCGATGATGCCTATAAAATGCACCATCGTCCTACACGCAAGATTCATTCGGGTGAATACTTACATCTGCAACAGAGTCGATTGATCGTGATGGAGAGGAGATCATCTAAGTTGGCTCTCGTGCTCATGCTCGTCTTCGTTTCAATGTGGGCAAGTCTGCCATCTTCAGTGGCCGTGATTGTTGAATGCAACACGAGCAAGGATTGCGCCACCATCTGCGCCTCAGGCTGTGGACTTTGCATCAAAACCGAATGCAATTGTTTCGACGGGATGCCGCCGGTTTGCAACAGCCGTTACCGCCTTTGAAGCACGAACACTCCTTGATGAAGCCATAGGAGAATATCTACTTTGGTTCATATATATGTCCTTATCATGAAATAAAACATCATCATACGAGGATATTTTAGTGAAATATTGCTCCTCTCTTTATTATGTTAATGTGCTTTTAGTTTGTGTGGAAATAATTGATCTAGTTAGCTTAATTTTTTCAGCATGTATAACAAACATAACTTGTGAACTTTATTTGACGAAGCCGATGAACAACTTGCAATGGGTTTGTTTCATGGTGAATCAATGATTTGCATCGCTTAGAAAATCAACATATTCGTCGATGATAAAAACATCTTGCATCATCTTACTTTTGCAATAGTACGAGCAAACAAATTTCAATTTTCCACGAAATAAACACAAGGATTTGCATTAGTGAAGGATTGTCGATGATTTAATGTTGGAACATGAACTTCTTTGTTTGTCTTGTTTACTTGAACTTGATTATTAGATGTAAGAAAACTACTAAAAACTAAAAAATATGTGAAAAGAATTCCGATGGAGTCATTTGATTGATAATCGGCCTTCAATGCTATCATAAACTGAAAGAAATTTCTTTCCCAGTGTACAACACATTACCGCAGTACTTTATACATGACATCACATTTGCATTTGTTAAATCTGCGCCCTTTGTTATAGGTGTGGCCGAACTGTGGCTAAACTATAGCTGTGACGTAACTATATTGTAAAGTAATAAGATTGCAATACCTTAAAACTGGATGAAGTACGCCTTTATTCGCTAGAAGAAAAATAAATTACCGAGATATAAAAAGGGCATTAAAATATTTGTCTACATTATCCATCTCTCTCTCCATTTCCTTTAATTTTTAGACACATGAATGTGTGTATTTCCCTTATTATTCTATATCTACCTATCGATGTAAATCTTAGTGATGTTTAGTTGTGTAATTGTACATATGAAATATTTTTCTGTAGTCACTCATATCGCAACTGTCGTGGTAAAAATTAACTCGGCTTATTAAATAAGCAGGCTCAACCATTTGAGCCAAATTCCAAAATAATTATAACTTGTGAATATTGTTCAACTATGCATGCCCATGAGTGGATGCCCAAACTTTGGAGACGTAGTTCTATTTCCACACTATAAATGCTAGAGACCATGTCTCCTTACAAAGATATGACCCTTATGACCTAACAACACTGACCATTTTTACTTTCTCAATCTTCTTACTTAGGAATCGGAGTGTCCTCCTTTCTTTGTGATGAAATTTAATTATATTTCGTGAAACTTACTCATATCATGAAGTAAGGTATATTAGTAAATTCAAACTACAAAATTAGATCTCTCATTATATTCTATTTTACATTTTAATTTCAATATAACTCATTAATTTTATTATGATAAACTATTTTTCTCAGTCCCGGTAAATAAATATGGCCTTAGTGCCTTAGAAAAGCTCGTTGTCATTACTAATTTGGACATGTGTTCTTTCATTACTTAATTTAAATGTATAACCGTGCTTTTTTTTTTTGGCTTAGCTATCAGGTTGTGTCCGAGTCAGCTTTGCACACTTTGACAAGTCCAACTCGCCCAACATCAATCTGGTGCATTCAAGTTTTCGCTCCTTGAATGCTGCCAGTAAGGCTTGAACCCTAGACCATATGGAAATGGGCAAAGTCCCTTATGATGCGGGAACATCGGACTTTGTTGATTGATTCAAGTTGAAGTTATCGATTAAGCAAAAAAGTATCGATTCGGTGGACGAGTTATTGATTTCAAGTTTACCGATTGGTTACCAACATATTGAATTACAAGTTTATTGTCGATTTCGAGACTCTCTATCGATTACCTAATGACTGGAGGCTGTTCTCATTGATTTTTATCAATGTTTGGCGATCTCCTTCAATGACTAGCTCCCAAGGACGACGAACGAATTTAGAGTCCAAGTTTAATCATTTTACATTTGGTCAAAGGTAGTTACTTTTAGTTTTATGAGTCTTAAGTATGCAGTAGGTTTCAAGAGTCAAAGATTAGGTCTCTAGGTGTTCTAATACATTTTCTAGTTCGTAGGTCTTTATTGTGTTTTCTAATTCCCATGTCATTGATTTGGAGTAGTTTCCATGTCTTCAATGCTTAATCTATTTCCTATGTAATAAGCCTCTATATAACGAGACGAATTCTCGAATGTAAATAAAGTGGATTTTTAATATTGAGAATATATGAGATTTTCCTCCGTGTGAGCGAATATCTTTGGAGAGTGGATAACTCCAATTCCAGCATCTATATCCTTGGAAGGTGGATTCTTTCTTGATGGTGAGCTAAAAAAGCACTGCATCCTCAGTAGGTGATACTCTATAAACCTTAGTGGTGAGCTTCACCTATTTCGAAGTCCTGTATCCACAACTGGTGATTTTTTATAGGCCTTGGTGGTGAATTTCATCAATCCCGATTATGATCCTTGGTTGATGGCGCGTCCCGTATACCTTGGTTATGGTCGTATTTTATCATACTTCTATCCCTTCATCTATCGACATCCATTCCCATGCACTGTGAGTCCATTGACTACTCAAAGCTACTATCGCTCACCCCCACAACCGCGTCACCTTACCATATTAATCAACACCTTGTTGGTTATAACCGTGCTTTAAGAATAAGAGTAAGCATGTCTTAGTGTGTATTCTTGGGCATAGAATGGTACCAAAGCTTTATTTATATATTATGTTATATGTAAAATATAGGGATAGGAACGCCACAAGTGAGTGCCATAACTTTCTAATTGACCACGTGAGTACCTTGATTTTTTAAAGAAGTCTCACTTGAGTGATATAAGTTTTCAATCAAATCACTAGAGTGGTATACTTCTTAAAAAGCGTTCACCACAGATGTAATGCCACATTGAATTTTCAATACTTGTAGTGAATGCTTTTTGAAAGCACACCCAAGACCACATAACTAAATAATTTCTAGAAATTTTGGACTTACAAAATACAAAACACCTTGGACAGGGTAATACGATGGCATGTACACGGCTTACAAAATTAAGTTCCAATAAATCAAGTGAAAGAGCCAAAAAAGAAAATAGAGGCGGTGAAATGTTTTATGTACTTAACCCTAAAGTTTGACTTAATATTAGTTGTTATTAGGTAGGAAAGAACATCGGATGATAAATCAATACACAAAAGTGTAACAACAGGTAGTTTGTGTTTTTGACTGAAATTAAAATACGAAAGAGGATTATTAGAATAATTTTAGTTAATGAGTTCTTTTAAGTTTATTTCATGAATTTTCATCGTGTTCAAAGACATTAAAAAATAGTTTCTACTACATTAGTAATTCACGTAAAATATGAAAAATTAATTTCATCAAATGTCGGAAGTTCTTATTTGCATAAACTATAAGTAAAACATATTGAGAAAAAAAAACAGGTTTATCTCTTTTTTTTTTTTGGTAAGGTAAGAAATTTATAACTTTTCAAGAAGCCAAATACAACCAAAACTAAGGCAACAAAGACCCAACTAGGACAAACGTCTAAATGGGGTCATCGGCCTTAGAAGGAGTTATACAAGAGATAAGGGAGAAATATACAAGGAAGATAGCAAAACAGCCTAAACAATAGCTGGACTAGCATCAAAGATGGTAGCGGAGATGCCTCAATTCCTTTGTACTCTTCGATTGCCAGGAGTGTCTGGAATAGTGCCCATGGCTAGGGCTTTATCTTTGACAACCTTAAGTAGGTGCTTCCGCATTCCCGGAATGAAGGGAGTCTTGTTCCTGAAAATAGCATGGTTTCTTTCAGTCCATATGATGTGACATAAAGCCCCAAATGCGAATCTAGAAAGTCTGTGAGCGAACGACGAAGAGTTGCAGACTTGCATAGCCCACTGGATGAGATCATGCCATGTCTTGTTCCTCCATGGAAGGTTGCATTTGGTCGCCCATAAAAATGCTAGTCTTCTTGTAGCGGAGCATGCAAAGAAAAGATGATTGATGGAATCAGGCACCTCACCACAAAACGCACATACGGCGTCTTCAATTCTATGGTTGTGCAGTAGGAAAGCCTGAGTGGGCAACCTATTGAGCGAAATGACCCACAAAAGGAAAGCATGTCGCGGGGCTATATGTGAGTCCCATACAAAACCGTGCCACTGGGCAGGCTGTCCTGTGGTTCTAATGTGGTTCCAGGCGCGCCCAACGGAGAAGGGGACAGCTGGGGAGGGGGCCCATGTCAGAGTATCTTGTTTCTCGTCCATAAAGGTGGGCGGATGATCGGCCCAACTAAGGAAAGTGTCCAACGCTGGAGAAGGCTGCCAATGGCCATCAAAGAAATCCCGTACATAAACCTCACGAGGAATCCTTGATTGGTAGATGCTAAGGTTGGAGAAACTCCGGAAGAGGGGGCCTCGATCATGCCACCAATCGAACCAGAAGGAGACCGATCGTCCATTTCCAAGAGACCATTTAAACAAATGAGTTGCAGTGGAACGCAAGTCCAGGATTTTCTTCCATGTCCAGGAACAAAAGGTGGGTTTTGATACAGTCCAAAAGTTTGATTTGTGTAAAAAGGTGGAGTGAATCCACTTACACCATAGGGCCTCACTATCAGTGAATAGGAGCCAAATATGCTTGAGTGACATTGCAGTATTGTATTCCTGGAGGCGGTGAATCCCCAATCCACCTTCATTCTTGGGTAGGCATATGGTGTCCCAAGTAATCTTGGCCCCACCAGTACCAAGATCGGGTCCCTTCCATAAGAATTGTCTCAATATTCTCTCAATTGCCTGAATCACTGATTGGGAAAGGAAGAAAATGGTAGCCCAATACACTTGTATGGAGTGGAGAACTGATTTGATGAGTTGAAGACGCCCTGCGAAAGATAAGAATCGGTGTGACCATGACCGGGCCCGGGCAGTAATAGCATCAACCAGTATTTTACAATCCTCTTTGTTGAGCCTAGAGGAGATGATCGGCACCCCTAAGTATCTGAAGGGTAGTGTGCCCTGTGGAAACCCAAGGCATTGCAAGATTTGCGTATGGAGGTGCGGCGGTCCTCCAGATAGGTAGATATTACTTTTGAGCGTGTTTGGTATAAGCCCAGACCATGTAGAGAATTTGGTGAGAGCATCCTTGATCAATTCAACCGATCTCATATGGCCTTCGCTGAATATAAGTACATCATCTGCAAAAAAGAGGTGAGATAACCGGGTTTTTTTGCATCTCCAAAACCATCGGAATTCAGAAGTCCCAGTTTGAGCCTGAAGAATGCCAGAGAGGACTTGCATCACCATTATGAATAGATATGGCGATAGCGGATCCCCTTGTCTGATGCCACAGGAACTGGGGAAGTATCCATGGAGGTCCCCATTAATCGACACCGAAAATTTTGGGGTCGTAACACATACCATTATCAACCGGATGAAAGAAGCGGGGAATTGAAGCGCCTTAAGGGTTTCTTCAATGAAGGCCCAACTAACGGTGTCATAAGCTTTCCGAAAATCCACTTTAATAGCACATTTCGGTAAGTACGCATCGTGATGAAAACCGGCAAAAAGTTCGTGGGCAATCAAGATATTGTCGCTAATGCGACGACCTTTAACAAATGCTGTTTGGGAGGGACTAATCAGCGAAGGGAGCAAAGAAGCTATACGCCTCGCCAATATTTTTTATATGCATTTATATATGGTATTACAACATGCAATAGGCCTGAAATCATTCATGGAAGAAGCATTTGGGATCTTTGGCACCAATGTGATAATGGTACTATTGATCTCCTTAAGCATGTTTCCGGTTTGGAAGAAATTCCGGATCGCCTCCAGAACTGAAGGGCCAATAATCTCCTAGGAGGTTCTGAAGAAATCCACGTTGTATCCGTCCGGTCCTGGAGCCTTGCCTTTTGCAAGGGAGAAAAGAGTGGCCTTGATTTCCTCATCTGTTACCGGATGTGTTAAGAAAGCACATTGATTTTCATCCAAAGTTGCTCCAATGAAAGGACTTAAGTCCGAAGTGGAAGGTGATGCAATAGCCTCCCTAGCCGTGAGCAAGTTCTGGAAGTGTTCAACTATATGATTCCTTATCATTATAGGATCCGTATGGACGGTCCCATCCTCTGAAGAAACCGAAAGGATGTGGTTTTGGAGTCTTCTTTTATTAACAAAGTGATGAAAAAACTTTGTGTTTAAATCCCCCTCTTGAAGCCAACGAATGCGGGATTTTTGCCGGAAGAAGGATTCCTCTGATAATCTCAATGAAGAGAAGGTTTTTGTGAGTTGCATTTCCCGCTCCTGCAGGCTTGTATCAAAAGGCTGCTGCTCTAGTTCTGCTTGAACAGCAAACAGGTCATCCCGAGTCCTGTCCGTCCTCAGGGATATATCTGCAAAGGAGTTCCTGTTGAGTTGCTTTAACTTAGTTTTGAGTGTCTTCAATTTACAGCAGAGGATAAACATAGGTGAGCCTACAAACTGAGTAGCCCAAGCTTGTTCCACTAGCTGCAAGAATTGGGGATGTTTAGTCCAAAAGTTGAAGAACTTGAAGGGCTTCTTCATATGATGTGGGAGTAGGACTCGCAGGACCACAGGGGAGTGATCTGATATCCCAGAAGGGAGAAATGAAACTTATGAATAGGAGAACTGTTGCATCCAGATGTCATTTGATAACACCCGATCTATCTTACGAAGCTTCCTATTTGCACCAGATGAGGTAGTCCACGTGTATCTACAGCCAACATACCGGATGTCTTCAAGCCCGGCCTGAGTAAGACAATCCCCGAATTCATCAAAAGCTGGAATCCAGGGAGTTGAGCTTCCAATCCTATCCGTCGGATCCCTGATAGCATTAAAATCACCTGCAACAAACCAAGGAAGATTGCAAGATGATAGTCGAACAATATCAGCCCAAAGGAGGCGCCGTTTGATGAAGGTGTGCTCCCCGTAAACCACAGAATAGAGACAAATTTTATTCATAGTCAGAAACCTAAGCTGGACATGAATCATCTGGTCGGAAGAAAACAACAGAGTAATGTCCACTTCATCTGGGTTCCACCCGAGCCATATACGCCCGAGGGGAGAGGAATCGTAGTTAGTGAGCCAAGACCAGCCAGGACATAAACACCTGGAAATGTTTCCAAAAAGGGAGGCTTTACATTTTGTCTCAACAATACCGATGCAAGAGAGATGATTAGAACGGATAAGGTTACGAATTTCAGCCTGACGAAGGGGGTTGACAAGCCCCCTAATGTTCCAAGTACCAAAAAACATCAGCAAAAATTTACTTTTGAGTTTTCTTCAACTGTTTCCTCTTAGATTTTTTAGAGGAAGACAGACCCGTAGCTTTTGAATTGTGGTCTAGCAAAGTTTCAATTCCAGTGGAGGCCTTGGACGACCCTGCATGAGCTTGCCCCATCTTGCGTGACCTTGTGTTGGGGAGGGACATCGTGATTGGTTCCTCATCCAACAGATCATCAGAATCAGCATCAATGAGTATTCCAGAGGGGCCTCCCATGGAGGACTGAGAGGATTGGTTCTGAGTATCATATGGTAGGTCCCCATCTTGCGTGACCTTGTGTTGGGGAGGGACATCGTGATTGGTTCCTCATCCAACAGGTTTATCTCTTTGTTTTCTGGCAAAATCACTTTTTACATTTTGGCGAAACATTTATAAGTCAAATGACTACTATTTTCATTTTTTTGCCATCACTTATTCTTGAGTTATTTTACAGTATGGAAAGTACGTTCATGGATGCACTCAGAATTTTGCAAGTCTAGCCTATTGATCATGAATGTCCACCTAAGAAAATAATAGCTTAAATTCAAGTTTTCTTTTTCCAGCAATTCGAATTCTACACTCAAATATATGAATGCTTTTGCGTGTTAGCTCAGATTGCTATAGTATGCTTCGGATTATTACATGCTAATTCCCGCACATATGTAGTTAATAATATCGACTTCCTTTATAATGTACGGGAACCAAGAGAAATCTTTATTCTGTAATAATACGCAACGATTTGAAAAATAATTTCTCATAGCTAGTGTTCACAAAACATACAAAAGGGGATCGTATGTTATTATTCCGGCATAAATGTGATCATATGCCTTATTTTGCCTGTGTTTGTCAGTCTCTAACAAAATTACATGAACTGTAGACATGAACGTAAACAACATGTCATTACGATAATATTAATCCATAGGTACACAGGACTTTATTCTTCGCGAGACCGTCTCATCTTCTCGTAACCTGCTTCACTTGGCTACACTTTTAGCTGCAACGGTCGAGATACGTATATTAGAGCGGAGCAACTCGAAGGACGAGAGAGAGAGAGAGAGAGAGAGAGAGAGAGAGAGAGAGAGAGAGAGAGACCTTAATTTGTCCTGGCTCTTCCCCTTTGATGTCGTGCCCTGGTTCGATGTGTAGCTTCCCTTGGGAGTTAGGGAGAGAGAGAGAGAGAGACCTTTGTCCTGGCTCTTCCCCTTTGATGTTGAGCCCTGCTTCGATGTGGAGCTTCCCTGGGATGTCGAACTCTGCTTCGATGCCGAGCTCTTGCGAGAGCTCACATTGGCGGCAGGGCCCCGTGCCGGACGGGCGACGAGAGTGTCGTTTTCGCCATCGTAGCTCATGTACGTACTATAAGGATACTGGTAGTCGGGTTCTAAGTGCTCCTCAGGCCTCGCCCTGAATTCTTCCAGGGTCAGTCTCTCTTCTTTGCCGGTCTCGCCATTGAAGACATAGTATGGTCTCCTGTGGTACCTTTCGTGAGGCCCCCAGGGAGGCGGAGGTTTTCTGTCCATTGGCCTCTCGAAACGGGAGCGAAAAACGCGAATTCTAGGGGAGAGACACACAGCACACGACGCTCTTGCCTTCTCTTCAGTGCTTATTTATATGCGTGCGTGTGGTGGGGGAGTTCGTGATATGGCAACCGCGCATTTCTCTCTTCATGCATGCCTATAGAAGCTCCACCGTATCTTATTTCTATTATCAGTATAATGGAAAGAGTGACTCTTTCCCTTTTTGATGCACACGAATTTGGAGTTGTTAATATCCTGCGATAGGATACTATTCGGTTTGAGATGTAAACGATATACGAGAATATATCAATTCGCGACTGAATCTCTCGGTTTGACATGTCTCTATCAATTTGATTGAAAATTACCAAAAATTTTGATTGGCACAATGCAATAGATTTAGCACTTTTTTTATAATTCTCCCTCGATAATTTGATTGATTCCAAATTGTTTATGCCTTACCTATATCAAATACAATTGGTTTCATCCTACTTCATGGTGTATATTTTATCTATTATAGTTTCACGATTATAAACCAACCATAAATAATATCACACAAACTTCCTATGTACCTTTATTTTTCGCGGGCTTTAGGAAATGCTTAACATGTACACGAAGACAAGTTATCTCTTCCTTTGATCGCGAATTCAAAACTTCTTATTTTATATCTGTCTGCTATGCGTCTATCTATGGAAAAGTTTATTGGAATCGTTTCACCTCATTTTACGATTCGATTCTCAATTTGCCTATTCTTGAATTCACGATTCAGTGTCCCAATTTGATAACTATGATTAGAGATAAAGAGGGAATTTTTAGGGCTATAATGCACTTTGTTCCTTAAATATATTAGTCTATGAAACTGACAAAATAATACTTAACAATTTTTTTTAGTATAAGATTTCTAACTTTCTTTATTTGAAAAATAATTAATAGAAGAAAATTGTCTATGATACTGAAAAAAAATTAAATTACCTTGGACGTAATCCATGAATTGGATTCTTCAATCTCTCGTAAGTTCATATTTGTGGGGTCAAATCCCATAATTTACGGGTGAAATCACAAACACATTGTTATAATTAAAATTCTTCGCATTATTTATATATAAAAAAATCTTCATAATCTTTTGCCCAAAATAGAATCTTCGTCGTCCAGCCACTCTTCCCTTGATTTTACCTCCCCCTATATAATAAGGGCGTCCAGGAGAACATGCGAACCTACAAAACTAGCATAGTTGGGTAGTTTCCAAGGTAAATAGCACCCTGTATAAAATATATTTTTATGGAAATATACATTTACTTAATTTTTACAGGGTTAATACCATGAAAAACTCTAAATTTGTACGATATAACAAATTTACCTCAAACTAATTTTTTGACCACTAAAAACCTCAAATCGATACATTTGTGATAAATTTACCCTTCATTAGTTTATGTTAAATTGGATTCATACCATAAAAAATCCCAAACTTGTACATTGGTGACAAACGGAGAGTCTAATCCCATACAAGTACACCTATCAACTGCCACAAGTCATCTAACTCAACAATTCAATTGTAAAATTTAATGGAAACTAACGAAAGGTAAATTTGTCACAAGTATACCAGTTTGAGATTTTTCGTGGTATTAACCATTTTTTATGAATATTTTTTCCTTAACGAAATTTCACATATAAATGTAAGACAACCCTAACTAATCAACAAATTTTTTTTTTGGTAAGGACTAATCAACAAACTTTTTTTTTGGTAACCCAGGGAACCCCCACACAGCCGACAGTTAAGAGTAAACCCTGGGGGTGACACGTGCTAGCCACCACACACATGTCACCGGGTAAGTTACCCTGCGGCGCCTGGAATTCGAACACTCAACCTTTTGCGAGAGGAAAAGTACCCGCACCGTCGACGCCACCCAGATGGGTGATACTAATCAACAAACTTTAATTCATTAAAAAATGGATAAGTGCACTGGAAGTCCTAAAACTTATCATGAAAGTGTAATTGAATCTTAAAACTTACAAAAAGTGCAATTAAGTCTTCAAACTTGTCAAATTGGTGCAATCAAGTCCTTCCATTAACTCCATCGAATTTGGCTAATTGAAAATGCTAATGTAGCTTTTTTAAATATTTTCTCCCTCCCACCTGGAAATGACGTGGCTAAATTTGATTTTTAATACAAATTGTATTTAATTAAATAGAAAAATAAGCTAAATTTTTAAAAAATGGTTGAGAAAGCCGTCACCGTCGCCGCCCCCACCATCTCCCGCAAGGGCCGGCGATCCTCGCCAACGGCAAGCAAGGACCTACACTAGTTTGCTGGAGCAACATGAAGGATTTTCAAAGTACATTGATTTTTTGGTTAGTGCTTAAATTGTTGCTTGAGCTCATTGACGATGCTCTAGGGTTTAACTTGGTGAATATAAGGCAACAAGCGAATTTGTCACATGATATTTAATTTTTATGTTGAAAAGACGGTCTATCTAATTGTTCGTTGTATCATCTCTACTATATATCAATCAAATTCAATATATGATATTAACTTCAAACTTTTACTCGAAAATTCTGTAAAAATGTTTGTCTTTTGTTAAGATGTATTATGAAGTTGTGATACACAAATGAATAAGATAGCAATTTAAATAGAAAAACTAGTTATCGCGCAAGTAATTTCATATAAATCTTAATTTTTTTCCAACATTGAATTTAAGTCTCTCTCATCAAGCAACCACCTCCCATACTAATTCACATCTTTAAAGTTCTCTCTCTCCAATTCAAACTATGTCCACAATGACTCATTTATTCTAAACATTTTTGTAAAATCAAAAACCTCAAATTATACCCACTGTGATACATTTACCCTAAACTTTTTTTTGTAATATAAAAAACCCCAAACTTGTATCTATATGACACATTTACCCTCTGTCAAGGTTTTTTTAGATGATTTTTCAATCAAACAAAGTTGTTTTCATTTCACTTAAACCGCGTGAGCGCCATCTCAACATTGTTTGCCTTTTGACATCCATGTAGATAGATTTTTAACGGTTATCATTGATAGAATTTTAATGGAGGATAAATGTATTACATAAGTATAAGTTTGGGATTTTTTGAGTCACAGAAAAAAGTTTAGGATAAATGTGCCACAATATGCATGGTTTAGGATTTTTTGTGACTTTTGCCCTTTCTTCTTTTATATTTTCACGATTATGCTTGTGTTCTTTAGCTAGAATTTAGAAAACAGTTCCTTCTCAATCCAAGTTTCCAGACCAATCAATCATCCACTCATAGTCTATAGTTGCATCTATTACCCCATCGAAAACATAAAAGACAGTTATTCGGCTTTCTCCATCAGCAAATGTTGTGCTTGACACTTGATCCCTAAACCGTGCGATGAACCTCAGCTTTCATTCATGTCTTCTTGATCTCTTCCTGTCTCTTTCCAACGTGACTCCATTCAGCTCTAGTGGTGGTTGCCACACCTACCAGCACCGGCGAAACATTTATCTTTTCATTTATTTTTGTCTTTATAGTGGCAAGGTGGTCCACCATTCCCATACATCGAACTATATGTCTACTTCCCCAATTCGATCAAATGCGGAACGTTCACTTCGAGATTGGGAGATTTGTAGAAGATTACTTTCTTCTGGCCCCCGAAATGCTTGATCGAGTTGGAGACTTGCTTTCTGAAGCGCATGCCACTTGACAAACAAGCATATGCGATGGGTATAGACAGAACTTCAGTATGATACATAGGCTGTGTAGATCTTTTTCCACAAGACACGTCTAAAATTTGCAAATTTACAAGATTATAACTGCTCATATCCACGGCGATGAAGATAACTCGTGTGAAAATGAATCTTAGATAATTTACATCCGGAAGATTGACTCAACGGAAAAAGTTCAATCGGAGGTTGTAACCGCGTACGACCTCAGCCAATCCTAGACTGGAGGTTCACTAAGGTTATGGACCGATGTTCTGAGGTCACCTTCAGATTCAGCAGTTGACTGAGATCACGGCGGAGAAGGGAGGGGGAAGGGTGCTGCTGATGACGCGGCGGGGGCGAAAGGCGAGCGACGTTGTGCAGAAGAGAAGAGAGAGGAAAGAGCAGATGTGATTGTGGACTGATGCGATAGGCTTAGCTAGGGTTAGGTTTTTATTTTTATAATTCATCTTTTTCGGTATTTTGTCATGCTCAAGGCAAGTAAGTAGCAATCAAAAGTCAAGGTACAGGATATTTCCTCCAATAGGGGATGAAACACGGCCCTCTCATAGATATCATTAGTTTGTGGAAATATTTACTGAATGTATGCGCATGATATAGAGAACAATATTTGGCTCATACATCCGCTTAACTTATTTTATGAGTTCATCAAGTCAATTGCCTGGAGTCAGAACTAACAAATTTCACCTCCATATACAATTTTGGCTTCACAGAAAGGGTCCCGTGGCTCCTATTTAGCTGGACCCAAGTTTTTATCCAATCAAAATTCATTCTCTATCATTGTCGAAAGAAATCAGCATAGAGAGCAACCCTTACATAGATCAGTTCGTAATGAGACGGTATGTGGGTCCCGAAATCATTAAAAATTCATTAAAATGTATCGGAAGACACTGAAAGAGCATGTTAGTAGTAATAATTTATTTGCTCATCTAACTAGACTCAATGAATGAGGCCTTGCATTTGATCATTTGCGTTTCTTTCAGTGCCGTGAATCTTTTTTGTTCCATGTCGGGTACAACGGCTTTCTCGCTAAGTGGAAAAGCGATCTCGCCAAGTGGAAGAGCGATCTCGCTTTTCTTAGCCAAAGCTACAGTCCTACCTTTATCTCTCTGGCCCTGAAAATTCCGTTTAGTTGAGAAGATGGCTTAGTGTCACCATCAAGCCAAATAACATTGAAATTCGGGTTTTGGTGCTAAAAAGGGCATTACAACCCGGACCTCCAACATAGCATTCTGGCTTACAACCCCGCTCTCTTCAGATTGCAGTTCATCCACAACTGGTTTGCATCTCCTCGCTCTGCTCAAACTTTCACTCCCACGACCCATCCACCATTAAAATGGCTCCTCCCGTTGTCGGCCACCGCATCCCTCTCGCCCTCCGGCAGCTCGTATCTCTACCTTCGCATTTTCCAACTCACAATAACCTCAATGAGCTCTTCACGCTCCAAGAATGCCTCCAGCTCGTCGGGCCGCGGGCCACCTTACAAAGGAGTGCGCTGCCGCAGCAGCGGGAAATGGGTTTCAGAGATTCGTGAGCCCAAGAAGCCCACCAGGATATGGCTCGGGACCTTCCCAACTCCCGAGATGGCGGCGATTGCCTATGACGTCGCGGCCCTAGCGCTCAAGGGTCGAGAGGCCGAGCTGAACTTCCCGAACTGCGTGGCTTCGCTGCCGGTCCCCGCCTCCACCTCATCCCGTGACATCCAGGCGGCTGCCGCCAGTGCCGCTGCCGCAGCTGGGGCGGCTGGGGATGGTTTGCTTTGGAGCAGAGCCGGCGAGAGGAGTGGGAATTGTCGTGTGCTCGTGGAAGGGGATGATTCGGCGGCTGTTGATGATGATGGTTTTGTTGACGAGGAGATGATATTTAACATGCCTAATGTTATCGCCAACATGGCGGAGGGGATGCTTCTTAGCCCTCCTCATTTGGATGCTTCCGGGGACGACGGCAGCTCTGATGGCGGCGGATCTCACAACCTGTGGAGGTTCCCTTAAGTTATATCCAAAAAAAATTTTACTTCATTATCTATGCTTTTCCATGGAATTTGGTCTGTCCAGGAGTGATATTGATAGGGTGACATGTCGTGCGAACTATGAAACAAAAAAAATTGCTTAAGCTAACAATGCGCACATGTCATGCTATCGGTATTGCTTGTGGATACTAATTCTTCCACGGGAAACATATGAATAATGAAGTAAAACCAATAACTTATCTCCATATAAAACAAAAATATACTTAAACCTCATAACGATAAGAGTAATAGAAGTGAAATGGCTATTCCTCTATCGAAAAGTCGAATGCAGCAGAAGCTCTTGGGAGACCCTCCGTATCGCTTGTCTATAGACGTTTCTTCGTTCGTTGTTGGGAGTGGCTCTTTTTAGTAACTTAATTTCTTTATATCTTCAAATGTTGTGGGAAATTGGGAAGATATCGCAATGTAAATATAAGCTCCTTAATTGCTATTATTGAACACTTTGTGGTATAAATATGTATGTTGTGTCTCTAACCCTCTATGTTGTACAATGATACATATATATAGTTATTATGTGATTGTTATTGATGTTATTTTCTCATTTACATTGGCAATGGTTGTGAGTGGAATATAAGAGCTTTTAGCATCAATCTTATGTAAGCCTCAAGCAACCATTATATTTAGGGTTTACTTAGAATGGAAACGTAATGTAGTGGTACAATCTTTAGGTGTGCGAAAAGGAAGGCAAAGAACTTAGTCTCGAAGTTAGTCAAGGGACTAATAATCGAAGCTTTGAAGTTAGCGTTTGAAAGTTTTCTTATGAAACTGTGGCGCATCATTAGCTTAAATCTAATAGCATGACATGTGCGCATTGTTAGCTTGAGGAAATTCATTGGCCCTAATCCCATTAGCAGTCTCATTGATGAATACACTCTCGTTTGCCCATTTCTCTCTGTGGCATTTAAACAAAGGCTTGGGCCATGGACTGTTACAAACTTACAAGGACATGACAATTTAGACCTGGAAAAGTTTGACGGTGGATTTTCCACGGGTTTATCGATATTTAGTGATTTCGGTATATTTCGGAGTTGAGTTACTGCTCGCTTCGGACCCCAATCTTTTCCCATCGAATTTTGTCAGTATGGTATTATCGCAATGAAAACCGGTTATCAACAGCGTGAGAATTGAAAGATTTTGACATTTTTTTTTTGTCATAGAAAGATTTCGACTTGAAATGTACAAATCTTCAATGCCGACGCAAATTGCAAATGGCATGTCAAGTGTAGCTTTCATTTCTGCCAAGAGAGTCAATCCAATGAGCATCGTTCTTCTGCGATTTCCTCCATCATTAGTAAATCACCAACATCACATATAAAAATTAAAATGGAGATCTGAGCTTTCCTAGGCTAAGAAAATAGATCATATGGAGGTAGGCCACTGATAAGGAAAAAACAGAACCTCAAAAATTGAAGAAGTGAGTCATTGTCTTGACAGAGAAAATTGGTACACATATAATAAATTTATCCAAAACTAATTTTTTTACCACCAAAAATCCTAAACTTGTATATTTGTGACATATTTACCCTCCGTTAAATTAAATTAATACCACGAAATATCACAAACTAATATACATATGACAAATGAGGGTAAAACCCCCAAACTAGTACACCTGTCAACTGTCACGCGTTATTCAACTCAGAAATTTGACGGTAAAATTTAATAAAAACTAAAGGAGAGTAAAATTATCACAGGTGTATCAGTTTTGGGTTTTTCATGATATTAACCCTTTTTTTCCTATCTCAGTGATCTCTTAAAGAAGTTGATAAGTGTGAAAAACCTGTTGATAAAAATAACTACCATTTAGCTAATTCTCGATAATAGTGATTTACTAACACTTTTATAAACTTACTAAAACTCTTTTTTGATGGTTTACAAGATGCGTGAAAACTCGAGATAAGTCTATAACTTATTTGGAAAAAGTTGACAAATTAGTTAAACTTAAGTTATTGATTCCATATAAGAATTGATAAATTTAAGGCACAATTAGAAATGTAAGTAAAAGGGAAAAATTGCAAATTTAGTCCTAAACCCGTATGTATTCAAATTCAATTTTAAACTGAACCAATATGATCCTAAAATTTTAAGTTAAGATGCAATCAAATCCTCTTGCCAAGTCTTGCTTGGAATTTCCAACAAGGCGGCGATCCAATCACCATCGGGGCCATGCGGCCGTGACATGTAGGATAGTCATCCGACGTGCCATGTTCGGCGATCCGACGTGAACAAAATTACTCAAAATGCTGCCGTTTCTTTTTTTCTTCTTTTTTCTTTATGTCCTTCCTTTTCTGGTTATTGCTCATCTTCATCTTTCTTTTCTCTATTTCTTGCAAAGAGCATAGGATTTTCAACTGCTTCGCGTGAGCTGGAGTGTGGATGACGTGACGGATGAGGACCTCTTCTCGATCGTCGAGCAGCGATGGGGGAAGACAAAGCAACCTCCTTAGCCACTTTCTCTAACTAAAATCATCTCTCTCTCTCTCTCTCTCTCTCTCTCTCTCTCTCTCTCTCTCTCTCTCTCTGAAATCGGATCTAGTTGCAGAATCCAAAATGGCCGCCGCAGAAAACCCCTCCGCCGACCTCCACAATAAACGAGCCAGACCTGGGATAGACGGCCCGCCAACCATCCGGATTTAGGCCCGGCCGCACAACCTCTAGATGTGGAGGCTCGGCCCGTGGCCCTCGAGTTCACCGAGATCTCGATGGCCACAAGCTCGACGGCGATGGAGGAGGGGTGGCCGAGCTCATCGAGATCTAGATGCTCAGCCCCTGGCCGTCGAGCTCTCGGGCCGTCTTCATTGTCAAGCAGCGGGGAACAGAAAAGACAGGTGTAAAGACACAAAAAAAAAGGAAAGAAGAGAAAAAAAAGAAAGAAAATGAAAAAAACAAGAAAATTCGACATGGCATTTTAGTCACACCGTCGTCATTACACGTAGCACGGTTTGTCATGAATAGATTGCCATGTCAAAAATTTCAGACAAGACTCAGTCAATAAAAGTATAATGTTTTTTTACTCAAAGGTTTAGAACAACACTAGTTCAATTGAAAAGTTTAGTACTTAATTTGAACCGTACAATGAATTTAAGATCCAATTTGCAATTCTCCCTAAACTAAAAGTTAGTAAAAGAAAAGAAATATCGGTAATTGAAGATATATAAACTTGGTAAATAACTCCAATAGGAGTTCATAACTCAAAACAAGTTGGTAATTTTGTTTTTTTTTTTTGGGTAAGGAAGTTTGTGACATTCCGAATTTCGATCCATTTTTGGGATTTATAAAACGCGTAATTTGTCAGTGTGCTTATAGTAAAATCTCGCCCGGGAACTGATCACTCCCGGTTATCATTTTAAATTAGAGATTTCGCTAGAATCGCACTCGATCAAATTTGACCGTTATTTAGATCCCGAACTTGGCAGTCGATTTCCGGGAGTTTCGAGACAAAATAAATCGGACGGTGTCGATATTATTGTGGCCAACGTCGAGATTGCCAGGAATAGTGGAAAAGTGAAATTTTGGACCGGTGCGGATTTAGACTAGTAGACCTCCCTCGTAGGGTGTTTTGAGTTATTTTATTTTTTGACCCTTTTGTTATATATTATTAGAATTTTCGTGGGTCGTTGGATCATTTCCGGATTTGAAATCGGACTGTCGGATCGCGCTCGAGTGCCTCTCTCTCTCTCTCTCTCTCTCTCTCTCTCTCTCTCTCTCTCTCTCTCTCTCTCTCCTCTCTGCGCGCCCCATCTGCCGCGCACGTTTCCCCCCTACATGCATGTCAGACCTCTCCCCTTCCCCATGCAAAAAGGCCACTCTCTCTCCTCTCCCTCTCTCTTCCTTCTCTCTCTTTCTCTCCTTCTTCTCCTTCCTCTCCCTCTCCCTTGCCCGAATGGTTCGGCTTCAGTCTTGCCCGCCGACTGCCACCACTGCTGGCCGCCCGTCGTCCGCCTCACGCCGACGCCGCCCGGCCAGCTGCCGCCGTCCCGACGGCTGCCCCAGTCGTCCGGCCGCTCTCCCTTCCTCCCCCGACTCCCGTCCACCTCCGCAGCACCTCCGCCCCTTCGCAGCCGTCGCTCAGCCACCCACAGCCTCCACCTGACGCCGTTCCTTCAGCCACCGACGTCGCCGCCGCTCGCCTAGCTACCGCGCCGTTCGTCCGACCACCCTCCCTTGGCTCGGCTGCTCTTCTCCCTTGCGTCGCGCACGGCAGCAGCTTGCCGCTGCATCCGCCGTGGCTCGGCGTCGGCCAGCCGTCTGCCTGCCTGTCCTCCGTCGCCCGGCCACCCGCGATGCAGCCGTGCCGCCTCCAGCCGCCGCCTCCGCCCTACCGTCGCCGCCAACTTTCCCCCTTGCCTCTCTTCCTTTCGGTCGAGCCCTCCCCCCCTGGCTGCCCGCCCGAGCTCCGCGCATCGCTCGCCACCACCATCGTCGCCACCCCAGCCTTCCCGCTTCGTCCTGGCCCGCCCTCGTCGGCTCGTCGCCACCCAGCAGCTGCTCGCCCGTCACCCGCACGCCTGCAACTCGTCGCCGCGAGTCTCGTCTAGCCGCTGCCGCTGCTCCTTCTTCTCCTTCTTCTTCCCCGACGCCGCACCGCTACCTCTGTTTCCTCCTTGCTGCTCGCCGCCCGCCGTGCGCCGCCGCTCGCTCGACCAGCCACCCGCCAGCCACCGCCTCCCCCCTCCTCGGCCGACCGTCCTCTTCCCCCTTCATGCAAACAGCAGCTCGTCGCCACGCCCGCCATGGCCGAGCCCCGCCGAGCCGCCGGCCAGCTCGTCCGGCCACCTGGCCAGCGCCAGCCAGCCGCCGCCACGCCGCCGCCGGTCGCCGGCCGCCGACCAGCCGGCCGGCCGGCCAGCCAGCCCGGGCCGTGGCCGAGCAGCCTAGGACTAGCCCCGGGCCGTGGCCGAGCAGCCCAGGCCGTGGCCAAGCTTGCCCGAGCCGTGGCCCTCGTGCACCGGCCGCGCGCCCCGCTCGCCCGTCGTGGCCCACCGCCGTGCCCGTCGCTCGGGCGCGTCGCCCGTCCAGCCGGCCCGTCGCCCGGCGTGTAGCCCGTCCAACCAGGCGCATCGCCCGTTCGCGCCCATGCCCGCGCCCGCGCCCGTGCCCGCGCCCGCGCCCGTGCCCGTGGCCGAGTCCGTGGCCGAGGGCTGTGCCCATGGCCGATCGCCGTGGCCGAGCCCCGCGCCCGTGTGGCCCACGCCCGTGCCTAGTCGGTACTGTTCACCCGGGCCATTTTAGGCCCGAGTCGACTTTTCCCGGGCCAAAACTTTGTAAGTGACTTCCTAAACCCTACCTAGTACTTTGGGTATTATTAGACTTGTCTAGAGTTAGATTAGTATCGGTTTAGGGATTAAAAGTGGATTCGGGTTAATATTCGTATGTGTGTGATTGTTATATTAAATTGCGATATTTGTGGGGCTTAATTTAGTAGCTAATTAAGGAGGCTAAATGACCGTACTGTCGTGGGTTAGAACGGCTGGGGCGGGTTTTAATTTAATTATATTACGTTAAAGTTACGTTATTTGAATTGGGTTGGATAAAATGTTTGAATTGGATGATGGTGTGTAGTCGACTTAGATGGTTTTGAGTGCATAGTAGTGGCTAATATTGGTGGATCAGTGATTGGCTTGTTGTGGCATTCGTGGGTGAATTTGATGTTCATGTGTGGCGGATTAATTTGTCGAGTCGTGGATTGGCGTGGCTTGTCCTGAATTGGATTGAATTGTGATCGTGGATTGCTTGGTGTAACTGGCGTGAAATTGATTGAATTGAATGGCGTGTGCTTGCCTGTCGATTTGAAGCCCGGATCGATCGGAGGGCTACGGACTTGGGACGTGTTGACGGCGGTCCGTGTGAAGGCATGACTGGCCGAGGTGCCAAATGGATGCGGGCTTGAGACGTGCGGACGGTGGCCCATTAAAGGTGTGATAGACCGGGACGTGTTTACGTCGGTCACTGGATGGTATGATTATGTGGCTTGGGACGTGCGGACAGCGGCCACTGGATGGTATGATTGATATGGCTTGGGACGTGTTGACGGCGGCCATTGGTTTGAGTGATTGGGCGGCTTGTGAGCCCGTGAGAGGAAAGTTAGCTGGACCCGTGCATGCGACTTGAGTGTGATTGAAATGGCTGTTGAGTGTGACTAAATTGGCTGGTTGAGAGTGTGATTGGATTGGCTGGTTGAGCGTGTGCTTAAAATAGCTGGTTGAATGTGTGGTCTAATTAGTAAGGTGAATTGCATGCAAGTGTGGTTGGCGTTTGAGCAATTGCAACGTACTATTTAGTTACTATTATTGCATTACTATTTTATGACTAACGTGCAGTGTTAGCATGGGCTTGATGTCGAGGTAAGTCAATAATGCGAATTATATATCTTATGGGGTAGATTGCACGTACGACTTATCTGAGTACGCATTGGCCTACGTGGGGTATAGGGGGTTGCTTATTGAGACTCGTTCTCACGGTTATTATATAACCATTTCAGATTCGCGATCATGAGGGATTGGAGACGCTTCAAGGGTATCTCGGAGATCGAAGACGAGTCAAGTACTCAGTATTTGGAGTCCCCCTTTTTGTAGAGGAATTAAGTTTGCGAACCATTGCCCTTTGAGGAATGTGGTTCTGTTATTGTGGCCTAGCTTAGGGAATTGTCTTTTGTGGACGTCGTATGTATCTGTCAAGTATAGGAAATTACAGTTATTTGTTTATTGCTATTGATACCCCTTGTCATTATTAATTGTCCGGGTTATTTCTATTTGTTTCCGCGCGTGCTTAATCTCTGATGTTTTGGTTGGGTCGGCGACGTGCCTGGGACGTCGCATTCAATGATCGACCATCGAGGGGTGTCGCGAGCTCGTTAGGGTTCGGGGCGTGACAAAGTTGGTAATTTTGTTTATACCAAAAAATGACCAAATTTTATTTATTATGGATAAGTGATAGACTTAATTGATGAAAACAGAGTTTGGTGAACAGCAGAAGTCGTCGATGAAAAGAATAGTTGACATTTGATGATTATCGATATTTTCGAATATTTAAATTCTTATAGAAAAATGTCAGTAACTTGAATAGCGTCGACAACCAAGGAAGTCTCAACAACATACATTAGTTATCTTGAAAAAGTCATCGACATCGACCTTGACGTTTAATTGCCTAGTAGCAATATTTTCAAATATTTGAACTTTTTGTGAATAAGTGTTGTTGTAACATTTTGTAACAGCATATAGAACAAGGAAGTTGTTAATTTGACTTTAGTATCTAACATGAAGATATGAAAACTAAAGCTCCAGAGATGTTAAGGCATGGCTAAAACTGCTAAAGAACTACTTATAACAAGTATGTGGTGAACGCTATAAATATTAGTGCTTATATACGGTGGAAGATCCTAATTAATAAAAAATATATATATGTTATCTTACAATTCTCGTGTCATAGTTTTAACTGTAGTTTCCAGATATCTCGTCATCAGTTAAATTACAACGTGTAACTTTACTATAGTTTCCAGATGCTTCGTTGTCAATTAAATTTCGACATTATATCTTTATCTTGTGTACTTAACGTCGACTAAATCTCATATATTTATCGAATTTTTTGTGCACCCATGATATTTCATATCTAGAGTCTCCACAAATCTGTCTCCTTTAATTAAAAACTGAAGAATGACTTTCGATTAAAGGTTTTTCATTGTTGAGGCAAACTCTGGCGAAACAAAATCATTTTAACAAAAGTTGGTAAATCACTCTAAACTAAGTTGGCAAGTAATTTCGGATAAAAGTTAGTAAATTTAAATCGTCCGTATGTTGTGCAAATAAAGGGTGACAAGTTTATACATAATTGGTACTCTCGCAAATTATAAAATTAGAAACTTCACAAAAAGTGGAAGTAGTAACTTAAACAAGTTACCTGAAGAAAAAATTTATCAGTCATTTTGCTGCCAACAATCATTTGACACTTATCAAAATAATTTGAAATTTGCAGCACGAAAATATCGGTACGTTTTACCACAGATCAATAGGATTCTGCGAAAACCTGATCTTGATTTTAGAAAAATCATCTTCATGTTGATGATGACAGATCTTGACCATCTATCTATCGAGATCAATTAAGCGATTAAATTTCGACATTATATTTCTATCTTATGTACTTTAACGTCGACTAAATCTTGCTTATTTATCGAATTTCTTGTGCATCTGTGATATTTCAACTCCGGAGTCGCCACAGATCTATCTCCTTTAATAAAAAAACCAAAGAACAACTTTCGATGAAAGGTTTTTCATTATTGAGGCAAATTCCGGCGAAACAAATTCATTCTAACAAAAGTTGGTAAATCGCTCTAAGTTGGTAGGTCATTTCGGATAAGAGATAGTAAATTTAAATCATTCGTATGTTATGCAAGTAAATGGTGACAAGTTTATACATAGTTGGTACTCTTTGCAAATTAGAAAATTAGAAACTTTCACAAAAAGTGGCAGTAGTGACTTAAACAATTTGCCTGAAGAAAAATTCTACCGGTCATTTTGCTTGCCAACAATCGTTTGACACTTATCAAAATACTTTGAAATTTACAGCATGAAAAAATCGGTACGTTTTACCACGGATCACTAGAATTCTGTGAAAACCTGATCTTGATTTTAGGAAAATCATCTTCGTGAGGATGATGACTGATCTTGACCATATATCTATCGAGCTCATTTAAGAGATTAAATTTCGACGTTATATTTCTATCTTGTGTACTTTAACGTCGACTAAATCTTGCATATTTATTGAATTTCTTGCGCACCTGTGATATTTCATGTCCGAAGTCGCCACAGACTATCTGCTTTAATAAAAAAATTGAAGAACGACTTTCAATGAAAGGTTTTTCACTATTGAGTAAATTCCAACGAAACAAATTTATTTTAACAAAAGTTGGTAAATCGCTCTAAACTATGTTGGTAAGTAATTTCGGATAAGAGTTAGTAAATTTGAATCGTCGGTATGTTATGCAAATAAAGGGTGACAAGTTTTCGGTACTCTTGCAAGTTATAAAATTAGAAAATTTCATAAAAAGTGGAATTAGTAACTTAAACAAGTTACCTGAAGGAAAAATTTATCCGTCAATTTGCTTGGCAACAATTGTTTGACACTCATCAAAATACTTTGAAATTTACTGCACGAAAAAGTCGGTACGTTTTACCACGGATCACTAGAATTCTGCGAAAACCTGATGCTGATTTTAGAAAAATCATCTTTGTGAGGATGATGACAGATCTTGACCATATATTTATCGTGCTCATTTAAGCGATTTTAGAAGCTTTAAACTTATTTCGAGTAACAGAAAGAGCAGAAGCACTACGCTCTGCACTTTTCGCAAGTTAAAGACGATAAATAATGACATTCGTAAAATGTAAGCAGCGAAATGACAACAATGCCCACCTGGACTAACACATATAAGGCTTTCATGAACGCTGCGGCTTCAAAGCTGAAGACCAGGTCTTCAGCCATCGAAAATAGTAACCCAAAACTGTACTAGCCAAAATTCACGAGTAGTCACATTGGAGATTGATGAGATTGTGGGACGTAAACCTGCTTTCTATGAAAGCATTTATCGATATCCCAGACTGAGGTAAAGATCTGCATGTGTTTCACGAAGAATTTGACCATAATTTTTTCATCGAGCGACGGAAGTGTACAAGTAAATTGTAGCTCGTGCTAAACGATGATGTCAGGCGGACGTGAGAAGCTTGAGGAATTGGAAATTTGAGAGAGGTTTCAAGTAATGCTCTTTGCAACTGGACTGTGGCTTATTTACTGTCGATCACAGTTCAGTTTTGAGCTTGTAATCTCAGTTGTAAACACACAGTGAAAGCAGTTTGCGCTTGAAGAGAAGGCTTTTGTCTGGTGATTGACAAGTTGCGCGAGGGAACATTTGAAAATACTTTGATAGGTTCAGTTTCGTAGATGGGAGAAGTGATGCCGTTCTGATTTGTGTGCAGGGTGTGAAACAACCAAAGAAGCCCAAATATCAAAGATTAGTTCTGTACCAAAACCAAAGGGATGATATATGTGAATGTAAAGAAGAACCCAAATTGATGCATGTCATGCCTCTCAGCAATCAGACCACATTCTCCATTGCTTAACTATTCATACATATATACATATACATAGATGGCCCAAAAAAGGTACATACGTACACATACTACACCAATTTAAGATCCTCTCATTTCACTAAATGTCTGTCTTTTCTTTCATGCTTCCTTCTGTTTTCGTGTTCAGATGATCTCCAGTGTTAGTCTCCATCCCTCCAAAGGGGCGAGTTAGCTTACACTCCCCCGACCAAATGCTTCAGTTTTCAAATCCTCTTCAAGTGAATGTCGACCGCAACTCGAACTCATCAGGCGGGTGGGATTGACTTCAACATTTCAAATAAAGTTTCCAAACTTCCTAGAACTTGTTGCTGCCAAAACCACATGATAATTCCTCTGTCAGTTCTTGTACCAATGACCCTAAAATAGCAAGCTCCATCTCCGCTGCAGTGTCCCCCCCCTGGTCCTTGTTATTGCTTCTCTTCCACAACCCATCAACCTCATCTCTAATGAAATCTTGATCCACCATCATATCAATGGTACTAAAATCCACCCCCTTCCATGACCCCTCCACATAAACCTGCTTCCCTTGCTCATCCTCATTGATGATTAGCCTCCTCATCTCACTTGGGACTCTCACATTACTCACAGCACAAAGGCTCGGCCTAATCAGGGATCGTTTGGCGAAACCGTTGCTGCCTTTTTCTATACTCACAGGTTCAAAATCGTCGTCATGATCCTTAGACATCACCTCTTCTGGGCCATCTTCCTCATCACTGATCTGCTCCAGCATTCGCTTCTCCAGCTCAACTGGGTCTAGCTCCGCGAGCCTCTCGAATCTGTAAAGCTTCTGCAGGAGCTGCTGCTTTGTTCCTGAAATTCAATGAGTTTGTTAATTTCACATGATTAAATCATAATTGACTGTCTGGGTTTAGGAAGATTTTGGACATGATTGCTAGATCAGGGTCTTCACACGAGTGGCCCTCTACATTTAAGACTTACAACTTTGCAAAATTCCTCCAATTTGTGAGCACAGCACAGGATTCGAGTAAAGAGTAAATCAAATCAACCACACCTGAGGCCCATCTCTAAATGCAAATCTTCCTGTGCAGTCTAAACCCACCTCAATGCACACCAAAGATATTATTATTATTATTATTTAGTACTTCAGTTTAAAAAACAGGGCCGTGAAAATTGGTAAAATGGGTTCCACTATATTAATGTGCCGCTGACAGAAGATCAGAATTAAAGCAGAGCACCAACATCAAGTATGTGGTGAGGTCCACTCCACATCTTTAAGGATGTGTTTCTGAAGAGACGAGAGAAATGATTGCAGGGTTGTATGTCCATATAAAGTAACGGGAGCGATGAATAAAGGTTCTGCTCTTCCACCCATCAGAGCGTGTGGTACTAGCATAGTAATGATTATGACTAAGGATGTCAGAATCATCTGAGGAGTTTCGAGGCTAGTGATCAAAATTCTTTTTCATGAGGAAAATTCAAAAATACAGTTCAAATTCGGAGCCAGTTACTATTCTTAAACCGAATAATACGAAACTTGGTAAACTTTGGCTTTTGGAACTAAAAGGAAAGCAAAAAGTCTTGTGTGAAAGTGGGCTAGGCTAGGATGTAAAGATGATGCTGATAAAAATGAACGATGTTCTAAAGGATGCAACTTTAGAAGTTCTGCACAGAAAAATTCCGGAAAAAATCAGCTCATTTCTTCTTAAGACTATCAAGGCATTTCAATCTCAGTGAAGACACAGTTTCACACACACAGAGATTCATAGTTCTTCAATTTTCTTGCTCATGAATCGTACGATGATCTAAGTCAAATTGATCATGCGGCAGGCTCAATTCATGCGTGCGTAGGAGTCCAAATTCGACACGAAACGCGACCTGAGGCAAACGTACTCCCCGAAAGCCTCTCCACACAAGACGACGACTAAAGACTCACGCTCTCGAAGAGACAACAATCCGCTCGGCGGACCCCACCCCAGATACTACCGCTCAAACATCAACTCGATCGTGTATGAAAATGACCCGCCAATGCATCGCAAGGCGACAACCTGATGAACCCAAAAAACCCAGAAAAGAACACCCAATTTGCTCATACGTACCACGCCAAGAGGTTGACGGATGGTGACCACACAACTAACTTGCAAAACATACAAAACTTGAAAAGATTAATGGTACTGATTATTAGAATGGTACCGCGTGAGAGAGAGAGAGCGACAGTGCTCGGGTACGTACTCTGCACGAGGGCATAGCTGCTCTCGTAGTCGAAAGCGTGACCTTTGTCACCGTCGTAATCCTCGGTGGTGCGCTCGTCATCGTCATCCTCGAACGGACGGTCCAACACGGACACCGGACTGCACTGCTCCTTCTCTTCCTCTTCATCCTCCTCCCCCTCGGCTTCTCGCGCTTCGAATTTCTTCAAGCTCATTGCTTCGCTATTGTCCTCGTCCTGGTCGTACAAACACTGTCATTAGTTTGTGCCGCTTTCCGTTCGCATCTAATCACAAACACTGGTAATGAAAAAAAACTAAACTTCACATCAGGTCCGCCTTCGGTTTGCAAGAAGAAAAGATTATAAACATAGTCATTGCTCGACAGTTATTACACAGCAATATAAAAAAGTTGGGATGGATGTGTATGGGGTCAATGAATCCATGGGACTATGCAGTTTATTCAGCTAGTGGACGACGACCCTTATGGATCTAGACATGGATGTTCGACTCCTTGTGCCCAAAAGACATGGAGAAGACAAATTTGGCATCGCAACTTGCTAAATTTAAAGTAGTGGTTGGATCGGATGTTGACTACTCCTCTAATTATGCTTATCTAATTAACCCTTGTTTTTCAGACAAAACGATAAATCAAGAAAAGCTTAAACCTAATGCCATTATGGCAAGCGGGTGTCGAATACGTATACATGGGATTCCGACAGAGAGCAAATTAGGAAATTCGAAGGGAAAAACAGGCCGAACTTGTCGTTTTCAAGAAAGCAATTTTCTAGGACAAAACGGGGGCTTCCGATGACCCTTTTTGCATGGGCCAAGCACGATCCAAAGTACGATTATCCAATCGCAAGCAAGAATTATTCCCACTTTCGAACTACCAAAGCAAATGCTTCGTGCTTAACAGGGAAAAAATTGATTATTCACAGTTTCGTCCTGGAATCGCAGAGCGGGAGATCGGGAAAACATCTGCCGACACTCCCCGATTTCTTTTTATGATTCGCTCCGTAGAAAAGTCCAAACGCCTAGGATCCTTTGTCGCCACTCGCGAGTTGAGTCACGGGTCAACTCCGGCAGAATCAAATTGTAAAACTCGTACAGTAAAGGAACTGAGCTGCTAAGATAAATATAATTCATCTAATGAAATGACAGCAATTTGACAGTGCGTAAGGAACGCAAACCTTCGGGTCATGGCGTCTAGGCGATGCCGCCGGCGACCGGAATTCCGGAGTGCGGCGACCGGACGGCGGGCTCTTTCGGAGCATAAATGGACGGGGGCTCTCGCTTTCGCTTGATGATGAATTATGAGAAGGCTCTGCATCTAACCTTGATTTGGCGACAAAAGCGACCTCTTTTGCTGCTAAGAATGAACCCACGAACTCTTCGTCATCTTCTTTGCTCGTGCGGAAAGATCTTCTCGGCCTCAGAATGTCCCTCACCGAAAGCGTCGACCCATGATCGCCGGCTTCCTCCCCCGCTCGTCCTCTGAACTTCCGCTGTCTCGACAGCCTTCTCAGCAGCGAGCCGAAGATCCCAACGCCAGCGGGTTTCGTAGAAGAATGATTGCTCTCGCCGCTGTTCTTGTTCTTGCTCTCGCGCTCGTTCTCGCTGTGGTTGTGAATTCTGAGAGCCGCTTCGAGCAGCAGAGCGGCCGTTTTGGCCGGGACGTGGAGAAAGATGGCATTTTTATCAGTCGGGGCACGGGTCCGGGGATCGAAGAGCGGGGATTTTGTCGGGTCTGGGGAGGAGGCGAAAAAGCACGGGTTTCTGCAGAAACTATGGCCAAAGTTCGAGTTTTGCGAGATGGGTCGTCGCTTCTTGGGGCTCCTGAGCAGGCAATTCTTGCGCCTGCCCGAGATGTAGTTCTGGAGATGGAAGGGCTCTTGGTCTTCCCGGAGCAATTCGTGCAGGTGCTTCTCGGCCATCATCTTCGTCGCTGGAAACCAGAGAGAGACTCCACGAGAAACGACTATGCAGAGACAGACAGAGACAGAGAGACAGAGGCAGAGCTTTGCAAGAAAGGGAGGAGTTGATATGGAGGAGGAGAGGAGGGATAGCTGGACAGCTGTGCGTGGACGGCGTATCAATTTCTGCACCGGAAAGGAAGAGGAGGGTGGTTGCAACTTTGGTGTAAAAGGTGGAGCTGGAAAGGAGAGACTGGAGGCGCAAGAGTTGCGTACATATGAGGGAAGCCGCGAAGAGGAGGACAGAGGGAGAGGACGAGGAGAGTTGATGATTCAAAAGACAAAAAGTAATGCGAAAGTCCATCTGTAAAACAATGCGCAGCGCTGGATTGTAATTGAATGTTTTGGGTAAATTGAGGTTCGGCTATAGTTTTTTGGGGGAGGGACCAGTCTGCCGTGCATCTGTGGTAATTCAAGTTCAAATTTTTTGTGGCAATTTTCATACGATATCATTAACACGTGTACACGTCTAAATTTTCGGTTATATGTTTCGAAATTTCGCACTAAAGTTATTAAGAAGAAAAAGAATTATGGATTCTATTTGTTTCGTTGAAAATGAATTATTTAAAAAATATTTTCCTCAAAATAATGCGTGTGTCGTTTAAAATAATTAGTCAATGAAAAAAATTTTCATTTTCAACAATAATTTATGTCTGAACATTTTCGTGAACAATGAAAAATAAATTTCATTCATTCTTTTTTGCGAGCGATCTAAACAATTATTTTTAAGAAAAATTTTTTCAAATTATTCATTTTCCAACTAAACAAACGATTTTGAGGTACTATATAACTAAAGATAAACAAATTGATGAAATCCAATACTAAAATAAACTAATATTATCTCACTTAATATGCATAATATAGAAATGTGAAAAAAAAAAAGTTTCCGACGGGTTAGAAAATGAAGGGTGGGAAAAAGGTGGCGATTAGGATGAAATTATTAAAGAATAATGGGAGGCCGATTAAAAAGCAATTAAAAAAGTGGGAGTGTGTGGGGGGTGTTGCAGCGGACAAGACTAGTGGTGGATCGGGGTACCGAATTGTAATGTCCATGGCCTGTCTCGTGTCTATTCCTGTCGATTCGTCCACAAGGAAAGGGAGCTCCTCCACGCGGCGCCTAATTCGGAAGGTAAGAAAAAAAAATAATATAGATTTATATATAGACACACACACACATTAAAGAAATGAAATATTCCAATAGGTGGATTTTTCAAAATTTTGGAAGGGCGAGTTAGGGTTTTGCCACTAGGTTGACTAGCAAGAAATTAAGTTACAGGTAATAGCTAGTCTCTGTGTGTGTGTCTATATATATATATATATATATATATATATATAATAGGTTTTGTTGCTTGCATAAGCATGTTTATAGGTTTTTTCTATTGTGGCAGTGCCATTAGTGATGCAAAATAAATGGGAGAAAAAAAATATTAACCATCATTTGATAAAGTGATTGTGCTTTGGCAGCCATGAAACTCTCTTCCTCGATTCGAAAAATCTAAATATTTCAACTGATGGTGTGCATTGATATATCAGTTGCGTAAGATGATTCAAATTTATCGTGAGCTGATTTTTATATATATCTAACAATTCATAATGCATTATTTTTGCTTAGCATAATCACAGAGGCAATAGGAAACACAATGTCAATCCACAGCAACGATCAAGTACATAATTGGATTTTTAGCAAAACAAAAAGTACTTAATTGGCTTGGGCATGGAGGGTCTAGGTTCAAATGAATTTCGATCTTAGTCTCCAAGTGAATTCGAATATAAGTCAGGTTTACTTCAAACACAAATATGAATCTCCACCTTGGCTCAAATTCAACTTTAAGTTCATCAATTTCAAAATTCTAGTAAGGTCCAAGCAACGTCTGAACTTGATCAAAGAAATGTGATTCATTGATTTATCCATTTGAGTATGTAATTCATGGTAGGATATCTTCCCTTAGACCAAATTGCCAAAGCATCAAAACTTTTGGAATGTGTACTCACCTTATGATAACTCTGTAAATATATCCCTCCGAATCTCTATACCGAGTTATCTTTTTTGTTGTCCCAAATCTTTCGTCATAAATTTTCATTTCAGTTTATAAATTTCTAATACACCTTTTGCTGCAACCAACATGCCATGAACACGCAATAATATAAATAGACATTGGCACTATTTCCAACCTTAGGACAACGTTGACTGGTCATTACACCAGACCTTTTATACTAACAACCAGAAGATATTATAGTGCTTTTATATAAATTTCCTACGCAAGAATTACTCAGCCTCACTTACTTGAAACGACAAATCCCGCTAGTTGCTTCACATAGAGACGCTCCTCCAACTCCCAGTGCGGAAAAGTTATCTCCATCCCAGTTCTCAAAACCAGAAGCACTTGTATCAAGCTATGTTTCGCCATAGAATAGAAGATCCCAATATAGTTAGGAAAAGTTATACTCAAGTCTTTCGATTGATGCGATTAGGTCCTAAATCTTTTTCAAGAAGTTTATCAACGTGTTTTTGTAGATAAACACCCGCAATTGTCTATGCGACACTTATAAAAGGCATAACTGACAAATTAACCTATACTATAAATATAGTTTTAGGATTTGACTGTACTTTTTAATAATAACTTTTTTTTGGTAAGGACTTTTTAGTAATAACTTGGGACTTGCTAATGTTTAGAATTTGATTGAGGTCGTGTCATGCAATTCTTCCCGTCACAATCGATACCTTATATTGCGTGAGCCTTTGATCCTAACGCCACCTCTCGAAAGGTAAGCAGGTCCTTGGTCTTAATTTCATAGCGTAGCAAATAACTAGACAAAAGCAACAAAGTAGAGAATGATCATTGTAGTTCACTGAATCGATTTGCTTTGTCTGCATGTGGTTATGATGTATAGTGTCCATTGCTCAACCTTACGACCCGTATCACATTCATTCTAGTTTTCCTAATACTCTCATCTAAACTAGCATCCATATAGAAAAGTCAACTTGTTTCTCGATGCCCCAATCTATTTAATTACTTGAGTATCCTTCCTACCTAGTGGCATCGCCAACTCATCGAGTATGACATGCTTGCCAACTCAGAATCCAGATGATTAAAAATCTTAAGATCGACTGTTGATAACCTTTCAACCCTAACGCAAATTCTAGGAGTGTGCATTTATTCGCCCTCAACTCAGTTTACAGCCTTCGTATGAGCATACATAGGACATGCAAACACTGACCAGCTTGAGAGGTTTGCTTGTCCAAAACTCCTGTAGACAGTAACACTTAGACAAAGGTATGTCAACAGAACAACACACTATATTCACTGCCTTGACCCAAAAGTCTTGCCACAAAGCAACATTTTGTGTACACATCAGTGTGTTTGTTTAATTGGGAAGAAAAATTACTTATTATGACAATTTAAAGTTAATTGATATATTTAATTTCAAACAAATAAAAAGAACATTATATTAGATAGCACGCATCAATCATTTTATATATTTTAAAATATTTTTAGAGGTTTTGTGCTAACTAAATATTGTGAAAAGTAAAAAATTTTGAAAGCAGATATAAACCAAGAAGTGCATATAGTAGCCATGTGACACGAGCTGCAAAAAGCAAGTATCTGACTCGAAAAATTAAATATTCAATATTAAATGTACTCCTGTACTGATGAGGGCTTGCTAATTATTGAAGCCAAACAGTCTATTTATTGTCGTATCTTTTTTGACAGAGGAAACACCTCCTTCCGTTCACCTTTAAGACCTTGGTCCGACGAAAGGATGCCAAATTGCCAATAGTTACCATTTCGTAGAACAATCGGAATGTGAATACATGATTTTCTCTTGTAGGAGAGAGATGGGTAAGTTGTCCCACATTTTCTCATTAGAAATAGGATTTCATTTTTGAGTACCCTAAGAAAACTTGTTAAGCATCCCTCGACATTAAAAAATATCCAATTGTCCTATCGACAACCCGATCGACAGAAGCCAGTTTCGGGAGCAATAGAGACTAAAAATCGCTAGAGTGCCAGGAATTGTTAGTCGACACAAAAACCCAGTTTTAATTGATGGAGATATTGGTGAAAATGGCTAAGTATTGGAGCAAAGAGTTGAGAAATGACTACCAGCTCAGTCAATTAGGGAGATGCGCATGATGTACACTGTCGATGAAGTGGAGACAATGTGACTTTCAAGTAGTGGAGCGACAATCTCAAACATAACCATTTATAGAAAAGGATTGCAAAATATGAGCCAATGTAACGCACGTTGTGTTTATGTTAACCGTTTATGTAACTATCTATTGTAGGTATAAGTACTAGGATTGCAATCTCTACATAGGACTGTTAATCTTTCCAAGAACATATGTTGTTCATCATTATTTTCATCGTATTCCACATTTCAATGACCATTTACATCACTAACAATGATTATTTCCAATGTTCATACCTTCAAATTTGTCGCAATTTATATCCCCTTCAAAACATCAACAAAGGACCTTTCAAACCTTTGTCGATCTGGCAAGATCATTTGATTTGAATTTTGAATGGTAATTTATCCTTTTGGTGAAGCAGCACCTAAATAAAAAGATATTGTCATTTCCAATACATATTTCTCATGTTATGTGCAATCAATGCATTGGAAATGAAAATATTTCTTCATTAAATATGATTAACGAGTGCCCTCCAAAACACTTGGTAACATAACTCTAAACGAAACTCACTTCGATTTAATATCTAACAATCAGATGCATCTACTAAGAAACCCCTTCATTAAAGCTATGCTTAATCTCCAAACCCCTCTCCCCAATTGCGTCAACTGCCGGCTGACTGATGGAGAGGAGCTTTCCATGTAGTTCACTTGAGCATTTTCAAGTAAAATTAAATGAAATAGACCTACTTACTCTTCGCATGCTGATTCTTTTGTTGATGAGCTTTAATATATTTGGTCAAAGACCTCTTGCTCATCATCCGGAGATCATAACTGGGTTAACAAAGACTTACTTGAACCAATATTTTTTAATTTGTTCAGAACAACACCGTTTGTAAACAAATAGACCATAGGCAACATATCATCCCTCGGTATCAGACGACCAATATACATGCTAAGGTACATGAAGGATTAGGTTACCGAAATGGTTCGCAAGATGATATCGCGAGCTCCAAATAGGGTAACTCTGCAAAATCTGTATACTCCGCCGCCCCGCTTTATAAACCGATATCGGGAGCATTACCCCGATTGAAATTCAAATCATCTGCGCAGCATCATCACGGCGGAGAGAGAGAAAGCGGTCGGGAACGGTTTAAATCTGTTCATCAGAACCATCCCTCGAGTTGTCTGCGGCCAACCTTGCATGAAATCACGAAGCGAATCCTTCCATGGCCAAACTACATTTATTGAACAGATTACCTCTGTCGGTATATGCGCTGAAGTAGTTAGGAAGACCACCTGGACTGCCCAAAGCTGGCATCTCATGAAGTTTGACCAATTCCATGGAGTCAGAGACACGAGACCACAGCACGAGACCACAGAATCAGACGTTATCCGAACATTAATTTCTGCTGTCATCTTCTTGCATCTGCTGCAATTTCTTTTGCGTGAACCGGAGCTAAGTCATTTGTAGCTATTTGAAGGTTACTTCTATGAAGTAGCTTTCGGCATACCTCTTAACTCCTCACAAGCTTGGAAATCATAACCTATCCTATCAATTAAGCAAATTCAATAGCCATTTTATTGACAACAAAAAAGAAAAATCCATGAAATAGAAATACCCATGTTTATATTTACAAATTCCCATGACCACGCATAACTATAGAGGGACAAAAACATGATTTATGACTTTCGAATTTGAAATAATGATCGAGCATTTTATAAATCTCCCATCTCTCCTTTTGCGACGATAGAGATAATATTCCTAAAATGGATCAAAATCTTTATGTACTTTTTCTTGTATGATTTTTGTTCTTTTTCTTTACATATATGGTGTGTTCTCTTTTTATTTATTTATTGTAGATCATTCATTTAGTTCTAATTTAATGTATTATTTTTCGTTTAATAGGTGGCTTCTCTTTTCATCATTTTACATAAAATATTCTAGCCATACAAATTAAAGCTAAATCATTTTTTTAATTCTTTCTAGGAGGCTCATTATTTTGAGCATTATAAAAAAAATGAGTTACCCCTTTATCATTCTTAACAGTTCAATGAAGTGCATTAGTCATAGGATACAAGCTTACAATAACCTATGTGAATAGTAATTATCCTGTTGATCAACGAGATTCCCCGAGCATTTAATGCATGCTTATTTGAATGTCAACTTAGAACAAACTGCGTTGAACCATTTTAACAAATTAATTTAATGAACCATTTTTTATTGTTTTTCCTCTTCTGGGTAGTCTAGTAATTGCCTCTAAGGACACGCGTTTACCTAACTATTTTTTTTTTAAAATTTTGGTCACTGTTCGCTTGTTATGGGACAAGAAGTGCGGTCCACTGAAGGGGTCGCTTTACAGCTGGAGCAACAGTTTTGTTGTGCACGTAAGTGCGCCTTTGAAGTTGGTAAAAACTAGACCAAAAAAAAAAAGTTGGTAAAAAAAATAATTATGCCAGTGATTCTTCCGTCTTTTTGCTAGGCTGGTCCCTTTATAAAATGGAATGCTGAGGATGATGATAATTGAGAGGTCAACTAGTAATTGATTGCTTAATTAATTGTTGTCTTTAATTAGTGACTGATCTACGTCCCTGTAAAAATCTTCGCAAAAGGTTAAATTATGCTTGCATAAAGCGCTTGAAGTTGCATTTGCCAGTCACCATTAAAAACTTCTAATAATAAATCAGTTTTGCTTCGAATTAGTTTTGTTTATCGATGACCTCTTATGATATCAGTTTCTTTTTTAGAACAAAATGAATCAATTTAATTTCTCTAAACTTTCAATATGAATACTTGAAACACGTATCCAACATCCCTTGTTTACATACTCTTTATATTTACTCTCTCTCCAATTATCGATTTAATCTTTTGTGTTGGAAATTCCAACAGGGTTTGAGAGTCAAGTTCTGCCCAAACTTTATTTCGTACACAACATCCTGATTCATCAAATTTCACATGCCATTCATAATCCGGCTTGCACATGAGAATGAGTGTCAAAGTTTTTTCCATGTCGCTTTTCTACGGATTTATACGCCCTCTATATTCATGCAATATTTACCCGTCCACATCTTTAATGACCTTCGACAAAAAAGAAAAGCTCGGTGGTAGTTGAAGCTCGTACACATAATAAACATTGTCAAAATTGGAGGGAATCCCAATTCTGATTACTATTCTATCGGTGATAATGTGACTGCGGGGGTCAGCTCTCTTTTATTTCATCATTAATTGCAAGTAGAAAAAGATTTGAGATCATGATTAAATTCAAGTAATCTTAGTCTTTCTTGAGCTCACTAAGTGGACTCAATTATTGCGAAAGAGTGCAGTGTGATCATCTTGGAATTTTGAAAAGCTCGATGGTCCCAATAATTGCCGGGCGTGCATTAACTCCAACATTTTGGTCCCTCTTTTTAATTAGAAAAAACCAACTTTAATATATGTTCGCTGGCAGTACAACAATAAAAGTGATCTTTTCGTGTAAATTACTATCTCTAACGTACAATTGAATTCTGACCCCCAAAAAAAAAAGTACAATTGAATTCTGTCTAATGATTAGTCCAGCTACATAACCATTGATTATAGGGTCCACGATCGCAGAATTCCCTCTTCGTCAATGGAATGTTGTAGATGCACGAAGGTGGGGTTCGGGCTTCCACTGGCATGAAGTTTCAATATATATCGGACTGGTTTGCAATATAAAATTTGCGAAAATGATTATAGCGGGTATATAAAGCTCCATTTATTTCGCAAAAAATGAAATATTTAAACAATATTTGCTTGAAAATAATCGCTTGTTTTGTTTACAAAAATAAATAAATAAGAAATATTTTCATCATTCTAAAAAATATTTAGATTTAAATTGTTGTTGATAATGAAAATATTTTTAATTGACTAATTATTTCAAGCAATATAAACGATCATTTTTAAGAAAATATTTTTCAAGTCATTCATTTTTCGCGAAACAAATAAAATCTAAGTAAGCGAGCTATATTCAAACACCTCATAAGATTTGTCATTTTACTTTATAAGTCAATTTTGGGTGTACTTAATAACCACATAAATTTTTCGGCACTTAACATCGCTAAAATGCATTTGATGATATCTTAAGTCAAGAATAACTTAATATGATAATTGAGGAAGGGCTTATTTTATTGATTAAGGGATACGATATGCAATGGAAAATGAAACTTACTTATTATATTGTCAAAACCTTCCAATAATACTCACTATTTTCATTTGCAGTATTTACAAACTTCAACACTTAGTATTCCGTGTGATGCACGGAATGAATTAGGCTTTGAAGAAATTCTAATTATCTTTTCATTGCGAAAAACCAAATAATTTTTCTAGGAAACGGCGAATCCACCTATTGAATAAAGACCAAATCTTAATTAATAGTGTAATTAGGAAAATTATCAAGATTTCATAAAATCCTCAAGAGGCAAGAGAGTCTTTTTACTATTCAAATCCTCTCGATCTAGTATATATTTTCTTTTGTACATAGCCAAATAGTGGTATTAGGTTAAGTAAGAATTAAGAATAAAGTAATAAATGATAACAAGCTTGAAACCATTGGAAATTTATTTAAGAGGCCACATCACCCATTCACTACTCATAATACATTCATCTTGATATATACAAAACGAGCTTTTATTTGGTACACTGGCAGTGTAAAGAAATAATTTAACCGAGCAAGGTTTAGATGCCAATACGTATGCAGTTTTTAACTTTTGTAAATAATTTCATTCCATTAGTAGATAAGAGTGTTCATTTTGCGACTATTTGTGAAAAGACTATTTATTTGAGTAATTAAATATTAAATCATGCATTCTTTTATCAATTTAAACTTTCAAAACAAGTGGTAGTGGTCCTACCAAATTCTCATATGGTATCAGAGCAATGGTATTAGAGTAGGAGGTGCTGAATTTGAATATTTCTAGGCTCCATTTGCCTTCTCAATTAAATATGTTCATGCTTAGTCTAGTCTTCTTACCTAATACTAAACCACGTTTTCATATAACAGTTTAAGTTTTTAAAATAATTAGTAGTAATTTAATATTTAATTACTCTAATATCTAATATTTTATAGCGGCGGTATACCTTAGACAAATCCATGTAGAATGACCTCGGGATTTAGGCCCAACAAAAAAGAAATGAACATGACCTCACGATGCTCCTTTAGGTTGTGAAGGGAAATATGACAAAAGGAGTTGGCAAAATGTCATCTCAAATGCTAATGTGATGTGGCCGACAAAAATTAAAACAGTTTTGCCCGTCGTCAAATTCTACGATGAGGAACCCACCTTTAGCGCATAAAGTTCGAACATATGAAATATGTCACTAATCTAATAAGACGCGAGCAAATATTAATTCGGATAAATAGCTAGATTATGAAATTATTTGTGCACGAAGAAACGAATTTTTTAGTGGGCCCAATCCATAAATATAAATCGATTTCTCAACCACAAAATCACGGACCTTAGTTGTGGTCATTTGAACATATACATCAAAAACTAACCTTCGGTAACCGAGAATCTGTCTTGAATCCTTGGTGGTGGTTACGAAAGGTATTTCACCAATGCAGGGAAAGCAGATGTTTCTCTCTGGGGCCACCCCGCCTATTTAATTAGATGCATACACCTAACGGGCTGACAAGCCTGTATTTTTTATTTTAACTTGTCGACATCCGTATACCCAGCCTTCCAAATTGGGGGATAATTTTTTCTTCCCTCACCCTAAGGAATACCCTCACGTGTAATGTCCAGAGTTCAAGCGAAGTAGCTTAGGGACTTGCTTAGGTCTAGCTTGGTTACTTCTTAGAGATACATTTTTATTTTAATGATGCAGTGCAAACGTTAAAGAGAAGCTTTGTCCGCGAAAGTGCTTTGACCAAAGGCTTTTAAAAGCACAGTTTTCGCCCGCTAAATCCCTCGAGTAAATTAATGTTTTTATAAAATTATTGCAAAGCTCTGTAGCCCCAATCCCAAATCCTACCTTTTCAAAGGCTAAGTCTTAAAACAAGTATTCGGCTGCTTTCACTTAAATTCCGAGAGTACTGTATGATTAAAGCTTTCCTAAGTCCGCCCTATTTGCAATCATCATAGGAAGGAAAACCGCATTGGCACATTTGGTAACCCCGGATCAGATGTAGCCCTAAGGAAGATATATATTACCCTATCCGATATTTGTTGACATATTGTGGGTTGGACAAGGCAGATAAACCCGGCCAAAATTTAGCATAAAGAAGTTTAAGTCCTGGGTTCAGGTATGAGAAAAAAAATAACGAGAAAAAAGCACAAGGAAGTGTTAGGGAAAAGAGGAAGTGGGTGAAAGTGGACTCAGACGGAGAGAGCGACGCAAGGAGAGTTGCCCATCCACCCGGGGAAGATCCAAGCAAGGTGTAAGAACAAGGACATCATACAAGGTGACAGTACAATAAGAAAAAAGAGAGATTTCTGTTTAGGGCACACCTATTTGCCATTTATTCTGGTGTTTATCAGTAGTGGTATATAAATGATTTACGTACTAATGAAGATATTTATACGGGAACCCTTTTTCTATTATTTCAACTTGTCAGTAGCAACCGTTGCGTTATTGCGAAAATTACTATGGTAGTTGCCATTGACAAGAGCAATAGTCGCGTTTGCGGCAGTCGATGCCCTATAGATATAAGTTTGGTTTATTTGTTTTTTTTTTCAATTTTTATAAGTCTTTGAGTTATTTATCTGACTGACTTTATGTTAGGGAATGTACCAAACAAATGACATGATATAAGGAAGGTCAAAGGATTTTTTTTTTTAATCTCGTTCTATAATGTCCTATTTGGTTCCGCGTCCTGGTGATCGACTACCGCATCCTATACAAACATATTTTTCCTAGACAAAACTTCAAATTAAAACGTGATCCCTTAAAAAACAAACCAGGGTTAGAAAATAGTACGGATCTATACACTTGAGTCAATATGGTCAATATGATCATCGAACAATGATGGATCATGTGAATAGGTCATTGATACGCACTAAAATTTCACTTCTCATTTGAAATTCACCAAACTATCCACACCATTGGATATCCATCCAACTTCCTAGACATCACAACACGGTCACACAATCGCCACGTTAGGACTTCCCAACAAAATCAGCAAGATTATAGACAAGACGCATCAATTATATGCAAAGAAAAGTTTAAGATTGAGTGATTGAAACAAGGCTACCTCAGGTCAAAATCCATCAAAATTCAAGAACCAACCGTGAAATTCACCTCTTCTAACCTCCTCGGATCCTGAGCTCCCCTCCGAAATTGTCCCCCGCCACCCCCATTAAAAACCCTCGAACCGCAACAACAACAAACGCATCCAACGTTTGACACTTTCCTTCCACTAGACTCCAAAACTCGATCGTGGCAAAAACACATGAAAATACGAGGCTTGTCGGATGCCAAATCCTACGGTGGACGGTGCACCCTACCCGCCCCCACGTACGACAAAAACCGCAGCGAATCGATCCGTAAAATATCGTCGCACGTTTTGGCGACGCAACCGCATACACCGCGTCAGGGGCGGTCGGATCGTTGTCCGCCTCATGTTGCGGACTTAAGTGTTGAAGACTGAGCACTCCGATCTCGATAGTCTTAGCCCCGTAAGGTCTTCTTCTTCCACATGATGATGATTGACCTGAATAATCAATTTAGAGGATGTCTTCTTACAAGATCTCCTTGTATAAGCTTTCAATTCGCTTAATTGATTGCTATATTCAAAAGGGTCTGTCAATTTCTCTCCTTATATGAGAATGCTATAGGATTCAAAGTCGACCTTACATCTCATTAGATATCATGCGATATAGTGAGAGAAAATGACACGAACAGTCTCTTGAACTTTAGTCCGACGTGCAATGTCGTTCATGGACTTTTAATTTATTTAGCATGATTCATAAACTGTCAATAAATACTCGATCTAGTGTTCAATGTTATATTTCTATTAATTCAAGTTGACGTAATATGCTAATATGGTTCCCGATTCGTTAAGTTTGAATGGTGGACAACAACCCAAGTAAGATATTTATATCAAATTAGAATATAATAATCAACATTATCAATTACTGACGGACATGTTAAAGCTTAATTTTGTTTGTCATTCTCTAAAGTAGATGAATAAAAAGATTGACATGTTAACTCATCATTTTAAAAAAAATCCAACTCGCTACATAACAATGCATGTCATTAAATAACATCCGATTTGTTGTTTAAGCAAACAAAAAGACTACATTGAACAATTACCAATAGTTCGGGGACGAGATTGCACATTTGGACCAAAATTCAGAGACCCTTTTTTTGTCATTTTCCCGTATAGTAATAACAATAATCTTCCCTTGCTACTTAAGGAAGACGATTGTGCATTATTAGTATGCAGGATATACTTTATAGTCCAAGGACAATATATTTCGTACACACCTTCATGAGCATGTAAGCAAATTTGGCCTCGTTGTACTCATTCCCAAAATTCTTTATTTTGGTAGCAACCCTTGACAAGCAAAACAGATTCTCCTTGCAACAAAAACAAAATAATATGCTGTTTTTATCTATCTAACTTTGGATCCTACCAATGAGTGGACGGACCAGTTTGTTTATACATTAGTGGGACAAGGATGGTGATCATGTCACTGCATGTTTGTGCGGATCAAATCGAGTCATTATCTAAAGCTTTCCAGCATACAATAATCATCACATTGTAGGTGTAAAAACCCTTGTGCACTGAACCTTCCCCCCGACAGAAGGATTAGCTTTTTTAAGTTGTACTAATCTGCAGATTAACATGAGCATCGTCCGAGGAGGAAACCTCGTGGAAGAGGATGATCATACATGGTAAACGACAAATCGTTACATTGTCGACCTCTAGTGCTTTTTGGCATGTTTGACTAGCATTTGCTTTAACTTGTGCTTCTAACTTTATTACTTTATCCTATTTGCTAAGTGAAAATGGTTCATTATTAGGTGGAAGTGAATTGATTAGTCACCGCTTTACCAAATCATTTAACGAGTTGATAATGCTAGATATATTTTTTTTTTGGTTTACTAGTAGGAGACCACGCGGGACCTATGGAATTTTAAACGATTTTTTAATTATTTTTTGCTTTAAGGGATAAATGCATTAAATGTCCTAAAACTTGTCACAAAAGTGCAATCGAGTCCAGAAACTTTCAAAGAGTGCAATCAAGTCTTGAAACTTGTCAAATTGGTCCAATCATATTCTTCCGATGATTGCACTTTCGAATTTTTAGGACTCAATTGTATTTTCGTGACAAGTTTTTAAATTTGATTACATTTTTATGACAAGTTTTAGGACTTGATTGTATTTTTTTAAAAATTTTAGGATTCAATTGTAATTTTGTGACAAGTTTTAAGACTACCAATACATTTATCCATACATTACTTTAAAGATACTAGGAAATATAGTTAGATACGTTTTTCACTTCATACGAATATATTCTTTTGCTTATGTCTAACAATTTGTTTTCCTTAATCCAGATGATTTCCCTTAACTACATTAAGACTGTCTCTTCAGCTTAATAGACATTGTCTTGCAGTGCTATTGACCTAATTCAAGGTTAGTGACCCTAAATTAACGCAATCTCTCTCCCCAAGCGACGGATCCAAATGAAGAGCAAGTGACCTCAACTATGAAATCTAAGACCTTCGCTCTAAGCTTCTCCTCCATGCAGAATTAAGTATCAAAGGGCTCATCCAGGTCGAAAACTCAGGCACCCCGACTTTTTTTTCGTGTTTGCAAGTCTCTCGAATAATTTGGATCAATGTTTGCAGTAACAGTTATGATTACTTATTTTGTCCATCGGACGAAAAACAAATTTCACATGCGGTGTTAAGATCTGACCATCCATGCAAATTGAAATTCGATCGTTCTAGATATGCATTTCGACTTCTTACATGACCAGATCTTGGCACGAGATGTGGAAATAGATATTGCACCGCTAGTGAACGTAATAATAATCCTTTGCGCATTACATAGTGTAGAGATCATATGAAGAATTCCCACCGGAGAAACATAATCTAGCCAAAATGATAAAATTAAGGCTCCATTTATTTCGTGGAAAATATTTTTCAAAAAAATATTTTCGTCATTTTCCGGCATTTGGTTCGTTTATGAAAATGAGTCGACAGAAAATGTTTTCCTAGTCTACGGAAAATCTATGCTTAAATTTAGGAAAATGTCATACCAAAAAAAAATTAGGAAAATGATTTTCTCTTTGAAAAACTAAAATATACTTTTCAAAATATAACTAGGTATTGACGCTTGGATCCAAAACTCTATGCTTAGGCATGGAAACCCCAACGCTAGTTCTCGGGTCCTCAGAGATCAAGACTAGGTCTCTAGAAATGCTACATTTTTCGTGAAATAAACTGAGCCTAATACTTAAACATTCGATTCTAAACCTGTGCATGGGCTTTTGAAGGGCAACATGTGCAAAAAGAATTGGGCCAACGAACTTACTCTTTTAATTCATGCTCAACCGGGCCAAATCGCCATACCCGGTTCGGTCTGCTTTCTCTTACTCGTCAAATCACATTGTACAGTGTTCTTTTGCTTGCACACTTCTTGATCATGTCTACAATCTCAGCTTGTGTTCGATTCCCTTGTAATCGAGAAAAGTTTTAGATAATCCCACTAAAATTCTAAACTTTTTCCCTACAGACGTCTATAGCCAAACTTTTTTTCGTTTTGCCAATACCCCAAACCTGTACTGACGACCAAATATTACATTTCATTAGACTTTTGTTCAGCTCGTTGGACTTTCCACAGCCATTATGGAGGGAACTGTGACAGAAGGTATTTTTGGATCACCGATACAATTTTGCGTTGTGGGTAAGATGAAAAAAAAAATTGGGTATCGATGTCACATTTCTAGGAAAAATTTAGGACTTTTGGTGGGATTTTCATGAAAATTTTTTATTGTTTGTATAGAATGTGATTTTTAACAGAAAAATATTTTCTTTTTTTTATTTCAGTATAGTTTCTGAGTATCGATGAAGTAACATCAAAAGATTTAGATAAGATGCCATCCATCTTTATTCAAAGGGAAAAGTTGTGAGTTAAAGTATAAAGTGTATACTTTAAGAATACTTCATCTACTATGCGCGATAAAAAGAAAATTTTCTGAAAAACATATCCCTTTTTAAACTTTTATGCATCAAAAGTGAGATCAAGGCAGCTTCTTCTTTTACCTCTATTTTTTTATTTTAAATTTAGGTGGAAAGATAAAGAGTGGATATAAAGAAGAAAGAAGTTCAATCATACCATATTCTCACACTATTAGTTCCTCTCTTTCTTTTGGTCGAATAATTCCTTATTTATATATTTATTTACTTTTTGGTCCACAATTCTGACGGTGTAGTTTAAATATTCCATTTTTGAGGAGCTAGTTTGATTTTGCAAGAAGAGCATAAATTTGCATGTATGTAAAGCACGCCTGATGATGTGCTCGACACATAGGAGATAAATATGAAATTGTTGTGCGGATAAATATGAAATTTATAAGCATGTGCGATGAATGATTTGTGCTATCAAACGTAGAACTGAGCTCTAAAATGATATGAGCTTTTATTTTTGGTGAAACCAAAGGTTGCTTCATGTTGCATACATGAATGTTGGCCATAGTATATATAGGATCAGAGAGATTTTCAACTTTTGAGCGCACCAAAAATAGAAAAATTGTCCAAAAAGTCCCAAATCTAATATTCGAAGGCCAATTCAATATTAAACATTTCAATTGTACCAATGTAAGTCCTAGACTTATTGACGATTGCAAATTAAGTCATAAATCTTTCAATTGCCAATGTAATTCTAAACTTTTTGATAATTTGCCAATTTAGTCTCAAACATTTTGACAATTTGTCAATGTAGTCATTCTGGCTAAATATCTTAATAATATGTTTAGGACTAAATTGGTAAATCTTCAAAAGGTTTAGGACTAAATTGACATAAAGAAAGGTTTAATTCTAAATTGACAAATCGTCAAAAGGTTTAGGACTAAATTGTCACATTTGAAAAGTTTATGACTGAATTAACTGTCGTACAATAGGTTTGGGACTTTTTGCACAATTATCCCCAATAAAAGCAATACATTTTGAACTGTGAACATAACCACTTTTCAATGTTGTAACATACTAACATGTATGACAAAGATTATGTAACAAAGTCCATAGTTTTACTAACTGCTGAAATATTTCCCTAGAAAGAAATATTCAGACTAATCTTGCCTTCTCTCTATCGTGGTTGTTGTCACCAGCGACCTTGTTGGCTATGGCAGCAGCGACCATCGCGCATGTCTTGTCCCTTGCCCTCTCCGACGCGACTTTACATGTAGTACATTGCGTCCAATTTCCAGTTTCAAACAATTGGGGTGACGATAAAAAAAAGCGAATGATCAGGGGACAAATTGAGGAAATCCAAAAACTTGAGGGGGGCAAATGGTGATTTTGCCTGAAAACATTTGCTAATTAATTTGATTGACCATGTATTTATAGCAGCACCACTAATTAAACTATGAGTGCAAAAGCTTACCGGACAAAAACATAGTAACATATGAATCTCCCCAAAAGATAAAAAGAGATATTTACGTGAGTCGCCCCTCCCTATCATTTTAACAGAGAAAGAAACATGGCTACACGATCTCCACTAATTCCGTCGACTTATTGGAATATATCAAATGGTCCGCGTTTTCACAAAGGGAAAAATAGAATCGAAATAATCACGTACGAGATTAATTATTTGTAAAATTAAAGAGTTGCACATGGTTACCAATGGATGCTACTAACATTTTAGGGATAATGAAACAAATGGTTCTTTGAACTTTGTCCCAATGTGTCATGTGATCTCTAAACTTTTAATTTATTCAATATAGTCCCTAAACTTTCACCCAATGAGCATTGCCATCCCTAAATTTTTAATTTGTTTAATATAGTCCCAAGACTTTTTGTACATGTTCAATTTAGTCTATTAACTATATAAAAATGTTCAATATTGTCCTTTCATTGATTTAAGTTTATATACAACATTGAACATCTTCATATAGTCCAGTGACAAAATTGAATATGTGCAAAAAGTTCAGAGACCATATTAAACAAATTAAAAGTTTAGAGACCACATTGCACATTGAATCAAAGTTCATGGATCATTTATGTCATTTTCCTATAGTTTTAAGAGTTGTACGGGACAAAAAGAACAACGAAAGATGTTTTAGGGGAAATTGCCATATAAATTGCATTTTATTTCTCCATAACATCAATTCCATTAGGTTTCAGTAACAGAAGAATACATTACTCCAATGGTATTATGACGAGCATTGATAATGATAGATATAAGCCATCGGTTTATGGTATCTCACGTGATTCATAAATATAGGGATCACATAAATGGGGCACACAAGTTAAATTTTCAATTGGGTGCCTTCATTTTTTTGCACTTAATCCTCTCACGACTCTTCTTAGTTTCGTTTATAAGCCAAAAAAAATATCTTCAAGTTTGGTTTGTTTCGTAAAAAAGTAATAATTATAATTTCTTTAACTTTGACCTTTTATATTGCTTAAGAAAATGGGTTAATAAAAAATATTATTAGCAATTACATATGTCCAAACGTTTTTATTAATAATGACATTATTTTTTTGTTAACTCATTTTCCTAAATGGTGTAAATAACCGGATTTTGAAAAATCCTTTCTAAATGATTTTCCAGCAAAACAAATGCATTTTTGTAGAAAATCAACGGCTTGAGGAACATTTTTCTAAAATTATCATTTGTGTCGCTCACAAAAATAAGTAAATGAAAAATACTTCGATGATCAATGGAAATGTTTAGGCCTATATCATTGTGCCTAATAAAAATATGTTTCATTAACTAATCTTTTCAAATAGCATAAATAATCGTTTTAAGAAGCAATAATGACGTAAATAGTTTCTGAAGTATGACCTAATATGCAATGCAGTTTTTGAACTTTAGTCCGATGTGTAATGTCATTCTTAAACTTTTAATTTGTTCGATATGGTCCTTAGACTATGGTATATGTTCAAGTTAGTGCTTGAGACATATGAAAATATTCGATGTCATCCATCTATTTAAAAAGTTCAGAGATAACATTAAATAATTTTATATAGTATATGGACTAGATTGAACATGTATCAAAAGTTTATGGACCATATTAAACAAATTAATAATTCACGGACAACATTGCACGTTATGTTAAAGTTCAGAAACCACATTGAACAAATTAAAAGTTCATGGATCACATTGTACATTAGATCAAAATTCAAAAATTATTTATGTCATTTTCCTTTCTAAGAAATTGTCCACGTCATTCTTTTTCTTAAAATAAACGCACCCTAAATTTCAATCAATAGTTGGGGGCCAGGCTTGGTCTCATATCCGTCCTCGTATGGACCTAAGACAGATGTAAAGTTTGCAGCAGACATTCATAAATCTCTCTTTTTTTCCCTCATGTTTTGAGCTATGGACAAAATATATCAATCCATCCCTTTGAATCTGAAATTCTGGCGCAGTTGAAAGAAAGACATGCTGCGCCTTGGCCTATTTTAACTTACCTAACCCCACGTTCTCCATGTGCGATGTTAAAGCCAGTAAAGGTGCGCACGAAATGCATTCCGGAACAAAAATTCTGTTCTGGAATGCATTCCTGAATAAAAATTCTGTTTCGGAATGCATTCCAAAACAGAATGGTATTTGTTAAAAAATTTCCGGAATGCATTCTGGAGAGATTTTTGTATTCTGAAATAAAAATGCGTTTGTTAAAAATACTTGATTTCAGAATGCATTCTTGATTCCAGAATGAGTTTTTGGTAAGAAAAAGAGAAGCTATTTTTTTGTAGCTTCTTGATTTCGAAATACATTCTCCCTATTTTCTCAGATTTTTTTTTCAAAAAATACATAAAAATTGAAAAATTCTAGAAAAATTCATAAAAATTTCCTAAAAATGGCTTAAAAAGAGTCAGATTTCGGAAAAATATGAAATTTAATGAATTTTTTTAAATAAAAAAATTAAAAATTTCAAAACTTCACAGAATAGCTTAAAACATATGTGGCCACCCACTTTGAGTGAAATTTAAATATTTTGAGGTGCCAAAAAAATCAAAAATTTCAAAACTTCACAAAATGGCTTAAAATACATGTGGTCACCTACTTTGAGTGAAATTTAAATATTTTGAGGTGCCCAAAAAAAGAAAAATAATAAAAAATAAAAATTTTCAAAACTTTACAAAATGGCTTAAAATACCTGTGGCCATCCACTTTAAATAAAATTTAAATTTTTTGAGGTGCCAAAAAAATAAAAAAAAATTCAAAACTTCACAGAATGGCTTAGAATACCTGTAGCCACCCACTTTGAGTAAAATTTAATTTTTTTGAGGTGCCCAAAAAAATAAAAAAAAATTCAAAACTTCACAAAATGGTTTAGAATACATGTGGCCGCCCACTTTGAATGAAATTTAAATATTTTGAGGTGCCCAAAAAAAATTTAAAAATAAAAAATTTCAAACCTTTACAAAATGACTTATAATATCTGTGGCTACTCATTTTAAGTAAAATTTAAATTTTTTAGGTTTAAAAAAAATCAACAAATCAAAATAAATTTCTGTTCCAAAAATCAATTTCTAGAGCAAAATTAGTCATATTTTACCAAACAGATTTCTCCTCCAGAACTTAATTTCTGGCAAAAATTCCAGAAATCAATTTCTAGCAAGAATTTGATTTCTAGAGCATAATGATTGCCATTCGCACCCTAATTGCTGCTAGCACCTAGCAATAACTTCTTCTTTTTGGGGGGGCAAATTCAATAACAATTATTAGAATAGTTTTCATTCACAAGTACATAAAAAGTTGGGGATGATAGGGACTAGAGCTGATCTTTTGAACGAGTAACAGATCACTATTTTCTCGATGTATCCTTTAAGGAGATATATCCTTTCGAGTAGTCATGGCCATAGTTCGGAACCGGCCGATTCCGATTCAGAACCGGCGGTTCCGGTTCGTGGCCATGTATGAAATAGAATTGGTCGGTTCCGGGCCTGTTTTGGTCCGATTCCGGTTCCGGTTCACAATTTAACAATTTTAAAAATAAATTATGAAATAAAAAAATAATGAATTATGAAATTATGAAAAAATGAATTATTCAATATAAATTGTAATCAAAATGTAAATTGTAATCAAATTTGAGGAAAAAAAGAGAGAAAGAAGGGGCTTGAACTTAATAAATTATTATTAAGTGTCTTACAATTCATTACAATAATCTATAAAAAAAAAAGAACATAATATATATGCCTTAAAATGATCCCAAAACCTAATCCTATCCGAACCCCCGCATTCCGTGCACAAGGGTCACATGTCGTCAGATTATACTTCGGTTTCCCTAAGTTCACGTAAGCGTGCCCGGTATGAGAAATAAGGGTCCCCGAAATTTTTGCCAACTCCAACAGTTCTTTTACCCTTAGTTGTCGCTACCCGTTCCGATACCGGTACCAATGGTATCTCCGTCATTAAAGAATTCGGATTCATTATTCCGATCTATCTCTTGTTATCGGTATTGAGCATTCATCCAATCATCGACATAAGCTTGAGCCTCCACTGATTCTATAACTAATCATGAACGATGTTCATCCAAAATATTACCTCCGGCACTAAATGCTTGTTCGACCACAACTGTGAAACAAGAGGTTGCAAATATTTGTTTTGCAATAAAAGAAATGATTAGGTATTGGCTTGCGTGCCTCTTTCATCAATCCAAAATTAAAAAATCTGTACTATCTTCGGATTCAGTAAACTCAAAGGAAACAGTTAGATAAATCTCTAATTCAGAAATATTTCCCATTACTTCCTTTTGCTTTTTTGTCTATGTGATAAAAGTTGGTACCCTCTACTAATTTTACCTGTACTCTCACTTTGTGTCTCGGTAGATTGAGAAGATCCAATATCACCTAAATTATATTTAGTGTAAAATTCATTATATAATTCTATTACTATGTTTTCAACCTCACTTAGTATAGTTGTAACATTTATCGTATCATAATGTAAACATTGATAATACATATGCAAATAGTCACTTAAACCATCTAATTTGCAATGCAGATAAAAAACACAAGCAACTAAATAAAAAATGGGAATTTTGCTATAATAATGTCGCCACTTCATTTTCATTGTTACTATAGTATTTTGTAATTCAACATCATTTTCATATTCCTCAAAAATTGCAATAATATTAATGCACTCTACTAAAAATAAATGTGTAATAGGATAATAAACACCGGACAAAGTATAAATTGCATCATTAAAAATCTTTAAAATATCTAATTTTTTTTTGTAAATATCCCACTCTTGTGGGTATAAATTAATCTGAGGTATATTATTAGAAATGAATGCACATAATAAATTTTTATATGCAAAAGATTTACTAAGTAGGTAAAAAGTAGAATTCCAACGAGTTAGAACATCTTTTGGAAATCTTTTTGGCTTTTTGTCATTTGCTTTACAAAATCTACCCTATTCTTTCATTTTTTGGGATGTTTCCATAACAATTGAATCGCCATTTTTATTGATTCAAGAAAAATATCAGGAGTTTTCAAATCATCTTGTACACATAAATTTAAAACATGACAAGCACATCTAACGTGAAAAAATTTTCCGTCAAAAGTGGGTTTACAAATATTTTCTAAATCGGCAATTGAAGCAATATTTGCCACGGCATTATCAAAATCAATTGAAAAAATTTTGTTAAGCAAATAATATTCTTCTAAAATGTACCTAATTATTCTATAAATATTATTTGCCATATGCTTACCATCGAAAACTCTAAATACAATAATTCTTTTTTGAATATTCCGATCATCATCTATCCAATGACATGTTATGCCCATGTAAGAATGAATTTGCCAATGATCACTCCAAATATAACTACCTATATGCACACATCCATTAAATTGCATAAAAAAGTTTTGTAAATCTTTTTTTTCCATTTTTTGTAAAGATTTTTAATTACTCTTTTAAATGAATTTCTAGGAACACATTTTGCTTGTGGAGCACATGCTTTTTGTACAAATTGATTAAAATCAAATCTTTCTCCAAAATTAAATGATAAATGCTCAACGGAAACAAATTTACCTAATTCTTCATTATAAGTTTTTTCATTAAAACGAAATAAAGGAGAAGTGTTAGGATTGACGTACCCGGAAATTTGTTGTTGCCTGATATTAATTTCTGCTTAGGTTGGATGTTTGCTCCTAAGATGTCATTTGAATATTCTATATCCTTGTCCACCTGTATATTTATATATTTTCCCACAATGTTTACAAATTATATCATACCTTTTTTTACTAATATCAAACCTTTCCGTTTTCGTGAAGTGATCCCAAATGTCATATGTAAGTTCTCACTCTACCTCTTTTGTTGTACATATTTCAGCATGAGGATGAAGACTTTCTTGCGTCGAGACGCGCTCCACATCGAGAAAAATGTTGATTTCATCATCTTGAAAATCTGCATAATCACTAGGATCAAAAGAATGATGGGATTCTGTCATGATATTCTTACCTTTGCCAGTTGGCATTTGACTTTCACTTGCCATTTTTCGAGTGGATTAAGAGAATTAAGCGGATTGATTAGGAGAATTAAGAGAGAATTGTGCAGATTGAAAAAATTGAGAGAATTTAAGAGAATTTGAGAGAATATAGAGTATTGAGAAAATTTGAGAGAAGAGAATTTGAGAGAATTGAGAGTATTGAGAGAATTTGAGAGAATTTATAAGAAAAAAATAAGAAGAAAATTTAGAATAAAAAAAAGGCTAAATAACCATTGCAATTTGCAACAGTTATCTTTTTTTATTTTTTCTTTTATTTTTGCCCGTTGCCAAGGCAGCCTACAAAGACTACCCTGGCAATGGTCCATAGCAGGGCCTGCAGACATGCAAGCCCTGCTACAGGTTTTCTTTTTTTAAAAAAAAAATTTTAATTTTTTTTTAATCGGACTCGAAGCCGCAGGTTCCAGGCCAGTTCCAAAATTACTGGAACCGGAATCGGGCCCGTAGGCCACGGGCAGATTCCAATTCCGAACCGTAGGCCCGGTCAACGAGCCAATTCCAGGCCGAAACTGGCTCATGGCCATGACTACTTTTGAGTCACCTACTTGATATCACCTCTGAAACCCTAATTGCGAAATGCAAGTCTAGGCTATTTGATTTGTCAATGTCGTAAGTGGAGAAGAAATGCGTGATGCTCATGAAGAGAGCTCGTGGAGTAGTAATACTGTTGATCCACGGTAGATCCACCCTAAAAGGTGATCACTTAAAATACTCTTTCGGGTCAGGATGGATCATGCAAAATCTTTAAAAATGTTTGAGCATTACATTGTTCGAAACTGGGAAATCTAAATGTCATGCAAGAAGATGAGTGCATTAATGCCGTGGAAGCCATTTCCTGGAACTGCAGATTGCCTCCCCAAGGCTACATTTTGTTCTTCCCATTGGGTTCCTATACTTCCCTTCATTGACAAGAAAGAATGATTCTTGCTCGATATTCATCAAATCTTACGCAAAGGAAAAAGCCTCTTTTTGCTCCATTTGGTTTTGGCATCAACTGGTGCTTTCCGGGGGGAAGTTTCCTAGATTGCATGAATCGAGTGCTTCTGGTTCAAGCTTTTGCACTGAGGAAGCATCCGTTTGCACTTGTTCATCGTGCCTACTATACACGATGATTTCAACTAATTCATAGAATTTGATCGGGTATCAGATGGAATCTAATTCATCTCGTTCCCTAATAACTTAAATAGTTAGAATAAATAGGAAAAAGAAAACCGTACACAACTCTCGCAAACTGTCATCGACTTGTCAATTTTCCCGTGCGTGGAAAATAACATGCCATCCGCATTGTTCTCTGCTAATAATATAGATCTTCGTGGAAAAATATAGACTTAAAAGAATTCACAAAAAGTTCTTACGTATTTCAAGAATATTCTTATCTAACCAGATCAATCATCGCAGGTCTAGTGTTTCTGAATTTCTTTATTTCATTTCGAATCCATGAAATTCACGCTTCCATGATCAATTCTGGAAGACGGGATGTGTCACGTTTTTTTCGGAATTCGCTTGTTAGCACCGACCATACCCTACTTACTTTAAAGATCGCTCTTGGCCCAAAAGGGAAAAAAGAAAATTAAAGGTCACTCATTAGTGGATATGACTGTTCATGAGATAGTGCAGAGCAATAGTTTTCTGTAGTCCATCGTACTACACAGACATATAAAAAAAGTCTATGCCAAACATTTTAAGCAACAACTGTGTAATGGTTTGGGTGGCAAGGTATATACAGAGAATTACTTGAGTTTAATTCACCAAAGAAAGAAAAATGATGAGAACAAATGGACACGAATCAAAGCATAGAAATAAATTTATAATGATATCATTTCTTGGATGATACATTGCATTCAACTGGTGCAAAAATAGTATAAGTACTATCGAGTATAGCAGAGTCGATTTTACTTTGTATATATTGGCAATCATGATAGATTTATATATTTTGATATATCTGTTTGCCCCGATAGATTTTCTACCTCTTAATTATTATACATTGTCAATTATACTACGTATTATAAAGGGAAAAAATCAACAAAAACCCCAAACTTTGTCACATGTGATACATTTACCCTGAACTTTTTTTTGTGATACCAAAAACCCCAAACTTTGCTATTTGTGACACATTTATCCCAATGTATTTAGTCCTTGAGCATTTTTGTCTTTTTTTGCTTTTTCTTTTTTTTCTTTTAGGGGAGGGGGGCCCTCGCCAGCGTCGGGCCGGCGAGGGCCGCCCTCACTAGCATCGGGCAAGGGTCGCCCTCGCTTAGGCGAGCGAAGGCCGCCCTCGCCCGACGTCGGCAAGGGCAACCCTCGCCCGACGCTAGCGAGGCTCGCCCTAGCCTAGGCGAGCGAGGGCCGCCCTCGCCTGACGCTGGTGAGGGTCCTCCTTGCCGGAAAGAAAAAAAAAAGGAAAAAAAATTTAAAGAAAAAAGACGAAAATGCCCATGGACTAAATACATTGAAGTAAATGTGTCACAAATAGCAAAGTTTGGGGTTTTTTGTGTCACAAAAAAAAGTTCAGGATAAATGTGCCACAAGTGACAAAATTTGGGGTTTTTGGTGATTTTTTCCTTATTATAAAATTATAGCAGAATTAAATTTTTATCTATAGATTGTGATTTCAAAGGATTTTCTCTCAAATCTTTACTTCCGCTGGAAAAAAAACTTTGAACTTTTTTTTGGAAAGGATAATACTCAAGCGGTGCATTGGTGCTTATCCTTAAAAAATAATGAAAAATGTGAAATTAGAAAAAAAAATTACTTCTCCGTATATAATATGTCTTATGTCATAGATTTAGATATATTTATATTTAAATTAAGGTTCCTGATTTTTTTTAATTTAATTTCTGAAAGATAAAAAGGGGACTTTTTTTTAATTACTGAACACCCACCATTCAATGTACTGAAGTCGATTTTAATATGTAGATTAGAAATTTAGATATCTTGCTCAGGGGAATCTGCAGCAATTAGGGTCGTTGAGACTTTCCTTTCCTTCTTTCTTTGATGAGCTCACAGGTTGATGAGAGTCGAACACAACCACTGCTACCATCCTAAGGGCACGATCCCTTCAAATTTCAACCTCAATTTATCCAACAACGTCGATATTTTGTATCAATTTCAATGTCAATCGTATACTATAAGAAGTAACATTTAAAAGGGTCAACATAATGATGATGTTAACCTATAAATACATTTTCTAAAAAAAATGAAAACCACGGCTTGTCAAACCCCACGAAATTGGCCAAGCCATAACCACTAAGTTTGGAGATGAAAAACCTCTTATTCAACTTTTGTTCTAATCACGGCGTCTTCCATTTAGGTTAACCTCAAGGCACGCATCCACTATCCCGCAAGGCTGGAGCTTATTTCGCTGAAGTAGGTAAAGCGGTCTGCGCGCATTTATGAAAATTAGTCGAGGTGTGGTTCAGATGACGGAAAGAAACATAAATACTCTTACTTTGATAGTTCTTTTAAATGTGTGCATGGGTAGTTGGCAGTCACAACATGCCAATACTGTTGTAGGCCAATCCTTATATCATTACTCGTATTGACGTGACAAACACTGCCCCTTTGCTTATCATGATTTGCAGAATTATTGTGCAGCAGAGGGGCCGAGCGCACATGAGCCACTGCACTGACTCGGTGCATCTGCTCCTCGTTCCTTGAACTGAAAGAAAGTTAGGAGTCTTTAAGGACGGTAACAAGCGGGCGTGACGACGTACTTCTCTACAGTTGCTCAAGAACACTGTGTTTTTTAGCATTTACCTTGGTGTAATCATTCCCCGTGACAACCGGTACGAGTCATTGTGCTTCTTTATTGCTTCCAAGGTATTCTTCTGCAGTAAAATCTAAGCGCTTCATGGGTTCCGAGGTGAACTCTACGAGGTTGCCTTCATCAACCTTTTTATCCTCCTTCCTGTGACCTGGTCCATCCACAGTTGCCACGCCCTTCTTCGATGAACGAAAATTACTCATTTTCACACTTTATGCATGCTAAAATGGATTATTTTGTCACCCTGTTGTGCAATATTCTATGCAAAAGAGCTTTTTTCTGACCCACAACGTTACCCAAGAGATTCTGATTTCCAAATGCTCTGCTCTAGCCTCTAGAGGTAATCATGAGAAGCTAAATTATCTTGACAATCATCAGATACTCTAGAATTGCAATTTCCCACCTGTATATTATTACAGAGATAAGTATTCACTACTTTTGTGGATCCTTTTTCCTAATAGCTTTCCCAATATGGCTCTCTACACTTCCTGACAAGAAGGAAAAACACCCCTGCATTGAATTTATCCCCCTAGTACACAACACATAAAAGCGACAGAAGATGGCCAAGAATGGGTTCCTCAGAAAGACAAGCCAACCTCAGCACAAGTAGAAAAATAAGAAGAAAAAAGACACTGCAGAGTTGATAGACTGTTTAGTTCTGCGCATCTGTGTTCTTTTTTGGGGATTAATCCCTTCCTAAATTAGTTAATTGTAGACACATCAAATGCTAACGAGAGAAAACGCAAACAAAGACAACAGAAAAATCAAGAATACAACAAACCCAAAAGCATCCATCTAATGATTGAAATTAAACACCATTTTACATACATATCATCACAAGGAGACCTAATCAAATCAGTCATCAACGTCAAGGCTATCTCTCATTGTAGGGTTTCTATGCTCTTAGCCAGCTCCTCCAGCTTCTTCATCCTCGTCTTCTCACTTTCACTCACCAGCTGAGCAAAATGAAAGCGCCCAAAGAAAAACAAACATTTTCTCAGATGGACAAACATCGAAAAGAGCTCTGCTTTTCAGATACTTTACAGTATCAATCGATAAAAATTTAAGTGCAGGACTAACCTCCATTAATTTGTTAACGAGCTGTACTTTCTCCTTGTTCTTTTCATTGAAGGCCTCAAGGGCTTCCTTGTACTCTCTCTCCTGGGACAAATCAGGACACCAAGAAGATTCAGCGACCCCATTTTGGATCCAGACAAGGATTAATTGTAAGAATCTGTAGTTTCACAGAAACAATGGTATGTGGATGGGAAGAGAGAGAATCACCTTCTTCTGGCAGGTGTATCCCAGTGGTTTTAATTCCTTATTTACTGCATCAATCTTCTTTCGGACGAGTGCAACATCCTTTCTCATTGGATCTGACAAAGCCTCTAGTTCCTAGTATATTGTCAATCGATGTTAGCCACAGGAATGTTAGATTTATACCAGCTCCAATAAAAAGACTGTAATTTTGCCTTACTGTTTGTAGCTAGGACTATAAATATTAAACCCAGATTCAGAGGCACAAGTTGACTCAGACTCCAGAGATGCGAAAGGATCTTCACAGGGTCTCAAAAGACACCCCATTCCTAAATCAATTTCTGTAATGTTTTTCAGTCAAGCCATGTATATGTTGGTGTTGATTCCACATAAGACTGGAAAATACATTGCCCAAAGGGAAGAAAACTACACTAAACAGAGCCCCAAAAGGTGAAAAAAAGAACGAAAAAAGAGGAAATTTCCTTGGTTTCAACAAACACACACAAAAAGAACAGCATCATTATGTTGAATTAAAGTAATTTCCTAGCAAAAGAGGAGGGAGGAAAGAAATATTAAAGAAGAAATGAGAGATTTGTGGAAATCTACATCTCAGTTCATCCTAATCCAACAATTCTTGAACTTCACTTTTCTCAAAAACCAAAATTCACGAACAAAAAGCTCGATTTTTTATTAAGAAAACAAACCCAAGTCTTCATCTTTTCAGAAGTATCTAGCTCAAATCTAAGATCGAGCTAATTCTGCAGAAAACTACAAAAAAAAGATGAAAACCCCAGAAAGCTAAAGACTTCTTGTCGTGCACTGACCTCCCGAATCGTGGCGAGCCTCTTGGTCTCTTCCTCGACGCGACCCAGATGCGACATGACCTTCTCTCTGACCTCCAGCTTCTTCCTCTCGATCTCCTCCTCCTTGGCCCTGAAGTTGGACAGGGCCGATCTCGACATCTCCTCGTCCTCCCCGGAGATGGACAGGTTGCTGCTGAAGCTCAGGCTCCCCGACAGGTGCTGGGCCAGCTGCTGCCGGGGGGGCTGCACCGCCGCCTGCTGCTGCGTCTCCGACGCCTCCATCGACATTATCTCCGCGAGCTGCTTGCCTCGCGGAACCCCTGCTGCCGTTCCCTCTGCCTCCTCTATCTTCTCTCTCTAGCTATTACGATCTTCCTCTGTCTTGTCTCCTCTTCTCTCTCTCTCTCTCTCTCTCTCTCTCTCTCTCGAAATGTGTAGTGTCTGTGTGTGGGTGTGCGAGGAGTCTCTGTCACTCGCCGGTCGCGAAAATGGGTGTGCGAAGCACCCGGCAGCCTCGAGATGTTTATAGGAAGTGTGAACGGGAGCTCACCCACCTTATCTCTCTCTCCCTCTCTCGCTGGCATCAGAGGGGAAGAAAAAAAACAAGAAAATGGAGGAAAGAGAGGACGAAATGGGGGGAGGAAACTGTGGAAAAAGTGGCGATCGAAATGACGCATTTGCCACTTGCTGTCGTGGGGAAGGACTGTGGTGTGCTTGGTTATTATCGGGGGCCGCTTGATCTTCTCCATTATCAACAGGCTCGCGAACCCAAGATTGACTCTTCTTGCTGATTGCTTCCCTAGTGTGGGAGTTTTTCTTTGGATTTGGTTCATCGGAGGATGAGTTTTTCTCTCTTCTAGATTATATGCAATTTACGGGAAGGAAGGTATCAAAAGCCTTACAGTTACAGTACACAGTAGAGCCACAGTTATCATGCCTGAAAATGAAATTTTTGCATGACATTTTTGTTCCCAGTTACATCGGAATCGACTCGTCTTTAAATGACGGACGTCGAGTATTCCTTTCGAAAGTTGAATCTCGTGATCCTCTGGTGGTATTGCAACGGATAGTGTCGTAGTCCTATGTGATTAAGGAGAGGTTGCTATTTTAACCTTGGTGTGTTGGCTAGCGCTTTATCGACTGCTAAAACCATGGCTTAGCATATAGTACTTGTAAGGGATAAGTATATTGAAACTTTTAAATTCATCATGAGAGTGCAATTGCGCCTTGTAACTTTAAAAAAATGCAATCAAGTCATAAAATTTATCAAGTTAGTGCAATTAGGTCCTTCCATTGACTCGGTCGAACTTGACAAACGGAAAACGCTAACAAATTTTAGGACTTTATTGCCCCAAATAGAAAAATTTTAGGATTTAATTGCATCAACTTAATAAATTTTAAGACTTTATTGAATTTTTGTAAAGTTTTGGAACTCAATAGCACTTCCATAATAAATTTAAAGACTTTCAATGAACTTAAAACTTGCTTGCACATAGTTTAAGGGGTTCTGTGACCTTTGAAACCTTACCATTAAGGTCATACACGCCAAGTATCTTGATGGCGATCAAAAGATAATGATGGCGATGCGTTAACCTCGTAAGAAGGTCCAATAATTGGTAGTATGATGCGCTAGTTACTATCCAACAAGTATAAGAAGCAAGAGCTCTTGAATATTCTTTTAACGGCCTCATTTATATAGTACGTTGCGAGTTATTAAATTGGATAGGCTCGGTCAATAATGCAAAGCATCACAATGCCAGCTTATCAAGACATCATAAAAATAGAAATCGCGGTCAAATGAGCTAGTCAAATATAATCCTCTATTGAACCAACTCGAATAAACTTAGGATTTAAGTTCACCACATAATTGCGATCAAAGTAGCGTGGTCATACGAAAGACTCGGCACCAGTTAGACCTTGGTATTTGACATGACAAATAACGATGTCAACGAGCTTCTTCACCTACACAAATTAAATAAGAAATGGCAACCATTTTTTTTTTGCTTTGAAAGAGAATTATTTTAGAGTCCCGATGCACCTGCCAATTTGCAATTTTCTTTGATTTTTGGCAGCGCAAGACTTCTACCAACTCCGACGAGAACGGCGTCCACATGCGATGAGGGAGACGTCCACTTTATTCTCTATATATCGAAATTTAAAAAAATATGCAAATTGAATGCACAAATTAAAACATATCAATTGATGAAATCTTACTGCCATTAAAATTAAATCCAATCATTGGCCCCCATGTACGCTGAATATGCTCCCTTGTCATTTTTCTCCAATATTGAGTTTAATTTCTTGCCAAGAATCATGTTATTCTAAATAATTTAAAGTTCATTATTTTGGCCTAAGAAAATAATTTAATATGGTCAATACCATGTGTTGAAAGGAGATTGGATGTGAGTCACTATCGTCTTGGCAGAGGAAAGCATGCCCCTTTTGTTTAGTATTTTCGTTAGCTAATTTCAAGAAAAACTTATAACTTTAAGTCGAGTGACAATTATTGCTCCAACTTTTTTTATCTCATAAAAAATCATTAAGTTTCATTTAAATCTCAAATCTAGCCTCATTGACATAGAATCATTGATTAGTCAACTTGATTATTCCACCTCAATAATAAATCAATGTGGCTTGCTGAATAGATTTAAAACATTATTCGTTGTCTTCTTCTCTGAGCCACAGCTTGATGAATAATGGTGAAACTGTTCGTTTCCTTCACTTTACCGGCAAGTCAAAAGATCTCCAAATTGAATCTCTCTAGTTAGACTCCGTCGTTTTGCCGTAATATGAAGTTGTAGGCCACTGCCTGTCGACAGATGCCATGGAGGAGATTTGCCAAGCTCACGACCATAACCTTTTTTTTTCAAACATGGGTGACTTCCGAGAGAGAGTCAATGGGGAGCCAGATTTGAAAATAAAGTGAAAGTTGGTAATTTTTTATGAGACAAAAAAAAGTTAAGGCTAGAATTGTCACTCGACCTAAAGTTTATGCTTTTTCTTTTAATTAGCCCGTCGATTAGGGGGAGTTTGGTGAGCTGTGTCAACTCCCTCGATCTCTAGTATTTTAGATTCTAAATCGGACAATTTTTCTGGTACCTATGAAATTGGATAAGTATAATGACTTGGGAATCCAACCTGGCCTTAGGAAGACAAAAGAACAAAACATATGTCGAACATGTTGTCTTTTAGCTAGATAGGTTATAAATAGATTTAGAATGACAAAATTCAAAATATTATGAATATAAAATAGGTTTAAAATTTACTCACTTAGACTCAATCCAGCTCTATAAATCTCTCTTCTTTCTATCACCTTTATTTAATCTCGTACTCACTCATTTCGTGCTCTTAACTCAATTTTGATATGAGTTTTTCTAAATTGGAATAAATATAAAAGTATTTTAGCAATATGGGTCTGATTGGACAAGGATCACTAGATTTGTATTGTGTGAAAATATGTTCATTCGGGTCAAATTATTTTCAACCCAAGCCACCCGTTTGACGGGTCTACTTTTAAGCTAAAATTGAATATGCCAAAGGAGGTTTTGGAGAGTAACTATTGCACGCAAACTATGGTCCAATTATTTCTCCTTTTAATAAGTAGCTTACGTCGAATGGAAATGTTTATGCAACTTTACGGGGTGCCGGAGATGATAACGATTGGGATCTTTCAAAGTATTGTCACAATATCCTAAGCTACTCGTATTTTGTTATGTGTACTATGCACACAAGAGAACTAGAATATAAGCACGCGAATAATTTATTCTATTTGGAATCTAAGTACAAAAAGAATCTAATTGATGTTTGGCATGTACCGAAACTGAACTGTTCCTAGATCAGATAAGTTCCAAGCATAGTGAAAAGATTTTAAAAAAAAGAGAGAAATTGAATTGATGAAATTAGGTTTTGGCAAGGTGCTTATTTGATTTTCCTATTATGAAACTTTTTCAAATTTACATTTTCATCCACACAAATTTTTAGTAGATTCAAAAACAGAAAAAGCAGATCACTTTGTGTAATAATATATGATTATTTATTCGATGATGTAATCTTAGGTTTCAATATATCAAAAATCTTTGTCACCTCAATAATAACAAAGAATTCAAGAAAAAGCAAGAAAAGGAAAAAAAAATTAACCCTGGTCACTCTTTTTTTTTTTTCATCTCATGAGTTCATAATTTGTTCAATCTTCTCAACATAAAAATTCAATTCAATTGGTCGTTTAGTAATAAATAGCAAGGGCAAAAGATAAACCTGTAAATGCACACACGTTCCCTTGTCTGAAGGGGGGTTTGCTTAACTTTAACGTTTGGTGAGTGAAGTGGACAGAAAGGGTCACCTGACCGCACGCCCTAACATTAGACAAAACCAAGAGGAGAGCCGTAATGACAAAGGCATTACAAAAGTAATTTAGTATTTTAGAGATCGGCTGGAAATTGAGAGCTTATCTAACCTTTTGGACAAATTTTGACCAAACTTTAACCGAGCTCACGCAATCTTATGAGTCCTTTTGTCAATCATTGGCCCCTTTTCACGTCATAAATTGCGGTCTTAAATCTTATGTTTTGGAAGTTACATTGCCATTATTAAGTCAATGGGTGCTTTAGAAACATATTTTAATTGCCCTTTGGAACGACATGATCGCTTGATAATGGTTACGGCTGTTTGTGGGATGTAGGGGGACCATTTGACACGTTTTCAAGCAAACCCCGGCAAGAACTACCTAAACTTGAATGGTTTATGATTATCAATCGAATCTATGATGGCCCTAAGCATCCTTTTGGTGGGTCCAATAATTTTTGTTCCTAGGGGTGAGCAAAAGGTCGCTCGGACCGGACCGAACCGAACTGGCCGGTTTTAGATGGTTTCCGAGGGCACCAGTCTGGTACTTTGTTCCAACAAATTGGAACCGGTGATTTTTTATCCGGTTCCTGATTCCGTGTGTGGAACCGTCCACCAAGATTGTATTGATTTCTTTTCTAATCTCGTACAAATCTGTAAGAAGACCTAATCTTTCACAAACCCTGGGTCAGTCACGTTCGCCCTAATACTTCACAAATCCTAATCCTTCACAAGCCTCTTGTGCTCTCATTCTTCACGCCTCAGCCATTGTCTGGCTTGACTCTCAATCACGACTCACAGCTCTCTCACTCATTCTCTCGCTTAACACTCAATCATGACTCATAGCTCTTTCACTTACTCTCTCGCTCGACAATCAGACACCACCCTCTCACTTGACGCCTCCCACTCTTGCTCTGTTTTTGGCTGATTCCGTTATGAAGCCAGGAGTTTCCGAGCTCCTATTCCACAAACTCTGCAGGTGGTTGCGATTTGGATCTCATAATGTTGTGAGTCCGCGACCTCGTCTCGATGAATTCGTTCTCTGTCAAATTTTTTTCTGATTAATACATGTCTTTTGCTATGTGGTGTTTCATTGCGGTGGATTTTGGTCCTGCATTGACGAATTGGTGATGGAAAGTTGCAGTATCTGCTTTTGAAGTGTGAACTAATATGCTTCCCTCTCTTACCACCGATTTCATTTGCCCATCGTGGAATCGGCACACCCGGACACCAATGGGCCTACTTGTTCCAGTGTATAGCATCAATATCATTAGCATGGCATACCTTAAGCACTAGCTAATGACCATCTAATTGAGGGATTTTGACCCTATAAGAACCTATATATTTCCAAATTAGGTACCTGCTTTCTCTCTCTCTTTTTTCAACTAAGTACCTAACTTTTCCAGATCACCGGGTAAAAGCCCATATATCATTTTGAACGTGTTATCATTTTCTCAGTGTGAACTAAAACTATCGTTTTCTAGGGGCATTGATGAGTTCCAATCAGGAAGGTTTCAACCCGTGGTACGGAGCTGATTAGCAGGCCACGCTCAATATACTTCCCGAATCAAATCGTTTGCCAGAGCACGAGTCTATTGCCGACATGGATTGTTAACTCAACTCCAACTAGGCAAAAGTTGCCACATCGAATGTGACGTAGCTTTATGTTTTCCAGCTCATCCAGAAAAGACTTTTTCCCCATTTCTTTATCTTTGTTTTTCCATTCTCTTTTTCCATCCACGGTGAACTATCGCCATCATCGGTGCCATTGCCGCGAAATCCGCCACACCTTTCCACAATTACATTTGTCGCCACCACCCAGACTCAGCTCCGCCACACCTTCAGCGTCTTGTCTAAGGCAGCGGCCATCGCTAGGTCCAGGTCGTATGATGACCCACATGCCCAGAAATAGAGAGATATTTATGGTGTATTGAGTTCAATGCTGTAGTGCCATTTTTTTTTAATACGTGGTCATGGTTGTGATCGAGGCGGTCGAGGGCGTCGGCGGGGTGGTGGTCAGTGCGGCAGCGGTGGCGGCGTGAGGGGATATTGACGGTAGTTGGTGATGGTGGTCGCTTGGTATAATGGTCACATTTGAGAGCGAAAGTACTTAGAGGCTCTGTGTAAGTGTACATGTGGAAATCAATCGTCGAGCTCCCACAGAGAATAGGCATGTTGCTTGGCCCTCCCATGTAAGTGTACATAGAGGCTCTGTGTTAGTGTACCCGTGGAATTCAATCGTCCAGCTCCCACAGAGAATAGGCTCGTTGCTTGGCCCGACCAGGACTTACCTGTTTTGTTCTGCAAACATTTATATTGCACTCACATTCTGGACATGGAAGTCCTTGAGCATCCAACGTTTCGTGTGATGAGGTTGTTCAAATATAAAGTCTGCAAGACCTGTTGTACTCTATTATAGCGAATTTAGATGTGTCGAATTTAATCATGCCCACCTTATCCGTGGGATAATTATCTAAAAAGTTTTAAACCTATTGTAGGCAGCCAATTCAGTCATAATCCTTTTAATTATGACAATTAAGTCCTAAAACTTTTGAAGATTTGCCAACATAATTTTGAATCTTCTAACGATTTGTCGGTGTAGTCATTTCGGCTAATTTTAGCTAGAAATCGCCGACATAGTAATCTAATCAGCCTCTATCATCTTATGTGGCATAATCGGCACTAAAGTGGATTATTTTTACAATTTTTTATGAAAATTTTCTTTTCTTTTTCTTTCCTTTTCTATTTTTCTTTCTTCTCTCTTTTCTCTTTTTTCCCTATTTCCCTCCGCCCTGGGAAAGAAGAAAAAAAAGAAAGAAAAGAAATAAATTAAAAAACAAAAAATTTTAGAAAATTTTAGAAAAATTGCATAAATCATTCATGTCAATGTCGGCCGTGCCACATAGAAAAACTAGCATCTATGTCAGTGATTTCCGGCCAAAATTGGCCAGAAAAACTACATTGGCAAATCACCAAAATTTTTAGGATTAAATTAACAAAATCAAAAGGTTTAGAACTGAATCAACTGCCGTAACTTCAGGATTTTTGGGCCAATTTCCCCCTTACCCATTTTCTTGATTTATACATCTTGGATTTCGAGCTATAGCTTTATCTACTCTATCAAGCAATTAAATTGCATTCTGCAAATGTCCTGTGGCCCCAACATAAAGCATTTTAGAAAGAGAATTCGTCAGCAGAGCAATTCTGTCAATGATACCATCTTGATCCCGAACTGTCTGATTCCCAATCTGGCAGGGAGCATTTGGAGCATAATGGTCTCTCTCTCTGGGATCTCCACGACTGAGTATGTAGCATGACGGTCAAGTGAAGTTTTCTTCATGACACTCGTACAAAATGTTACAGATGTACTGGTCATGGTCGACCCAATTTAGGCTCTGCATAGCAACGTTTCTGTTCTCAGAAATAATTTTTTATCAGAAATAGTTTTTCCTATTTCTATTTCTTGGAACAGTTTCTAAGCAAAAAATAGCGTTTAGTAACTACACAAAATTTCTATTCCTGGAATAGAAAAAGAATAGAAACGCGTTTAGAGCGCAAAAGATACATTTCTATTCCATGGACGAGTTTCTTCCTTCTGGGCTACCGGCGGAGGATGGCGGGTGGCGGTGAGGGGCGAAGGACGGTGGTCGGCGACGGCAGAGGATGGCGGTCGGCGGTGGGAGGCAATGGAGCACGGCGGTCAGTGGCTGAGCACGGTGGCGTCGAGCGGCGGTGACGGCAGCGGGGGGCGGCGGCAGGAGGTGGTTGGCGAAGGAGGGTGGCCATCGTCGGTCGATGGAGCACGGCGGCCGGTAGCGAAGGAGGGTGGCCATCGTCGGTTGATGGAGCACGGTGGGCGCTGGCAAAGGATGGGCGCCGATGGTGGGTGACTGCCGGCGTCGGGTGGCCAAAGGCAGGAGATGGTTGATGGCTTAGGGCAACCAGCGCTGGGTGGTGGCCGGCGTTGGGCACTAGAGAACAATTGCCGGCGGTGGAGGATGGCGGTCGGTGGTGGGTGGCCGACGGCGGCAAAGGACGGTGACCGATGGTGGGTGATCGCCGGCGTCGGGTGGTTGGCGGGGGGAGGCGACCAGCGCTGGGTGGCGGCCAGCGGCGGCGGAGGACGACAGCCAGCGGCGGCGGAGGACGGCGACCGGTGGTGGGTGATCGCCGGCGTTGGGTGGTTGGTGGGGGGAGGCGGCCGACGCTGGGTGGCGGCCAACGTCAAGCGATGGAGCACAGCGGCCAGCGGTGGAGGATGGCGGCTGGTGGCGACAAGCATTGAGCGGCGGAGAACAGTGATTGCCGACAAAAGGAGGCCAGCAGGCGGGAGGCGGCCGGCGAGCATTGGCCGGCGGGCGGCGGCGGCGAAAGGTGGGCGGTCGATGGCGGTGAAGGACGGCGAGAGGCGGCGGTGGGCGGGTTGCGGCCGATGGATTGTTTCTTATTTTTAGAGAATTTTAGAAAAAAAATTGTTTCTTTTTTCTTGTTCCAGAAACAAGAAGCAGATTTTTTTTGCTTCTTGTTTCTGTTCCAAATCTATTTTTGGAACACTTTTTTGTTCCAGAAACAAAAAAATAGATTTTTTTTACTAAACAGATTTCTGTTCTTTTTCTGTTCCAGGGAACAAAAGAACAGAAAAACAAAGAAACAGAAACGTTACTAAACAGACCCTTAATAGAATATATACTTCTTGTTCTCTACCCATTTATAAGTTTGCAGGCTTTAATGCATTGCTTGAAATGGATGGCCATCGCTCTCGAGTTATATATGTCATACCTACATCTTCACATTGCAGGTGAATGTCATCTTCACCACGAACTTAGGTAAAGTTTCTAGCTGCATTTTTAGTGCATTGTTCTCGTCATTAGCTACGACACTAATTATATTTGCTATGACTATGTAAGCTCTTACTTTTTTTAAAATTTTAAGAAGAAAAATATCGAAGTGCAAAGAAACTTAGAAACAGGACATTTATAGGACAAAAATAAATAACTGAGAACGTATATGCATTGTCAATATGAGTTTTAGTAGGCTTTAAATGAATGGATATCGGTTTTCATGGGTTGAGTTAATTATTGATGTGTTTTAGTAATATTGATCAGGTCAGGTATGAGTTACTAAATTTGCACTGTGTATAAATCTGTCAAAATAGGTTAAATTGATCGATTTGGATCAGATTATTTTCGATCAGATCCACACCCATTTGATGGCCCTACTTAGCATGGCCCACGAGGTACATACTTTCAATTCAAACCTAGTATTTTAAAGGATTAATATCACAAAAAATCCAAACTAGTACACATGTGATAAATTTATCCAAATTAATTTTTTGACCCAAAAAAACTCAAAATTGGTACACTGGTACACTTTGACAAATTTACTCTCCGTTAGTTTTCGTTAAATTTTACTGTCAAATTACTTAGTTAGATGACATGTAGCAGTTGAAGAGTGTACCGGTTTTGGGTTTTACCCTTTGTTTGTCACTGATATACCGGTTTCTCATTTATCATGGTATTAATTCAATTGAACGGAAACTAACATAGGGTATATTGTTAGAAATGTATCAATTTGGGTTTTTGGCAGTCAAAAAATTAGTTTTGACTAAATTTGTCATGGATGTACCGGTTGAAAGTTTTGGTAGTCAAAAAATTAATTTTAGATAAATTTGTCATAGATTTACCAATTTGGGGTTTTTTGTGGAATGAACCCGATTTTAAACTCTGCATACGTGAATTAGATTTTGATTAGTCAAAAAAGGAGACTTCCAATTATAGTGCTTCGGTATTTACCCATTTTCTAATGAATATAACTTTATTCTGCATCTTATACAAAAATTTATCTCATACATATATACTAGAGTACAAGTAAAGTGTTATTACTTCTTTTTGGGATATATATTTTTTACAATTTACCGTGGACTAATTAATATATTATATTATATTATATTATATTATATTCAATGGACAAATTTAAATCTCATCCTACTATTATCTACAAAAAAAAAAACACCTGCCTTGCTTGTTACTAAAAATCTTCAGAGAGTTTCACATTAGTAAAAAATAAAAATAATGTGCATCGATTTGATTTATTTGGAAATATTTATTCGAGCTTTTACTAGAATGAAAAGAGGACATGTTATAAGAATTGGATAAGTGCACTAAAATCTTAAAATTTATCACGAAAGTATTTTTGAGTCCTAAAACTTTCAAAATGCCTATGCAATAAAATCTTAAAACTTATCACAAAAATGCAATCGAGTAAAAAACTTTCAAAAAGTGCAATTTAGTCCTAAACTTTTCTCGAAAGTGTAATCGAATTCTAAAACTGTCAAAAAATGAAATCGATAGAACGACTTAATTGGACCAATTTAACAAGTTTTAGAACTTGATTGCACTTTTTATTGTAAGACTCAATTGTACTTTCGTGATAAATTTTAGGACTTTTAATGTACTTATCCCAAGACTATTTGACGATTAGATCTAGGATGGCTCAATTGCTCCAATATGTTCAACACACCTCTATCTACCGAAGTAGGTAAAAGTTAAAATATTTAAAAGAGGATTTTGAATAATAACAAGTTTATCTTCGACTTTTATTTTCACTAATATTATTAAGTATCATTAAAATTTTCTAGACATCGTTTGTTAAGAGGAAAATAAATTATTTGGAAAAAATTTTCCTAAAAATAATCACTCGTATCTCCTAAAATAATTAGTCAATCAATTATCTATCACAATTTATGTCTGGACATTTTTGTCGACAATAAAAAAAATTATTCGTTCATTTTTGTAAGCGATTATTTGTTGAAATTGTTTTTTCAAATAATTTATTTTTCACAAAACAAATGCACTCTAAAGTTGATCAGTTCTAGAGTGGGTCAATATCCACTTGGAACTGGGCCGAACAGGATCAGTTACCAATTTTGTAGAATGAACTGTTGTTGACATCTGATTTTTTGGTCCAAATTTTCAATTTTACATAAAATTACAAAATTAGGATTAGGAACCTTGGCCATGCTTAGGAACCTATTTCTAAACGAAAAATAATTTTTCTATACTTTTCTTTAATTTTTTTTCAATTTCTTTTAGTAAAAAATAAGAAGAAAATAAAGAAAAATACCAAATGGAATTAAAAAATTCAAAAAAATAGTCATTAGTCTTTTATTAATGCCAATTTTATCCCTACAACTTCAATTTTACAAAATTTCAATTGGCAATATGTTTTCCCCAAATTTGGCCAATTTCATATACTAATTGAACAAAAAATTCAAATAAATCATTTCTGGTCATTTTTGGGCTATAGTGTCTTTAAAAAAAATTGATTTTGGTACCTTGAATTGCATATTGATCAGTCCAATTTCACAATTTGATGAAAATATCAAAAAGCCACAAATTAATTGAAAATTAGGGATTTTATGACCCAAATTGGGGATTTTATTTAATTGGACATTTTTTATCAAAACAATATACCTTCCTTGAGGGTAATTGAGCATGGGTAATTCAATTCTGTCCTCAATTCTACAAAATTAATTCATTTAGACCTTCAATTGACTGAAAACCATGTTACCTGAACTTTTTTTTTGGACATAATAGAAACTTATCATTTCATTTAATAACTAGCCCTCTAGAGAAAGGAGCATCAAAACACAGAATCTCCCATAGAGGGGGTGGTGGGTAAGAAACCCAATAACGTGGAAGTGTCTTAACTCTTGAGGCCTTTACAACCAAATCTGCTAATCTATTTGAATCTCGAGGGCGGTAGGCTAACTTAAGACTCTCAAAGAGGGCCATGAAGCCTAAGCATTCTGTGATAAGGGGCCCAACGTCCCATGAGCAGAGAGAGGAATCTTGTAGGAAGCTTATCAAGGTAGAGCTATCAGTTTCCAGCACAAATTTCTGTCCAGATTGGCTAGCAAAGTGTCGAAGAGCGTGGAGACAAGCAAGGATTTCAGAGTGAAGGGCGAAGGACACTCGGATTGGTTGTGCAGCTTCTTCGATCAATTTCCCTTTAGAGTCGCGGCACACGAAAGCAAAAGCCCCTTCCGTAGATCCCAGGAGATGTGATCCATCGGCGTTAATCTTTAGTGTCCCTGGCTGTGGTGGTCTCCACCTCGATGATAAATCCTCCAATGCTTGCTCTCCCGCCTTGTTACTACCGTTCCACTTGGCATAGTTGTAGTGCTTTGCAAAAGCCGAGTCTACCATACTTCTGGGACTAGGAATCTGGTGTTGGAAGACAAAGGAGTTACGTGCTAACCAAATATTCCAAAGAATAGTTGCAATTATCTCAAAGGATAGGTTCTTTTGGGTCAGATCTTCATAGTTCAACAATCACTCCTCGATTCTGGTCACTTGTTGGTGAGAGAACTGAAAATTAAATTCTGGGCTAAACCAAACCTACATTGTCCTATCACATAAGAGAAATAAATGTTCCACCGTTTCTGGTTCCTTACAGCACATGGGGCAGTAAGGCTTAGGTAAAAGCTTCCTTTATTACAAGTTAACCCTGGTTGGTAGAGCGTTTTGGCAAATGCTCTACATGAAAAATCTGACTTTGGGGAGTATTTTTAGCTTTCAGATCTTGCCCCACAGAAAATTAGGCGTTTGGTATGATGTTGAAGCCTGCCTGTTGTCTTGTATGGTTTCAATATTTCGAAGTTGATTATAACCACTTTTAACCGAGTAGCAGCCAGATTGATTTGCCGACCAAACTAGCTTATCCTCTGTGGAGATGATTGGCAATGAAGTTGCCAGAATTTCATTAACAACTTGCTCCTCAAAAAGATTCCCTAGTAGTTGACCCTTTCATTGTTTTTCTGTTGAGTCAATCAATTCAACAATCATATTGGGATCTTGTTGATTATATGGCCGCCCCACTACACCTCTTTCCAACCATCTATCCTCTCTGATTCTGATTAGCTAGCTATTACCCACTTTCCATCTCACCTCCTTTGAAATCGCTTTTCTACCCATTAGTAGGCTTTGCCAACCCCATGAAGGGCGAGTACCTTTAGCAGTATGCCAAAAGTCACAATTTGGGAAATACCTTCCTTTAAGTACTTTATACCATAATGCGTTTGGAGCTTGTGCAACTCTCCAGGCTTGTTTTCCCAACATTGCTCTATTGAAAGTAAGAAGATCTCTAAAGCCCAAACCACCTTTGTCTTTCCTTGTCTTCAGCGTTTCCCATTTTTTCCAAATGAAGGCCAGCTTTGGAGGCATGTATTTTCCACCAGAACGAAGCTATCTTCCTTTCTAGGGCTTTGCAAATGGATACTGGAATTTTAAAAATAGACATCGCATATTGTGGCAAAGCTTGTACCACCGCTTTGATTAATATTTCTTTTCCAGCTTTGGAGATAAAATTTTCTTTCCAGCCTTCCAACTTCATATTTACTCTTGCCAGTATTCAAGCGAACATCTATTTTTTTGTTTGGCCCCAATCTAAGGGGATGCCCAAATACTCTCCAGTTTTGTCGATCTCCGGAACACGCATCTCTTGGGCCATGTTCCTTCTCAGCTGAAATGGACACCCCGTACTAAAAAAGATACCCAATTTGTTGAGGTTGATTTCCTGACCCGATGCAAAGTAATATTGATGAAGGATAGATGCTAGGTTTTGGCATTCGCTAACCTTTCCATCCAAGAAGAAGATTGAGTTGTCTGCAAACAATAAATGGGATAGTCTAGGGCAGTTCCTGTTTAGTTTGATTCCTTTGAAGCTCTCGTCATCTACTGTTTTTTTCATGAGTGATGATAGTACATTTGCCACAATAATGAATAAGTATGGGGACAAAGGGTCCCCCTGGCGAAGACCTCTCGAGGGCTTAAAGAAAGGGAGGGGTTTCCCATTAAACTTGACGCTAAGAGAAACGGTGGAGACACATTGCATAATCCAAGAAACCCATCTCGTGCTAAAGCCCATCTTTATCATACATGCTTCTAGGAAATCCCATTCAACTCTATTATAGGCTTTCTTCATGTCCAGATTTAGAATTGCCTAAAATCTCTTTGTCCGCTTGCTGATTCTCAAATGGTGAAGGACTTCCTGTACCACTAGAATATTGTCTTGTATTTGTCTGCCGCTGAAGAAGGCGCTTTGTTCCATTGCTATCAAAGTAGGGAGCCAAGGCTTTAGGCGGTTTGCCAAGACCTTGGATATAATTTTATAGCCGAAGTTGCACAAACTAATGGGCCTGAACTGGTCAATCCTTTCTGGGTTTGGGTTTTTGGGAATAAGAACAATGTGGATCTTGTTCAGATTTGGGTCAAGAGAGCTTGTGTTGAAGAAAGATCTCACCATATTAAGCACATCATGACCTCTTTCTCCAAACTCTGGCAAGGTGGCTAATCACGAAGAGGTGAAACGCGGCCTAGATCATCCAATCTAGGACTTTCCCAGCAAAAAGAGATCGTGAGCTTATAAAGCAAGTGCAAGGGGACTGAATCGTCGCCTGCTAGTGGTTCAAAAATTCAACTTTGACCTATGACAACGAAGGTGAAAACTCTTCGCGCTTGCACATCACCTGTTTGTCAAAATGCCTAGATGGACGCATGAGCTAACACATGCTTGATCTTTGAATTTGCTCGTTACTATTGTGCTTATCAGTTCCTTCTTAAAGTTTCTAACTCATTTTTGGTTCAATTTATGCATTTTGGATCAGTCGTTTGGCATTTGCATCAAGTCGGCCTTCGAAACCCCCTTTCGCCGGAGTCGGTAAACATTACCAGAGCATTTCCTCGTGGCAAAAAGCCATTCAAGTCAGTCCATTCTACTCATTTTAAGCTTAAATACATGTTTTGATTGACTAGAATGAATAAGATACTATGAGGTTTGATCTGGATATTAGATAAATTAGGTTAGTTTATTTTTAGGTAATGATTTTTGGGCTTAGGAACCGCCGGCTAGTGGAGGTTCAACGGCTATCCAATAGGAAAGGACGGTAGAAGGCAACTAGGGGAAGGTTTAGGGCCGTTTGTGGTGGCTAGGGCACAGCGGAAGGTCATAGGAGCAAAGGCCAAAGTAGCGGTGGAAGTAGGATACCATAGGTATTAGGTGCACATGGAGTGCTCGACAAAACGCCAAAAAGAAAATGGAAAAGAATGGCGCCATTTGGCACTGTCCCCGCTAAGGAAGGCCGGTGACCGGCTCAGGTTGGTCCAACTTGGTCGGACTGGTCTGAGCCGGTCCGGTTCGGTCCCAAGAATAAAAAAATTATAAAAAAATAAAAAATTGGAAAATCATAAAAAAAAACTTATAAATTTCCAGAAAATCCATAAAAATTAGAAAAAAAATTACATAAAATCAAAAAATATTTATAAAAAATAAAAAATTCAAAAAATTCACAGAATAACTCAGAATATTTGTGGGTACCCATTTTGAGTGAAATCAAAATTTTTTGGGATGCACAAGTGATTCTTTTGAAGACTCCTTAGTTTAGGGATAAAAGGGGCTTAACCTCTAAAAAACCTTAAAAAGGGGCTTAACCCCCAAAAGGGGCCTAACCCCTAAAAAACCCTAAAACTCCAAAAACCAACACAACCCTTGAAAGTGAACAAGCCTCCATGGTTTCATTAAGGTTTGATTGTTTTGATTGATGTTCATTTTAGGAACGATATTAGGATTGCTGTATGTGATTTGAATTGGTTGTGCACTCCCTTATCGATTGATTCCTCCCCATTTAGAATGGTTAGGATTAGTTGATAGGCCTCGAGAAATCGCATGACACGTTAAACACTTTAAATCGTTTTAGGTAACAAAAGGGCAATAGGGATTTCAATATCAGGATCGTTAACATAACTAAGTCCTCATACCCATAAAATTTCCGGTTCGTAGAAATTGAGATAGTTCTCCCTTATCTCGATTAGATTTCTAGTCAACCATTAAGAATTAGTGGCGACTCCAAAACGAAACATAGGATAAATAGAAAACAAAATAATAACTATCCACTGTCTTGTGAGGTATGATCAGGGAGAGACCTTCGTTCGTTTAGTAATAAAACATCTTATCATTCGTAATGAACGAAAATACCTCCAAGCGTGCTCGGGTGGGGAAAAGTGCGGCACGACAACCAACCCTATTCACCAAGGAATTGACAGTATTTTCAATAGACATAAATGTTCATTTCATGATTAGAGCCAATGTCCCCTAGCCGGATCTCTAGACAAAACTCTAACTCAAACTATAGTGCACGTGAATATTACGAGTCCAGCAAGGGCAGACTATCACAACAATAATTAGTGCAGACTTGAAAACATTCCCCAAGAAGAGATGGAGCCACTTCACCTGAACTTGTCATGCTGTGCTCTAACCGCGAGAGGGAGCGAGCGATGGAGGGTGAGTTTAGTGAGAGGCAAGAGCAAGAGAGGGAGACGAGAGGCAAAGACTGAGAGCCTAAGGTTTCGCCTTTGCACAACGCAGCTTTAGTTTAGATTTTTAAAGAGAAAAAAATTACAAAAAAATGAAAATCAAGGCATACCAATTTGGTCTGGTTAGTTCTACTCCCCACAAGGAAACAGGAACCGGACCAATTCCCAAGATGGATCGAGACTGGTGCTCACCTCTACTCTTAGGCTCTGTTTGTTTTACGAAAAATGTGACATTTCTAGAAAATATTTATCAGGGATATTATACTTTTCTAGTGTTTGGCTGAAACTTGAAAATGAACTAAAAAATATTTTGTCATTTTATAAGGAAAATCTAATTTGATTTTGCTAAATAGATATAAACTATTCAAGTGCTAGCGACTTATGCATGGGCATCCGAGGAATCAAGCATAGACACCGGTGTCCAGGCATGAACACCGACATCCTAGTACGAGCATGGACACCAGCCTAGGTCCATCAAGATTGGGCCCCCAACCTTGGGGCCCTCATTCCTAGGTCCATGGTGCCTATGCCCGAATCATTAAGGCTGGGCCTCGAACCCTAATGCCTGGGACTAGGTACCAAGCACTTGGGTCAATCAAGGTGGGGTCAAGACCACGACATCTATACCGAGGATCTAAGCATGGACACTGGGGTACTGGGCTTGGCCTCAATGGACCCAAGCCTAGCATCAATAGTCCTTTGCGCGAGGCCAGCAACTTGAGCCTAGACTAGGTCCCCAGCAACCGAACCTAAGTTCGTCGAGGTGGGGTCAGGACCCTGTTGCTAGTGCCGTGGATTTGGGCATGGGCACTGAGGTCTCGAGCTCGATCTCAATGGTCCTGAGCTTGGCCTCAATGGATCCAAGGGCAACATTGATGGTCGGCGTTGTGGTCCTTAACTTGGCCTTGATGTACTCAAGCTTAAGCACTAAGGACCCAAGCACAAGCTTCCGGGTCCCAAGCCTGGCGTCAATATGTTAGGAAAACCTTCTAATAGATTTTGAAATTGACAATATTGTCCTTATATGTGTTGTAAGTTTGACAAAATGTTTTTAAGCATTTTGATTCAAGAAGTTATACTTTGAAGATGGCAAATCTTTTAATTCGTGCAGCTCAAACTTTATACTAATGTTTAGACTTTATACGGCTTTTAAGGAACTTTAGCATTTATAATGGAATAAAAAAAACTCAGACTTTAAAGAATGTTATGATTGCAAGACCAGACACTATAGAATCAGAGCTCATTTGGTTCTCAACACAAACTCAAAACATTCACAACAGCTAGTAATCTGACTTGAATTTCACAAAATGAAAGTCTTGATTGACTCAATCTTAAAAGGCTATTTTGCAAAGGATATTTATACTGCAAAATATCTTAAATTGATTGACAATCAACCACGAGACAAGTTTATTTCTAAATGGAGATGCTCTTCTTATGGAAACCGAAGTTCTGGTTGTTTGGGCAACCAGATTCAACATAATTCAGATTTTGTCACTCAACGGCTACTCAATCCTCTTTATACAAATTTGTCCAAGATGAAGTTTGAAAAATGATCCTCTAAAAACTGCCAAACGGCTAGTTGGAAGTAGAGAAGTATAAAAGGAGACAAAGTATTAAGGAGTATAAGAAGAGACGATATCCAAAATCATCTATTTTAAAGTTTGAGCATACTCTGATTAGTGTTACTTGTCTTTCTTGAGCTAAAATTTTGTAATTTTGAGAGACTTATTGTAAGAGTGATTAAGTGAGATAGAGTGACTTATCTTACACATAGAGTTATCACTCAAAATCTGTAATCTCTTGATTGGTCATCTAGTGAAATTCAGCCAGTAAGCTATCATCGTGAGAGAGTGGATGTAGGCTTGATCTAAGTCGAACCACTATACATCTTGTGTGCAAATTCTCTCATCCTTAAAACTCTTTTTATTTACTACATCACACACTTGTACAATTGCTATCAAAGACTATTTAAAATCTAAACGTTGTTTAGACTTTATTCTTGATATTTTACTTTGGCTTTAAATTGGTCGAAAATTGTTTAAAATCACCTATTCACCCCCCCTCTAGATGATCCTTGCTAGCCTCCTCACGATGGACTTGGGCCTAGGCGCTAGAGTCTCAAGACTGGTTTCGATGGAGCTAGGCACGAAGGTCTTAGTGTTGGTTTCGATGAGCTGGGCGCGAGTGTTGGGGATTCAGGCATGAGCACTAGGTTCCTGGCCAAGCCTTGATATACCTAAACGTAGCCTTGATGGACCTGGTCTGGGGCATTGGGAGCCTAGGCATAGACATCGAGGTCTTGGGCCCAACCTTGATGGACTCAAGCATGGGTACCAGGAATTCGGGCTTGGCCTTGATGGACCTAGGCACAAGGTTCCTAGGCTCAGCCTAGATGGACTTGGGCTCGGGCACTAAGGTCGTGGAGTCACGAGAACTAGCACAAACAAAGAAGTCCTAGGCCCAATCTTGAGGGTTTCGAGTTTGAGCGCTAGGATCCTAGTCCCTACTTCAATGGACCTGGGCTTGCCCTTGGTGGACCACCATAGACTCGGCCCTACTACCAAGGGCTCGGAAAAGAGTGTTAAGGTTCTGTGTCCAAACGTAGAGTTTTTGTCCAAAAATCAATATCTAGTCATATTTTAGAAAATGATTTCCAATTTTTTAAAGATGAAATCATTTCCATGAATTTAAGTATAAGTTGTCCGTTGAATCATTTTCCTTAGCATTCCAAATGCCAGAAAATAAAGAAAATATTTTCCAAAAATATAATTTCCGTGAAACAAATGGAACCTTAATCACTATACTTTTTCACATGGAAAAGCTATCAATTAGAGTTTGTTTTCCATCTTCAAGAACTAGTTGATTCCCATTGAAGCACCATTAAATACTTCATATAATATAACGTTCAACCCACCTTATTTAAACTCACAAAATTGCACAATGCAAAATAGAGAAAGTGATAGATTACTTATTTCACCGCCAAAATAGTCTCAATTCCTTCTTTTTCAGTAATTTTTAGGGTTCAAAAATTCCAAAGTGGTGTGCCCATAATAAATTTACCAAAAACTAATTTTTTGACCACCAAAAACCTCAAATTAGTATACTTGTGACAACTTTACTCTTAATTAGTTTCCGTTAAATTTGACTATCAAATTGTTAAATTGGATGACATGTTACAGTTGACAGGTGTACCAATTTATGATTTTACCCTCTGTTTATTACACGTGTACCGATTTATGATTTTTCGTAGTATTAATTAAATTTAATGAAAATTAATAAATGATAAATTTGTCATAAACGTACCAATTTGGAGTTTTTGATGGTTAAAAATTAGTTTAGAGTAAATTTATCACGGATTTACTAATTTGAAGTTTTTCATGGTATTAATCATAATTTTTAAATGATTTCTAAATTTCACAAAACTAAATACGCAGGTTTCTTGTATTTTTGTTTTTTCTTTTTCAGGAGAATGGCTGCAAGGATCCAAAGTAACATCTGCGGATAGACAATTAGGCTATCGTCATCGATCGTTTTCCCCGAGACAAGAAAGGGGATGTGTCATTTAGCATGACAGTCATCCAATGGCGTGGGATTGGACCTACTAGAGTAGGTCGTACCTCTTGTCGAGAAGGGATGTGTAAAATGTTATCTGTAGATTTGCTTGGCTCATTCTTAATCTATTCTAAGGGAACTAAAAGTTATCTGTAGCTAATTGAAGTTGCAAGAAAGCTGAGATGTTTAAAATGCACTTCACTTCGATGAGTTCAAAGCTTGAATTGAGACAAAGAAAGTCGTTCTTATTTAGGCATCTTTTAATAGAGTTATGTAGTCCAGCAAAAACAAGGGCGGCATCATCCTCCATCCCTTATTAATCTGATTGGGTCTATGATTTGTGGGTTACAAATATGAACCGCGGAAGATATTATTCCAATGCCATGTTACTCCATATATCAAGAAAATTGTCCATAAAAAACCTAAATCTATTGTACGGTGACTAATTCAGTTATAGATTTTTTAGTTGGCCAATTTAGTCCTAAATATTTTGACGATTTTCCAATGTAATCATTTTGATCAATTTTGACAGGAAATTACTGATGCAGACGCCAGACATTCTACACGGCACAACCATGTAGCACACTGGCACTGACATGGATAATATTTGCAATTTTTATAAAAGCTTCTAAAAATATTTTATAGTCTTATTTGTATTCTTTTCATGTTTTTCCACCATGGGCTAGCGAGTGTCGCCACCATGTCCTAATTGAATTGTTGAATCTCAACATTGTTATACACCTACCTCAGCGTCTTCCAGCTGATAACCCTCCCTTAGCTAGCAACTTCAAATGAACTTGAAGTTAGCTAGGCACATGAAATCCAACCATTACGCATTAGATTCTTTGTAATTGAACTTCATTCGTGAAAAAGACTTCACAATTTCAGCAGACAACTATAGAGCACATTCGATTTAGTAAATTTAATGAGTTAAAAGTATTCTTATCAATACCTAATAAATAAACACCATGCAAACAAAACGCAAAGTAGAATGTTTTAGTCTCTCAAATTTGCCTTTCCCATTTAACAATTTTAGAACTTGATTGCACTTTTTGAAAGTTTTAGGAATCAATTACACTTTTATAACTAGTTTCAGGACTTCCAATATACTTATAAAAAAAATGTACTTAATAGGTTCACCAATAATGCATTGATGTTCGAAGGTTAGCGAAGCCATGTTCAACCATAAAGCAAGGAGGCTAGCGATGCCGAGACTAATGAGTTTGGCTCCTCGGAGGGCCACCAGAGATAGGTGATGACGAAGCCGAAGACACACAGTGCAGGTGGCAACGCTCATCATTTGGGATCAAAGAGGAGAGAGAGAGCTTGCAAGTCATGATGGGTGGAAATGAAAAGGGCAAGAGAGAAAAGAATCTAGCGAATAATGAATATGGGTTAAACTTGTCGTCTCTTTTTAACTTAAATGGGTTGAAAATGAGTTTATAGCATACTCACTGACATTTAAGTTAAAATATGGAATAGTAACCCATTTGACAGAACTACTCATCACCGATCCAACTTCATCTAGCCCTCCACATACTATGTTCGCTATCACATAATAATACTCAATCGACAGTTCGTTTATCACTGTGCATTAGCCTGAACACAAGCATGAACTGTCTCCACGACAAGCACCAGCGCATGATAAAAACTAGAGAAACACGAGGCACAAGACACCGGCCATTACGGACGAGGCAGAGAAAGTCAGAAGCGGCTTGTTTCTAGTGCCGTGTCGAACGACACGAACACCACATATAGGCCAAAACTCAAGCCGCGACTGGCTTTCTGATAAGGACAAGGCATAGCCTAGCCAGACTCTGTGTCGACTCTTCTCTTTGGATTTGACGGATACACGAGCAATGAGGGTCGAATTCAACGTACACGCTTACTTCAGAGGTGTTGGAATGATCCACAGCGGGAGACGCAGGCAAAGTGACAGCTTCTATGGGAGGCCCAGAATTCGATTCTTCTTAAATCGAGTCGTTAAGAAGTACCCATTATGCAAACGATGGAACCCATGCTCCTATGCGCCGGAGCATGTATGCCAAGTCGATCTCAACCATTAAATTATGTGAGTTTCACGTGGAGTGGAGCGCATGCAAGCCTTTTATCAAAACGTGTACCATGTTGATTATTAATGCTCTCGTGTCGTAACTATGCAAAACCAAGTTCATGTCTGATCTAAACACAATATTTTATCAGATCACAAATTTGAACTCCAACCAAGACAAGTCTCTTGCTTTTCTTTTTGCGTAGAGAACAAGCCTCCTTGAACTTTTCCTTATGAGTAATAAATCGCAGTATTCACGGCGAACGAGATTGGACGAATGGATGAACCTTGGTCAGACTGCAAAAGCCATCTGAGGAATTAAAGCATGGAGACTGTATGATGAAATCCCAGTTGGACTTTGGCCCAGTGTGATTGTGTGGACTCCATTCTTCTGAATAATGAGCAGACCTTGCCGTTTAAGTGATGCTGCACAAACATTATTGAACAGGAAAAACAAACAAAAGTCACAAGTATACCAATTCGAGGTGACCATCATTGATGATCATCTTTCCTTTAAGCATCGTAGAAATTAAAATTAGCAATGAAGACACGAACATTAGCTCGATCATCTGAGTAGATTTTGCCATAGGCACATCTACTGCTTTCAAATTGTTGCTTTAAAAGTGACTGACAATTGTTCTAAGGACAAATGTCTTCCAAAAGAGTGGTGCTACATGGACCGACTATGAGTCCCACTTCAAGAGACCGGCTGAGTATCGTTTATGGTATGTTTGTTTCGGAGAAAACTTCGTGAAAAAAGAAAATACTTTCCATGGAAATCGTTTTCAAGGAAAATGCATTCCCCTTTTTAGATTAGGGTATTCATTTTTCTCACTTTAAGCATGCATATTTTCTTTGATAGCAAATGGTTTTCCGTTGACTAATTTTTTCAGCAAACCAAACACAAGAAAATGCGAAAAACTAATTCACGAAAAATTCTTTCACTCAAACAAACACACCCTTTTTTTCATTTTAAACTTGCAAGTCTTCGATGCCGCGCAAGGACGGTGACCACCATGCCCTAGACGGCAATGCAGTGGTCATCGCGGGGCTTCTTCCGATTTAGTTTTCAGCTTTCCCGTTTCAGCAATATGGGCTGAAAATGGGTATGCACGTTGTATACCGCATTAAAACAGTCGGGTTTTGCTACTCTAAACCCATAACAAACCGTTTTTTTTTAACTATTAACTAACTCACGTACAATCCACTCCACCAAATATGCGTCTTTGACCCATTTCGCCACCTCTAAGATTTCGGATCCAATGATCCAGCAAGCCCTATCTCAGACAAGTTTAAGGCATTGGACTGACGATCCAATCTCTGTGCAGCTTTCCAATCTCATGATCCAATCTTAAGATAACAGTGTCGGGATTGATGGGCCGGGCCGAGCTTGTAAAAGGGAGCCATGCCCGAGCCCTTTCTCCCTGGGAACGCCAAGAAGAATTCAGAGGGTCATGATTTGACCTGAAAGACTAGCACGTAATTCCTCCAAATCCATTAAAAGTACCCAATTGCGACGGAGAGAGGAATGAATTGTCAAAATCATGCACTCTCTTTTTTAAGTTCTAAACTTTGAGAACCTCACTTTGTCGAGGTGTATTTACCCTTTTCTTGTTTCGTGGGTATAATCATGCAAGAATTCCAATAGCACGATTAGTGTCGGGTTTTTCTAAGTTGTACTACGATGCCGTTCATCACAAAGTATAGCCACTTAAAATGTGATAAACGAACTCTTCTGGTTAGTTAATCAACCTGAAGTACGGTGAATTAGTTTTTAATAAAGATAATTATGGCGTTTCGCATGGAATAATCTACATAGAAGAGACATTTGTCATATTTGATAGGTGTTCACCATTATGTCACGTCATGCATCCAAATTCGCATAATTCAAGAATTGTATACATATCTTGCAGGAAAATTGTCAAAAAAGTTCTAAACCTATTGCACTTTTGCTAATTCAATCTTAAACCTTTCAACTTTGCCAATTGAGTCATAAACATTTACACCTCTTGTCAATTGAGTTCATCCGGTCAATTTTGATCAAAAAGTGCTAAACTGAACGCTAGCCAGCCTACGTGATACTAACGTGGATAATTTTAATAATATTTTAATTTTTTTCTAATTCTTTTAATTCTTTTTCCTTTTTTTTTCTTTTTTTAGCCTATCGTCCTTCCTCCTCCAGCCAATCGCTAGCTGTCGGCAACCGACCAGAGGGGGAGGGCCGGCGAGCCTCGCCCTTGCTGGCAAGGGCGAGGATCGCCGGCCCTCCCCCTCTGGCTGATTGCCGACGCCCAGCAACCGGCCAGAGGAGGAAGGAGGGGAGAAAAAAAAATAATAAGAGAAAAAGGAATAATAATAAAAAGAAAAATTAAAAATTAAAAAATATTATTAAAATTGTTCACATTAGCGCCACATAGGCCAATTGGAGTGCACGTCAACGATTTCTAGCCAAAATTAGCAGGATTGACTCAATTGGCAAAAAGTGAAAATGTTAAAAACTCAATCGCAAAGTTGAAAGGTTTAAGATTGAATTGGCAAAAGTGCAATAAATTTATGATATTTCGGACAATTTTTCCCACATCTTGCAAAACATGAAATAAACTATTCAAAATTAGGATATAACACCTGAGTAGCCTAAACTGGCAAAATGAAATAATCATAGTTTTAATCGGTGGGTTACAAGTGCTAGACATCACTTAAAGGCAACATCAACTGAAAACAGACATAATGTCTAATGATTGGAGAGAGTTTCTTTCAGTCAAAAAAATGGAGGAAAATATGGTTCGATTCTAAACTTGAGTTCATAGCTTGAATTATGATTGCATAGCTCCAAAACTCCACCTAATCTATAAAGTCATAAGCTGAAAAATAAGCTTTTCCTATGAGTTCCCGACCAAACGGTCATATGTGGTGTCTTTTCATCATGTAAGACTTTCGGAAAATGATCGACCATGCGAGTATTAGCATGCGGTTGGCTCAAAAAGAGAGGAAAAGAGACTAATAAGTTTTGAACGGACGAATATCTTGAGGATTGCTCTGACAGCAGTTGCATATTCACCATCGAATAGATCATACATGACTAACATGGCAATCGAATGTGATATGTACCAGTGACATGACAATTAGCACATGACTAGTGCGTATAACACGGAAATGACGTGACAATCGAATATGTTGTGCATGTAGGCTATACGAATGACGTGATAATTAAATATGACATGTGAGTATGATATTGCAAAATTGAATATCATTTGTACAATGGTATGGCAATTGAATATATGCATATGTCATGCATTTGTGACATGACAATCGAATACGACATGTATGTATGGACATGCATTTGTGACATAAACATCAAATATGACATGAGTTAATTTGATATGTTTTGACGTGTCAAATGATTACGTGGAACGTGGAAATCAAATAGGACATTTACGTATAGACATGCATTTGCGACATAAACATTAAATATGGCATGAGTTAATTTGATATTTGTGACGTGTCAAATGATTACAGGGGACATGTTGAAGATGCATGGATGCAATTTTGAAATCCGGGTGTAGTTACCTTTTCAGATCAAATATTTGAACAATAATGATTTTCGCGCACTGAGCCTTATTCATGAACTTGAAACGAATGGCGACTAGTCTTTGACCTCTGATTGTGTCAGTATAACCTGCCTATACACCTAAGTTCAATCCCTTCGGTACCATGTCCTAATGTTAGGCTTGAAAATAAGGGGTTTATTTAAACACTTCACATATCAAACACATTATGGGTGCATTCGGGAGAGCATTCACCCAAAATCTTGGCATTGATTTAGATCAAAGGGTTTTCACGAATTACAAACAGCGTTCGGCAAACAGTATTTACATAACATTTATAAAGGACTTTAGTGCTTTTTTTTCTTAAAAGGAACCAAAAGATGATCTCAAGCAACCCTCAAACATCTCAAGCAACAACTTGTCCTCGAGGTCGCATGACTTCGGGTGAGGTGAAGCCAAAGTCTTGCAACACCAGACGAGGTAACACCAAGGTCATGCGATCTCAAGCAACCCAAATCTGGAGATTGAACATCGAAGACAACCTAGATGAGTGCCACCATTGTTGCACTCTGCCAATCGAGTTGACGCCAAGGTTGCCTGACCTCAAGTGACACAGATTTTGGGATTGAATGTCAATGGACAAGCTAGGCAAGGGCAGCCAAGGTCGTAATCCAGGTGAGTCGATGTCAAGGCCGCACAACCTCGGTTGACCCAAATCTAGAGATCGAGTGTCAGCGAACAGCCCTCCACAAGCGGTGCCATTGGTTGCGCGATCTGAAGGCGACCCTGCCTGCATCTTTCCCCTCAAGCTCCTTTGTGAATCTCAACCACAATCGATCTTAGCAAGGGTAAAAAGTGGAATACAAAATATTAATGAGGATAAGATTGGAAGGAAAAAAAAGTCATCAAGCCACTTAATAGGATTCCCAATATGCTGAAATGCAAATGTTAGATGAGAATTGCATTGGGGCGAGGAACTTTGAAAATGCTAAATTTTAACTCAAAGGCATTTGAAGTCTTAAAGTCCTTTGAAAACACTAAGCCAAACTTCACCTTATCAATAAAGTCATAAATCGAGCGAGCGATCGAGTATTGACATATGGTCGGGTCAAAGAGAGAGAAAGAATCAGAGGTAAATAAGCGTAGATAACTTGAAAAAAAAAAAAAAAAAAAGTTGTCGCAGCCACAATTCTATCCCGTCGTCAAAAGTTTATATTCAATTCATCATGCTCAAGCATTCTAACGACTCTAGAAGCACAAGATCCTGCTATTCCGCCAATTATCATGACATACGTTTCACCTTATTCAAGAATCATTCTCTTAGTCAATCCGTTGGCTAATTCATCCTAGCTTTGAGCTTGCTTCTGTTACGACAAAGATAAAAAGTCGACACACTTCCAACCAATTCGAACTAATTGACCCTTCTTTCTCTATTCAATCCACGGCCTACCTCGATACACCCGTGCCACGATAGCTGATCCTTTGAGTTATGGAAGCCGGAGCACTGGTCAAGAGAGAGAAGGGAAATAAGAGGAACTATAGATCAATAGAGTCACATTAAGCTACGCCGGACTAGACACACCTTTTTTCGAACTTTTCTTTTGCTTGACCGGATCGGTTGGCCGTCAGCCCTTATCACTTAAGGGGGCAAAGCTAACCCGACATTCTACCGTTCTCTAAAAGGCCTGCCTATCCTATAAATCAAAGGAGACATCGTCGTGAGCGACGAAAGATTAGTGAAGAGTAACTCCCATCGCGAAGAGAGAGATGGAGAGAGTGGGGAGGGAGAGGATAAACCTCGAGAAGCGGAGGCATGTGAAGGCACGTGAGGGGGAGTGGGGGGGGGGGGGGGTTGCATCAGGCATCGCGTGCCGGCGTGCTCTCGACCCAATAACGTTAAAAAAAAAAGGAGGGAGAGGAAAAGAGGGACCGGCATGAGCGACCTGTCCGCTTCTGACCGTCTTTTACTGACACCCGCTCCCTCGCCCCTCCCACGCTGCATCCTGTCAGTTGACGTGTGTGCTGTGGTGGTCGCTCGCGCGCATGTGACTCTATCTATCCCTCTCTCTTCTTTTCCTATTTTCTTTTAAATTTTTCTTTTTCACTGATCCGCCATCGAAAAGACGAAATAGCTGACGTGTGAGTTTGACGAGGTGGGCCCCCACCAGCCCTCAAAATCCGTACGAGCATGATTTGATCCGAGATCCGTATGTGTCGCTCTGGGTTTTCTTGGTTGTGGATGCTTTTGAGGCTTGTTTTTGCCCTTTTGCCCTCCTTAAGCCTCCTCTTCCCCGCTTTGTCCCTTTCGGCTTTTCGCAAGTTGCGCCATTTTCTAAATTTTTCAAGAAAAGATGCACGTGGTTACAGCTCAACAAAAAAATTGGGTCAAATTAGAAAGTTTGGGTCGAAAGAATCTCACAACTTGGTGGGGAGTATCTCCTTTTACAGGTTGTGCGGGCTAAGTAGTTGCTTTGTGTTTATATATATATATATATATATATATATATATATATATATGTGTGTGTGTGAACTGTATTAGAAAAGTTTGTATCAGAAAAGTCTTACATTGAAAAATTGATGTTATGTGAGACAATGTATATAATTCATTGATTTAAACTTTTGAATGAATATGAGTATAATTGGAGATGTTAACAGGCTCGGACTTGGATTCCCTATTAAAGATCTCTCGGATGAAGATATCGTGCTTCTGATGCGTCTCCTAACAAATGATATAAAAGCCAATGGGAGAAAGAAATAAATGTCATGATCGACCCTTGCCATCATAGTTGGTAAAGATATCGTGCTTCTGATGCGCCCCCTAACAAATGACATAAAAAACAATGGTAGAAAAAAAATAAATCTAATGATCGAACCTTACCATAATAGTTGGTCTGGTAACGCGAGTCTAGCGAATTTTAAATTAATATGGTATGTAGTAGTTAAACTTTTGAGCGAATGTGGTTTCGCGCAAGTCAAAATTAGAGTGAGATGTCTTCTTATCCGGTTAAAGATTGTATATTTAATCATGATTGCTGACTCATTTTAAAGAATGCGAGAATTCGTTCTTTCCACACATATTAAGTGCCCTATCAGTGGTTCGGAGTAATGGATGACTGCAAGAGAAAATTTAATGTAGCGTGAGCAGCTACAGACAACTTTTATTTAAATAGTTAATATCATGAAAAATTCAAATCAGTACACATGTGATAAATTTACTCAAAATTAATTTTTTAATTACAAAAAATCATAAACTTGTACATTTGTGATAAATTTACACTTTATTAATTTCCGTTGAATTTTACCATCAAATTTCAAGTTGGATGACATGTGGCAAGTGAGGGGTGTACCAATTTGGAGTTTTATCTTCCGTTTGTCACAAATGTAACAGTTTGTGATTTTTCGTGATATTAATCCAATTTAATGTAAGGTAAATTTGTCACAAATCTACAAATTTGAAGTTTTTAGTGGTTAAAAAATTAATTTTTGATAAATTTATCATTAGTGTATCAGTTCGGGATTTGTAATGATCAAAAAATTAATTTGGAGTAAATTTTTTATAGGTGTATTAATTTAGAATATTTTGTAATATTAATCTTTATCTAAACGATATTTAAGTTTTTGTCATTGGTATTTCGAGAACCAAACGTGGATTATATATATTAAGTCACACTCGCGAGTGCCTCTGTCGAACCATTAATGCGAAGTTCTTTTTAACAAAATTACGATTTCCAATCTACTACATGGCACGATTTTACAATTTTTCTATAACGAGAAAGTACATATCGGAAAAGTACATTTTGGGCTTTGCAGATAATGCGTATATATATGCATTTGATATGGTGGAGATCGAACTTGTTTCGGTTAGTCGGGAGCTAGGGCTCTTTCCCTAGGGGCACAACAGGAAAAGACGAAATTGCTTTTTGCAAAAGGAAAAATTACAAAAACTTTTATAAAGTTTGATAATCTTTCGATTTGTAAAAATTATGGATGACTGATTCTCGATTCGGTTCCCGATCCCACCTTGGAACAGGGAATCGCGGCCCCTAGGACCAAGAATCAAACGATCTGATTCAAAGGAACTAATTACTTTTTTTCCCCACTACTTGATATCATTTATTTTGAAACTATAATTGTATTCCCTATACCAATTAAACATAATCATAAAAACAAGTGTGTAATTTGAGCCAATACAATGATAAATTGTGTTTCCCATGCCGACTACATGTATGTTCTAAAATTGAAATTGTATTCCCTATACCGACTACACATAATCACAAAAAAAAAAAATATCTAGTCGGTCTTGATCAGAAATCGGACCGCCCGGATATCGGTTCTACTTTTAGGAACTGAGAACTGGACCAAACTAGCCGGTTTGGATGATTCCCAATTTGGACAGTCTGTTTTGCATACTCATAATAAAAATACGATGCTTTAGTCCCCCAACAAATATTAGACGTTGTCCAATAATTCTCACTTCCGTTGAATATGAATCGCAAATTAGTTCTAAAATGTAATTGGAATTTAGATCTCATCCGTGAATTATTATATATAGAAGGGGTGTTGAGAAAGTAAAATTGAAAAAATAATTCATGTCTCACCGGGTCCGATCACAAATTAATTTGCACTTGGAATATAATAAACATATCAAATATAACCTAAAGTATTCTTGAAGCTTGCCGCATGCACGGATCATGACTAAAATTTGAAGTAAATGAGGTTTGGACACCGTACCATGAAATTGATCATTTTATATACTAAACTTTAATTTCAAATTACGATATTCTGTTTTGAGGTATCAAATTAATTTGGATTGGCTTGTAATAAAGATGTTTCTCATTGTAAGTTCACTTTGTTAAGTTGAATAGTTATAAAATTAGAAAAAACTGATTCACAAATTGATTGTGGCATATTTTTGTTCACTTTTTTGACTAAGCGCAATCTAACAGTTCAAGCATTATAAATGTTTTTTTGAAACAGTCGCAATTTTCACAATGTATAAGTGTTAAGCCGGATATGCTTTTTTCTTTCATATATATACTTTTTTGAACTTGAACACAATCTTAAGTTTTGGTGGGAAAAGATAAATTACTTTTTTTTCCTTTTAATGGAATTTAAATAAACAAGCCAAATAAATACATAAATTGAAAATTAAAGAAAAGGAGAAAGAGTAAAGATTTTACCGGATTGTATCTCTTGGTAGGGCGAGAGAAGCTCCTTTGAAAGTGGATGGTAATTGTCTAGTGCATGTCATGTTCACTGCTTAGGCATGCATACAATGATTTGGCTTATACCACTTGCAAAAAAAAAAAAAAACTAATTGAGACTCTACACAGATTTCTATTTTTTACTTTTTAGTTAACCAAAATACAGTGTTGATATCACGAACTTTCACAACATATAAATGTTGACACATATAATATTGTCCTTAGTTTCTTCTAAATTTTTGCGAAAAGTAAAAAGTTGGTTTTTATTCGCGCTAAGTTGTCGGGCAAAAGTCACCAAAAAATCCTAAATTATGTCTACAAACTTGAATTTGCATGACACATTTAATTTCCGTCAAAATTCTATCAATGAAAATCGTTAAAAATCTGCCTACATTAATGTGAGGAAGCAAATAATGTTGACATGATGTATGTTAAATCCCCGGGGAAGGGAGTCCGATATCGTTTAAGAGAAGCCAATCCCCTTTGTTTAAAAGCCTCCGAAGCTGCCCTCACCTCACAATGGCTTTTTTGGGGACAAGAACCTTAATTGGCATCAACGCCAAGTTTCAGGGGGTTCGGTTGTATGTTAAGCCCCCATAGAAGGGATTTGGGAGAAGCCGAGCCTCTCCGTTTAAAAGCCTCCAGGTCTGTCCTCACCTTACAAGAGCTCTTTTGGGGATGAGAACTTTAGTTTTAGTAAAATAAAAATATGTTATTTTTGCCGAAAAATCATTTAATGAAATACTGATAAAAAATAATATGTTATATAGGTACAAGTGTAGAGTTTTTTTATGTCATAAGAAAAATTTTAAGATAAATATATCATAATGGACATAATTTGAAATTTTTAATATAATAAAAAATATTTAGAATAAATATATTATAATTAATATAATTTGAAATTTTTCGCGACCTTTTTCCTTATAAATATACACGGTTGAGAGCTAATTATCCCAATAACGACGGGAGAGACAGAGAGTAAAGAAAAGTGAACCCGGCAGGCAGAGAACCGAATGGTCAAGTCATGTCGTCTTCTCACACAAAACGACAGGCAGTTCTAGTTAGTCGTATCTGCTTCGTCTCCTCGTCCTCCTTGCACTGGATCATGCACTTTGAAAATGCGTCGTAAAAGCGAAATAAATTTGCGAAACCCACCACCAGTTTGGTTTGGTTGGGTCTCTCTGCGCAATGTTCTGACACTTCATTCATGGAAATGTCTGATCCCTTCCCCCTGTCCTGTTCATCGCCACTTGCTCCCTTTGTCCCCTTCTCGCTCCCCCGGAAGATCTTTTGTACGTGTGCCCTTTCGGTAAATACGTCGATGAACACATGGTGCATCTGTCACTCGGGCTTCCCCAGTATAATCGGGGATGCACAGTACGTGCGGGCTTGCGTCGGCGCTTGCTCATCTGCAACCTTCCCCAGTTTTTCATTCTGACGGTATGGTATGGTTATCTCATCAGTGTATTGTCTGTATATACAGAGAAAGAATTTACATTGGATGCATAGCTGGAAAGGAAATATTCCACAGACAACTTCAATGGTGCGATAAGCAAAAGCATAAATTAATTAGGGTTGTCGAATCATAGGAATGGAGAGTTAGAATTCCCATGCTTCGCAAGGCCCCGCTCCGAATAAGGTGAATGCTTTCTTTCGATAGAATAGGGTGTTTGGCGGGTGACGAGGCGGCGGTTGAAGTGAGGTAATGCGAGGGCCGGTATTAGTCCTACCATTCTGACAAATAATTTTAAATATATACACATGTGTGTATTTTTACAAGTTTTCTTAATTTAACGTATATATGTTTTTTATAATTACCTATTGATTTAATTTTCTTATTCTAAGATGGTTATTAGGGGTCGAACTGATCATGGTAAAATAAGTCATTTAATGTAAAGTTAATTAAATGGAATTAAAATAGAAAATTCATCAAATTATGTGAATAATGTAAATAATATGCGACAATGCAAATATGACTTATGACGGTATAATTACCCAATTAAAAAGCATAAAAACTTATGACATTATAATTACCCAATTAAAAAGTAAAAGAAGTGTGTCATGGCATGAATAACAATACTAGACAAAGTGGATGCTAAGCTGCTCCACCCCGGGCGAAGTTTGGGGCGAAGGCGAGGCAAATCTCTATTGTTTTGGGTGGGGACAAAGCGCGCGATCTCGGCCATACTTATCCCGTGCCATCTCCCGTCCTTTTTCTAACACAGGGATATTCGAATCTTGTGCTCAACCAATCTCACAAATGCACTCAAATCATCTCGTGTGCATGAATTGAGTAAGGTTTGAGTGGAAAATTTTGTGATTGGAACAAAGGATCTATGGGATTCAAGTAAAATGTTTAACTAATAAATACGGTCCTAAGATGATGTATATTTGCATTAGTAACTATTAATTATCCTGCAGGTGTATTTCAATTTTGGATTGTAGAGCAATGCACACAGCGCCATTCTGATTTATTGCATACAATTATTGAAGCCATCCGTACGGTCATGCTGATTACTTTACCTAAGGCAGCTATCACATTACTTGCATAATTATTAAAAATAATAACATAGCGATTCTTCGTGTATGACATTGCTCGGTATAATATGGACTCGATGCATGCAACTAATTATTTTAATCATGCAATTTACTTTAAATGGATATAATCTTTTAGAATCTCAACTCACGCACATATTAAAGTTCTCAAAATTCATGGATGAATTCCGATTTTAGTAAATGAAAAAAGTCACAAAAAACATAAACTGTATCCATTGTGACACATTTACTCCGAATTTCTTTTGTAATATAAAAAATTCCAAACTATGCTTACTGTCCCATATTTGATATAAAGTTTTTCTTATGACATAAAAAACCCCAAACTTGTACTTATGTAACACATTTATCCTCTGTTAGATGATTTTTCATTCAAAATAACGTTGATTTTATTTCACTTAAGCCGCTCGGGCATCATGTCAACACTGTTTTGTCAATGTAAGCAGATTTTTAACTGTTTTCATTGATAATATTTTTTCATTAATAGAACTTTGATAGAGTGTAAATGTGTTATACAAGTTTAGGTTAAATATGTTACAGTGGGTATAGTTTAGGGTTTTCGGTAACTTTTTCGCTTTAATAAAATATGTTAGGAGTGACATTAAAAAAAAGTGTGTAAAACTTGCACATGATGGAGTCACGTGATACAGTCACGTTCGACCTATAGCCACTTTTTTTTTTTTTTTGGTCAAACACCGATAGCCACTTGACTTAGATACTATCTAGACTATAAGATTATCTTGCTTTTGTTGACTCCATATTCCCTTCTGCACTTTTAAAATTTTTCTTGAAATATTTTCCAATATAAAAAATATATATATTCGTATTAGCCCATTAGAGAGTTACTGAATTAAACTTAAATGGAAATTTTTCAGCATCTCCCTCTTTGAACTTGTGTGGCAAAAGTCAACTTCTTCGGGTCACCCCAAGTGCTCATCTAATGTATTGCCAAGTTAAGAAGAACGAAAGAAATGTCTGGCTCTCATTTGTCATGAGTTGCAAGAAGCCCGCGCACCAGACAAGAAAAAACAAATAAATGTTACATTTTATAAGTTCGTTTAAGTTTGGGATAACCTCATTGGTGGTTCTACGAAATTCAAAATCGTCCCTCTACTCTCTCTTTTTTTTTTCCTCAAAAGGCTTCATTCGTTTTTAAAAAGTGATACCGGTGGTCATCGTGGTATCTGATGACGTATTTTGCTATCATAAACTTGAAACCATTAAAAATTGCTAATGCAGTGTGCAATTTTTTTGCATTTTCCAAAATGTCCTCTCTCTCCCCTTTCATATTTTCAGAGTCCGCAGAAACTCGAAACTTTTGAATAAAATCAATGGAGTTTTTCTTCCTCTTCAGTTATCTAAGACATCTTCAACTTCAAAATCCGAGCCAACCCTCACCCAAGCTCAATGTCTTCTTGTTCACAGCAATGGCCGCTAAATTCCAAGTCTCGTGACCAAGAACTCAGAACTGATCTAATCAGGGTCAATTCCGGGTCTTTGAAATCAAAATATTTTGGAATCAAACCAGCTGGTTCTAAGATAAACAAGATAAACCTGGGAATCAAGTTATTAGTTTTTTTTCTCATTCATAAGATATGTTTAACTTATTTTAGGTTCAATTTGCACATTAGCTTCCCCTGATAGAGTGGATGAAGCACTTCAAAGCTCCTTGGTCGTCCTAGGAGCAAATCTCTTTCTCACTTTTATTCTCTCTCTCTATATATATATAAAATTAGATGAAAGCCAATTAAAAGCCACTCGGTCTTGATAAGTGGTTCACAAGTACAATTGATATGTTAGAGCATTGACCCGAATCGAATCGGCCTTAGCCGGATCTTAGGATTAATTTAACCTAGTCGGTTCACTCAAAAAGCATCATTGAACTGGTTGATATGGGCTACTTCTTGGGTTAAAGTTAGACCGATCTCGCCCCAATTTGGGATAGAACGTAGCATTTTCATACTCTTTTTTCACTGTGCGAAGCAATGACAAATTAAGGGGCCTGCATTGGCAAGGATAATCGTCCCTTCATTGCGTGGTGTTGGACAATTTTTTTTTAAAGAATGTACAAGTATTAATGGAATTTTTTTATAAAATCATACATTATAGTTGTTATACTACTCACATGCTTAAACTCTTTTTTTTTTTGGACAATTACAACAGGAGTCTAGAACTTGTAACAATAATGCACTCAAGTCAATTTTCATTCCATTCATATAAGTCTCAACACTTCTAATAAAACGCAATTGATGAAATTTGTAGTTTTTGTTAGATGGAAAATTCAGTTTACATTTTTTATTAGCTTTTATGTCCTGACTCCCATCAGAAAAGACTGAAAATTAAAAAAAATGAAAGAGAAAGAGAGCGGGAGAGGACGGCGCCGGAGCCTTACCGGTCTATTGGCAAAGACGGGGTGATGCCACAAGCTCCTATGGAACCCCCGCATTTTCCCTCGCATAACATCTCCATGGCACCACATTTCAATGAAAGAAAGCGAAAATCAATACAAAAAAATGCTATGCAAATTTCCCGTCGAAAAACAACTAAGGAGCTCATCTGAATATTCAGATGAGTTTATCATATTCAAAAAAGCAAAGTGAAAGTCTCAGTACTCGAATGCATGATAGTAACGAATTTCGATACTCCCCACATAATTGTCCCTTTCCTTTCGGCTCGAAAGTACTGAGGCTCAAACTTTGTGTCCTTTGGCAGCATTCATGTATTCTCTCAAACACTCACTGGCTTAGCAGAAGGGATCAATTATTTTCTGGCCAAGCCACTCGATTCAGTTTTGGACCCAAATGGAGCAAAAGAACATGAACGGTTCTTCGTATTTTCCATGCATATTCCCTCGCAGCAGTACGGTACAGGAATTCGAGATCCTGCGCAAAAAACACGTCTCCGCTGCCTCCACCGATACATATAAATGCCGATGTCCCTCTTGACCCTGGCCCGTGATGGCAACCAGCTGAAAGAAACCAGAAAAAGAGAATGATTAAAGCCTGAGTCGCCACTGAAATGGAACTGTGCTGTGTCAGCTCGAGCTCCCCTACCCTCTGACCCAAACCCAATGTAAATGCCCCTGGATTCTCACATAATAATCGGAAAGTGTGAAGTGAAGCACCCACCCTCCAAAGAAAATGAATTGGTAAAACACAGACGAAAAGATCAAAGCGTATTTATGCTCTCTCTTGCGCAGAACCCCATGCATTCTGCTGATTCTTTTCCTTTTATATTTCCCAAGCAATGCACACTAGAGCGAGAGAGAGAGAGATATGAGAGAGAGGGTGTAACTCTGCAGGTTGTTTCTTGTTCGCTCTCAATCTTAATCTAATCTACTCCTTAATCTCTGTCTTTTTTTCTTTTTTTTTGGGGGGCTAGGGGGTGTGTCTTTAAGTTTATTATTTTCCCTCAACTGTCTTGTCTGAGGGTGTCTTTTTCTCAAGTGCCCTAGCCCGTCCCCCACTAGCCCTTGAGAAAAAAAACAAAACTTTACAGGCTTTTGCATGTCAGAAATCATCCCCCTCTCTGTCTCTCTCTCTCTTCCTGTGTGGGGGAGGGAGGTTGCTGCTTGAGAAATAAAAGAACCTACAGGAACACAGAAGTCACTGCAAAAGCCTTTTACTTGCATCTTTGCCCTCTACACTACTCCACTCGCATACCAGCTCACCAAACAAAACAAGGAGCTTTTTAGCTATTCAAACCCAACAAAACAAAAAACCCCGTTAAAAGCAAACCCCCAACCAATCTCTCTGTCCCTCTCTCTGTCTCTCTCTCTCTCTGTGTCCATGGACTTGCAACTGAAGCAATGGAGGAAGCAGCAGGACGGGTCAGAGCCACCAGCAGAAGCAGCAGCAGAAGCACCCCCTACAAAGTTCCCAAGGCTCGTTCTTGATGAACCCTGTCACCCACGATCCCAATCACAATCGCAACCAATGCAATCTCTCGCTGCTGCCTCCTCCACTCTCCCTCTGTTTGTTCCCGATAAACTCGGCAGCAACACGTCAGCAGCGGCGTTCACAGATTCTGCTCCTGCCGCCCCCAGATCCTTCCCCAGTAGGCTTCTTGTCCTTCTCCGTCTCCCGCACCATCTCTTCGTAACCTCCCAAACATAAGAAAATGAGAAAGAATAAAAATAAAGATGTTTTGGTGCAACAAAGTTCCGAGCTTTGATTGGATCCGTTCTTGGTTCCTGCTTGATTGAGTTTTATGTTGGTCTGGTTTTGGTTTCTTGCTTTCTTGGTGGGTCATTCCATTCCTTTTCTTCTCTTTATCCGCGAAACAAGAAAAAAGTTAAAATGGTTTCTTTTGGGCAGGGATGGGGAGCTATTTCAGCTTGGCTCAGTGGCAGGAGCTGGAACTTCAGGCTCTGATCTACAGATACATGCTAGCTGGAGCCGCCGTCCCGGCCGAGCTGCTCCAGCCTATCAAGAAGAGCCTCCTACAGGCCCCTTATTTCCTCCATCACCCTCTTGGCCATCTGCAACATTACCCTCCATATCAGCCTGCTTGTAGGTTTTTTTAAACATTTTTTTACACTCCAACAAGAAAGAAGCCTGCTGCTTTTGCTTTTTTGGGTTCTGTTTCTCTTTTTCCATCTGGGGAAAGATAAGCAAGCCTTTGTTTACCACCGTCTCATATTTTGGTTGTCGTAACTGTTGTATTATCACCCTTACCTTACTGCTACAGTGAATAACCGGTCTACCTGATTACTAATTCATGAAATGACATGTTTCCTGAAAAATATGTTACGGGCACTGTTATTGTTATGTAGACTCAGATCTTTCGAAAGGTGTTGTATAAATTTCCTTCAATGAACGTCTTGGACTTCTTGATCGTTAATTTTCCTCTCATGTCCTTTTTTTTGTTTCTCGTCAGTGTTGCAGGCAGGGTATTGGGGCAGAGCCTCCATGGATCCGGAGCCTGGGAGGTGCCGCCGCACCGATGGCAAGAAGTGGCGGTGCTCGAGGGATGTGGTGCCCGGCCAGAAGTACTGCGAACGCCACATGCACCGCGGCCGTAACCGTTCAAGAAAGCCTGTGGAAATCCCCACGCCTGCGGCCGCCAATGGTGGCGCTGCTGCCAGGGGCTTTAGTGGGAGTAGTCTCAAATCTGCTGATCCCGTGGTCGCCACCGCCTCTCTAGCGGCAGTGGCCGGGTGCGGCCATTTCTCGCTCGCGGGGCCTTCGCCCTCGATTGATCTCTTCCAAAGGTTAACTCTCCCACATCTCTTTTTGCTAAATAAATAGAGAGAACGTACTAATTATTGACATGCTTGGCTTAGAGTAGAAAAGTAGTCATTACTAGCATATATGGCTTGGCACAAATTGCTGGGGCATTTTTCATGTGATCATTGATGTTACAAAAGAGAGTAACTCTGGATTTGGTGGTATCTGAATGGGGTCTCTGCTCAGGTCAGATGATATTTAACTCGGTAGGTCCCAAATAAAGCTCTCGACCCATTATATGCCTCAAATCTGGGAAAGAGCGCTTAGATTCTGCATTAACTGACCCCAACCATTTCTTTTTTGAAGCACATTGGACCCCATGAAGATTTGCTTGTGTTCGATAGTTTTCAGTCTTATTCTTTGCTTAATACTTGCTTTTACTCTGTCTTTCATGTGCCTCTGTGCTGTTCTGTTCTCAACAGTTACTCCGAGCCCAAGAGCGACAACAAGCACCTCTTTGAATCCCAGAGCGAGGCGAACAATGGCGGCAGATCCGATGGGCATATATTGAGGCACTTCTTTGACGACTGGCCGAGATCGCTTCAGGATTCGGATAACTCCTCGAGCAATGCCAGTCCGATGAGCTCGTCCACCTGCCTCTCCATCTCCATATCCGGGAACCCCTCCTCCGATGTGTCCCTGAAGTTGTCCACAGGCCATGGCGACGAGCCCAGCGCGAACGGTAGGGATGCCGCCGAGAGGGACCAGCCCCAACTTGGCAATTGGGGAACCGGCTGGTCGCCGAACCAGGTGGCTTCGATGGGGGGTCCATTGGCCGAGGCGCTGAGGTCGTCCACGAGCCATTCGTCGTCCCCCACAAGCGTCCTGCATCAGGTGCCCCGCGGCTTGGCCTCAGAAGCTAGCTACATTAGCACCTAATCTGGTGTCCTAGGTGGTCTTAAACGGGTGAGGGGTGACGAAAAATAAGGGCGTCCAATCCTCTTTGTTGGTTTTGTTTGGTCACACTCTTCCCTGCTCACATCACTCAGATGATATTCTGTAAATTGGGTGTGTTTCTGTGGTCCTACGCCACATTATCTGAACTGATCTTTCCTTTAACCCCAGGGTGTTTAAAGGGAAACAAGAAAGAAAGAGTGTACTATGCACCAGAGAGTGCTGATTTCATATGCGTTGAGATCTGATGTGGCCAATTGATGAGATTTCTCTGTACTTTACCTTTTTCTCTTTTCGGGCGAAGAATATATTCTTATGCTGTGGCCTAGATGCTGTCGCAAGAGGTGTACGCACGACTCTACATTTTGTATCGATCCAGTGTGAACTCCAAGGCCACATTGACCCGCCCACGTTACGCACCATGGGGGGATATATTCCTGCTGTCTCGTGTTCCGGATGAAGCTTTCGCCGTATGTTGTTCCGTGTTGAGAGAGTTTCACTGTAGTAGAGAATACAATTTGCCTCGGAAGGGGCAAAAGCAGCAAGCATAATCGTACTACTGCAATTCAAGAATGACGTGGGACATCTCGCTCCAAAGATTTCACATGACAGATTATATAACAAAGTGAAAAACCCATAAGAATTACTTCCTTCTGTGTTCGGATTTTTTGCATATCGAACGTAAAAGCTTTTACTCCAAGAAAAGTAGGCCGCAGTGGAGTCTGGGGAGGATGGCCGAACTTAGGACTTAATTGGCATGTGAGATGCAAGTTCGGTGCTTAGTTAACGATCCCTCAAACCATGAAATTTAGTTTTCTACTTGCAGTTTTGAAGAAAATACAATAAGAATTCTGAATGCGAATGATTATTCGTTTAGCGACTTGAAAGTGTCTACAGCATCACGAAATAGCAAAAGATTATAATTAAGTTCAAGAGCTACAATCACGATTGCTCCAAACGGGGGCATATGGAGCCACTGCCGTTGTCTATCGTCAGAAGGCATTTTGCTGCTGCCATGCTGGTCTTTGGAAGTAAATGGAAGCTGAATTACCTTTAGTAGGATCATCACCGTGGCTATCACACTTGAGGGGTTCGACTCCATTCCCTCGGACAAGGGGTTGAGAGAGAGAGAGAGAGAGAGAGAGAGAGAGAGAGAGAGAGAGAGAGAGAGAGATAAGAAATGACTCCACTGTGGAGCTTCTGGATTGACATAACCCGTGCACCGCCATGATACAGTTGGTTATGCAGTCAAATTCAGGACATAATCGGGCATGGCAAGGAACGATAGTCAAGGGCTGAAAAGAATCAAGTGGAGAATCACAGAGCTCGCGATGATAAGCTATAATCACTGTGTACTGTACATCATTACCATATACAAAGCCCTTGCGTCTATCAAGCACTAGTCAATTGCTGTTGCATTGAATACTTCCCACATACTTTACAAAAAGGTAGTTTCTCGATGCCGTGCATAACCCCTCCAGCGGTCGGTCTAATTCCTCTCATCTGTTGTCTCTGGGATGGTGGACCTGTGACGCTATGACTACAAAGGCTACTGCACCTCCTTTTGCCCAGATGCCACTTTGCATAGACTGGCCCTGTGTACACGTCGGTTGTACATCAGACTGAAGCATTTCAAGATTTTTCCAAGTCTTTGACAGGTAGTTGCTCATCCTCTACGAGGGCGTAGACTACAGCTGTTCTGGAAGGTGCATACACCAGGAAGGAACGGGGTCGGTTGTTGAACCACCCATCCTGCATTCAACAGACCAGAAATTAAGATCGTTTAATTCAAATTAATGAGCTCCTGAGGGAAAAGAGAAAAGAAAAAAAGAAAGATGTTGTGCAGAGCCTGAGTGAAAATCTTACAAAGGTGAAGTACTCCGCGGAGGGATCAATCCTACTATACCCTCCAAACAAGGCATCATCTGAATTTAAGACGATCTGAATGAAGAAACAACATAGTTTAGACACACTCAAGTGAACTTATCCAAAGCGGAAGATCCAAACTCCAGTTTAATATGGGGAAGAAAAAGAAAGAGCCATAAAAAAAATAAATTGGTGAAATTCCTTCTGCTTGATCTTTTAGCGTCCATGAAGAAATCAGATATCTGAGAACACTAGAATGTGAGGGCATGCTGATGACAGAAGTAGTCAAAGCTCAAAGCAGAGGGTAGAACAATTTGACGTATCTATATTGAGAATTAAGATCGAAATGCAAAATGGAGATATAAAATCACAGGTACATGCAGGACAAGACTGCCTAATATATCAGTGAAATCACCAAAATGCAAGGAGAGAATTAGAATGTGTTGGAATCGCCATAGAAGATTTACAAGGAAATACCTTATACTTTCCAGGCTTCAAGCAGCCTATACGGTAATCCGTGTAGCTATTATTCCAGTGAAAATTAAAGACGAACACAAGGTTTCCCCTTTCAAAGACAATGATCCTGTCTCCTTCATCTTTCCTGGATATGTATTGGTGCTCAGAAGTCATGAACTGCAGCGCATCAAAATCAGAATTCATTGTTTTTTCTAGATAGGTGTCTGGACCACAAGAAAATATTGGAGAATCACAAAAAAAAGCATAGAAAGTGGAAGAATACTCTTTTATTGGCAAAACAGAAGAATATAGCGCTATCACAACAAGGGCATTGTCACTACAAAAATGGAAACCCCCTAAAAAGGGCAAAACTGGTTTAAAGTTTCATACTTTTGGTAATTGGATGTAAATGCTTTCATTGATTTTGCAGATTCCCTATTCTTTGAATGAGGTCCCTTTATGCTTTGAGCTTTTTCTGTTACTAGGTTGGCACCCCCTTGGTGCCTACCAGTGAAATTCTCTGATTAAATGAAAAACAAACATGCTCAGGCAAACAAATTGCATAAAGCCATTATTTAATCCAAGATTGGCCTACTTCTCTGACTGTTGAAAATTCTTAATATAGATTCTGGTGAGAATTTGATGTACAAGGTCACAGAGGTGAATATAATTTCATGTACAAGGTCACAGAAGTGAATATATCCTTCAGAGGAGCCTGCGGAATGAAGCTAGAGTGGTATCGAATCATCTCGTCAACAAGAACATAATCTACATAGAAACTAGTGGTGTCTTCGCAAATAGAAATGCTCAAGTTCCTCCAAATCATACACTATCCTCCAAACCCCATGGGCCATTTCTCTACTCATTTTTCACATCCAAAAAGTAAATTGTGAGATTGCAGCACTTTTTCATCATATAGAGCCTTACAAGAGTGACATTAAAAACTTACGCCATAAGCTTCTTCAACATGCTGCATAGCCTGATCAAATTCTTGCAGTCCCCGGTATTTTAGATAATCAGCATCTCCCTATACAAGTAGGAACATCAGTTTGCAAGAAACAGCAAAACAAGGAGTAATATCAATGGCCCTACGTTAGTTAACAAAAGAAGAATAAAAATAGAATAACAGGTAATATGAGATAAAACATGTACATGTTCCGAAAACTAAACGCAAGTCAAGCTAGTTAAAGATAGTGCTTATGCCTCCTAGTAGCTTGAAAGTTCACAAATCTATAGCAAGCTTGGACATTTGATGGAAATGTGATTGTCTGTATGCAGAACTGACTCCACGACGCTAACGCAGAATAGAGTTCAGCAAAGAAACTAGCTTCTCTAGAACATTCACGATTTCTTTTTTCAGATCATGTCTGCCTTCTATAATGGTTTTGGGGTACTCGCACAAAGTTAATCCTCTCTCGTGCTATGTAGCTCATTGAAGTCCACAAGAGCTTCATGAAAAATTTCGTGGTGGAACAGGGACAAGAAAAAGAAGAGCCATGTAAAGTGATTGGGCATCTATGTCCATATCAAGCAGTTAAATGGAGCTGATACAGTTGGTTCGGATGGTAAAGAGTGAAGACAAATTTAAAAGTGCTTGACATAGGTTGATTAAACAGGAACAAGAGAAAGGTGAACTAGAAGAACACTGGTAGTTTTAGAATCTTCTCTGGAAATTAAAACAAAGCATGTTGAATTACCTATATGTCATAAAGAAATCAGGCTGACAAATGAAGTGTAGAAATTGTAGCAAGACATTCTAACCAACAAAAAGAAAGAAAATCAGACATCTGTTATTTTTGGCTTATTTCTATTCTGTAGTCTACAATATTTTGAGCCTTACTGATGACATGAGTTGAATAGCAAGCTGTTCTATATGAGATTGCAGAGAGATACATTCTTGATTTTGAAAACAAGCATAGCAACATTGGTTTGGAGGCTGATAAGAAACTTACTAGATCAAATCTTCGCCGGCATTTATCATAACTGAAACCGTTCCCTTCCCTTGGAAAGTCGATCCATTCTACTCAAGAAAAAGTAACGAGCCCTTGTTATTGCAGAACCATCAAGAGGTGCAGCAGGCAACAATTAGAAAGAGAATCCTCAACATAATTCTCAAATATATGAAAGGACAACTCACCAGGATGTCCAAATTCATTTCCCATGAAATTTAAATATCCCTCCCCCCCTAATCCCATTGTAATGAGCCTGATCATCTTGTGTAATGCTATTCCACGATCTATAACAGGAGTTGATGGTATATCCAGTGCCATGAAATCATACATATCCTGAAAAGAAACCGTGAGACTGATGAATCATCAGAAGATATACATGTTCATTCATCACTGTCAATCATGTACATTCAAGTTTCCACTATAATGAAAAAAAATGTTCATGAGAAGCTACCTCATTAACATCCAAAAGCAGTAATTTTAAGCACAAATCATTTGCACAGTTATACAAACTATTCAGCACCCAATCCCTTTGAACTTGCAGCAGAAGCACAGGTGGCGACATTAATTTGGTAAATGTTTCTAAACACCACATAACTTACAAAAGATCAAGTTGAATCAGAATACTCGACAAAATAAGCATCAATCAAACCATTTTGAATATAAAAGAAAAGTATTATCTAGGAATTTTAATGCCCGAGCAAAAGAAGCAGACCCATCACCAGTGTATTTGCAGGCTAACTTAGATAATATTTTGTCTGACCTTGTCCATCAACCAGAAAGCAATGGTTTTATCACCAACCAGAGCTTGATCATGACTCTCGGCATAGGCAACACACTTTTCCAACCACCTTCTGTTGGTAAGTGTGCGAATAATGTCACCCATTTTCCAGTCTTCATCTCTCTTTCTGTAAGAAGTTAAGTTGTTGATCAGACGTATGCAAAGCAAAGACAATAATTTTATTCATGTTATGCATTTCTTTCAGTACCAATTTGTTGATCAGGACATACAAAACAAGGAAAGAGCATTCATCATAGAGTTACACTACATACAACAGGGAATGTGGTGCTGGTGATGAAAAAATCATAAACAGGTAAACAATGTCAGTGTCATCCAAATCAGAACTACAGACAAACTGCACATAAATGTTACCATGAATACTATGATGGCACAGAGAGATAGTACTGGAGTGGGCTGAAGCCAGGATCTGTGTTCGCAACAACCCTTCCCCCCCAAAACCAATTTGCCTCACTTACATTTTTCACATCTAACTTCTTATAGAGATTATATCGTATCAAAAGACAAAATTTTAGCTTAAATGACACACTTGAAATGAATGATAAGTAGTATTGATACTCGAAAATCTAAGAAAAATAACCATTTTGATAACATTTTCTCAAAGTGAACATAAAAGTTTAGCTTTCAGGACATTCTCGAAATGAGTGACCTTATGATAGAAAGAAATAAGATCACAAAACACAAGGTATAACTTGTTTAGAATTGAAAAACAAGGGAAACAACAAAGAAAGTGTATGAGGCGCAGACCTAGGCAGAAAGTCCCCATCCCTCTCCTCACCCGATCACAATGATAATTCCCTACCAAGCACCCCCCCCCCAAAAAAAAAAAAACAAAAAGAAACAGAAAAAACACCCTTTGGTGAATAGGGCAGGGAGAGCCAAACAGGCAGATCCCCACGGGGACATTTTTAATTGATCCCCATTGCAGAACTGGACGCCACAGTTAATGATCCAACAGCATGATCCATGTCCTTATCATTGATTAACCCCATAAAGAAAACAATAAGGATACATGCTCACGTAATTTTTTTCTCCTTCACTTACTTTATCTTGACCTTCAGATGTCTCGGACAGATTCTTTTCTAATGTTTTGTAAGATACAAACCACCAAGGCCAGAAATATGGAATATTTTGTTCTTATTCACCAATTTTTCTACTAGGATCACTGATAATGAAATAGTTTACCCTCATTTAATTCTACCTCATGTCGTATGAATCCAAAAGTTTTTGGATAAATATCATCCTCATTAAGAACTAAAAAATGGGACATGAATAAAAGTTTGGCAGTCAATTGACCCTCTATAGTTCAAAAACTACAGTGCATTCCTTGGTTAATATTCTTGTGTGTTATGCATTATGTCCTATTCTACTTCAGATGCTTTAATTTGATTCCTTGTATGGAAATGCAAACTCTGCGCCATGATAAAGAACTTTATCTGAGAGACTGACTTGATCTTTCATTATGGACCCTTACCCCTACATATTTGTCAAGCAAATTGGACTATCATCTTGTCGAAATTTTTCTACTTCCCATGCATGGACTAGATACTCATGCAAATGACATTAGCAATTACATGCGCATTATTGTGTGTGTACACGCAATTAGAGGTTCGAAAAGAAGATAGCAACGTACTTGAGAATTTCAATCCATTTATCAGCTATTGCCATATGCAAGCGATAATCGAATCCCACACCCCCCTCCTGGACAGGAATGCAAAAAGTTGGCATTCCACTGACCTGTAAGGACAGTCAACCAAAGATGAGTTAAAAAGTTCAGCAACTCAGTGCCTTATTGACCAACCAACTAATTATAGCCAATTAAAAGCTGAAAATAGTTTCTCACAGTGATATTTCCAGTATAGATCAGGTTAAAGAATTACTAGGAAACAGCGTAGAATCACCGCTATGAAGAGTTTTTCATGTTAAACTTGGATACAAAACTCTCAAAGTGCAACTAATATTCCATACATCTAACTTCATGCAAACTTTTTTTTCTTTTTGTATCTTACACTAGCAGGGTTTCAGTCTGTAAATTCAATCAGGTCAAGCTATCATATTATCTTTTATATTCATCTTGCAAAAACTATGATTAATGGAACAGAAAGCTAAGCTTCCAAAGAGAATTTCTTCAGCAACTAATTTAACCCGTCATTCTCAATCCTCTAAGCACATTTCTTCAGCAAATTATTTAAGCCGTCATTCTCAATCCTCTAAGCAACTATTGAGAAGGTTGAAACTCTTTAGGAATTAGGATAAACATACCCAATGCTTAGCAACTGTATCTGAAGAACTGCCAACAACTACCATTTATAATTTAATTGTTCTTCCATATCAATGTCTTTGACAGTCAGTAATTCAATAACAGCTGCCAGAGACATTTGTTTCTGGTGTGTTAAGACAGATTTTTCTCATTGTCTCACCATCTCAAGAGAAGCCACCTGCCTGAGGATGGTCCCAACATCACACATTAGCATATGTTGAGGGAGGTAGAACTCAGTTACTGGGAATAGATTCCAGTCAAATTCAACAACAAAAATCCCATATGTGGTTTGCATATAATAAACTGTTGGAGATAATACTATAGTCGGGCAATTCGATCGCTAAGAAGCTTTCACCAGCTGAATCCAATTACTATAAGTTTTGCACTTTCTTAATGGACCAAATTTCACTGGTGAGATACATAAGCTAGAGTGGGTTCGCAATCATGCAAGAATATAGAAGAGTTTGCACTGACTTAGAGCAACCAAATTGATGGTGAACATTATACCATATTTATGTTCTTCACTCTTTTAACCAGTTAATTCCTTGGAGCAATGCATTTAAAATAGTGGGTTCCCCATCATGGATGCATAAAGATATTGAGTGGAGCTAATAGGCACCAAATGGCAGTTTTTACCCAACAGCAACTGAAAAAAGAAGAAGAAGATGCTATAAAGGGGAGGAGAATGTAACTTATACAAATCGTCAAGTCTTCAAAATGCATGGATCAGACAATAGTGTCTATATGAATCAGAATCCAAGCAGTCAACATAAATGGTTGCATATTGCTTATGCTAAGCCAGAAAAGTGTCAGTTGAGAGAAAACAAAATTGTAGAGCAAGAGAAATTACATACATCTTCTCCAATAGTAATAGCCTCGGGGAAAAGCCCATGAATGAGATCATTCACAAGCATCAAATAAATCACAGCATCCACATCAGTGGCAAATCCAAAGTACTCATTGTAATTTCCAGTAAATGCTACCTGGAAACATACCAAATAATTAGGAAATTGTGCTTCACTACAAGGAAGCAAGAGTGAACTGAATGTCAAAAAACAAACTGCTACATCGAATCAAAGTAAATATACAAGAGCAACTATGCAAGATACATTTTAGTAAATGGAAAATATTTTCAATGAAACCATAAAAGGAAACATTAGCATCACGCTTGCTATATTTGATTTACAGCTGAGGGTTCAAAATAATGCAGTCCACTTAAGAAAATTGGCCTGAACTTTCAAAAGTTTGAGTTTCAGTCATGTGGCCCTTAACCTTGAAAAGTGAGTGTATCATCAAGAAATGTAGAACATATTTTCCAGGTGACCTTTCTAGCAAACCCAAAAGAAAAAAAAAGGTGACGTTTCTGATTTTATTTTTCCTATGGTAGTGAGGCAGGTGGTATACGACCAATATTATCACCTTTTCATATTTTTGGTTAAACATTGAGTCCTTCAAAGACCCAAGATTGGATCCCTATTATGGGCCTCTTCACAATGGAAAATCTGAAGTCGTTTGTGATCAAGCTATACATGTATTTTCTATTTTAATTCTAAGTTTGGCTAAGTTACTCTATGGTGATTTGGACTCACAGTATTTTTGCAAAAACCAATTTTCCAGCTTGAGATGAACTTTCCCATGCCCACACCCACACCACACCAATTTCATACCCATAAGCATCGGACTGTTGCCTAGATACAGAATAACGTAGGCCATAGTGGTGCAAGTTGGAAATCACCAATCACATAAAAGTCCGACCTTTGGTAATCACTTAAGATGGGTTTGTCTTAAGTTTCCATTCATCTCGTGGGTCTTTTTGGAGTGACTTATTTTTTTTTTACATTTTTCTTTTGCATTTTTTCTGGTTGCATTAGAGATTTTCGAATACCTAAAACTTCTCAAATTGTTCAAGTATTGACATGTAAGATTTACTTACCCAAAACTGTCAATCAACCAGAACTTAATATCTGACCCCCCCCCCCCCAAAAAAAAAAAAAAAACCAGAACTTAATAGGCAATCTATCCATCGATATGAAAATATTATGATCCAAACAGTTGGCCTGTCCATAAAGCAAATAGGAAATAAGATACATCCATTTGGCATTGGTACTATCTTCTTAGCCAGCTATTGGACCACTTAATATACTTTGTTTTCAAAATTCTGGAGGGTACAAAGGCCAGAAGAAACAGATTTGAAGGTAACTTTAAAAGGAGATTGTTTGATATATGTCTCAAAAGCATGTCGCATCTCCAATTTTACATTGTAAGACTTGAGTTTGAGCTTAATTAATGCTTGACTCGTACTTCAGCACAGTTATTGATACTAGATCGAGCTTAAGTCGAGCTTTGAGCATGAGTTTTTGAGTCGAGTGAAGCTCCCCTGGAAATAAGGCAGCTCAACTCAAGTCGATGGCGCTCCTGTCAACACCACAATTTCTCCAAGGAATCATACAGGTAATGCTCAGTGACAGAGAGAGCCTTAAACTTCAAACTAGATTAAAAAGCTTTATGTTGCGGTGAAGGATGCAAGGAGCTTGCATATTCTTAAAGCATATATAACATCGCGCTAATATGCAGTTTCAACTAGCCCTATGTGCATATAGCTTTTCTCCACCTAATGTATGTTTTTGGGTTGAAATTTTCACGTAGTGCCTGTACATAATTACGTATGTACATAAGTACGAGCATGCGCACTCAAAGCACATATAATTACTCAACAGAGTGCCTATATTAATTACTGTAAAATCAGAATGTTACCTGCAAACCATGGTGAGTATACATCATTGATGTCACACCATCAAACCTAAAACCATCAAATTGGTATTCCTCAAGCCACCATCTTGCATTTGAAAGGAGATACCTCAATACCTAGATCAAAAAGGATTTAACATTATTAGGCACGAGACATCTTCTTCTCCCATGAGGCATAGGAAAACGGGTGAGGGAAAAGGGGGGAGAAGGGAGAACGGAAGGGGAGAAGAATAGACAGAACGTATTCCAGAGTCAGCGGGAAATCAAGTTTGTACAAATTTAATCACAAAAATACTAATTCGCTAAAAGGTTGCACAGGAGAACATACCTCCCAGCTTCCATAATTGAAAAGGCGAGAATCCCACATCCAATGATAACCTCGTGACCCAGAGTGGAAATAGTGACTATCCGTTCCATCAAACATGTTCAACCCATCTAACACGTTATTTGATGCGTGGCTGAGGCAATAAAACGAGTAATCAGGGATAGTATAAAAGGAGCGGTATTAAAGTACATCACAAAGTAAAAAGAATCAATTTTATAAGATGAATGAGAGACGACTGGCAGATGATACGAAAGAGGATAATGAAGAGACCGATGTTGAAAACATAAGTTAATTCAGAAATGACAACTTCATTACTGTAGAGCAGATTCACTTGCAATGCTAAGGGTATCAACAATGTACAGATTTGTCTCGTATTTGACAATAAAGGTCAACTTTCCACTCTCTCTTATCCAAAACCACAAAGATTCAACTACTGCAATTGCTATCGGCCTATTCATTTCATGCAGATGAAAATCGGATGATCTCAACATTATTCAGAAATATAAGTACAGAAATGATGCCCCAGCACAGTAGAATCAAATTGCACAGTTATTGAGACAGATTCACCTAGTAATCACTCTGACACATTTTCTTCTAGAAAACAGTTCTTGCATGATTCATGTTTTGTCTTGCTTTGAATTTGACTTACAAAAAAGATGAAGCTTCTTAAATTACCTCATTAGTGTGCTGTACAGAACATTAATGAACTTGTACTAATGATAAATCACAATTCTGAAATTCAAAATTAACAATCATCCTACTCAATGCAATAAAACTAAAACTGAAATTCACCAGATACCTGTGGACAATGTCCATGAGAACAAGGATACCCAGCTCATGGGCTCTATCTATTAGAGATTTGAGATCATCAGGGGTTCCAAAACGGCTGCTAGGAGCAAAGAAGTTCGTGACATGATACCTGCAACAGAAAGAGTTGGAATTATAGTGAACAAAAATCAAACATGATTGGCAACCTGCCAGTCATGTACTGCACAGTTGATTTCATTAAAAAATTAACGATAGAATCAGAATATACATGGAAAATTCCAGGGGATAAGCAATTTACCCAAAACTTGCATAATATGAATGTTCTTGGATTGCCATGATCTGAACTGCATTGTAACCAAGTTTTTTAATACGAGGAAGAACTTCATCTCTGAAGTTGGCATAAGTATTAATTACTGGCTCCTGGATCAAAGCACAGAACTAATCAATGGTGAAGAGCAGTAAAGGGAAAAGAAAAAGGTCTCGACATGGAAAACAAGAAAGAACCCTAGAAGAATTGAGATCATTCTTAATCGCTACATATACGCAGCATTGAATTGTATTCTCAAAGAAGAAACCGGACAAATCTATCGAAGTTTAAGAAAATTGGCATGCCTTTGATAGAAATAGGGCAAAGTGGATTTTCTTAATAAGGAACCAACCAAAACATCGTTGCTACAAAGAATACAGCCATTGGAAGCAATTACCATGAATAAATTTACTCTTAAGTCCATAAGCCATAGGCAAAAAACAAAATGATTGAAAGAACTGGCCTCAAGGATGCATTAATTAACTATAGTTGCATCACTCCCAGCCTGATCTATTTTTCAAAAGAATCATGATATGAGGAATGACGTTAAATGAAAATTGTCACGACTATAGCTAGTCATGAGGAGAAAAAAGAACAAATCCTTAAGAAAAAAAGGGCACTTTAGGCTCAAGAAAGAGATTGAAAAAAGACATTCACCGTGCTGCTCATTCCAACGTGTGATTCATAGATCCTAAGTGAATTTGGCCTCTTTGGTCTGGGGTGCTTGAAAACATGCTTCATCTGTAAAGATAGTTACAAATTTACTGTCACCTCTGCAGATAAACACAAACTAGTAATGACTTGACTGTGCAAGCATCACATCAACACAATACATTGTACTGAATCCCACATTATTTTTGTTTATATTGAGAGATCTGTATCCAGCATGATCAATTTTGCATTTGCTAGTCACCTACAGATCCACAACAATTATCCCATTCACATGACCTTTCAGGTACTCAGATATCAGTCGGATGTAAATGAGATAATCCAAAGAATAAAATTGCATACTCACTAACGATATTCCGTGTAGGGAATTGAATCAGTATCAATGGTGGGTTATCCAGATATACTCATCTTTGCAAGAAATAAAGATGTTCTCATGCCCCCAACCATAAGTAACAAGGGAGGTAAAAGATAGAATATGCTATTTGACAGAGCCTGAAGAGTGGGATGGAACATAAGTATAACTGAAAAGTAGCTTCGGTGTGCAACAAAAATTATCCCTCAATCATCTTAGACCCAAAAACCTCAAGTGCTCTTAGAAAAAAGATATTTATGAATCCTTATATGATTATTTCATCACAGCCTGTCTAAAGATTTTTAACAGGAAGCAGGCAACTTTCCACAAACATTAAAGACGGAAAATTAAGTCCCTCAACTAGCTCTTTTAGGTGTGGAAGTTTCTACAACAGAATGATTTGACTCTGAATTATCTGCAAAATGAGAAGCAAAGAATAACCTAGTGAATAGAGCTTCGGTTCAGGATAAAATATGCATTATGTTCCAGCCAGAGGCAACTAGGACAGACTGTCAGACCCAGGTCGTGTGACGAAGAGCTATTGTACTTCTGCAACCTAAGCATGCTGTCCCTGCTGCTTATTCAACAACTGTTAGGTCAAGAGTGGTCCCTGGTTTTCACATATAGTGACATGGGGATGATCCAAAGACGGGCTAACATAAGAAAACTTATCTGCCTCATCCCCAGATACCTATATCTATATGGAAAGAAACAATATTAGAGCCCTGGAGGAGAAAAGGTATTCACTTACTACAAAGCTAGATTGGTTAACACTGCATAATTCGGTTCAAAAAGAGCTAGCTCATCGCAAGATACATTGCATTACAGGATAGTCATGCCAGCATTGATTATTCTCTTGCAGGACTGAGAAGGAAAAAAGACATGAAAAGTTACTAAAGTGATGCCAATTATGTCACGCAATGTAGTAGAATACTCAAAATCTAATAGTGAGATTGGCATGCCACAAGTTATTCTGCCAAACAGAAAACAATCATTACCAAAAGACTGGGAGAAAAGGCCATTCATCCCTTTGATTTGATATATATTACTTCAATAAATGAATTGGATGCAATAACAAAAGTAAATAACATTCCCACCACAGGAAGAGAAGCCTCCTCACATGAGTAGTGAAAAATAATATGACATACCTCATCTGGGGGATCGTAGTATATCCCATTGTATGGAATTTCACCTGGAGCTTGTACAGAGAACTTGATCCAAGCAGGAATTGAATCTTTGAGGCCAGATGGTGTATCCATGCGAATCTACATCTCCATTAAACAAATAATAATTACCACAATACACTTTGATGGAGGATCTATATTTTGCATTGAGCTGAATATGTAATGTACAACTGCAAAAAATTCAGCTTTAATCCATTATTATTCTTCACCAAAAAAGTTATTCAGGAGATGAAACAATAGGAGAATGGCCTTGTGCTTCCAAAACGACAATCTAGCGAAAAAAATTGATTTTGTTATTCTGTTCCTTTTTAAATAAAGTGGTACTGCATAGCACATTTGTCTCATTGGGTAGCTCATGGCCTTACAATTGCAGTCAATATAGGTGTTAGAGTAATTAAATATTAAACCACGCCTAAATCTAACAGCTTAAACTTTTAGAACAGTTGGCAATGGTCCCATAAAATCTCACATGATATTAGAGCTAGAGGTCTTGAGTTCAAATCCTTCCAGGCCCCATTTGCCTCCCCAATTAAATATATCCACGCTTAGACCAGGCAAAAAGACCAGACTAAGCATGAGGGGGCATGCTAGGGTAATTAAATATTAAACCATGTTTAAATCTAACAGCTTAAGCTTCTAAAACAGTTGGTAAAATCTCACAATAAGTAATATCTACTCTGCTAAAATGAAAGGATGTATCCTGAAAGCAGCATTAACGCTATTCAGTCCATCAAACAGCACAATTTTGAGGTTGCTCTGATCTACCAAGGTATTACTCTAGGAGTAAAAGCACAGTCCAAATAATACAAAGAGATGTTCAAATGATGATTAGAGAGTTGGAAGCATCAATATCTTCTGAAGAAAAGTACTTTAATCTTATCTCAATAGTTTCTCAAGTTCAGCTGTAGGAAATGTGTTCAAGCAATTCTTTCCTTTCTCCTTTGGAAAGAGATGAAGCACTTATACCTTTAATGAAAATTAACTATCTTGCAGGGGACTGATTTCATGTCATATGGTTCATCTTCTTCAACAGTCACTGACAACTACATGGCTCTGAAAGTATTTACTGAATGTCATAGTGGAAAATTACTCAAGTCAAGAGTCTTGATGGAACATAACGAAAGAATGACAGCCAAGAAAGGCAACCACAGTTAGTATGTGGAAGTAAATAAGCCATGAGCAGGACAACACAGACTTGCTAGATAGAGGTGCCTATCCAGGTAATAAATTTGTCCATAAGTCGGAGGTGCATCCCGCTACATGAAGAGTTCTTGACTTATATCAACTTTCCACTGTCTATATAAGATACACAAGCAGGAGGAGTACAATGACGATACATTAAAAGAGAACCACCATGGGGCTAACTCATTTGGGTAATCATAAACTTTCCTTTTTATTTCAGGCAATTTAAAGGAGTGACAGTGATTATGAACTTCAATCTCCAAATATCGCAATGGGGCTTTGGGCCATAGGGGATAGAGAATATGCGTTTCAAATTTTTGAATGGAATAATCAAAAGCTTTCTAGGAGTATATGACAAATATATGCAGCTTTTGTGCTGTGACTTGTTTAGTTTTAGCTATTGCTTACTGTTTGGAACTTGCAACTTAGATTATTCCAGTTTAAAGCATTATTTTAATAATTTAAGAGACAATTTCCCTCAAATATCACAAGCACAACAAACTTTGAACAACTTCTGCTTCAAACATCTACATATCAGACTTGGGCCAAACTATCATGTATAAACAGAATTGATTGAATGTCCGAAGGCAGAAGTGAAAGTTTGCCTACTAGTATTTGTTGGAACCAGTTTTTGGCAACAGAGCATTCTAAAAGATGAGTCAAGCTTTCCCATCAAGGTAGAAAACTAAAGAGATGTGTATAAGTTCCATAACAAGCAGCACTTTCATAATACATGTATTAGTTCCAGGACTGTAATTGCGAAAACAAAAAAGTCATATAAATCGAAAATAGAAAAATATATACAAATTTCAATAAAATAACTTAATCTTCCCATATGAAGCAAAAAAGAACAATCAATATTTACAGAACTAGCTTTGTCATAATCACAACTTTCATTAGAAGCAACTATTAACTAACAATTCATCTATCATATCACTATAGTTAATTATGGACTATCTTTATTAATGATGCTTGAAGACTCACCTAGTCTATGTGAAACAATATGGTTTCTTAATTTGTATCCTAAGGACTCTTAATCAACCCACATATCAATCCTACATTAAACGATTCCTCTAGGACTGGCTCTACTTATTTCATATTAGACGGCATCACGCAACTTGGATGTATGAGTGGAATATGATCTACTTCAGATAGCATACGAGCCCATTCAGATCATTCCTTCACAGCCTGAAACTACCCTTAAAAATTTGTGTATACCACATAATTCCTAAGCAAGAGTTTTGCTTAAAGATCAATAATAATATCCTATAAAGGAATTCCACATCCTGAGTTCCTATACTCCAAATTATAATGAGAGGATTGGGTAAAGATAAATTTAAATTTGCTATATAATCCGTATAGAAATCCTTTTCACAAAGCTGTCCCATCCTTGTATTTCTTTTAAGGGTGGGAGATTCAATTAGATGCATGGCATTCGCTGCTGAGACTTGATTATATCTAGACATCCATTTCCAGGAAATAAGGTTATGCTACTCTCGTGAATCACCCAACTTGATGAAGGCAGATAAAGAGTTCATGCACAAGGAGACTACCTTTACTCGAGAACCGTGAGGAATTGCTGGGGAACCATCTGCATTGTTAGGCAAAAAGATCTCACAGACGCCAAATTCATTCTGTTCGCAAATTAGTAATGCATTTGAGCATCAGTTCAGATGACAACTAACATAAATTTGAAAAACAAATATATTCTATTACAAATAAGATATCATACCATCAAGAGTCTTACACAAATATCTTAACAAAGCGAAATGACCTATCTCACTCGTTTATCAGATCATGTCTACTTCACACAATACAACACAGAGCATCCACGAAATAAATCATTCATTACTAGCAAGAATAAATTCTCGTTGTCATAAGAAAACCCTTAAAACATTCCCGTGATGTCAAGATAGCATTTAAAGAAGAAGAAAATTTGAAGTCTATAGTTTCTATCACAAAAAATCCAAAAGACAATTTGTCTATGTTATGCACATGTTATCAGACAGACATGGTCATGGCCATGCATCCACTAATACACTAAACAGCAAGAGATCTGGTGTGCTTCCTACATATCATCAAATTAAAAGCTTCAGTTACTCAAAAGCCTTGCCTCGATCTTTTCTGCATTGAATGCCACTGTCCTCAAGATCATGAAGAAGCTACATATAAACATATCACAAAGGAAGCACATAAACAAAAGAGATGATGTGATACATAAAGTCATTCCTTCACTTAAAACTCTTAACATCCTCATGCCTTCACTTAAATTTGACAGAGCAATCCTTATTCACCAGCATCAGCTGAGAGAGAAAACAATTCATATCCATAACATATGACAATGCAATAAGAAAAGCAAAAAGAGCATACCTGAGTCATAACATCTGCGTTCGGATTCCAATTATTAAAATCTCCAATCAATGCTGCCCACTGAAAATTATACAGAACCAACATGCTTCAGAACTACAGCAAAAGAGGCGATCAACATCTCAGCCAAAGCATTGATGAGAAGAACATAAAAAACACACAATCAAAGTGCACATCTAAGATCAGTTAGAGGGAGCATTCATTGAAAGTTAAAAAACCATGGATAAACACAATTAAAGTACAGTCTCAAATCCAGGCAGAAGGAGGATTCATTGAAAGTAGAAAATGGGTGACTCGAGATTAAGTGTTGAGGAATTCAAGCCATAAAAAGGTCTAAGTAGTTCTAGAGAGAAAAGGAAGTTGAACTTGGTCTTTTTAGAATATTTCGGTTAGTCTTGGAGAGAAACAAATAGGAGAGTCTTGAGGGAGAGAGCATCTTGACATCCTGCAACTATAAGTATGGAGTTGCATTTTGGAACTTTTAAAATTGATACAGAAATAATACATAGGTATTCCTCGATTATGTTGTAGATGTTGTGTAATTCGCTATTCATTATAGTTCATCAAAGAACAGGGAATAGAAGGGAAAAGCAGAAACAAACCTTCGCTCCAGGTGCCCACTCCCTATATGTTATGCCATCAGCACTGGAAAATTTTTATAGACCATGTTAAATTGCTGTGAGATACTCTTGTAGCCAAAGTATGTATATGCATATAACATAAGTACATATATACATACATATATGATCAGGGGGACAACATGAATGCTGTGAACAATATAAATGCTTACCATTTGCGTAGATAGTAAGTTCATAAATACGCATGCAATATCTTACCCTTTAGTACTTTCTAATGGCTAAATAATTCGTTTATGCTCTATTACATATATATATATAGTTTATAAGAAGCCACCGAGGATCATGAGAAAGAATAAGACATTTGGTGAATCCAGGTATCAAAATGCCAGAGAGCTGAATATGCAGAACATATTATACTAAAACAAAAAGTGAGACCTGCGAGTAAAGCCAAACTTTTCGTAACCCCGAGAGAATGCCTCCAGCCCACCTTCATATTTGTCAATTGCTTCACGCATTCTTCTATATTGTCCAAACCTGAAATTTGTGAAATGCAAAATTTAGGAGTGAGAGAAGAGTGCTTACTATGAACTTAACCTAAATCAACAAAACCAAATAATTATGTACTATAGATTTCATGAGTGAAGACTGCAATACTACAAGTAATTTGTTTCTTTCCTTAAGCACTCCCTTTTGACGGAAGAATTGAGCTTCATAAGAAGAAAAAGTCGCTAACTCCTTATCATGCAGACAAACAATGACTTTTCCAGAAGTGATTGTAATCACAAGATTCAAACGATCCTGTGAGCACACAGTTTAAGCTGTTGCTTTTTATGATAAAGATCCATTCATTATGATCATTGACTGCTAAAACAAACTGAGCATTGAAAGAATAATAATATGTCCTAATAAAACAAGTTATTCTGCTTTCTATCCCAATAAAGTCAATGATGAAGATGCTGTGATAAATTTAACAAGTGCAAATTCACTGAGAAATTTTTTTTTTTTTGGCGTACATTGAAATTATTTTTGAATCTTTAATCACTCTCCATACATCCTATCTATTGAAATTTTTATTGAGCTTATCGCCTGCCTCTTACTTCTTTTTTTCCTATAATTCTCTCTACTTCTCCATTCTTCCGTCTATATGACTTCTGCCTGGCCAATCATGTCAGCTACAAATTACAATTACAGACTTGAAATAAAGAAGAGAACCAATTGGAAAGGGTTATAGCTAGTTGGTAACCAGCACAGAGAAGTCCAAAAATACCACTCATAGGAAAAAGTGGATGCAAAGGGTAATGAATATCCACAATTACCCTTATGTAACAATTAATGGGAGATAAGTCATTACCGAGTGCAACTTGAAACTTGATTATACACTAAATTTTTAATCATCATTTGGGTCTGTCGAGTACGCCCAGTGGCACATGAGTTATTACAACTTCAATGAAACAAAAATTAAAACAGAAATGCATACTATAGGATTAGGACATTGCGTGTTACATTATTATAGGTAGAGAGCGAAAGCATCTCACCGGTAGTCCAGATGCTCACGATAACCCAGCAAAAGTGAGTCTATTTCATATATTTTTTTAACAGAGCCAGGCGGAGGGATTGTCCTTTTCTTTACTTCCTCCTTCTCAATTACTGCAACATCTTGTAAGGGAGCAGATTTCACTTCTTCAGAAGCATCTCCATCACCTATAACTGATGAAGAAACAGAATCTTGCTTCTCTTTCACCTCAATCTCCTCTCCAGCTTCCATGGTCAGATCATTGGAATCATGAATAATCTAAAAGAACAGTATAGAGGGGAGAAAAGGCCATGTAAACAACTCCAGATCAATTCCAAAATTTAATTTTAGTATGAGCACAATCAAATACAGAGACACGAGGTTATTTTTGGTTTGGGATGTCAAAAGTGTATAAGATAAACTGATCACTAGCCATGTTTGCAAGAGAAATAAGCATGATGGTTCAGCTGGTATCACAGATTTCAATCTGTAAATCCATAATTATATAATTCTTTCATCAAAAGTCATACAATGGCTGCATCTCAATTGCGAGCCCATAAACATAGGGGGAAAGCTATTTGCCTATCTGTGGTAATTTTCATTGTGAGCCTATAGACAGTGCAGTAGTTCCACTGCAAAGAACTTTCTAATCACATAATTAACAATCTAACGTGTGGAATAGCAGCCTTTGGCTGTTTTTTTAGAAGATGCGACACTAGGATGGAGATTTGGGTTAAAAGAGGTTAAGAACAGCCTAAAAGCACGTAAAAAGGAGAGTAAAAGGACAGATCTTGAGTTTGGGAGCTTGCTGAAAATTTCACACAGAACATAGATATGTATATTAAGCTCCATAAAATCAACCTGGTGGGAAAGGCTTGGTTTCTCTGTTGTACAATGACAACAGACATTCCCATCCATATCATACACCAGTTAAAGTAATATAATTTTAGCGAAAGAACATATTTAAGGATCAGCCTTCATTACTAATCGCGATAGGTAAAAACTTTGAAAAACCATAATATCAGTTGCCCCTAAACAGCAGAGTACGCTGTAGCTCCAAAAAAATGCAAAGTGCCCAGCCCCCAAACAAAGTAAAAAGAAAGAAAGAATAGAAACCCACCCAACCTCCCCACACCCACACCAACCGCCAGCACACATGGGGGCATTGACTTGCAACACCTAACCCAAAAACATAACAAGTCCTAAGCCTCTAATTTAGCTCATCAGGAAGCCCTGCCAAAGCAATTGACAAGTACAGATGTTGAACTTTTGTTTACATAGATGAATGACAAATCATCCTTGAGAGAGAACCCACAGAAGAGGAGAAAGAGGGAGGAGTGGGATTTTTTCGGGGACAAATGGTGAGTTGAGAGTCCATGGAAAATCACTGTCCCATGTCCATTACAAAAACCAAAAAGGAGACACGCCCATATATGGACGACAGACGCACGGTCCTGCTCATGCAAGTACATGAGAGAATGAACACGACCGCATCTATGCAACTACGCCCGTCCACATGCACCCACCTATGCCCATAGACACAAACCTGCACCAAGACACGTACAGCTTGCAGGACTGACAGCAAGTTCACTATGCATGACAAAAACTCAGTTCATACAGAGAGATGTAAATGGTAACTTTTAGTAAGTAAGATATTATGGTTTTTAACTTTGAAATGACAGAGGGCATTAATCAATTCAGAATTCTGAAGTGCCCACCTCTCATTTGTTTTTGACAAATTTCTAATATCCATATGCGTTCAGATGAATGGCCAAAAAAAAGCATTCAGATGGAAGTGGTCTAGAGCAGAAAATTAATGTGCATACAAAATTTTAATAGTTGAACCAACGCTTGAGGTGTTAAGAATTAAGTAGTCTAGACTCTAGATTGATCGATAGGTGGAAATTACTCGACAGCTTTTCATAGTCTCCCTCAATGACACTATGAAACCTCCAAATTTTGGCATTGTAATTATGATTATCTCATATTGTTCTTTACAAGTGCCAACTTACTACCACATTATCACCACAAAATAATATATTATGCAACAGAAGATGAACAGCATTCCAGCAACGTCACTCAAATGAGGCTGCAGTTACTCAATATATTCAAAATGGACTAGCACGTTGATCACGAACCTGGGAATCAGCAACTGTCCCTGAAGTTTCCACCTGATCTGTTGAGGAAGTAGGGACATCACTGTAGCCACCAGGAACAAGGACTCTCTCAGATGCAGCTAAGGATAAGGATGAGGTGTCAGAATCATAAGAAGACTTTCCGGCAAATATCTTCCCTACAAATAGGCACCAGGTTAGCTTCATATGTAAGATAAGGAGACCAGTCATCACTCATAGATGGATGATTATCTTTGGGAAACAGTAATGCTCCTGATAAGAAAATCAGCCTTCACAAATGAGTAGTCCATGAATACAGGCCCACAAGGTAAGAAGCACCATTGCTAGGGAACAAGATTCAAGAATCTTCATCATTATATATAATCACGATACAATCAGTATCCACATATCATAAGGAAGCTCTAGCATGCAATCTTAGTTGTCTAGCCTGACTTTTTCTAATTATATTCTTTGGCCTAACTTTTTCTTTTTCTTTTCAGACCACCACCAATGCACCTACGAAGAATCATGTTCGATCACTTCCATTCCCAATATGCGGGGACAAAGAGTCCATGTCCGCAGACTGTGGTCCAGTAAATCTATGAGGTTTTACTCTAAAATTGCATCTAAAGAAATTCCAAGCGATGATTCTCCAGGAAAGATGACTTGAGCCAAGTTGAGAGAAGTTGAAGATTCGAATAAAACACCGAAGATCCAAACTACCCATATGCTAAGCTTTCAGACAATAACGATGAAATGTAAGAACAGTGTGATATTTCTCAAAGTAGTAACATACAAAAATCCGAACAAAGGCATGCCACTCAGCACCAAGGACAGAAAGAGACATTAACCAACCAATGATACAAAATTACTTGCACAGCTGAGGATCCAAAAACTGTCGAGGATCCAAAAAGCTTCAAGCTAAAGGAAGCGCATGGGCCCGCAAAACACGTACGCGTTGCAAATTAAGCAGGCAGAGCAGAGGTGGTCAATCATTCGATCAGACGAACCGTTTTTTTCACTTCCCTCGCACAACATTCAACTGAACACTGAACGAAGTAATCGCTCGCTCGCTCACAAAAAGTCCAACATTCTCGATCCACTTCCAAGGCAGATTGCACTAACATTCACAACCCAAAATCACTTATAAAGCAAGCGAGTAGCTTTATCACACCAACGTACAAGAAACACAAGGAAAAGGCCATCCGGATCAGCAAAAAAGCCAAAATCCATCGAACCAAGTGCACAACCCAACCACGAGAGAGAGAGAGAGAGAGAAGAGAGTGTGTGTACGTGAGAGGGAGGCCTTGTTGTTCAGCAAGAGCGAGACGCCAGAGCTCCTGCGGTCGCCATTGAAGCCGGAGGGAGTGGACTTGCACACCGGCGGTGCGGAGGGGAACCGAATCCCCGACAGCGTAAACACCATGTCGACCCCACTACACACTTCGCCTCCTCTTTTCTGCTCCTTCCCGCGACAGACCCAAGACGAAGCAAACCCAGAATGCGCAGAGCGGTAGAGAGAGAGAGAGAGAGAGAGAGCAGAGAGAGGGAGTGAACAGATCTAGGAGCGGAAGAGAGATCTTAGAGAAGACTCCAGCGAGAGGAGATGACGAAAGGACGGAAAAAGAGACGATTTTTATTGTTTTCCCGTGGCAGAGCGGGAGAGAACCGAGAATGGCTAAGCGACAAGAACGAACGAGCAAGAAGCAGAGGGTCGGAACTCGGCAGGGAATACGTGTGCAGTCGGGAGTTGCATGGAGGTCGGTGAACGATGTTTTGCCTTGGCTTAAGCACCCGATTAATCGCGAATCCGTATCGAACTCGGGATGTAAATTTAATTTTTAAGAGAGCCCCCTCGTTCGGTAAATTTATAATGATGCGGGGGGACCCACTCCAGAGGTGTGGTGGGGTCAAGGATCCTTCTGGGCCGTTGATTTTTTTGCCTGATTTTTACGGTGTTCGGTGATAAGAGCGACGGTAGCGGGGGGGATCAGGGGGCAACGTGTGTGGTTGACATTCTCAGGATAATTTCCTGTCTTTTTTTCTTCTGTTTTTACTTATTTTGTGGGACTCTTTTTGGTGAGGCTTTGGTTGGGTTTTTCTATCTTGTCATGTCACAGAAAATGCAAGTTGAGGGGGACGGAAAAAGGGGCTTTTTGTGATGGCTGACTGAATATATGGTAATGGGCTTTCATGTCATCATTATCATCGCCACCTGATCACATGATTGATCCCCTCATCACGCAATTTGAAATATAATTATATTATTAATAGAAGAAAACTTTTCGAAATTTAGATTGCTACCCGGAAAAATCCTAGGTGTTTTCACGAGACGGTAGCCATTAATTTGAACCGTCAGATTAAGAGTACGATTTCAACTATTGGATGATTTAAAAAAGATATTCGGTCATGAATATTTGAAAAAACAATCACCGATTATGAGATTGTTAATGTCACTGCTAAATAACTAAAAATGGAAATGTTGTGATCATTGAGATAAATTGCTAAGAATAGGGGGAAGATTAATTAAATTTTAGGTTATTTCCGATATTTCATGGGAATTTATTGTGACATCCTGAACCTCTACATAATCAGAGGAAGAAAGAATCGTGAAGAATTAGAGCATTCGTTGATGGAAATTTGGGAAACCATCACTACTGTCGTTTATGAAGAAGTGTGCCATGTTTCTCGGTACCAATTGCTACCGCACCGACGGTTTCCGATGCTGCATCATCACGTGACTCGACCTTTTTACCGCTTTGCCCTCATATTCATTTTCCTTCCCTTTTCTAGCAGCCATGCCGCCCGGAATGCCACCATCATCCTCCCCCCCCCCTTTTTCCTTCTTGCCGGATCACCACTGCCCCCTTCTCTCCTCTCTTTTCTTCTTCTTTTTCTCTTTTCTTTCCCCTCTATCACTTGGCGGAGGAGGAACGCCAAGTGGCGCTTGCCCTTGGTCGAGTGGCTCCATCACCCCCACTCACCTAATGGCCTTGCGTGCAAGGGAAGGGGAAAAGTCCTTGACTCTCCATCTCCTCCCTCTCATTTCCTCTCTCTCTCTCTCTCTCTCTCTCATGTCTCTCTCTCTCCACTCAAAACTCGCTAGACGCCCGACCCAGCTGCAGTAACCGCCTATCGTACGATGCCGTCTAACTAGTCACCACTCCCTCCGCCGTCCTGCCTCCTTGCGCTAGCAACAGTAGCCATTGCGATGAGCCTGAAAATCGCCGCTCCGTGCTCTCTCTCCTTGCCAAGACCCACACGCCGTGCCGCCACACTCGCCATCGAGGCAAGTGTGCCCTCTCACTCTATACTAACCATCATAGTATTTGCATGTCGAGTCCGAGTCTTGGATTGGATAATGTGGTGGCTGGATATTGTGGGAGAGAATGGTTTGATTGTGTATTTGCCCGAGTATGTTGGTTTAGACATTTTGAAATGAGTTTTGTCAGTATAGGTTTCTGAACCAAGTTGGAAATGGATGTTGCATGTTGATTTGAACTTTTGAATTTGAGTTTTTCTTGTATGAGAATTAGTGGGTTTCAAGTTGGAGTCGTTTCATTGAACTTTAGCTTTGGTTTCTAGAACCGAAATTGTTGGAATTGTACTATTTTTCATTTTTATAGAGCTTTTTGTGGTCTGAATATTGCAAAAATTTCTTCATAAAAGTTATTCAAAAAATCTTGGACTATAACATACTTTAAATTCAGATTTTTCTGAGTTCAAATGGGTGGCACAAAGACCCTATTTCTTCCTGTATTAAATTTGTTACAGTAAAATCAATGACCTTTATGTCTTCTCGAATTTTTATAAAAATTTTCAGTTCGAAATTGGACATACTTCCTTCACAAAAGTTATTAAAGGAATCCATGTCTACAACATATAAAAATTTCAAATTGTTTTGAAAAGGTTTGATTTGTGAAACAAGTATTTCTTTTAGTTTAATCATTCTGTTCCAGCAGGCCAATTTTGGTCTGACTTTGAGCTACTAAAAGTTGGATTTACATAAAGATTCAGAGATTGTGTTCTTCAAGGAAATGTCTGCTAAAGTTTTGTTTATGATATATTCAAATTTTGGAATTTTCGGGGTCCATTTACTATGATTTAAGTCCGATTTCTTGAACAATGCAAAACTGCCCAGTTTTGCTAGATTTCAATTGTCCATCATTTTCTATATGAGAACATTGGAATTTCGATTCAATGTCTTCTGGAGACAAAATCTATATATTCTAAGCTTTCCAATGAGGTATTAATAGTCTTAATATGATGAAGCAAATTTGATACTCATGAATTGGTTTAGAGTCCGAGGAGTGAACGGTATGTGGTAAATTCATTGTGAGCTATGCATGCGATAAATGAAAAGATCATTTGAGCGTGTGAATGTGTGACTAAGGGATGAATTGATGTCGTCGATTTACATACGACGATGCCCTGAGGAGCCATAGGGAAAGCGGGATGCTGTGGTCAGTGGACTACGATGCCTAGGAGGTGCCATGCTCTAGATGTGTCGGAAGTTTGATCAGGACACCGTGGTCAATGGACTATGAAGCCCGCGTAGGCCGATGAGAATACCGGCATATACTGTGGTAGATCGGAGGGCACAATGGACCCTGTTAGATGGGATGTGTTCTTCCATGCATGACTGGTGAGCACACCGAATACGTGCCTTTGAGTGGAGATTAAAGTTAATTAATGACACATAACACATGCAAAGTGTGCTCGTGATATTGTCTGTTCATTGATTGACAATCTTTATGCCTGGTGATTAGTAGCATTGAGAGAAAAGGGAGTCTATGGATACTATGGCTGGCTTGTTGATTGGTTTAGTTGTTTATTTGGTTGATCCTATTGATATGATGACATTATTTATTTAGTCTAGTGTGATTGAGTTTGCTTTGCTGAGCTTTCGTTCATTATTTATTGTTAACAACTTTTTACAAATTTTTAGCCATGCCGATATTTCTCACATTGACTTCCATTAGCTACAGAGTGCCCATTGATTTGGGGGCCACTTGTCTGAGTTTGTGGATCCCTCTTCCCGGGCATAGTCTTTGTCAAGCGTACTTCTATCCTGACCGTAGATATTGGGTCTCCTTTGGGACCCATACTTCTGCGGTTTGTAGCCATCTATGTTGTGTTGGAGGACAACTGGTGGGACCTCTCCCACACCCGGGTAAGGATGGAGCTGATGATGGTGCTAGTAGCGGGGTTGAGTGAGGATAGTATCGAGGAGAGGGAAGGAGCATTTTTTTGGAAAGATACGACTGTGACTTTTTGGGATAGAGTCGTGTGTTTGGGTGATCGCTTTTGTTTTTTAAAGTGAATGGTGGGTCCATGTGAATAGTTCGGGTTGTAGTAGTGCCTATAGGCAGTCTCCCCGAGTGCGAACTAACCCTTGTATCACCCCTATTATTAAATAAGATGAATGGTAATTTTATATCTTGCTTGTTCTTGCATTTCTATATTTCTATGTTTCTATATCACATTTATGTTATAAATGTTCACCTTAGAAAGAAGTATCTTTCGCCTACGAAAAATCTTATGACTATTGAGAATTAAATTAAAGGATTATCTTCCGCCTGCGAAAAATTTGATGACTATTGAGAATTAGAGGATTATGCTAGAAAGGGGTGGGCCTGGGATGTCACATTTATACGCATTTAAAGGAGAATCAACTAGCTATGGGGTTGAGTGGCATTTTACTCCCTAACCGCAACTTATCCACCAATTCTTCAACATCAGTCAATTTGTCATTTGCTTAGTTTCACCCAAGCATCATCCTAGTCATGGATGGATCACCTAAGTTTGGGTTCATATGTAGTGCCTATTAATGATGGAGTTGCAATTTACGCTTCTGAATCCATATCTATGGTTAGCGCATTCATCCTAGTTAGAAGCTATGGCTCCATATCAAGGTCGCGATCAATATCATCACTACCCTCAATATCGATTTCATAAATAAGAAAACCTTTAAGCTTGTTATCTAGGAACTTATTTAGAAATACTGTAATGAAAAGAACATAGGAGTTTATCGCTAGGTATTTGACCAAATAATATTGTCTAGTTCCCATATAACCTATCTCTAAAATAACCCTAGTGGGGGATAAGGCTAAGCAGGGCGATAATAACTTGTGAATCTTATAATGACCATCCCTCATTGGCTGTTCGCAAATTCCATTTTTGAAGAAGTGTATCCACAGATTATTGCACCAATTTCTTTTGAAACTTACTAATTCCCTGATGTAGATCTACTTGTTAATAGACTAGTAAGAGAATTGTTCCGATAGTTACTCTTACATAGAGTTCATTAATATCCAAGCTCATTATCTGACCTCCATTTATCTAAGTGATGGGTCATATAGTTCAAGAGGAAGACTGGTAGTAGACTTTGGAGATTCCACCTTACAAAAGTTTAAGATAACTTCCTTACCAAAAAAAAAAGTTTAAGATAACTTAGTACTTTTTAAAGGATAACTACTAACTTGTCATTTATAAGAATTTACATTCTAATTACAGTTATTGAGGAAAATTACTTAGTACACTCGCTAATATCAACGACAATTTGTGATGCTATCCTACTGATCACTTAGGCACTTACTAAGGGTTAACATTGCCACGTTACGAACTTTATAGTGCAAGTACTATCCATAAAGATGAATTGCTAATGATAAGTGAAAGTGGTTACACTCCATGAGTTTAAATTAATACATATTGGTGTGATGAATTGAGGATGATTTCAAATAAATCACAACAAATTTTAGGAAATTATGGCTTATGGACCAAATCCCATTTTTTCATCAAGACCCTAAAAGAACCAAAAGATTAATTGAATTAACCTCCGTTTAGTTTGCGGCAAATAAATGATTTAAAAAATATTTTCCTAAATATAATCGCTTGTATCACTTGAAATAATTAGTCAATAAAACACTTTTGATTATCAACAACAATTCATGTCTAAATATTTTTCGAGGATGATGAAAACTTTTTTTTAGTTCATTTTTTTAAGCGATATGAGCGACTATTTTCAGGAAAATAACTTTCAAATTATTCATTTTCCGTGAAACGAGCACACCTTTAACAGGAGAAACTTTTTGAGGCCTCGATCAACAGTAGAAGAAGCTTAATTTAGATTCCCACGAGATTACTATCATTCTGTCAATAGAACAAGCTCGCCAATCTTAGACATTCGGGTTGTGGGCAAAATAGCCATGCCTCAATCCAAACATTATCTAGAGGTGAATTTCACTAGTCACTTTTCTTCCACTATTTTTATAGATAAAAGAAAAGGGATAAGTGTATATGAATTTATAAAACTTGTCAAGAAAGTACAATTGAGTCATAAAATTTTTATAAAGTGCAATTAAGTCTGAAAACTTATCACGAAAGTGCCATCGAGTCCTCAAACTTTCCAAAAGTACAATTAAGTCCTCAAACTTATCAAATTGATCCAATCAAGTATTTCCGTCAATTGCACGTTTGGAAAGTTTTAGTACTCGATTGCACTTTCATGATAAGTTTTATGACTTGATTGTATTTTATGAAAGTTTTAAGATTTGATTGCACTTTTGTGACAAGTTTCATAACTTGATTGCACTTTTTTTAAGGTTTTATAATTTCGTAATACGTTTTAGGACTTTCAGTGCATTTATTTCTAAAAAAATAAATAAATGCCTTAAAATTTCATTGTGAAGACATTGTTTTGACAGTCTCCTTTATTTATTTTAAGGATTTTTTTATGCCCAAAAGAGTTTATTTTCGCCGCCAACCAAATCCTTTTCAAACAATCAAATAAGGGTGCGTTTGGTAACCATTCTGTTCCCGAAAACAATTTCTGCTTAAAAATAAAAAAAAATTATTCTGTTCTCGGAAACAATTTCTAAGCATTTGAAAGCGTTTGGTAACGATCAAAATTTCCATTCTTGAAATAGAAAAAGAACATAAATACATTTACAAACTACACAAAATTTATTTTTATTAATAATATTTTAAATATTTTAATATTTCTTTCTTTCTTTCTTTCTTTTTTTTCTTCTCCTTCTTGGTCATGGTCGACGACTAGCCACAGACCAGGGCCAACGAGGGCGTCGGGCCCTCGCCAGCCGTCGATTACATGCCAAGAAAGAAGAAGAACTGGCCGCAGCCAGGAAGGAAAGAAGAAAAAGAACAAAAATTTCCCTTCTATTTTTAATTTTTATTTTCAGAATCAAAAATCAATTTTTTTATTCTTGATTCTAGAAACAAATTTATGCTCGGGAATAAAAATTTACCAAACAGATTTTTGTTCTTGAGAATTAAAAAATTGAATTAGTTATTATTTGGCAAATTACCATACGCACCGTAAACAAGCTGGAGATGCTCCTTTTTCCTCCTTAATTTCATCCGCTAGTTCACTCCATAGCATCAAGGAATATACTCCTGCAAGTGAATAATCCCAAAGGCACCTTCTTTTTGGAAATAGAGACAGTTCACCCAATCTGGACAGACAGCAGGCATCATCATGGTTCACACATGGACCAAGACCAAAACAAAGGATGAAACAACAACAACAACGAACGATCGGAATCCTTAGCCTGAAAAATCAAAAGACAGGATATTTCCTCCTCCTCCTCTCCTACTGGCTGGGGGCCATCCCAAACTGGGACAATTTTCTAACGGACACGATCTGACTATAGACACGACATGACAGGACCCACAAAATTAGTCGTGCTCTTTACATTTGCACTACCGATGTTGATATATTTAAATGGGTCATTCCGTTTGTACACGAATAACGAAAAACGTATTGTATAAACACATTTAGGCGTTTTTATGTGCGTCCGAACACGTTTTATTAGCACGTCTAGTTACAGAGATGAATATGCTATGGTGTCAACTCAACGCATTCATGTGCATTTAGATATGTTTGCATACGGTTAAACACATTTCACACAATTATATTCGAGGATTCGTATCTTAGACGTGTGGAGCATATCATGTCATTCATGGGTTTCAAAACTATGACATGATTATTAGAACTGCCATGTTTGAATTGGACCAACATACCATTATGATACAATACACTTACAATAGACCTGTCAAACGAGTGGGTTGGGTCAGGTCAAGTGAAAAATAGTCCAATCCAAATTGACTCATTTAATTCGTTTTAACTAATTTTCATGCAATGCAAATCTATTGACCCATATCCGACTTTATCCACATTATTAAAATACTTCCATATTGAATCAAATTTTAGGAAAACTCATATCTAAATTGAGGTGAGAACGAGGAGTGAGTGAGCACGAGATCGAATGAAAGCAAGAGAGAGTCATAAAAATGAATCGAGTCTAAGTAAGTTGTGAACCCATTTAACACTCATATTATTCTTCATTATACCATTTTCAATCTATTTATGACCCATTTAGTAAATATAATATACCCAATAATAACTTCGAATATAGGTTATAAAATGGATCTATGACAGGTCTAACTTACGATAAGAAGACACAAATTGCCATCCTACAAGTTTTTTGTTTGGCCAAAATAACTACTTGAAAGTTCGAATCACACACTTGGGAGTTTGGTTAATTTTTAGCGCAGTTCCAGCTCAACTTTTCCGAATTCTCTCTTAAATCCAGAACAATGTGCCCAGGCATACGTGTGGACAGAACATATAATCATTCCTTGCTCTGCTTAATCATCATATGTAATTACCCGAGCCAATTACTGTCGATTTTCATTACTCTGTTGGAAGAAAGTCAGTGTCGTGTATGATCTTCAGTGGAGGGAGCACAGCGGCCGCCACGGGTTTATCCGGAGACCCATCGCCTTCGTCGATTATCAGGCTAAGGCCTTGCACGTGAAGCTTTCCATGATGACCACTTACCAAAATCGTTGGAGTTTCGATTAGCTCCTAGATAAGATCACAAACCACGCATCAGACCCATTACACCACTTACAGCAACTTTAGAAGTGCATCCTCGGGAACCAGATTGCCCAATGAAGAAGGCTTGCCAGAATTCTACTTCTTTTAACCAGAAATGCTACACTAGATTGCTTTAACATTAAGTCATGAGATTCATCAACTCTGGAATGTCCCAGACATTTTTCCTACCAGGGATAGCCCGTATCTTTGCGATTCAAGTGTCCTTAGCTTGCAGCAATTTCAGTTGCTCTCCAACGTCTTTCCCTCTCTCCAACCCAGTATGGACAGCCTACGGTGCTTGATTTCTTCCGTAGTAGCAATACAAACATCATCCTGTCGAAAGAGAGCGCGCTCAAATTTTGGTCCTTGACACTCATATTAAGTGCAGTAAGAAAGCCATGAAAAAGAACAGAAGAACCCAGTGATTACAATCCTTGTAATTCTGCAGAAGCAGATAACACAAAATCGATCAATCCTAACCTCTTCATGGACCAAAACCATACCAGCAAGGAACTTTTTATGTTCCTTCGGAACTGCCTTAACCAAATCTGTCAAGAAAAATCGAGTCTTTAGCATTCGAACAATCAAATGAAGAAAACCATGGCCTAAAGTACCATGAAGCAGCACAAATCACTTGCTTTTGCCTAGCCACAAAACCAGGATGCACTAAACGCCACATCCATAACCAGCTGCATACGAATTACTGACATGAATTACTAAGATCTGAATCAAGACGGCGCTCAAGTATCATAATTCACCATACAACAACCCCAAACAACTCTCTTCAACATTTGAACGGCGATCAACATTTCTTTGCAAATCAAACAGTGAACACCATGAGATCCATTTCCCAACCAGCAGCAGTCAAGAAGCACAGATCCCAACAAGGAATCCAGCTAAAACATCTGAAATCAATCTATTTTAAACGATGCACTAAACACAACAAAGACAACTAGCTACATACTGAATCAAATGACTGCACAAGATTACCTTTTTAAGCATGAATCAAGCGTGACTGAAACTCCACGTTCAAAACCACAAACCCCACTCCCCATCTTGACTCCCAAACCTCGTACTTGCAGATCCATGAGCCACGCCATACGATTCGAAAGTCGGGGCGGTGTTAAAGATCGAGCCTTTGAACTCCTTCCCTTTGGCCTTGTTGAACCCATCCTCCATCTTCCCGGCCCACCTCCTCCCCTGCAAGTGCATTTTCTCGTGCCCCTCACCCTCGTACCATCCCTCACTCTCCTCACATGGCTTCCACCCCTCCCTAAACGAGTCGACGCTTCCAGGGATTTCAACAACTGGTCCGTTTAGATGAAGGTTCTCTTCAAATCGCAGGATTTGTGGAATCTAGTGGAAAATGGCTACACCGAAGTAGCCGATGTTGAAGAATTTGAGGCTTTAAGAAAGGAGGAGAAAGACTTTTTGGTAGAGTTTCAGAAGACAGATCAGAAAGCATTATATGCGATCCTTCAAGCTGTGGATGAAACGATATTTGAAAAAATATCGAGTGTGGAGACCATGAAAGAAGCGTGGGATATTTTGCAAAAATCCTACAAAGGGGTTGATCGTGTTAGGTAGGTGTGGTTCCAAACACTTCGAGGAGATTTAGAGTATTTACGCATGAATGACTCTGAATCTATCTCGTCGTACTTTGATTATGTGCAAACCATCGTTAACCAACTGAAAGTTAATGGTGAAGAACTCCAAGATGTTCGAATTGTAGAAAAAATCTTAAGGTCTTTGACTGAAAGATTTAACTACGTTGTTGCGGTGTTCGAAGAAAGCCAAGATATATGAACCATGACGTTGGGGCGGTGATGGGTTCACTGTGCTCGCATGAGCAAAGAATGAATCAAAAGTCCATCGGCTCAAATCCGGAGCAAGCATTGCAAAGTCGGTTTGTTCCATCAAGTCGAGGAGGCTATCAAGGCAGTCGAGGTCACGGAGGAGGCCGAGGTAGGGGTGGAAATCCAAATTTCACCGGAAAATTTAAATCACATGACAAATCAAAAGTCGAGTGTTTTAAATGCAATAGATTCAGACATTACAAATCCGAATGCCGGGCAAAGGTGACGTACGAATAGGCGGAACATGCATACGCCATCGGTGTTGAAGAACACATGCTACTAGCATGTAAGAAGGATGACTCGAGTATCAAAGACACCAACATATGGTACCTAGATATTGGTTGCCGCAATCATATGACTAGCCAGAAGGAGTTATTCTCGCAGCTGGACAAGACAAGTCGAGGTGAAATCAACTTCCGGGATAAATCAAAAGTTCCCGTGATGGGCAAAGGTAACATAAACATTAAGTCAAAAGATGGTAATAATATTACTATTGCGGATGTTTACTTTGTGCCAGGACTTTTTGGGAATTTGCTAAGTGTTGGGGGACTTTCCGAAAAAGGCTACAAGGTTTATATTGAAAATGGAGTTTGCACCATCGAATTGTCGACGACAAGTTGATCACGAAGGTGCAAATGACAAAGAACCGGATGTTTCCTCTAACTCTTCAAACGATGAATCTCTTGAGTCTTCAAGCGATGATGAAAGACAACAACTGATTGTGGCATCTTTGATTCGTGCATCTAAATTTTTGTGGACTAAAATTATTTGTCCAGAAAAAGATGGTGACCGGCATGCCTTTGATTAACTGTCCAGTTTGTCCATGCGAAGGATGTCTTGTTGGAAAACAACATCGAGAAACTTTTCCAATTGGAAAATCCAGAAGAGCAAAACAACTTTTGGAGTTGATATATACTGACATATGTGGCCCTCTTGAGGTTGAATCATTTGGACAAAAAAGGTACATGTTAATTTTTGTGGATGATTTTACCAGAAAAACTCGGATATATTTCTTGAGAGAAAAATCTGAAGCTTTTGGAAAATTTAAAGAATTTAAATTCTATGTTGAAAAATATAGTGGCTTTAATTTGAAGACGTTGAGATCATATAGAGGTGGAAAATTTACCTCAAATGAATTTGACAAATATTGTAAAATTCATGGTGTGAAGCATTAGTTAACTGCTAGCTATACTCCTCAGCAAAGTGGTATAGCAGAAAGAAATAATAGAACGATTTTTGAATGGCAAAGAGCATGCCAAAAGCTAAAAATTTACCAAAGAAGTTTTGGCCAAAAGTCGTTGCTTGTGCTGTATTTATGCTAAACAGGTGTCCAACAAGGACTGGTCTTAGAAGAACCCCAGAGGAGGCTTGGAGCGGCAACAAGGCAGATGTTTCATTCCTACAAGTATTTGGGTGTTTGGCATATCCCTATATACTAGATGAACGGGGGAAGAAGTTGGGTAACAAAAGCAAAAAGTGCATTTTCATTGGCTACAGTGACACAAATAAAAGTTATAAGCTGTATAACCCAATCACTGAAAAGGTAATCATTAGCATGTGTTGACACCTAAATTTTGGAGACCTAATTAGTCGTTCATTGCATAGAAAATTAGGGATTAAATTTTAACCTCTAAACAAAAATATCAAAATTACATAGCATATAGTTCAGAATCATGTAGGTTAATTGCATTCCACATCGGATCGGCGATGACGGGAAAATTGAAAATCCGTCGCGTAAATCGAGTTCGGGCACCGAACGGAAATCGGCTCACTCTGAAGACGGGGGCCGAAAATCACACGTCAAAAAGGGTTTGGTTGTCTTAATTTGAGCTTAAATTAGCCCATCAAGCTTAATTAAAAAAAAGCCCGAATTAATTCAGTCCGCTTAGAATTAAATTAAATTAATGGGTAAAGCTCAAGCCTAAGCCCATTAGGACTAGAAAGCCTGATTAATTGACCTAGATTTACATTATAAATACACGTTTAGGTCTCATAATCAAAAAAAGTGGGGGCTCTCATAATTTTCAAAAGCACAATTGAATACTCAGCCACACTGAAAAACGGAGGGTGCCTTTCCGAAGTAAAGCACGGCCACACATTCTCGAGCTTTCACTCTCCATTTAGCTCTCCCCATCTAGTGCCATCATGTCCACGAGAAACAACATTGGCAAACCCTCTCTACTGTAGGAGGAGACCAACGCCCACACAGAAGAGCCACCAGCAAGCCTTTGTTGCTTCTTGCAGGTTCGTGGAGTTCACCTCGCCGATCTTATCATCGTCGTGGCTACATGGAGTACACATTGAACCGAATACCATCACCACGGTGAGTAGCTCTCGCCGTCGAGCACATCATGAGCCCACCGAGAACCCGTCATCGAGCTGCCGTCCTCGCCGTCAAGCACCACTAACCGTCGCTCATCCCGATCCGCAATCTCGATATGCGAGTCCAAATTTGGAAATATTTCGAAATTAGGTAAGGATGTTGTCCAATATTTTCAAAATATTTAGTTTCTTAATTTTCGGATGTTTGAATATTTCGTGAATATTTGGCGGATAGCTAGATATTTTAGGATAATTTTCTGATATCCGCAACATTTGAAAACATTCAAAATTAGGAATTTTTCCTAATTTGGCAACGTATCTGGACGACTATATGACCTTATCCCTAAGGTACGATACGCAGCGATACGGAAAATCGTTATCTTATCCATAATCACTTGGATACGATAATAGATTTTATTTGCTTTCCAAATTTGAATAATCAGCTTTCTATCGATATTTATAACCCTAGAGATGTGACCGTTAGTTTGATTTCTTTGCCTAATTTGAATTTGATAAGAAGAATCTTGCGGATTACGTGGATTATTTGAACATGGTTGTTATCTTTGTTTAATTGTTTTCCTTTTAAATAAAGAAAATCAAAAAAATATGTTAGTTAGGATTTAAATTAGCAATTTTGCATGTTTAGGGAATCTTAAATATATCTTAAAGAATAAGATAATTATTTGATTTAAATTGGGATTTAGGGTAGCATATTTCCTAGTTTAAATTAAAGATTGTTTTAATCTTAGTGGATTATTTAGGATATTTAATGATTCCGAATTTCCACAAAAATCCCAAAACGAAGTCACTTTAAGATAGATTAAATTATCATAGATTGCATATTAATTTAGGTATTTTTTTAATTCCGAATTTCATTTGGAAAAATATAAAAAAAATAAATCATTTGCTCGTCATTAAGAATAGGTCACGTCGTCGCATGACATATAGTTTGCATGTTAGGATGCATTAATAACATGTTAATTTTTGCACGTCATTACATATAAATTAGCTTTCATTTAAATAAGTGAAAATTCAAAAAATATTGAATGAACTGCTTGTTAATTAGAAATCATATTAGGATTGTTAATGTGATTTTCTAGCTAACAATGTAGATGCTTACGTTGTTTCGAGGTAAGTAATTCTTCAAATCTTGTAATTTATTTAATGCTTTGATTATTGGGTGTTACTTTGGTGATTTGCGCACCCGTATGATCACCTTACATGCTAATGACTAAGTTAAAATGGATCCAAACTGTCTGCCAAAATATTTTTTGAAAAGAAAAGGTACCGAAAGGGCGTTAGACTAGATCTAGCGTAAGCAAGTTTCCGAACTTAAAATCTCTGGTTCATAGGAATAAAACATATCTCCCTATGTTTTATTTAGGTTTCTAATTGACCTACCACAAATAGATTAGTGGCGACTCCAAACATGAAAATATTTGCACGTTAAGAACTTAAATCCTAAGTTGCGAATTGGTAGGGTTTGAGAAGGCCCGAGTCAATCTTAGTCTTAATAATCTATTAGCCTGAGAAAAACTTTAGGTCGCGACATCAGGGATGTCCAGTTTTTAGAAGATGAAGCCTGAAACTGGAACCAAAAAGATAACCAGAAAAATATTACCATCGAAGATGAACCATTGGATGGAGATACAGAAAACCTCCATCATCTTCGACAAGTGGTGCATCTTGTTCATCATCTTTGACTGGTGGTGCATTTTCTTCCCCAACAGCAGCTCAGAACCACCTTTACATCATTCACAGCGATTGTGAGAGACTCTAGCAAAATTCAAGGATTATATGGTCATAAGAGATGATGTTAGTGATAGTGATGAAATCATTGATGAAACTATGGTAAGCTTTTGTTTATTTACTGAATGTGATCTTATATCTTATGATGAAGTGGCTGTAGGTGAAAAGTGGATCCAAGCAATGAATGGAGAAGTTCACTTCATTGAAAAGAATGACACATGGGTGCTAACTTCTTTACCACCTAGTAAGAAGCCCATTAGTGTCAAATGGGTGTACAAGACAAAGTACAAACCCAACGGTCAAGTGGACATTTACAAAGACAGATTGGTCATGAAAGGCTATAAGCAAACACCAAGGATTGATTATTTTGAAGTATTTGCACCGGTGGCTCGAATGGATACCATTCGGATGGTCTTAATACTCGCAGCTCAGAACCATTGGAAGATCTATCGAATGGATGTAAAATCAGCATCCTAAATGGGTTCCTTGATGAGGAAGTGTATGTGGAGCAACCACAAGGCTATGAGAAGAAAGGGCATGAAAATCAAGTTTACAAATTGAAGAAAGCACTGTACAAACTAAAACAGGCACCTCGAGCTTGGTATACAAGGATCGACACATACCTTTTGGAGCATGGTTTTCAGAAGTGTCCATATGCTCTACACTATATATCAAGTCAAATACTAATGGCGATATTATAATTATATGCCTTTATATTGATGACTTGATATTTACAGGATATTGTGAAAAGATGTTTGTTGAATTCAAGGACGCCATGACGAGCCAGTTTGAGATGACAGATTTGGAATTGATATCATATTTTATAGGCCTTGAAGCGAAGCAAACAAATGATGGCATATTTGTTTCACGGCAAAAATATTCTAACGATATTTTGAAGCGACTCAATATGGAATTGCTCAAATCAATTCGAAACCCCATAGTAGAACGGTTGGAGCTGAAAAAAAAAGGAACCGGTGAACTAGTAAATCTTACTTATTTTAAAAGTATTGCTAGCAGTTTAAGATATTTGACTACTACTAGGCCATATATTATTTATGGTGTAGGAATTATTAGTCGGTTTATGGAAAAACCATACCAATCACATTTGCAGGCAACAAAAAGAATTCTACAATATGTCAGTGGAACTCGTGATCATGGAATTTTATATTCTTACACTGACAAATTTCAATTTAGTGGAGTATACAAATAGTGATTGGGCAGGAGATATTGAAACGCGAAAGAGTACTTCTGAATATGCATTCTTTCTTGGATCATGAATAATTTCATGGTCCTCGAAAAAATAATAAGTTATTGCGCTTTCAACAACTGAAGCAAAATACATGGCAGTAGCTTCGGTAGCAGCTTCGGCAGCGTGTCAAGGGATATGGCTTCGTAGGATGCTTTGTGAACTAATGCATGAACATAAAGGTCCTACAAAATTGATGTGTGATAGCAAGTCGGCGATTGAATTAGCCAAGAATCCTGTTTGTCATGGCAAGAGCAAACACATAGACATTAAGTATCATTATATTTATGAGCTGATCAAAGATGAAGAGATTGAACTTGATTTTTGTAGATCCGAGGATTAGATTGCAGATATTTTGACGGAACCATTGAAGGTAGATTTGTTCGAGAAATTAAAGACAATACTTGGTGTTGTTGATTTCCAAAATCAATTTTAAGGGAGGCTGTTAAAAATATTAAAATTGTTTTTTGTCTTTATCAAACTTGGCCTTAGAGATTGTAGATCAAACTTGATCCTCAAGGTTGTAGATCAAACTTGGTCTTCAAGTTTAACAAGTCAAACTTGGTTTTCAAGAAAACTTCACCACCTTAGGAGTAGTATAAATAGGTTGTCTTCTCTCCATTTGTGTTAGTGTGTGAAAAGCCATAGAAAGAGAGAGTTGAGAATTGTGAGAGCTAAGCTTGTATTTCTCTATGTAAAGCCTAAAAAAAGGCATTTGAAATATTATTCTCTCTTGTTTGTGTATTTGTGTGCTCCTCACCAAAATCTTCAAACTTTGTCTATATCCATTTTGGTTCCTACATAGGGCAGTGCGGAAGTCGTGGGGCGGGATGGAAGACTCGAGGTTGGCCCGAAGGGCACCAAGCTTAGCGAAGTAACCGTGGAACACAAATGACGGTTCGAGGCAAGGCCGTGACCGGGTCGGGGTTCAGGTTGAGAGAGTTCATTGTTTTGTGATGTCAGTCGATTAGCAAGAATGACATGTTAAGTGCCGAGATTTAATAGTTCAATTTAGTACAATCGCTGCATCATGATTTTCAACTTTTGATAGTACGTGCGGATGCACCGTCCAACTCCGACTTTAATATCAATAATATTCAAAGAGAGCTCCGCATGATTGTTTTCGTTGAGGACTTATTCCGGTTGTAGTATTTGAAAAAAGAGTTTTTTTTTTTGGTCTTGCAAAGAGAGTATGTAATAAAGAAGAAGTGCACTAAAAATTCTAAAACTTTCAAAAAGTGCAATCAAGTCCTAAAACTTGTCAAATTGATCAATTCAAGACTTTTTTGTTAATTGCACATTTTGAAAGTTTCAAAACTCAATTACACTTTTCGAAAGTTTTAGAACTCGATTGCACTTTCATGATAAGTTTTAGGATTGGATTGCACTTTTTGATAAATTTTAGGATTTCCTGTGTACTTTTCCCGTTTAATAAACATAACTGCAAGAGTCATTAGACTTCTGTAGCAAATCGCATGGCCTGTATCGTGCGCCATTGTCACTGTTAAATGCAACGCAACGACCACTTAATCGTTTGATTCTGTCGCGGGTAGAATACAGTGCAAAAGAAGCTAGGGGGGCAAAGAACGAAGATAGAGATGGTCTGCCTAAATGATGATATGGTGATCAGCATATGGCATTGGTGAAAGCTCACGTCAGTTTGGACGGTGTCTACCTGAATTTAGCAATTTCTGTCAGATGCGCTACATCGTAAGGGGGAACCGTTCGTTAGCCGGAACCGTTCGTTGCTTCATAATCTTAGAGGAAAAAGAGCAGCATCAGCAGAATTCATCAATCTGAATTCAAAATAACCCTTATGGCTACAAGGTCTTGATCACATAAACCAAATAGAAAGGCAAATATGCTAGTCTTATTAAAAAACACTGACACACACTTAGCGTAGGGGTGTCCAAAAAGCCCACGCCGGCCTAGCTCGACCCGCACCAGCCCAGCCCGATCCTAAAATTTGGCTTATTATTTGGGGCTTGTCTTTTATGAATAGGGCTTTTTAGTTGTGGGTATTATTAGAGTTGGGTTAGGGTCAGGCCCGACCCATGACACCTTGGTACCACCCACAAATCCCCCTCTCTTTCCCCCTCTCTCCCCTCTGTCTTTACACGACGAAACGCTAAGAACATTAACCATTGAAGCTCACGACGCTAGCAATCGTGGCCCATCAAGCGCCCCCCCACCATGCCGCTCCAATCTCGGCCATCCGCCACCATTGCCGCCGTCGCCTCCACCTTCGGCTCGTGGCCAGCAATGATGGGACGTCCACGTCCTCCAGCTTCAGTGAGCTGCACCGGGAGTTGCGGGTGTTACGTCATCGAACAAAGTCCCTGCTGGCCACGAACCTGAGCTCCGGCACCCGGAATGGTGGCGGTGGCAGCATCGGTATCAGCAGTGACTGCACGCGGCTACCGGGCTTATGGACGGTTGGCTTTGCGGGTAATGGGGGCTTCGAACCCTAACTCGATCCGTAAATCTACATCCCCATTATTCATACAGACGTCATCATCCCCATCAATCACCCCAAAATCCAACCTATTTACTTCTTCCGACACTAAATCCACGTCCCCCACGAACCAAGATGCTCGGTGAACAGTCCATGCCATAGCTGCTCCGGCTATCGAGCTTCCAGAGTAGATCGTCGGAGTAGGGATCGGAAGCGACGTCGCCGCTCGAGGCTCCAGTTTGATCAGCAGCGACGATCGAATTGCGGGCGAGCAACATTAGGTTGTCGTCGGAATCGAAGAGATCGATCACGCGGCGACTGCTACGATGGCGATCAGGGCAGCGGAGGCGGGAGGTCGGGGCCTCCGCTGACATGACCTTGGGGTATATGCTGATCAAACCCGAAACCTGACCCGGCCCGAACCGGCTGGACCCAATCCTTGGGTATATGCTGAATGGGGTCTTGGGCCGGGTCTGGGCGGGTCAAGCGCGACCCTGTTGATTTTGGGTCAAGTAGGGTATCATGAAAGCCCAACTCGACCTGACCCGATCCATTGACACCCATGTTTGCTATAGTCAGCTGCACCCAATAACTTGGATCTCTATAGTAAATGGAAGAAAGTATGCCATAGATTGGACAAATAGGGGAAGGGAAATTCCATAACAACCTTTTTTTCCCTCAAAAATGAGCAAAAAGCCGTCTCACATGCAACACTACCAAGTACCACCAGAGGAACCAAGTCAGTAGCCATCATATACTAAAACTACAGAACCGAGAAGAAACAGTGAAATGGTACAGCTATTTGCTTAAAGGGATTGCACAGCAACACCATATGAAGTCAGATCCTAAATTTATTGTTGAAAGCGCACTTTGTTCTACTTGAATATTTTCATTTCGTACTGACAGTTCAAGTCGCACCTCCTCTCTGCTACCTAGCTGACTGAAAGACTTGAATGTGCACAAACTTCGCAGAAAATTCTTCGAAATATGAAGAATCTGGCATCAATGCCATTCACTTGAATAGAGATTAATGCAATAAAAGATTTAAGCTATCCCAAGTACGACTGATTACAAAATAGATGTAAAAGATTACAATCAAAGAAGGATACCATCCCATGCCCACCTTCAAGAAAAGACTTTATTATTAAAATATTCCTTGCTATCCCCAACCATTGTAAATAATTATTGGAACCATTTAGTGCAAATTCCATTACTCTGTCGGAAGAACGTCAGTGTCACGTATAATCTTCAGTGAAGGAAGCACAACAGCCGCCACGGGTTTATCTGGATACCCACCGCCTTCGTCAATTATCAGTCGAAGACCTTGAATGTGAAGCTTTCCATGATGACCACTCACCACAATCGCTGGAGGTTCAATTAGCTCCTAAAGAAGAGTACAAACCAAGCATCAGACCATTGATTCACCACTTATAACAACCTCAAACAAGCTTCAGCAGTGAAAGCAAATTTCTACTCTGCAATCTGAAGAAAATGATCTTCAGGAACAAAATTTCCAAATGAAGGAGGCTCGATAGAATTCTACTTTTTTAACCCAGAATGCTATGCTAGAATGCTTTATCATGAGTTATAAAATTCATCACCTCTGGAATGTCCCAGACATTTTTCCTTCCAGCGATAGCCTCTATCTTTGCCACCCGTGTGTCCTTGGCTTTCAGCGATCTCAGTTGTTCTCCCACATCTTTTCCTTTCTCTAGCCCAGCATGGACAGCAATTAATCTACAATGCTTAGTTCCTTCTGGAGTTGTAATGCAAACATCATCCTGTCCAAAGAGAAAGCCCTTAAATATTGGTTTTCATCCACTAATACTATGTACAGTAAGAAACTCGTGACAAAGAAAAAAAAAACCCAGCGATAAATCCTTGTAATTCTACAGAAGCAGAGAAAACAAAATTGATCGATCCCAACCTCTTCATGGACCAAAACCATATCAGCAAGAAACTTTTTATGTTCTTCTGGAACCGCCTTAACCAAATCTGTCAAGACAAACTTAGTCTTTAGTATTTTAACAATCATGTGAAGAAAAACCATGGCCTAATTACCATGAAGCAACACAGATCACCCTTAAAACCACCATGGCCTAATTACCATGAAGCAACACAGATCACCCTTAAAACCAGGACATAGAGTGCAATTAAAAGCATCTGAAACTGGTCTACCTTAACAATGCACTAAAGACAACATCCATGACCAGCTGCATACTAATAACTATCTGACATGAACTACTAAGAACTGAATCGAGTGAGTTTCGCATTCACAATACAACAACCCCAAACAACTTTCTCTTTCAGCATTTGAACGGCAACAAGCATCTCTTTACAAATCAAACAGTGAACACCATTAGATCCATTTCCCAACCAGCAGCAGTCAAGAAGCACAAATCACTCGAGCAATCCCGCTAAAACATCTCGAATCAATCGAATTTTCAACGATGCACTAAACACAAGAGAGACAACCGGCTGCATACCGAATCAAACGAACCGCACAAGATATCCATTTTCAGTATGAATCAAGCATGACTGATACTCCACATTGAAAATCACAATCCCAATTCCCATCCCCATCCGGACACCCGAAACTCATACCTGCAGATCCATGAGCCACGCCGTACGATTCGAAAGTCGGGGCGGCGTCAAAGATCGAGCCCTTGTACTCCGTCCCTTTGGCCTCGTTGAACCTGGCCTTGATCTTCCCGGCCCACCTCCTCCCCTGCAAGTGCATCTCCTCGTACCCCTGGCCCCTGTACCACCCCTCGCTCTCCTCAAACGACTCGTACACCTTCCACGCCTCCCGGAACGCCCCGGCGTCGCCGGGGACTGCGCCGACGAAGGCGGCGAAGGCGAAGTCGTGGTTGCCGGCGAGGAAGACGTGGGTCTGGCCGGGGTAGGCGGCGGGGAGGGAGAGGAAGAAGTCGATGACGCGGCGCGTGTCGGGGCCGCGGTCGCAGTAGTCGCCCAGGAAGATGACGAGGGCGGCGCGGAAGTCCCCGGGCGGGACGGAGGCCTCGAGGTTGGCCCACAGGGCGCGGAGCTTGGTGAAGTAGCCGTGGACGTCGCCGACGCAGATGACCGTTCGCGGCGCCGCCGCCGCCGCCGGGAGGTCCGGGTTCGGGTTCGGGTTCGGATCTGGATCGCTCATCGCTTTCCGGGTTTCCGTCGGCGATTGATGGACACGACGAGTGGCAGGCAGCAGATCGAAGAACCCAATTTGGCGACGACGATGAGAGAGCGGTGGAGACACCGCTAGGGGATGAGCGGTTATTTAAGTCCCGTTACGAAATCACGAGATCTTTCGGAAATTATAAATAGAGAGAGTCGGGTCGTTATTTCCGACCCCTTTTTTTTTGACTAAGACACTCGTTTTTCCTAGTTAACTTACCAAAATACCCTCCTCTCTATCTTCAATTTGATGTTTCCTTCTTTTTTTTTTTCGGGTTAATCAACAAAATTGCCTTTATTTCTCTCATTTCTCATGTCAGTTTCATAATACAAATGCTTCATCACACCTAGCACAATATCGTTTTATCATGCATCTTGTTATCACTTTGCCCGAACAATATTGTCGAATTTAATATATGGTCTCATATCTTCAATCACAAAATATTTCTATTTATGACGGTTTATGAACACGCAGTTAATTGCCTACTTTTTATTGTCGAATAGTACGAGCGAAACCATATTTCAAAGTCGAAAATTAAAATTCAATTTAACTATTTAGCCGATCTTTATTAAAAAATGGAAAAGAAAAATCTATCAAAATATGAAAAAGGTTAATTTGTTAGGAGCATGATCAAATGTCGGAAATATTTATATGTAGATCATACTAAGTATTAACAAAAAATAGGCACATAAAGGAAAAAAAAAATGAAACTTCTTGCTCTTCTAATCCTACAATGAAGAAAGTAATTAATATCGACTGCAAATTCAATCTCATATCAAATGGATTAAAACTTTTAAATATGCTTAAAACTCTTTGTTGAAAAACCTGATGTAAGTGAAGAAAGTGTAAATTTATTGTCAACACTCATTTTCCAATTCTTATAAATATTAAAAGCTCAAAAGAAAGCACTAACCAACTATACTTAACTTTTAAACCCTACGAACTTATTTCGGAAAAAACATCCACAATGTCAAAATCGGTTAGATGATTAGATAGAATTTTAGGGTGGGTTTGTTTTGATGAAAGTGTTTTCCCGAAAAGTGTTTTCCGGATTTTCATCTATTTGGTTCTCCGAAAATACTTTTCGATCAACACAAATATCATGTTTAATTTTAAGAAAGTGAATTCCCTAATCTAAGAAGGTAAAAACATCTTTTTGGAGTTGCTTATATTGAATTTGTTAATATTTTTTCTATTCTTCTCTTTTTCTTTTCTTTCGAAGAAGGAAAACATTCATGTATTTCCTTACCAAAAAAAAAAGAAAACATTCATGTATTTTCTTTTCTTAATAAAAATAATTTAAAAATAACAAATAATTTGAAATAATTTAAAAAAATTTAAAAAAATTGATAATTTTCACCATCATATTTTCCTCACTAAACAACTGAAAATACTTTCCAAGTGTTTTTTATGTTTTAGCCAAACACCGAAAAATGAACTCATTTTCTTGGAAAATGGTTTCTAGGAAAGCATTCCCTAGAAATAGTACATTTTCCGCAAAACAAACACATCCTTAATTTCCAACTTTGAAGTAAAGCTCCTTCAAACTATTTGATAAAGAAAAATAGACAAATTAATTGTGTGTTCATAAGCTATCAAAGTTAGAAATTTCTAACATTTTAGGTAACTTTTGTAATTAAAAATATGAGATCATAAAGTAAAATTAACAACATTCTCTAGGCAAAGTGATAATAGGATGTAGAATAAGATAATATTTTGTGGGTGGAATTTAACATTTATATTGTGAAACTGAAAAAATAAGCAAGATGATAGAATTAAAAGGTAGTTTTGTTGGTTATCCTGATTAAAAAAAAATGGGTTGGCCTGATAAAAGAAAAAACTATAAATTGAAGAGAGAGGGTGAGAGGAGGGTATTTCTGTAAGTTCACTAGAAAAAAATGAGTGTCTTAGTCAATATGGGGGTGGAAATAGTGCTGTCTATAGAGAAAATGACAGTCCTTGAATTTTTGGGTACATGAGGTTTTAATTTGTTTAAAATATAGTCTTAAACCTTTGTGCAAAATTCAAATGTAATCCTTCCAATCAATTTTCCATGATTTCCAATGGCAAGTGACTATGAAGGATTACATTGGAATTCTGCGCAAAAGTTTACGAATAAATTGGTAAAATTGAAAATTTTACAACCGAATCCATAGAATAGATTTTGGAATAAATTGGTAATTTGCCCCAGAGAACTATCGACAATATATTTCTAATTTTTCATATCTTTCGCTTCCATTATTATTGAACATCTTTGTTAACATTTTGAGGTCTGTTTTATACTCTATGGAAAAGAAGTCATTAATGAATGGGCATAAGAATCGAACAAAAGAATGAAAATGAAAATGATGCCACATGGGGCAGTGGAATTAGATTCCACCTTATGGTGGGAGTGACTCCGCATCCAAAGCCAACTAGGTTATTCTCTAATGAACTAAGATATTGCACCTTTAACATATATAACCATGATTAAGACAGTGGTTTTGTCTCGCCAATGTGCGGATGACACGTGGCGGCGATGGGAGAAGACCTTATGTATTGTGAAGTCGATATTTTTCAGCTCCACAAATTAATCTTGGTAGAGTTTATAACTTCAACCTATTTCCAAATCAATGTTCATATAGTGGGTATTTTGGACTATCGATAAATGTTGGCAAGTGCGCTCAAATAAAAGTTGATAATTTCGCATAAGAGTCAGTAATTTTGTTTTTTTATGGTAAAGTTAAGAGATTGTATAACTTTTAAAAAACACCAAATACAAACTAAAACCGAGGCCATCCACCGACCCAACTAGGACATTTGATGTCCAAGTGGGGTCAAGATGCCAAAGCAAAGACTATACAACAAGCCAAAGGCAAGAGTCAGTAATTTTATATGTTGTAAGTTGCGAAAATAAATCTTGGGAGTTGTTGGAATAAGGGATAGTTTAAAAATAATTAAAGAAATATTAATAACTGACTCAAATAAGAAATAGTAGTATATTAGAAGAATTGGTAACTTAAGTGCCGTAAACAAATGTTGAAGTTAGTGAAATAGAAATTAGATTTCGAAGAACGGAGTTTTCGATAAGTGTTGGTAATTTCGTGTAGAAGTTTGTCACTGTAACTCGTTGGTAAAATCCACAAATGCTTTGTCTCTCTCCTCCTTAGGGTTTTTTTTTTCTCCCTCTCATCTTCGCACAACTTTCTTCTCTAATCTCCATAGAAGGGAGGACGTGAACTAGATCTCCCCTTGCCCTCCGTTTTTCCTTTTCTTTTAGGCCAATTTTGTTCTTAGTCTTTTTTTTCCTCTCGTTTTGAGTAGTTTTTTCTCTTTTGATTTAATCTCGATCTGGAAACTTCTCTCTCCCGTTTCAAGGAAGTTTCTATCTATCCCGATCTAGTCTATATTTTGCGGTATAATTTCGGGATTTCGCTTCCTTCGGATTTCGTTGATGTGTAAGTCTAGTTTTGAAGAAGATCAAAGGAGTTATGTGAAGGTTTCGCTTTCACAGGTGTCGGATTTGTGCTCATTAAACCTTGTTACTCCGAAGGGCAATGGTGTTGGGGGTACTAAACTTAGGCTCACACAGCTGAAATTTAAAGCCGTAGAAACATAGAGATATCAGTGTGTGCTTATTACTAAAAACGGATTCGGTGATCGGCCGTCGATTTTGGTTTGAAGAAGTTAGAGATATGCTCTTTGAGTGTGTGGCCACTAACCTTGTTTTCATGATTCATTTTATTATTTGGAGCTTGTTTTATTTGAAGTTATTTATGATTTGTCTTGGTTTACGGTTGGACTGCGTGATTACTTTATGAAATGTTATTTTGACAACAAAAAAAACTGCACAAATAATTAGTGGCAAAGTGTTGGAACAGCTTGTTCTTTTGAAACAATCAAATAAAGGTTCGTAAGTGGAGTCAAATAAGGGTTAGTGATGGCATATAAAAGTCAGTGTAACACGTTGGTGAGTTGGGCAAATATAAATTAGTAAGTTATTTCAACGGTAGGTAGTATCGAGATATTCAAATAAATGTTGTTATTTGGCTCCAAAAGGACCTAATAATTTCATATAAAAATTGGTAATTTTAGCTGTCCAAATAATTTATAATTATTGGAATAGCTAATAATTTAGAACAAATAATTTCTTAAAAGTTGGAACTTTAGCCCCCTGATAAGATCCCAGACAAATGTTGGTAAAGTAATTGGAACGTTGGTAAGTGGACTCAAATAAGAGTCAGTAATTTCATATGAAAGTTAGTAATTTTATTAGTTGGTAAGCTGCACAAACAATTGTTGGCAAATTAGGACAGTTGGTAATTTGGAAACAATCTAATACATGTTGGTAATTGACTCACATAAAAGCTTATAATTTGACAAAAGAGTTGTTAACTTAAATTTCATAAATTATTATAAATTTTCCAAAAAGATTTGCTCTTTGAGCAGGAGACCTCTAAGCCTATTTTGATAATCCATTTTGTTATCTGAAGCTTGTTTTGTTTTGAATTTGTCTGGAATTTATCTTGATTTAGAGTTGGACCACGTTGTTTTTCTCTATTATTTTCGTGGAAATGAATGAAATGTTACTTTGACCCAAAAAAAAAATTATTAGACTAGTCATTAATTATGGAACTTGTTGGAAAGTTCGTGTAGAAATTGGTCATTTAATCCGTTAGTAAGCTCTGCAAATATTTGTCTGTAAACTATTGGAACAGTGGTGCTCTTGAAACAATCTAATAAAGAAAAGTACTTGGACTCAAAGAAGCGATGGCAATTCACATAATATTTGGCGACTTGAAAATATTGGTATATTGCGGAAATTAAAAATGGTAGATTATTGGAAAAAAAAAACAGAGTGGTAACTAACTTAAATAAAAATGGGTAATTAGATAAAAGAGTTGGTAACTTAAGCTCCCTCAAAAAAGTCGGTACATTAACAAGTCATTAATTTTGAAAAATGCCAGTATCTTCATATAAAACTTGATCATTGTAAACCGTTATTAAACTCCGCAAATAATTATGAGTAAATTATTGAAAAAGTTGGTACTTTTAAAAAAAATACAATAAAATTTGGTGCGTGGATTCAAAAAAAAAAAGTTGGCAATTTCATATAACATTTTGTGACATTAACATGTTAATAAGTTGTACAAATAAATGCTGGTAATTATAGTAAAAGTTGGAATTTCGAAACAATCATATAAAAGTTGGTAGCTGGATAAAAAAAAAGAGTTGATAATTTCATATAAGAATCGTTAACTTAGACTTTGCAAATACATGTTGCCAAATTGTTGAAATAGCTGGTAATTTTGAAAAGAGTCGATAATATCTTTGAAAAGTTTGCTAATACAAGTCGATAAGAAATTCAAATAAGAGTTTTTACAACTAAAGTTAGACTCAATCAGATATAAGTTGGTAGAATACTAAAATTACAATTAGTAAATCTGTATAAAAGATAGTAGTTTTTACGCATTGGTAAGCTCCGAAAACAAATGTTCAAATTATGACAACAATAGATAATGTTGATATAATCAAATAAAAATTGGTAAGTAACTCAAATACTATTTACTAAACTAAATAAATTGGTTCATTTCGCATGCATGTTAGTAAATTTAACACGTTGGCGAGTTAAAAAATAATTGTTGGCAGATTATTAAAACAATTAATAATCTTAGAGGTACAAATAAACCTTGCTCTATTCCAAATGACTGTTTTTAAGTTACCAACGAGTTACATGCCGAATAAGCTACTGGTCAAAATTTAGTCACCAATGCATTTGGAAAGTTATCAAAGTTGTGTCATGGATTCTGGGCCTTCTCTCTTTCCACAATCCCTGAAATTATTTGTAACATGTCCCGACGTTTTTTTCTGAGATTTGATTCCATAATGTCTTTCTTGATGCTTTTGCAAATTGCAGAATTTTGCTGGTTAGCTTCTCTGTCTGGCAAACGCAAGTTTCCTAGTTCAGTGAGATCTCAAGCAGAAATCATTAAATCATGCTGCTCTCTCTATCTTTTTTTGGCCAAAAGCATGTGCGACCGCGATTAGCCCTCCAATACTTAACTCCAGTTTGATTCCCAATCGGACATTTTGAATGTACTTCGTCAAAAGGCATCTTCCACCTTTTATTATGTCACAAGTGTTGTCCTAGATATGACCTCCCTGGATGCGTGCACGACGCGATGCCTCGCCATCTACATTGGTCTGTGGAGTTCTTTTGCTCTGCATAATTTCATGATGCAAGGAATATGGTACTGAAGGAATTCAATTCTCAGCTCAAATCAAGAGAAGTTAGAGAACCACACCACTCGTTTGCATTTCGAACAAATTATTTGTCTCTTACGCTTTACAAGAACAGACACTCTTAGTCTATTGTAGCAGCGGTAACAAAGAATGCTAATGTTACACAGAAGCAAAACTTACCAAAAAGTGAAGAAAACAGGATGCCGCAAACTCTTTAGTCGCCTATCGTCCTTAATATACATGATGGAACTGCGTTCAATGTTTCAAAAGCTAGCCAGACAGTAAGAACTGTGGCCATCAGTTTTATCTCCTCTGGAAATTGAGGAACTTGATGCCGTATGCGAAGACAAAGAAGAAGAGCAGGACCCAACCGACGTGAGCAACCGCTACGGCAGGGAGGAAATCGTAGTCGAAACCCAGTTCTTGTTTCAGGAACTGCTTCAAAGGCATGTTGCCGGCTCCTGGTATTTCGAGATCGCCATTCTTGTCGCCCACTTGGGAGGTGACGAGACCGTACAGCGTCCACGCCACAGGTGAAGCCCAGTAATACCACCTCCACCATATAGGAATTTGCTGCATCCGTTAAAATGAAACAGAAAGATCAACACACGATTCTCATGTTGTACTTAACTCTAGAGTTTGTTTCTTTGACCATGTGCCAAAGAATCTACTGCACAGAAAGAAGTGCGTATGTGGAATAAGCTTCAGATTATGATGCTTTGTTCTGAAAGCTGCTGTCGTGCCAGGATTGATTATGCGATCAAGACCAAGAACAAATAAGTTTTGTACAAAAACTCTGTACTTAATTTGACAAGCTAGAACTTCACGAAAGTGAGCTACTGAAAATGCCTTCAGGACATATGTAATGTGCCAAATTACCGAGTGAAAGATGACATACCATCCTAGGGATAAGGAAGCCAGAGAACAAGTTCCAGAAGCTCAGGAAGAAGGACATCACGATGGCAGCGATCTGGTGGCCCGGCGTCAATGCTACAACCATCATCCCATACATTGTGAAGTAGACAAAGCACATCAGTATGTAGTAGTAGAACCACAAGAACTTCCCCGCCTTCCACTTAAACCCAATCATTGAGTAAAGGAGAAGAGTGTAGACAAATGTCTGAATTGCTACGTAAATTGTCTCAATGGCCACCTGCAAAAAATCATCTTGTACTCTCAGCCTTCCCATCATTGGTGTGGCAATTGTATTCTTCTATTCTTTTACGCTTCAAAGAGGACTCGGCCTTGCTAATTACCGTGTTCCTACCTGAGCAAATGCGTATGGCAGCGGAGAGTACATTCCGGCCGCTCGTTCACGGTAGAAGACCGTCCTCTCAATGGCGACAATAGACTGCACAGCAGAAGCATTCGTGGCCCCAAGGAAAAGAACAGCTGCATACATGGCTCCCAAAAGATTCATCAGGTCTTGTTGCTGGGTCCTGTCAAGAGATTAGTCTTAGCCAAAGTTTGAAAATGCCCGTATAATGAATGACTTGCATTTCTAACATCTAATGATGCGGTATGTATTTCTGTTTGATCACTTTGAAGAATTTACTTAGCAAAACAGATAAGATGAAAGAACTCAGAACTTACGTCTGCTGTCCTTTATTCCAGAATATCAAACCAAACAAAACTCCGATGACTATGGTCATGAAGAACCGGATGGCGTTGTACTGAGGATTTCTCCAGTATGACCAGTGCTGTTTCCAGAAACAAGCCTTGCACTGAGTGCGGAAAGGTTGCGAGTACTCAGTCAGGAAGTAGAGATCTTGGGAGCCCGGAGCTGGGGTACTAAGCTCTTTGATCAGTTCTTGGTTCCTCCTGAAATTGATTCAAAGAAAACGCAATTGTTAAATTAACGGTGCCCTTAATGAGCAACATTTTTTTCAATTACCCATTTGAAACTTGAAACTATAAGAAACTTACTGATAAAGGTCAGAGTTTGCGTAAACATCTGCGAAGTCGACATCGAGCTGAGCCTCGACTGCTGGAGCACTCACTTCAAGCATCCACGTGGCCGGATTGTAACCATCACTGATCTTCAGAACCCCTGGGACAGCCTGGTGTAATACACATGTTAGCAGAATTCAAGAATAACCACAAGATTCCAAGGAAAAGTGGCGACCAGGTAGAGGCTAGGTATTTTGGAAACAGAATAAGCTCACCTCAAAATATTCTATGAGCTTATGGGATTGGCGACCAAGAGGTCCAGCATAAATGATCCGCCCACCTCTTTTCATTAATAGCAACTGCAATAGGCACGTTTCTGAGTCAATTACTCAAAACAAGGCATTTTAAACAACAAAGATAATAACATCAAAGGATTAGCAATCAAACCTCATCAAAAGCTTCAAAAATGTCAATGCTCGGCTGGTGAATAGTGCAAACAACAGTCCTCCCTGTATCCACCGTGTTCCTCACTGTACGCATCACGATGGCAGCTGCTCTAGCATCAAGGCCGGAGGTTGGTTCGTCCATGAAGATAATAGATGGATTAGCCACCAACTCTACAGCTATTGTTAGCCTCTTTCTTTGCTCAGTTGAAAGGCCATCGACACCAGGAAGCCCAACAAGCGCATTTCTGATGGGGTTGAGCTCGACCAACTCCATAACTTCTTCCACAAACATCTGTTATGAAATTAGAAGCACAAGACCAAAATAGAAAGACTATTAAACCATCTGATTTCAAGTTTTTCCACAGAAGAGAATGTGAACTAGGCCCCAACAAAGGTTGGGCGTGTCGAGAGACAAATATTCCCTACCTTGCGAGTTTTAGTCTTAATGGTGGAAGAAAGACGAAGCCAGGCTGAGTATAGGAGGGATTCGTAGACAGTGACATTAGGCGAGTGAATGTCGTTCTGTTCACAGTAACCACTGACCCGAGCAAACGTCGATTGGTTTTTAGGGTATCCGGAGATGCTAATACTTCCTTCTATGTAACCACCTGTCTTCCTTCCAGCAAGCACATCCATGAGGGTTGTCTTTCCAGCACCACTAACCCCGACCAGTGCTGTGAGTACCCCTGGTCTGAAAGCGCCGCTGACATCTCTCAACAGTTGGAGACGGTCTTCCTCAACTCCTTGACTCTTCATTTCCTGGTATCATGAAACATATCAGTTATTATCCCTACTCTTTTGCCTTATGATGATAAGAACATAAAGTTCAGTCCAGCAAAATCGAAGGTTAATTAAAATTGGACAAGAACGACACCAGACAAAAGAAAAAATGACAATAAACGACCATATGTAGTACTACGGATTCGCATGAGATCATGGTTACTTTTAGGAAGAAGTTGCTGCTTCCAAGAAAAGGAAAGAATAGATTGTTTAGGATGAAGGGACTCACTGCAGGCATATCCACATAGTAGTTCACATGGTTGAACGCAAGAGAAAGGGGTTGGAATGGCAGAACCATCCCTCTTCTGTGTATATTCTCCGCAGCGCTAATGATTTCTGAAGAACTTCTGACTTGCATGTCGATTCCTGGGATTTCATAACAAATGTCGGAGGTCAGGCAACTCTTTTTCTCAACAACTAATCAGGCAACTTATTTTGGATGTCAACTATAGAAATTCCTTGACCCTAGTTTTCTTGGGAAATTGCTCCATCAGTTATACGATCGTGACTAGAGTCTAGCAAGTTTTTCAACTAAAGTAGCCTAAAGAAGAAAAGCATTGAAAAACTGATGACTTTTGAAAATGTGCAAACCTTCTTTCGTAGATTGAGAAGACAATGATTTGTTTCTCTTCTTATCTGCCTCTTCATCCAAGACAACTGCTTTTGTATCTCCCAAAGCTGCAGGCAATTTCATGCTGGGAGTGTCAACACTATTACATCATTTGTGTATTAGATTCCAATTAGCACTGATATTCTAATTTAGCCGACTTACGATTTAACCAAGTCAATGCTGCAATAAACAAGATGTTGAAGAGGAGTGAAAACCCAAACAGTGCTCCGATGCAGATCCAATACCAATACTCTTGCACAAAGAAGCCTCGAGACTTCAAAAGCACTCTTCCAACTGTGGGCTCACTAATTCTAGTATCCAAGTTAGGCTGCAGTTTGTACGATGGCAATCAGGTTTCTATAATGCATTACCTGTGTATTATGAAGGACAACTGATTAGTGAAAGAATAAACAGATTTTACCTTGCTCCATCTTTTGTCGAGGAATTCATTCATCACTATAGCATTTTGCCCATACATCATAGGAGAAATGTAATATCCCCATATCATCCACGGCTCGATGTCATCTGCGAATGTGAAGAAAAGAAACATGTCCACATTAAATTCAACATTATTGGAGGCGTGACAAAAACCTGTAGAATTGATTTAACGGCACACAAGAATCTATGAGCAGCCTGGAAACAAATGCTTTAGTCAACAAATAGACATGGTTGGCCAATGTATGAGGTAACTTGTACTTACTTTTGGAAACAATAAATCCTCCAAGAACGAAAACCATTAGCAAAGTGAAGGTTCCCAGGGTATTTGCAACAACCTGAGTTCGCCCGAGTGCAGCAATGAACCGAAAGAGGGACAGTGCCATCTGATGGATGCCAAAGAATGCCAAGAATTGCTTGAAGAACCTGATAAGAGTGAGATTGATGAGTTTCCTAGACTTTTCCTTCTTATCAAACACAGCCCAAATATTATGATTATATATCCTGAAAAACATTAACTCGATGGTGAACCCAATAGAGAATTTCCAACTACCTGCTGGCAGCCGGAGCAAAACCGATGGTGTAGTATGTTAGAATGATCCATATCCCTGATTCCATAAATGACAATGGAATTCGGAGGACCCAAATAGGCAAGCCGAAAGCCCAAGCGGGGTAAAACAAGAAATCTCTCTGCTTATAGAACACAGGAAGCCTGAAAACGGTCATTGCAAGTTCTGCCATTCCATTGAACATGACATTAATTAAGCTGAAGAAAAGTGCTCCGAAAAACTTCCCTCCATTTTCCACCGTCCCTACCGGCATTTCAGTCCTAAGGAACACCGTCATAGCAATAAGTGACATGATAGTGATCTGGGTGGTCTTGAATATGTAAACAAAGGAGTTTCGCTTCATTAGGAGCCATTCTCTGGCAAAGCATGCCTTGAACAGCTCCATATTCGAAATCCCATATTTCTCTCTGACTAATGCAGCTGGATGAGATTTTGATTTGTCATAAGGAACCCTAAGATCGGATGAGAGCTGTTCGCCAATGTGAAAAGATTTGAACCCATGCATGAAATCATCCACAGAAACATATCGATAAGGTTGGTTCTTCTTGAACCAATACTGTTCTTGATCTTTCTTAGATGTCACTTCTTGCAAGAAGTCGGCAACTCCTTTCCTTTCAGGGCACTTGAATCCCATGTACTCAAAAAACTCAAGGACGTTCTCTCGTGGACCTTGGTACACAACTTGACCCTCCGAGAGGAGGATAATGTCATCGAAAAGGTCGTAAGTCTCGGGTGCCGGCTGAAGCAGTGAGATGATCATGGTGACATCCATTATATGAACCATCTGCCTCATGAATTTGCAAATTTGAAAAGTAGTGGAACTGTCCAACCCTGTGGATATTTCATCCATGAAAAGAGCCTTTGCTGGTCCTACTAACATCTCTCCTGCAAGAAATCAAACAAGAAGCTTTTAGTGTGGAGAATGGTGCAATGAGGAGCACAAGCAATGTAACACCAGCAAAATCCCAAATTTTAGCAGTTGCCATTTCATAAACCAATATGAACCTTAAAGGTAATTAATCACCATCTTAAATTCACAAGTCCTAAAGAAACTTGATAAAGGGAGAACTATTCCATAAAATGGAACAGAAGCTCCAAGGACATACCGGTTGTAACACGCTTTTTCTGTCCACCTGAAATGCCCCTTCGCATCTCATCTCCGACCATAATGTCTGCACAGATATCCAATCCAAGAATCTGCAAGATGTAACTTGGGAGGTTGGTTTTCATGAAGCAACTCCTACCAAGAAGGAATCAAATATAAAAAGAGACTTGAGAAAACCAACCTTGAGTACATAATCAGTGACCAAGCTTGTCTCTTGACCCGACACAGCTGTGGCCTTCATGAAAGCGTCGATTTCGGGATCGGGTTTGATTCCGGCTTCCCTCTCTCGCCTGGAGAGTTCTGCAAGCATCTCGTACCTTGTCCCTACACCCAAACAGCGACCTGAAAAGTCCAATGTCTCTCTAACTGTCATTTCTCCATAGTGGAGATCATGTTGGCCGATATAAGCACATGTCCTCTGAGGAACGAATTCGTTTAGCTCGTGACCACAGTAGGTGACTTTCCCAGTTACCTGTCAAAAGTTTAAACAAATGGATGTCACAAAAGGGATAGTTTTTGTTGGAATCCTACGATAACCATATGGGACAGAAATCAGAAACAGCACCCTCAGATCACTGTCTAGTTTCCCAGCAAGTGCCAGCAACAATGTTGTCTTCCCAGCTCCTGGGGGACCCAAAAGTAGGGTCATCCTGAAATTAGCAGGTTCAATTGAGGATTGATCACAAGGCATCGAAATTGAAACATGACAAACGAATGAGCTGAAAACATAAAATATTTTGCCTAATGACAGAATGAGAAAAGAATACAGAATTTGGTATTCCAGTTAGTGCAGACTTGAGGCATATTTAACCAGTTACTGGCCCCATGAGACCATTAAAGATGTTTCACTTTTCCAATTGTTGGTTCAATGCGTCCAAAAAGGATTCTGCAATGTTGGTAAAAGCATAAAAATACCTCGAAGGCCTGACTAATCCGCTCACGTCCTTAAGTATCTGAATTTTTCTCTTCTTTGATGGGGCTAGCCGAATAAGTCCAAGAACACTCTGTTGCCACACACAAGATGAGAAATAGTTATCGATAAAATCAAATATTTCTAGTCATATGATGACTACAGCACTAAACCTGGCAAACGAAATTGTCTGGTCAGTTGAAAGTCAAAACTCATCTTAAACATGCTAAAGTATTAGGAACAAATAGACTAGGTTAACTTCAGAAATTTCTCTGACCAAAAAAAAAAACTTCAGCAATTTCAGAAGCCATCTCTATGCAAAATCATTGCCAGCTCCAACAAATACCACCAGATCATGAAATCATAAAATTTGAACTCGAAAATTGTTTAAAACAGAGTACCTCTATTGTGTTCAGAGTGGCATTGAGAAGGGTAGGGAGAGCTCTGCTTCCAACATACACATCTCCTTCCACAGATAAATGCTTGTACCGGACTTCAATCTTCGGAATTTCTATCCCGACCCTGCACTCAATAATGAAGTGTCACCCATAACAATCCCAAAACACACAAAAGGAACTACACTGAACAAAATTCATATATAATCAACCCAAAAAAAAAACAATTCCCTGACCTATCAGTCCTGTCTCTCAATCTCCTCAAGAACCTGTCATTGTCTTCTTCCGCAACCTTAAGTATGCTCTCCATCAACTGCTTCTTGTCCTGCATTCCGAGGTTGGTAACATCCACTTCATGCTGGACCACCCTTCCAGTGTCGAGCACTTGCTTCAGCATGCCTTTTCGGAGGCGGTCATACGTCGGCAGCCGCTCGATGGCGGCCCACCGGAGCTCCTCCTCATCGTCCTGCCTCCCGCTCCGTGCGAACACGTCCGGTGGGGCGTTCCACACCTCCCGGAAGCTCGTGGAGGCCCAGCTCCGGTGGCTCCCCGAGGCCCAGCTCCGCCGGCTGCTCGTGGATCTAGCCAGATCATCGCCCGCTAGAGCCGACGCCATCGACGAATCACGAAAAACTCACCGCTACAAAACCAGGAATCGCCCAAGTTGCTTAACTGATCAATGGACCACTGGCCAAGTGAACGAACACGCACAAAAAATATATCAGCTTTGCTTGTGTTGTGGGCGACGGATCTTTCTTTCTTTACCCGTGTGATTCGGTAAAAACTATACGTTTATTGAAGCTTGACAGCTTGTGCTGGTCCTTCCCTCAATGAAGAAGAGTCCTAACCACTCCAAGCCCCTCTCTTTCCCGCTGTATCACGCACCCTGAACGCTCCAAAAAAGCATCGAATCTTTATCCGAGAGAATCAGTAACAATGCCAACTTCTGTCAAGTGGCTAAATTCATGCTTTCTGGCAGACCCTTTTCGAGAAAACAGTTGCGGGTTGCAATGAGAGCGAGTTCAGAGGACCATCCCTGAGCTTGTCAGAGGAAGAAGCAAATCTGCGAGCGAGAGAGAGAGAGGGGGAGGGAGATGGAGGTTGAGGTAGTGGAGGAGTGAGGAGAGACGAAGACGGATCATAAATGGGAGAGGGAGACAGAGAGATCTGCACGCTTTTTCCGGTCAAATCATCGGCCGATGGCGAGGACATGAGATTAGGAGGACTATACTAAATTAACTCGTGAGAGTAACCAGCCCGTTCTTTTGCTAAATGCAGCTTTTTCGAGGTTAACTTACGATCGGAACATAAGATAAGTCGTTCGTATCGAGCACATGAGATTTGCAACATACATGTCAGTCCCTTAAACCCGATCTAAAGAGGGTCTTATCGAGGCAGAACCCAAATTCGAAAACCCATTTTGGTCCAAAGTGCAATCATTCGACACGCATACCCAGTACCAAAAGAACTTTTCCGCGATTTCTTTCGCTTTGCAACTTTTCGAGGAACCATATGAGTTCGGTCGGTAGCCGTTGAATAGCAAATATAGAACGATCTCGGCAGTTCAAGGTGGGGTTACAACAGGCAAACGTCTAATGGAAAGCAGTCGATATCCAACTGAGAAACGACTGGGACACCTGTAGAAGACCTATGGTTATACTTGGCCTTCTAGAACGCCTGAAGACTTGGATGGAAAGAGAGAGAGGGGTGATAGTGCACGGATGGTGCACTAACGTAAAGTGGCAGGGAGGGAATCGCTATCTTAAATGGAGTTGCGTCCTTCCGTCCTTCCAGAAGCTCACGGCCCCCGCAAACCATAAAGCGCTCCTCCAACAGGAATTGCGGCGCGGCTGGACGTCCCCATTCAATTGGGGTCGACACCACATAGTCGTGTTATCTTAGCCTTAGATACTTATGGATGCATTGGGCGCATGTAAACCTAGCGTAGCTCGATCGCTCGATCATGCCGGTTTCACGTGAAAAGTACCTATATCGGACGTTTGAATGTATTGGTTTACATGGGTGGGGATCACCTGAAAAAGTGTTTTCTTTCTCTCTTTTTTTTTGCCTTTGCCATGTGTCGCTTCGCATCGGCCCAATCCATATGGCCCTAAGCTTGAATCAAGAGATATTTTGTCTTTTTTTGCTCAAATTGGATTCGCTAATGAAATGTCTTTCATCGAAAGTCTTTTTTTGGTTTTTATTAGAAGAAACAAGTTCAGTGGCGATTCCGGATAAGAACTATCACAGGTAGACAAGACAATTGATAACTTCACTTCAAACGAAACTGAACTTACACAAATTGTATCGGAATTTGATCAATGAAAAAGCTTGACAACGCACCCACTTCGACAGAACCGAACATATACAAACAATGCCGGAATTTTATCAAGGACAAAGCATGCGAACATGAAGAATGCAATGTTGGAATTTAAATGAGGATGAGACACCAATGATATATAGCAAAGATACATGCCGGAATTTAATCAATGACGCTGATATGAAAACTATGGCTACTACTGTGCAAGAAAGTAAGTATAATTGAAAGATAACATGTTTGGGGCCTTCGAAGAGTGCAATGTGACTATTTAGCCTACGAATCGATGAAGGTTACAAAAAGAGGTTACAAATGGTTATCAAACGGTTACATTGACCCCATTACCTTGACAATATTTTCGACCTCACTATCTCGATGGCCACTTTATTCCACAACGTTGACTGTTGCTTTTTTTACGGTTGCATCCTTGTTTGTCAATTCCTTCAAGCTATCAATTCATCAAGTTGTTGATAATTTTGTTCATAAATGACTAAATTTTGCTCTCATTGACTAAGGCTATCATATGTCAATAATAAAAAAAAATTTGGTCATTTTTATTTGTTGCAAACGGTCTCTTTTTGTGCTTTGGTGTTATGCATCCTATAGTGGTTTATTTTTAACCTTTTTGTTATCAAACTTTCAATTTTTTGTCGCGGCTGATTTATCACGTCGGTTAATGAATCTCATGGTGTCCTCCATGCTTATGCAACACTCTACACTAAGAACTCTGCTAGAAAGCACTGGTTCCTTGCTAGGAATGCAGCTAATTATTAATTCAAAGTGAAAGCGTTGAAGCAAATTGGCAATGGTATGAAAAAAGGGAAACGTACACCACAAGTTCTATTTCTTGTGTGTGGATTGCAGCCGAGATCCGAGCTTTTCAAATGATTTAATCAAGTAGGCAAAGGAACTGTTCAAAAGAATTTGATTCCACTTTTTTTTAAAAAGGATTGGGACTTGATTGTATACCTTGAACAAGGTTCAAGACTTGCAATGCACTTCTTTAGAAAAATTGTCCAAAAAATTACAAACATATTATATGGCGGCCAATTCAGCATTAAATCATTTCAATTTTATAAATTTAGTCATAAATATATTGACGATTTGCCAAAATCCTCCTTTTGACCAATTTTAGCCGGGAAATACTTACATCGATACCCAATCAAAGTAGTGTCGGGCGCTGACGTAGACAATTTTACTAACATTTTAAAATTTTGCGAATTTTTCCTTTCCTTTTTTTCTTTTCTTTTCTTTTGCTTTCTTACCCTAACCAGATTTCCGCTGGCTACCCCACCGGCTAGAAATTTGATGAAGAAAAAAATAAAAAGGAAAGAAAGAAAATTTTAAAAGATTTTGAAAAAGAATTACAAAAATCGTCTACGTCAATGCCAATCGTGCCACGTAAGACAACCAATGCTAACTGGGCATCCAAGTAAGCATTTCCCAGTTAAAATTGGTCATGAGAACTACATTGATAAATTGTCAAAAGATTTTAAACTAAACGTGTATTGGAGTGTTAAAAAATGACACCTTCTAAAAAGAGAACTCAAGTGTTGAGCAATTGGATAGATCGCCCTTAATTATAGGGTTAATACTACGAAAAATCCCAAATTGATACACGCGTAACATATTTACCCTCTATTAGCTTTCGTCAGATTTTGTCGTTAATTTACTAAGTTGAATGATACATAACAGTTGACATGACAAGTCCACGTGGAAATCTATGGGTTAATACCACAAAAAATCAAAATTAGTATATATGTGATAAATTTTAAACTAAACTGATACACGAGTGACACATTTACCCTCTGTTAACTTCCATCAAATTTTACAGTTAAATTTAGCAAGAACTATAAATCCTCTTCATCGAGTCCTTCATCATGGTCTTTGTCTAAGGTTGTTGAAATTGCAAACACCATTTAGTGAGAACTCTTTAGTGACACTTTTAGTGGATCATGCTCTGATTTAATATCGCTATCGCTATCATCACTCTTACTTAGTGGTGGCCACGGGCCGGTTTGGCTCGGAACCGGCCCGGAACCGGACCGGTCAAACCCGGGCCCGGAACCGTTGACCGGGCCCGCGGTTCGGAACCGGAACCGGCCCATGGCATACGGGCCCGGTTCCGGTTCCCGAAAAATTTGAACCGGCCCGGAACCGGCGGTTCCGGGCCGGTTCTACTAAATAAAAAATAAATAAAAATTTTATAAAAAAAATAATAATAATGAAATTTTTTTAAAAAAATTTTCATTATTTAAATTTTTTTTATAAAACAAATTAAACTCTAATTGCCATGCATTGTAAGTGCATTGATTTTCAATTGCAATGCTTGGCTTGGGTGTATTGAACTCTAATTGCAAGGCTTGGCTTGAGTTTTATAAACAACCCATTTGATGGTCTCTTCATTCCCATTCGATGTGGGACTCTCAGTTTGCCTTGAATGCCTTTTGGCTTTGTCTTCATGCAAATGCCAAGAGTCCCACATCGAATGGGAATGAAGAGACCATCAAAGGAGTTGTTTATAAAATCCAAGCCAAGCCATGAAAATGTGAAGTTGTATGCCTTTTGTGGCTACGATCCTTTGCTAATTAAGAGCAAAGGGTTTCATTGGACCGCCTAGAATCGGACCGGACCAATGGTCCGGTTCTCAGTTCTATGGTTTGCTGGTTCGATTCTTAGTTCTAAAATTAAAAGACCGGTCTTACCGGTTCGGTTCCCGGTTCCGATCGGGAACCGATCACTCCTATAATTTTCATTTTGATTATAATTTATATTGAATAATTCATTATTTCATATTTTTATAATTATTTTATTTTTTATTTTATAATTTATTTTTTAAAATTTTAAATTCCGAATCGGAACCGGCCGGTTCCGAATCGGAACCGGAACCGGCCGGTTCGGAACCGGAACCGGAACCGCTAGGGTCGGTTCCGGTTCCGGTTCATGTGTGGCCACGAACCGGAACCGCCGGTTCCGAACCGGAACCGGCCGGTTCCGAACCGTGGCCACCACTACTCTTACTATCATCCTCAACAATATTACCATCACCAAGAGGAGCTCCTTCAATGTATACTTCAATAACACCAAAACTTGATTCTAGACCCACCAATTCTAGCACTCAATCATCACCAAAAACCTATATAACACCACCTCTCAAGGAATACCTAGGAATTCGGTACCACAACTTTTTAATTGTGTATCCTAGACCAATAATAGCCTTCACAATTGCATTATAGTTCATTACCATTGACTTAAAACCATGGAGATATTCTGCATAGCAACCCGTGTACTTCGTCATGTCTTTAAACTCCATAACCTTATCCAGATTAAGTGCAATTGTAAATACGTTAGACATCTGCAAGAGAATAACAAACAGACCAATTAGTTTGTAACAATCTCTCACAAATAACTAGCAAAGATGGGAAGATCAAGTTCGACAAACGAGATGAGAAGATCAAGTTCGGCAAACGAGCTGCTCGGCAATTTTCAAGTTCCACATACAAGCCAAAAAACTAAACTCTCATAACACATTGAATCACACTCAAAGTAAACCCAATATTAACAAACTTATGCAAATTTGATTCTGGCTTTTCATCAAGCATGGGGTGTACGAGTCAATCATACCACTCATATGCAAGTTTTATGTTATAAATCGACGAACGTGTGATTCAAGGTTGGAAAGACCACGTAACGCTAATGAGGACATGAACTAACACAATTGGTTTGTTAACAGATCAGGGGTGGAAGATTCAACATATGATCAACATAGCAACAGCGATACGTGAGCATACAAAGAGATTTTCGGACAAGCGGTGAATCATGTGGGGTCGAGACATAGAAACATAAGACCAAGTTTGACACAAACGACAACGAGCAAAGTAACCAAATAGGCGATTAGAAGGTTATGGCCGAGAAGTCCAACAAAAATGAAAGGGAGGGAGGTCCTTGGAAACATAGAGCCTCAAACACAACCGATACAAATTCGGTGGAATGGAGGACTCTTATTTTCCTAAAGAGTTCTCGCTAAATGGTGCGCACAATTTCCACAACCTTAGACAAAGATGACATTGATGGACTCAATGAAGAGGAAGATGATCTAGAGTTCTCGCTAAATTTAACAGTAAAATTTGACGAAAGTTAACGGAGGATAATATGTCACGTGTGTACCAGTTTAAGGTAAATTTGTCATAGGTATACTAATTTAGGATTTTTTATAGTATTAACCCGTAGATTTCTACGTGAACTTTCTACGTCAACTGTCATATCTTATCCAACTTATAAAATTAACGGCAAAATATGATGGAAAAATTCCAAATCAGTACCCAAAGTGGTGCCAAATTCTTAAAAAAAGGTCCAAAGTGGATACAGTTTCAAATAGAGACCTAAAGTGCCAAATTAGTCTCAAATAAGGGTCCGAAGTGCTCAATTAATCTCAAACAATGACCTGGGTCCGCCGGCCGGTCAAATTTTCATTGGCCGGCGAGCACGTTATTGTTCCAGCGATCGGAATAAGGATAGTTTAGTCTTTTTCTTTTTTTTTTTTCCTCTTTCTGTTTTTTTCTTTTCCTTTTCCTTTTCTTTTTTTGTTTTCTTTTACTCGTTTCCCTCCTCCGGCCATAGCCGAGGCCGGCGGAGGTTGCCGGCCTCAAGCGGAGGCCACCCTCGCCGGCGTCGGGAGAGGGCCACCCTCATCGGCGTCGGGCGAGGGCCGCCCTCGCCCGACGCCAGCGAGGGCCGTCCTGGGTTTCCCTCGCCTGGGTTGCTCACTCTCTCTCTCTCTCTCTCTCTCTCTCTCTCTCTCTCTCTCTCTCTCTCTCTCTCTACTCTCAGCTTCTCTTGACAGGGTCGAAGTTGGCGACGCCAATCACAGCATCGAGAGGAGCCGCCTTGTGAACAAGGATGATGCTACACATTAATATGATCTGTTGAGTGGAAACCCAGGGCCGCCCTTACCGGTGTCAGGAGAGGGCGGCCCTTGCCCGACACTGTCGAGAGAAACTCAGGGCTGCCCTCACCGGGGTTGCTCTCGCCGGATCTGGCGAGGTCGCCCTTACCCGCCCAGCCTAGGCTAGGCCGGCCCTCGCTCACCCCCGGCGAGGCGGCCCTTGCCTGACGCTAGCGAGGGTAGCCTTCGCTTGAGGCTGGCAACCTCCGTCGGCCCCGATTATAGCCGGCGAAGGGAAAAAAACAGAAAAGGAAAATGAAAAGCAAAAGAAAAAAAAAAGAAAAAGACTAAAATATCCTTATTTCGGTCACCGGAACAGTAACGTGCTCGTCGGATGGTGAGCATTTGACCGACTAGTGAACTCATGCCCTTGTTTGAGATTAATTGGGCACTTTGAGCCCTTATTTGAAACTAATTGGGTACTTCAGGCCTCTATTTGAGATTGTGTCCACTTTGGACCCTTTTTTGAGAATTTGGCATCACTTTGCGTATTGTTTTGGAATTTTCCCAAATATGACCGAAGTTAATGGATGGTAAATATGTCACACGTGTGTCAGTTTGATGTTAAATTAATTTTGAGTAAATTTATCACTGGTGTATCAGTTGAGATTTTTTGTAGTGTTAACCCTTTTTTATATTAAGTCACAAGTCATCTTTAATATGACGGGGAATCAAGGTGTTTGAAAAATGACAGAACTTCTCAAAAGAATGAGATAAACCGTCAGGAGAAGTATATTCCTCACACTAGTCGTCAATTAATAACCATGGTCAAGAAAATAACAGCAGCATGGGTAACCGTATTAAGCAACGCCAATAAAATCTAGGCAGAAATGTTGCTCAACCATATTACGCGGCGCCAATAATATCCAGGCGGATACGTTGGTTGGGGGTCCCCACAAATGGTGACATCGTTGAACAATGACTTCGGAAACACAAGTAAAGTCTCCTTCGCGTAGCAGCAATGGGCAATTCAGGGTCACTTTCTTCTTAGGAAACCCTGTTTTCCTTTTGTCAACTCGATAGCGTCAACACGATGTGTCTAGACGTACCAATGCCGTTCACACGTTTCCCGATATTCTATGTATCTCTATGATTCGTTTGCGGATCTTAGTACGATGACATGTGCAGGCCAAAACAACATAGTACGACACTTCAGTTGGTTTTTGTCGATGATGCTTCCGAGTCGTGATGTTTTTTTTTTTTTGGTAACCCAGGGAAACCCCGCACGGTCGACAGTCGGGAGATAAATCCTGGGGGCGACACGTGCTAGCCACCACGCACCTGCCACCGGTTAAGTCACCCTACGGCATCCGGGATTCGAACACTCAACCTTTTGCGAGAAGAAGAGTGCTCGCGCCAGCAGCGCTATCTAGGCGGGTGGTCTGAGTCGTGACGATGATTCATAGAAAATTTTAAAAAGGACCACTAGTCAAAAGGTTCTGAGATCAGCAATCTTCTAGAATCCAATGAGCTCATCTTCGTCTAGAACTTCATTTAGTGTGTACTCTACGTATATAAAACTAGTGGTTTCACGCCTGGTCTTTTCAATATGTGGAAATCCTCATTGCATGGAGTGCATCATTTTAGATGGGAAGAAGAACATCATTTCACGTCCTGTCTTTGACTGCATTTGATCATCTAGACATCTTTACTTGATAGAATAAAATCAAATGGAATAAGTATAAGATATGATTTGCAATATCTTAACATTATTTGATAAATGTTGGGATACAATAGAAATACACACATGCTTGCCATACACATTTCCCTCTCCATAATGCCTATACCTAGATCCAATCAAGCCGCTTCCCCTACCCACGCATTGCCAAGGTCGCTCAAATCTTGCAATCGGCATGTCTAAATTTATTCCAAGTGCCACAAGCCCGTCACCACGTACAACTGCAGCTGCCTCTCTATCCCTCCTTGGCGCTTGACCTCCGCTACGCACATAGCTCTCCAATCTTTCCCTTCCCTGTCACTACCATGGTCACACATCATCACACGAGCTTGAGTCGAGATCAATTGCCACTAGAACCTAGGTCTCTAGAGGTGGGTACTGGCCTCCCTTGCACAAACTAATCGGGAGTTGATACCGCTTTCCTGATGATGGCCACGGTATGATAAAACCAATTGTTGTGCTGAAATGATTGTGTATCTTGCTCAATAGACCGAACACTCAAGCTAATATGGGCATTGTATGATCAATAAGAAGGACACAATTCGGTATACAGTTCTTGGAAATGATCTCTTGAGAGAAGGTTGGCATGGTTTTTAGGCTCATCAGGTGCCGTACGAGCTCGTATTTAGCCAGGATGCTCCCGGCCTATGACAAATGGTATCAGAGCTGGTTTCCCAAATTGCTTGAGCGAATGTTAATCAAAAATCTTATGCCATATTTCCAACAATAAGAGAAACCTCTATTGGTTTGCTAAGCTCAAGTGAAGCCTAGTAGGCAAAAGAAGGTGCTGTCAAGGGACCATAATTGGCTTGGGATGCCACAATTGTCAAGCAGAGCACAAGTGACCAAAATTTGTCGAGCAAATTTGGGGACAAATCGCTCAATTTTTCCCTCTTCTTCAAACCTGATTCAAATCGACGATGTTAGGGAAAAATTTAGAGTTGAATCTTGCAATAGAGAGGAGAACAACCACAAGTGATTCAAATTCTTGCCAACAAAGCCAAGATGAAGGTGAGTATTACTGCTAAATCACTCACCTTTTCCCTTTTGCAAAATTCCTCCATTTGGCACCAAGCCCTAATTTTTTTCCCTCTAAGCATTGAGCCATAAAATTTTTTTTCCTGAGTGAGTAAATGAGAGAGGATGATACCAATTGAGTGAGCAACCAAGTGAGAGAGACAACGCGCAAGCCAGAGTTTTGACAAGAAGTGCGAACAGCAAGAAGAGAAAGATTCCAAGTCAACATGGAGAGGGATTTGTCTATTTTTAGAGAGATATTCAATTTGACGGGTGCGGGGTCATTTAGGTATTGAAAGGCCACACATTGTTCATGTTGAACTCGAATTTTTTATTTATAGAAAAGCCACCTGTGAATTAACATTTTATTAAAAACCTATGTGGGACTTTTTGCCGGAATCTGTTACTAGAAGTACTTTAAGTGATCATTAGCGATCAGGCAAAAAATTTTGGCACTAAAATGAGCATCTTAGAAAGGTGTGGCACTTCTAGGGTCCTTTTCTGTTATTTTTTGCTACATTAATCGCCATGGTTTGATAGAACTAATTACTTTGCGATCGGACATCTCTCTCTCTCTCTCTCTCTCTTCTCTCTTCAAAAGCTTGCATTTATAAATCTTGAATAATGGCACATCCTACGTAGTCCCCCCAGCTTGTCAGCTCCGAACATATTTTATACAAGCGCATATAGCACGTGACATATATAGGTGCGGTCTGATAGACCCAACTAAATAACTTTTCGATTTCGCAAAATGAGTGGGGACTCCACTTTAGCAGGTGCATCCAAAGGCAAGTTGGTTCAACGTTTCCTGAAAACACGTTCATTACTGGTGCTTTTGTTCTTTCTAGAAGCAATGGACAGCTAAAGCGTTGAGAAAAACAAGGAAAGGAATGTGGGAGCGATCTTCGAGCGATCGTTGATGTCTTTTGGGTTGGGAGGTGGTGGTGGGGGCGCGATCTGTTTAGTGACGGAGGCACCAAGCAAGCCGAAGGAAAGGAGCAGCACGCTCCACATCTTGACTATCTTTTAAGAAAGCGAATTAGCCAAAAAACCAGCCTCTCTCCACCAAACAAAGCCACTTACTCTTGGACTTCCTCTCTTCCATCCAAAGTTTCGACTGTATTACAACTCCCACAAAATTTGAATTTCAAATCCCGTGTTGACACTCAGAAGAATTCAAAAAAATAGGAAGAAAGGAATTTGCGGGTCCAATATTTCGGTAGACTTAGCCAATCAGGGTAGCAGACAGGACGCGGGAACAAGCTCATCTAAAGACGTTGCTCCGAATTTGTATGAATTTAGCGGAGTCAGGACTGAGATAATCTCACCTTGATAAACAAATTCAATGCGAGAGTGGAGGAAATCGAATTGCCTGATTAACCTGACCCGTGTTTGAATATCTGGTCCAGCACCACAACAGGAGCCATCCGTTGGTAAATGCTTCCAAATGTAGAGGCCTTAGTTTAATCAAGAAAGGTTCGAAATTTGATGGGTCCGTGAAAGATTGACCCCATCTTTAGAATTTGATGGCATTGCCAGTGGGGAATGGTGGCTGGCGACCACGTTTGTTTACGGTAATTTGTTAATTAATAAAATCCCACAAAAGTTGTTGTCATGGGAATCGAAAAGGATTGGTTAATTAGCTTAGGTATTCATCATTAATATAAAGAAAAATGGAATATAAAAAATTGGTTGCGGCCATCCTTCATTGAAAAACGGCTAAGATGAACATAGAAATCGAGGATATATTTATATATATATATATATATATATATATATATATATATAGAAATCGGCAGTTGGCACTTTACTCAGCTACTCTTCAATTTATGGGAAATTTTCAAATAGGTATCCAAAGTGCCATTATTTTCTCACAAGAGGACCCGAAATGAACTTTATACCAAGAAATGACCCGAAGTAATCATTTTGTCTCAAATAAGGGTCTGGCTCGTCAGCTGGCGAATATATGCATCTCCCGTTCGTATTCCGACAGCCAGTCAGGGGTATTTTCGTAAAAGGCATTTTAAAACACTTCGTGTGAAGGATGAGTGTCGATGTACATATAAAACACTTCAAAAAAGAGAGGGATGTCGTATTTTGCGTTTTTCATGTGCCTATTTGAAACAATCCCAGCAATCCTTACCCAAATATTGATGAGCCCCAATTTTGCCTTTCATCTCACGGAAACTTCTCTCTCATTTGCTACTCATACGTACACCACAGTTGTAGGTAAATTTCTCTGAGAACACAGAAAATGGTGCGCCCCAATTCCGGTGTTCTTCATCTGGGCAATGCCTATCTTCAACATTGACGAAGAAGATGATGAACAGGGACACCATGGCTCGGATCCAGAAGAAGCTGAACAGGGTGAAAAAAGAGAAAGAAAAAAAATGTCTTAGGACGAAAATACCCCTGATTGGCTGTCGGAACACGAACGGGACATGCATCTGTTTGCCGGCCGGCGAGTCGGGCTCTTATTTTGAGACTAAATGATTACTTCGGTTCCTTATTTGAAACTAAATGATTATTTCAGATCATTATTTGAAATAAAGTTCATTTCGGATCCTCTTTTAAGAAAACGATTACACTTCAGGCTCCTATTTAGAATTTTCCCTTAATTTATTCAAGCAAAGATTAAAAAAAGTACCCATTATTTCGATCGGATTTGTTTTTAGTAAACCGAGATGGCCGGAAGAAAAAACTCAAAGCGTCTGCTAAATTCAAATCTTCGTCACCCTGTCGGTGAAAATATATTGAGAAAGTTAATTTGGAATATCACTTGATCGCTATATAAAAATTAGGGTTGCTTTCCCTTCGCATAAGATTCAGTGAGGTAAACGCAACCCATGAGGGTTTGTCCTTACGGCTGTCCAAGTGTATCTTGGTCTTTTTCTTTCTCATTGGAATTTCGAAAGCAAAATATATACATATCCGAGGCCCTATAAATATATGGAAAAAGGGTTTTGATTAATTTTACGTGTAGATATTTTTATATTTCAAATTATGTCTTGGATTTTTGAATCCGTGAAAATTTGAGGAAACCCCAATCATACGGAAGTGAATATTTGGGATGTCCGATCTTGGAGTCCTTCCGTCCTATGTCGCAGTGTAAAAACAAATATTTTCCTAGTTGAAGTTGGAGTCGAGTTTTAGTCGGCCAGTCTTTTCGTGTTGAATATACGAATGGTTTGTTGGCCTGCCGTGCTGTTTTGATGCGCTGCATGTGCACCGTTGTCGATGTGAAGTGCTTAGAGCCGCGTGCAAAGTGGAGAATTTCCATTAATTACATGGATGGAGTTGTTAATCATGAAGTAAATGAGAAGAAATTGTTAGGATTAAACATTGTGAAATCATTTGGTTTAACTGAAAAATCGAAAGCATTTGAGTTACTCCATATCGATTGTAATGCACGATATATCGTTTGATTAATAGCGGAATCATGCGCTTCTCTTCCTGTTGAGTAAATCACATCGATCGAATCACGTAAATATATACTTTAAAATGAAAAGGAAAAAAAGGGGATGACTCAAAATCGATACTGAGCTTTTAGCACGTCAAGCATGACCAATTTGGAAAGTAGGCCGAGGAAGCCACGCCGAAAGAAAGAAAAAAAGAAGGGGTCCGCCAAATTGGAACTTAAATCTCTCTCCCATCATTTACCGGCCAAGAGAAAGTGAAACCCCTCGAAACTATTTTGCTTTTTAACTTCAGCTGTCCAGTAGTCAACTTTAGAAAAGGAAGAAAAGGTAAAATATGGAAGAATAAAACAGAGGCAAAAAGGGAGGAAAAAAAAAAGACAAATACTCTTTTTATATATATAAAAGATTAGCAAAATCATGATAAAAAAACTTTTCGTCGAGTTTTATAAACATTGGTTACTACCTGGACAATTTGATTTAATATGTTGATGTGTTGATAATTTCATTCTCAGCATCACCATCCATATTCCATTCATAGATTACATAAGAAGAGTTTATTTTATCAGGAGGTGTGCTCCATGATGCGTGCATAAGTGAGTGATTTCGAAAATGAGGTTTTTTGGATTATGTGTATGGATAGGTATGTGTTTGCCGGATGTATGTCATTGGGTAAAATGAAAACGGAGGATAGATTACAATCACCACAAAGGTATAAAGGACGCGCCACTAACCAAGGATGATGATCAGGATCGACAAAATTCACTACCGAAGCTTAAAGGACAAGCCGCCAACCAAGGATGCAGGACTTTGGGATAGAAGAAGCTCACCACAAGGGTCTAAAGGAAACCATTAGCCGAGGATAAAACGCTTCTTGACTGTGAGTAATTCATTCTTCAAGGATAAAGAAACCGATATAAAAATTATCCACTCTCCATAGATATTCACTAACACAGAGGAAATTCTCATATATTTTCATTCATCAAAGTCTTCTGCATTACAATGGAGAACTCTCCTCAATATATAGAGGGGCTGAGAGTCAGGAAATAGGCAAACGTTAGAGAAACATAGGAACTATCCAATCATACTTGGGAACTAGAAATCATTTAAATATATAGGAACTAGGGTTTTGATTCTTGAAACCTTCGTAACATTTAAGAATGATAAAGACCAAGGAACTGTAAAGTATAATAAAGACATGGAGATTTGAAATATTGACTCTTTAGCCTTGTGGTTCATCTCCCAAAATTTGTGCTCTAATCTTGACCAGGAAATAATCATCTAAGGAAATTGTCATCTATCATAAGAAATTATTTGGAACAGTCTTTGTTCGATAAGTTATCGATTAGTTTCAAAATAGGTACCGATAATTATAATCGGTAACGCGGTCGATAGTCTCCTCATTAATGATCCATCGAAGCAAGTTATAATCAAAATTTACCTTTGCTTGAATGAAGATTGACGGTGCTAAATTTGTTGATGGAGTTTAGTTAATGCTCCTGCATCACTTTAGTACTCCAGTACGTGTGTGTGAGTGTGTGGGGTAGTGGAGTGCCGACTTTGAGCATGAGTCAAGTTGCGTAAGAGGCGGTCTCTTCCGGTCTGTTTTTTGGGTGCTTGTGGGTATACGATGGAAGTTGCGTGCAAACTCACCCAACATTGACAGCTGTGAGTGGGAGGATGCCAAAGAACTTTCTCTGTACCTTCTCCTCTTTGTCTTGTTCACATTTCCTTCCTCTTCTCCACAAGACGGAGAAAAACAAGGGGTGTTTTCCACAGTTGATCTTTTTCCTGTCAAAACTCTATTGGTCTTGGTCTTCCAATTCAGGACTTTCTTTCTAATGGGAGTTTCCTCAGGACTCTGTCATTTGGGGTGAGGACTACCTTCTCGGCAGCAACGCCCTTTGACTTGCATCGCCTATTTAGAGGAATTTTGGGGATGTGCTTTCTCCCCTCTTGTGGGGGGGGGGGGGGGTTGTTTTGGGTTATCAGAATCGTTTCGCGAAAAATATAGATATTTATGGAAAATATTTTTCATGAAGTTAAAATGACATTATTTTATGATGTTTGGCTAAAACCTGAAAATGAGGTAGAAAATATTTTCCGCTGTTTAGCATGACCAGCTACAGAGGAATAAGAAAAAAGAAATATATATAATAATTCAAAATTCAAAACTTTTAGAAAAACATTCTTATAAGAACGAACGTTTCATTATTCAAGGACCCAAGCCCGAGAGTCAAGCACTCGCACACATGGACCAATGCCTAAGTGCTGGGGATAAGGTCTCAAGCGTTAGGGACTCAAGCTCGCCCTTTATGGATACAGCCATACAGGCTTGGGTGCTGAGGCATAGGGCACGAGCAACAGGAGTTTGGGCCCAGCCTCAATGGACCCGGGCATGGGCGTCGGGGCCCGAGCCCGACCTCATGGACCTAGGTCGGCCTTGATGGACGTGGCTCGGTCGTTGGAGACTCGAGAACCAGCATTAGGTTTCTCGTGTTCAAAAGTAGAGTTTCAATTCCAAGCTTCAATACCCAATCATATTTTGGAAAAATATTTTTCGACTTTTTCAAAAAAGAAATCATTTTCTTGAATTTAAGCATAAATTTTATGTTGATCAGGAAAACATCTTCCGTTGATTCATTTTTTTAAGTGAACCAAACACCGGAAATGAGGAAAATGTTTTCTCAATAAAGTTTTCCACGAAACAAACAAGGCCTAAATCGCAACCTCGGCTATGGATTCACAGTACATGGCATCAAGTCCCGATGAATGTGATTTTTTGAGGAATCCAAAGGGCTCTCGCCCCGGCAAAAAGAGGACCGCAAACTACAAAGACCCGATTGAATTGATCGCGTGTCCTAAGAGGTCCGAACCAACAAATGTTAGCACCAGCTATACAAGTGAATCTCCTCCGCTTGTAGCATAAAAGCACTTGCAAAAGCAGAGCATGCTGCTGGGATTCAAATTTGGGCTGATGCTAGACACTGCAGAACAGGCTTCTGGCCCAATGCTAAGGAACCAACTCGAACCAACACGAACTAGGAATGAGGCCATGTGTTTAACTTCAATGAACTAATCCTTCATGTGTGGATGAAGAACCAAAAGGTACGAGGGAAACTTTCCAATTATTTTCCGGATTGGTGGCGTATAAACATGAACATCATCTGCATTCATATACTACTGAATTTGCACTTATGTGAGATCCATAATCTGTAGCCCATCACTCAGGGGTAATTTAATAATAACATTCTTTCAACCAAAGATGAAGGAAAATATAAGCCCAAAACAAACGCTAAAAATTTCATAGGTACGCACTCCTGGGCCTGAGACAATCTCCGCTGACTTCCCAAGCTGTGGCCTTAAAGGAAAGTTAAATTACCCTTCCTAACCGGAATCAATGAACAAAATGAACCAACCATGAGCAAGATTACAATATGGCTTTCATTGTTTTTATGATAAGCACTTCCAAGAAGAATTAACATTCCGCGAATTGGAAGGAGTGAGTAGATAAGCAGTACAAAGTCAATTGAGTTTGTCTCGGGTCTGTCGATCGGTCTTCCCAGTCAAATGCTAAGCATACAACACTCCATCCACCGGAGAGTTTCCCGGAGATAAACATAAAACTCTGGAGAACCTAATGACTCCTATCGTGTCCCCCAAGAGCATGCAGAAACAAAGTAGATATTTATTGCGCACATTGGAGGTGAGTGATCAATCTCCACTCGCACAACCCCTGCAACCGCAATGGACACACTCTATCACCTTCTCCTCCCTCAAATGCTTAGGCACCCGACACACGCATGTGGTAGCGAAATTGTGGTCCCGAGGCTGGATGCACCGTAAGCAGCAGAGCCGCTCATAACCAGGCTGCACAGCAAATAAAGGACATGAAATTAAAAGTTGAAACACAGAAAATCATGTGATTGACATGAGAATAATGGACATCATGTCGGAAAGAGAAGAGTATGGCATAGTTTTCTGTTAAAAACAACAGTTCATGAGCCGGGAAAATGTCTAAATCCAGAATGCTTCCTTCACCATGGAATACCATTGACACATTTCCCAAATAAGCAGAAATCAAGCTTGCCAAAGAGAGCAAGACAGGAAAGAAAGATTGAAAAAAAAGTTCTGATATTTAGTTGAAATTTCCTTCTATCTCGCATTCACCTTTTTCTTTCATAACAATGTTTTCCCAATCAAGTCATCTCAAGGCACATCACAAATTCATCGCCTATTATTATTAATTATCATTAGCAGATTCATAGGCTAAGCTGTCATCAGTTTATAAACATATAAATCAGGAGCAGATTCATAGGCTAAGCTGTCATCAGTTTATAAACATATAAATCAGGAGCAGATTCATAGGCTAAGCTGTCATCAGTTTATAAAAATATAAATCAGGTCCTTGACAATCATGAATGCATGCAACAAAAGACTCAATAAAGAGAATGTTCAACAAATGACTACACAATTCAAACCAAACAATCGCGAGCAGAAAACACCAGCAACATTGGTATGGGATGCAGCAAGACCAACCTTCTTCCATTTAGCAATCAGGTTTTTATCCGCATAACCTTGGTCCAAGCAGAAATCATACAATTCTTTTGAGATTTCTTTCCTCCGATAATACAGATCGTATATATATCGGCTTTTCTGATGAGCAATCTTGAAAATAGGCCACAAAGCCTCACATTTTCTCTTTCCATCATGAGGATCATTCTCAGCTGCCATAACACATAAATCAGCATAAAGATGTCAACTTCACGAGAAACCATTTAAGACTACCATCAAAGAAGAAACGAAGATCACAAGATCAAATAACTTAAATGCAGAAGATATCAACATTCTCTGTCACAACTTATAATCACCAACACTCTTATAAGTAACAGAAAGGAGAGCAAGTAGAACAAAGAAAAACAAACCTTCTCTCATCTTTGATTGTAATTCACGGAGAGTAGGTTCTATCAGTTCCCATCCTTCTGGGTATTTGACACGGTTGGTCTTCACCTTGGGCATACTTACACCTGCACCTAATGCAAGAGTAAATGATCAGTGGATTCACCCTCTCAACTTCCTTCTGTGTCACCTCTAGGTCGACTAACACAAAGTTCCCAGGAACCTCCACATATCAGTCCTCTATGTAGGAAAAACTGAACTAGTTTCCACATTCTTTCCACCATGTACTGAATAAGAAGATCGTAGGAACAACATCACAATCAACAATAATCAAGTTCAAAGCAATCCCAACATTTTAAATCTCATATTTGAGTTCTGTGCATGAGAGAGAGAAAGAGAGGGGGAGAGAGAGAGGTGTTGGTGTTAATGCAATGACACAGCTGAAGAGGTGCCGTCTTAAATACTAACAATTTCCTCAAAACTGTACTGAAACACCAATGGTTCCAAAACATTGATATCAATTGTCTCCTGGGGAATGATTTACTGAAACCATTCATACTGTAGCATTGGAGAAAACAGCAGCGACAATGATTGCAGCACAAAGAATGAGCTGATAGATAAAGTGGATGTGTTCACAGTGATTTCCATTGTAATCCCGCTCTAGCAGAATTTCTATTATTCCAAACTGCAAGTAACATGGCGTGCCTCTTTTCATGGCCAAAGCACCTAAAAGCGCATGATCCAGTAAAAAAATGGAGCTCAAATGATGATAGCCGTTAAAACTGCTCACCAACTGCGCCTTGCGACCTTTGAACCGGCAAGACACATCTTTGACATAGATAGGGTCGTCCTTTACTTTACTAATATCACGGTGGTTCCATCAACTATCGAAATCAATACTGCTTTTGCCGATTAGACTAGAAATCTCTATGAATTTTAACAGGCTAAAGCACCTTGCGAGCGATACAAGAGAACACGCGGAGCCCCTACATTGCACCGACACGTTCTGGGCGCCACCGTGCCGGTGTCAGACGCCGACAAGCGGCGACACGCGGCCGACACGGGGTGGACACGCCGGACACGGCGGCGACGCGCGAGTCCGGAGGCAAAAGGGAGAAAGAAGAAAGAAAAGCCCCCCTCGTCAGATCTCTCGCTCGCCAGAGCAATGAACAAGGACACATACCGCACAATCCCGATCCCTTTCGACAGCGAGTACCCGTTGATCTGGAAGTGGGGAACGGGGGAGGCGGGGGGATTCTGGGAATCGGTCCGGATCGGGGGAGAGAATTTGCCCCCGGGGAGAGAGGATGTGAAAATCTAGGTCGGGAAGGGTTTTGAGAACTCACCGACGACCCCCGATCCTCCCGAGCCGAGCGTGACGGATGAGCGAGCTGAGCGAATCGGAGTTTCCGCGGCGAGAGCTGCCGGAGATCTGCTCGGAGGAGGGGAAGAGAGAGAGAGAGAGAGAGAGAGAGAGAGAGCGAGGGACTGTTGCAGTTGCAGAGACGAGAGAGGGATAGGGTCAAGACAGTACCTGATGGAGAAAGAGGAGTGACGAAAGCTTTCTGCCCGTCCTTAAATAAAAAGGACGAAGATGGCTTCTTAAAAGCTTTAAAAAATTGATGAAAAAAGAGGAATAATAAAAAGAACGGGCAGAAAATAAAAATGAAAAATGGATACTCCAAAAGAAAAAATATATATGGCCAAACAAAGGAGTTTTTATAATATCACGTGGCATAATAAAATATGTCATATAAAATTTATAAAATTTATTTATTTATTTATTTTGCATCAAATTAATTTAATTAGAATAATTAAAAGGGCGGCGGGTCACCGGCAAGTGAGTGGTGGATGGGCGACCGACTACTAGCGAAGGCGAGCGATGAGAAGAATTTTAACTTCTCATTTCTGTTCCAGAAATAGAGAAACAAAAAATTTTAACTTATGATTTCTGTTCCAAATCTATTTCTTGAATAAATTTTTGTTCGAGAAATAGAAATTAAAATTGCGTTACCGCACGAATTTCTGTTCCAAACCTATTTCTAGAACAGAAATAGAGAAACGGAATGGTTATCATTCGTAGTCCTAATATATAACGTGTCTCAACGTGTCGGAATTCTCTACTTTTTACGCACAAGACCCAAACCACACAGAACAAAAGGGGAGGGGGGAAACCCTAGAGGTGGTCGCAGGAGAATGACTTATACCCAAGATCGAGAGGGGGCAAAATGGGACGTTTGACCATATGACCGGAAGATGCATGAACGAGCAGATCACAACCTCATCTGAAGAGCAGCAAATCGAGAAGCGAAATTCCCAGGCGAGAGCTAGTCGGCGGTGGCGAGCCAGATACACTGGCCGCTAGAGAGAGAGAAAGAAAGGTACCTCATTAAGAGAGAGATTCGCTGCCGGAAGGAAATTCACAACCAATGAAGGAGAAGAAGAGAGAGAAGAGAAGTGCTACTTGGCTTTATGGAGAAAGAAGGGAGGCGACGAAGCGTCGAAGGGGCCCCTGACGGAGTTTTGTTAGAAAATCCCATATAGGAGAAATGGTGGAGTGTAGAGCAAATAATGTTGTCCTAGTTGGCCCACAACACATAAGATTAAGCTTTCGAGTTAAGGTGGTCCAACTGAATATATTGACGGACTAGGATTCCCTTGGCAAACTCTTCAGATGAAGGTATTGGGCTTTTGCTACGCGCTCCCAACAAGGTGGAAAGAACAAAATTCTAATCCAATTTGATTAAACTAGTTACCTTACTTCGAAATCACTGAATCAAAATCATATATGTGAATCGTGCAGTGGTGGCCACAGTTCGGAACCGGAATCGCCCCTAGCGGTTCCGGTTCCGGTTCCGATTCGTAATTTAAAATTTTAAAAAATAAATTATAAAATAAAAAATAAAATAATTATAAAAATATGAAATAATGAATTATTCAATATAAATTATAATCAAAATGAAAATTGTAGGGGTGATCGGTTCCCGATCGGAACCGGGAACCGAACCGGTAAGACCGGTCTTTTAATTTTAGAACTAAGAACCGAACCGGCAAACCATAAAACTAAGAACCGGACCATTGGTCCGGTCCAATTCTAGGCGGTCCAATGAAACCCTTTGCTCTTAATTAGCAAAAGATCGTAGCCACAAAAGGCATACAACTTCACATTCTCATGGCTTGGCTTGGATTTTATAAACAACTCCTTTGATGGTCTCTTCATTCCCATTCGATGTGGGACTCTTGGCATTTGCATGAAGACAAAGCCAAAAGTCTCATATTGAAGGCGTTCAAGGCAACCCAAGCCAAGCATTGCAATTGAAAATCAATGCACTTACAATGCATGGCAATTAGAGTTTAATTTGTTTTATAAAAAAAATTAAATAATGAAATTTTTTTTAAAAAAATTTCATTATTCCGGGCCCGGGTTTGACCAGTCCGGTTCCGGGCCGGTTTCGAGCCAAACCGGCCCGTGGCCACCACTAGAATCGTGTACTCATTGCTTTGAATCTCTTTACATGCCTATTGAATTCTCATGTGAAAGATCATTCAACTTTGTGTTTAAGGCGGATTGACATAGCATGTCGGTTGAAATAAGCATGCGCGGTTTGGTAGCACAATGAATGTCGGTCACACTGATATGAATTATTGAATTGAAACTGCTCGTTAGATCAAATAAATCGTTGATCGAATTCGAACTAATGATCGAATAACTCGTTGATATGAATGCTGGATTGAATGAAATGCCGATCAACTAGACCGATTTGCAAGCCGCTATGTCCTTCTTGGTTTTGATTTAAACTCGCGGACTGGATTCGTCCCCACTATTTGCATTCTAGATATCATCCAGTTGTTTTGATTTAGAATATGGTTCGTCATACATTAGGTGTATTGACTGCTTGTGCTGGCTGGCTCGTGTGCTTTTCGACATTTGGGTTCATGCCCATTGCTCAAATGCTTGGTTGATATGGATTGCATTCTTCCATTGCTTGTTTGAATTCGGCTGCATGTGTGCATTGCATATTTTTGAAAAGATGTTGATCGTACAGTCCGCCTCGTGATGTAGCAATTTCACTTGAGGGAGTGGTGAAGTTTTCAGTTTTCACGACCTATAAGAAAAACCATATGTACGATAAAATTGGGAAATCTCGCAATATCGCAGGATGAAACTTAAGTAGGAAATGTGATATTGAAAAGGCGACATGAGAGTTTCAACCCTTCTTTACGCATAACCGAATTCCCGAACCTACATTTTGAGTTCCGATTAGACCATTTGATCTCCAGATGATTCGATTCGTTGACTCTCCCCTAACGCCCAGAATTTTAGGTTTCCCCGTCGACCTAAAGGATATTTGGTGGCAACTCCTAATACGGTTTAAGATTTGAATTATAGCAATGCACCTTAGCCCAGGGAAGGGAAGACTTTTGACTCGGTAACTACCCATTTTTGCATACGAATGCTGCTTACGTGAAGTCTCGAGAGTCCGGAAATGGCCAGTCCAAATAGCCTAGATTGCACCGGAAAAACATTAAGTTACACATTTCCTCTACTTCTTCATGATTGCAGCAGTGCAATCGGAATTTCGAGCAAGAGTAATGTCATTAGCAGGAAAAAGCGAAAGGCAATGCGATCCGGACACTCTCAATAGAAACCCCAGAGCTGTAGGGGGTTGATCGGAGAAGACGATAGCTTCAGGATTTGTGGATTTACAAGAAAGATTAGGCAAACCAGACCGCAAGCTATGAGTCCAGGGGATGAACTGCGCTTGGACATCGATAATGACTTGGTATGAAGTTCATGCATGCTTGTGGAGAAAGCAACCGGTGCACCTATTGATGGGCAGTCGGCAAGAAGAGGATGACAGCAAGAAGAATGATTTGTGCAGCTCCAGCAATGTCTACCGAACAAGATGGAGTAGGACCAAAGGAAACTCCAGCAAGGGTTTGTGCCTATTTTGAACTTTTCCCTTCACTGTCGTGTGTTGAACTCTGCTCGTCTCTGCATTTCCAAATGACCAAAAGCTTTGACGATAAGCCATTAGATGGAGTCCAGGGGAAGAAAAGCCATAAGACAGAAGCAAACTGTAAGCGCAAAAACCCCCCACCAAGAGGGGAGGAAAGCTGCTTCCTCAAATATTTTACAGCAGATGATCAATAAGAGCAATTATCGACTAAACTCTCCTCTGAGATTCCGTGCTTTAAGCTTTATATCATTCCAACATCTGCGACCGAATTTACATCGTGAGCTACGCATAAGTTACAAGAGCCGAACTCGAGCTTTTGGCAGTAGGAAGTTCAAACGGAACTCCACTCGCCTCACCCGGACCAGAGTTTTTACCACTAAAACAACTCGAACTCCAAATGCTCTGCCGTAGCTTTACAATCTAGGTAGTTGCTCTTCATCTCCTGAGCCCCCATATATTTAACTCCATATTCAAATGACTCGGGTAATTCTGGTGGAACGGCGCAACGTATTAGTGCCCAATTCAAGCCCTGGAAAAAGGGATGCTGCTTAATTTCCGCAGCCCCCTTCTCTGATCCCAAACGATTCTCGGGCTCCTTTACCAGCAATCCCTTTATGAGGTCTTGAGCTTGGAAGCTCACAAATGGGCATTCCGGGAACTTGAGGCTCTGGAACACCACGTTCGCCAGGGTTTCTTCATTCCCCGGACCTTTAAAGGGTGTTTTACCATAGAGAAGCTCATAGAGAAAAATTCCAAACGTCCACCAATCCACTGCAGCTCCATGACCCTCCCCTTTGATGATCTCCGGGGCCAAGTACTCATGGGTCCCGACAAAAGAATTGGATCTTGCGTCAGTAGGCTCAGCCACAAGCTGTGGCAATGATCTGACATGGGTACCAATATCAACTTTTGCCTTCCGTGTCTTAGCTGAAGCAGGTGAGATCCTTGGGCTGAAGCAAGGAACTCGACAAGCTGGTTCCACACAGAAAGGCTCAATGCAACTGGATTCTGTACATGGACCAGAAACCTTGGCAGGTTCAGCAATGGAAGATGATTCAAGGAGAGTTGGACTGACAGTGCATCTAAGAGACAAGTCGAAATCTGTAAGCATAATATGGCCATCTTCACGGACAAGAATATTCTCTGGTTTCAAGTCACGGTACACAATTCCAAGCATGTGCAGATACTCCAAGGCTAAAAGGACTTCGGCGACGTAGAACCTGCAAATCCCAGAAAAGACAGAAGCACATGCTCAATAACTAAGCAAACTATACGAATGATGTGGTGTATGCATCCTGTCCAATGCTTATCTTTATCAAAGGGATGGACAACCTTGCCTCGCAAAATCAATTCGAGGGGGAAAGAAATGGTAGCTAATGATGCAGCTACCACAGATAGGCAAACCACAATCGTGGAATTTAAACCTCTTCAAAAGTGACATGGCATAAAACGGGAATACAAAGCTCGATAAGGAGTCAACTTTATCTGGAGTTAGATATGCAGGTAGGAAACCAATTTACTGAAGATATAAAGAAAGGAAATGACCACTGGGCATCAAATCAATGGTAGCACGGTTGAACTCATAGACGAAGATCAAGATCCAGACACTGGCCATCACAATGCATATTCGTAAGAAAATTAAGACAGGTACATCCTATTTAGGATTTGACTCAATTGAAAGGAAGGCGGTAGTCATCTAAACAGACTATTGTAAATAAAACTAGCAAATATATATAGCTATTCGAAGACACGGAAGATCATTCACAACTTGAAGTAAGTAAATCTCATGCATGTACACTTTAGGATATATAGAAAAATTAACAGTGCGTGCTATTTATAGACAGAGTAGGGAAACATTCCAGTGAAGTAAATTGCTAGAGTTATCATAAATGATATAATGCATGAACTTTCAAGAAATACCCACCTAGCTGCTGGTTCAAGAAAATGCCTTCCTGGCTGTTTTTGCCTAAGGACATGCAAATCTCCACCTGGACAATACTCCATAACTAGACACGATAAATTGTCTGATGTGAATTGAGTGTACAAAGTTGGAAGAAATGGATGATCCAGGATTCTCAATATTTCTCTCTCTGTCTGTGCCCTTGGCATTTTTTTCCTTCTTGCCAGAAACTCATTATCCATCACCTTTATGGCAAACAAGCAATTTGTACCAATTAATTCTGCCAGATAAACAGTGCCAATGTCTCCACAACCAAGCTTCTTTAAAAGATTGAAATGCTTCAACCCCAAGGCTCCATGTTGTCTACGCACATGACGGATGGCTTCCCATCTGACGTCCTTTGACATGTGAGGCCTGTTGCTGCAACTAGACCTGCTGAGATTGCTCTCGTCGCTCATGCTTGTGGTACTGCTACTAAAGTCACCTATGCTGCTTTTCGAACTTTGAGAAAACTCGCCCTTATCTCTCAGCTTCGGGTTCACTTTTTCTTTTACTACATCTTTTTTGCTGCCATTGGGAATGGTAGGAATGAATTCTGGCCTGCTCAAACCCGGTCCAATGTTCGTTATATTTGCTCCGGATCTTGAATTGGGGCCCTCGGCGGATGCATGAGTTTGATTGGACTCATTATTTGAACCCACCAAGGCACACTGGCATCTCTGACAAATTAGGTGATCTGTACTGGGAACTGTGCGTTTGTTGGCTTCTGCCTGTGTTTCGGTGTTGCCAACAGCAGAACTACCCAACTTAGATTTCCTTTTGGCAACACTTTTACTTTTGATGACAGTTTTGCCAGCGCGAGGTGTACTCCTACCCAATCTGCCAACTCTCTTAACATTAACTGAACCAGATGATGAAGGCGAAATCTGAACTCTTCCTTTACGTCCCGGTTTCAATGGTGAAGCTTTGTTTCCGGCTTTGGCTGAGATGGTGACATCATCCTGTGGCTCAAAATTTTCACCCCCTGCAGCAGGAGAATATTGAGAAGACGTTGATTCCTGTGTGCACTCCTCCTCAGGGGACGTCTCCGCCTTCAATATTTCAGTTCCAACCTTATTCGACCTACCAACGGTATCCCTTTGCATTAGAATACTGGCAGTACCTTTGGGCAATGTTGGAGCTATCAATCGAGGAGAACGAGGTGTCTGATTGGACGATTTTAACGTGGGCAGTTGAACATCCCTGGCCACATCCTTTGAAGAGCTTGTGAAAGAAGACGATGTCGAATGACTATACGTATCCACGGATCCAGCAAATCGAGATTGATTTTCAATTCCCTTTGCTCTGGAAACTACCTCGTTTTTACTTACTATAGGATCCATACTGTGAATGCCATGAGGAATTACTCCAACCACATGTTGGAGTGAAGATTGAGCATTGCGATTTGATGTTTCGGGCATCCAAACTTGCTGAGACACCTTCTTTCCAGAATAGCTTGAGCTGCCCTCTTCGGGCACCAGAGATATTTCCACCATGCTCCCCTTCCTTTCCTGTGAGGAAGGTCCTGAATCAGTGACTTCGACAATTTTGGTATTGTATAATGTCTTGATCCTTCCAGCCTCGGAGACTCCTGAAGTAGATGGACGCTTTGACAATCGTTTCATGGCGGCCATTTCTGATGCCTTGGACAAACAAACATCTCTCAAAGCTTGCTTTATCGACACAGGCTCGGAATGACCAAATCCAGGCGACCAAGGCACTCCTACCGTGATGGGCTTTTTCGAGGCATTCTTTCTAAGAGGACTCGAGCCTAGCTGGTTTGCAGGACTCATACACCGCGAGGAACTTCTAAGATTAAACGATTCAAAGAGCTGATTAATATCATCTTCTAGAGAATCCCTGGATCCTAGTCGGAGCACGGCCAGTTTTCCATCTTTATCGTCCAAACTAAACCCAGAAGTTCCTCTAGAATGCCGAACAGAAGCCGGTTCATCCATTACCTCAGAAATTTCGCGAGTTCTGGAAAGCGAACCCATCTCGAAGGACACTATGGAACCGAATCCCCTCCTCTCGGTAGAACAGGGGAACCAATCGCGAACAACTTTGGCAGTCTTCCTGATGAAGTTTCCCTCGAAACGCGGAGCTTTTCACACAAGAAACGTCAGAAATTGTTTCCCGGCCTTCTTTTCCTCTTCAAGACTTCGGACCCCTGCAACCCATAATCCCGAAAATGAGACAACCAACGTCGAAAAACAGAAATAGGCCAAAACCAATTGAAATCGCCCAACCCATAACCATTTGAAGCGAAAGGGTAATCAAGGAACAATGGAGCCCATTTGGACTCGTACAGCTTGAAATTTAACAAATCTGCCTCTTTTCTTTTTTTTTGTCAATAGTTCGATTTTGCAAGCAACATGGTGGCAATGAGCCCCACTGTTCGGTCAAGAATCGGCATGAAACTTCTTCCGCATCGAAGAAGTGACGGCACCATACCGCTCGTCCTATGAGGAAAGATCCGTGATTTCACCGCACGAAATTCAACCGTAGGCTCTACCGTATCGCAGAACCGGGACAGAGCCCGTCACATCCAGCTTCAAAAGCGAAGCCGAAATAAAAAAAAAAAAAAAAGACTCCACAAGAAAATCCGCGACGGCGAGAGAAAAGGCAAAAGACGGAAAACCACGGAGGCGCGACTCGCTGTCGCTGGCGCCGAGTCGAAGATCGAGCCCACGGGAGACACGTCCGAACGCGATTACTTAAAAAAGAAAGAAAAAATGAAGGAGAGAACGGGAGGCGAGAGGCAATCGAGGCGCGGGTTTCCAACGCGGGGCTCCGCGTAGCAGGATCAGCTCAGCTCAACCACGGCAGAGCCAGTAGGCGACAAGAAGGAGGAGGAGGAAGGGGAGCCGGAGCAAATCTGCGAGGGAGGGAGGGAGGGCGGCGAAACCCGGGGGGCCGTACCGTGAGCTCCGAATCAGAGAAGGGGCACCGCCGAGCAGCACGGCACCGGGAGCGCCGAGATCCGATCGAGGCCGCGCCGGAGGGGGGAGGAGGAGGGGGGCGGCATTGCCGCGGGGCAGCAGCCGAGGAGGGGAGGGGGAGCCGGGAAAACCCTAGGCGGGCGGACGACAGGAGGGAAGGGGAGGGGGTGGCGCGGCGCGGCGTGCGAAGGAGGGAAGGAGAGAGGGGAGAGACGGTGGAGTTGGGAGGAGAGAGTGGTGGGTGGTGCGTCTGTCTGTCTGTCTGACTACTGTATCTCTCTCTCTCCTTTCTTCCCTTTTTTTTTTTTTTGTGGCCATGGCTGGGGGACGGGGGGTGGCTCTGATTATTTTGAAGATGGTGGGGGCCCACCCTGTCTGCCCTTCCTGTGGGAAAACCAACCCCCCACTCCCACCCCCACCTTCACTCATCAAGTCTCAATCTCAATCTCTCTGTCTCCAAAAGAGGTCAGTCAGAAGAACTCCAGAAGGAGGAGGAGAGGAGTTTGAATTCATGGGCGAGGGTTGGGGGGAGAGACTCTCTGAGAGTGAGAGAGAGCGGACAATGAATACAGCACCTGACTGAAAATGAAACTTTTAATATATCTACATCAAACAAATAAATATGAATATGAATATAAATGTAAGATTAAAATAGAGACGAAGGGGAGATCGGGCAGCAAAAACTTTCAAAAAAGAACATCATGCGTCCTCCCTCCCTCTCTTCTTCTTCTTCTTCTTCTTCTTCTTCTTCTTTTTTTCGACACTTTTCAATTTTTCATTTCGAGGCATGCCCCCCCATTTTTTTTTTTGGCTCTTTTTTCGCGGGGCACGATGAGGTTGAGAGCGACCATCAAACGACTCCCATTTTCGAAATTCCGGCCGTCACGGATCCATTTTCGTCGCTGATGAATAGAATAGTTCATCGAGCTTGTCTTCCTCCCCCTTTTTTTTCCTCGTCTTCTTGGTGCGATTTACCCTTTCGATAGCTTCGGATACGGGAGTAGGGCGCGGTGTTTTTTCTTATGAGGCGCTCCAAGAGAATTTCGCCACGGCACTTTCGGAGAGCTAAGCTGCGTGTAATTATCAAGGCAGTGCAATTTTTCTATTCTTCTCTTTTTTTCTTTTTCTTTTTTTGCCGACAGGGGGCGTTATGGCTAATATAGCTTATGCGTAAATGCTAGCATTTCGCGGGACCGTGATGTCGGCAATTTCCTTTTGTTAGAACGAGCGCTCAACATTTAATTCCGTTCGCGAAAATGTACCCGCCAAGGACTTCTCGCTCTAGCCTATGCTCCTTCGGAAATAAAAGCGTGTAAATCGAACCCGAAAATTTTCAATACGTTTAAACTATTTTCAAGCGAGCCGCGAGAGAAATGTTCTTGGGTTTTTTTTTTCCTTTTTTTTTTACGTGCTGGTGGGGGGGTGGGGGCACACGGAAATTGGATTTGGTGAAAAGTATTCTTTCTTTTTTTAAAAAGAAATTCCCCTTTTAGAATTCTTAATTTGCCTCGGGTTCCTGATGACCATTATTTGCCATTACTTTGTATTTTATTGAAATTAGGAAGTATTTTTGGATCTCGCGCTGCACAGTGTGGACGCGACATGAGGAGATGAAACCCTTTTTAAAGTAAATTTATATTTGAAAAAACACATGATTTTTTTTTATAAAAAAATATTTCGGCGATAAGACCGATGGAAATATTTTTAGGCAGCAGCAGCAGCAGATTCGGTTCTTTTCTTTTGCCTGCAGAACCTGGGGGCTCGGGAGGTAAAAAAAAATAAATGGATGGGATGGAGGAGCATCTTTTCACCTGTCGTTTGTTACCGTCAGAATCCCGCTGTCACCGACCGATGGATGATGAGCCGGGGGGTCATCGCAATTAGAGGTCAAATCCCGCCATTATTGCTTAATTATTGTGATGCGTACAAATCGAGGAACACGTTAGCGACAACGCTCGGCTAATACAGCCACCCCCCAGCTAGCTTGCCCCTGTTTTTTCGCGCTTGCAATTGGCGATGCTAGGTGCTGCGATTACATGTTTAATCCGTCCTCGCGCGCAAAGTTCCGGGGGCAGGTGGCTGTGATGTGATCGGTCACTTCGGTTCTGTTGAAAATATGGGATAAATTGATGGGTGAATGAATGAGAAATTGATACTCAAAGAACACCCTTGAGTTGGAAGTGGGAAGTGGAAAAAACACTAATCCCACATTGGAAAGGAAAGAAGGTTATGAAGTGTTTTACGTACAGTTACGCTCATTTGAAGTGGTAACTATCATAACACAAATATTATGCGGGATCGAAAAGTGGGCCTCGCAACCAGCCCAATTTTGATATTGATTTTGTAACGACAGATTTAATTGGTTATTATTATTCCCGAAATACTCTCTCCTCTATTCTATTTATCGAAATCATTCTTCCTCCGTTTTATATTCTTTGCATGTGCATTGTTTTTTATAGTGTTCGTTCTCTAAATTTGTTCAAGTCCGCCGAAAGCTTTGAAGTAGTGATTACTTTTTAGCCGTCTACCGTTGTATATTGTGTCAAATACAGGCCTCGGTATTCATTTGTATCGATTCTAACTTTGTTATTGTAATTTCATTTTCTTTACAATTCTGTATTATTTGTAATATTTATACTGATGCCGATTTGAATTGTATGTTGAACAGGTTCTTCTCGCCTTGTTGGTTACTATGGATCGCGGGCGTGGATTGCAGGTGGGAATTTACTGCTATTGGCATGCGATGGAGTGACGTATCGCAACTGACCTAATAAAGAATTGCGGGCGAGTATCGTAATTTGAATTGATGGGCAAATGGCATGGATTTCGACCAAATAGCGTGGGACGATCAAGAGTATATATATATTTTTTGTAAATGTGGGGGTGGGCACCACACTAGATCACCTCGAAAGTGGGTAAGACTTTGCATCGCTACGTAACAACTTAAATTATAAAATACCAAATAAAAAATTGTGGGCTTAAGTTTAATAAGCGTGGCATGTGATAACTATTGTATGGATGCTTAAGCTCATCTAAAAGAAGGTTCAAGGTGAAGACAATTGAGCTATGTATCGAAGAATGGGATAATTGTCCAAAAAAAGCCCCGAGTCTAATGTACGTCAGCCAATTAGCTCATAAGCTTTCCGATTATGTCAATTTAATCTTGAATTTTTTGACGATTTGCCAATATAGTTATCCTGACCAATTTTGGCCGAGAAATACTTACGTGAGTACCCAGTCAAAGCGGGTTATCCTACGTGACATGATTGATATTGACGTGAATAATTTTGTCATTTTTAAAATTTTTAATTTTATTTTTTTCCTTTCTTTTTGGCTTTTTTTTGTTGAATTTGTGGCCCACCGAGCAACCCTCGCCTGCCATCACCAAGGCCTTGGCGACCCTGTCGACCGGATATTTAATAAAGGGAAAAAAATAAAAAGAAAATAAGGGGAAAAGAAAGAAAAATTCATGTCAATAATTTCCGATCAAAATTGATCGAATGGATTATATTGGCAAATCGTTGACTAAGTTTATCAAATTGAAAAGCTTGCGACTTTTCGAATGATTTTCTCTTTGAGACAGGGATTAAGAGTGCATACATCTAACCCACTTGATATATCTTAGTTCTCAATTATGGCGGATCCTAAATAAGCACAACAAGAATCAACAGTGAATAAGTTGTGCAACGCAAGATCAATCTCTAAATCGAAACCGGATCGATCATAAAAATGTTTCTAGACCATAACATGTGAATAAGACAGATTCATCTTTTCGAGATCAACAACAACACTCCTACCAAGGATAAAAATCGAGCTATAAACTTGCCTTTTTTTACTCGTGGAAGAATAAAATGAATCAATCAATACAATAAGGGAAAACTTTCCATTGAGCAGAAAAAAATTACCATGAAAATGCATTGATTTACCAGCAGCAACACAGTGTCCATGGAAAACACGTTGGACCTCACTTTAACTTGGTACGAAAAAGTCAGAATGGGAGAAGGAAGGAAACACAAACAAAGCATTGCTGTCATCATGATAGATTTTACCAAACCCAACTGATCCTCAGTTGCATCATTGAATGTTGATTGTATTAGAAGAAAATTCAATTTGCCCTTTAACCACCGTTCATTACGGTGACTTTGGGACCCCCCCCCCCCCAAAAAAAATGAAAATGGAAAAAAAAAAGTTACTAGTGACTAACTATAATTAATGCTTGTTGCTTTTTTTTTTTGGGAAAAATTCCGAAATGCACTTCGGACTGGACGCGTCCTCTCAAAAGAGCCCGAGAGCGGCGTTCATCTGGACTGACCTCTTGATTGGACTGTCGTGTTCCGAATGGCGTCCCCCCCATGCCTTGTCGCTCCCGATTAGAAGCGCTGAAAAGGCGCCCCCATTAATGGTATCAAACGAGCACGCGGCGGCTATTATGTGGTACTTGGAGGACTTTTGTGTTGCTAGCAATTGGTCTTGGCAAAATGTGTCATAAACTCATTTCTTAACTCATACGTATGATAGGCTGAGTTATTATAGGGGTTAGTTATATTCACTAAACAGGTCAAAAATGGGTTTAAATATAATATGAGTGTTAAATAGATCGAAAATGGGTTTATAACTTACTCGTACCCAACCTATTCTTTGACTCTCTCTCCATTCTCTCTTACCCTTACTCGATTTCACGCTAATTCACTTCATACTCTTGTCTCAATTTGGGTATGGGTTTTTCTTAAATTGGGTTAAATGAGAAAGTGTTTTAGTAATATGGTTCGGGTATGGGTGACTAGATTTCTATTGCACATACATATGTCAAGAGCGAGTTAAATCGATCTATTTGGGTCTAATCATTTTCAATCCAATCCGATCCTATCCATCCATTTGACAGGTCTATCGACAACGAGGCTTGGGTTCATCTAGAACGTGGTGATCCAATCTAAAGGTCGTTCAAGATGAATGCCATTACGAGGGGGAGCGAGGTTGAAAATGAAAGGGAGGAAAAAAAAAGAAAGAGAAAAAAAAAGAAAAATAAAGGGAAATAAATAAATAAATTCGAACCGCACCACGTAGGACAGCTGTCGTCCATGTTAGTGCTGATCGGAATGGACTGAATTTGTCACAATTACAATAGGTTCACGACCGTTTCGGTAATTTTTCTATTTTGGGGTGTCTTCTTGAGAAAATGTGTCTAATTGGGAGGTGCAAATTGGGAATTTCCCCTCGCCTTTTGGCCGTCACGTTAATCATCATTAGGAACGTGGCCATCATGGGGGAGCCACCACCGTCCAAGGGAGGGACACACACAGCCACCTTGTAATCCTCTCGATTTTCCCCTTTGTCCGATTGATGGGCCAGCCATCACGTAGCTCGATTTTGACTTCGTTTAAAAAATTCAGCCCGCACGAAAAGGGCGCCCCTAGAAAAAATAAAAATAAAAATAAAAAAACACGGTAGAGAGGACCCCTGCGATAAAGGAGAATTTATATTTAATTCCATATGCTCGAAATGCAATTAAAATGGCTCAAAAGCGAGGGGCTGAAAAATAAATAATAATTTGCCGGGGGGCTGGATGCAAGTGGATCAAGTCGCGGGACGAGGATTAGGGGAGCCGTGGCCGACCATACCTCGTTGCGCTTTTACTGCCGACATGATTCTTTCTGTTTGGCAAAAGAGGCAAAAAATCATAAATTATATTCGTTGTGACACATTTGCTGTAAGTTTTTTTTTACTCTGACACTAAAAATTACAAATTTGTACTCGTGCGGTGCATATACTCTCCACCAAAACTCCTGTCAATAAAAACCATAAAAAAATCTATCTATATGGCCGCTAGAAAGTAAAGACTGTTGACATGGCCACGCCCACTTGGCTCAAGTGAAGTTTAAAAAAAAAAATCTCATTTTGATTGAAAAATCAGTTAACGAAATATTAATGGAGGGTAAATGTGTCAAATAGATATAAATTCGAGTTTTTCCGTGACTCTTGTTTATTTGGGAAAACAAATTAAATGCATTTTCGGACCGACTCGACGTCGACGGAGATGGATACGGGTCGCGGGTTCGACCCGAACCGAACGATGGGGGATGTTGACATGTCGTTTCTGAAACGTGAAGATGTAGTGTTCAATAATAGAGGCGAAAGGGACGATGGTCATGTGTCAGTGTACTGCGTGGTGGGGGACATCGCGAATGAGGAAGAGGCCTGGCGAGGGAGGGTGGCCTAAACCTTGGGAAACGTCGGTGGTGGTGACCCGGCGAACGTGACGTACGTGATTTCGAGATATGTTTTGCATGATGCATGACGATGTGATGAAGTTGTTGTACGAGAAATTTCGTGTACGAAAAGAAGAGAAAGAAAATCGAGATTGTTCCCACCTTTCTTCCGGGTCAAGAACGATTTTGCATTGCATCTATTTGCATCTTTTGGTCGAGACCCAAACTATGAAAGGATCGATTTACACGACCCCTCCTCCCTCTCCCGTTCTCTCTCTCGCTCTCTCGTCTCCGTCCGTCGCTGCCGGGGGATGCTGCCCTTGTATTGCGCCCATGACAGGCGTCGTTGGAGGGGCTGGAGGCAGCGGCGGCGTGACTTGAGGGGACCGATGTGGCCACAAGGCGGCCGCCGGCAACGTCGGAGACAGGGTGGAGAAGCGGCGGAGCAATGGGTTGGCTTGAAGGACTTCTTTCCATGCTGTGGGCGAGTTTCGAAAAGTGAGAGGGGCGATTCCAGAGATCGAGATACTGAAAACGAATAAACCATGATGGGCGCTGGATTCAATTTGAAATGTAGGGCATTGTTTGTTTCGCGTGAATTTTCGTAATAAAGTAAAATGCTTTCTGTGAAATTTCGAAAAACCAATTCTAGAAAAGCTCTTTCACTAAAACAAACACATCCCTGGTCGCAAATTGAGGATGTAAATTGTAGGTTTCAAAAATTAAGGGATGCAACTTTGGTCATGTGAAAAATGGGGCGGATTTTTGAAATTATGCCATTATTAAATCTACAATCAAAATTTTTGCAGATGTTTGAACACGATTCATTTATTTCAATTTCTATATAGAATTCGTCATGTCATTTCGCTAGTCATTTCGTAAATCAACTTTCGTACCCACTTTACCTAACGTTGCGTTTTTCATGCCTTATCGATCACATAATCGAGCGGTAAAAAGGTTCGATTTCTTTCGGCATTAAGAAAGAACGAGAGCTCATCTCGAGTCCGGTTCCAGGATCAAACAGACAGCGAACACGGGAAATTGAAAAAAGAAAAGAAAATGAAGACAATTATGAGGGAAGTATCTAGTAAGTTGCGTTAGCGTGGTGGAAGAGGAAATGCGGAATTTTTTGGGCATAATAGAGAATGCAAATCTGATCAAGAGATTGAGAAGGGAATGTCCTGGTTTCTTGTTCGAAGGAGTAAACGTGACGTAGAGAAAAGACTCTTTCGTGGCTTTGAAGCATCAAAGAAACTTCATTCCCAATCAATTTCTCATAAACAGCAAAAGTTATTTTAAATTTCTCTTTTTTTTCCTATTTTAAGTAACACGTCTCAATAATCGTAATACTTCCTTCAGAGTTCGCAAATTTAAAGCCCTTATCAGAGAGTAATTTTTCTCATATGTCGTAAATTTTTTTCAACCGATGGTAAAATTGATAATCTTCATAACTTTTCAAAGAGGCTCGTAACCTAGTATCTAAATATGGAACCGGTCCGAAAATTACTGGACTGGACCATAGAATTATGAGTTCCGTGACCAAACTTTCATCATTGTACTTTAAGGTCTCTACCAGAGACCAAACTTCGACTGTGTGTAGGCTCTCTGTTGTTTTCTTTTCTTTCCTTTTCTTTTTCTTTGTGGAAGATGAGTATAACTATAAAACTTAGCCATCATGGTCATCATTGACATGATTAAATTTTATCTTGGTACCCTCTTTTCGGTCTACTCTTTGGTCAAAATTAGTGATGACATCTGACATTGAATTGAAAATCCCATGCCAGCATAAGGCAACAACCAAGAGGGGAGAGGTGAATTTGGTCAAAGATGGCAGTTTTAATTGGCTTTGGGAAATTGTAATAAGGAAATCATATACTATGCAGTATTCAAATTACTAATGTTGATCACGAGCTACATGTACCAAAAAAAAAGAAAATGCACAAGTTACAAAAGCTTCCCTGCAGCTGCAGCAGCAGCAGTTCCTGCTGTAACTGGAAGTTCTAGTACAAGCCTAGTATCTCTCTCTCTCTCTCTCTCTCTCTCTCTCTCTCTCTCTCTCTCTCTCTCTCTCTCTCTCTCGTGCTGGACCTTAGAGCTTTTATATGAGCTTATTCCTTCCTTGCTTGGCTGTGATCTTGTCGTCGTTGCTTAATCGTTTCTTTCAACATGAAGGGGTGATTTTGGGACTGAACCAGAGATCTGTGTGAAGAAATCGCAATCCGTGGAAGGTAGCGCGGAAACCAATCGAACTCAAATTGAGTGGCGGTTTGGTTTCTGCCTCAAACCGAACATTCCGATAACGGGTCTGAAAACTCCTGTGCCAACGCCCTGGGGAGTTGCCGACGCTGATTGCCCATTCGCACCCTTTCTTTTCGCATCTATCATGTTTGTTTTTTCCTTTTACCAATGCGTTCACTAGGCATGGACCATGCGAAAAAAAGTATCGACTTTACAATGACTTGCTCAATGCTACGTCGAACTCGCCTCTATAGCTGCATATTTTGCATAGCTCAAGACATTAACCGAATCAAGAAAAGGATGCACAAACTTTTTGATATAATAAATCATGTTAACAAATGCTCTCGGGGCACTGGCTAATGAGTCCCTGACATAATCCCCACATCGTCCTCTTCGTTTTCAGCACCCCGACACGTGAATAGACGCGTGGCATTGATCTCCTCTTCTCGAAGTCAAGCAAGCTAAGACACCATTGCAAAATTTCCAATTCTTCCCCGAGGCTCCCCATTCAAGATCTAACTCGATCCTCATCAATAATTGATCGGCAAGGGGGCCTATTGGAACCGCTCATTTTGAAATGTGTCCCCTCGTCCCCGTCAACTTCGGTTGGACGTTTCGACGACCGCCGAATTTGCTGACGCTCGTCGGTCCCATCCACTTTTCTAACACTCCGACACACCTTACCTTCCCTCCCTCCCTCCCTCCCATCCATCCATCCCTCTGCTTGGATTCTTCTCCGCACCCTCCGCGACAAATCCCATCCGCCTCCGTCAGGTAGAGATTAGATGGGTGCTCAAAAAAACCAGAGGCGAAAGGAGTGGTTTCGCGCGGTATCGCGACTTCTTTCTCCCTCGCGTCGCGGGCTATAGGTCGCTTTGGTTTTCTCTTTAGCATGAACGAGGTTAGTGCAATGGCCGCGAGTCCCGAACTCTGCCCGTAATTCCATCACGTGCCCGCGGGCCGTGTCGTCTTTCCAACACTAGATTTGCCCAAATCTGCAGTTGGGATCCACAGATTCTGTATGCCTGCCTTGTTTGTTCAACAGCATTAGGCCGCATTCGGAAGCATCTGTTTTCCACAGAGAAGCATCATTTTCCACATGGTCGGTCGCGACAGAAAGAACGGCACGTTTAGCATCAGGACAGTAACGCTGTCTGAGTTCGACATGAACAGAATGAGATTGGATCGGTCCTGATGAGCTCAAAGAAACAAAATGTAGTCATGGGAGAAGAAGAAGCTCCGATGAAATCAAACGGCAGCGGAGACGAGCACGTTGTCGGTAACACCTTGCTTAACACCTTGCTATTCCTCCAATCGAACAGACCAAAATCCTAGTCCTGCAAAGCGAAAGAATGAAAACGAACCGATAGAAAAGCGATAAAGCAAAGGCGTAGCGGGCGTAAGTGTTGCTAACCAACGTGAAAACTTTCCCTCGATCTTGCTCTTGCCCTCGATGCAAGGGTTTCAACCAACTGAACTAACAACTGCAAATGCTAAAGATCGAATCGGCTCATCCGACTCTTCTTTCACCTTGACCTTTTCCGCTTCCTTTGGCTCCGAAGCAGCTGGGGCAGCACGTGCACCGCCGCCGCCATTGGCAGCCACTGGAGCTGCAGCACCACCACCAGAAGGCACGGAGGCCAGCTTGTCCTGACCGGAGGCGATAAGGTCAGTTATGTCCTTACCCTTCGTGGAACTGCAGACGAAGATGGACGGTCATTTTAATTCAATCCACTTCATATCTTAATTCGTCCACCAGCAATCACTATTTTAAAAGAGCAGAAACTGATAACCCGTCGATCGAGCCGGAAAATCTCGTCCTATATGGCGCCTGGTCCAACGCGAGCTTTTGCACTATGGTCATGGATTTGGTTCGCCTCGTGGAATAGTGCAAACGTGCTCCGTGGCGACTCCGGCGAGGAGAAGGCCAATGGTTACGGAACTGATCTAGCTAGCCTGATGCGGTCGAGTTCAGTCTACGAGTGCAATACACTAGCCAGCACAGAGATTTCCCCTGAATACACTGTCTATACGAGCCAAAGCACTCCAATCACGTCACTTTTGAAGTTCAAAACGATGAACGCGGCCAGCACGGCGTTTTAAGAATTCCTACCATCGCAATTCGACATGAGGACGAGCACACGACAAGACGTACAAGGAATTACATTGGCGAAACTCAAATCTCGGTACGTTGCAAAGAAATATAGCCCAGACACGGACACAATCGCCAACACAAACAAGCAGAAAGATTCAAGCAGCGTTGAGTCTCGGAGACTGATTTGCGGGATGAAAGTAATCTGATCCGTGAGCAAAAGGATGAGTCTTTATTAGGGGTGATCGGTTTCAAGGTGGGTCGATTCCCACCTTGGAACCTAGAAGCGGACTGAGCAGGATTGGTTCCTAACTTGTAGAATCAGGAACCAGCCACACAGTCCTAAAACCGGACCGGAAATCACAAGTTCTAGGACAGACCTCAGAACCAGACCGGACCGATCAACCGACCCACCCAATCTTGGAATTGGACTAGAAATCACCGGTTCCGGGACCAACTCTAGAACCAGTGATTTTTTTTTTTTGGGGGGGGGGCGTTTATTCTGTTCCCTTCAAGTGGAAGTTTCCCAATGGTAAAAAAAATTACTAATAAGGGTTTGCTTCAGCATAAAAAAAAAGAAAAAATTAAAAAATCTTGACTGGTTCACTTGACTGGTTCATCGGTTTGGTTCGTTTTTTTGAACTGGGAACCGGACCGGTCCCCTCGGGTACCACCCGGCCGGTTTGGTCCGGTCTAGTCCGGTCCAGTTTCCGGATTATACGGCGACCGGCGCACACCTTTTTATGCAGCGTCGCAGCTTCTTCGTCACTGAGGATATGAATTTGGGCCTACTTGGGCCACCGAATTGCTTCATGGGCCGAAGGAGTAATTTCATTTGTTTAGCTTAATGTTCTCAGTAGTGTGCTGTTCTCGCGGCGGTCGCCCTTTGAACATATTTCGTACATGCTTGATTATTAATTTTTCTGTTCAGTGAAAATTAACTTCATAGACTAGAGATAAAATGGACTCACATAAAAGCACTTTCAATGTATCCTTCCTATTTGATTTATAAATTTAAAAGCAATGGGGAAATTAATTCCACGCAACAATTTGCAATATTTCATTTACTAATCAAAATTTTCTCATTGTTTATAAAGTTTTAAATTTAAAAAAATATATTGCATGATACATTCGTAATCATATTCAGCATAGGCTATATGTTTTAACTTGCATTGCAAATTATTAATTTTTACCTATATGTTCTGTTAAACTCATGAGAGATTAAACTTGTGAAGCAACAAATCAACGTACTAAGAAAGATTCTATTAATGGATTATGCCCTGATGACACTTATTAAATGCCCATTTAAGGAAAGATTATATTTTCCAATGCATTGGCTCTCTCAGTGTTATGTGTAATCAATACAATGAAATTAAACTTTTTTTTTCCTTACCAAAAAAAAAGTAAAAACATTTCCTTATTGAGTACGCTTGACAAGTGCCCGAAGGAAGGCACTCGTTTAACAAGCCTCAATTAAAAATAATAAAGATTGCGCAAAATGTTAAAAATTGTTTTAATAATTTTGAGAATTATATTGTCAAAGAATCTTATTTTGGAATAGCCGAAAACAATTGGACAGGAGTTGACTTCATTATCTAAAAGACCAAGAGGGGAATGGGAAAGAGGGCTTTGTAGTCAGCAGAGCACGTCAAATGGAAGGGAATGGGCCTAGGGAGACTTTGAATGTGATGGCGAATTGTCAAAAGGGCTACAGAGAACTCAACAACCAAATTCATTCACTCCCTCATTTTCCTAAAAATATTTAGGGTCAATACCACAAAGAACTTCAAATTGATATATCTATGATAAATTCACTCCAAATTAATTTTTTGATCGTCCAAAACCCAAACCATTACACCTATGATAAAGTTACCCCAAACTTATTTTTTGACTATCAAAAATCCCAAATTAGTACATTTGTAACAAATTTACCCTCCGTTAGTTTCCGTTTAATTGGACTAATATCACAAAAATCTACAAACTGATACACATGTGATAAATAGAGGCTAAAACCGCAAATTAGTATACCCATCAACTGTTACGTGCCATTCAATTCAGCAATTTGACGGTAAAATTTAACGGAAACTAACGGATGGTAAAATTATCATAAATGTACCAGTTTGAGGTTTTTTATGGTATTAATCTAAATATTTAAGATTCTTTGTTGGATATAACAACAAAAATATTATTACCCACTTTGAAATAACGTGAGGACGTTCTCAGGTTTTCGGTTTAGGAACCAATGGTTGTGGGTTGGATTCCTGTGCAATGAAACTCGAGCTATCGCGCTAGTTTCCCTTCGAATAGTCAGATAACTACGGCCGTGCCCACGAATTATAAAAAGAAAACATAAATTCTATTAAGGGTGCATTATTACTGCATATTTTCTCTCTTTTTTTTAAGTCAACTTCTTTATTATAAGTCAACAGCTAGTCAAATGCTAAAAACGAAACTATTTTGGGTGGAGAAGAAAAAAACAGGAAGACCTATTAGGGTTGATATGAAACACGTGCATGGTTTGAGTCATTCCCGTCGTGCTGGGTAATAGTACAGTGAATTTGCGTTCAAAAGACAAAAAGAAAAACAGCTGGAAGCTTCGTTTCTTAGAGTATTTAAATTACAGCAATCAACGTCTAAACTAAACACCATTTGTCTCTTGCATGGTCGTACACTTACTGCGAAATTTAAGTCAAGCGTTTCTGCATTATGAAATGCCATGTATTATGAATGGACGAGACCGTTTCTGTCAATTACGCGTTGCTCTATTCACAGTCGTTAGGTATATCAAAGATATCGAACCTAACAATTAAGAGTGATCAGTTTCAAGATAGGCCGATTCCCACCTTGGAACCGACCCACTCTAGAACCAGGAATCGGACTAGAAAGGTTGGTTCCCAGTTTGTGGAACTGGGAATTGGCCCACCTAGTCCTGGAACAAAACTCATTGATTCGGTTCTTAGGTGGATTTAAGAATCGGCGTGATTTCTTTCTTCTTCTTTTTTTCCTATTCCCTGGCAGGGAATTGAACACCGGAATCGGTAAAGGGATTGGAAAGAACAATTTTTTGAACTGTTGCAGGGAATGGAACGCTCTTGCCGAGTGCAAGTGTGTTTATGAATGTTGTTTTTGTTCTCTTCTCTAGCCTTTTGGCAATAAAAAAAATTAGTTTGGTCCAATCTAGGTGGTTGAGTCCACACCCGAAACCGAGAATTGGACTCATTATCTCCTTCAATTTGCAAAACTTCATTTACTTATCAAAATCTTCTCATTATTTATAAATTTTTTAAATTAGGCGGATCTATTGCATGATACATTCGTAATCATATTCAACATAGGCTATATGTTTAAACTTGCATTTCAAATTATTATTTTTTACCTATATGTTTTGTTAAACTCACGAGAGATTAAACTTTGTGGAGTAACAAATCAATGTATTAAGAAAGATTCAATTAACAGATGGTGCCTTGAGGATACTTATTAAATGCCCGTTGAAGAATTCTATTTTCCAATGCATCGGCTCCCTCGTGTTATGTGCAATTAGTGCAATGACAGTCAAAACATTTCCTCATTAAATATGCTTAACAAGTGCCCGGAGGAAGGCACTCGTTTAACAAGAACCAATTGAAATAAGCTCTTGGTTGCATGCAACTTGATTTCGATTTCAATTATATATGATATATTAATTCAAAAAAATAATAAAAGATTGTGCAAAATGCTAGAGATTATTTTAATAATTTTGAGAATTACATTTTCAAAGAATCTAATTTTGGAAAAGCCGAAAATAGGAGTTCACTTCATTATCTCAAAGACCAAGAGAGGAAGGGGAAACAGGGCTTTCTATTCAGCAGAGCAAATCAAATGGATCGGAATGGGCCTAGGGAGACTTTGAATGTGATGGCGACTTTTCAAAAATGCTACATAGAACTAAACAACCAAATTAATTCACCACTTTCTATCCTTAAAAATATTTAACCGAAGCTCCGACAGGGGCCTTTGTAGCCTGTCCGTTTACAATGAAGTGATGACGGACTCTACGGATGTGTCCTTTATTTTAACGTGTCGGTACCCGAACATCCTACCCTTCCTCCAATCCGTCCCAAATCTTTTTCTATCCCAAGAGAAGAAAATACCCTCTTATTGTTTTATATCAAGGCTCCCGAGGTCTAGACAAAGCCCAGGATGAATTAGTTTAAGGACATGCTTAGGTCCAATATTCTTTGCTAGATATAGCAACAAAAATGCTATTACCCACTCCGGAGCAACGCGAGGATGTTCCCATGTTTTTGGTTCAAGAATCGATGATTGAGGGTTCGATTCCTGTGCAGTGAAACTAGGGCTTAAGCAAGGGGCATGATGTTGGGTTACGGTGCTAATTTCCCTTCGAATAATCAGCTAATTATGGCCGTGCCCACGAATTATAAAAAGAAAACATAAATGCTATTAAGGGTGCATTATTACCACGTATTTTCACTTTCTTTCAGTCAACTTCTTTTTTTCAGTCAACGGCTAATCAAATGCTAAGCACGAAACTTTTTTTGGTGGAGAAGAAAAAAACAGGAAGACCTATTAGGGTTGCTATGAAACACGTGCAGGCTTTCAGTCATTCCTGTCATGCCTGGTAAGAGTACCGTGAGTTTGGGTTCAGATAAAAAAGGAAAGCAGCCGGAAGCTTCGTTTCTAGATTATTCAAATTACAGCAATCAACGTCTAACTAAACATCATTTGTCCCTTGCATGCAGGTACTCTTACTGTCAAATTTTAGTCAAACGTCTCTTCATTCAGAAATGCTATAATTATGAATGGGTAAGGCCATTTATGTCAATTCCGCACAGCTCTATTCACGATTGTTAGGTATACCAAAGATATCGAACATAATAAATGGGGGTAATTGATTCTAGTATGGACTAGTTCCCACCCTAACTAGGAATCGGACTAGAAGGTTCGATTCATAGTTTGCGAAACCTTGAACCCTGGCCACCTGATCTTGAAATCGAACCGACCGGTCCAATCCGGTTCCCATGTGAGGTCAAAAACCGGTGTGATTTTTTTCTTTCGTTTTTCTATTCTTTGGCATGAAATGAAAACACTGGAAGCGGACGAGGGAATGGAAAGAAAGTCGTTTTTGAACTCTTGCAGGGAATGGAACACTCTTGCGGAGTGCAAGTGTGTATATGAATGTTGTTTTTGTTCTCTTCTCCAGCCTTTTGGCAATAAAAAAAATATCAATTTGGTCTGGTCCGAGTGATTATGTTCATATTTGGAATCGAAAACTGGATTGATTATTACCGGTTCCAAATTTTAGGAATCGGGAATCACCCAGAATCAACCGGTTGGATTTGGTTCCTATACTTCGCCCCTACTAAGAACGTAGCATCTGCCAATAAAGCGAACAATGTCGGAGATTCATAATCGATATGGGATACATAAAACGGCCTCGGTCGATTGATTTATGAATCGCGACAGTGAAGGTTGGTCACGAGGTTACCCAGAAGGTGGCTCGATATAGTTCTCAGAGTAAAACAAGTGTCGGCAACTAGAGCCCCTAAGTTTGGAATTAATGACTATAAAGAACTCTCTAGTTGCTCTTTACCAAAAAAAAAAACAAAGAACTCTCTAGTTGCCCTAAGCATTCTCCATATCCACCTCTAGAGAGGGCTATTAAAATAACCCTCTCGTTGAATCTCATGCAACTATATAATAATATCATCATCACCTTGCTTTAATCATCTGATTTGTCCTATATCAACTCGTCCAAACCAAAAATTGGCTAGGCTTTTCAAGCGAAGCACCGTAGGACAAAAGCTAGGCGAGTAGGATGCCGGGGTCAGCACAAAGCAAGTTCGATATTCACACCAAAAAGAAAGTCATGTGGCTGTGGAGCCATCTGACCCTGCCTTGGTTTTCCTCTTTGCAACGTGAGAGATGACGATAGATAAGACCGGTGCTCACTCCGAGGGGGAAATCATTTTCATATTTGCATGAGCCCACTGGACTTGACCATGGACAGTGATGAAAAAATGATGATAACCATGGTCTAGTCAAAGGGTCAACCTCCTGTTTCTAAAGAGCATGTGTCATGATAGTCTTTGTTTGTCCTGTGTTGTTCGAGACACCGAGAAGATAAGAGGAAAAATGAGAGCATACGCCGGTTTTGTGAAGAGAAAACTCTATGCAAGCGATCTAATCTATCCATGATTCGAGGGTTTTAGTTATCCACTCTCTCGGTTAATATCGAATCTAGAGCAAGCTAGGTAGAAATTTGTGATTGTACCGATGGCGTATGCTATGATAATTGATAAACAAAATAATTGATAAACAAAAGTCAAGTGCTGGTGATTGACGATTTCCACCTTTGAAAATCTAAGTTACAATTGTGAAAGAGTGACACGACGGACTTTGGATGGTTGAACAACTGAGTACTATATGAGACGTTAACAAAAACAAGTTAGGTAATCACAATTTTGTAGTGAAGAATCAATGTTAGCTTGCCAACAACCTCTTGTCTAATTTCTTTAGGGCTTTGTTTCATTTGCCTAGAAGCCATCGAGCTAGGAAGACAAATATATGCATTGTTATCGTGAGGGAGAACTTAGAATCTAATCTTATGAATCGTCTCTTGATGTAGAGCGGAGTGCAAAAAAAAATTGTTTCTAATTTCGGAATCTCTTGCTTCCCCGAGATAGAAGGTCCTACGATTTTATCTACTGCGCTAACCCATATGAGCACTAGCATGATGTTCATTTTTTCCCTTTTGATTACATAACGAGCTTTCTTTATCTACCATACAGATTGTGTCTAATTACGCAGTCGTCCACGAAAAATGCACATTTCTCAATTTTATTAGTGTTAATACTATAAAAAATCCAAAACTAGTACACGTGTGAGAATTTTACCCCGAACATACCCTAAAAAATCCCAAACTGGTACACTTGTGATAATTTTATCCGGAACATATAACAAAAAACCCCAAACTGGTACATATGTGACAATTTTACTCTAAGATAAAATTTTAATATTATTTTTCGAATTTTTATTAATTTTTTTGTTTTTTCTTTTCTTTTTGTTTTTTTCATTTTCAACCTCTGGCTGGTCGCCAGACCGGCGACTGCCTAGAGGCGAAAGCCGGCGAGGTCGGCCCCGCCGGTTGCTTGCGAGGGCCGCCCTCACCGGTGTCAGGCGACCCTCGCTCGAGTCAGGCAAGGGTTGCCCTCGCCCGACTCAGGAGAGGGTCGCCCTTGCTTAGGCGGGTGAGGACAGCCCTCGCCTGATGCTAGCGAGGGTCGCCCTCGTCTCGCCTAAGTTGGGCGAGGGTGGCCCTCGCCCAAGCTAACGGGGTTGACCTCGTCGGCGCCCGGCGGGGCCGACCTCGCCAGCTTCCGCCTCTAGTCGATCGCCGGTCCGGCGACCGGCTAGAAGTTGAAGATGAATGAAAAATAAAAAATAAAAAAATTCTGAACAAATAAAAAATAATATTAAAAAATTATTAGTTCGGGGTAAAATTGTTATATGTATGTCAATTTGAGGTTTTTCGTGATTAAAAAAAATAATTTAGGGTAAATTTATCACGAGTTTATCAGTTTGGAGTAAAATTGTCATATGTATACTAGTTTGGTATTTTTAGTGGTAAAAAAAAAATTTGGGGTAAAATTGTCACATGTGTACCAGTTTGAAGTAAAATTGTCATAGGTGTATCAGTTTGAAATTTTTTATGATAAAAAAAATTCAAGATAAAATTATCATATATATATCAATTTAGAGTTATTTTATGATGTTAATCCTTTTTATTATCGTAACTTCTTTGTAATTTCGTGCCTGTCGGAAAACTTCTTTCGAAGCACGTCTCTCGGCAAGCACGAAATTACCGTATGAAAAAAATAAGCAATTAGACCACATTTACTGTCACTGGTCCTGTTGCAAGATGTTTGGGATTCTCCCGAACGGGCTTTAATAGCTTGGTTCCTCTTCTGGGTAAGCATTAAATGTAAGTGTGGGCAGGTGTCAAGGTACCTGTAGTACCCTGATTTATACATTTAAAGCTCTTACTTTAATTTTTTTCCAAGGGGGTGGTTGGGGTAGGAAGCCACCATATTGATCTTGTCATTATTGGCCCGTACAAGGGGCGCCGTATATGGACCAACCACCAAAAAAACAAAAAAAAAAAAGAAGGTCACGACAAAAATCTCAAGTGAATTTTCAATTTTTTACAAGTAAATATGATATATTTAATTTAAATTAATTTTTTGATCATAAAAAATTACAAATCAATACACATGTGATAATTTTACCTTAGATTAATTTTTTGATAATAAAAAACTCTAAATTAATACATTTGTGATAAGTTTACCCTCCATTAAATTGAATTAATATTACAAAAAATCACAAAATGGTATACCTATAACAAATTGAGAGTAAAACCCTAAACTGGTATACCCGTTAATTGTTACGTGTCACCAAACTTAGAAATTTGAGGGTAAAATTTAATGAAAACTAACGAAGGGTAAATTTATTACATGTATACTAATTTTGGGGTTTTTTTATGGCATTAACCTTTTAAAAAACTAATTGGAATTATCATCATTTAAGTGGAGATAAGCACTCGAGAAGGTAGAATGTACGAGGACAATAAGAATATCGATTGCTTGACCCAATGTTAAAACTTTCTAGCTATGACTTAATTTTTAGTTTTCAAAGTACATGAACAGAAAATCAGCTACCCTATGCAGGGTGAATATATTGCATACAAAACAAAGGAAAAAAATCTAGCTTCGTACAGGATGGACAAATATAAGTATTTCAATTATTTCCAAATTATAGGTTGTCTCAATATGATTTTCATAATCTGTGTAGTCTCCGTGATGTTTGACATATCTTTCGAACTTTTTTTTTTGGGGGGGGGGGTTAAAGAAACATTTTATTCATTTCCATAGATATACAATAGAAATACGCAATCCAATTGCAAATTAAGACAACAAAACAAGTTCCACATAAGAAGATGAATCATAACAACAAGGTTATGGGTTATACACTTAAAGAGTAGATCTGGGACAATCTTCAAACCAAAATTGGCGGCTAATCATTGAATTCGTCTTTAGTAACGAGATTTTCATATGTTGCTATGGCTTTATCTTTCGGTAGTGCGCACCTAGATTCAGCATTACCAACACCATCACTGTGCAAAGTAACAAGGTTGAACGCGCACAAATCTGATACTTATGAGAGCGAAATCTTCACGAAACTTCTTTGATCTCCTTCAAAACTGGACTTGTATACCAACGAAACTCGAGAAAAGCAAAGTCCCAAAATCATATATGCAAAAAAAAAAACCTTAAATCTAGCTCGATTGGGATAAAAACTTTCTTGAAATGGGAGAAAGAAACTTTTAAATCTAAACTATATCAGAAGAGAAAAGCTCCTCAAAATGGGAGGAAAAACAAGAAAAAGACAATAGATAACCAACTCAGCTGGAGAAGAAGGAAAAAGGGAAGGGGAGGGAGAGATCTAGTTGAAACCCTCCCCTCCATAGAGATTGAAGAAGAAAGCTGTGTGAAGGCAAAAGGGAGAGGAGAGATCTAGCTCAAACCCTAAATCTCGCATTCATTGATCGTATGCTTCGAACTTAAGGTGATAGAGAATGCCGGCAATGAAGACCGCTTGGAAGCAAGTGCTTCTGAAATTAGCTTTAGGGGATAAAGCTAAAGCAATGAAAATCATTTTAAAGTTATCACATTTCAAGCAAATTCTATGTAGAGCGAAATAACACCCTGTGAAAATCGAGCTACATCAAAATCGACTTTTTAGACTGATGGGTCTTAAAGGGCGATAACACCATTCGCGAGAGTGCATCATCGTGATCACGTCTCGGATAGACGGTAAAATGACACTTGATGCGTTGGAAATGCGTAGCGGAAGCCCGATACCTTCACCCGGGGAGATCGTTATAAGAGAGCCAAAGTTCGAGCCCGTCAACATATTAAGTTGTACCCACATTCGCTCAAAAGTCTAATCCAATGAGTTATGAGTTAACCAGGATATATTAACTGCTCCATACTACACAAATTCTTCGGTATTGGACTTTTCAAACAAGATCCATACGTGCATCCTAACACAATGCGCTCGAAAAATAACTTTATGATGCCGAGTTATAATCATTCGAATATAGAGAGGATATTTACGGGGGCTTACAACTTATGGCTTATTCACGGGCGTCAAAAAGAGCTCGAGAGAATACAGTAGAGTACATCGCACCGTAAATTTATACACAAAATGTAATTACACAATACCCACAATTAAACCCAAAATTGATTTGCAAAGGTGCAAATTTTCATAATCAATACAAAATCTCCAATGGAAACAAGAGCACGTGCCTTGACTTTACGCGAGAGAGAGGGAGTGAGACAACGAGAGATGAAAGATGAGTTGTCCTTCCATACTTACCAATGTGGGGGGGCAAAGCAAAGAGCTGATGTTCTGACATTTGATAAAGACGTGGGCCTCCCTCTCCCTTCTGCCCCTCTTTTTATTTTAAGTGGTGGGGCCCTCTCTCCCCGTTACGTAAGGCGGGTCCCCGTCCCGTTGTGTCATAATCGCTTTAGGATTAATATATAAATCTTGCTCTGACTTTGATCGCATCCATAGACGACTCTGCGCCAACACGGAAAGCACGTGACCCCCTTTTCCCGCGCAAGTAAACGGGGTCCGTGTCGCATCGCGAAACGGGGTTTTAAAGAGGGTCGACTCGCACATGACGCGTTTAATATTCGTGCAAAAAAAAAAAAATGTGTTGGCTTGTTTTGTACCCGTCGGGGTGAGATTACATGTTGTGTGAACGAGTCGCATCGAAAATCGTCTGCCCTCGATCTGAGGACATGTTTGGCGAATCCGATAAGGGCCGGAAATCGATGATAGATATATATGCGCGGGATTTACCTCCGTCTCTGATTGGAAGAAAATTTCTTCCGCCGGGGGGCTTCTGAATGGTAGGTTACGAGTCGATGAAGATCACCCGTGTACAAATTTGGCTAAAAGAAAACATGGACGATGTTTTTAACCCGATTACGATTAGGGAGTTAAAAGTATCGGCTTTAATTCGAGAGGGGTTTTTCAATGCGGTTTAAGCTTAGGGCTCGAAAGCCACTCCTCTAATCACACCGTGATATTTAGCTATGAATTCGACTTTCGAACGGTCGATTACAATCGCTAATTGGTTATTTTTACTAGTTACTTACAAATTTTAAATAGGACATAGACTCTGATAATTTTCGTAAAGAATCACAATGTAGCTCTCCAACTTCTATTTTCGCATAAAAAACCCTTAATGGGCGGATTTGTGCGGGCGCTCAATTGAGCCCGCAGTGGGCTCGACCGTAATCACGATGGTGTCGAGAGCGAAGCCAAGCCGCCGTGGAAAGGACTGTCGATTTGACCGGGTTACTCGTGTGGCGGTGGACCGAAACTCCAAGGGATCGAACCGGGTTCGATAATCAATAGTCAAAGTGGACCACGTGATTCACCCGGCGCACCAAAGTCTATTTTCGTCGCCTTCGTCTTCTTCTCCTGCTCCTTCCTCTTTCACCGCTTTTTCCTATTGTTTTTGACCTTCTCTTTTCCTCCCTTTTCGGACTCCGTTTACTCAAGCAGCAAAATCTTCGATAATAACTGCACGCATGATTCCCGAACTTTTAATTCCCTCTGGACGCGGTCCCTGAACTTCGGTCCCAAATGCAACGTCATCCCTAGACTTTTAATTTATGCGACATGGATTTCAATATTCAATCTAGTCCTTAGTTTATATGAAAATACTTAGCAATTCACGATCGACATTGCACATTGGATCAAAATTTAAGAATCATACCGAATAAATTAGAAATTTTAGGATGATATTATGTATTGAATCAAATTACGTATTGAACTAGAGTTTTCGAGAGCCTGTTTCGGGAATTTTCGACGCAAGCAGACAAGAGTCCCACTGTCTCTGACCCCTTCTGGTGACCTCTCTGTCTGTGTCTCTCTCCATCTCTTTCTCGGAGCCACGGCGCGCGCGAGACGACCGCCCGTTTTTCTCACTAATAAAAAAAGAATTTGTCCCCGGTTGACCGTTCAGTTTCCCTGGGAAAGCAGGCAGTCCCTCCCACCAGTCGCCTCCACCAGCGGCATCCACCAGCAGTGCCTCCTCCTCCTCCTCCTCCTATATAAACTCCTCCTCCTCCTCCTCCGCTTCCTCCCTCCCTCTCTCTAGCTCGATCGTGCCGTGCTCCGGCCACCTTCCCCCCCCACCCTTCCTCCTGCGTTTCGTTGGTTTTTCTTGGGTGATGGAGTTCGATGCCCACCGATCCCCGCCGGACTTCGAATTCCGGGAGAAGCTCGTGTTCCCCCGCTCCCTACCCCCCGCCCCCCTCGCTGCCCCCGACCTCGACCCCCCCGACTCCCCGGCCTCCGCCGCCTCCACCACCGACGTCTCCATCGCCAGCGGCCCGGGATCGCCGGGCAATGCCGGGTCCCACGGCGAGCTCCGTGTCGAGAGCGAAATGCCGTGGCGCCCCGCCGCTCGCGGCGAAGGCGGCGGGGGGTTACCCGAGTTGATCCTCGGGCCGCATGCGGGCGTCGGCTCGGGCGGTTCGCCGGCGGCGGCGGCGGCGGTCGGGGGTCACGAGGAGCCGGGGGCTGGGGCGGGATCGAACGTGCTCCGCGCGCCGGGGAGTGCGCCTCCTGAGTCGAGTGCCGCGGTGAAGCTGCAGAAGGTGTATCGGAGCTACCGCACGCGGCGCAGGTTGGCGGACTCCGCCGTGGTGGCCGAGGAGCTGTGGTGGGTGTACTGGAATTTCGTGCTGTTCGTCCGCTTTTCCTCCCCCTCCTCCCCCTCCTCCTCCTCCTTCCTGGTCTCAGCAATGGCTGTGAATAATTTTTTGCAGGTGGCAAGCACTGGATTTCGCGAGATTGAATTTCAGTACCATCTCTTTCTTCAATTCCCCCGAAAGTGCTGCTTCGAGGTGGACTCGTGTCGGCCTAAATGCTGCCAAGGTTAATAAATTTCTCCTCGTTCGTTGTACCGAATGGTTAGGTTGGATTTCCGTGTCGGAGCCGCGAAATCGCACGTACAGTGGACTGTTTCTCTGATGCTGAATTTTGTCCCTGTTACCGATCTTCGCTCGAACGCGTTGAGGAAAAAGACGGCTCTCCGTTGACTGAGTTTTGGACTTTCTTGGACAGGTGGGAAAGGGTTTGTCCAAAGACGCTAAAGCACAGAAATTGGCTTTTCAGCATTGGATCGAAGCTGTAATTAACTTGCCTTATCTGTTTCCTTGTTTGAAATTAGCGTCTCTTAAAATTTGGCCTGGCAACTTGAAGATTGAGTTGTAGTTTGTATCTTGATATTCAACATGCACGTGTCGTCTTCTGGATTGTAGATTGATCCCCGGCACCGCTACGGGCATAGCCTGCACCTGTACTATGAAGAATGGTGCAAGGCCGAATCAGGACAACCGTTCTTTTACTGGTGAGTAAAATGTTTGTCGGGCTAAGAATGGGAGATTCTTATAAATATGTGGAAGCGATTTAATTGATGGCAGAAGCTTCCAGCTTGGTTTTGCTCGGAGTTTTCTGCTAACAGAGCTTGATTTTCTGAGATAATAATTGAACTCGATCCTGCTGCTGAACCTCTGTCCATGGGCTGGATGGCAGTTTCTCTCCCTCTTCTGTGTCATCAAAATATGTGAACACTGAACATATATCTTGTTATTTGCTTTTGGTCATTTCGTGTCAATGCTTTCTTTGTCTGTTTTATAATTGAGCAGGCCTTTAGTCTTCACGACGATGATTGAATTAACATGGTGACCCGAGTTAGGAATCTAAGCATGGTTTTTCTTCCCCCTCATTCAGAGATTCTAGTCTGGAGTGTAGTAGGCTTGGACTTTATATGAGAGGCCAACTTGCTTCGATGATGCTATGTTTCTTGAGTAATTCCTAGTGAAGGACAACGGTGCAGGGTCACTTGGGATCTACTTCTGGTAAAAAAGAAAAAAATTTCTTCAGAGGTGATACTGAAGAGATGCTGTGTCACTGAATGGACGTTCCCTTTTTGAGAAAATTTTCATGTATGAAGTTCATCTCAGCCTTATAATCAGGTGTGCTTAATGTGGGACTCTCGTGATATCGGGGCTGGTTCACTAATTTCATTCCCAAAGAAAATATGGGAACTGTAATTGCAACAGAAATTGATTGTACTAAAGGTCGGGCATTCTGCTGTGGTTTGTTTCTCCTTTGTGTTTTTTTTGTGGTACAATCTATCATAGCCATTAATGTTTGGGAGAGGGCTGAAGAATGAAAATGGTTGGAACATGCAAAACAATTATAAACTTTGCCGTCCATATCCTACTCACAAAAATTTCAAAATTTCCAACCAATTTTCCATTTCTCCCATTTTCCTTAACTTCCCAAACATAGGCGAAGTAGAATGGCTGTGTTCTGAATTTTCTCTGTTTGATTTTTGCAGGTTGGATATAGGAGATGGCAAAGAGCTTGATCTTAAAGAGTGCCCAAGATCAAGACTCCGACAGCAGTGCATTAAGTACCTTGGACCCGTGCGTATCTATATTCAGTAGTCATACTCCTATCGATTGACTGGTCTTGCAGTGCATTAATTGTGTTTCTTTTATCTCTTCAACCGTGACCAACGCTCGCTTGCTTTCTGCCTTTCCTTCTTTTTCCTCACTGAAATCAGCAAGAGAGAGAAAGCTATGAGTATGTTGTCATCAATGGGAAGATCATCCATAAACAATCTGGAGAATTCCTTCATACAAAGAAAGGTTCAGAAGGTGCTAAATGGATATTTGTGATGGGTACTTTAAAAAAGTTATACGCTGGTGAGGTAAGCTGATATTTCTATACAGATGCAAGCCTCTGATTTTATTATGATTGCTGATGTTTGTGTCGTGAGAAGTTGATCCTCTAAATTGTTTAGAAAAAGAAAGGAGTATTTCATCATTCCAGCTTTCTGGCTGGAGGAGCCACTATAGCGGCTGGAAGGTTGGTTGCAGAGCATGGAGTACTTAAGGTACATTGCACATTTTGTCGTGTTTTTAACGTTCTTCTAAAATTTAGATATACAGTTTTCTAGTTTTAGTTTCGATTGCAATCTCCTTTTTTACATTCCAAGTCCTAGATGTGAGTTTTTCTCTCTCCTTCCCTGTTATTTTCATTTGGATCATTAATGAAAACGTACAAAAATAATTCCTTATTTCAGTTTGACCACATATAGATGTTAGTTTTTATGAATTGGTTGTGAAGCGCTGTTGAAAAAGGGATTGAAAATGATATGTCATGCCTTATGGTAGCTCTTGTTATAAATACCCTCTGCTTCAATGTCTCCAAGTGGTTTCTTGCTGTTCCATATGCTGAGATACGCAACAAGGTGAAGGTCATCGAGACCTAACTAAAACTGCAATGCGATATGCAAGTATTCTGCCGAACTGTTGGCAATGTCAAACGTTATTGTCCAAAGTTGCCAAAGAAGCTTGTTCAGAACACCTATCTCATCCTCTATAATAACATCCAAACTTCACATCGAAGTTATGTTAACGCAAGATCTACAAATAGTTCTTTGAGCCATAATGTCGTTTTACCTCAAATGATCCTGCATGCAGCTTCTTCTCCAAGATTTCCCATCGAAGAATCACCTCCTGTTACCTTTACCCTTATAATGCGATCTGCTATTTCTTCTGTTGGATGGCAAAGCAAAAACCGAACCAACAATTGGACACGCGTTTATTCTTAAAAGGAATCGTCGGTTAGGGACTTAATATTTATCTATCTGAAAGTTTCTCATGCTCTCTTTGGTGTGCTGGCAAGCATTAATGATCTTATTAAATGTCAGAGTGTTGGCTAGTCTGGAATAATTTGTCAGTATGAATTGACTCTGGGCAAGTCGAGACAGGTCAGGATAGAACATTGGTTTCGTTCATTCTTGTCTTGATAAAGTATCAGCTTTCGAGCTTCAGCTTTTAGTGCAGTCTTAACATCAACATAATGACTGTTAAAGCTGGCATAACATCTGTATTGCTTTTTATGGTGCCTGACAGTGGCTTGTTTTGTTTTTCCAAGTCCATCTCTGCTTATAGTGGGCATTACCGACCAACTGAAGATAGACTTGACAGCTTCTCGTCTTTTCTGAAGGAAAATGGAGTCAACCTGGAGGAAGTCGAGGTAGCTGTACTCCTTTGTTCAACTGAAAATTGTCTCTCTGTCTAAGTGCGCAATAGTTTGTTTTTCTTCTTTTGGATAATATAGAAATCCACAGAATTCAACTCTTTCAGAGAGGCGAAGCATCCAGTGAGAGTCATGGACTGTCTCATGATTTCACTATCATGTTCAGCCCAATCCAAAATTGGCTGGTCTTTGCACACCTAATGCCTGTGGAAAGCATTCTATTTGCTTTTCTTTCTCTGTTTTATTTTTAAAACCTAGTATTCCCAGGTGCTGTAACTCTCTCTGATGGTTTGTTATATGTCTCATTCCAGATACGTAAGGCCAGTGAAGATTCTGATACGTACGAAGATAACAAACCAAGAGTAAGGGGAAGTTTGCTTGAAACTTCAGGAACCTCAGAACTTCCCCAACCTGAAATTCCAAAAGAAGAGATGGAGAGCGAACCTATTGAGTTAACAGAAGCCACCGCCCCTCAAGAAAAAATCAATTACAAGAGGACCTTGTCTGGGGGTCTACAAAGCCCTAGAGCCGAGGTACCCAAGAAGGCAATCTTGCAAAGAATAAATTCCAAGAGTGCGGCGAGATCGTATCAACTAGGGCATCAACTCTCACTCAAATGGTCAACAGGTGCTGGTCCTAGAATTGGATGTGTTGCCGACTACCCATTAGAACTAAGGCAGCAGGCACTGGAGTTCGTTAACCTTTCTCCTAGATGTCCGCCTACTCCTTCGACCTATCGGGATATCACCATTCTCTCCCCCTCGGGCCTTTGTCCCTCTGCATGATCTAGCAATGGCTGTGGATCCTCTCCCCAAACCGGAATAATCATTAGCTCTCCTGCAGTATTGGAAGGTTGTTGTGGATGGAAATGTCTCTCTCCATACTACGCCGATTCTCGCTTAAGTGCGCATAGCATTATAATACTTACGCTCAATTGTCTGGTAATCACTGCTCATCCACTATGAGTATCGTGAAGTTTTAAGTGCTCCAACATTCGTATCTGATGGCGAGGTGGCATATTTATAGCCTGACACTTAGTATCATGTGATAAAGGTGATACGACTTGGTTTTCATCCTGAAATCATTGCAACTTTGATGCGCATACCACTATTTTCTTCTAAATGTAATTGTCAGGCCAAAAATATCTCTTCGCACATATGGTATTTCGTCTTCATTTTAGGGCAATTTACTTTGGGCCATTCAGGTTTACTGTTATCCTGAAGCTTTGTCTGGGACTGTAAAGGCTCTGCTTTATTCGACGACAAATGTGACTATCCTGACAAAATAGTTTCATGGCATCTTTGTTGGTCCCATCATCGCGGTCGTTCCTTTTAAGCTATAGATTAGGAAAAGCACCGGATCGAGAGAACAGGATCTTCTTTTCCTACCCAACGCATTGCGGCGTCAAGCATTCATTAATGTGGAAATTAAAGAGAAGGAAATGGAACACCTGCATCGAATTCTAGCTCCAGAACAGGATTAGCCTTGTGGTTGAGACAAGATAGCCAGATCAGAAGACAAGATTTTATCTACTCTATACTATAATTGGTTGGTCTGTGGTGAAAACTAAGATTGGACTCTTAACACGGTGTCTCGAGTCTCTCCATTCAAGTGACCCTGACATGGTGTGTGTACCCTTCTCTACCCGACCACCCTTCACCACGACCTTGAACGACCGGTTCTCGTGCAACTTGTCAAACTTCAGAGTGTCCGGGACGACCTGGATGGAGACACCCTTTGGAGCAGTCACTCTGGCCTTATACACCGTTTTGACAGGCCCAACGTTCGTCACGGTTCGGTAAAAGACGGCGGAGATGCGAGCGCTTGTATCTGTGAGTTGGAGATGCATGGAAGGGTAGTTTAGGCCATCGGTGCCGTGTGCAGGCTTAAAGCTCGAGCAATTGAATTTCTTCTTGCCGCCGGTGAGCAAGGCGATGGCTGTGCCATTGTAACCTTCCTTGCATAAGAAGCTGATGTATGATCTCATAGGGATATCATACACGAGGCCGGGATTCACCGCCTTCACTGGATTTATTTGGCCTGACCCCGAACTTAGCTCGGCGAACTGGTCCTTGATTTTCATAGGCACGGCTGAAAGGAGAAGCTGATTAGTAAGACTCTCCTGATTAGTAAGTCTATCCTAAGGACACAGAAAGGAGTGAAAGCCTCATCCTCACGAAAATTTGCTAAAAAATGCCTCTTCTTTGAACATCTGAGACTAATATCCAAAAGGGCGGGTTTAACTCTTCTACTTCTGTTGAAAGTAACAATATTTGGTTTGGGGTTGTTCTAAAGGTTTTGAGACAGACTCACCGGTAGTCATTAGAGCAGACTTGATCGCGGCCGGTGACCAATTTGGGTGAAATCTCTTCACGTAGGCTGCTGCTGCTGCCGCGTGAGGACAAGCCATGGACGTTCCTGATAATATGTTAAATGTGGCATGTCGATTGTCTAATGGATCCTCCGTCACTGGCGGAAGTTTTGAATAAGCAGCTAGTATGTCGAGTCCGGGTGCTGCAAGGTCAGGCTGTGCATATGCACAGACGTCGACATGAGAGAGAGAGAGAGAGAGAGAGAGAGAGAGAGAGAGAGAGAGAGAGAGAGAGAGAGAGAGAGAGAGAGAGAGAGAGAGAGAGTTTCTACCTTAAGGATGTTGAGCGTGATTTGTTGGGGTCCTTTGGAAGAGAAAGCTGCGATGAACGGCGCATTCATCTTGGTCGTTCTTGTCCTGGATATGACAGCTTGAGGATTTCTGCTCGACATAGGTGGAAGAATATGAGTTCAGACTGTTACCAAATGCGGAAAAACAAAAACCCAACATTGCAGAACTGTTAGTAGCCACATTTTCATGAATATTCATCGGACTTTTTTCTAGAAGTGATCCAAGTTCGTGCGGGAAATCCAGTAGAATAACCTAATCAGATCAGGTAGAACCTACTTGGTAGAGTTAATATAGCGGTCTATCTTTTCACCGTCCTTGCTGCTAACTGTAGTTCCAGGCATAGACATGATGAAGGCGACGTCGTCATCCGCTGAGCTATCACTGGAAGCGACGATTCCAATCCCACCCAGTTGTTTGATTGTATCATCCTGGCCATAATACCCCTCACAATATACAACTCTTCCCTTTACCTTCTCCTGGCTTAGGCTCCCATAATCACAAGCACTGTCGAAAGCATGATTGTCAGGGACAAAATACTGGCCAGTGACTGAACAATTAAATAGAGAGGACTTTGTCGAGATGTTTGACAATGTGCCCGGATCACAACTAAAACAAGACATCATCTTCATTTTTTCTTGTACTAATGTTTTTTGATTTGGTGCAAGATCAGTTCTGGTTATTTGACGAGTTTTGCATTTATATTCCTACCTTGCATTCAGATAGCCCTGCTGGCTAGCATTGGCCGCAAGTGTTCCACTTATTAAAGGGTACATCCGCTTCTTCGGCGAAAAAGTATTGATTGAAAGTCCCTGTCATGCAATGGGAAATATAGTTATGAATGTTAGAGAGAGAGAGAGAGAGAGAGAGAGAGAGAGAGAGAGAGAGAGAGAGTACATTATACGATACGCCATTGCCTAACTTAAATTCTGTTTGGAACTGTCTGTCGATGCTACTTGCGGCAACAGTCATAATCCACGGCGCAACATTTTCGACAGTGTAATCCGAAGGCCCGTCATTCCCTCCTGAGCAGGAAGTCAGAACCCCGCGCTTCATGGCGTGGAACGAGCCAATTGCGATCGGGTCGCTGAAGAAGTCCTTGGAGGGCCCACCTATCGACACTGAGATCAGATCCACTCCGTCTGCTATCGCATGGTCGAAACCGGCCAAGAGATCCATGTCAGAGCAGCCATTTCCCCAGCACACTTTGTACATGGCAATGCGGGCTGACGGCACACCTCCCCTTGCAGTCCCCTTGGCTATGCCGTAAAAGCTAGCTCCTTTCACAGCTACGCCGGCCGCAGTGGACGAGGTGTGGGTCCCGTGGCCATCGTCATCAGCAGGGGTCACTGGTCCGGTCGCGATATTGTCTAGGTTGAAGTACTTCGCACCAATCACCTTACTGTTCAAGTCACAATGGGACAGGACATGAGAAACCTAGGAAAAGCCAAACTGCAGGGACAAATTTTAGCCCGAAACATTGATCTCTAGGAGTAGAATCTTGAGGATCGTGTACATAGCAAAATGCTGTCACATTACATATTCAATTTTGACAAAAGAAGAAATTTTGGAACATCCACGTCTCCCATTTTGTTATCAGAGAGAGAGAGAGAGAGAGAGAGAGAGAGAGAGAGAGAGAGAGAGAGAGAGGGGCTACTTGTTGCAGCCAGTGAAGTTGACACCCTTCATACAATTGCCTTTCCATTTGGCTGGGGCAGGTCCAAAGCCCTTGTCATCAAAACTTGGGGCGTTTACATAGATGCCTGCATCATTCAAATCCTTAGAAACATTACCAAAAGATAGAAATACAAAAAACAAATCGACATCCTTGCAATATAATTTGTTAAGTGCACATTTGATATGACTATGTCCTTACCTGTATCTAGAAGGCCAATGATAATGTTACTCTCAACCTTGGAGTTTCTTCTCCCCGAGGTCTCTGGCATTCCTAGGAAGTCCCAAGATCGAGTCGTGTGAAGTTTCCGTTTTGTACTGGCAAACACCGACACGACTGTGTCTTCATCTGCAGATGAATTAAACAGATTGAAGAATCCGGAAGACTACAATCCTAGCAATCGGGGAGCATTTTTGTGTTGCTTGTGTACCTGATAGCTTCTGAGCTTCCCGTGGCAAGAGCCTGGCCGCAAACCCATTAAAGCTCTTACCATAACTGTAGATCTTGGCTTGTCTTGCTGTGTCCTCACTGAAAAAGAAATATTAAACTACACTAGGTAAGATAGGCGATGACATGATCAAAACATTCTAATTACTACGAGAAGAATCATTACTCTCCGATTGCCGCCATGAGCAGGTCGTGGTGTTCATCCTCGATACTGGTTTTGGCCTCCGGCACTTCTCCCATGTATACAATGTATGGCTGCATTTTGACAGGTAAGAAACAAAATCATGAATCAGATAGGAATTTGCCAGAAGTACATCGACGAAAAAGTTGAATGCTGAGAGAGGAAATCATATCGATGTTGCGTATAACAAAGTTTTATTATGAATTCTTGTTTAGATTTGCCAATGGCATTGATTCAATTGACCATATGTATTTCCTGGACCACAGGCACTTGCTTCCCAAGGGCTTACAAATACTTATTTGTTGTGCCGACATGATCTATCATTAATACGATCCACTTGCCTAATGCAACGCGGTTAATAATAATTCCTTAGGCCATACATATTATAGTTCGATGTACATATCGAGGCGAGGGGATTGATTTTCAATGGGTGATTGGCTTTGACCAAACACGCTAACCATGTTAATGAAACCAAATAGTAGATTGGACGAAACAAGACTGTACATTTCTGATTCGATTTTCATGCCCATGATGCACCAGCCATCAAAACCTACCTTCCTCTCATTGTCGTGCAATCCTCGGACGAGAGTGGCAAAAAGACACAGCACGAACAAGAACACCACTGATACCCCCGACATCCTCGCTTTATCTCTTTAAGCTTGTTAGAAAGCGCAAATTTCACTATTTGCTCTTCTAAGAAAACAAGACAAGTTTGCGGTTTTATATAGAAAAAGGTGGGCTCGAAGGCAAGCGAAAAACCACGCCTCGAGGGTCAAAAGATTCACTCTCTGACACGTACAACCACACAGAAATTTTCTGCTCGAAACAAGAGAGTTAAGAGGCACGTAATTTGGATCGTTACTGAAACTACTAGATTCATTCTCAAGTGTGCAGCTGAGCGATCATATAGGAGATGACCTTCACAAGAATAATGCCAGTTGGTTTTGATCCAATATAAAAACCCAATTGACGTGGAAATGAATGGTGATCTCTTTAGAGTTTTGATAAGGTTGCGTTTTGTGAATTCGTGGTTACTGAAGCCCCTGGGCATGCATCATCTTATGCTGTTTCGCTTCTGCAGAACCATTTGAAACTCTGTCTGAATTGAATCAATGTCACATTATACGTGAGAAACATGGACTACCACATGAATGATTATGGGCCTTGGCTTCAAGTTACACAGTCACAAGTATGGGTGATCGGTTTCAGAGTGGGTAAATTCTGGCTGAAACCTAAATCTTACCATGTTAGAATTAGTTCCCAGTTTTTGGAACTCAGAATCTATTCTGTTTGTCTTGGAACCGACCTCGGAACCTAAACTGTTTGTCTGGTCTAGTTTTAGGTCTATTCGGGAATGGGTTTCTTTTTTTTTCTTTGCCTCATTATTTTCAAAAATCAAAGCAAATAGCAATTACAGTAAAATAGTAACAAAATAGCTTAAAGTAAAATATTGATACAAAACAAATGGAAATATAAAGCAATAGGGAAATTAATCTCATCTAAGAAAGATAAATCATTTTCATCCAACTGGTTCCTGGATGAGTAGGTTGATTCAACATCTAGAACTTGGAACCTATCCGCACATTATCAGTTCCAAAAATTTGAAACCGGGAATCGGATTTGTTTCCATAGGTGGTCGGTCCAGTTCCCGGATAGAAGTGGATTGATTGCATAGCCATAGCCACAAGTCCACAACAAGAGCTCTCCATCTTCTGGAGGTAATCTGGAGACCCTTTTAGTGTTCTTGTCTTCATTTGGAAATGTCAAAATGGACGACTTCACTCATAGTTTGTTGTTTTGGTCCTGAATTTATGGGCCTTTTCTAATCCAATTTCTCGAACATTCAATGTGAATTTTCTAATCAGATTTCTTCGACAATATTGCCGATCAATGCCAGAGCTAACGTGGCTGCCGGACCATGCTAGAGTATAATGGCGAAATAAAATTTGGCTTCATGCACAAGCCGCTACCATAGCAAATTTTGCCTAAACCGACGAGCCACAAAGCCACGGTGGAAAAAACTTTTTCCATGTCATCCTCCGCCATGGTGCGATAGTCATGTCCACTTGAACTAGTCGGACTTGATTAGAGCATTATGTTAGTTCAAGGATTTGGTTAAACAAATCCAAAGTTGAAGGAATTGGTTGGAAAAAAAATGTAGGTTTAGCTTTTATGACGTAAACACGACGACAGAAATCACACTTTTAGATTTGGGCTCTTGTTATTAGATATCAAATCTTGACCCACGAACTCTTACACATGTATTTTTTTGATTCGAAGAAATAGCAATTTGATTCCCATTCTTTTCCTGATAAAACATTTATTCCATCATTAAATAGACCAAATAGTTCTTATACTAGCTATTTTCACTGCATCAAGAAGAAGTATTTCCAAGCCATCTCAAGAGTGATGGAGAAAGCAAGTTTTTTACATGTAAGTAAAGTGAGGATAAGAGAGGCCAGAGGTGTGAGTAGGCCTACCGATGATAGCCCATTTGAGTAAATATGATGGGCCAAAAGCTTATAGAGCCTAATACGCCAGTTTTGAAAAAGTTAGCCTTATAAAGTAAAGTGAAGATAAGAGATGATAGTAAAGTGAAGATAAGAGATGATAGAGATGTAAGTGAGCATATTGGTGGAAGCCCACTCAGCACATAAAATGGGGTAAGAGCTTATAGAGTTCAGCGGCCAGTTGCAAAAGGGCTTACCTTAGAAATTGCAAAATCGGGTTATAAGCCACTCAACTTAAGGCATGGGTATTCGATGTGAGGCTTCAATTCACCTCATCCCATCATAAGTATGTGCTTTCTCAGGAGTTTCACCCTTCTAAAATGATGTTTTAACTTTCTGTTGATAAGTAAAATGAAAATGAGAGACGATAGATGTACAAGTGAGCTTAATAGTGGAAGCCAACTCGAACTAAGCTAGATCAGTTTTTTAATCCTATTCCAAAATTTTCTCAAAACGATCTGCTTTTTTAGACTCTAGCATGAGAAACATGGTTTAGCCTTGTACAGTCCAAAATAATCTTGAATTCCAAATATATTTGAATTTTAAAAATTTATTAGAAAATAAATAAATTTTCCTTAGGAATCCTAATATAACCCTTAACAAGTTCTAATCGAATAAGTAAAAATCAAATGAGGTGGAAAATAACGTGGTGTTGGGGTCGAATTCGAAAGAATGGCCAGAAAAGTGCCAAAAACAGTTAATTTTGATGTTGAAAGTGGCCTTAAGAAGGTCCCCAATTTACCCCTAGCATAACACTCTTGACAAGCTTTTCCATTACGATAATGACACAAATAGCTTCAAAACTTTGGCCCAATGTGCAATTTGATTTCTGAACTTTTAATTTGTTTAATATAGCTCATGAACTTTAGTCTAATGTTCAATTTGGTCCCTGACCTTTTAATCTGTTAATGTGATCCTTGACTTTTGGTACATGTTCAATTTAATCTCTAAACTATATGAAAATATTCAATGTAGTCCCTGAACTTGAATTAATGAAAAGACTATATTGAACATTTTCATATAGTTTATGGACTAAATTGAATATGTACTAAAAGTTTAGGGATCACATTGAATAAATTAAAAGTTCAGGGATCAAATCGAACATTCGGCTAAAGTTCAAGGACTATGTTGAACAGATTAAAAGTTCAGAGACCAAATTGTACATTGAGCCAAAGTTCATGGATTGGTTGTGTCATTTTCCCTTTTCCATTGGTATCACGGGCATAAATCACCTCAGTTCAAAATTGGTGCTTTGTGTAAAGGTTGGTAAACATTCTTTCTTTAGATGAAATTTATAAATTTTCAACAATAATTTCGTGTTATTTATTTAACATATCGAATCTTGAGATTTTTTTTTGGTCAGAAAAGGAAACGACTTTCATTACTGGAAATAAGTACGTGGATACACTTCGTTTGCTTCATAACAAAGAAGCTCTAAGAGGGGTGACGGCAGTTCAAAAGCCAATTTCGTGGTAATCTATTTTTACTCTGAGCTTTAACCACCCAATCAGCAACTCTATTGGACTCTCTATTAACATGGGCTAACTTTAAATCCTTGAAAGATTTGAGGAGCGAGTGGGCTTTTTTGATAAGGCCTTGTACTTCCCAGCTGATTTGCGCTCCGCCAGTGAGTGCGTTTATCAAATCAGAATGGTTTGACTCCACTTTAAGTGAGACTTCAGGTTGCGTGGAGAAATACATGAGAGTTTCCACCATGGCTTGCCCCTCCGATTGAGCTGCTGAAGATGCCCTAATAGATCGTGTGAAGCCATCAATTGGTTTCCCAGAGTTATCTCGACAAACACCCGCCACTGCACCTTCATTTATTCCAGGCAAGTAGGCTCCATCGATATTAATTTTTAGTTCTTCCGGATCTGGTGGCCGCCATTGATGGAGGTGGAAGCTTGTTGCTGTTGTAGTTTTCTTCTTTCCAGGGAGCCACCGATCATGATTTCGTTTCATTGCAGTTGCTTCAGCCATTACTTCCTATGGGTTTGGCTTTTGCGCTCGAAAAACAGAGTGGTTTCGAGTTTTCCGAATTTGCCAAAGAACAAACGTTAGAAGCTCAAAAGTAACCGAGGTATGTTTAAATTCAGCTAACCACACTTCGAATCGTGTCAAACCTTGAGCGGAGATATTGATGTTCAGAGCTGTATTTTTCCAGATTTTCCTCGTCCATGGACAAAGAAGGAGAGCGTGTTCTATCGTTTTAGGGCTTTGATTATAGAGGCTACAGAGGGGGTGAGGTAAGATTTTCCTTTTGAAAAGGTTATCCTTGGTAGCAAGGGCATTTTGGCAAGCGCTCCATAGAAAAAATTTTATTTTAGGATATGTGTGGGATTGCCATATCTTCATCCACAGTGATTTTTTTTTTGGTAAGGTTCATCCACAGTGATTTGGGGATTTGATAAGAGGAAGATGCCTTTTCTGAAACTTGGTTGGTTGTTTCCTCTCTGCTACTGTTATATGCACTCTTTACCGTAAAACTTCCTGATTTTGAAGGTGTCCACGCCATTCTATCTTCCATTTCTTGGCTCCCCAAGGCAGTAGCTAAGATTTCATTACTCGTATCTGGATCAAAAAGTTCTTGTACCAGTTACTCATTCCAGCATTCCTCTTCTTTTATAATTAGATCTGACACCATTCTAGGTTCGTTTATGTTCGAGGGTCCCCCAATCAAACCCCGTTTAAGCAATCTGTCTTCTCTAATATTAATCTTTTCCCCGTTACCGACTACCCATCTGATCGATGGTTGTATGGCATCTCTTCCAATAACAAGGCTTTGCCATCCCCAAGAAGGTCTACTTCCTTTCCTAGCGCACTAAAAATTCTCTCTTGGGAAATATATTCCTTTTAGAAAATGACTCCACAAAGATGAAGGATCTTGTGATATCCTCCACGCTTGTTTTCCCAACATAGCCTTGTTGAAAGTCAACAGATCTCGAAACCCAAGGCCTCCAGCATCCTTTCTATACTTCAAGGTTTCCCACCTTTTCCAATGTTAACCCGTTTGCTTTATGTTGTTTTTCCACCAAAACGCAGCTATCTTTTTCTTGATAGCTGGACAAATGGAGACTGGAATTTTAAAAATCGACATCACATACTAAGGTAGTGCTTGTACTACTGATTTAATGAGGACTTCCTTTCCCGCTTTTGATATCGGATTTTCCTTCCAACCTTCAAGCTTCTTGTTTACTCTCGCGGTAATCCAAGCAAATATCTGTTTTTTCTATTCCCCCCAATCAGATGGAATGCCTAAATATTTGCCCATTTTTTCTATCTCAGGGACTCTCAGTTGTTCTGCCATATTTCTTCTTAAATTCTGTGGGCACTCCTTACTGAAAAAGATTCCCTACTTGTTTAAATTGATTGCTTGGCCTGAAACAAAGCAGTATTGGTTTAGAACTGAAGCAATATTTTGGCATTCAGTGATTGTCCAATCTAGAAAGAACATTGAGTCATCTGCGAATAACAAGTGGGATAAAGTGGGGCAATAATTGTTGAAACGAATTCCTTTGATGTTTTCATCCCCCACAGCTTTTTTCATTAGCAAAGATAGTACATTAGCAACCAATATAAATAGATAGGGGATAACAGATCACCTTGTTGGATACCCCTCGAAGGTTGAAAGTAGGGCAATGGCTCTCCATTTAATTTAACACTGAAAGTCACCGTGGAAACACATTGCATTATCCACTTTACCCATTTTGTGCAAAAACCAAATTTCAGCAAGCAAGCTTCTAGGAAATCCCACTCTTTTCGATCGTACGCTTTTTTCATATCTAGGTTCAGCACCGCCTAGAACTTTCTCTTTCTCTTTCTCACCCTTAGTTGATAAAGCACCTCTTGGACAATTAGGATATTGTCTTGGATCTGTCGTCCACTAACAAAAGCACTTTGCTCTTCACATATCAAATCTGGAAGCCAAGGCTTTAGTCTGTTAGCCAAGACTTTTGAGATGATTTTATAAATAAAATTGCACAAACTTATAGGGCGATACTGTTCCAGTGTCTCCGGGTTAGGTACTTTGGGAATAAGGGAGATATGAGTCTTGTTTAAAATTGGATTTAACATTCCAGATGTAAAGAAATTCTGCACCCCCTTGAATACATCTTGCTGAACCTCTTCTCAAAAGTGTTGATAGAATTGCTCATTTAGTCCATCCGGCCCTGGTGCCTTAGTGGATCTCAACTGAAAAACTGCTGCCTTTACTTCCTCTAGTGTCACTTCAGTTGTTAGACAACAATTTATTTCTTCTCCTACCAAGCCGTGACAATTTTCTAACACTAGTTGAAAACTACGGGAGCCCTTTGAAGTATAAAGGTTTTGAAAGAAATTCTCTGTTGATTGCTTTAATTGATCAACATCTCGTATCCATTCCTCATTTTTAGATTTCAGCATTGTAATTTTGTTCCTCTGCCGTCTTAGTATGGTGGTAGCATTAAAATACCTTGTATTTTTGTCTCCCCACTTTAACCAATTTATTCTCGATCTTAATCCCCAGTACATTTCTTTCTGCCTCCACAATTTTTCAATTTCTTCCTTCATCAATTGAACTCTTTGTCGGGCTTGTCCTCCACTTGAATGGTTTGTAAGTTGTTGGATTTCCTTCTTCAGGCTCTTGATTTGTTTATGAGCATTTGTGAACTTGCTTTTTCTCCAGACTTCTAGTTCACTTGAAACTCTTTGTAGCTTTGTCAACAAATTCTGGTTTGTATCTTCTGCCTTCAGCCAAGCATCTTTTACTATTTCCCCACATTCAATCTCTTCCAGCCGGAGAGCTTCAAACTTAAATTCCTTTCTCCTTTTTGCGTGTCCTGGGGATAGAGAAATTAATAGCGGGCTATGGTCAGACCCAATAGCCGGTAATGCATAAACCTCTGCTTCCGGAAAAGTGACTCTCCACTCCATAGAACATACCGCTCGATCTAGTCTTTCCTTCACATATGCATCCCCTTCCCTATTGTTAGCCCATGTATATGCAAACCCTTTGCTCTCTAGGTCCATGAGGCAGCAAGAATCTGAGAAATCCTGAAAAGCCTTCATTCTGTAGTTCTCCGCCAAATTCTTTCCAACTTTTTCCCAGAGGTAAAGAACTTCATTGAAATCCCTAGCACAAACCCATGGAAGGTTGTTGGAGTAACTTATCTGGTACAATTCCCCCCAAAGGTAAAGTCTTGCTTGAAAGTCATTTGGTGCATAAACAAAGGTGATACGCATTCTTCGCCTGCTTGCTATCTGCTCCCCAACCACATCCACAAAGTGTGGAGAGTGAGACTCCATTTTAACCGAGATTGTATCGTCCCAAATGAGTGCCAACCCCTTTGCGATCCCTACTGGATTCACCGCAAAAAAGTTCTGGTACTACAAACGTTGCTTTAAACAAAAAACCACTTCTTGGTTTTTTGTTTCCATTAAGAACAGCAAATTGGGCCTCTCGTCAGCCACTAGGGCTTGGATGGCTTGAATTGTCAGGGGTGTGCCCAACCCCTGACAATTCCAACAAAGAAATTTTATGTGTAACCCGGTGGCTTGTTCGGGCTAGCCACCAGAGCCCATTGTTCATTCTCTGCTGCCAATTGGACAGGGGTATCAAGTAATTGGGTTTCATCAAGTACCGACATGTTAGATTGTTGAGTATTGTAGGGGTTGTACCTCCTTGCTTTCTTGCCAACTGGAATTTTCTTTTCGCAAAACTTTTTCTTCTGATAAACTGGGACTATGGTCTTAATTACCTCTGTTTGTGCAAGATTCGTCATAGAAGGTGGGATTACTTCAGTCATTTGGCTGTCCTGCACTTCAAAATTGTAATCTCCAGTAAGTACCTCCTTTCCCTTCCTCACCTTGCTGCTGTTTGGTTGCTTCGGTTGGCTGGAGGTCCCTGGTTCATAGAGCACCATCTGTCCTGGGTTTGCCAGAGTACCTGGGACCTCTTCTTCTTCACTGCGAGCTTTTTCCTTTCTCCCATAAATAATCTTCCAGAAAGGCTATGTTCTTGATCCTCGGTCTTCACCCATGAGCCAAAAATACATCCATTCTCTGAAGCGAAACTTTTTTCGTTGTATGGCACCTCCTCACAGTAGGTAGCATAGTGACCTATCTTGCTGCAAGAGTAACAATATTGTGGGAGCCTCTCATACTTAAAGTCAAGCCAGACTTTCTTCCCTTCGTTGCTGATAATAAAGCCCGACTGCAGAGGCAACGATAGGTTAAGTTTCACTCTAGCTTTTACTGTTTTGACAGAGGCTTTTCCTTTTGTTTCAATTTCAGCAGCCGAGACCACTCCAATATCGTTTGCTACCCGGCGAACTGCATCTTCCATAATCCATTCACATAGCAGCCCATGGATATGAACCCAAAAATCACACGAACTAAAATCATAGCATTGGGGAGCAATATTCGGCTCCCATGGTTTTAAGACAAGTAGATGGTTTGCAAAGGACCAAGGACCAGAGTCCAGTATCTTGTTCTTGGCAATCTCAGTATCAAAAGTGAAACAGAATATACCAGGTCGTAGCTGGGTGATTTCCACACTTTCTAACCTCCATGCTTTCCTCATTGTATTTTGAAATGCCTGGAAGTTAATCTTTGGGTTTGCACGTAGCTGTCCGAGAAGAGCGCGTTCACATTCCTTCAGTTTTTCCATAGAGGCCATATTCTCCATTGGCTCGATGATGTTGGCTGACCACATCCTCCCTAATCGTTTGCAGAGGGATGCCAATCTTTGCTCTGAGTCTTCCGCTTCATCCATGGCGACCAAGCACAGAAAAAGATTTACTCCTCGATCACCAACCACCGCCAAAGAAAATACCTCACTTCTCTGACAACTTTCTAGCAGGCATTAAAACAAACACTTGGTGTGCGCTCACTGACGCCTCAGCAATCGAAGCACAAACGGGGAGCCACTCGATCACCGGCATCACCAAGCACCACCAAATCGCTGCTGAAGGAGCTACTGCTTCACTGGCACACACCCAGCACAGAATATTACAGCACGGACGGAGCAGATAATCCCCGTCCCGGTCGGGGGGAAGCCGGCGACCTTGGGTGAGAAGCGGATGAAGAAGGAAAGTGAAGTTGATGTGATGAAGAAAGGGAAAACTCCAAACAAGTGGAGAGGAAGACTCCCGTTGAGGGAGACCCCCAAAGAGGGAGATGGAAGCTCAAGGGAGCAGAGAGAGCAGAGTGCATCCGAAGTTTGAATCTTGAGATTGAACTATCAAGAAACGATATTTTCTGAAATGTTTCTTTTATAAGTAATTTGTTTTCTTTTTTTATGAATGGGCTCATATCAAACAGATAAAATCTCGTCCTACACATGCTCTTTTATATATATATATATATATATATATATATATATATATATTAGGATCGATCTGCATACTGTGGTCAGTTGTTTTTGGGAGAAGAACAGCAGAAGTGCCAAAACTTGTGTACGGCGCTCACTTTAGTGCCAAAAGTTTCTTTTGGATCACTTTAGTGCCAAAATTTTTGAAAAACGATCACTTAAGTGCCAACTCCGGTCAATTTGGCCGGAAATCCGACGTGGCATTTTTTTATTAATTTTTGAAGCCGATGTGGCTCGCCGGAGATACAGTCAGCATATATAGTCAACATTTTTTATTTTAAATAATTTTTTTCTTTTTTTATTTTCTTTCTTTTTTCCTTCTTTTCTTTTTTTCTTTTCTTTCTTCTCCCTTTGGTCACCGCCGGTGACCGGAGGCCGCCACCGGCCGCCTGGCTTCGCCCGGGCGAGGCCACCGCCGCTCGCCACAGGCAAGGCTCGGCTAACCCTCGCCTGGGCGACGGCGGGCAAGCCCCGGCGAGGGCTCCCCTCGCCAGATCTGGCGAGGCCGGCCGTCAACCAGGCCACAGCGGCCTCGCTGGGCCCCGCCGGGCGTCGCCCTCGCCGAGGCTTGCTTGCCGTCGCCCAGGCGAGGGTCGGTTGGGCCTCGCCTATGGCGGGCGGCGGCGGCACTGGCCGCCTAGCCTCGCCCGGACGAGGTCGCTGCCGCCCACGCCACAGGCGAGGCCCGACCGACCCTCGCCTGGGCGAGGCCGACCTCGCCGGGGCTTACTTGCCCTCGCCCAGGCGAGGGTCGACCGGGGGAAGGCGACCCCCGACAAGGTCGCCGTGGCCTGGGCGAGGGCCGGCGTCGCCTCGACTGGGCAAGGGCGTGCCCATGGCCGGCCGCCTGGCAAGCGAGGCGAGGCCGGCCCTTGCCAGATCCGGCGGGTCGGCCCTCGCCCAAGCCACAGCGGCCTCGCTGGCGGTCGCCTGGGGGAAGGTGACCCCTAGCGAGGCCAGGTGGCCGGCCATGGCCGGTGTCCGGTCACCGGCCAAATGAAGAAGAAGAAGAAAAAAAAGAAAAAAAGAAAAGAAGGAAAAAACAGAAAAAAATAAAAAAATAATTAAAAATTCGAAATTTACACGTGGAAATGCCATGTAGATTAAAATTTTAATTAAAAAAGCCATGTATTAATTTGGCCGGAATTTCTCGCCGTTGGCACTTAAGTGATCATTTTTCTCCGATTTTGACACTTAAGTGATTCGAAACAAACTTTTGGCACTAAAGTGAGCGCCGTACACAAGTTTTGGCACTTCTGGTGTTCTTCTCCCGTTGTTTTTAGATATCCTTAAATCCCCGGCCTGAACCACTCCGGCGCAACCATTGCACCTCCATGCACCTTTTAGCATTTATTATAATCTATATGGGCAACAGAAATTGAGAGAATATAAATTACTAAAGTCAAACGGTTAAATAGTAACAATAATAATTGTACTAATCAATTAATAGACTTTGTAATTAATAATGTGTTAATTACGTTTAGGTGGTTATTGTAGCTAGGAATATCCCCAATAAGATAAAAAAAAGTAAAAAGTAATTTAATATTCAACTTTGAGTCATAATACTATTTTCCATAATTTTAAGTTAATTTTCATTCATTATATAATATCAAAGTATGTATAATTCTAGTTTAAGTTGTAATTGTCTTGCACACTTCATAATTTTTGCAGCTATTTTTCTAAAAAAATATTTACAATTACATATCTATAATAAAAATATATATTTATGAGATAAATTCATCTATGTTCTATTCATAATTTTTTATTTATATAAGGAACTCTAACTTTAGACTTCATTGTATTTAAAAAAGAAACTTTTAAATAGTAGGGAAAATTGGGCTTTAATTGCTATGTAGATTAAAACGAGTGAAAGGGCAATTTGATGTTGTTAATAAGTTATTCCTCATGCTGTTCCAGTGAATATTTAGCCAAACAAAGACAATTCTGAAGTTGGTTATTCTATCCCATAAACCAAACTAAGAAAGCCATTGTACTACTATTCATACCCTATTCTATATCTAGAGAATAGTATTTCATACCAACGATGTCCTAATTTGCGAAACGTTATGATTGGAAAGTATGAATCTTTCAATTGAACTTTTGCACTAATAAATTACCCAAAGAAAAGCACTGACTCTTTGCATCCTAGAGCGAACTTGAACTTCAGTTTCAGGATAACTTTGGTTTTTTGATAACTTAGAGTCACTAGCCCAAAGATCCGGCTATTTAGAGACTCGTGGAAAGCCCTACAAACCCCATAAAGTGAGTAAAGTTCACGCCTTTGGTCTTTGTGGATGTTTCTGAACTAAACTAAAATAATTTATACGTAACTGGTAGAATTTGAACGGTGTAACCTCTATTTTCAAGAGATGGAAATTCCCAGGCGACCTAAACCTAAGATACTTAACTCCAGGGTAACTTTCCACTGTTTAGCCTAAAAAATGACAAAAAATTGCTCCGACCTGCTCCAACTTGACTGCAGTGAATCACAAAGCCTAAAAACAACTATTAAGCAACGATGTGAATTTCAACCAAATTGGTAAAGAGTTTCGGTCTTCAATCCATAATTGTAGAATCGTCCGCCGCGTCCGTGGCGTATTCTCTTTTCATCACTTGGTTTTCCTCTTTCCACAAGATCCTTTCGATTCTTATAGACATTTGTCCAATGGCTTCTTCTTCTTCTTCTTCTACAGAGCTAAGAACCTTCTGCATTAATTATACGTCCAGTTGTTAATATCATGTGTGCATATAAACTTGGTAATGAGAGGCATATTTTCTCTGCTCTTTGAAATACATGTATTATAAATGTGTTACCAAATCAGTCAAATGGATGGATCAGGTCGGATTTGGATCGGATTGAAAATGGTCTAATTCAAATTGACCAATTTAATAAGTTTTGACCCATTTTTATAAAATACAAATTTAGTGACGCATACCTGACCTAATCCATATTGTTGAAACGCTTATATATTTAACCTAATTTAGGAAAACTCATACCCAAACTAAGGCGAAAGCACGAAGTGAGCAAGGGTGAGGTCGGGTGAAGGCGAGTGAAGGCAAGTGAGAGTCATAGAGGTGGGTTAGGTCTAAATAAATTGAAACCCACTTAACACCCATATTAAACCCATTTATGACCCATAGAGTTGTGTTTAAACACATTTATGACCTATTTATTGAATATAATTAACCTATATAATAACACATTTCACCAAATATGGGTTAAGAAATAGATATATGATCCATTTTGACACATCTACTCACAAAAAATAATTTTATCTTTTTTGTCTATCCTAGACATGTCCATTCCGCTAGTTAATATGTTGAAGTACTTATTAAGCTGGTGATTGGCTTACTTAATAGTGAGGCGGACGCACTCATAGCTTATACAAACTTTTGATATTTTGACTGTGGTGTTTGGGGTACGTGTATGAACGCATGCTCTCCTTTTCGAATTTAGTATTATGTGCCCAACAAAGAGAATATTCTATTTTTTAAGGATCTCAATCAGTTTTTTGTTCTCCAAAAATCCTCAATTATATCAAGGCAACCACTATCCACAGCCTTTTTGACTCAATACTTTATCTCTAAAAGACAAAAACACCCTGCATTTAAACAATGTAGCAACTTCAGCCCACTCACAAAATATTCAGGATCTATAATGCCACATCAGCGGCTGATGTAACAAACGATTGTTTTACTCATTTCTAATTATGACTTGACGTGGACATTGACTGGGAATTAAATAAGAAAATTAAAAATATGATTTTTCTATCTTTTCCTCCTCCATCTACAGCCACCCCTCCAACCGGCTATCCCTGGACTTGAGAATCCAGTTCGGTGTCTCCCCCGCTGAAGCCGCCACAATCTCCATCGTCAAGCCCACCACCTTGCCATGGCCACTGCACCCACCGGCGAGCTCCCTTCCTCTGCCTTGTTGTTGCATCTCCATGTATCATCACCCTCTCTTTCAAAGGCTGCTATTGTTTGGATCGGCCAACACCACCGTTGAGCTCATCGCCTGTGGCAAACTCGATGCAGCATTGAACTCCGTGTTGGCCCGCGATGTCGTTGGTCCAAATCTGGAGTCGTGCCTCTAGATTTCTCCTAACCGAACGCCATCATGCTTATGTCCATGCCTGCGACTAGCAAGGTCGAGATCCAACGGAGCCAACCATGCTCGGGAATAGAAGTCATGCTTGGGAAGACGGAGCTGCCCACAAAGACGATAGAGAGGCTGGCTTGGCTAGGACACCTGATAATTGTTGGCCTGGACGCAGTGTGGGGCAATTCTGTTGGTGGCAACGGCGGAAGTCGGTCTCAAGGTGACTATAGATGGAGGAGGAAGTGAAAGGTGGATGGAGGAGGGATAGAGAGAAAAACCAGATTTCTATTTTGTTTCAATGTCCATGTGTCAATTTCTAAGTGGATATTAGGAAATATATACTCGCCACATTAGCTAGCAATATGGAATCGCCGAATACTTTCACCCTTCCACGTAGTGTTCCGCAACCTTCTGTTGTAATTTAACGCAAAAATTGATAGGCTCTTGCAATTTAAATCAATGAGAGAGAATTAGAGAAGTAAACAAGGAATAATAAAGGACACTAGAGATTTACGTTATTCGGTCTGAGTGTTAGTACTTATATCCACGGGAAGAGCCAACACCAAATAATTCACTCTAATTGGAGAATTAGAGTTATAATTGCTCACACGTTCGAGCGTTTTTCACACCTATATTATATATATACTCAAAGTTTTTATAAATAAACAACTCAATTGAATATAAGACTCATAACACAAATTATTGGGTATATAAAGCTTTGCCCACGACCAAGTAAAAGGAACTCAACTCACGGCGTTGAGGAGTTCACTATGCGGCCGCTCTTCAATCCCTTCATTGTGCGTGCAGCTTCATTCAACAACCCACTAGCGGCCACACTTCCAAGGAAAAGAAAGACCAAGGGTAAGAGCCAAAAGAGAAACTATATGTTTTCTTTTCTTCTTAAAACTCTAACTGAGCTTGCATATTTTATAAATAAATACATATTATAGGAAAAATTATCAAAAAAGTCAAAAACTTATTGACGATTTACCAATTTATTTATAAACTTTTTAATTTTGCCAATTCAGTCCTAAACTTTTTTATGATTTGCCAATTCAGTTCTCTCGGCCAATTTAGCTTGGAAAATGCTTATGTGGATACCCAGTCAGCGCCTGCTGTGCCTGACATCATACATGGCTAGACCAACGGATGGCCGGCGGTGACATAGACATTGGTAAATCAAAACGGCATCGTTTCCGCAATTAAAAAAATCTATCGCTATGGAAGTGACTCTTTTCTTGCCCCAAATCCTCGAACGCTCACCAACGCCCCAATCCTAAGAACCCTAACCCGAGATTTTGCTCACCCAATGCCCCGATCTCGCTCAAATCTCTTTAATCTCAACTCAAATCAAACGAATTCACTCACGCATGAGTTGTTCTTTCCGCAATTAAGAGAAAATGCAGATCATTATTTTTTTGAACCCCTCACTCGCTTATCTTCCCCAAATCTCAACTCAAACTGCGAATTGCAATGGAAGTTGCACTATCGCTTGGACTTGGAACTGATTTACTAACCTCAGTTCCTTGCTCGATTGCAATTCGTGGCCAACAACCATATTATCAAAGTAAGCTCCTCTATGCTTCGGATTAATGATTATGATATCAACATTCTTGAACATGATTTGGATGAAAAATCATTTGCAATGGAAAGCATTTTCAGTGATGTAAATGTGTTTTGACGACTTGATCATTAGTTAAGGGCGAATCGTTGTTTCATTCTTACATCTATACCTCTTGATTGAAGTGTTTGCTAGTTGTTTGTAAAAAGGGAAAATACCATAAAAAATCCCAAGTTATGCCACTTGTGATAAATTTACGCTGAACTTTTTTTGTGATACGAAAAACTCTAAACTATGCCACTTATAACACATTTACCCCATTATACTTTGGCCATGGGCATTTTCGTCTTTTTCCTTTTTCTGTTTTTCTTCCTTTTTTTTTTCTTTCCTTCTCTGACGTTGGGCAACCCTCGTCGGTGTCGGGCGAGGGTGACCCTTGCCGGCATAGGGCGAGGGCGACCCTCGCCCAATCTTGGCGAGGCTCGCTTGACGCCAGAACTAGCGAGGGCAACCCTTGCCCGATGTCGACGAGGGTTGCCCTCGCCGGAGAAGAAAAGAAAAGAAACGGACAAAAAACAGAAAAAAAGACAAAAATGCCCATGGGTCAAAGTATTGTGGGATAAATATGTCACAAATGGTACAGTTTGGGATTTTTCGTATTACAAAAAAAAGTTCAGAGTAAATATGTCACGAGTGACATAGTTTGAAATTTTTTGTGTTACAAAAAAAGTTCAAGATAAATTTATCACAAGTGGCATAGTTTAAGGTTTTTGGTGGTATTTTCCCTTGTGAAAATGCCTAAGCAAACTTTTGTAAAATCTCCCTATGGATCAAGAGATCCGAACATTGTTCACATATCCAAATCATAATGACCACTTTTGATCCATTCATTTACTCTCATTTTATGATTTTTGAATCTGAACATAAGAATAATGTTAGGATATTTGTTTCTTTATTTAATGTGCTATGTTTTGTGGCCTTTAATGGTGGTTCTCGCTGAGAGATATGTTATGGAATCATTGATACACATGGTGATTTTCTGGTGACCTTCAAGCTGGCTGCACCCCAACTTCTCTTATGTTCATATACCATGTGTCTCTATGATTTGTGGTGTCACGCCCCGACCTCCTCGGCACGCGACAACCCGCGCTCACGATGGTCGATATAATACGACGTCCCAGGACATGCCGTCGTCGACCCAAATCCCAAACAATTCATAATACACATGCGGAAGCAAAATTAGAGAGAATCACCCAGACAATATATCTGAGAACACGGGAAGCAACACGGAGAACACTGAGGCAACGTACACATCCATAATCCCAAAATTTGCCTGAAACATCCTTACAATAATTCAAAATAAAAACAACAACAACAACTGAGACAAGCACGATATAAGAGTACTGCTGGTGGGTCAAGAGGCTAGTAGCAAGGGGGACCAACGGCTAAACAAAAAGGGTCCAAAATCCAAAAAGGTGTCTACCCTTGCAAAACCGACTAAGTCTAGCCTAGGGTTCCCAATCTGGATCTGAGCCATCGGACTCGGACGGGCTGTCTGGTAACTCTGAATCCTCGCTAGGGGCCTCCTCCTCGGATTCCTCGGTGTCCATTGGTTCGGCCTCATCAACCTCCATAGGCTCCACTACCGGGTCCTCGACTGCTGGATCCTCCATCGGGAACTCATGATCTATACCACCCAACTCCTCATCCTCGGCAGGCTCGTACCAGGCGAAAGGACCTATAGTCTCATCCACACTCGTCTCGGAATCCACGACCTCACCGCTCGGGCATTGTGGATCAAGCTGGCCTTCTATGGTGAATGGAACGTCCATCGTGCGGAGGGGTCCGAACTCGTCTCCCCAACGGTCTCGAAAACACCAGGCTACATACTCATGGACTTCGGGATGTGTCGTACCTACATCTACGGTAATCATGGTGTAATGCCTTATGTAAACTTCATTGTTCGCCACCGGGAATTCAACCACCGTATGCTCATATTCTATAGGGATCCCGAAGCGAATTGGAATGGGCGGTCGGTTCATGGGCGCTGGTCTGAAAGGTTGGGTTATGAAAACCGTGAGACACTTCTCAGTGAGTGAAAACTCCTAAACCTAAATTAGGCTAACATGCATCTCCTGACGGGAAAAACAATAGCACGCATACATAACAATGACTTTGGCCCGTAAGCCCAAATCGGCATATCAATGACCCTGCAGGTTAGATAATCCCATAACATTACAAATCACAAGCGGCATCCTCGACCAGGCGTACGTCACACGTATGCTCAAAACCTTTTTGTGACAATTCCAAATATGGCACACCGAGTCACACAATCCCGCACAATTTCTCATGCATTCAAATGCATGCAAATGCCACTAACTCGCCATGCCCACAATCCAAACTCCTATGGCATCTCGGCACAACTACCATTCGTGTTCAGATTATAGAATGGAATCTACTTAGACACGTCCCATACCATGCCCAGCGAATTCCGTCACATAATCCAACACTATGCATCACACGTTATCCGTTTATTTCAATTATCTCGACCCGAAGGCCCGACCCGAAGGTCCGATCCGAAGATCCGGTCCGAAGACCAATCACAACACTCCGTGGCCGGCGTAAGGACGCCCCAGGCCCAGTGTCTCTAGCCCGCGTCCTTATGCATCAGGCGCAACACCGATCTCCTTTACAAACCAGAGCCCGCGTAAACGCATCAGGATGGTTGTCTTCCGGACGTACCGGGCATCGTCCTGCTCCAAAGTGCATGAGGACGGCACACCCCGCGTATTCCGCATCAGGGCGAAGGTGATCACACATTCACACAACCGGTTTTATCTTAACCCCGCGTAAACGCATCAGGGCATGATTAGGTGATCACAATCCATGGCATACACGCATTCTCGCACAATTTCCATAATGCTTCATACTCAGCAAGCGAAATGCGTAGCCATGCAATTCCGCACACGAATGTTGGTGCAATGTACCACGGTAGAATGACCAAGCAATTCAATGCCAACATATCATGATCAAGGATCCACATCATATGCTTAGTCAGTCCAATCAACTAATTCGGGCACCACAGGTGATTACGGCACTTATGACGTACTTTGATAATTCACCAATCACATACCACATTGTCGCTCACACGAACATGCGACATGGTATTCTCAATTTATCATGATTTTCAAACCGACGTGCAATCCAATCATTCCGGCCATCCCGGCACTCCAATCAAGTTGATCCACTAATTTCCGTTAATTGGACCGTTAATTTCTCGGCATGGACAGCAGCTAATTCATGTCATATTAGCCTCTAATTCTCATCTAACTCATGCGTTGTCACCTTCCAATTGTTTCCCGACACCCACTAATAGCACACAAATTCACCCGAGTCCTAATTAACGTTAATCGACTAACTAACACACTCTAGGCCCGTTTTAAAGCGCATTATCGTCCTAACTAGGGTTTAGAGGTTTTCACCCACCTCGAATCCAACGCTCGGGCGACGGGGAATGGCGGCCGATCACCGGTACACGGTGGAACCGGCGGCACAAGTCCCAAGGGCGGCGGCTAGCGGCGGTCCGGCGGTTCACAGCCACCACGGGCGGTGGTGCACGACCGGCGGGGCTGCTGTTCGCGGCGAGGGAGGACCGGACGAGTGGCTGAGTGGTCCCCGGACGGCTGCTGTCCACGGCGGTGCACGGCGGTGGCGCGTGAACAGCGGCGTTCCGGCGACGACGCGGTGGTGGCGGCTCGGTCTCGGCGACGGTGGCCTGCTCCGGCGAAGGGGAACAGAACCGGGAACGACGGGGGAGAGGACGGCTCGGCTGAGGCGGCGACGGCGAGCAGCGAGCGGTCCGGCGGCGGTGAACGGCGGCGACCGGCGGTCTGCTCCGGCGAATGGCCGAACAGAACAGGAAGGTAGACGGACGGGGAACGGAGAGGAACGGCGAGTGAGACGGCGGTGAACTGCCACAGCGGCGGCGGCGAACAGTGGCGTGCAGCGGCGGTCAGCCCCGGCGGCGGTTCACCCCTGCATGCAGCCGCGGCGGAGAGGAGGGAGAGAGACGGTGGCGACGGCGGCGTGGCTGGTCCGACGCTCACCCAGCTGCATGCACCGGCGAGAGAGAGAGAGACGACGGAGAGGAAGAGGGCAGCGTCGGCGGCCAGGCGGCGGCGGCCGGCGGTGCACAGCGGCGGTCAGTTCGGTCCTCTTTGGCTGACCGGCGCCGTTCTCCTTGCATGCAGCCGGAGAGGAGAGGACGGACGGAGGGGAACAGCGGCGCACGGCGAGCTGGCGGTGCAGCGGCGAGCTCGGCGGCGGCGCGGCGGTGCTGGCCTCGGCGACGGGCGGAGCTGGTCTCGGCCGGTTCTGGACAGTGAGGGAAAGAAGGAGAGGGAGTGGTCAACGGTGAGGCCGAGAGAGAGGAAGGGAGAGGAAGGGTGCTCGGTGGCTTCACCGGCGGACGGGCGGAGCGGCTGTTCCGGCGGGTGGTGGGCGGCGTGAGGCTGAGCGGGAGAGGGAGAGGTCGCCGGAGGGAGAGAGGGGGAGTGAGAGCCGAGTGAGAGAGAGTGAGTGAGAGAGAGTGAGAGGAAGATGAAGAGTCTTGTTTGGGGGAAATGATTAGTGCATGGGGAAAACAAGAGGTGGAGTAGGCTTTTGGGACAAATGATGACATGCATGGGGAGGAGTGGGAGTGACAAGTGTCACCCTCCACAAGAATTCAAATTTTCGGAATTCCAAGGGGCATAGGGGTAAATATGACATCAAGTTCCGGTACCGGGTCGAAACGCTAATTTTTCGACTGTACATGCCCTTTATACATATGGCCAGCTTAATTTGACGTCGTCCTCATAAAAACTATCCCGAGACTCGCGAAACATCGCTCCCGATGTCCGGATTAAATTCCACGATCGAATTCATCAATTTCCCATTTTCTAATTCTCTCACTAACGGGTGGCCGGTTAGGATTTACGCGTATCGACCTTGGTTTGTCCGATTCGTGGCGTGCTCGATTGTCGAGAGAACGAGAGGAATATCACTAGTTCCGAGGACACGATCATCCGGCTCGAGTTCCGAAGATCGGCCCATACTGGCCCAAAATATTTCCCCGTCATTTCTCTAGGTCAAGCTTACTTCACGACCGGGTCCATGGTCCACGTACCTATTCCTAGTTGGCCATTCCCATTTGGTCAGTATCCCGAGAGTGATCGGCTCCGGGCGAGACTTACGAAAAAGGAAATATCGAATAAAACTCGTTTTATTCATTCCAGGGATCGAGTCGAATTTCGGGATGTTACAATTCTTCCCCCCTTACAAAAATTTCGTCCTCGAAATTTAAAACCCACATTAACCTACTCGAACAACTGGGGGTATTGACGTCGCATGGCCTCTTCACTTTCCCAAGTAGCGCCTTCCGTTCCATGATGCTGCCAAACCACTTTGACCATCGGAATCGTTTTATTCCTTAGCACTCGGTCCTTTCTGTCCTCGATTCTGACCGGTTTTTCCACGTACGTCACTCTGTCATCCACGTCCACTTCTTCATACCTTAAAACGTGGGTCGGGTCCGGCTCATACTTTCTCAACATCGACACGTGGAAAACATTATGCACCTGGGATAGGTTGGGAGGCAAGGCTAGTCGGTAAGCCATATCTCCAATCTTCTCTAGGATCTCAAATGGCCCGACATACCTTGGGCTGAGCTTTCCTTTCTTGCCGAATCGAGATAGTCCTTTCATTGGCGACACCTTGAGGAACACATGATCTCCTACTTGAAACTCCAAGGGTCGTCGCCTTCTATCGGCGTAACTCTTCTGACGACTCTGGGCGGTCCTTAGTCTATCCCGAATCACTTCCACTACTTCTACCGTTTGCTGAACAAGCTCCGGACCTGTGATACTTCGTTCACCAACTTCGTCCCAGCATAGTGGCGTCCTACAGGCTCTACCATACAAAGCTTCAAAAGGTGCCATCTGTATACTCTGCTGAAAGCTGTTATTATAGGCAAACTCTACCAAATGCAATTGCTCTTCCCACTTGCCTTGGAAATCCAGAACACAAGCTCTCAGCATATCCTCCAAGGTCTGAATAGTCCTTTCCGATTGACCGTCTGTTTGCGGATGGTAGGCCGTACTATACTGTAACCTCGTTCCTAAGGCCGTTTGCAGACTCTTCCAAAAGTTGGCCGTAAACCTTGGATCACGATCCGAGGTGATCGTCACTGGTACTCCATGAAGACGCACTATTTGTCGCACATACAATTCCGCATACTTTTCTAATTCCAAGTCCTTTCGTACTGCCAGGAAGTGCGCAGACTTAGTCAAACGATCCACTATGACCCATATCGAGTCATGTCCTCTTTGGCTTCGCGGTAAACCCGTCACGAAGTCCATTGTAATATGCTCCCACTTCCACTCGGGAATCTCTAAAGGTCGTAGCAATCCACCTGGTTTACAGTGTTGTGCCTTCACTTGTTGGCACGTCAGACACTTGGCCACGTGCTTAGCCACATCCTTCTTCAGGCCATTCCACCAATAATGTTGACGTAGATTCTGGTACATCTTTGTACTACCCGGGTGAATACTATACTGACTCCGATGAGCTTCGCTCAGGATTTCCTCTTTAAGTCCTTCATCATCCGGCACGCAAAGTCGGCCACGATACTTTAAAATCCCATCCGCGGATACTTGGAAATCGGGCTTCCTCTTTGCCGCATCCATTTCCATAATCTTCTGAATCTCGGGGTCCGAAGGTTGCAGTTCCTTGATCTTAACCTGAACCTCTGGTTCGATTCTTAATGTCGCGAACAAACTGGACACCCGGCTTACTTCGAACTTAAACTCTGAATCTCTCAGCTTTTCCAATAACGTCCACTCCTTAACTAATAAATGAGCCATACTCGACTTGCGGCTTAAAGCATCTGCCACCCGGTTCGCCTTACCCGGATGATACAGAATGTCGCAGTCATAGTCCTTCAATAATTCCATCCATCGACGCTGCCTCATATTTAACTCCTTCTGCGAGAACAGATATTTGAGGCTTTGGTGGTCCGTGAAAATCTGGAACTTCTCCCCGCACAAGTAGTGCCTCCAAATCTTAAGCGCGAAAACTATCGCTGCCAGTCCCAAATCATGCGTCGGGTAATTCATCTCATGAGGCCTCAGCTGGCGTGACGCATACGCCACCACCTTCCCATGTTGCATGAGCACACATCCGAGTCCTCTTAACGAAGCATCGCTGTAAATCTCAAATCCTCCTGGTCCGGACGGAATGGTCAAAACCGGTGCGGTCGTCAGCTTACGCTTCAACTCCTGAAAACTCCTTTCACACTTGTCATCCCACACGTACTTCGCTTCCTTCTTCAGCAATCTGGTCAAGGGCATAGCTATCGACGAAAATCCCTCCACGAATCGTCTGTAATAGCCAGCCAGACCGAGGAAACTCCTTATTTCTGTCACCGACGTTGGCCTGGGCCACTTCGTTACCGCTTCCACCTTAGTTGGATCTACAGAAATTCCATCTCCAGATATAATATGTCCAAGAAATCCTACTTGATTGAGCCAAAACTCGCACTTGCTGAACTTGGCATACAACGCGTGTTCTCTCAGGGTACGTAGCACCTTCGCCAAGTGTTCCTCATGTTCTTCGGGACTCTTCGAATAAACCAAGATATCATCGATGAATACTATGACAAACTGATCCAGAAACTCTCTAAACACCCTGTTCATCAAATCCATGAAAGCGGCTGGGGCATTCGTTAATCCAAAAGGCATGACCGTGAACTCGTAATGCCCATACCTCGTCCTAAAGGCAGTCTTAGGAATGTCCTCCTTCCTAATTCTCAACTGATGGTACCCTGTCCTCAAGTCTATCTTGGAGAACACCGAGGCTCCTTGCAATTGATCGAACAAGTCATCGATCCTAGGGAGAGGGTACTTATTCTTCACTGTTACTTGGTTCAACTGCCGATAATCTATACATAGCCTTAAAGTTCCATCCTTCTTCTTCACAAACAGGACTGGCGCTCCCCATGGAGACGCACTAGGGCGGATGAAACCCTTGTCCAGCAATTCCTGCATTTGAACCTTCAACTCCTTTAGTTCGGACAGGGACATTCGATACGGGGCCTTCGATATCGGTTCAGTCCCAGGTGCTAACTCAATAACGAACTCCACTTCCCGGTCGGGCGGTAAACCCGGCAATTCCTGAGGAAAGACCTCGGGAAAATCACACACAACCGGTATATCATCCAACTTAGGTTCCACCATGGTCGGGTCCACAATATCCACCAGATAACCTTCACACCCACCATCCAGCAATTTACTCGCTTCTAACGAAGATATCCATGGGGTCGAGGTTCCTCCTCGGTTCCCCTGGAATTCGAAGCTAGGACGCCCATCAGGATTAAACCGGATCGTCCTATTACTACAATCCAATACGGCCTTCTGTCGGACTAACCAGTCCATCCCTATAATCACATCGAAATCGAACATGGCCAGCACTGCCAAGTCGATACTCTCATCCTTACCCCCAATATTTATCTCACAACTAGGGCATCCAAAGGAAACTAGCACCCTATCATTCATTGGCGTCGTCACACAAAGCGTAATCTCTAACAGTACCGGTACTAAGCCAATCAACTTGACAAATTGCTCCGAAATGAATGAATGGGTTGCCCCTGAATCAAATAGTGCATAGGCGGTATGACCACATAAGGAAATCGTACCTGTGACCACGCCCGGCGCGTTCTCTGCTTCTCCACGCGCCACAGCATAAACCCTTCCTTGAGCGGGCGGTCGTCCTTGATTTGCCGGTGGGGGATTCCCGGCTTGATTTCCCGGTCGGGGTTGGTACTGCTGTCGGGGCTGATACTGCTGAGGTGCCCGCTGCTGATCCTGGGGATGTGCCTGTGGACAGCTGCGGATCTGATGTTCCGTGCTCCCACACTTGAAGCATGGTCCAAATCTCCCTGGCGGGGCAGCTGGCTTCCCGATATTCCTTCTGATAGGGGGAACAAATCGCCGATTGCCTGTCATAGGCTTCTTTCCCAGGCGGCGGTTATCCTTTCCTCGCACAAACCGCGATCCAGACGCGGCTAACCTTTCCTGCTGATCTCGTTCGATTATCTGGGCTCTCCTGAACATCTCTCCATACTCCTTGATGTCATGCGACAGAATCTGGCTCCGAAGATCCGGCTTCAGCCCATCCCGGAACCTTCGAGCCTTGTCCCTTGGATCCGCAACCATAGTCGGTGCGAACCTTGCCAGCCTTGCAAATTCAGCCTCATACTGGTCCACAGTCATCTGACCTTGGCGCAATCTCATAAACTCCGTCAGCTTCTTCTCCTGGGCATTCTCAGAGAAGTATTTCCCATAGAAGTTCTCCACAAAAACAGTCCAAGTTGGGGCAGTTCCCACTGGGAACACTCCTCCTTCTGAGGCACTCCACCAGTCATTAGCACCATCTTGGAGTTGGTACACTGCCAACGTTACCTTTTCCTCATCATTGCATCCCAACACTTTGAAGGTCTTCTCCAGCTCTTCCACCCATCGGGGAGCTGCCTCGGGGTCACCACGACCGTTAAACTTGGGCGGCTTCATCCTCAAGAATTGCTCTACCAACCGGGGCATCTGTCTAGCCCCAGCGGGGTGATCTTGCCCCTGCTGGGCATGATTTCCTCCATTCCCAGCGATCGCTGCAGCCTCGGCAGCCTGGGCATGGGCTGCGGCTCTCTCCTGCGCCTGCAGCCCGAAGATGTGTCCTATCTCACGAAGGGTCTCCATGACCTCATCGAACCTAGGGTCCCTAGCTTCACGGGCACCCTCACTAGACTGTCCTTGCGACTCCTTTCCTCTTCTCTTACTCATCCTGACGACTTGCCCGCTCAACTACCTGCTATAATTCCATTAAGGAATTAGAGACTTAAACCAATCTATCCAGTCTAAGTCCTAGGTAGGTCTCAAGACAACAACCAGACAACCAGCATGCGGCTTAATTTGAGCTATTCAACACATCACCCAAGGGATTTACGTACTCACCTCGGGTCCTGCCGCACCTGCACATTATGGGTCACAATAACAATATACGCCGAATCATCACACATTGTCAGGAGATGCACGCAGCACACGAAGTCATCCTAAGTGGCTACCCATGGTCTCATCGCTCCTTATCACTCCAAGACTCGACCTAGTTGGATCGAGCTGACCTTGCTCTGATACCAATTCAACAGAGGGGGTTGTCACGCCCCGACCTCCTCGGCACGCGACAACCCGCGCTCATGATGGTCGATATAATACGACGTCCCAGGACATGCCGTCGTCGACCCAAATCCCAAACAATTCATAATACACATGCGGAAGCAAAATTAGAGAGAATCACCCAGACAATATATCTGAGAACACGGGAAGCAACACGGAGAACACTGAGGCAACGTACACATCCATAATCCCAAAATTTGCCTGAAACATCCTTACAATAATTCAAAATAAAAACAACAACAACAACTGAGACAAGCACGATATAAGAGTACTGCTGGTGGGTCAAGAGGCTAGTAGCAAGGGGGACCAACGGCTAAACAAAAAGGGTTCAAAATCCAAAAAGGTGTCTACCCTTGCAAAACCGACTAAGTCTAGCCTAGGGTTCCCAATCTGGATCTGAGCCATCGGACTCGGACGGGCTGTCTGGTAACTCTGAATCCTCGCTAGGGGCCTCCTCCTCGGATTCCTCGGTGTCCATTGGTTCGGCCTCATCAACCTCCATAGGCTCCACTACCGGGTCCTCGACTGCTGGATCCTCCATCGGGAACTCATGATCTATACCACCCAACTCCTCATCCTCGGCAGGCTCGTACCAGGCGAAAGGACCTATAGTCTCATCCACACTCGTCTCGGAATCCACGACCTCACCGCTCGGGCATTGTGGATCAAGCTGGCCTTCTATGGTGAATGGAACGTCCATCGTGCGGAGGGGTCCGAACTCGTCTCCCCAACGGTCTCGAAAACACCAGGCTACATACTCATGGACTTCGGGATGTGTCGTACCTACATCTACGGTAATCATGGTGTAATGCCTTATGTAAACTTCATTGTTCGCCACCGGGAATTCAACCACCGTATGCTCATATTCTATAGGGATCCCGAAGCGAATTAGAATGGGCGGTCGGTTCATGGGCGCTGGTCTGAAAGGTTGGGTTATGAAAACCGTGAGACACTTCTCAGTGAGTGAAAACTCCTAAACCTAAATTAGGCTAACATGCATCTCCTGACGGGAAAAACAATAGCACGCATACATAACTATGACTTTGGCCCGTAAGCCCAAATCGGCATATCAATGACCCTGCAGGTTAGATAATCCCATAACATTACAAATCACAAGCGGCATCCTCGACCAGGCGTACGTCACACGTATGCTCAAAACCTTTTTGTGACAATTCCAAATATGGCACACCGAGTCACACAATCCCGCACAATTTCTCATGCATTCAAATGCATGCAAATGCCACTAACTCGCCATGCCCACAATCCAAACTCCTATGGCATCTCGGCACAACTACCATTCGTGTTCAGATTATAGAATGGAATCTACTTAGACACGTCCCATACCATGCCCAGCGAATTCCATCACATAATCCAACACTATGCATCACACGTTATCCGTTTATTTCAATTATCTCGACCCGAAGGCCCGACCCGAAGGTCCGATCCGAAGATCCGGTCCGAAGACCAATCACAACACTCCGTGGCCAGCGTAAAGACGCCCCAGGCCCAGTGTCTCTAGCCCGCGTCCTTACGCATCAGGCGCAACACCGATCTCCTTTACAAACCAGAGCCCGCGTAAACGCATCAGGATGGTTGTCTTCCGGACGTACCGGGCATCGTCCTGCTCCAAAGTGCATGAGGACGGCACACCCCGCGTATTCCGCATCAGGGCGAAGGTGATCACACATTCACACAACCGGTTTTATCTTAACCCCGCGTAAACGCATCAGGGCATGATTAGGTGATCACAATCCATGGCATACACGCATTCTCGCACAATTTCCATAATGCTTCATACTCAGCAAGCGAAATGCGTAGCCATGCAATTCCGCACACGAATGTTGGTGCAATGTACCACGGTAGAATGACCAAGCAATTCAATGCCAACATATCATGATCAAGGATCCACATCATATGCTTAGTCAGTCCAATCAACTAATTCGGGCACCACAGGTGATTACGGCACTTATGACGTACTTTGATAATTCACCAATCACATACCACATTGTCGCTCACACGAACATGCGACATGGTATTCTCAATTTATCATGATTTTCAAACCGACGTGCAATCCAATCATTCCGGCCATCCCGGCACTCCAATCAAGTTGATCCACTAATTTCCGTTAATTGGACCGTTAATTTCTCGGCATGGACAGCAGCTAATTCATGTCATATTAGCCTCTAATTCTCATCTAACTCATGCGTTGTCACCTTCCAATTGTTTCCCGACACCCACTAATAGCACACAAATTCACCCGAGTCCTAATTAACGTTAATCGACTAACTAACACACTCTAGGCCCGTTTTAAAGCGCATTATCGTCCTAACTAGGGTTTAGAGGTTTTCACCCACCTCGAATCCAACGCTCGGGCGACGGGGAATGGCGGCCGATCACCGGTACACGGTGGAACCGGCGGCACAAGTCCCAAGGGCGGCGGCTAGCGGCGGTCCGGCGGTTCACAGCCACCACGGGCGGTGGTGCACGACCGGCGGGGCTGCTGTTCGCGGCGAGGGAGGACCGGACGAGTGGCTGAGTGGTCCCCGGACGGCTGCTGTCCACGGCGGTGCACGGCGGTGGCGCGTGAACAGCGGCGTTCCGGCGACGACGCGGTGGTGGCGGCTCGGTCTCGGCGACGGTGGCCTGCTCCGGCGAAGGGGAACAGAACCGGGAACGACGGGGGAGAGGACGGCTCGGCTGAGGCGGCGACGGCGAGCAGCGAGCGGTCCGGCGGCGGTGAACGGCGGCGACCGGCGGTCTGCTCCGGCGAATGGCCGAACAGAACAGGAAGGTAGACGGACGGGGAACGGAGAGGAACGGCGAGTGAGACGGCGGTGAACTGCCACAGCGGCGGCGGCGAACAGTGGCGTGCAGCGGCGGTCAGCCCCGGCGGCGGTTCACCCCTGCATGCAGCCGCGGCGGAGAGGAGGGAGAGAGACGGTGGCGACGGCGGCGTGGCTGGTCCGACGCTCACCCAGCTGCATGCACCGGCGAGAGAGAGAGAGACGACGGAGAGGAAGAGGGCGGCGTCGGCGGCCAGGCGGCGGCGGCCGGCGGTGCACAGCGGCGGTCAGTTCGGTCCTCTTTGGCTGACCGGCGCCGTTCTCCTTGCATGCAGCCGGAGAGGAGAGGACGGACGGAGGGGAACAGCGGCGCACGGCGAGCTGGCGGTGCAGCGGCGAGCTCGGCGGCGGCGCGGCGGTGCTGGCCTCGGCGACGGGCGGAGCTGGTCTCGGCCGGTTCTGGACAGTGAGGGAAAGAAGGAGAGGGAGTGGTCAACGGTGAGGCCGAGAGAGAGGAAGGGAGAGGAAGGGTGCTCGGTGGCTTCACCGGCGGACGGGCGGAGCGGCTGTTCCGGCGGGTGGTGGGCGGCGTGAGGCTGAGCGGGAGAGGGAGAGGTCGCCGGAGGGAGAGAGGGGGAGTGAGAGCCGAGTGAGAGAGAGTGAGTGAGAGAGAGTGAGAGGAAGATGAAGAGTCTTGTTTGGGGGAAATGATTAGTGCATGGGGAAAACAAGAGGTGGAGTAGGCTTTTGGGACAAATGATGACATGCATGGGGAGGAGTGGGAGTGACAAGTGTCACCCTCCACAAGAATTCAAATTTTCGGAATTCCAAGGGGCATAGGGGTAAATATGACATCAAGTTCCGGTACCGGGTCGAAACGCTAATTTTTCGACTGTACATGCCCTTTATACATATGGCCAGCTTAATTTGACGTCGTCCTCATAAAAACTATCCCGAGACTCGCGAAACATCGCTCCCGATGTCCGGATTAAATTCCACGATCGAATTCATCAATTTCCCATTTTCTAATTCTCTCACTAACGGGTGGCCGGTTAGGATTTACGCGTATCGACCTTGGTTTGTCCGATTCGTGGCGTGCTCGATTGTCGAGAGAACGAGAGGAATATCACTAGTTCCGAGGACACGATCATCCGGCTCGAGTTCCGAAGATCGGCCCATACTGGCCCAAAATATTTCCCCGTCATTTCTCTAGGTCAAGCTTACTTCACGACCGGGTCCATGGTCCACGTACCTAATCCTAGTTGGCCATTCCCATTTGGTCAGTATCCCGAGAGTGATCGGCTCCGGGCGAGACTTACGAAAAAGGAAATATCGAATAAAACTCGTTTTATTCATTCCAGGGATCGAGTCGAATTTCGGGATGTTACATGTGGCATGTTGAATGGTTGGAAATGAACAACAACAAGCCAATTGTTCTGCAATCAGAAGCAAAGATTTTCTTGGAAGTTAAGAGGCATACCAATAAAAAAAGAAATAAGAAACTTACCTTTTGCCTATCACCAATTATGACTTAACCTTATCCATATATGCTTATTATGTTGAGATCCCAAATCAAATTTGTCAAGAACCAAGTCCAGCTGTCTTCACTCTCAACTTTCACAACTGCCTATGCAATTGGGAACACCTGATCATTTGCATCCCTTCCAATGGCATACAAGATCTGTGACATCCGGAAATTTCGTAATAATATGTTTGTGACGTTAGAAATTCTCTATGTTTGAAAATGATACTTAGATTTAAAGCTAAGTATTATTTTCGAGTTAGTATTCGTGCGGACGTGTAGGAATTTTCGTTCAATTGTATTTCGCGAGGCGCGGAATCGGAAACGTAATCATACCGAGTCCGACATGTTTAATATTTAGATGTTGTCGTGTACATTAATCGTAGGGTGGTATTAATTAAATTACCGTTGTCTTGGTAACTAGTGGGTATTATTATTATTGATTAATCTTGGTTAAGTAATGTTGTTGCCGTTAAGGAAAAGGGGGAAGATATCTTCTCAAAAATATCCCTCTGGACTCTTCTTCTCTCATATGTCTATTGAAGGAAAAGTTGTCCGAATACCATTTGTCCCCTTGAGCTAGATACCTAAGCCTTGGGTAATCATTTTCCTTGATCAATACTCCTACGATTAAGCCACTGATTTCTTCCACCTAGCCATGATGAAGAGATAAGGTGCCACATGTGAATGCAATGAATTTACCCACCCCTTCGTATACTTCTCAGTTTTTATCTTCGTCTAGGTAATTACCGAAGACAATTTCACCCAAACCAACACTCTCTCCTTCACTTTCTACTCTCACCATCACTGATTCAAAAATCTATGGAAGAGTTTTAACCTTTGGAGTGTTCAAATTCTGTGCAAAGTAAGTGAAAACTCTATATTTAAGCTAAGTGAATCTACTTGGCACTTTTAACTTGGTTGCTTGAGCAAGGTTTTTTTTTTATGTGCGATGGTGAGATTGTGATGATTGTTGAATCTGTTTTGCTAGTTCTGTGCATGTTCAAAAGGATGTGATTTGTTTCTTTAAAATTATAGAGAAAATCTACAAGTGGAATGTTTAAACTTGATCGTGTAAGTGTTATCCTTGGGGTAATTGTTGAACTCTTCTTATTGGTTTATGTATGTTTAAACAAAATAGAAAATCGTTTTACTCAAAGTGATGATTATGTTTATTTTTTATACTCAAAGTGATGATTATGCTTATTTTTGAAACTGGACAGATTTTAATCTCAAAATCTGGTTCTGTATACTTTTTAAACTATTCAGACTTTACCTTCAGACCTTACATTCAGACTTTACCTTCATACCTTACCACTCAGACTTTACTTCAGAGTTTATCATTCAGACTTTATTGCTCAGACTTTATCGTTCAAACTTTACCTTCAGACTTAAGCCTTGTGAGTTCGAACTTGCTTGTGAGTCTGAACTTGCTTCTGAATCTGAATGTGCTTTTGAGTCTGAACTCGCTTCTGAGTTTGAATTCGCTTTTGAGTCTGAACCCGCTTTTGAGTTTGAATTTGCTTATGAACTTCCTTCTGAGTCTGAACTTGCTTATGATGACTTGTAGTTCTTCTGATGACCGAATTTGCTTTTGAACTCAAATTTGCTTGTGAGCTGAGTTTGCTTCTGAGTTCAAAATGTATTATTTCATATTTAAATTGCTCGGATGATGCATTTCATGGCTTTAAAGTACAGAAACCATAATGGCTCAGTATGGGATGGGCCAAAGCGGATTTATGCATGCAAATACTTGGTTGTCATGACTTGCATGAGAATAATATTAATTCCGTCGCCCATTTAGTGGTGTGTGATGATGCCCCGTGTGTCGGGATGCCCGGTAGGTCGAGATGCCCTGGGGAGTGTTTTGGGATGCCTCGGGAGTTGAGATGCCTTGTTGGTCGGGATGCCCCGGGTGTGTGCCGGGATGCCTCGGAGTTGGAATACCTCGTTGGTCAGGATGCCTCGGGAGTGTTTGGAAGGATGAAGTAATGATATGACCATAAATATTTTACATCATGCTTGCGTCTGAGTGAAAATATTATGATATGTTGCAATATTCAGATTTTGCGGCACCTCCAGACGGAAAAGGTATAACTTGCATTCAAGTTCTATGCATATCGTTTGCTATGCATGTATATGTGTTTATGCCAGGTGAAGTGGTAAGTTGATTTTCCTAACTTAAAACTAGAGATTTCATCTACTGGGCTTTGGCTCATTCCATTATTTTTCAAATATGTAGGATGGATGTTCCACAAACTCTACGTTTTGGAGTTCCCGTTTATCATGACGCTGTTTATGAGGATGTGTTTGTGCCGAAGTCTGATGCCGTATATACTAAGTGTAGCTCTATGATATGGGTTGATGTGAGGCTTCTTGAATGGGTTCCTTATCTTTTTGTTGCTTGATATTTCAACTTGGAGGGTGAGTTGATTGGCCCGTTGAGGGGCTTCGACCTAGGCGTTGATGGTTCCGCAGCGGAGGACGAAGTGATCGACACATGACAGCTTTGGACTTTAAACAAACTTTTGGTTGTAGGATCTAGTTGGAGATAGGCAACCCTGACCTACCTAGTTTTTGTTTTGTACTTGTATGATGCTTTGTCTAGGTTATAAATCTGACAAGGGTTTATTAATGAGAAGAAAAAGTATTTTGACTAAATTGTGTGATATTCATATTTAGACTTTGTCTTCCGCTGGCCGTATTAAAGATTATGCTAAGGGATTTGTGTCGCGCGTGACGTTCTGGGACGTCACAGCCTGTTTGGTATTAGAGCAGGTTTTACCCATGGAGTGATAAGGTGTACTTAGAATTTGGAGTAGTAGACTTGTCGTAGATTGCGTGAGTGTATAAAATCAAGTGCATGTGTTTGCTCTTGATTGATTTTGTGCTACAAGTAACTTCTGTTACTTATTAGTTAGTGGCTAAGTAAGCAATATATGTAGGTATTGCAAGATGAGTTCGGATAGCAACGTAGAAAAGGATCCTCGGTTGGAAGGAATCCTTCAAGTGCTTGCCAATGTCGGAAGTCTAATGGAGAAGTAGGAACTACAACCAGCTGCCTTTGGCTCTGGCAATGGCGAACGTCGTTTACAAGGTCTGGTCAAATAATTTTTGAAATTGAAACCACCACGGTTTGCTGGAACTGGAAATCCTGAAGAGGCAGAAGCGTGGATTGACGGGATGGAGAAGATATTTGATCTACTGGATTGTAATGACGTTGACAAAATAGCCATAGCAGAATACCAACTCCAAGGAAATGCCAGACACTGGTGGAAGGCATCCAAGGGGATCGTGTTTCCAACCGGCATTAATGAAACTTGGGGCATTTTTGTCAAGGCATTTTTCGAGAAATATTTCTCGGATTGTGCTCGGGATAAAAAGGTGTTGGAGTTTATGCAACTGAAACAAAATGACCTGACTATGGACCAGTATGAAGCCAAATTTGCAAAACTTTCAAGGTTCATCTTCAGGTTGGTTGAAGACAAGGAAGACAAAGTTAAGAGATTTCGAGACGGCTTGAGACCAAATATTAGAAGTAAGCTAGTGCCCTTGAATTTGAAGGATTATAATGAGTTGTACGAATGTGCACAACTTGTAGAAAAGGATTTGGCAGAGTTAGTAGAGACAACATTGACTTTCCAAGCACGACCCTATCGCCAAACTTTCCAACCTAACGTTCATCATGACAAGAGGCCCATGCAAACTGGAAAACGGCCTTTTGTTCCAAATAAAAGGAACAATGTTGGAGGTTTTGGATTCACACGGAACAATCGACCGGCGATGCATATGCAATCTTCTAATAATATATGTCGCACTTGTGGCAAGCAACATGAAGGTACCCCATGCCCAGCTTTAAGGGAGTGTTATTGGTGTGGACAGCGAGGTCACATATTAAGAGATTATCCAGTAATAAAGCAACAACATATCACGCCTCCACTACAACTACAGCAGTCATCTCAAAACAAGATCTCACAACAGGGAAATTCCCGAGGCCACTAGCTCAAGGTCGAGTTTACGCAGTCACACATGAGGAAGCTGAAGCCTCAAAGACAGTTATATCAGGTATCATCTTTGTGTGCAACAAGAATGCTTATACATTATTTGATACGGGTGCCACGCATTCATTCATATTTGCATGATTCGTGAAATTGATTGGATTAAGTCCTAGACCACTCGAAATATCCCTTTGTGTTTCTACACCACTAAGAGATACAATTATGTCTACATTGATATGTAAAGACTGTAAGATCACTATAAGTGGACATGATCAAATAGAAGATTTGATCATATTGACTATGTATGACTTTGATGTTATTCTGGGGATGGATAGGCCTCGTAAGCAATGAGCCAATGTGGACTGCTATCGGAAGATAATCCAATTTAATCCCCCTAATTGTCCTAATTTTGAATTCATTGGAAATGGAGCAAATCCTTCAATGCCGCTTATCTCTGCGCTCAAGGCACATCGTCTTCTTGACAATGGTTGTCAAGGATATTTGGCGTTTGTAGGGGATCAGTCAAGGGAAGAAATGAAACTTGAAGAAATCCCCATAGTTCAAGAATTTCCTAACATATTCCCGGAAGAATTACCAGGGTTACCACTAAAGCGTGAAATCAAATTTGTCATCGAATTAGCTTCAGGAACAGATCCTATTTCCAAAGCTCCTTATCGGATGGCATTAGCAAAGCTAAAGGAATTAAAAGTGCAGCTACAAGAATTACTTGACAAAGGTTTTATTTGACCTCGTGCATCACCTTGGGGTGCACCGGTATTATTTGTAAAGAAGAAAGATGGGTTAATGTGCCTTTGCATTGATTATCGACAATTAAACCAAGTCACGATCAAGAATAAGTATCCGCTACCGAGGATCGATGACTTATTTGATCAGCTGTAAAGGGCGTCAGTATTCTCCGAGATCGATTTAAGGTTAGGGTATCATCAATTGCGGATTAAGAAGGAAGATATTCCTAAGATGGCTTTTCGAACTCGATATGGACATTACGAGTTCTTATTTATGCCTTTTGGTTTAACTAATGCACCAGCCGCATTCATGGATTTAATGAATAGAGTATTTAAGCCGTTTTTGGATCAATTCGTAATAGTGTTCATCGATGATATCCTTATATACTCAAAGGAACGAGAGGAGCATGAGCAACATCTGAGACTTGTGCTTCAAACACTTCGCAAACATAAGTTATATGGCAAATTTAGCAAGTGTGAATTCTGGTTGAATCGTGTGGTGTTTCGGGGTCATGTGGTAACTGGTGAAGAAATATCGGTGGACCCATCGAAGGTTGAGTCGGTAATAAATTGGCAAAGACTGACAACAATAATAGAGATTCGAAATTTCTTGGGTCTAGCTGGATATTATCGAAGATTTGTCGAAGGATTTTCTCGCCTTGCGGCTCCATTGACTAAATTAACAAGGAAAGAAGTGAAGTTTGAATGGTTAGAAGAATGTGAGCAAAGTTTTCAAGAATCTAAAAGAACATCGACTATGGCTCCAATATTAATGATACCGGCAGGATTCGGAGGTTTCGTAATTTATAGTGACGCATCTTATAAGGGGCTTGGTTGTGTTTTGATGCAAGATAGAAGAGTAGTTGCTTATGCATCAAGACAGTTAAAATCCTATGAGTCAAATTATCTGACCCATGACTTAGAATTTGCTGCAATTGTATTCACTTTGAAGATATGGAGACATTATTTATATGGGGAGAAGTTTGAAATTTATACAGACCACAAGAGTCTAAAATACCTATTCTCTCAAAAAGAATTGAATATGAGACGATCGAGGTAGACGAAAGAATAACCTATGTGGAGAAACTAGTACAGATCTTGAATAGAAGAGAACAAGTTCTGAGAAATAAGACCATGCCGTTGGTCAAGGTCTTGTGGCAATATCATGACATCGAAGAAAAAACATGAGAGAGCGAAGAGGATATGAGAAGCAAATATCCACATCTTTTTGAATGATCAGGTAATTCTGAATTTTGAGGACGAAATTTCTTAAGGGGGAAGGGTTGTGACATCTAGAAATTTTGTAATAATATGTTTGTGACGTTAGAAACTTTCTATGTTTGAAAATGATACTTAGATTTAAAGCTAAGTATTATTTTCGAGTTAGTATTCGTGCGGATGCGTAGGAATTTTCATTGGATCGTATTTTGCGAAGTGCGGAATCGGAAACGTAATCGTATCGAGTCCGACGTGTTTAATATTTAGATGTTGTCGTGTACATTAATCGTAGTGCGGTATTAATTAAATTACCGTTGTCTTGGTAACTAGTAGGTATTATTATCATTGATTAATCTTGGCTAAGTAATGTTATTGCCGTTAAGGAAAAGGGGGAAGATATCTTCTCAAAAATATCCCTATGGACTCTTCTTCTCTCACATGGTTATTGAAGAAAAAGTTGACCGAATGCCATTTGTCCCCTTGAGCTAGACACCTAAGTTTTGGGTAATCATTTTCCTTAGCTAATACTCCTACGATTAAGCCCTTGATTTCTTTCACCTGGTCATGATGAAGAGATAAGGTGCCACATGTGAATGCAATGAATTTACCCACCGCTTCGTATACTTCTTAGTTTTTATCTTCGTCTGGGTAATTACCGAAGACAATTTCACCCAAACCAACACTCTCTCCTTCACTTTCTACTCTCACCATTACCTATCCAAAAATCTGTGGAAGAGTTTTAACCTTTGGGGTGTTCAGATTCTGTGCAAAGTAAGCGAAAACTCTAGGTTTAAGCTAAGTAAATCTACTTGGCACTTTTAACTTGGTTGCTTGAGCAAGGTTATTTTTGATGTGCGATGGTGAGGTTTCATGCCTGGGGTCGCGACTAATTAATTTGCGGTAGATCGATTACAAACCTAAATAAAACATAGGGAGATATGTTTTATTTCTACGAATCAGAAATTCTAAGCCTAGGGACTTGGTTACGCTAGATTTAGTCTAACGCCCTTTCGGTACCTTTTCTTTTAAAAAAAAAAATATTTTAGCATGCAGTTTGGATCCATTTTCACTTAGTCACTAACATGTGAGGTGTTCATGCGGGTGCGCAAACCACCAATTTAACACCTAAGAAAGTGTTAAATAAATTGCAAGATTAGAAGAATTACTTATCTTGAAGCAACGTAAGCATCTGCATTATTAGCCAGAAAGTCACATCGACAATCCTAATATGATTTCTAATTAACAAGCAATTCACTCAATTTTTAGATTTTCGCTTATTTAAATGAAAGCTAGTCTACATGCAATGGCGTGCAAAAATTAACATGCGATTAATGCAATCTAACATGCAAACTATATGTCATGCGCTGACGTGTCCTAATTCTAATGATGGACAAATGATTTATTTTTGGTATTTTTTATCAATGAAATTCGGAATAATGAAAAAAATGCCTAAAATAATGACTTGTCCTAATTCTAACGACTTCTTTTTTTTTTGGTATTTCCTATTAAAATTCGAAATAAAAAAATTACCCAAATTAACATGCAATCTATGATAATTTAATCTATCATAAGATGACTCTTTTTGAGATTTTTTGGCAAAATTCGAAATTATTAAATAGCCTAAATAATCTATTAAAATTAGAATAATACCTAATTTAAACTAGGAAATAGATGATCTCAAGTCCTAATTTAAATTAAATAATTATCCTATCTTTCTAGATATATTTAGGGTTTTCTAAACATGCAAAACTTTAATTTAAATCTAATTGATTTTTTTTGAATTTTTTTAAAAGAAAGCAATTAAACAAACAAAGATAGCAACCACATTCAAACCGTTCACGCAATCCGCTAGATTTGTTTCAAATTCAAATTAAGCAAAGAAATTAAACTAACGATCATATCTATAGGGTTATAGATATCGATGGAAAGTTGATCGTTTAAATTTGGAAAGCAGATAAAAATCATTATCATATCCAAATGGTTATGGATAAGATAATGATTTTCCGTATCGCCGCGTATTGTACCTTAGGGATAAGGTTGGATAGTCGTCCAGATACGTTGCTAAATTAGGAATGATTCCTAATTTTGAATATTTAAAAATGTTGCGAATATCACAAACATTATCTTAAGATATCTAATTATCCACATGATATTCATGAAATATTCAAAACATTCAAATTAGGAAATTGAATATTCTGAAAAACATTTGGATAATAATCTTACCTAATTTGAAAAAATTTCCAAATTAGATTAGCTCGGGATCGAGTTCGCGGATCAGGATCGGGACAACCAGTGATGATGGGACAGCGGGGTCTCCGGGCACTGTTCCGGCGGTGGCACAGCAACGAGAACAGCGACATGGCGGCGCTGTGGACTGACTGTGGTGCGACTGTTTCGGTGTAAAAGCTGTCCAGCGAGGCGACGGTGGCTGGCGGCTGCAGTGGCAAGGAGCAGTGGCAGCGGCTGAGGCGGTGGTGGCTATTCTGGTGGGGTGTGCTGCTCGGTGGCTTCGCTAGTGACTGGTGGCGACATGGCAGGGAGGCTCCGGCATGATTGTGGACACGGCGGGAGGGCAGGCGAGCAGAAGCGATTGGCTCCGGACAGCGGCGGTCTGTGGGCGTCTTCGGCTGTGGCAGGCGGCACGACAGGGAGGTCCGGGCAGTTACAGCGGTGCTGTGGGTGACGGCAAGGCAGCACAGCAAGGCTGTTCGGCGGTGTCAGTGGTGGGAGGATCGGAATGGCAACAGCGGTGTGGCTGCTTCACCGGCGACGGCGTCAGGCAGCCCCTGGATGTGCGGTAGACGGTGGCGGCGTGGCTATGTGCGCCGGCCTCCTTCTCTCTCTCTCTCTCTCGTATAAAAATCAAATTTGAATTTTCTGTCGTGTCCCCCCTAATTTGATGACCTAAACATATATTTATAAGGTTAACCTAGGTCAATTAGATGGGCTTGCTAATCCTAATGGGCTTAGGCTTGGACTTAGGCTTTAATTAATATTCAATTTGATTTAATTCTAAGCGGGCTGAATTAACTTGGGCTTTTATTTAATTAAGCTTAATGGACTAAATTAAGCTCAAATTAAAACAACCAAGCCCGTTTGACTTGAGATTTCCGGCCCTTGCCTTCCGAGCGAGCCGAGTCTTGTTCGATAAATTTTAAGTTCACTTGCCACCGCCAATTTGATGCTGAATACAATTATCCTAAAATGAACCTAAACTATATGTTATGCAACTTTAATATTTTTGTTTAGGGGTTAAAATTTAATTCCTAATTTTCTATGCAAGTTATGACTAAATGGTCGCTAAAATTTAGGTGTCAACAGAAATTATAGTGAAAATCTACAAGTGGAATGTTTAAACTCGACCTAGGCATTGATGGTTTCGCAGCGGAGGACGAAGTGATCGACCAGTGACAGCTTTAGACTTTAGACAGACTTTTGGTTGTAAGATCTGGTTGGAGATAGGCAACCTTGACCTACCTAGTTTTTGTTTTGTACTTGTATGATGCTTTGTTTGTGTTGTAAATCTGACAAGGGTTTATTAATAAGAAGAAAAAGTATTTTGACTAAGTTGTGTGATATTCATATTTAGACTTTGTCTTCTACTGGCCGTATTAAAGATTATGCTAAGGGATTTGTGTTGCGCGTGACGTTCTGAGGCGTCACAAGATCTCCCATTTATAAATTTTCTTTGAGAAGCAACCATATAACCCTACAAATTTCCTACACCCATTAAGGAAGACTCTTTTGCAATAGCAAAACAGATATACATTCTCTCAAACAATGCCTTTGAGTGTTTGTCGGGCTTTTCAATTTTCAATGTAACAGTACTCCCAGGATTTGTCTCCCTAAACTCCTCTGCATAATCCCGCAACTTTGCATATTCTTTCTTATAGTTTCCCTTCAAAACTTCAAAAACAAACAGCTTAACCTTAGTATATCGATTCATATTTATATTTAAGCCCAATTGATCTTTGATAAGCTTATTCAAAGCACTGATTTTTATTGTTGGCATTACTCTACTTGTACCAAGATAGATCTTTGCTTGCCAAAAATTGGTGACCCTCTTATTATTGAAGCTAATGCTGCATGCATGTTCTTTGTGGTAGGTCTTTACATGGAATGATCCATTGCTAACATTAAAAAATTTAGAAATCTTCCAAGGACAATTTTCATTTGCACATTTAGCTTTGACAGATTTCTTTTCATTCTTGATAAATTTTATTTCTCTATGCTCGACCACAAAATGCTTTTTGAGAGCATCTTTCTATTGCCTACTATCATCAAACTTTATAAACTTAGTAAAAAAAGGTGTTGCACAGTGAGGATCACAACTTAGAAACCTGCTTGTTCTTCTTGTCACATCAACTTCTTCTCACTCTACGTCATAATCCAAACTCTTATCTCAATCTATTTCATAATTGTTTGTGTGTTAACTAGCGTTAGTAATGACCATATCAGATCGTGGGGGATTAGATGATTCTCCAATAGATTGTTGAGATGGTACAACTTCCGCGAGTGGTTCGGCTATAATCCAACCCTTTGTGGCCCTCGTGTGAAATTCCCTAATATTTATCCCTCCTTCTATAAGGTCCTTATAATCCTTATCCTCATCATCAGTCTAGAACTTTGCATCGACTAGAAAGTTTGATTGTTTGTTATCCGAATCAATTTCCTTACCTTGACCAACGCTCTTATAAATTAAGAAATCATAACCTAACCAACACATTCGCCGGCACCCCAACAAATACCTTCACCCTAGACAACACCCTCATCGGCACCCTTACCAATGCCCTCACCTTAACCAATACCCTCACTAATGCCCTCATTATGACCAACACCTTAACCTACCTTATCTTCAAGATATTCTCTATAAATCTCAACACACCGCCGATGCAACTAATAGAAAAGTAGATCAACAACAGTGCTATCTTTAAATATGAATCTCAAACAATCTTTGAGAGACTTCTTAGGAAACTTAGAATAAAGCTTTTCAAATTTACCATTTGTCGCATCCTCAATGTTTGGGGTGAACCTTTCATAACTAATTGAGCTAATATCTAGGTATACTAGATTCATCTTCTCCGCAACATACTCAAGCATTGGGCATCAGACAAATATTCCACTATGGAAAAGACAAACTAATGCTGACTTTCAGCTCATCTCAACCCTATACAAAAAGAAAAAGTATATTATAAGTAGACACATGATGGAGGGTCAATATAATAGCACACGTGAATATAATTTCCACAAACATTCTGTATTGATGGTATATCAAAGAATCTTTTATGGCCAAATATTTAACATGTTATAACGTAGAGAGGGTCCGTGAAATTAGCAATTTAAATGGATATGATGCAACTTAATTATCATGTGAAGTGAGATTTGCAGAATAATATAAGTTCTTTTTTGCCAAATATCTTGAGTCTAACACAAAGGACTACATAAACCATCATTCATGGATCAAAATTTTTGACAAAAAATCCATCTTCTAGGCTTCCAAGCATAGAAGTATTGAGTACAATGATGGAAAATGAGATATCCAAGTTTTGGGACCCCGTTTTACGATTCTAATAGCATCGACAAAACATTTCAAGAAAAAGCATAGCAAATGCTAACCATCGACCTCAAAAAACTTATATATGAACATCATTTCAAGGATAAAAATGTTGGAAAATTCAAATGCCGCAAAGACAACGGACATATCTTTATGTCGCATTCAAGTGCTCGTGATGATGTGAGAAAATTCTAACGACACATGTGAAGACAACCCCTTTTTTGTCACATTCGGGACTAGGGAAACATACCTTTATGTTGTGTTGGCTAAGTGTCGACAACACAAGCAAATCGGGAACACACACTTTGTCGTGTTTGCTGTAGAATCTCGACTTCAAATTGGGTCACCATGGGTTACGAGTGAATTGAATTTGTGATTTGGATGAAGGTGTCGAGACTTTTGGACCTGATTTTTTAGCATACACGTTAGAAAGCGAGCCTCGAATGTTTAAAGAAGCAATGTCATCTTTAGATGCTCCTTTTTGGAAAGAAGCTGTTGATAGAGGTTGCAAAATGAGTAAAAAATCCATATTTTAACTCACATTCAATTTTTATGGGTCATAAATATGTTGGCTTTAGTTTTAAAGATAAGCTTAAATTTGTCATAAATGGGTTACTTATTAACTTAATGGGTCTTAAATGTGATATAAACAGGTTGTCTTTAGTTTTAAAGATAAGCTCAAATGGGTTGGGTTTAGTTTTAAAGACAAGCTTAAGTGAATCATAAACATGTCATTTTTTAAGGGAAAATGACACAAATAGTTTTTGAACTTAGACCCAATGTGCAATTTGATCTCTGAACTTTTAATTTGTTCAATTTAGTCCCTGAACTTTAGCCTAATATTTAATATGGTCATTGAACTTTTAATTTATTCAATATAGTCCTTGGACTTTTGGTACATGTTCAATTTCGTCCTTGAACTATATGAAAATGTTCAATATAGTCCTAAACTTAAATTAATAGAAGGACTATATTAAATATTTACCTATAGTTTAGGGACTAAATTGAACATGTACCAAAAGTTTAGGGACCATATTGAACAAACTAAAAGTTCAAGGACCATATTAAATATTAGGCTAAAGTTTAGGGACTACATTGAACAAATTAAAAGTTCACGGATCAAATTGCATATTGGGTCAAAGTTCAGGGACTGTTTGTGTCTTTATCCCTTTTATTAATTTTCTGATTTTTATTTTTATTTTTATAATTTTCTCTTTTCATATTTTTCTTTTTCACTTTTTTTTCTTTCGTGGGATGAGCTCGCCGATTTGGCGAGGCCGAGGCCTCAAGCCTTGCTAGATTGGTAGGTTCGAAGCTCTCCAAGGGCTTGCGAGCTCTTCGACAAAAAAAAAAGGGCTTGTGAGCTCGAGCTTCGCCGATGGCCGGCGATTGGCTGACGGAGAAGGAAAAAGAAAAGAAAAAAATAAAAATTAATAAAAGAGTGTCCGTCGTTGGTTGCCGGTTGTCGCTGGTCATTGAACATAGAAGAAAAAAAGGAAAAGAAAGAAAAAAAAGAAAAAAAATTAGACTTTTTTTAAATTATAAAAATTATCCGCAGTATTTTAGCAGTATATATACTTTAAAAAAATTACGATTTTTTTTTCTAAATTAGATTTAATATTAAAGTGTTTTAGCAATGTGGGTTGGGTCGGGTTTGAATTACTAGATTTGCACTGCGTGAATATGGGTCAAAACTTGTTAAATGGGTTACTATGGGTCGAACCATTTTCGACCCGATCCACCCATTTGACATCCCTAGTTGTTGACAGTGAGTTTGATTCCATCATCTGTACCCATTGGCAATTGGTTGAGCTTCCCTTTGAAAATAAACCTATTAGATGTAAATGAATATTTAAGAAGAAGCACAACGTTGATGATTCCATTGATATGTATAAAGTAGGTCTTGTTGCCAAGGAGTTTAGAAAAAGAGAGGGTCTATATCATTTTGATACTTATTCACCTCTCACAAAAATAACATCATTTAGGATGTTGATTGTTATAACTTCACTATACAATTTGTAGGTACATTAGATAAATGTGAAAATTGCATTTTTGAATGGTGATATTGACAAGGAGATTAATACGAACCAACCCAAAGGATTTAAGGTCAAATGACAAGAATACAAAATGTGTAGGTAGACTTGTTGAATCATTGTATGGACTTAACAAGCTCCTAAACAATGGCATGGGAACTTTGACCGTGTGATGATCCAAAATGGGTATGACATTAATGAGTGTGTGCTTATTTATTTCTATGTCCATAATTTTCTTATTCTCGGAGATAGCGCCTCAAAAACACCAAAACATGGGCAAAAGGACACCAAAAGTGCCATAAGTTGTGTACGGAGGACACTTTGGTGCCATAACCCTTTTTCGGATCACTTTGGTGCCAAGTCGGAGGAAAAGAGATCACTTAAGTGCCAATTTGACCGGAAATCCGAAGTTACATTTTTTATTAATTTTTGATGCCGACATGACTCTCCGGAGGATGAGTCAGCGTGTATAGTCAGCATTTTTTATTTTAAATAATTTTTTTCTTTTTTTTCCTCTTCTTTCCTTTTTCCTTTATTTTCTTTTTTTTCTTTTCTCCCTTCGCCGACTGGACCAGCCATTGGTGAAGCTCGGGAAGGGCTGGGTGAGGGGCGGCCTCGTCATATCTAGGTGAGGTGACCCTCGCCGGTGACAGGCTAGGCCGCCCCTTGCCGGCCATGGGCGAGGGGAGAAAAAAAAAGAAAAGAAAGGAAAAAGGAAAGAAGAGGAAAAAAAAGAAAAAAGAAAAAAAATTATTTAAAATAAAAAATGCTGACTGTACACGTTGACTTATCTTCCAGCAAGCCACATCGGCGTCAGAAATTAGTAAAAAATGCCACGTCAGATTTCCGATCAAATTGACACTTAAGTAATCTCTTTTCCTCCGACTTGACACCAAAATGATCCGAAAAAAAGTTATGATATCAAAGTGTCCTCCGTACACAACTTATGACACTTCTGGTGTCCTTTTGCCCCAAAAAATGTTTCAAGAAGAACTTCGAGATGAAAAACTTAGGTATTGCAAATGTTATATTTGACATTAGAACATCAAAATTCTAAGAAATTCTAATGGTTTATGTTTAATACAATCTCATTATATTGAAAAGGTAATTGAGAGGTTTAAAGGGTTCGGCATTAGATACGCGAATAATCATTTTTCTTACACACCTAACTTTAAGAAAGAATACTAGAAATAATATCAGGCAGGTAGAGTACTCTCAAGTAATCGGCAACATCATGTACATCATGAACTGCATTAGATCGGATATAGCGTAATTAGCAGGAAAACTAAGCAGATAATAGGTAATCCGGGTAATGATCATTGGACTATTTTTTTGAGAGCTAAGGTTAAAACTATGTTATGCAATATGACAAATACCTTGCTATTTTGGAAGGCTAAAGTGATGCCAATTGGATTTTGGATTTTGATGACTCGAAATTGACTAGCAGATATGTGTTTACGCTAAGAGCTGTTGCAGTATCATAGAAATCCTCAAAGCAAACTTTAATAGTGCGCTCCATGACGGAATCATAGTTTGTTGCTTTAGATAAAGTTGCTAAAGAAGCAACGTGGCTTCGACAAAATTTAGAGGATGTTCCATTGTGACCAAAACCTGTACTTACAGTATCTGTTCACTGTGACAATCAAGTAGTGATTACAATTGTGCAAAATGTAATATATAACTTTAAGTCTAGACACATTCGTCTTAAACATTACATTGTAACGAAGTTGTTCTCGAATGGAATAATTTTTTTAAACTTTGTAAAGTCAAAGGAAAACATTGCGGATTCGCTGATACAAAGTTTGTCAAGAGAGCAAGTAAATTGAGCATTGAGGGGAATAGGGTTAAAAAACTTATCTCAATAAAGATGTTCTAAGATGGAAACCTAACTTAGCGATCGGAGATCATATGGATTAGGTTCAATTGCACAACACAATTTTGGAAACTCTAGTGTGCGTACTGTCTCCTACTTCTGTGATGGAGCAGTGCTTCCTACAACGTTTTAAGGTTACATTATGCATTTAATGCTTCCTATATCTAGGGACTCAACATTCTTGTAGGGTATGGTAAGATACCTTTAATAGAAATGCACCTATATGCGTGGAGTTGACCGACTCTATGAAAATCTTTAAAGGTTAGATTTTCTAAAGCACACATGAAACTCGAGAGGTTCAAGGTCAAAAAAATGAACACAACCAAGAATCAATCTTGAATTGAAGAGACAATGTGTGAGGTCTATTGTTTAGGCTTACACCAATAACTGTTGATTCAAGGCTTAGTCTATTATCTAGTTAAGTAAGTTCGATAGACTTTCACTAAAGAAGGTTCAAATCGAAACCTATCTATCTTGAAGTAGTGTTCCTCTACAGGCACACTAAGAACTCTTCGAGTAAAAAATGTTTTGTTGAGCCACTAACGTGGGGGATTGTTGTAGTCGTAGACTATTAATGACTCAACATTAGTGAGATGCCTTCAATTCACATGCATAAGATTTAATAGTCGTCTCTTTAATTCATGTGCATAAGATTTAATTGTTGTCTCTTCAAATCACGTGCAACAGCTTTAATATATATCTCTTCAGCTCACGCAAAGGGTGTGACATCCGAACTTTCTATGTTCGGTGATAATATTTTGAATGATTTTTCAAGACCGTATTCGTCCAGAATTCGATGCTTTGAGATTATATGGAAAGATGGCGGTAGTTGATTTACCACCATGTTAGTTATGGAAGAGGACTAACACGCTCCGAATTATATTTTGATGATTTTCCAGTTTCAATTTACTGAATTAATATTTTCCAAGGATCCGATATCTTGTTCTAATAATTTTAGTAAGTTCAAAATATTTTTCTGATTTAGTAATGCTTGGAATGCATACTGATTTTTTTTATTTACATACTAATTTATTAAATATTTTTGTGTCTTAACAAAACATCTACTTTGGGAAAACCCTACAGTAAAGTCATTAAGCCTTCTTTAATATGCGCACGCATTTCTTAAGCATTTTCACCCACATGCTCTTAAGTTTGAAATATTGAATTTGGCCAGCATTACATAACTAATCACAACGTAGCACATTAAAGTCCTTGATGATTCATTCATTTTACTTGGACAAGAAACTTTACTCTCATCATTTCATTTCACTTTGACAATAAGTTTAACTCTTTTTTAATCATTTGACTTGGCTAAGAAGGCTCTCTCTCAAAATATCTCCTTTATTAGGCCACTTGAACCTTTTAAATTGAAACATGTATATCTTTCTTCATGCCCAAGGCTTTCGACTCAAGATCATCAATTACTTTAATCTTAGTTATTGTTCAAGTCAATCAAATATGGCCATGTGTGATATTTTTGATCATATCCATCCAAAATCTTGCCATTTGTCACTCAAATAATAACTCACATGCTCTTAAATGGTGACATTGAACTTTGCTTATCAAATTAGATCATGCATGACATCATGGATGACATAATGTTCTAACTCTAGTTTCATAATTATAACCTTAGCCCATTAATGCATTGATGATTGATTTCCTCTTTGCTTGGCCGAGAAGGAGCTATCTTCATTTGAATCAATGTATCTCCTCGAAGTTCATCTTATTAGAACACTTGTACACCCTAGCCACTCTTGGGACCATCTAAAGCATTTCTATTGGAACACATATTCTTCTACCTCTTAGACCTAATGATTTAACCCAAGGGCATTTATTATCTTAACCTTGGTTAATCTTCTCATTCTTACAATCTATATCTTGGTCGAGTGTATTGACCTTGGCGAGCTTTCACCTTCCCAAAAATAAAAGCCTTCTCATCATTTACTTCTATTTACCAACTTCTTTTTCCTATTTTCATTTTCAAGTCTTGAGAACAAAAGCAAAGACACCACTTCATTAACTTCCAACTTCTCCCCAACTTTCGTTTTCAAATTCCGTGAGTAAAAGCGGAGGTCTCGCACTTGTGTTATTAGAGTTTCAGTCTCAAATCTTTCTAGTTGGACAAGGTGATTAAAGCTTTGAGTTATCAAGTCATTTTTAAACTAAGTAAAAACTTTAGGGGCTAAGTTAGATTGATCTACTTAATACTATTGGCTTGGTTATTTGATAGTTGTGGATTTTAGTTTGATCTTTGATGTGAAGCGTGAAAATGTTTCAATGATTTCTTATTGATTTGTCGATGTTCATCTGGCTTGAATCAACCTTTCAAAAGACATGATCGTATAATGGATAAGAAAAATGGTAAAGACGTGGAATTTGGACTTGAAGATGATATCATGCCATCCTTGCTAAGTGATCGGCTAGTTAAATTAAATCGTTGTCGATTCATTGATTTTTTTTTTTGAGATACCGATTTCCGTTTTAAGTTGTCGATTTCTAACTTATCTTTTTCTAGTGATAATATTACGTTGTGTTTGTTGACTTGAATAGATGAGTCTCTGCATGCCGAGTTGTGATTAATTGATGTTGTAAGATTTGATAGTGTAGAAAGCGGAAATGGTGAAATTAAATTAGAAAGTGATATTTTTTTTAATTCGATTAAGCTACCGATTTACTAGCTAAGTGTTGCCGATTAATCACGTTATTGATTATTTGGGTGTCGATGTTTACGTGATCGATTTTTTGAGTTGTCAATGTCCACGTTGTTGATTTTTGAGTTGATTTGTCGATTAAGACTAAGTTGTCGAAATGCAAGAAGTTGATTGATAAGTTATGTATTTTGTGTTATCGATTTATAACTTGTCGACTGTTGATGAATTTACTAATATATATGATTATGTTATTATGGTTCACTTGGGAAATGAAAGGAGGTAAATGTGTTATTACTATTTATGTAAGTGATACATGGAAAAGACATGATGATTGTTTCAGTAACGTTTTTGCATAAGATGATGTTGTGTACCGAATGTTGATTTTGTGGATGTCTATGTAAGAGATGATAAGTGAGTATTGATTTTGTTGTTGATGCAAGGGTGACGTTATCATGTGCACTATCGCTATGTGATTAATTGTGGAATAAGTATTATGAAAAGTAAATTCCGTCGTCTACATATATGTGGCGACGATACCCCGGGGAGTGTGCCTCGTGTGTCGGGATGCCTCAGAGTTGGGATGCCTTGGGGGTTGGGATGAGATTGAAATGCTAATAATGAATAGAATGCATATCTATGTGTATAAATGCAAACATTCATACATGCCTATTAATGAATTAATTGGTGTTAATCATGCAACACAATATGTTATGTCATTCCGCTAGCATTTGATTGAATGATCTTATGCAATGTTGTTAATGGTTTCTATTGGCATATCATGATAGTCTAGAAAAGATATTCCGTGTGTATAGCAACTAGGTGATATTGGTGTATCATGAAATAATATGTCATCTACTTGTTTTGAGTGAATGGACATCTGTTTTGTTGATTAATGGTTTTCATCGTCATATCATGATAAAAACAGAAAGATCACTTGCTTATGCATTTGTCGTACATGGTTATTACCTTGAACTCATGTTGTTTGTATGTATCAGGTTGAGTGTTAAGATGATCTTTTACCTTAGACTTAGATATTTCATTTACTGGGTTTCGGCTCACCCCTTATTTTTCAGATTTGTAGGATGGTTCCTTGAATATGTTGATGGAGGGGACGAGATAATGCTGGAGGCCATCAACCCTTGAGTTGGATGGTGGCTTAGTTAATGTTTAGACTCGCCTTTTGGTTTAGTATGGAAGTAGTGGTACTAGTGGACCTGACCTTCTTCCCAGAACTTTTGTAATGAATTGTATGTGTTGGTAACTAGTGCTGTCAATATAAAGAAGCATATGTGTATTAATTAAACTCGTGTGATTTCTTGTATGGGGTGTTGTAAATAAAAATTTTGTTGTGCTTTCGCATGTTTATAATAAGGGAAAACACCACCAAAAACCTTAAACTATGCCACTTGTGACACATTTATCCCACAATACATTTGTCCATGGACATTTTTGTCTTTGTCTTTTTTCTATTTTTTCCTTTTTTTTCTTCTCTCTTCCCCTCCGCCGTGGTCAGTAGAGGGAAGTCGGCGAGGGCGATCCTGGCCGAATCCCTTGCCCGATTTGGCGAGGGCGGCCCTCGCTGGCTTCCCTCCACCGACCACGACGGAGGGGAAGAGAGAAGACAAAAAAGGAAAAAAAATAGAAAAAGAAAAAGACAAAAATGCCCATAAACAAATATATTGTGGGGTAAATGTGTCACAAGTGGCATAGTTTGAGGTTTTTCGTGTTACAAAAAAAGTTTAGGGTAAATTTATCACAAGTGACATAGTTTGAGATTTTTTGTGGTACTTTCCTTTATAATAATTATAAGTAAAAATAGAATAGACAAGTGTCGCGCGTGACATTCTGGGGCGTCACAAAGGGGGTTCCTTGTCTTTAAGAAGATGTGTCTCTTTAATTATTCAATGTTTGTACTGTAGGTGTACCGATTTTGAGAAGTGTTCGACAAAATCCTGTTCGTATAGTGCTAATACAAATCAATTAATGATATTATATATTGGAAGGTATAGTTCACAAATCTGTAAAGTACCATTAGCAGAAACTAATCGCCTTAAGGAGATTTGGTAATCCGTATCTCATATCATGTTTATTTTTTTTTTCGATTTTATAGCAATTAGAAAGTCTATATTTGGTGTGCAATTCAGTCATCTTTATTTGTTAAGATTATATAAAAATTGGCTTAGTCGTTATTAAATTTGTTATCGCTTTCTTAAAGTTATTATCTCTAGGGTTAATACAACGAAAAACCCAAACTGATACACATGTGACAAATTTATTATAAACTAATTTTTTGACCACCAAAAATCCTAAATTAATATATCTGTGATGAATTTGCCTTCCGTCAGTTCTGTTAAATTTCACCGTCAAATTACTGAGTTGAATGACATTTGGCGGTTGACGAGGATATTAGCTTAGGGTTTTACTCTCCATTTGTCATAGGTGTACCAGTTTGTTATTTTTCGTGGTATTAATCCAATTTAACGGATTGCAAATTTGTTATAAATCTATTAGTTTAGGATTTTTGGTGGTCAAAATATTAGTTTGAGGTAAATTTATTATAGGTGTACTGGTTTAGAGTTTTTGGTGATCAAAAAATTAGTTTAGGGTAAATTTGTCACATGTGTACCATTTTAGGTTTTTGTGATATTAACCCTTATCTCTATTTTCCTTACCAAAAAAAAAAACCCTTTATCTCTATTTATATGTTTGGGTTACAACAAATAGTATTGCACAAGAATAACAACATCTTGTGTTACTAGAGAAAAGATTGTAGAACTCATCAAAATGCAGTATAGAAGCAATGCCACGTGGAAAGAATAGGCTAGAGTATCAATAGGAAAAGGAGCAGAAGAGAAAAAAGAAAAGACTTCAGAAGATGTGCAAGAAAGAAGGAATGATTATATATTAGACAACCTTGCAACGATCATCTTCATACTCTTTTTCACCCTTAGTTGTCGGAGAATGATTGGCAGTGGTCAGTGGCGATGACAATCACAGGTGGTTGGAAGCGATGACGATTGGCTCTCGTGGTGGTGGGTCTTTCCGCATTGGTTGATGAAGCAAAATTGGATGCGTCTCTTATCCCTCCATGTTGGAAGATATCAAGATTTTGGTAAGATTATTTGAAATTTTTTTGTCCAATCTAGATTTATCTCACCCCTTGTTCCGGATTTTTTTATCTCAACATTTTATTATAGATAGATCCGGTCTAGGGGACGTCGCCAAACATCGGATATAATAATTTTTTTTTCTATCTAGACTCAAATTCGGACTACCAAACGCAGCCTAATTATATTTTGCTATAAATAGGGATACTTTTATTTTTAAATTTCGAAATTCAAATAGCTTTATGATTTTCCTGTAGCTCTAATTGATGACAAGCGGCATATCTAATAACCAAAAGAAAAAAGGAAGTGCTTTAATTCGTGGGTCGAATCGCATGTCGACAAAGTTGACAAGATAGTATCAGCAAATATATTATAGACGGATGGAGTCTTGAGGAAGCTTTTACAGGCATGATTTCTATTTTCATCTATATTCTTTTCGTTCCAATATCTGTACTTGCCTTGGAAATCAATTAGAGATTTCAAGCGTGAACCTATACAAATCATTATTGGGTATGAAAGAGCCGACACAAACCCACGTGAGGACACACCGAAAAAAGTGATTTCGATGTTGACATTTTGGCCTTGGCCACTGCTACCACTCCATGCACTGCGCAATTTCTCCAGAAAAATTATTGACGTCGTAAATAGCTGAGGTCGAAATGATAGATGGAAACAACAAGTGACAATTTTGGCCACACTCGACAGCCATCCCTCACCGTGGCTGGTCGGCACGAGGCGAATTTTTTTTTGATTTTTTAAAATCGTCCATATCAATGCTGACTGTGCAATGTAAGATGGCTATTGTCTACATCAGTGATTTTCGATCAAATTTAATTGGATGGACGACATTGAAAAATTATAAGAAGATTTAGGACTAAATTGATTAAATTGAAAAGTTTATGATTGAATTGACGACCACACAATAGATTTTGGCTTTTGTGAGCTCTAGCTAACTAATCTAGACTAAAAAAGGTTTAGAAATGTGCTTAATTATGGGTTAATTACAATAACATTGCGAGTTCAAAATAAGATTAATGATAGCATCCTTTTTTGTTTGGGATAATGACACAAATGATTCATAAACTTTAGCCTAATGTTTAATGTGGTCATTAAACTTTTAATTTGTTTAATGTAGTCAATGGACTTTTGGTGCATATTCAATATAGTTTATAAGTTATATGAAAATGTTCAATATTATTCTTTCATCAATTCGAGATTAGAGACAATATTGTACAAACTAAATTGAACATGTATCAAAATTTAAGGATCATATTAAATAAATTAAAAATTACATATTTGACTAAAGTTCCGTATTACATTGCACATTAGATCAAGATTAAAGGATCATTTGTATCATTTCTGCTTTTTGTTTTCTTCTTTGACACTTGGAGGACATAATCCAAAAGAAATCTTTGAAGGGATGTTTCGCGTTGCCGTACTGATTATTTATTGCTAATGTATTTTACTATTTTTAACGCATGCTTCCATAAATACTCAATTATTGGACCTTGTCGTGATTTTTTATAATCGCAGTGCCAAAATCTTATTTAAAAATGAAAATTGACAACGGAATGTCAGCTTTGGATTGAAAAGTGATAACTCTCAATATCCTGGAGTTAAAAATATGTACAACATCGGGGCTTCTAGAGCTCCGCGGAAAATATACGCGACGGGTCCCATATGGATTCGTAACTTTACTTAAATTTGTCTTAACCTATGCGAAATCGTTGTGCTCTTTGTCACTCCCACATGTTATAATTTAACTTTATAAGTCGTAATTTTTCTGTAGTTGTAGGAACTTGTTATCGTTCATAATTATTGATATATCTTTAATTGTGGTAATTTGACTATAGAGTTTGTAACTTAAAATTTTGACACTTTATTATTAATAAATAGCACAGTAAAGACAAATTGGCCTAGGTGATGTTGTAACGTATAGTTAGAAATTTTCGTCAACAATTAATTTTCTGTAAGTATTTGCAAATGACAAGTTAGTAATCAACTAATCATGCTTCAAAAATAGTAACGTCAAAGTCTCGTGAGATTGGATTTCCTACCTTTTGAAACTTTCCATAAAATATCATGAAGAACTTGAATTTATTACAGATTGTTCTTTTCCTAATCTTAGTAACTTACCTCAATAAGAGCTCTGTCAGTGTGTAATTACCCCAAAATGTCCTTAATTTTGCTTAACCAATGGTAACACTAATAGTCATATGAATTCGGGCAACTTTTTTTTTTTATATGATCATAAGTTTTTATCTTTCTAAAGTCATCCCACGATGGAAATTTATTCTTTTTTAGGGTATGTTTCTTTCGTCGAAAATCCACGTTTTGAAAAATATTTCTAAAAATGATTGCTTATAGCTTACAAAAAATATACAAACGAAAAATATTTTCATCGTCTACGAAAATATTTAGTATTAAATTGTTATATGAAAATATGTTTTATTGGCTATCCCAAATTCATAACTAATTATTTTAGAAAAAATATTCTTCAAATTATTTACGCTTCGCGAAACAAATAGATCTCTAGTCTAACTTAAATTGTATGAGACCGACTAGAAAAAAAACTGAGCGGGACCTGTCGGTATTTCTTCTATACGGACCATAGAACATCCCAATTATAGCTACGATTGATTGAAGCATCCCATCACAACTGATAAATGGACTCCTACCGACCAGGTTGTAAGAAGGACCACACCGTCACAATAAATGTCTGGCTTCGTTCTATTAACGTAAAATAAATATACGAAATTTATACTCGAGTTTCATTAGAGACAAAAAACATTCAGTAGTTTCTTCTGTAGTTGATCTTGCGGTGCATTGATTCGTGCTCGTGAAAAACGAACGGAATCCTTGCAAGTAGAGATCGAAAGGAATATCAACGCAAAATGATTATTTTGCTTAAATAATTTTCTCTCTCTCATGGGGTCTCTTAGGGTTTGGACCGACATGTAGTCTTTAGCCTCCTCTTTCGACGGAATATGACCTTTCAGAGATACGACTAAGAACATGCTTGATGTCACATGGGCTCGTTCTATATTTTTAGAATGATTATAGATGGGGTCGAGATGCAAATTATATAGGTTTGGAATCAATCATAACTCGGAAAGAAAAATTAATTACGGCTCATGTCAGTTTACGTGAGGAACGGACATCCTTATTAGGTGTGCTCTAGCATGGACCTCATCACCGACACAAGGACAAATTCATAGAAGCTTAAGAAATTTTTGGGTGCCTGAAAAGTCTCACACGATATTCGTAACAAGGATGGCATATGGTTGAAAATTTTTACGAGAGATGCCTCGTGAGTCCGCCCGGAGAGCTCATTCTTACTTAGGATGTATTTAGTACGATCTATAATGATGAGTCTAGATAATAATTTCCCTCGACCCATCTGGCGGGCCAAGAGATAACTGTTTATGTAATTTGAGCTTACATTGTTCTGCAAGCAAGTACGAGGGAATTGCCTCATCTTTTGATGAGTTGTGTTCTCAGAAGGGCGTGGAGCACCATAACTTGATCTCTTATTCAGCATTTGATTTATTGAGAAATGGAAGCTCAACACCAAATAAAAGCGTATGAATGTCTTGAAACTGACATGACATAACACGTTTTCATCCCAAATATAACGGGAAAATATTGATCACCAGCCCGAGTTTCAAGCATTGCAAGAACGTGATGAGAAAGTAAAAAGTGGAGGGGCCTCCATTATGGGACACCTTGCAAAATCCATGAATATGTAAAATCCAGGCTTTAGCCTATGCTGGTGGTTTTAATCTAGAACGGTTCGAATGCACTCGGTGCCATTTGAACATATGACTCCATCTATTGAGAAGGAAATCTCTTTAAGCTCCAATCAATTGTACAAACCCTAGGGTTTGGCTGTTTCTGTGTTTCTATAATACATCTTACCATTGTTTTCCTTCAAAATCGACTTCCTACTCCTCACCAAATTATATAAGAACTTCAGAGAATAGCCATGTTTACATAAGCTATAAGTAGATAACAAAAGATCCTCCATCTTCTTTGGTGAATTAACATAAAATTCGAAAGTCCTCTAGTTTAATTTCACTCATGTCCTCGAGATCTCACTTCATTGGCACGCTCAACTAAGAAAAGAATGCATCCATAACGTGTATACCGATAATTTCGCAAAAGAGATTATGGGACGCTAAATTTTTTTTAAAAGAAGGGCCACCGATAAAGCAAGTATCAATCAAAATAAAGTCATGCAATTTTTAAAAGAGATGTAGACTATCGTAATAAAAAGAATTCAAAGTGCTCCATGACAAGAAGCAACATGGAATGGTCATTCTCATTGAGGCTGCTATTATGGAATTCTTCTCATCAAAGATAATACTGAAATCTATAAATTCTACATTGATCTCTCTGGTATCGAAGGTTCCTAATTCATGCCATGTCAAAGATTACGGACCAATTTCGTGCTGCAATGTTCTATATAAGATCATGTAGAAGCTACTTGCAACAAGAATAAGCTGTATTCTCCCCTTGGTTGTCGCCCACCACCAAACTGCTTTCCCATTGGGATGACATATTTAAGAGAATATTCTATCGTGACAAGAACTCTTACACAACTACTATAAGGCCGGCAATGGTAAACGTATGGCAATAAAATTGATCGCAAGAAAGCTTTTGACATGGTAAAATGGAAAGCAGTACTTGGGGTTCTTAAAGCTATAAACACATCCTAGTTCTTGGTTGATACGATCAATTAGTATATTACTACAACGAGGTTCTCAATTAACTTCAAGAGCGAACAAATTGGCTATTTTGGTGGTAGCACTAATGGGCTATGATAAGGTGATCCACTCTCTCCATATCTCTTTGTTTTGGTTATGGAAATTCTTAACAAAATTATCAATGCAAAAGTTGCTGCTTCTTGCTTCAAGTACCATTGGTGCTGTAAAATGTACAATATTACTCACTTATGCTTTGCAGACAATTTGTCCTCTTTGCTCACAAGGATGTAGATTTCCTCCTTTGCCTTGTTAATCCACTGGATGAATTTGCAGTTCTCACAGGATTGTAGTTTAACCTAGACAAATGTCAAATCGTTTTCTCTAGGTTGATCGAGGATGAAAAAGCTCCTCATTCTAGATTACACGCTTTTCTCTGTAGGTACCCTCATTATCACATACCTTGGCCTTCTACTTCTTCCTACAAGGCTCACACATACTGATCTCTACTTCCAAAGCAAACTTTCAATGAGGTTGAGAAGAAGATTAAACAATTTTTGTAGGTAGGAAATACAGACGTGCATAGATCCCACAAAGTCGCTTGATAATTAGTTTGCTCACGCAAAATTTTGGGGGAGGGGGGACGGGGCGGGGACTAGGGTTGCTCGATTTGAAATTTTGGAACTAAGAACTGCTAGGCCACATGCTTTGGAACCTCATCAATTATCTATCCTCTTCCCTCTGGCGAACTTGGGTTGACAATACTAAATGCAGATCACTCCAACTATGCAGCTCGGCATCAAGGGTAGTATGGTCTAGAGTTGGCATGGTCTTGTTAAGTTGAGATATGGCCTACGGTTGCTTGATTTGAAATTTTGGAGCTAAGAACTGCCAAGGCCACATGCTTTGGAACATCATCAATTATCTATCCTCTTCCCTATGGTGTAATTGGGTTCACAATACTAAATGCATATCACTCCAATTATGCAGCTCGACATCAAGGGTAGTATGGCCTAGAGTTGGCAAGGTCTTGTTAAGTTGAGATATGCTCAAATTTTAGTCTTATTTAGCTCTAGGTAATGTTGTAGAGAGATTTATGATGAACTTCGACAAGCTGGACCGATTGTGGAGCGGCATAACCTAATTTGGACCAATGGTATCAACAAACAAAATTTCATCGCTGGCTTCTTTGCATAAAAGGCTTCTGACCGCAGAGGTCGTATCACAATTGATGCCTTCAATTGATGTCCGGTGCAATTTTTATGGGACCAGTATAGAAGGCAGAATACATTTATTTTTCTAGTGCAACTGGATTGGAAGTACATGATGCGGTATCCTGGCACAACATGGAATTCGACGTTTGGTAGGAGGATGGAATGATGAACTTCAATGGATGATCATGGTTATTAGGGCAAAGACATGGCGGCGAGGCTCCTCAAGGTATCATTTTTAACGACCATCTATTGCATTTAGATTGAACACAACCACAAACATTTTCAAAGCAAGCCAAATGATATCCATATTATTTTTGCTAAATGCGCGTAATATTTTGACCAAATTGATACAAATTTGTAATAATTTTACCCATGAACACAAATTTTATTGGACTTATAGCTGTAAGAATATTATTATTACGAAAACTAGCAATAACAATTCAATAACATACAAATGCTACTATAGTTCTATAGTTAATGTATGATAAATATGTCATATCATTTTTGTTAGTTCTAATGATAGATAACACATTAGAACGGAACAATTCCAATCAACTATTAGATTATTTATTTCTTTGGTTAACAATTAACACTTATATATTAAAATTTTCGTAATTAAAATTATATGAACCTATGCAATAACATAGTTAGCTTTTTAAAAATAATTATAATAGCTATTACCTCAGAGAGACTGACTATTGATTTTGAATATTTTGTCTCTTCAAAATATCATAGTGTTAAATCAAATAAAGTAGGGCAAATACCATTAACAATCTCAAATTATGCCCACCGTGACACAAATATCCAAAAATTTTATTTTTGTCACCAAAAAACCCTAAATTTGTCCATAATGACACAAATATTCCCAACTTTTTTTGTGTTACCAAAAAATCCAAAATTTATACATGTATGACATATATACCATTTATTTCAGTTCCATTCAGGGTATATTTGTCATATTGATATAAGTTTGAGATTTTTTATGACACAAAAAAAGTTTAGGGTATTTTTGTCACAGTGCATATAAATTGTGATTTTTTTGTAGTATTAAACCCAATAAATTAATAGGAAACATCCACTTTTTGTGTTCTAACTCTTGTCAAAAGTAGAGTGGTGTTTTCGTATTTTTATTTTTAAAACAAATTCGAATTTGTTGATTTATTTGATTTGTCCAATCAAGGGCTTCAATTAATATTCCATGACTTTGCTGACATTGTGGAAAAAGTTAATATTTGTGACGAGTAATGAGAGGGTTTATCGGACAACGTTGCTTTGATATTTAGCTTGGCTACTCTTACCTAATCCTAATGGAATTTACTCTCGGCCAACGCAAAGTTTATCAAGATCGGTCTACAGCATCGCTGATGTGGGAGATTGGAAGTGAGACATTAAAACAATATTATCATTTCCAACTATCAATAATAGTTTATTAGTGCCACATTATTTGACGTACAAATTATAGACTAATCTTAGGCTGTGTTTATTTCACGGAAAACAACTTTCAGGAAAATCTTTCTCGGATTTTTGGGCGTTTGTTTTACAAAAAATAAACTAGTCAATGAAAATATTTTCCATCAATAGAAAAAACACCTTCAATATTGAGTAAAATGATTTCCTCCTTTTGAAAAGAGGAAAGCATTTTCCCTCGTCCTTTTTTCACTCAGACCAAGCTTGTTCTCCTTTGTATACTCCTTTTAAATATTTTTTTATTTTTATTGTTTCTATTCTTTTTTCTTTTTTTTTTTAAATTGGAATTTTTAATTTTTATTTATTTCATTTTTCTTTTTCGTCTTCGTCAATTGATCGCCGGCCATAGGCGAGCTTGGCTGGCGACCAACCGAAGAAAAAGGAAAAGGAAAAAGAAAAAGGAAATAACGAAAAAAAGAAAAAAGAAAAAATTGATTTTTTAAAAAAAGAAAAGAAAGATAAAAAATTATAAGAAGGATTGCACAAAGGAAAATCAAATCACATTTTCATCCTAAATAACGGAAAATATTTTCTAGTTCATATTAGATTTCATCAAAACTCTGGAAAATATTATTATTTTTTTTAGAAAATGACTTTTTGGAAAATATTTTTCAGAAATATCATATTTTCCATGAAACAAACGAAACCTTAATATTCCTATAATTACTCTTTCCTCCTTCTGCGACGACCAAGTAGCATTGAACAACAACTCGACGAACACAATAGTCAAATTGCTCTCAATTCAATCAAAGTATGCATTTAAGTTTGACAATGTTTGGTTGGAATTTGATTGCGCGACGACATATCTTTCACTAAAAGTCGTTCTTCTCTTTTTATTTGGAGGAAACAAGTTCTATGGCGATTCCAAATATAAAATATCACAGTTAGACAAGAAAATTCATAAATTCACTTCAAATGAAATCGAACATGCACAAACTGTTTCGGAAGCCAAGCGATTGAACAGTAAAATTGACAGAATAAGAAAATAAATCGAACACCAGATTTATGTGATTCGATCATAGTGACCTACGCCCATAGGGAGAGCAGCACAAAATTCCACTATAGAACAAGCGATACAACGGAAATTACAAGCACACTCGAGTCACTCAAACACTTTAAGTGTTTCCTCAGCTCTAATGACACTCAATAACTCACGCAGTGTTTAGCTCTACAATTCCTCACGAAATAATCTTTCAATCTCACGAAGGAATTATACAAAAATCTTACCACAAGATTTAATCGCTATAAACACTCAGATATCTTCAGAGTATAATTTCCTAGCAGAAGATCTTCACAAATAACATCCCCTTCTTATTTATAGGCAAGAATTGGATCCAAATTAGGAAACCTCTTTTGAGAAAACATCTAATTAGGAAACCCTTTCCAACTGGAAAACCATTCAATTAGAAAACTTATTCAAAATAGGAAATCTACTTGAATTAAGAAGCTTTCTTCTTCGGGCTCAAATCGAGACATAATTTAACAATCTCCACCTTGGCTCGACGTTTGAGCCAAGTCACAATTGCTTTGTCAGATCTTCGCTACTACTCTTCCACAGCCCCAATGGGCTCAACCACCACAGACATCTTTTAAATCCAAGCCTTGCTTGAAATTCGTCATAATCGTGGATCTCATCAAAACACCAACTGCACATACATCTTTAATTGTTCTGTAAGGAATTTTCGACACAAACTCTTTAACCGCAGATAAAGCAAAACCATCATTGCTTCCATATCTATCAAAAGATCGAATACACACTTTGTTAATATCAGTAGTTACAGCAGCCGTTGGCTCTACATGCTCTACCTCGCTATAAGCACTATCTGTGTCAATTATTTCATTAGTACTCGCTGCCTCAAGAGTTTCTGGTTGCAACTCCACCTCAAGTTGAACACCGTCCAGATCTGTATAAATACTACTATAATCACTCCTAGCCAGAAGTACTAGAGACTCATCCAACATAACTTTTCTGCTGACTATAGGTGAATTTAATTCCAAGCACCACAACCGATAGCCCTGTTCACATTGTGCATAACCTAGGAACATACACTTTCTTGTCCTTCCATCAAGCTTACTATCACTAACTCGAACATAACATGGACAACCAAATATTCTAAGAACAGAATAATCAGCAATGTTACTTAACTGCATTTCTTCGGGAGCCTAACATCCAATTGCAGTCGATGGGGATCTATTCTTCAAGTATCACTGTATAAAGTGCATTCACTAAGAATTTCCTAGCCATACCAGCACTAGAGAGCATTTTATGAGCTGTCTCTAGTAATGTTTTGTTCATCAACTTTGCAACATGTTGTGATTCATTGGCACTAGTGGGGTGTCTTACTATGCCTTCCTTCATGCAGAATTCGTTTAACAGCTCCGAGTAAAAGTCCATAGTATTGTCAATCCGCACCTGCTTGATCATCTTACTAGCCTCTTTTTCGATCAAAGCTCTCAATTGCTTCATCCTAAAAATAGCATCAAACTTGTGCCTTAGCACAAACACGCAAGTCTTCCTCGAGTAATCATCCACAATTGTTAGCATAAATCTGGCACTTTTCCTCGAAGGAAACTGCGATAACTTACGAACATCTAAGTGAATTAATTCTACCATATCCGTGGTTTCTCTAACAGTTGTACTAAACTGCACTTTCCGCCATTGATCTAAGTCACAACATCGCATACATTCAGTTTGTCAACAACATAACCACATAATAAATTCCTTTCACTTAGAAACTTCAGGCTTCTCTCGCTAATGTGCTCCAAATGCATATGCTATAGTCCAGGCTCTCGAACCGATGCATCCAATACTGTGTGGCAAATTCCGTCACTGTCTTACCTTGAAGCTCATATAGGCTATTGTGCTTGATTCCTTTCAGTATCACCAAGGCACCTCGAACAATTTTCAGAACTCCACATTCTGAAGAATGCAGACACCCAGCTGAATCCATGACACTTAAGGAAATAAGATTTTTCTTCAACTTTGGAACATACCTCACTCCAGTCAATGTCCTCAAAATACCATAATGCATTATGATTCTAACATCACCAACACCCACAACATCACACTTCGCTTTATTCCCTAACTGTACTTTATTACTATCCGTGCACTGATAAGTAGTAAACCAGTTCTTGTTTGGTGTAGCATGAAAAGGACAACCAGAATCCATAATCCATCCACCAAACAATAAACAATTAGTGATAGACAAGACAAAATCAGCATTATTCGAATTACCATTAGCTATAATAGCAGCATCACTCGCAGACTCAACTCCAATTCCCTTACCCTTCTCGTTTTTTAGCTTAAGGCAATCCTTTCTAAGATGTTCCCTCTTGCCACAACTCCAACATACAACACCACCAATTATAGACTAATTATGTCTATTTGAGTTTATACCACTTCTGCTAACACGTGTACTAGTTTTTCCTGTGACATCCCAATTTAGACCAAGACGATCAAAGGAAAATGACCATGGAAGTAGCAAGCGGTCCGATCTGAGGGTTGGTAATGGAATAGATAGTATGGTCGAAACGAGTGTATTGAGGATTGACCAAGCATTTGCCAATAAAATGATTCCCTAGTCCCGTAAGTCGATTAAAGTGATTCGACCAAGAATCGACCTTTCAACCATAAGGGTCACTAGTGGGACAGTCCAGGACGACCATGGGTTGGTGCCATGCGGGCATATATTGATCGCGGGCGATTTCGCTCGGCTATGCATTGGTTGCGGGCGACCATTGATCAATCTCATAGCACTGGGCTCCTTGTGGCTACATGATAACTAAGGGTCGACCATGGATCATTGATGATCGAATGTGGATCGGTTGCGAATCGACTATGGATCATTGCGTTGAGTCGGGTAGGCCATTGATAAGCCAAGAGTATTGCGGCTGGGTCGCGGATCAAGCATTGTGCAGGCAGCGCAAGCCATGCCTTGTGCTCCGCCATGGACCACCCATGAGCCATCTGCCAGGCCACGGACCGGCCCTGTGCTCGACTGTGTGCTAGTCATTGTGCCTGACACTTGTGCTAGGCTTTGTGCTCATCCGTTCCAATCCAAACTTAGTCCTGTTGTCGCGACCGACCTCCCGAGTTTTTTTGAACATGCTTTAAAAGATGAGAGGCTCGCCTGGTACATGCTAAGTCTAGGTTCGGGACTTAACTCGGGCTCTCCCAAACCCATACCATATCGCGACTTAGGGTTTAAGTTTTTAACATGCAAGTGATTTACATGAAGGAGTCGCCATTAAACGATTTGGGGTAAGTCGATCAAAAACCCAAATAGGGTGATGGGAGAATCACCCTATTCCTACGAACCAAAGATTAACTGAATTCGGGGACTTGGTTACACTAGTTGAATAACTAATGCCCTTTCGGTACCATTTTATCCTGTTCATTTTTTAAAAACATTTTGTCAGGCAATTTGGATTGATTTTAGGACCCTTCTCCTAACATGTGAGATGATCAAACGAGTGCATAATCAGAAGTGATTAGCAATCAAAGTAGACATGCAGCCTAAGGTTTTAACCTTAAATAAGTCAGATGACATTCAAAACACAACAGCTCATGCGATTGTACTGCAATCGGAAAACATGCATGATGACAACATCAGTAGATTTATCTAACTAAACATGCGATTTATGCGATAAAAAAACATGCATAATAAGTTAAAAAAATAATAAACTCAAATATACCATATAATTTAAATTTGATTTTCTAATATCTTTTTTTAAATTTTTTTTAATTAATTTTTTTAAAAAATAAAATAAAATAAAAGGAACAGAAAAGGGCGAGAAGAAAATTTTTTTTAAAAAAAAAAAATAAAAAAAATTAAAACCGGGTCCGGCTGATCCGAGCTGGGTCGGAACTGACCCGAGTCAACGGATCCGACCCAAGGCGTTGACTAGGGTTGGATCAGCCGATTCGGGTTGGTTCGGACCAACCCGGGTCAACGGATCCGACCCAAGGCGTTGACCTGGGTCGAATCGGCTGATTCGGGTCGGGCATCGGAATCTGATCCAGTCAGGACCGACTCGAATCCGTAAAACCGACCCAAATCGATTGAATCGGATAGGGTAATCGGATCCGATTCGGATTTGACCGATCCGAACCAACGAACTGGTCGGTTCGACAAGTCTTCGCGCCTTAGACGCCGAGAGGCCACTGACCGGACGAAATTCCGGCGATTCGCAGACTGCTTCGTCTGGCCAGTGGCACCAATCTCTTCAAGACATCAAGCTGAAGAGAACCCAGCGCCTCGCCGAAGAACTGATAGGAACAGTTGCTGGCCGAGCTCCAACCGAGGCTCGTTTGAGCCCAAACGTCGGTCGGAGCTTGGCTGGCAGACCCAGGTCGTAAATTGATCTTACCTAGCCTCCAGTGGTCAGCCCAGAGCTTCCCCAAGGCCACTTAACCTCCGACCAGCCTCGATATCACTTACCGGAGCTCAAACAAAAAGAGCCTCTATTGGGCATTTTATTGAATAGTTGGAGTGCGAGACCAAAACAGAGGTGTTCTGATCTATTCCGAGGCCTCGCCACCCTCCGATGACCAATCCTTACCTTTGATGACGATGTAGGAACTGTGGGGGACGACGGTATGGGCCGAGATTCGCGCGAAATGGCTGGCGCAAGTCCCGGCTAAACCGGACACCAAAACAAGGCAAAACAGGGGCAGTCGAGGCCGGGAGAGGCTCACCGGTCGACGACGCGTCTGGGGGGTCTCCGGCCGATCTGGGGGCGACGGCAACGTTGCTGGATTCCTTCTCGCAGTCAGCGGACTCTCAGTATGCTCTCTCTCTCCCTCTCTCTCTTTCTATTCTCTCTTTCTATTCTCTCTCTCTATTTCTCTGTTTTTCTTTGAAAATGGCCGACTGGCCTCTCTCCGTCTCTCTCTAGTTTTATAGTGGTGTCCGGCCACTGCTCGGCTTCTCTACGTCGGCGTGACGACAGCCTGCACCGGCCTAGGCTCCACGAATCCAGTGGCCATAGGCCGGTGCAGAGGGGGGCATCAGTTCTGCTGCGGGTGAGGATGAACCGGGGAACAGTGAGCCAAGAGGGAGAAAGGGATAAGGGAAGCCGGGAAAACAGGGATGATGGGATTGGCCTTAATGGCTAGTCCCTGTGGCATACTGCCCAGGCTATGCTCTGGCCAGATAGCGATGGCGAGGAGCGGCGCCGCCATGCGTCACGTTGCCATCGCGAACAGGGGAAAACAGGGGAGGGGAAAGCGATGGGCGGAGGAGGAAGAAGGAGAGAAGGCTTGGGCCGGTGCAGGGGGGAGAAGGAGAAGGAAGATTCGGGCCTGGGCCCGCGCAGGGGAAGGAAAAGAAGAAGGAGAAGCTGGGCTAGGCCTGCGCGGGGGAAAACAGAAAAGAAAATGGGAAACGGGCTGGGCCGACCCGGCCCAGCGCGATTCTTGTTTTTTTTAATAAACTCTATTAGTACAAATGCCTAATTTCTAAATGCAATGCATTTAATGGAAATATTTTTTTTTTTGGTAAGGTAAGAATGTAAATAACTTTTCAAAAACACCAATACAAACTAAAGCGCAACCCAGAACCTGACCTGCTAAAGTCAGAAGGATGACTATAGAAGGTCAGGGGCGGATCCGCAAGAGCTATATAAAAAGCACAAGCTATAAACAGGCAAGAAGCCAGAAAGAGATTACAACAAAGAACAGCTAACCAATCCAGATATTGGGGATAACCGAATCGGCACAAGCAAGGCCGACCTAAGACAGACACGGCTGAGCACTAGGAGCTATTCGTATTCTTTACAAAGATCGTAATCGGAAGATCCCATTTCCTTTGCACAACACGGTTCCTGAAGTTGTCGTCAATTCCCCCCATAGAGATGGCCTTGTCCTTGACAACTTTGACAAGATGCTGGCGCATGCCCGGGATGTAAATACGCTTGTTCCTGAAGATAGCGTTGTTCCTCTCGGACCAAATGATGTGGCATAAAGCCCCAAAGGAAAACCTGGATATTCGGTGTGCAAACGAGCCACTGCCGCAGACATTCATTGCCCAAGTAATGTGATCATGCCATGGTCTATTTCTCCAAGGTAGGCTGCATTTGGTTGCCCACATGGCAGCCAATCTGTTGGTAGATGCACATTCAAAGAATAGGTGATTTATCGAATCAGGCACCGAACCACAGAAGGCGCAAAGAGCAAGGTCAATCCTATGATTATGAGATAGAAATATCTGAGTCGGTAACCGGTTATGAGAGATCACCCATAACAGGAAAGCATGGCGCGGAGCAACATCTCGGTCCCATATGAAGGTGTGCCACTGAACGGGCCGACCTTTCCGTCGTATATGGCTCCATGCAAGGGCAACCGAGAAGGTTTTAGATGGATGAGGGGTCCAGCAAAAGGAGTCCTGGACATCGTTGGAGAAGATTGGGGGAGGATCCACCCAGTTCAGGATGTTGTTGAGGGTGTTTGAAGGTTGCCAGGAACCCTCATAAAAATTCCGAACCGATATGTCCCGAGGGATGCGCGAGTGATAGATATCCATGTTGCTAAACAGGTGGTAGAGAGGGCCTCTGGAGTGCCATGAATCAAACCAGAAAGATACAGAAGACCCATTACCTAACTTCCATTTAAACATGGTATAAGCTGAATCCCGCATCGCAAGGATCTTCTTCCAAGTCCAGGAGCAGAAAGTGGGCTTGGAGAAAGTGGGCTTCCATTTAATGGAAATATTTTTATCTTAGGAATTAAAGAAATTAACTCCTAAATTTTATGCAATTAATTTTGGACAAATTAAAAATAGGTGTCAACACCTGTCCTGATTAGACTTCGCCACAAGCCATGCATTATGCCCGTCTGTGAGCCAATGCAAGCGTTAGGCCCATGTGTCGGCCCCTCACTCGTGTGGCTTAGCCATGCACTCGGCACACCGATCATTCGACTTGGCACCGTGCTCATACAGTTGGCCTTGTACCGTCAATTCGGCCTAACATTATGCCTGGTGCTGTACCCATGTAGCTTGGGCACGTGCCAGGCCCTGTGCTCGGTCAAGCCCGACCCAATAGGATATGCGCATGGTTAGTCCAGCTAGTCAAGCCTTGCACCGTTCAACCTGGACTTTAGGTCAGTTATGACTAGTCATGCTTGGACATATTTCTACACAGAACTCGATTTGAATAAGATGGTCGATCGTTTTTAGATACATAAATTCCCCTTTATTTAGTTCGTCTTTGCTAGTATTATAATGGATTTTGGAGGTTGTGCTTAATGAAGAAGGTGAACCATAAGTTGGTTGTTCTTAAAGGATTATTGGGTGTTCTTGAAGGACAAAGAACAAGTGTCACACATCCAAACTTGGGAAACAAGAAGCCGAGTAGACTAAGTCAACATTGGACCAATAATTGTAAACTAATCATTAAGGAAGATCTTATCTTCTAATTTGTCTCTAACCAATTATTGAAGTGTTCTTGAGAATCCTAGAGAGACAAGGCAAGCCTCACACCCAATAAGCTTGGAGAACAAGACAAATAGAAGACCAAGTCAATGGAAATTATTGAAGAGCCATAATTAGAAGCTTAAGTGTTCTCTTAGCAATTAATGGGAAGGGTGATTCACATACCCTAAACTTAGGGCATAATGACCCTAATAAGAGACTTGTAGAACAAATAGGACACTTGTTAGACAATTGAATCAACAATAATTGAGCCTAAGATTTTCCCTCTATTATTAGGCGCCAATTTGATACAAATGATTGGTTCATTTGGCAAGGCTATCATTAGAGCTTGGGCTATAAATGGAAGGGCTACCCTCCCATTCTCTTCTTTCCTTCAACCTTGCACGCACTCTCACTCTCTCGGCCATTCTTTCTCTCTCACCCCTTCACCATCACCGAACACCCCCTTTAGAATTACTTCTTGACACTAGTAATAAATGAATTCTCTATTCTTTGGTTAGGATGGGGTGTTACGTAGTTGGGCTCGAGTGATGACCTTGTTTGTAGTAATTTATGCTTGCATTTGTGATTGTTTGTTCTTGCATCATGGTTGTAAGTCAAGGCACAAACAGGTCATGAAAAAGGGCTTCGTATGGTCTTGTACCCATGTTGTGGCGTAATAGACTGAGCTCAGGTTGGTGCAAGTTTATGTTGAGGCATATAGACCTAGGCCAAGTTCAGCTCCAAGTCGGCGTTTGGCGTGGTGGACCGAGCCACGAGCCCTAGATGGCGCCCGGCATAATAGGCATTTTGTCTTATAGATCATAAAATACACGAGCACGGCATGCCTTCGGGCTTGGCTGAATGGAATAACGTTAACAATATAAGAAACTGGATTGTTTGATGCTTCTTGCATGATTACACGAGGGACTAAAAGCCGTCACCAATGGAATTCAGAATGTTGCCCAATGGATTTCACATGCTCGGTGAATTCCGAAAGAACCGATGGATTTCGGTTAAGAAATAATGAATTTCGTGTGCTGATCTTCGTATGCAACGTTTAAATATCATGTTTAATATTCTCTTGGTTGGTGTGTGTGACATAATTAACACATAGGCAAAGTAATATGCATCTTGCTATTGATCTGCCATCACCAAATGAAACAATAATGGTTGATCTCTTGTTCATGGCGAGGCTTCCTCTTAGCCGAAGTATAGTGAATTTACTTATTGAGTTGTAACTCGCTCGTATCATTTTCAAGTTTGTAGGTATAGCATCGCCACCCTCAGTTCGCCGTGGGCTTCCGATAGAAATGCATGTGTCTATTATTGACATAGTTGAAGTAGAGTCCGAAGTCACGTATCGTAAATTTACCACTACGATTTGGATGCAAGAAGATGCCAATGACTTAGTCCCCCACTGCTATGTAGCTTGGTTCATTTGGTATGATGGAAATTTGTTTTGACCCCTTTCTGACTTTGGTAGGCCACCTGGAGCCGCTAATGACGATGCACTCGAGGGGACCATGGGCAAGCCCTAGGTAGCTAAACGACCACGAGAAAATTGACTTTGGTTATTTTTTTTTAGGAAGGAGCCAGGGTAGAGGAGATAGGACGACCTAAACCACATGGATAGTATGTAGAAGATTGGATGCAATTTGGATGTATGTGAGGAACAAGGCCCATAGTGGTAGGGCATGTAAAATATGCACGTATCATGTAAATTAATGATGTGCTTGTGAAATATGTTTCTATCCCATCTTGGTTGTTTATTGTTTTGTTGGGTCTCAAGTATAATTGCTTTCGCTTGTTCGTTTCAAAGATAAAAAGCAATGAGACGGCGACGTGCCTAGGACGTCACATCAATAACCCCGAAGTAAAGATGGCCACGAGTCTGAACCGAGTGTCACGGTCTTGGTTTGGGTCATGACACTTCCTCTGTTTTCACCTACTAAAGTAGTAGATAGATTCTTACCAGATTTTCTTCTATGGATGTCCTTACTCAGAATTAGATCTCGAACACCATCAAACATCAAACTTGTTGACCCAAAGGAATTACTAACAGCAGTAACAGTAGTGCTTCAACTATCAGGCACTGAGGATAACAGAATCACAGCACGTACCTCATCTTCAAAGTCAATATCAACTTAACTCAATTGACTAACGATCACATTGAACTCATTAATATGATCAACAACTGATGCATCTTCGGTCATCTTCAAATTAAATAGATGTCGCATCAAGTAGACCTTGTTGATCGCAAAGGGCTTCTTGTACATGTCCGACATGGCTTTCATCAAACCCGCAGTGGTTGTTTTTTTCACGATATCAAACGCAACGTTACGAGCCAATGTTAGCCAGATAACACCCAAAGCTCGTCTATCTAGCAATTTCCTGTCACTTTGCTTCATCGTCTCTAGCTTCGTCCCAGATAGGGGCAAGTGCAGTTTCATGTAATATAGATGATCCTCAATCTGCATCTTCCAGAAACCAAAGTCGTTCCCATCAAATCTATCTATTCTCACTTTTCCTTCTTTTGTCGAGATCGATTCGCTTCAATTGAGCCAAGCCTAGCTTTAATACCAATTGTTGCGGAAGCCAAACGATTGAACAATAAAATTGATAGAACAAAAAAAGAAATCGGACACCAAATTTACGTGGTTCGGTTGTACTAACCTATGTCCATGGGGAAAGCAGCATGACATTCCACTATTGATCAAGCGATACAACGGAAATTACAACCACACTTGAGTTACTCAAACACTCTAAGCGTTTCCCAAGCCCTAATTACACCTAATAACTCACGTAGTATTTATCCCCACAATTCCTCACGAAATAATCTCTCAATCTTACGAAGGAATTATACACAAATCTTACACCAAGATTTAATCGCTATAAACACTCGGATATTTTCAGAGTGTAATTCCCTAGCAGAAACTCCTCTTTAATGATCTTAATAAATAATATCCCATTTTTATTTATAAGCAAGAATTGGATCCAAATTAGGAAATCTCTTTTTAGGAAACATTCTTTAATTAAGAAACCTTTTCTGACTAGAAAATCTATTCAAAATAGGAAACCTATTTGAATTAAGAAACTTTCCTTTTCGGACTCAAAATCGAGACATAATTTTAACTCAAATTGTGTTGGAATTTAATCGACGATAAAGCCTGAGAATACAACCATTTCAACAAAACCGAGCGTAGACAAACTATACCGAAATTTAATTGTCGACGAGGCACCTAGGATATACAGCAAAGACACACACTAGAATTTATTCGGCAATGCGAATCTAAAAACTACAGCTAAGAAACATGTCAAAATTTAATTGACGACGAAAGTCTAGAAACTATAACAATGGTGCGTAAATTTAAAGATAATTGAAAGATAACATGTTTGTTTGTTTGTGCGCGGGAAGAGGGGGGTTTTCCAATAGACGAACAATGGTATTTATAGTGTTCCTGACCTAATTGTCTTGGATGAGTTCTCCTGCAGTATAGCCAAGCCTTCATGTCTCCAAGGATATGGGGACCACGTTTTCATGACTCCATGATCTTGTCTTCAAGCGGTTGCTCTGTTAAAATCGCGTTTTGAACCCTCGTGTCCATATGTGTTGCCTCGTCCATTCTTGCTCCACGTTTTACCGGTCTTCCTAGCTTCACTCACTACTGATTTCAAATTCAAAATTTTGTAACTGCATCCTGACACCCTCTTGGTATCCAATCTTCTCTTGGTGTTTCAATTGGTGGTCTATCAACCCATTTAACCGATATCCTTATCGATAATTGCCAACCATACGTTGTTGCATATCGACAACTGATTAATGGTCATTGATGTGGATTAATATTGATAACTTTTCTTATAGTCGTCAATAATGGCTCACATGTTTAATAACAACTTGCAGTCTAGTCACGTGCCTATCCATATCAACGACTTGATATGCCCTCTTTTAAAAGATTTAAAAGTAATTTTAATTCTTTAATTCATTCAAAACATATAAGTTTCGATTCCTAAGATAGTACAAGGTGTGTATTGAACCTTTGACGCTTCGTACTATGTGCTTTGACGGCTATCTTGTAGTGTCCCGACACATTGCTTCAATTGATATGATTCACAAATCGTCATCATTATGAATCACATTTTTATGGATAGCCATTCCTTGAATCGTCGCCTTGCTTTGAAAAGTATAAAATGGTCAAGAATTGATTTTTACTCTCCCCCTTTTCGTTCTTGACTTAAACCCTATTCACCTTTCCGTTCATACTCCATGAATTTGATGAAATGGTAAAAGATTAAAATTCATGACGAGTGATGAGAGGGTTTATTGGATAGTGTTGCTTTTATATTTAGCTTGGCTCCTCCTAACTAATCCTAATCGGATTTTTTCTCGGCCAATGTGAAGTATATCAAGATCGGTCTACAACATTGCCTATGTGGCAGATCGGAAGTGAGACATTAAAATAAGTCTTATCATTTCCAACGATCGATAACAGTCTTATCAGTGCAACATTATTTTCTACAAATTATAGGCTAATCTTAGTATACCGATAATTTCTCTTTACTCCTTCGGTGATGACCTAGTAGCACCGAACAACTCTACCAATGCAGCAATCAATTGCTCCCAGAGAGAATCTTTCCTTTGGTAAGAATAAGACAATGCACAAAAAGTTTCGAAAACGTGGAACGTGCCTGAACGAGTACAAATGTTCGAGAGCGGAACCGATTGTCAAAGAAAAAACAAACAGGTCGTTCCTAGAAGGTTGGGTGGCGCAAATCGTACATGGCGGGTTTCAAGAGGTAAAGAGATTCCATCTCGACATGTCTCCATGTGAAATGAATTCGTACAAATTGACTATACACCGAACGCGATTTTATTGCCTTTTCATTTTCCAATGTCTTACATTTTGTGCGTCTGACTTTTTTGCACGTTATATGTTTTTCTACACTATTCTCCTGTGCAAGTTTGTGGAAGTTATGTGCGAGAAAACACGATCTCCACGTTGGTAATCCTTTATATGGGGATAAATTACATTGCTAATTCTTGTTTTCATAGAAATAATTAAGTAGGATCGATTCAATTTTTAAGCCCATATTTGTTTTTCTTATTGGGTTTATAAGCTCAGAGAACCAAAAACCCGGATTCGCAGGATAGGGTCCTGGTTACGGGCGGCAATTCCGACACAACTTGGATGCGATGCAAAATTTACTAAGAGAAATCTGACCCCGAAACGATGCACCACGGCTAAACTTGAAACTAACATAAGTTGATATGTTTTCACTCATTGTTAATAAAAATCATAGTGTGATTACGTTGAAACATTTTTATAACGGCCAGAATTATTAGCAGACAAGAACACGACCCGCGCACACAAATTACCAGCCCTACTTCTAGTGTCTTATCTTTGACTAAATGACACTTTCATGTAGTTGGAGTCATTGGCTGAATAAAGAGGCAGCTTTATATCCTCGTAAGTTAGACTTTTCATCTCCATTTATCCATTTATCAATCATATGATGGTGTAGGTTTTCAAAATATATTGGGTGATGGGCTGCCAGTTTTTAAATTATTTATTGACGAGTTTTAAAACGATTACCAACAAATCCGAAAGTGATCCGGAAGATATGAACTTAGTGAACAAAAGTTTTTATTGCTTAATTAGCGGAAATAAGCCGTGTTTTTCGATTACACGACTTTGACACGATTATAAAACTCGAATATGACATGCAAACACGAACCATCAACCCTTCGGAGTATCATAACCATCACCAATAGGCTATTGAAACCCACAACCTTGTGTGATCGATATATAGATGATTGAAGGAGAAAAATTTAACTTGGGGAAAAACCTCATCTGTTCTCTTAATCTCTTACTAAAGTTGATTTGATCGCACGAACGAAGCTAATGGCAGATAGTTAAGCCAGCATTGGTTGTACCAACGTCCGAATGATCCGACATGCTGTCGAGTTATCACGGAGAACAAGTCCCTCACGCACAACTAGCTTGTGTTTGGATCGTTCCATTTGACCCTTGCACTAAGCCATCACCAGTCACTTCCTTCTACAATGTATACGATAATTCTAATCGAAGAAAACATTTTCTTTATAGCCAAGAGGATTTCAATCATCAAAATCACAAGAAAGCATAGAGATATTCAGATATCAAAAGTATATAGCAAAAAATAAGTCGTTTGCATCACAGAAATGACAATGATCAGTCGTTTGATCAGTCGTTTGTTTCCCACAAGAATACATTTTCTTCTCTCCCCAACGGTACAGTGGGGCAAAGCACAACACCAGCGATCCTTCCTACAAGCTACATGAACTTTACCTAACCAGAATTTTCAAATTAAAAAAAAGGAAAACAACAACAATAAAGAACGTCAACTACCCATCATTTTCCACAAGAAAGAACACAGAAGCCATCCCAACGCTAGCCAGACATTTCTGTTCATCTGGGGGAAGAGAGAGAGAGAGAGAGAGAGAGAGAGAGAGAGAGAGAGAGAGAGAGAGAGAGAGAGAGAGGGAGTCCCTGAAGACCATTTAAATCAATTTCGGACCACCACTTCGACCTTTCTTTTCAAGGATGACACCCATCAACTTTTAATTGGTGTGTCAGAAGTGGGGAAAACAAGGAACACCCACACGCATATTCAGCTATATGCTACCAATACGGACGATGGAGAAGCAACAAAAGAGGAAATATCACATGGTATTTGGACAACATAGTACGTTACCGGTCCACTTATGGAATGGCAAGCTAGCAAGCCAAACGGGACGAACCTGCGATGTCTGCTAATGGGGCTTCAGATTCCTATTACAACAACCGGAAGACCCCCGCGGATGGTGGCGGTTAGCCCCGGCGAGAATCGCATCACTTCGTCCGTGGTCACCAGCTCTATCTCGAATCTCCGGAGCAACGAGACCGCCACGCTTTTCAGCTCCAAGAAAGCCATTTCTTTCCCCAAACAAACCCTAAGTCCGGCTTGGAAGACCGGGTACTTGTACGGGTTCTCCGCAAAGAAGACACTGTTCTTTAGCCACCTCTCCGGCTTGTACTCCAAACAATCCCGGCCCCATATATCCTCGATTCGACCCATCGCGTATGGGTGGTAAGTAACCCTTGTGCCTCTCTTCACAAATGTCCCGTCGGGCAAAATATCGTCTTCCTCGCAAAATTTTGAATCGAATTGGATGGGTGGATAGAGCCTCATGCTCTCATAAATCGCGGCTTGCAAGTAAGGGAGTTCTCGAATTTGATCGTAGCTCACCAGCTCTTGATCGCCCATTACACGATCCAGCTCGGCACGAATTTTCGATCGCACTCGAGGGTTCTTGGCCATGAGCCAAAAGAAGCTGGTCAGGGCCGACGCAACTGTGTCGCGGCCAGCTAAAAGAAAGCTCACGATGATGTCCCTAAGGTATGTCTCGTCGCTCACCGTGCGCATGAAGCGGGACAGGAGATCTCTGTGGTTAGAGAATCCAATCTTGCGCTTTTGCCTGATGACTTCGAGGGCAAGAATGTTGATCATGTTAATTGCTTCCTTTAGTCTCTTCTCACTCCCTATATTGAACGACCTTTTGATCTTCCACACTAAAGGTGATGCCTCCATGGCTCGTTCAGCGGACAATTTAGATGCCAAGTCGAACGAAAGAGCGAATTCTGACATGGGCAAGGACAACTCTAGGCATCTCGGGTCCAGGCCGAACGAGAACCTACATATGCAATCGAATGAAAATCTTTTGAACACATCTTGCAAATCGAGGACAGCGCCCTCTTTGCCAACAACGGACGAAAAGAGAGTTATGAGCCGGTTCTCGATCTCGCACTTCACAATCTCGAACGCATAGGATCGAATCGCAAACCTATTGAGCTCTAGGTTCGCCATCTTCTTCTGAAATTTCCACAAATCGCCGTCGACGTTGAAAATCCCCCGGCCGAGGAAATCCCCCAAGATCGTCGAGAAGGGTTTCCCCTTTGGATAGTTCTCGAACCTCGTCTTGAGCATGTACTCGACGTTATCCGGGTTGCCCGTGATCGTGTTGCCGAGGACGTGTATGTGGACTGTCTTGGTCGGCGAGCTCCGGAGGAGATGAGCATACCAATCGCAGAGATTGACATACCTCTTCGACCACCCGAGGGACAGATAGGTCTGGCATATCTCGCAGTTGCACCACAGTTTCGGCCTCGCGAGGTACAAGATGGAGACGACGAAGACGACCGTGACGAGGAAGACGATGAAGAAGCTCACACGGTCTTGAAGGCTCAGAAAACACCTCCAGCTTGGGGACTCCATTGATGTTTGTTTTGCCTATTTTAGATAATGAGAGGAGTCTAGTGGAATGAGTGCACTGACCAATGAGGGCTTTTAATCGATGCCACATGAATGGCCGACGTCTTCTTTTTTTTGTCGATTGCTTTTCTTGTTTTCTTTTCCCCACTTACAAACAAATGACAATAATAGATCGAATTGGTTGTCTATGAAACACGTGCTCTATAGAATGAAGTCCGCAGTTTTTTTATTCCTCCGTCGAAAAAGAAAATTATTTTCTTTTGCCATTGATGAACGCATCTACTGCGTCACCCAACGTAAGAAATATTTATTAGCCACTGCCGCCCACGATCTGATGCGCCCATTAGCCTCCCAGTTGTTGTAGATGACACTAGTGGATATATTCATAGGGTAATGCCAAGTTATATTTTTCGCAATCACTTGCTAATGCCTGGCCTACCTAGGGTTTGTCAAGAAAGAAAAATCAATGTTCAGCTCGAATACTAAGGAAAAGAAGAAGTGGAAGATCCTTATCTTTAGAATCCATGGTGTTTCGTGTCATTGACACGCGTAAAAGGATTAAGTTTTTTTATCTTAAAGTCCAAGATTAAGTAATTTTTTACCTTCTTCCTTTTAAAATGATCGGCTCATCTTTTTACGACGCCATAAAATGCTTTCTTCTAACGTTGTTGAGAGGAGCAAAAGTTGTTTGCCCAGCAATCTTAGCCCTAGATTATAGGCGGACCAGAAGATGAGCACGTTCAGTCAGATTTGAGACGATTGAGTGTTAGGCACAACTTAATGATTTTAAATTGGATCTTGCCCCTTTCCTCGACAAAGTTAAATCTTTGTCCAATTTGTACAATTGGACTCATTGGGTGCTGATAATTGACTATTTTATAATTGACAAATTTAGAAAAAAAAAATTGCACCTCGCATTTGATGAGCAAAGCAATTCAATAAAGAATACATTCTGTACTGTTTCGTAGGTTGTACGTGCTTTGCTGAAAGTGAGAGAAACTATGGAAAATATAATTACAAATAAAACCTATGATCTATAATATAATGTTAGAAAGTCCATTCCAAAAACCTAACCTTATAGATGGAGTAGACGATATAAATTTGAAGAGCCTATAAACTCCATAAACAAGTAATGTGTAGGTACTTTAACCCTTATCTCAAGTGCAAGCCGGATTAGCAATGATATGAGGAATGTGACACACGCGGGACTGCAAACACAAAATAAATTGGGGCTAAACTTAGCTCTGATACCATATTAAAAATGTCAATTCAAAAGCTAACTTATGGGTGAAGAGAGATTACATGTATATAAAGAGTATATAAACCCCATAAATAAGAGATTTATTAATAAGTAAATATGTTATCTCTCTTCATAACAACACCAAATTCATTTTTTTTTGGTAAGGTACAACACCAAATTCATTTTTTTTTTGGTAAAGGTAAGATATTACTTTTCAACACACGAAATACAAACTATAGCCAAAACCAACCCTTGACCCTATTAGGGCAAGAATGGTTCAGCAAGGACTATACAAAGAAGCCAAAAAACCGGCTAAATACATGTAAGGCAACCCAAAAAAGGGGAAAATCAAATCTCATGAAAGATTGATGGAGAAAGTCCCCACTTCCTCTGAAGGATTCGGTTTCTAAATGTATCTTGAACTCCCCCAAGGAAATAGCTTTGTCCTTCACAACTTCGATAAGGTGCTTGCGCATTCCGGGGATGTAGACCTGCTTGTTCCTGAAGAGGGCGGTGTTTCTCTCAGTCCAGATAATATGTACTAATGCCCCAAAGGAGAATCGAGAGATGCAATGTGCAAAAGAAGGGCCACCACATATTTTCATAGCCCACAAGATAAGTACAAGCCACGATCGGTTGCGCCATGGGAGGTTGCACCTAGTTGCCCAAAAGGAAGCCAGCCTATTTGTGGAAGGGCACTCAAAGAAAAGGTGATTGACCGAGTCCGGCGTAGTACCGCAGAATGCACATTAAGCAGTGTCAATCCTACGGTTTTGTAGGAGGAGAACTTGGGAAGGCAACCGGTTGAGCGAGATAATCCATAAGAGAAAGGAATGTCGAGGAGCGATATGACGATCCCAGATGAAAGAGTGCCAAGGAAGTGGTTGTCCTTTTCTTCTAATATAATTCCAAGCAGAAGCGATGGAAAAGGATTTTGTGGGGTGAGGGATCCACGTCATAATGTCCGGAGAATTATCCACAAAGGTAGGCGGAGGATCTGACCAGCTGAGGATAGTCTCCAGTGTTCTTGAAGGTTGCCACGTACAGTCAAAGAATTGGCGAACCCAAGTATCTCGAGGAATCCTCGACTGATAAATGGCAACATTGTTGAAGATAAGATAGAGGGGACCTTTGCAATGCCACCAGTCGAACAAAAAAGAAACGGAGTGGCCATTGCCAATCTTCCATCGAAATAAAGTTTGGGCAGAGGCTCGCACATCGAGGATTTTCTTTCAGGTCCATGAGCAAAATGTCGGCTTGGATACAATCCAAAAGTTTGTTTTTTTTTAGAAAGTCGAGTGTATCCACCAAATTCATTCATTCTTTCAAATATCAATAAATTAATTTTTGATAAAGTTTGGATTTATTAGATTAGAAAAAGCATTACTTGTCCTCTATGGTAGAATGGAATTAGAAGAATTAGAAAATGTGTACTTTGCGCGAATAATTGAATTAGAAGAACTAATTTTATAGAAAGGTTAAAATGCATTTTTCAAAAAATTAATTCAATTGTTAACCAAAAAAAATGTTAAGGAACCGAAGGTTAGGCCGCTTACTTACTTGTAAAGGCACTTGTGAGATTTTGTGGGATTATTGATATAAAAGCTTAGGCTGTTAGATGAATGTGTGATTTAATATTTAAGTATTCTATTACTAAAAGTTTAAGCTGTTAGATAATACGTGGTTTAATATTTAAGTATATTATCACTCCCCCTAAAGTTTAGTAAGTATAGACATATTTAATTAGGAAGACAAATGTGGTCTGAAAAGATTTAAATTCAGGATTGCCCGCTTAGATACCATGTGAGACTCTGTACGACTAATGCCAATGGTTTTAAAAATTTAATCCGTTAAATGAATGCGTGATTTAATATTTAAGTATTCTACCGGTACTTATGTATCCTCTTGCATATCGTTGAACTTTTTTTTTTCTATTTGGCCTCCCGAAAATCCAATTTCGATAACCCTTTTTCCCAAAAAAGGCCCCAAATTCCTAATTTGAAAATCTGCCGGGCCCGATGAAAAATATATGTACAGAAGAATGGAATCTCTGTCTCTACTTTTCTTGTATTTATCCCTTTAGCCCTTTGGCTCTTTGTCGGAAGAGGAAGCATATCTTTTGCACATCCAAACGAATTAATAATGTATTATCACATGTGACTAATCGTAGTTAGATGCAATTGATGGGGTGGGTCAGTACTTGAGAATACAATTCTTTTGGTATAGTTGTAACCATTAGTAGTGATGTTAAAATGTAGTGAATTAAAAAGTTACGAGCTAGTAGAATCGAACTTGATATCTCTACACGCTTTATGCGTGTAATGAGTGGGGCCGGGCATAACTTTATAACCTTTTGCGGGGTGTTTCTAGGGTCCCATATGCAAAAAATCGTAATTTTCCTAAATTTGTCATAATTTTCCGAAAACAATCGTAAAATCGGTCGCACTTATAAGTAGAAATCTAATATTGCGGGTTGTAATTTAACTGTAATGATTGTAACTCGTTTGCACTTGTAATTACTAATTTACCTTTAAGGATGGTAATTTAATTGTAGAGTTCGTTACATGAAAATGTCAACCTTATTAGTAATTAATCAATAGTATATTAAAGTGCCTCAAATTATCATTAGTGAAGGTACTTATACTTTCTGGTTAAAAAAGAAAGTACCTAGACTTAGTAATTGTCCTCAATAATTGTACCTTTTCCTATAAATGTTTGTAATGACAAGTTAGTAACGATAATTCATATGTAGTAATTTACGTAAAAAAATTTTAACGTTGAAAATTGTAACGGTCATAATTGTAAGATTCAACTATTTTAAAAGTTTAAATTGTTAGATGAAACTTACGCTTAATTTGGTTTTTTTGCCTAGTTTTAGACGTGGAAATATTTCATTTGGGAGACAAACATGAGCCTAGAAAAATTTGAATTTAAAACCTCCTATTTTAATATCATGTGAGATTTTGTGGAACTATTACAAACTATTTTAAAAGTTCAATAAAAGCATAGTTTAATATTTAAATATTCTATCAGTAACTTTCACAGAAAAATCACAAATAGCTTGACTTTATGGTAAATCTTTTGTTTCTATTCTTTAGACTCCGTTTATTTCACGAAAAACAACTTCTTAAAAAACGTTTTCTAGATTTTCCGGCGTTTGGTTCACAGAAAATAAGTTAGTTAGGGAAAACAGTTTCCATCAATGGAAAAAACACCTTCAAAAGTGGGGAAAATGATTTCAAAAGAGGAAAATATTTTCCCTTCTCTTCACTCAAACCGAGTTCGTTCTCTTCTGTGCACCCGTTTTAATTATTTCTTATTTTTATTTTTCTTTTCATTATTTTAAAAAATAGAATTTTTAATTATTATTTCTATTTATTTTATTTTTTAATTTTCTTTTCCTTGTTCTTCGACTGGTTGCTTGCGACAATGACAACCAGCGATCAACCACAGGTGAGGCGAGCTCGCTTGTGGTCGGTCATCAGCCGTCGCCATGGCCGGCGACTAGCTAAAGAAGAAGAAAAAAGAAAAAAAAAGAAAAGAAAAAAATTAAAAGTTCAATTTTTTTTCAAAATAAAAAAAATAATTATTAAAAGGAGTGCAGGAAGGAAAATCAAATCAAATATTTCATACCAAATGGCGGAAATATCTTTTAGTTCATTTTTAGTTCAGTCAAATACCAGAAAATAACTTTTCGAAAAACATTTTCCAGAAAGACCACATTTTCCGTGAAACAAAACGGAACCTTAATAACTTATCTCTATGATCATAACATTGCTTCATAGTTTGTAGACGTAATAACCTTGTCAATGAGTAATTATCCTCAAATATCGGAATTGTCATTAATGATAAGTAGCATTAGCAATCTTATAGTTAGTAATGTTCCCTACACGTTTGTAAGTTATTATTTTTTTGTAAACCATCCGCGGTTGAAGTTCTTTTTCTTTTGATCCAACGGTCCAAATTCCGTACGGGCACGCTTCCAAAAACTACTCCTTTTTATGCAACTTATGTGGTATAAAACAACAATGGGAGAGCTCGACAACCAATCAAAAAGAGACACGTGACCGTCTCCAGAGAGATCTGGCTAGGTAACAGCATCTCGGTATTTTCAGGATGTAAACTAGTATCAAATGATGTACATGTACGCTAAAAGTTAAAGTATTTACTTATATCCAGATGCACAATGCATTTTATTCATAGATTTATCTTCAAAACCCTAAATCTTTATTAGAAAACAGTTTACTATTTTGTAAAAGTCTTCATTGGACCCATAAAATCGAGTACGTTAAGTCTATTTGCAACTCCAACTCCTGATGATCGCTTCACACCCATAGAAATTCGAACATGACATGTATAATATTCCATAATTAATGATTTGCCTCGTTCAAGCATGAAGAACACACGTTAAAAAGTGCTTGGATAAGGCTAAACATGTTGTGTTAACAAAAAGGTAGTTAATTAAGTCGCTTAGTCAAGCATGTCCAAAATGTGCATGATTAAGTTAAGAGGATTAGCTAAATGCACCACGCAAGTCCAATTACTTGTGTTGCCCAGTCCAAGCGATTTGATGGTTGCATCGCCTACTCAAGTTTGATCTCTTTACTTATTTGGTTCACGACATTAGGGAGGTATTTCGTGACTCGAGAGTCTCATGAAATACTTCACTAGTTTGAGATTTACTTATTTCAGGTAGCTTTTGGCGGAAAAACAAAATAATTCTAGTTTTTGGTTATAGTCCGAAGGAAGGAAAATTACTCAATCAACCCTAAATTTTTCAATTTTTTCAATTTATTCCTAAACCTTTATATGAAATTCCAATATAATCTTTTCGGTTAATTTTTGCTGAAAATTGCTAATGTGGAGATCTAGTTTTCAAAGAAAATTGATTGGAAGGACATTATTTAATTTTGTGCAAAAATTTAAAAATAAATTATCAAATTGAATTGATATCCGTGCAATGAATTAAAGAATGATTGGATAATTTTTACTCGGGAGAATAAGACTTCTGGCACTTTTATCGGCTATTGAATGTGCTGGCATGATGTCTCCACCGGCTGCTTAGGTAGAATTATAACGAAGGGAATCATTACGGACAGCAGGTACTTTTTGGTCGAAAGAGAGCAAGTACTTACCAGAAGAAAACTATGGACATGCTGTAATTTGGGCGAACCGACAGCAAGTACAGGGTTGAATTTCTAAATGTTTCGATCCTCCCTCAAAATTGTGCTTCTTGAACATACTTGGATTGCACGAAGCACATGCACACGCCGGTACGGAGTATGGGCAACTGGACGAGGAGCCTCTTATCTCAATTGGTGTCGTCATCACCTGTTTCATTCATGACTCTCGTCCTACAACCAACTCATTTGTTATGCAAAAAAACCTAACGAATCATTAGCGTATACCCTCACCAGTATGTTAGCTCACGCACCCTTCATTGTCCTTTGCGCCACAGCCACGGCTACCACCGTGCCAAAAACGATGATTATGACCTTCTCTCTCTCTGCATGGTGAGCTCTGCCTGAATTAGTCTTGAGATCGTCAATTGTGACGGAGCTCAACATTGCACATTGAGCTCTATTGTTCTTGTCATGATTGCCCATCAATGGGGATGACAAATTTGGAGGAGGGGGCTCCTAATTTGAAAGCCCTTCCTTAGTATTGCTATGAGATTTTTCGAAATTACTGTCAATTATTTTAAAAACTTAAGCTGCTAGATGAATACGTGATTTAACATTGAATTATTCCAACATCATCTTTCACGCGTAAGCTGGATTTTGACCTAAGACTAAAAAGTGGAAATATATAATAGGGGAGACTAATGGGGACTTTGTAAATATTTGAACTCTTGATCTCATGTTCTGATACCATGTGACATTTGTGAGATCACTGCTAACTATTCTAAAAGTTTAAGCTCTTAGAGAAGACGTAGTTTAGTATTTAATTATTCTAACAATTGTGAAGGTCCTCCCCCTAGATTTGGCTAGCACTTTGATTTCAAACTCGATAAGGTCTCAATGATAGTATATAGACTTTGTCGATGTTGAGGTGTGGTTCATACTTTCCATCAACAGGAAGGTACAGGGGTGCCACACTTCATGAATAGCTATGACTTATATATAATATCTTTCTCTTGTAATCAAGAGTTGTAACAAAGAGATGAGATGTTCTACTAATAGTGGAATTCCTTGTTAGATGTAACCCTAGTTTAAGGGTGAACCAAGATACAACCTTGCATCTTGATTTCTCTTTCTTATATTTACTGTTTATTTCATTGTATTTATGGGCCTAATCCTAACAGTCGAGCTTTGGAAAGAGAGAGAGAGAGATTTTATGGCTTGGTAGGTGTAGTGAAACTCACTCGAGTCTATTGCACTTCTCAAACTAGCACTGTTAGCATAGAGGATCTCCCATTGTATGCAACCATGGTGGTTTCTAGATGGAAAACTAATTTACAAAGTGATATAATTGTTAGTAAATAACAAAATATGTTCCACCGACTTTGGTAATCCAATGGTCTGGCAAGTTTGGGGCTTGGGCATTTGCTATCTCGTGTGGAGACGGTTCCTTGCTTGTGGCACACCAGTGGGGTTGTGGTGACAAGCTCGTACACCTATGAATGGACTGAATAGCTATGGCTCAAGCCAAACATTTGATAGTAGTGTGAGATCTGGATACCTACATATGGACTAATTAGTTATTATTAACATTCAGTTACGATGTGGGACCCATACAATGGTCTAAGTAATTATGACTCAAAACGAACATTCGATAACGGTGTGGGTCCCTTATGTTAATGTCTAGAGACGTGAATACACTAGTTGCCTCTCTCACCTTTTAGCTAATAAAAAAGGATCTAATTATGTAGGTGACATTACTCATATATATCCTGCATTTTCCTTACCCCACATAAACCAAATTGGTTAGCCAAGGGAGATATTAAATTCTTCGTATCTAATACGAGAATGGTATTTTATGATTGTGGTTTACCAATTTAATGTGTTCATCATAAAAAAGATGTTAATAACTTAAATTATTAAAAGAGTGTGACATATTCTATTTTCTACTACTTAAATAAGTGAGACATATTCAAGCACTTCATAAAATACTGGAAAATCATTATATATAGATTAATGTTTTTATAAATATGTATCTCTACACCTAGTATCTATCCTTTAGCTGGGAATTGAAACACATTCTAACCTTTATTTGTTAGAAGGGAATCTTGACATCCAAACATAGCGACAATGCCACACCTTTTGCTGCCAAAGGAGGGCTAGCAATAACATGATGGAAATATTTAAACCACAAAAGCTAAGAGAGACGACATGGTGAAAGTACGCTTTATAGCTTTTGGCATACCATTTCTTTGCTCTGTTTTTGTACTTAAGGAGAAGAAACAAATAAAAGCAAATAAAAAACAAATTAAAGAAAAAAAACCCTTTTCTTCCTGCATATACCAACTGTTACCTAGTGCGGATCATGTTTGTCATGTGATCACATGGACCAAAGTCTAAAAGAGAGGAAAATCTAATGAAAAAGTCATATGATCTCGAATATGCAACTTTGTTACGTTCGAAAACAACTACTAGACAAGCTGATTTTTCATCTAATTGAGCAGATTTGGCAATGTAGGAGAGATGCATTGATTCAATTATGTGGAGGGATCGAGTCTCATTGTAGCCGACAAGGGTTTAATGATTGAAACTTTGATAAAGACATGGGTTCTAAGCACTCATTTCTTGCTCACATAATGCAACATCATCTCAACATCTTGGGGGCAGTCGGGTGAACTTACACGACACGATGTAATTTGCTAACCCTACTTTTAAATCTATGTGCGCCGAGGAAGATGCTCCACATGGTTTGAGAATCAATCACGTAAAGTGCTCATCATAACCGAGTTGAGATAACGTGGAAAGCATCATTATTTGGCATTTGATGGGATGAAACACATAAGGTGGCATCTGCTTTTTCGAGGACATTCATGTGTCTTAGGTTCACTTTCAAGCTTTATCCTCAGTCGTAATTATTCCATGTTTCCTAGGTTGTTGATGGCCCGAAGAGTTTTGTACTCTATCAACTTAAAAAGAAGAGTAAAAGCTTGCGCACATCGACATTTATTGGGCGATGTATAGAAATCTAACAAAGAGTTAAGTGAATTAGATAACTTAATTAAATGATGTAATCAATTCCTAAATTTTTTGACTCGTATAATCATTTTCTGCTTTTGTTTTTTATAAGTGAAATCGAGGTATGTTGCCAGCATTCGTCTATACGATAGCCAAAATAATTACTGATGTAGCAGTAACTGGAAAATGCTTTAATTGTACAAGTTGTAAGTTTTGGAGGAAAAAAAATTTATAACTTAATCGTACCAAATATTTGTTTAGAATTTGATTGCATTCCGTACGAAAATTTTAAAGTTATAATGATATTTTTGTTAGAATTTTGGGTGTAAATCCCTTGTAAAGTGAATAAGAGGTGTGGATGGAGGAGTTCCACATTAAATAGAAGAGAGATGAGAGATGGGTTTAAATGATTGAACCTCACAAATGGGTTTGGGCCTCAAGGGGTGCCCCATTTTTGTGGAAGAGAGAGGACCTACGCCAAGCTAGGTCGGTCCCTGCGTGTGCGCGCTGCCCCCACCGTCTGTCCGACCGACTCGACTCGGGCCGAGCTTGGGTTCCTGTTTATTCTTTTTGTTTTGAACGGATATGTCTATTCGTGTTCCCGTCGGTTTTATTTTTTCCGGAATTTATTTTTTTTGTTTCGAACGGATATGTCTGTTCGTGGGTTCAGGTTCTGAGTATAATCGAACCGAACGAAATTGTTCACTCGTGACTCTTCATTAATGAACCGACCCGCTTGTGACTCTTCATTTCATTTTTTTTTTCATTTTTAAAAACCTGAGAGAAGCTTCGCATTTTTTGACATTATTTTTTTGAAAAAACGCATTCATTCTTTGCGATTGTCTGTGCAAAATTGCGTTCGAAGGAGTCCTTTAAATACGTACCGCTTCAAAGGAATGAGATCCGTTCTATCCTAGGAGACGATTGTCCAATATCCTCGGGTACTGATTGAGGGGCCAAATTCGTCTTAAGGACACGACGTTACTTCGTTGAACTCGGATCAACGTTCTGTTTATTTATTTGTACTGCTTTCAGGTTAGTTTTCTTGATGTTTAATTTTAATTTCTGGTATACGAACTTAGCCGACAACAATCTTAAGACGGATTTGTTGAAATGTTATTCTGTTTTCAATTATCTTCGGTTTTGTTCGTATAATGATTTGCATGGTCTGCGTATTCTTATGCGTGGTTCATTGAGTTTTTTCTATCAAATATCTATATTGGCGTTTGTTTAAGTCGAACTTTTGTTGTTCGTATACTTCTGAGTTAATACAAGTATTCTGTATAGTTCGTAAGTTCCTTGTCGTAGTTCGTATAGTATTTTTTTGGGATTATTTTGTTATATAGTTCGCTTAGTTTTTGACGAATTTCTATCGCATCGTTCGATTCTGCCTGTGTCGAAATTCTATTACAATATTTGGAAATTTCGTATTCAGAATACGATCCTGTTCATAAATACATTCTGCTCCTGTTACAATTTTCAATTCTATTCGTGAACAAAATTTTCGTTTCTGTTCATATTAAAAACTTTCGTTTCTGTTCATGAATAATCAATTCTGTTCGTAGTCATATATTTCCGATTCTGTTCGTGAATATGTTCTGTTTTTGTACTTCAAAAATGGCTTCGGTTTCGACTCTGATCAACCCTATTCCGAATAACGGAGAAAAGCCAGAAAAGTTCAATGTTGCGGATTTCAAGAGATGGCAACAAAAGATGTTGTTCTATCTCACGACCTTGAACTTGGCTAGATTCCTCAATGAGGATGGTCTTAAATTGGACATTAGAGAGACAAATAAAGAAAAGGTTGCTGCTGTGGATGCATGGAAGCATTCTAACTTCCTATGTCATAACTATGTCCTCAACGGTCTAAACAATACTCTCTATAACGTCTATAGTCCGTTGAAAACGGTTAAGAAGTTATGGGATAGTCTGGACAAGAAATACAAAATCGAATATGCCGGATTGAAGAAATTCATTGTCAGTAAATTTCTAGACTTCAAGATGGTTGATTCAAAGGCCGTCTTAAGTCAGGTTCAAGAGCTTCAAGTGATTATACATGATATTCATGCTGGAGGAATGACTCTAAGCGAGTTATATCAAGTGGCTGCTTTCATTGAAAAACTGCCACCATCCTGGAGATTTCAAAAATTATCTCAAACACAAGAGAAATGAGTTGTCACTTGAAGACTTGATTGTTCGGTTGAGGATTGAGGAAGACAATAGGCTCTCCGAGAAGAAAGTTGGGAAGAACCTAGAGGGTTCAAAGGCCAATGTTGTTGAAGAAGGATCGAAATCCAACAAGAAGAGGAAATGCCTAGCAAGTCTGGAGAGGGATTCACCCAAGACTTGAAGAAGTTCGTTGGCAAGTGCTTCAACTGTGGCAAGTCTGGACATCGAGCCAAAGACTGCAGAGCCAAGAAAAGACAGAAAACTCGGGCTAATGTGGTGAAAGAGATTTTCAATGGTGTTGACGATATTAATCTGACTGCTATGATATCCGAGTGTAATATGGTGGGAAACCCCAAGGAGTGATGGATTGATCTGGAGCAACTCGTCATATCTGTGCAAACAGATTGTTGTTCTCGTCCTACACAACTATGGGGGATGATGAAAAACTTTATATGGATAATTTCATCAACCTCTAAGGTTGAAGGTATAGAAAAGATTGCTTTGAAGATGACATCTGGAAAGATTGTGACACTAAATAATGTTTTGCATGTGCCAGATGTTCGCAAGAATTTAGTATCTAGATCTCTCCTTAGCAAGAACGGCTTCAAGTTGATTTTTGTATCTAATAAGTTTGTACTCTCCAAAAATGAGATGTATGTAGGAACGGCTTATCTGAGTGATGGTTTGTTCAAGCTGAATGTAATGATTGTTGTAACCAAGGATGATTTGAATAAAGTTGTTTCTACTTATGTGCTTGAGTCTTCTAATATTGGCATGCTAGACTAGGACACGTTAACTATAAGTCGATAAAGAAATTAATGAATATGTAATTGTTGCCAAAGTTTGATTATCCAAGTGAGAAATGCTAAGTGTGTGTTGAATCTAAATTTTCTAAGCCTCCTTTCCATTCGGTAGATAATAGAGTTACAGAACCTTTAGATTTAATACACACGGATATATGCGATACGAAATCAATACCGTCAAGAGGTGGTAATAAGTATTTTATCACATTTATAGATGATTGTTCAAGGTATTGTTATATTTATTTGCTTAGTAGCAAAGATGAGGCTGTGAATGCTTTTAGCACTTATAAATTTGAAGTTAAAACTCAGTTAAATAAGAAAATTAAAATGATAAGAAGTGATAGAGGAGATGAATATGAATTTCCTTTTGAGGAAATTTGTACTGAGTTTGGTATTGTTCACTAAATAAATGCTCCTTATACACCACAATCAAATGGTGTGGCAGAAAGGAAAAATCAATCCCTAAAGGAAACAATGAATACATTGTTGAATAGTTCTGGTTTACAGCAGAATTTGTGGGGGGAAGCTCTCTTAACAGCAAATTTTATTTTAAATGAAGTACCCCAGAAAAAGACACAACAAACTCCCTATGAGAAATAGAAAGACAGAATGCTTAATTTGAATTATCTCAAAGTGTGGGAGTGTTTGGCTAAGTTTGCGGTTCCTAAACTTAAAAAGGTTAAAATAGGACTAAAGACTGTTGACTGTGCTTTTATCGGATATGCTCAGAATAGCAATGCATATCATTTTCTTGTTCATAAATCAGAGATCCTAGATATACATGTTAATACGATCATTGAATCAAGGGACACTTTGTTCTTTGAAAATATATTTCCGCATAACATAGTATATGAGCCAATTGATAATAATAAGAGGTATCGAGATACTATATCTAGAAGTAATCCTATGGAGAATGAACCTAGACTTAGTAAAAGACAAAGGACTTCTACGTCTTTTGGACCTGATTTCTTAACGTATCTGTTAGAGAATGAGCCTCGGACATTCAAAGAAGCTGTGATATCGCCAGAAGCCCTGTTCTGGAAAGAAACTATCAATAGTGAAGTTGAATTCGTCTTGTTAAACCATACATTGGAATTGGTTGACCTTCCTCTTGGTAATAAACCACTACAATGTAAGTGGATTTTCAAGAGAAAAATGAAAGCGGATAGTACTATTGATAAATATAAGGCTAGGCTTGTGGTAAAATGATACAAGTAACGAGAAGGCCTGGATTATTTTGATACTTACTCACCTGTTACTAGAATTACATCTATAAGGATGCTAATTGCCATAGCAGCGGTGTATAGACATGAAATCCATCAAATAGATGTTAAAACAGCTTTCTTAAACGGGGATTTGGAAGAAGAAATATATTTGGAACAACCTCAAGGGTTCAATGGTCCAGGACAAGAGAAGAAAGTATGTTGGCTTATCAAGTCACTCTATGGATTGAAACAAGCACCAAAATAATGGCATGTGAAATTTGACCAAGTCATGTTGTCGAATGGTTTTAAGATTAATGAGTGTGATAAATGTGTATGTGTTAAGAACACTCATAATGGCTTTGCAATTTTGTGCTTGTATGTAGATGACATGCTTATAATGGGTAACGATAGTGAGATTGTCAATGCAACCAAACGCATGCTCACAAGTAAATTTGATATGAAAGATATGGGGGTTGCAGATGTTATTTTAGGAATTAAAATCCAAAAGACATTTGGAAGATTAGCTCTATCGCAGTCCCATTATATTGAGACGATTCTTGGAAAGTGCAAGAATCTAGATATTGTACTAGTAAAGACTCCGATAGATGTTAATTTACATCTTTCAAAGAATACTAGTAAAAGCAAAGCTCAAAATGAGTATGCTAGTTTACTAGGTAGTCTAATGTATGTAATGAACTGTACTAGGCCGGACATAGCTTGTGCTATGAGCAAGCTAAGTCGATTTACAGTTAGTCCAAATGAAAATCATTAGAAAGCTATGAAACGTTTATTGGGCTACTTAAAGTATACTCAAGATTTTGCTTTGTATTACACAGAATATCCAGCTGTATTTGAAGGATACTGTTATGCAAATTGGATAACTGGTACTAAAGACACAAAATCGACAAGTGGATATGTATTCACACTTGATGGGGTAGCAGTGTTTTGGAAATCATCCAAACAAACTTGTATTGCTAGATCCACTATGAAATCAGAATTTATTGCTTTGGACAAAGCCGGTGAAGAAGCAGAGTAGCTTCGAAATTTCTTGGAAGATATTCCTAATTGGCCTAAACTAGTGCTCGTTGTTTGTATACATTGTGACAGTCAAGCGGCAATAGAAAGGGCAAGGAATGTCATGTATAACGGTAAGTCTCGACGCATACGTCGAAGACATGACACAGTAAGATAATTTCTTTCTAGTGGAATTATCACCATTGACTATGTGAAGTCAAAGGATAATGTTACGGATCCATTGACAAAAGGCCTAACTAGAGAGATGGTTGCGAAAACATCAAGGGGAATGTGTTTAAGGCCTATAAACAAGTCATCATAGCGGAAGATCCCAAGATCTAGGTTCAAAGGAACAACTAAATTATGAAGACAGTGTAGAATACTGTCAAATTTTTGATTCATTCCTAGATGAAGACAGTACTACTATGTGAAGGTTAAGCAAAAGATTTTAATGATTCTGAATAGAGTATATGATAAACTATATGTTCAGAAATCACCTATGTGAGTGTGAAGTGAGGGTAGCTTCTGTGAGAATTGAAAAAAGGCCGAATTCTCTAAAACGCTCATGAGACCAGGTGGTGTTCATGGCCAAAACGAACACAACAGTCAGAACCAATTTTGTTCGAGAAACAGTTGTGTGATTTCTATTGTCTAGGCTTACACCAAAGGTCGACAGTTCAAAGACATCAAGTCTACTGATTGACCGAGTAAGTCCGATAGGTTTCACTAAAGGAAAGTTCAAATTCTCAGACTACTTATCTTGATGCAACATTTTCTCATGGAATAATTGCACATTGCATTTTATGCATATATGAAGAGTAAGAAAAAACTGAATCTCTTATTCATGTGGGGGGTTGTTGGAATTTTGGGTGCAAATCCCTTGTAAAGTGAATAAGAGGTGTGAATGGAGGAGTCTCACATTGAATAGAAGAGAGATGAGAGATAGATTTAAATGGTTGAACCTCACAAATGGGTTTGGGCCCTAAGGGGTACCCCACTTTTGTGGAAGAGAGAGGACTTACGCCAAGCTAGGTCGGTCCCCCCACGCCCGCGCTGCCGCTGCCGTCCATCCGGCTCGGTTCGGTTCGGGCTGGGCCCGGGTTTCTGTTTATTCTTTTTGTTTCGAACAGATATGTCTGTTCAGGTTCCCGTCGGTTTTATTTTTTCTCGAATTTATTCTTTTTGTTTCAAATGGATACGTATGTTTGTGGGTTCGGGTTCTGAGTATAACTGAACCGAATGAAATTGTTCGCTCGTGACTTTTCGTTAATGAACCAACCCGTTCGTGACTCTTCATTTCATTTTTTTTCATTTTTAAAAACTTGAGAGAAGCTTCGCATTTTTTGACATTATTTTTCTGAAAAAACGCATTCATTTTTTGCGATTGTCTATGCAAAATTGCGTTCGAAAGATTTCTCTGAATACGTACCGCTTCAGAGGAACGAGATCCGTTCTATCTTTGGGAGAGGATTGTCTAATATCCTCGGGTACTAATTGAGGGGCCAAATTTGTTTTAAAGACATGACGTTACTTTGTTGGGTTCGGATCAATATTTTGTTTATTTATTTATACTGCTTTCAGGTTAGTTTTCTTGATATTTAATTTTAATTTCTGGTATATAAACTTAGCCAACAACAATTTTCTCGGCTAATGATTGACGGTCATGTTAAACTACAACTCCAAGTGTTGAGGGCATCCGGGAAAGAAAAATGGTGGAAGTGAAAATCAAACAATCCGCGTGCGAAAGAAATCAGCGCCCTCTCCATGCAAAGCCATCAGCCCATCACTTCGCACACTAAGGTGATGTTGGATGGGTCCGGCTCATTTGTGGGGCCCAGCCAATATGATGAAAAAAGAGGGGAAAAAGTCAAAAAGTCAAAAAGAAAGAAAAAGGGGCTGCTTCGTGTGCCCAAGTGTGTCGAGGAGAGAAAGAGTGAGACCACCAAGAGGGACTCACCGAGAGAGCGCGTGGAAGAAGAAGAAAGAGGGCTGAATTTTGTGGTCCGATTTTGAAGGCCAAACGTTATTGAAATTGACTCAAATTTTAGTATGTTGTTCATGAGACTGAGGGCTACGAGTTGATCGGTTTCATTCATTGAGAATCTCCTCTGAATTCTCCAATCGTGTATATAAAGGTATTCACCTTTATAGTGATGAAAATGTTGTTGCGTTGTTAATATTATGCCTCTAGTGTATGACTGTAGAAGAACTTTGTGTATCCTACTATTTTTAGTGATTAGTGGAAGTTTTTGGGACGGTCCATGATTTTTTCCTTATTGGATTTTCACGTTAAATCTTGGTGTCGTTGTTGCATTTGTCTCCTTATTATTGCAAGGTTGAATTGTTGGAATATTATTGGTTGTTGCTAGGATTAAGTCGATTTCAGTCGGTTTAATTGTGGAGAAATATTGATTTTGGATTGGATTTGGTTCTTGGTGAATTATTGCTCCGGTTCTCCCTGACAGGTGAGTTGGTAGAGATGCAGTCCCAGCCTAGGGAGGAGGGCAAGACTTCAATGACAGAGGCTCGGATATGATCGCGTGTGCTTGGAGAGAAGTTGGGATTCACATGTAAGGAAAGATGACAGACAATTGCTTCCTTTGTTTGGGAAAGTCGGAGCGAGTATTTCGGAACCTATAAGTACATGGTAGGTTTTGGAGTTTGGGGGTATGCACCCACATCGTACCCTGCACCATGCAACCAATGCGGGGTACCCCTAGATTAGGTCGCTGTCACAGCCGGCCACAGAGAGAGATTTTGGAAACGTACTTATCAAGGAGGCACCTGAACCATTTCCATTCAGGATAAAGAACATGTAATGTGACTGTAATTAAAAGATGATCAAAAGACCTCAGTGCTCTAGAATAGAAATTCTCTCTCGCTTGAGGTTCTTTTGGTCAATAGAAATCTAACACAGCAAAAAGAGACCTTGTGCCGAAAATCCATTGCAAATCATAATAAAGACACAAACAAATGTGCAACATAATAAGTGCCAACGGGAAGAGAGGTTCATCGCACCAGCTGGGATCATAAAGCGATTTGGGATAACGGAAAGGGAGGAGTTGGTTGTTATGCCTATGGATTATAGGCAAACCTTCTCGAGCTAAAGCCCTCGAATGTCGATTCAAGACATGCAATATATGTAGTGGCTAACAATATCATATCAAGGGGGGAGGGTGGTGAATAATTGATTTTAAGAAAACTTGACGAACTCATGCAGAATTGTAAATGCCAAGTTAAATGTAGGTGGAATAGCAAAAGCAAGTTGATATAAGCGAGAACATGTAGTTAAATCAAACAGATGTGAAAATTAAGTAGAGAGATAGAAAACGATGCACGCAAAAATTATAGTGGTTCGACTTGGTGTAAACTTATGTCCACTCTCCCAAACTAAGAGCCTATTGGCTATGTTCCACTAGCAATCTTCTGAATATTGACAATAGTCTATGCCACTTATGCTTAAAGTACTTCTTCCTGAAACTGACAGCCAAGAAGATAGGTTTCAGTATTTCATATCTAAGCACAGACTATGACACTGCTCCACTTCTCAAGAGACCACTTCTCAAGAGATTACACTTTTCAGTATACACTTAGATTAAGGGTACATATTTAAAGCTTTCTCTATTGCTTGGATTTCTCGTTATTCTTGATTCTTCTCTCTCTTCTTCAGTGTTTGTTAATCTCCTTTTATACTCATCAGTCTCCAAATTTACTCGTTAGACAACCTTCAACAGGATCATTCTCCAAGCTATATGTTTGGACAATTATTGAGAAGATCAATTTAGCCATTGGAGTCAATCGGTCTGAATATTCGAGATTTAATTGTCCATACAATTAAATCTTCCGGTTTCCATAAACAGAATAGATCAAACTATGGAAAGTAATATGTATCTTGGATGATTGTCAATCAGTCAAGATGTCATGCATAATTAGGATCTTCTGCGTAAATATTTCTCTGGATTGATAATCAATCAATTTCTTCGTTTAGGAATCAATGCCAGATCATTATTTATCATAAATATTCAGATTAAAGACGTCATGGGATATTTATATCTAGATTTCTAGAGCACGTGATCAATCGTTGCATAGGTAATGTAGCTGCTCCGCTAGTATTAGCCGTTCCTGATGATAGTAAGTTTCTTGGTGATATTGTGTTGCGTCTAAACTGGCAACTCAAGTATGTTAGTGACCGTTCATTGTGATATCTCCAAGCCCTTTCACATTATTTTAACTTGTTCACACTTATAAATTGATCCCGTCCTTCACGAATCTTTTTGCTGTGTGCATCTAAATTCCTCGAAAGCGGATACTACCTGAAATATAGATAATATTTGCATATATCAGGTTCATAAGGTAATTATGGAATGTTTCTCAAAAATTTATTCTTTAAAGTAAAAGGTTACCGAGAAGGTTGAAATCGTACCAAGCAATAGATGGAATCTTGACTCGACAGGGAATCTTTGATTTAGGAAAGAAAATGTGTTTCTCAAGTCAACGCTTCATTATAATTTAGTTTTCCTTGACGGAAAATTGGAAATAGGCCATCCTTGATTGGCGGTAGCTCCTGAAAATGAAGTCTCAAGTAAGCCAAAATCAATAAAAGACAATAAACACTTATTTTATTCAAAACATATACTTTTAAAATGAGAAACTTTATATTTAAAAAGGCTAGGAGTGCGGGGAGGGGCCACTATGAAGGTAAGGGTAATTCTCATGGTCCGTAAAGTGGAAGACCAAATTGTTTTCTTGACTATTTAAAAAGTTCTATCAAAATGGATCATAAAATTAGTTCAAGTTAAAATTCGATTATTTATAAAATTTTATTATTTTTTACCAACTTCAATTATATTTTCCTTTTTCTCCCCCGAGCCTCGTTGTTTAGCATAAAAAGGTAATAGTCGAGCATACTAAGGTTGGCTAACAATCTAATTGCTCGATTCCCACTTATGATAACCTTGCAGGCCACACGCTATCACCAATTAAGGCTTCGTTTGTTTCGTGAAAATTGAATGGCTTGAAAAAAGTTATCCTAAAAATAATTATTTGTGTTGCTTACAAAAATTAATGAATGAAAAATATTTTTATTATTTACGAAAATATTTAAAAATAAGTTGTTGCAATAATGAAAATATTTTCCAATGACTAATTGTGGCGACCCTAAAAAAAATCTGGTCAATTTTCTCAGGCTGATGGATTATTAAGATTGAACTTAATTCGGACCCTCCCAAGTCCTACCAAATCGCAACTTAGGGTTTAAGTTCTTAACATGCAAATGTTTTCATGCTTGGAGTCGCCACTAATCATTTTACGGTAGGCTGATTAGAAACCTAAATAAAACATAGGGAGATATGTTTTATTCCTACGAACCAGAGATTCTAAGCCCGGGGACTTGATCATGCTAGATCTAGTCTAACGCCCTTTCGGTACCTTTTCATTTCAAAAATATTTTTGGCAGGCAGTTTGGATCCATTTTAACTTATGTCACTAACATGTGAGGTGTTCATGCGGGTGCGCAAACCACCAATTTAACACCCAGAAATCAAAGCATTAAATAAATTGCAAGTTGGGAAGAATTACTTACCTCGAACCAACGCAAGCATCTGCATTGTTAGCGAAAAATCACACAGACAATCCTAATATGATTTCTAGTTAACAAAGCAACTCATTCAATTTCTCTTTTTTTGGATTTTCACTTTATTTAAATGAAATCTAGTCTACATGCAATGACGTGCAACAATGACATGTGAAATAATGCAACCTAGCATGCATACTATATGTTGTACGACGACGTGACTTAATTCTAATGATAGATGCAATGACATATTTTTGGTATTTTCTAATTAATGAAATTCGGAATTAAAACATGCCTAAATTAACGTGCAACCTAATGACTTCTCTTTTTGGTATTTTCTATTGAAATTCGGAATAATAAAAATACCTAAAATAACATGCAATCTATGATGACTTAATCTACCCTAGAATAACTTCTTTTTGGGATTTTTGATTAAAATTCGGAATAATAAATAACTTGAATAATCCGTTAGGATTTGAAATAATACCTAATTCGAATTAGGAAGCATGCCACGTTAAATCCTAATTTAAATTAAATATTTATCTTATCCTTCGGGATACATTCAAAAATCCTAAACATGCAAAAATTCTAATTCAAACTCTAACTAATATTTTTTTTGAATTTTCTGTTTTATTTGAAAAGGAAAACAATCTAAGCAAACAAGGATAACAACCAATTCAAATCATCCACGCGATCCGCCAAATTTGTTTCAAATTCGGATTAGGCACAAAAATCAAATTATCGGTCATATCTATGGGGTTATAGATATTAACGGATATTTGATCATTCAAATTTGGAAAGCGAATCAAAATCATTATCGTATTCAAGTGGTCATGAATAGGATAATGATTTTCCGTACCGCCGCATATTGGACTTTAGGGTTAAAGTCGGATAGACGTCCAGATACATTGCTAAATTAGGAAATTTTCCTAATTTGAATATTCTCAAATATTACGGATATCGAACGTTATCCTAAAGATATCAAATTACCGACGTGATATTCATGCAATATTCAAAGCTTTCAAACTAGGAAATTGAAATATTTTGAAAATTTAAAGATAATGTCTAATTACCTAATTTACCGATAACTTCCAAATTTGAACGCCTCGGGATTGGCCTGCGGATCGGGATTGAGCAACCGGCGACACCGGCGAGGATCTCGGCTTGCCGGCGGGACAACGACAAAGGGACAGCAACGGTGGTTCACGGCAAGGCCGGCGAGGTTGCTTCGGCGAGGCGATACCGGTCACTGTTCCGACGGGGACAGCAAGGCAGCAACACCGGCGTGGGGCTACTCCGGCGGACGGCGGCAAGGCTCGGCAGGGGCAGCTGCTGTGGACGACGTGGCTGAAGCGGAGAGAGGCGACAAACGGCGATGCGGCCGTTGGCGCGGCGTGGACGACGGCCTCGCCGGCGGGCGGTGGCACGGCTGTCCGCGCGGTGACTGGTGGCGGGATAGTGGCTGCAGGCGGCAGAAGGACTCCGGACACCGTCGGGAAGCAGCTGCTTCGGTGGAATGGCGGTCCGGCAAGGCAAGAACGGCGGGAGAGGTCGGCGGCAGTGTAGCAGCGACTGAGGGTGTTGCGGGCGCTTCCGGCTTGGCTCCGTACAGCGGTGACGTGCAGAGGGACACGACGATGGCAAAGCAGCGGCTAAGGGTGCTGTGGTGGAGTGCCGGGCGCGCGGCACGACTGGCGGCGGCGTGGACAGGCGCGGCGGTCAGCGCACGGTGGGGGGTCTCGACGGTGTCGCTGCTGTTTCTTCGGCGTGAGGCGCGGCGTCCGGTTGCTGTGGAAGTCCAGCGGAGCAGCAGCCTTGGCGCGGCAGAGCGGCCCCGGCACGCGGCGGCGTGGGCGCGCGACGGGCGGCGGAGGCGCGGCGTGGCGGTGGTTCGGCGTGATGCTCGCTGGCCTCTCTCTCTTTCTCACTCTCACACGTGTTTTTCTCACGTCTAAAAATTCTTATCTCTGAAAATTATGACCTCCTCCCTAATTTCTGACCTAAAGTATGTTTATATAGGCTAATCTTAGGTCAATTATGATGGGCTCTATGTTCTAATGGACTTAGGCTTGGGCTTAAGTTTAATTAAATTAAGTGGACTGAATTAAATTGGGCTGAATTAAGCTCATTACATAATGGGCTGCATTAAACCCAAATTAAAACAACCAAGCCCTTGCGACGTGAAATTCCCGGCCCTTACATTCCCGAGTGAACCGAGCTCGATTTAATGAAAATTAAGCACGTTCGCCATCGCCGGTTTGATGCCAAATGCAATTAAATCTAAATAAACCTAAACTATATGTTATACAATTTAAATATTTTTTGTTCAGGGGTTAAAAATTAATCCCTAATTTTCTATGCAAATTAAACTAAATGTTCGGTAAAATTTAGGTGTCAACACTAATTATTTCAAGCGATGCGAGCGATTATATTTAGAAAAATATTTTTCAAATCATTTATTTTTCGCGAAATAGACGGAGTCTTAATTGAAAGAACGAAATATTTTTGTATTCCAAAGGAACAAGCGGAAAAGAGCACAATAAACCGGTGGTCAAAGCTTCACGCCTAACTTTTGATTCTTCACATTTCTTAGATGAACAAAATAACTTCCCATATTTAATAAGAAAAAAGACTTCTTATTAATACAAGGGTAAAAGCCACCAAAAATCCTAAATACGTCCATTGTGATACCAATAAGCTCAAACTTGTATTTGTATAACACAATTACTCTCTATCAAAGTTCAGTAAATGACCGATAAAAATCTGCCTATATGAACGTTGGAAAGCAAACAATGTTAACCTGGTGTTCACGTGGTTTAAGAGAAATAAAGACGTCGTCGTTTTGGCTGAAAAATCATCTAACGTAACTTTAACGGAAAGTAAATGTATCATATATATATAGGTTTGGGGTTACATGTGACACGGTAGACATAATTGAGATTTTTGATATCATAAATTTTTTTTAATATAAATATGCCATATGGGCATAATTTAAACTTTTTTGTGACTTTTTTTCGCGACAGGATATACCCTTTAGGACCAATTCGCCATTTTCATGGTTCTTATCCATATCATCACAATAACGTTACATTTTCAAAAAGCAGTACGTAATTAATGATTGCGGGGGGCGCGAAAAGGTCCCTACCCTAGAATATTTCACACGTGTCTGACACGCATTTTACTGTAGTTTGTGAAAGCAACAAGCCTCTCCCCGGAAATTATCCAAGAATATTTAGTTCTATATTTAAGATTAATTGGGTGTGAATGACGAATGGATGACGTGGAATTTTAGTTAGGTGAACTTTTAGTGACTTTTTCTTATTTCAATCCCATGCTTTATTATCGAGCTCATACACATACATTACTTGCAATTCCCACAAACATTTAATATGACATGATATAACTTGATCCGACTCAACTTGAAATTGTAGCTATATCCCGAATGTAACAATGAAATGAAATGGAATTTAGCCGAATCAAAAAAGATTCGATCCACCTCTTGTTGAAATATTTGAAATCCGAGAGCACCTAAGACTTGTAATGACCAGATTGAATGGACTTGTATTCGGATATAAGACAATTGGGCAAAATTGAACCCGAAATGATGTGGATTTAATCCAAAATGCACTCGCGATTATGTAAATTTAAATGACCAGAAATCCATATATAATCCGAAATCAAATCAAAGGTTTGGACTTGAACTCTTTCTTTGAGATCTCCCTTGTATTCAAAGCATATATGTTATTGCACGGGGCAAATATTTGATACCTCATCTTAAAGAGATAAGAGGGCCTAAATATAAATCCATTAACATATCTAGTTAGACTCACTTTCATTCAAAAAACTAAGCTAGTGAGTTGTACAATAATTGCACAAGTTAGCTGCACCATAAAAATATAGTTTTTTCAATGTGACTCTTTCACCTAAAATCCTTAAACATGCACCATAAGAATCTACTCCTCACCCATGAATATTTTGTTAGGCTTGTTAGGCTTGCTTTCTCTTAATTCAAATGCTTTTCTACACCAGGGTATCACAACTTGACTGAATGAGTTGTGGGCCAATTAAATATATTAACTGCTTCGTATCAATTTGATTCTTCGGTATGGACTCTTTAACCAATACAGAACATGTGCACTTCAATATTATAAGATATATTGGAAGTTATTCTAAGATGTGAATTCTTTATCCCGTACGATTCTCCCATAGGTGCCTCAGTACATTGATTTTTTAAAATTAGATTATCATTAATGGTTGAGCAGGCATGCACTCAATGTTCCTGAGGGAGCACAATATCGGGTTGAGGATCCCTAGCCCTTAATTCAGCCACATCGTCCCTGAAAGGGGTAGAGAGCTTGGTAAACGGCAAAGGGATTGGGTTTTGAACTTGATGTGGAGATCCCAATCCAAGACCACATTGACAAGAATTGATGCATATCTAATTATTCTTTTATCCAACACAATCTTTCATCGCCGAGTTCACATTAAGATGCTTCTGATAACGACACCAATGATATGCATACTTGACAAGAAATGACATGACACGGATTGTCAATAAAACAGGTCTTAATGGAAACATGGTACCATCTTGTCTAACAAAGATTGACAAAAAGGAAAGAGAACATATAAAAAAAAAAAATTCATACCTCACTTTTGATCCAACGGTCACTTACATATCTCTATTTTTACAAATACCATTCACATATCTCTAAATAAAAAGTCACATCAAAAGGATCAAATTGTCCCTCCTTGCAAACTCACTTTATCATCTTGCTTAGAGTTTTGGCTTTTAGTTGGTTTCGAGTGCTTTGGATGGACGTAAGAATTTACAATTTGAGGTTGGATAATTTTTAAAAACCAAATGATATTTTCGTAAATAGGAACATATGGATAATTGATGCGAAGGTGCGAAGCAGTCTTCAAAAGACCTGAGTACACATTCGGGTTTTTTTTCTTCTTAAATAGAAATATGGAAGTGGTCAATAAGCAAGATGCGACGTGACCTTGGCATTCTTCCAAAAAGAGACGTTGGGGCGCAAGGTGATGTTGATGGCCATGTGGATGCATCGTCAGCCCTGTCTCTTTTTGTGATAATTTGATTTGCTGATGTCTCTTGATTTCGGCCCCGACTCTCGCAAAGCCTCCCTCGCACCTTTTTCTACACCATGCGGGCATGCCCTCATCGTGGAAACCATACAAAGACTTGGCTCACTCAAATGTCATTAAAAATTGAAATCACAGTCACAGTCAAAGTCATGTGGAGTTACATGCAATGCACCTTTCACCATGCACGCACCTCTCTAGTGATAACGACCCATTAAATATAGACTAAGGAGACATCACAATCGAGGGAGAGCTCTTTGCGTTCTTCTTCATTCGATTTTGAATATCATATCTTTATGATCAAAGGGCGGATACCGTTCTTTCCCCATATGTGTCACTTTCTAGGTGTGCCGTCATTTGGACTTGATGAATGATGTGCCGGACATTATCTTATTCTGAATAAGAATCGGAACATTCAATCGCTCAAAGTTTTTTCGGGCCGTGACTGCACTTGCCCAGTCAAGCGAGAACTCATCTAGGATCCTTTGATCACCGAGGTCCGTTGCTTTCATTTATGGTAGTCCCGCAGCATTGAAATCGCTTCAGTTACACGAGCCACTTAAGTCAGTACATACACATCGAATCTCCAACCTGACTTTTAGAGCTAATGGACATGGCCTAGTCACTACCCCGCCTTGATGCCGCTCAACGCCACCGCTCTCTCCATCTCTCACGGGGATCTGCGACCACCGTGTTGATAAGCCCAGGACCTGTTTGTACCTGGCCAAAAAGATGGACGTGCTTGGCACATCGGGCGACGGATTCGACATTCACAGACACGTTTCAAGGGTTTTCTTGACCCAAGCTTCTGTCCCATTGAAATTTCCAAAGAAACATCAGAGCATATTCGTGTTTCTTGGGAAGTGGGGACCTATCTCCTTTCCTTTCAGTAAGCCACAGCAGCTGCAGCTTGGTTCATTAGGCTCTATTTGCCATCAATATCGTCTGGCCTGACCTCTCTGCTCCACATTCCAGAGCTAACTTACTGATTTATTATGTCCGCATATCATGTCTCCGTCTTCATCAGTCTTTCGACATCTGAACCTGACAATGAAATAAGACGTGTCCTCGAGCACATATAGACTTCTCTCTGAAGTTACAAAGAATCGGGATATTTCTTGCGCTCCTCGACCTCAAACAGAATTTCTGTGGACCTTATTGAACATACTGTACTGTATCTGTGGTTCATTTGGAGCAGAAATATATTGTTACTTTTTAATATTATGCGAATTTTTTGCGTGCCGATGAATTTCAGTAAAGTGTTGGTAATTTTAATAAAAGGTTGGTAAAGAATGGGTGACCTTTTTCTCAATTAGCTTGTTATTGACTTACTATCATTTCACAAAATTACTGGCTTTTTATTTACTTTGCATATTTTACCAATTTTTATTGGCAAAACTTATAAACATTTCAAATTTACAAATTCTTAGATTAGATTATCAACCTAAACCGGAGTGATTTTCTAACTTTTGTCAAATCAAATTACCAACTAGAGTTGATGGTGAAAATTGCACCAACAGCTTTCAACGTTGGGCCTAAACATGCAATCAAGTCTTAAGTGTGTGAAAAGTGCAATCAAGTTCTAAAAGTTTTGAATCTGTCCGAGCAATCAAAATCTTTCAGCGATTGCTTAGCCAATTTTTGTCGTGTGGCACATTGAAAATCCACTGTGGCCTTCTCTAACAGATTTTATCATACTAGACTGATGTGGAGAGGTTGTGATGCAACGTTAGGAAGGCCGAAATTGAAAAAAATTAAAAAGAATTGCGAATAAAAAAAGCAAAAAATTTGAGAGAAACGAAAAAAGGGCCAAAAGTTATGTGAAAAGATGAGTCAAACTTTTAAAAAAGGGAAAGAAACCAAAATTCAAAAATATGACAGAAAAAACCAAAAACTAGAAGGAAAATTGAAACAAAATCAGCTCGTTGAGAGAGAGAGAGAGAGAGAGGCACCATAGTAGGATTGAATATTGGAGGCAATGTTGATGCCCCCACGTTGCTGGCATGGGTCGGCAACCCTCGCCCACTTGTGGTGAACACTACAAAAAAAGTAGTTTTTAGAGACAAATTTTGCGACGAAAAAAATGGAAAAATTAGTCGCTAAATGAATTTGCGACGAAAAAAATTTCGTCGCCAATTCGGCGTCGCAAAATTTAGCGACGAATTTTTTCAATTTTCGTCACTAAATTGCGACAAAAAATATTCTTTGCAAAATTCGTCACTAATTATTCGTCGCTAATTAGCCACGAAATTTTTCCGGCGCAAAATTCGTCACTAATTTTCCGTCGCAAAATCCGTCACTAATTTTCCGCCGCAAAGTTCGTCGCTAAATTTCCATTGCAAAGTCCGTCGTAAAATCTATCGCTAATTTGCCGTCACAAAATCCATCGCTAAATTTCCGTTGCAAAATCCATCGCTAATTTTCCGTCACAAAATCCGTCGCTAATTTGCCACAAAATTTTTTTACTTTTACCACAAACATTGTTCAGGAACGAATTTAGCGATGAATTTTTATTAATTCTTTAGCAACGAAGTCAACGACGAATGTTGTTTAGGGACGATTTCGAATTTAAATATAATTAACAGCAAAATTAATTTGTAGAATTTATATTTAACAATGATGAAGCACTTAATAACATCAAAATTTAGTGCTTAAATACATAATGATATGATGATGAAATACATAGTGCTCAAAATTTAGTGCTTAAAAATGGAAATTCTAACTAGCAATGACTAAGGACCGAGAAAATCATCATCAACATCAGCAATGCCATCATCATCATGTTGCTCATCATTGTGCCCATCACCCGTTAGATTAGTCAGAGGTACAGGAGGAACCTCATCCCGATCGAGGATGAGGTGTCGCAAGACCAATTGCATTTGTTGTTTGACCACTCTTATTTCTTCGTCCTTCTCTACAAGTAAATGTTTCAATTGGCTCAATTCTTAGGTCAATTGCTCCTCATGTCGTGTCCTCCTTGAAACAGCTGCATTGGAGGATGAAGTAACAGGAGCCTGCGTTGTGTGTACCCTTGTAAGGATCCCATATCAAATATTTTTCCTTTTTTCATCCCACTCGATGCCTCCACCCATAATGCCATACTGTCAACTGATGGCTCAGACGCAGCAACACCATCACCAGCACTACCAGTACCACTAGCACTACTCATTAAAAGTTCATCATATGTTTCCTGCATTAACAATATATATGAAAATAAAACAACATCATATATATAACTACAATAAATATTAAAAGTATTCATGGTTTTCATTCTAGTTTCTATAAACTTACATACCTTAATAGCTTTTGCTCGATCGCCAGTCCATGTCTTATCTTTTTTTTTGAAATGTGAGTTCAAATGTAGCTGTATATGTCGGCTCCGTCCCCAATTCAATTGCCTACAAAATATAAACATAAATGAGCAATTGAATTAAATTAACTTACAACATGTTCAACAGACTTACCATTCTTTTTCTATGCTCCCCGATGTTGATAGAGCCCCCAGCATATGTGGCAGACCCTTGACTAGAACTAGAAGCTCGATTCTTCTTATTTTGTTCACTCATTTGCTTATTCTTTTCAGTTTCCCAAATTCTCTTAATTTCGATCCAATTGTCACCCATAATAAAATTAGGCTTGACTGTCGCGACCTAAAATAAAAATCGGCGTTTCGATCTTAGGCTAATGGATTACTAGATCAATTAAATTAACTAACCTAGCTCGAGTTCTCCCAAACTCTACCAAATCGCAACTTAGGTCCAATTGTGAACATGCAAATATTTTCAATAGGAGTCGCCACTAATCATTTAGGGTAGGTTGATTAGAAACCTAAATAAAATAGCGGGAGTACTATTTTATTTCTACGAACCAGAAATTATGGATTCGGGACTTGGTTACGTTAAACTCCTTAACGCCCTTTCGGTACCAATTTCAAGGAAAACACTCAATTTGACAATTTTTGAAAAAATTCTGATTCGAAGTTCAATGGTGCAGAAATTTCTTTTTGGGTTTTCTTTTATTTAAATACAAACTAACCTATATGTAATGACGTACAAAAATTAACATGCGAATGTAACCTAATATGCAAACTATATGTCATGCGACGACGTGACCTATTTCTAATGACGGGCATATTTTTGTATTTTTTTAAATGAAATTCGGAATTAAAAATGCTAATTATATAAACATGCAATTCTAAACTAAAGAAATTAACATATTCTAAAGCAATCTTTTTGGTATTTTTTTTATCGAAATTCGAAATTAAAATCAAATAAAAAAATAACCGCTAAATCTTTCGAATTAAGTTTCAATCTGAAGCCTGACAGATCAATCCTAAAATTCAAAATACCCGCTATGGAAATAATTCTATCTAAAGTCTGATAGATAGATTTATTTCCACGTATGCGGTTGCAGATTAGGAAATCTTCCTAATCGATCACATTTTGAAAGATTTAAATATCTCAAATATATCGGATATATTCAAAATATTTTGAAAAATTCTGAAATCTATTCAAATTAAGCAAGTAAATATCCTAAGTTTCAAAAGAGGAAATAAAATCCTAATTGGAATATACCTATTGTTTAAATATGCATATCTAGATATCAATGAACACAAATTAGGCAATAGAATATTTAAATCAAATTAAGATAAAAATATTACCTGATTGGCCGATTCTCTTTCCTAATTTGAATTTTGCAGCGATCGAAATTACAGATCGGGAACGGCGACGCGGTGTCGGGAATGACGGCGACACACGACAGCGATGCTCAAGCGGCGATGCACGAACGGCGGGGGCTCGTGACAAACGGCATGGCGTCGAGGCGGTGATGCACGAGCGGTGGTCGACGAATGGTGGCGTAGATCATGAGCAGCTCGTCTCGATGATGGTTCACGGCAAGGGAGCTTAGCGAGGATTCTCAGTCGAAAGTGAGGTCAAGGAAAAGCCAAAAACTTGATCGATCTTCATTGGGGAGTTCATCAAACCTGCAAAGAAAAAGAGAATAATTTTCCACTTCTTTCTTTATTGTTTTTTTATGCCTCTCCCTTTCTTCACGTGTCCTGCTTCTTCCTTGGGGCACACTAATGATCTTCAGCCATATTCTTTCTTAACTTTATTATTTCTTTGAACGTGGGAGACGCCAGTGAAGGGGGGCTCCAGTGTTGAGAATCACGGATGAAAGAGAGTAGCGCAAGAGCTTATGAGGAGCGTCGGGAGGATCGGCTTCACTGGAGGCTTGACAGGGCACGGTGTCAAGTTATTGGACTGGAGGAACGTCGAAGATCCGTTGCTGGTCGTGGACAATGGTACCGGTAAATTGTTGGCGCGGTGGTGGCGTGCGACAAGCGGCGGCGATGCGGGAGTGCGGCGCGGCGTCGAGGGGAGCGGCGATGATGCGGGAGTGCGGCGCGGTGCCGTGGCGGCGGCGTGGTGCCGCGGCGGCGGCGCGAGGAACAACGCGAACGGCGGTGGCGATGTAGCGACACCGGTCTTCCTCTCTCTCTCTCTCTCACTTGTTCTCTCTAAAAATTTTCTGATCTAAAATTATGAGAACCCCCCTAGGTTACGAGGTATAACGATATATTTATAATATTAACCTAGGTCAATTAGTCGGGCTTTCTAGTCCTAATGGGCTTAGGTTTGGGCTTAGTTTTAATTTCGATTTAATTTCAAGTGGGCTGAATTAATGTGAGCTTTTATTTAATTAAGCATAATGGGTTAATTTAAGCTCAAAATAAAACAACCAAGCCCGTTTTACGTGTGATTTTCGGCCCTTACCTTTCGAGTGAGCTGAGTCTTGTTCGATGTCCGAGCTCAATTTAAATGATGAATTTTAAACTCGCTTGCCACCACCGATCCAATGCGGAATGCAATTAATCTAAATGAACCTAAACTATATGTTATGAAATTTCAATATTTTTGTTTAGGGGTTAAATTTAATCCCTAATTTTTTATGCAATTAATCACTAAATGATGCGCCGAAATTTAGGTGTCAACAGCTGCCCCTCTTTGAGTGGAGGCTCGCAGAGGTTTCACTCAAAGATTGAGACCTAAATTTAAACTATGCAAAATGATGAATGATTTTTTTTTTAATTAAAAATGCAATGATGCATGATATGCAAGCAATAAGGAACGTATGCTAAGACTTCTCACTTCATGCGGAGCGATGAAAGAGCTTTGCATACGGATCGCATAAAAAGCGTCCGAGTGTTGGAATGCTTTATAATGCTTTCAATTCCCTCGATCTCCAAACTTCTGGTCAACTGGAAGTAAGGTTTTCGAAGTACTGGATTGCCTATCTGTTACCTGTAGTTTCCTACAGATGCGAAATAGCACATGATATGAAGAAAGAATGGGATGTATTGACTGGTGTACCTCGTACTCCACTTAGCGACACCAATTGAGAAACTATGCCGCCTATCCTGCTAGGCGAACATAAAATGAGATAGGGTGTACCGCGTACTCCACTTGGCAACACCAAATGAGAAGTTGTGTCGCCTATCCTGCTAGACGAACATGAAACGGGATGTGCTTCGTACTCCACTCAGCAACATCAGTAGAGAAACCATGTCGCCTATCCTGCTAAGCAAATATAAGATGGAACATTATACCGCCTATCCTGCTAGGTGAACAGAAAATGGGATGTTATATTGCCTATTCTGCTAGGCAAACATGAAACGGGATGTTACGTCGCCTATCCTGCTAGGCGAACAGAGAACTGGTTGTTATGCCGTCTATCCTGCTAGACGAACAAAGGACTGGATGTTACGCCGTCTATCCTGCTAGACGAATAAAGGACTGGATGTTACGCCGTCTATCCTGCTAGACGAACATGGGACTAGATATTACGTCGTCTATCCTGCTAGACGAACAAAGGACTGGATGTTACGCCGTCTATCCTGCTAGACGAACATGGGACTGGATATTACGCCGTCTATCCTGCTAGACGAACATGGGACTGGATGTTACGCCGTCTATCCTGCTAGACGAACAAAGGACATGGATATTACGCCGTCTATCCTGCTAGACGAACATGGGACTGGATATTACGCCGTCTATCCTGCTAGACGAACATGGGACTGGATATTACGCCGTCTATCCTGCTAGACGAACATGGGACTGGATGTTACGCCGTCTATCCTGCTAGACGAACAAAGGACATGGATATTACGCCGTCTATTCTGTTAGACGAAAATGAGACTAGATGTTACGCCGTCTATCCTGCTAGACGAACATGGGACTGGATATTACGTCGTCTATCCTGCTAGACGAACAAAGGACATGGATATTACGCCGTCTATCCTGCTAGACGAACATGGGACTGGATGTTACGCCGTCTATCCTGCTAGACGAACAAAGGACTGGATATTACGCCGTCTATCCTGCTAGACGAACATGGGACTAGATGTTATGCCACCTATCCTGCTAGGTGAACATGAAATGAGATGTGCTTCGTACTCCACTCAGCAACATCAATTGGGGTGTGCCGCGTACTCCACTTGGCAACACCATGCCGCCGCGTACTCCACTTGGCGAACATGAAAATAAGATGTGCTTCGTACTCTACTCAGCAACATCAATTGGGGTGTGCCACGTACTCCACTTGGCAACACCATGCCGCCGCGTACTCCACTTGGCGAACATGAAAATAAGATGTGCTTCGTACTTCACTCAGCAACATCAATTGGGGTGTGCCGCGTACTCTACTTGGCAACACCATGCCGCCGCGTACTCCACTTGGCGAACATGAAAATAAGATGTGCTTCGTACTCCACTCAGCAACATCAATTGGGGTGTGCCGCGTACTCCACTTGGCAACACCATGCCGCCGCGTACTCCACTTGGCGAACATGAAAATAAGATGTGCTTCGTACTCCACTCAGCAACATCAAATGGGGTGTGCTTCGTACTCTACTTAGCAACACCAAATGGGGAAATCATGGCGCCTATCCTGCTAGGCGAACAAAGATGGGGCGTGCCGCGTACTTCACTTGGCAACACCATGTGAGAAATTGTATTTCGAAAAGAGAAACGACAAAGAATAAGTAGCAAGCGTACCTGAATTCTTCTTATGACGGAGCCAATGGCATCGCTCCTGTTCTTGCCTGAGAAAATGTTAAAATACCATATGCGCAGAGGCAGAGAAAACATACTTCCTGAATCAGCTTGCATTGCCAAGCTTCATTGGGGAATTTATCAATAAGAACAATCATTTCGTCCTTTTGACAATTTGATCACATTAAATGAGAAACCTTTAATCAGAAAGAACTTTACACTCACTCTCAGTGAAAGGCTTTTGTCCCGACCTTTAACGCGGGTATAAGAATCACTCAAACTCTCTTCGTCGTACTTGACAAGGGTTCAGATATTCTCAAAATCAGTATAATTTAGCCAATCTGAGAGGTCTTTATAAGGACTGAAACATGGGTTTGTTCAATGGCTTAGCAAAAGGGACTTTTCGAGTCGAAGCTATTGAAAGAATTGATATCACCAGCTGCTCCGGATTTACAAGTCAGGAATGCTGCAAAAATGAGATAGAAAAATCTTGCTCGCACTTCTTCGAGCAACATTTATAAGCATTTGAAACTCTACGTTAACTCAAGTGCTCTATTTTGAAGAGACTTCGGTAAGGGTTGTAACGTAGGTTCGGGTAGGCTTGAAATGAATGGCCTATTTTCATCAAAGGTGCATTATGAACATGGAGATTGGTGATCATCCAATTGACCTATCTCTAGCAATTGCTCCGCAAATGAACCTTCAAATGGTCTTTTCCTTGAAGAATAGTCTTGCATATCGACTCAGTTCTTGCTGAACCTTTCCTTTTTCTCATTTTTCTCTCTCATTTTTTTCATTTTTTTTAGAGAACTTCGATTCATTGGAGTCCTTTTGCGTCCTTTCTGATGAATTTTCCTTCGAGCTCCCATTTGACTCAAGTCACCTTGAACTTGTCTTGAGATGTTTCTTTTGTCCATCACAAGAATGATCACCAATTGGGTTGAAATGAATTCACCGCTCAAATTGGGTATACAAAGGGTATAATGTGTAGGAATATAGAAAGAAATGCTCTTCGTCATATCTAAGGCACTCGAGCTAACACAAAATTTGCATGCAATAAATATACTTGAAGATTGATGCAAGTGAAAGCAAGAAAATTCTAATCATTTTGAACTTTCTAAGAAAATTGCCTCGGTATGGGATTGTTCTTGACAGGGGTAAGAAATGAAACTCCGTTCAAAGGGGTTAAGCAAATGATAACCTGTAGTGTTTAGATAGAGGAAATGAATGCCTCTCATCATTTTGGTCGTCATACTTTTCGTGAGATAATCCTTCACCTTGTCAGCACGGAATTTTCACACAACTCGCACTAGGAATTATTATTCAGGACGTGTATGGAAATGGCTTGCCTTTCGTCATCTTGAAGTCTCTCATGCAATATGATCACTTCATTAGGACAGAAACAAATTGCTAAATCAAAAACTTTCCTCAAACGAAGCTTAGCAATATCAATTGATTCCTGAAATTCAATTTGAAACTTGATTGAAACAAAGTGAAAATGAGTACAAAATCAAGTGTAATATTTCTTCACCGAATCAGAATTAACTGGACTGGAAAAAACACGACCATCCATCTCAGCCAAAATCAAAGCACCTCCTGGAAGGACTTTCTTCGCAACGAACGGACCGCCATAATTTAGGGCGAATTTTCCTTCTGCAATAGGAACTATCGGCAATAACTTCCACAAGACAAGGTCACCTACCTGGAAATGTCGAGGCTTGACTTTCTTGTTGAAAGATTTAGCAACTCCTTATTGGTAGCACTGGCCATGTCATAGAGCTCTAAGCCTTATCTCATCAATCATATTCAACTGGTCCAACCTCTGCTGGATCTAATCTGCTTCTGACAATTGTACTTGTGAAAGAATACGCAATGAAGGGATTTCAACTTCAACAGGTAGAACTGCTTCCATACTGTACACAAGAGAATACGGAGTTGCCCCTGTAGATGTCCGGATAGAAGTCCGATATGCCATAAGCGCAAAAGGTAATCTCTCATGCCAATCACGATAATTTTCAGCTGTTTTAACCAAAATCTTCTTGATGTTCTTGTTGGCTGCTTCGACCGCTCCGTTCATCTGAGGACGATATGGAGAGGAATTCAAATGCTTGATCTTGAATTCCTTGAACAATTCATCCACCAACTTGTTATTCAGATTCAATCCATTGTCAGTGATTATAGCCTCAGGTGCACCATATCGAGCAATGATGTCTCGACGAATGAACTTCACCATAACCCGGGCCGTCACTGTCATATAAGACATGGCTTCGATCCACTTCGAAAAGTAATCAATAGCGACCAAGATAAATCGATGCCCATTTGACGCTTTAGGATTAATTAGGCCAATCATATCAATGCCCCACATAGAAAATGGCCATGGCTCAAACAGTTGATGCAATTCATTCGGAGGAGTTTTAATCTTGTCACCATAGATCTGACATTTGTGACAACTTCTGACATGCTGAATGCAATCATTCTCCAAAGTGAGCCAGTAATAACCCATCCTCATTATTTTCCTTGCGAGCATATGTCCATTCATGTGCGGGCCACATACTCCTTCATGTACTTCTAGCATCAAATGAATAGCCTCGGTTGAATCAACACACCTTAATAAAACCGAATCATAGGACCGCTTGTATAGGCATTTTCCGTTCAAGAAGAACTTCGACGCCATTTTCCTGATATACTTTTGGTCTGATGCAGTACTTTCCTCAGGAAACTCCCGTGTTTGAAGATATGCCTTGATATCATGATACCATGGCTTGCCGTCAGGCTCTTCTGTTGTGGCCATGCAATAAGCTGGTTTTTGCAAGACCTCTATTTTCAAAGGTTCAACTTCCAGACCACTTGTTACTCGTAGAATTGCCGATAGCGTAGCCAGAGCGTCAGCAAAACTGTTTTGAGTCCTTGGCAAGTATTCGAATGAGATGTCTTCAAACTCTTCTACCAACTCCTCCAAATAGACGTGATAGGGCTGCAACTTAGCATCTTTAGTTTGCCACTTACCAACGGTATGAAGAATAATGAGGGCTGAATCCCCGAACACCTTGAGTCGAGCTACTCTCATTTCGATTGCAGCTTGCAATCCGAGGATGCATGCTTCATATTCAGCGATATTGTTCGTGCAAGGAAATATCAGTTTCGCTGCAATCGGATAATATTGTCCGCCTGGGGATATTAGAACTGCCCCAATACCCGATCCTGACAGGTTTATAGCCCCGTCAAAATACATTGTCCATACATACTCATCAATTGGCATGACTCTATCCTCTAGCGAATCCAAATCGTCATTTTTCCCTGGATTTTCAGCCAAGACATCAGCAATTACTCGTCCTTTGACTGATTTCTGAGACAGGAATTGAACATTAAATTCTGATATGAGAATCTGCCATTTTGCCAGTTTTCCGATCAAGGCGGGTTGATTGAGCAAGTATTTGATGGGATCACACTCTGTTACAAGCAATATCTGATAGTGCAAGGCGTACTGCCTCAATCTGTGTAGCACCCAGACTAGTGATGCACACGTTCTTTCTACTTCAGAATAGTTCATCTCTGAGGCGGTGAACTTCTTACTCAAATAATAAATCGCACGCTCCTTTCCATCTTCTTCACTTTTCTGAGCAAGCATGGCACCTAAGGACTCAGTGTGGATTGTAAGGTACAAGATCAGAGGTTGCCCCGGCGTTGGTGGAATAAGTACCGGCGGATTCATCAAGTAGTGCTTAATCTTGTCGAACACCAGTTCACACTCTTCATCCCATCTGACTAACGCATTCTTCTTGAGGAGTTTAAAGAAAGGCTTCGCTGTCTCAGACAGCTGAGAGATAAATCTGGCTATATAATTTAGCTTACCCATTAAGCTACGAACTTCCTTCACCGAAGAGGGAGATTTTACTTCGCAAATGGCCTTCACTTTTGACGGGTCAATCTCAATTCCTTTGTTGCTGACAATGAAGCCAAGTAATTTGCCAGAGCCTGCCCCGGACACGCATTTTGCCGGATTGAGGCGTAACTTGAACTTGCGAAGTCTGTCGAATAATTTCGTCAAGGTTGCTATGTGATTTTCTCCATGCCGAGTTTTTGTGATCATATCGTCAACAAAAACCTCAATCTCATTATGCATCATGTCATGGAACAACGTGACCATTGCCCGCTGGTAAGTTGCCCCAGCATTTTTGAGACCGAAGGGCATCACCTTATAATGAAATGTCCCCCAAGGAGTGGTAAATGCCGTTTTCAACTTATCATCCTCGTTCATCAAGATCTGATTATATTCTGAGAAACCATCCATGAAGGAGAACAGTTCGAATCCAGCTGTGCTGTCCACAAGCACGTCAATGTGGAAGTGGAAAATCATCTTTGGGACTAGCTTTGTTCAGGTCTCGGTAGTCGACACATACTCGAACTCGACCGTCTTTCTTCATCACTGGGACTATATTGGCGACCCATTCCGAGTATTGGGTAGTCTCAATAAATCCCACATCAAGAAGCTTCATGACCTCTTCCTTGATCTACTTCGCCAGTTCTGGCTTAGCTCTTCGCGGCCTTTGTTTCACAGGCTCAATCGAAGGATCAGTCGGTAGACAATGTTCGACGATCGATCGATCAAGACCCGGCATGTCAGCATAAGACCAGGCGAAGATGTCTTGATAATCTTTCAACAACTGGGTCAAGCGTTTGGCCATATCTTCAGGAAGACATGCCCCAATCTTCACTTCTCTAGGATTCTCCGTGTCGCCAAGGTCGATCACCACGGTTTCTTCAGCAGTTAGGGGCTTGGATTTCTCATGGATTTCCAAGTTTCGTAGTATCTCTTCATCATTCGGATTAGAATCATCTGAGTCATCGGGTTGACTTGCATCACATATATGAGGATCCACGATTTCCGTCCCTTCGCATGCCTCGAGATTAGTCTCTTGAGGGCTAGCACCTATCCCTTCAAGTGGTCCCTCAGTGATTGCACCAATAGAAGTCTCAGCAAACCAACCGGTGAGGTAGGGTATACCATCATCAAAGTCTAAGTCCACCACCCTCGATTCCGGCTTCTTGAAAATAGAGGGTGGCTGGTCATCCTCAGAATCGTCAGACAAATTGACCAGAATAGCTTTACCGCGCTTCTTAGGTGAGTCGGTTAAGGCTTGTGGTGGCTCAGGAAATATAAGCCCAAGATCATCTTCAGTCGGGCTCGGCTTTACGTGCTCATATCGTCCCACTACTCCAGCCGAGTGAAAGATGTGGCTAATAGGAGGTGGTAAAGGACTTCGGTCTTTGCAACAATCATAACTTTGTTCGCGGCTTCCCGGCCCATCATATCCCAAACCAGCCTTGTGGGATTGTCCATTTGTCTCTATCGGGGCATGAATGCCTCGGCTTTCCTTCCTAAGACCCTGGCCTGGCTCAAATCCATTACCGACCATAACCTTGGCTACCATGATAGCTGCATTAGAAACTTCAGGAACGGGCAACGGCATGTCAGAGGAAGCCTGAACAACTTGAACTATCTCAAACGAATTATAGCTATCTTCTTCAACATGATCGGGCTCTATGTATGGGATCGATGTTGCATTGAAGATTCGGTGATCTTCCTCTCCATAAATTGTAACAAGCTTTGCTTCAGCCACAAACTTGATCTTCTGATGTAAACTGGAAGGCACAGCGCCCGCATTGTGGATCCATGGCCGTCCCAGCAAGAAATTAAAAGCGAAAGGGATATCCAGCACCTGAAAAAGAATATCAAACACCGAAGGTCCGATTTGCAGCGCTAAGTTAATCTGGTCTATCACATCCTTCTTCATTCCATCAAAGGCTCGAACAGAAGTCTTGGCTGCTTGCATGGCAGATGGGTGAATGCCCAGCCTTTTCAAAGTAGCCAACGGGCATAAATTCAGAGCTGACCCATTATCCACAAGCACCCTGGCCATGTGAGTCTCCTTGTACTTCACTGATATGTGAAGCGCCTTATTATGACCACGTCCCTTAATCGGGATTTCCTCTTCAGAGAATGCTACTTGATCTTTGAGGAGAATTGCCCCAACAAATCCTTCAAGCTTATCTTCTTCAATAGTCTCGGGCACGTGAATCTCACTTAAGACCTTCATTAGAGCACTCCGATGCTTATCTGACGTTTGGAGAAGTTCCAACAACGAGACTTGTGCTGGTAACTTTCTCAGCTGATCAACCACACTATACTCACTAGCCTTAATCACAGCTAGGAACTCCTTCGCTTCTTTCTCGGCCACTGGCTTAGCTGGTTGATTATCAGGATAAATTCGCCCTGACCTAGTTATCAGATCGACATCATACGACCACGGAACCATCTTGTCGCTTTCATAAGCATAAGGTTGAGGCGATGCTAGGATCAATACTTCCGAAGCGTCGGGTATAATAATCCCGAGGTCGTCGTCAGAGGCGTCTTCGAGAGCGGGCATGTCAGGGTCCAACTTCCCCTGTTCATTAGTTATCCTTGCGAGTTCTTCATTCCAGTCAATGGTGACTTGGGGTATAGCGGCCACTACTCCGAATTCATCAGCGGTCCCAATCATTCCTTTTCTCACCAACTCATCCACTTTCTCCCTTATGTCACCGAGTGACACCACCTCGCCGGTCGAAATATAACCAGCTCGGACTAGAGCATCGAACATATCTTCAAGAGGGACGCTGAAGCTTTGAACCCGTTCGACTCCCGGGCCAAGGACAACATTTGCACTGTTCGAATGATCAGGGAGTGGATTGTTCTGCACATTGGGCTTATTGGGTGGTTGTAGCGCAAACGCTCCAGTGTCGAGTAGATCCTGCACTCGATGTTTGAGTATTTGGCAATTATCAGTTGAATGCCCTACCTTACCTCTATGGTAATCGCATTTCTTCGACGGATCATACTTTGCATAGCCAGCAGCGTTAGCTCTTTGTGGCTCTGAATTTAGCAAATTCTTCTTTCTTAGCACTGCCAGTACTTGAGATAACGTCCCGGGAAGTGGAGTAAACTGGCGAAGTTTGCGCTGCTGGCGTGGATCCTGCTGGCCTTGCCGTCCATAAGAGGTTGTCTGATGGGTGCTGAATTGTAGCTTCGGGGCTTGAGCCGGTGGCTTCTGCAGATAGGTCATGTTGACTTCGGGGACCTGCTCTTTGTCCTTCCTAGTAGTAAACCTCTTGGCCGATGAACCTGACTCATCGTACCATCTCTTCTTGAGCCCAGTCTTGATCTCCTCACTCATGGCTATCAGTTGGCGAAAAGATTGGGCGACCGTCACTAACATTCGTGAACGAACCGGCTGCAGTAGGGTGGACACGAACAACTTCATTAAGTCACGTTCTGCAGGTTCCGGCATGATTTGCCCAGCCATATTCCTCCAGCGAGTGGCGTACTCCTTTAGAGTCTCGCCTTTTTTCTGTTCAGCTCTTTCCAGGTCTTCCCTTGTAATGGTGACATCGAGATTGAACTTGAAGTGCTTGATGAAAAGGTTTGCCACCTCTTCCCACGAGTCTTTCCAGTTGATTTGGTAGTTAGTATACCACCTCATCGCAGCATCCTTCAAGCTTGCTTGGAAGGTTTGGATCATTAGGGGTCCGTTAGACACATATCTATTCATGAGCCCCTGGTACATATCGATGTGTTGAATTAGGTTTGAGGTGCCACCATACTTCTCGAAAGCCGGCATCTTGAACTTTTCGGGCACTTGGACTCGGGTAAAGATGGACAAATCAACAGGCGGAATACTTTGAGTCCCCTCCACTTCACGTAACCTTTGATCAAGCTTAGCCAGCAACTTGGCGTTTTCATCATTGGGGGTTGACTGAAGAACAGGGGCCGCCGGAGACGCGCTAGTGTCAGTCAAAATGACATCTTCCAATTGAAGGGTTGGATTAATAGTCACTGTAGGAGATTTGTCGAGGCGGAGGCCTTGACGGGTTGGAAGCGGAATCTCCGATTGAGAGGCGGTATTGACTTGCTGCTGCTTGGCCATGAAATCACCCATCATTTTGGACATGGCAGCCGTGATCTGCTCATTGATCGTATTCATGTGTTCCTTCAGCTTTTCATCGATCATGGCTGCAATTTCAGCTTGATTGGCCATCCTTTTCTTGGTCACCGATCGAGTATTATGAGGATGAGGGGGATCCGTGGCAAATTACCTGCAAAAAGCAACGGTAGAATAAATACGACGAGTAAGAATAACGAGTCGGCCCATGACATCCTCTAGATCCTCAACATGAGATTTCTTTCGAAAGACCGATTCGTCCAGTAAATCTCGAAGTTCCAAATTACTTTATTCAATAAAAATCGGGCTCATTCCCAAAATTCACAAATCATAGCTTAGTGCTTTTCATTGAATTGCTCAAAATGGAAAATGTCTCAAAAGAATTCTTATAAAAATTGTTCAGAAACGACGTTTATTATAGAAAACATTAGTAACAAGCTAACATTTCTCCTAAAAAGAAAAACTCCCTAAACCAAACTAGAAATCAAACGGTCTTCCTCTTTTTAGAGGCCCCGTGATCTATAGATGAATGGGCCTTTAAGGCGCGCCGTAATCGTGCATTCTCTTCAGCCAGAGTATCTGCCTTGTTCTGGGCCTTCATCGCCTTTTCTTCGCTGATTTTGATTTGGGTTTGAAGAGTATGCTTTACTGTCACGACCGGGATCTTCGGGAGTATCTCAGCCGGGATGGTATGATGCTGAATATATCGGGCCGTAGCAAAGTGACTCTTCATTCTTCCGGTGGGCTCATCTGCGGGCCAGATCAGCTTCTGGGGGGAACAATTCTGCCAAGCGTAAGAATGACGCCTAAGCTCAACTCTGTAGGACTCGCCCTTCTCGAACTGGACTTGAAATTCATTGGGCCTGAGTGGAGGTGGGACATCCTGCAGAACTCGGAACTGACGTGTAACCCGAAGGGGTTGATAGGAGGTTGCTCCATAAATGCCCATCAAAGGCACAGGCTTTTGATCACCATGGTATAGTCGAGCCTCAACCTCCCGAAACCATACAGCTTGCCAAAGGAAAATCTTAGAGCTTGGATCCTTGAACAGATGGACCCATTGTGTATAGTGCAAACTCTTAGTTTGATCTTGTATTTGTTTGAACCTTAAAATAGGGTTATCAGTCATGTTCATTTCAAATACAATCATATTTTCCCCGAATTGAGAAAGATGTGAGAAAAACCAGATTTGTAAAAGCTCAATCGGGGCTCGAAAAACTCTATCTTTTCTTTTCTTGAATCGTGTCAGAGATATGAAAGTTTCTGACAGAATTGTGTTTATAAAACTAACTCCGCCACATATTAATTTTACCGTCCAGACTATGACAGGATCAATAGCATTTTGACGGAATGGAAAAATGATGAGTCCAAAAAATGCTAAGATAAAAATCTTAGACCTCATGAGAACAGAGTTATTTTCAAAACATTCAATAAGAAAAGATAGCGGGCATGCTTGACAATTACCCTTTAACACTTTTTCAATTTCTTTTTTGGTTAAATTCAAAAATTCAGCAAGCGCTACCACAGGGTCTGCTTTAATGGGTGGTTCGACTATATCCAACTCAATCGATTTCCCGATGGCAAAACTGTATTCTTCCAGAGTCGGTGTGAGCTCAAACTTACCTCCCAACACAAACCTGGTCATCTCGGGGCACCAAAAATGAGCGAGTGCTTGCATGATCCCGCTCTGAACCTCTATGTCTAGGATCGGTAGCATGAATCCAATGCGCTTGAGAACGTATTGCTGACCATCTGGCTTTAACTGGCTCCATAACTTCTTGAGCTCTGGCTTCGGAGTAGGCACGAAACGGATATCGAGGCGACCCATTCTTGTATAGACCACGTGCCAAATGACTCAACCTAAATCATGGACCGACCCAAAATAAGACGAAGAAAACTAAAGAAAAAGTTTGAGAAATTACCATCCTTGGGAAGAGAATGTCAATCATAGAGACATGCACATAGATCGTGAGTTTAAACCTTAAGCTATCTACCCTAATGGCTTTGCAAAATGAAATGATGGACGGAACGACACGTCGCAGCCTCACGTACATTCATCATGACTAGTTGCAGCCTCGCGTACAATAGTCATGACTAGTCGGGTCCAATCACTTCGACTTGGTTCGGTCGATAAGGGGAACCTCCACACGCAGTAGCCTCACGTGCACGAGGACGACCCTTGAGCCATTTTTTTTTGGAAAATTTTCGGGATTCAAATGGGATAACCTTTAGCGAGGTCTTACCACCAAGGTTAAAGAATCATCCAAATACTATCTTAGAACTATGGGTGTGACCCAGGTCCGGTCACAGGTTGTGTGTGGTGAAGTGCAAAAACTGTAAATCATGTACAACAGTTATATGCAAACAACGCTTCAATAGTGCAAAAATTAAACCACAATTCCACTCCACCAAACCTGCAAAACAAAGGGTTAACCAATCACTACTCTCCTTATATCTCCCAACCTGCAAAACCATTTAACACCTAAGAATGAGAATTCAACAAATTTTGTCAAATCAAGTGATTTTTCCATGAAAATCTTTTGGCCTAAGTCCTCCTTAAATTTTCAAAAAAATTCAAGTTTGTCCCCAGTGGAGTCGCCAAGCTGTCGCGACCTAAAATAAAAATCGGCATTTCGATCTTAGGCTAATGGATTACTAGATCAATTAAATTAACTAACCTAGCTCGAGTTCTCCCAAACTTTACCAAATCGCAACTTAGGTCCAATTGTGAACATGCAAATATTTTCAATAGGAGTCGCCACTAATCATTTAGGGTAGGTTGATTAGAAACCTAAATAAAATAGCGGGAGTACTATTTTATTTCTACGAATCAGAAATTATGGATTCGGGACTTGGTTACGTTAAACTCCTTAACGCCCTTTCGGTACCAATTTCAAGGAAAACACTCAATTTGACAATTTTTGAAAAAATTCTGATTTGAAGTTCAATGGTGCAGAAATTTCTTTTTGGGTTTTCTTTTATTTAAATGCAAACTAACCTATATGTAATGACGTGCAAAAATTAACATGCGAATGTAACATAATATGCAAACTATATGTCATGCGACGACGTGACCTATTTCTAATGACGGGCATATTTTTGTATTTTTTTAATGAAATTCGGAATTAAAAATGCTAATTATATAAACATGCAATTCTAAACTAAAGAAATTAACATATTCTAAAGCAATCTTTTTGGTATTTTTTTTATCGAAATTCGAAATTAAAATCAAGTAAAAAAAATAACCGCTAAATCTTTCGAATTAAGTTTCAATCTGAAGCCTGACAGATCAATCCTAAAATTCAAAATACCTGCTATGGAAATAATTCTATCTAAAGCCTGATAGATAGATTTATTTCCACGTATGCGGTTGCGGATTAGGAAATCTTCCTAATCGATCACATTTTGAAAGATTTAAATATCTCAAATATATCGGATATATTCAAAATATTTTGAAAAATTCTGAAGTCTATTCAAATTAAGCAAGTAAATATCCTAAGTTTCAAAAGAGGAAATAAAATCCTAATTGGAATATACCTATTGTTCAAATATGCATATCTAGATATCAATGAACACAAATTAAGCAATAGAATATTTAAATCAAATTAAGATAAAAATATTACCTGATTGGCCGATTCTCTTTCCTAATTTGAATTTTGCAGCGATCGGAATTGCGGATTGGGAACGGCGACGCGGTGTCGGGAATGACGGCGACACACGACGGTGGTGCTCAAGCGGCGGTGCACGAACGGCGGGGGCTCGCGACAAACGACACGGCGTCGAGGCGGTGATGCACGAGCGATGGTCGACGGATGGTGGCGTAGATCATGAGCAGCTCGTCTTGATGATGGTTCACGGCAAGGGAGCTTAGCGAGGATTCTCAGTCGAAAGTGAGGTCAAGGAAAGGCCAAAAACTTGATCGATCTTCATTGGGGAGTTCATCAAACCTGCAAAGAAAAAGAGAATAATTTTCCACTTCTTTCTTTATTGTTTTTTTATGCCTCTCCCTTTCTTCACGTGTCCTGCTTCTTCCTTGGGGCACACTAATGATCTTCAGCCATATTCTTTCTTAACTTTATTATTTCTTTGAACGTGGGAGACACCAGTGAAGGGGGGCTCCAGTGTTGAGAATCACGGATGAAAGAGAGTAGCGCAAGAGCTTATGAGGAGCGTCGGGAGGATCGGCTTCGTTGGAGGCTTGACTGGGCACGGTGTCAAGTTATTGGACTGGAGGAACGTCGAAGATCCGTTGCTGGTTGTGGACAATGGTACCGGTAAATTGTTGGCGCGGTGGTGGCGTGCTGCAAGCGGCGGCGATGCGGGAGTGCGGCGCGGCGTCGAGGGGAGCGGCGATGATGCGGGAGTGCGGCTCGATGCCGTGGCGGCGGCGTGGTGCCGTGGCGGCGGCGCGAGGAACAACGCGAACGGCGGTGGCGATGTAGCGACACCGGTCTCCCTCTCTCTCTCTCTCTCTCTCACTTGTTCTCTCTAAAAATTTTCTGATCTGAAATTATGAGAACCCCCCTAGGTTATGAGGTATAACGATATATTTATAATGTTAACCTAGGTCAATTAGTCAGGCTTTCTAGTCTTAATGGGCTTAGGTTTGGGCTTAGTTTAAATTTTGATTTAATTTCAAGTGGGCTGAATTAATGTGAGCTTTTATTTAATTAAGCATAATGGGTTAATTTAAGCTCAAATTAAAACAACCAAGCCCGTTTTACGTGTGATTTTCGGCCCTTACCTTCCGAGTGAGCCGAGTCTTGTTCGATGTCCGAGCTCAATTTAAATGATGAATTTTAAACTCGCTTGCCACCACCGATCCAATGCGGAATGCAATTAATCTAAATGAACCTAAACTATATGTTATGAAATTTCAATATTTTTGCTTAGGGGTTAAATTTAATCCCTAATTTTTTATGCAATTAATCACTAAATGATGCGCCAAAATTTAGGTGTCAACATTGACTTGACATATCTTTGCTTTATTCATCACATTTCGTATGTGATCATCGGCTTTCTTCTTAAAAATTCTTTTAACTTCATTCTCTTCGGTTTCATCCCACTTGAACTTCCGCTGCATTAATAGAAAAACAACTGAAAGTTATTACCATGCACCAGACAATTTGGCAATGGATTTTCTGAAGTTCATATCTATTACTACTTAATGTGGGAATTCCCTAACACGGCCACTAGAAACACCTACAAGAACAAAACTTATCTTGAACTCATTCCACCATAAACCCGTTACTTCTTTTGGAGCGCTGCTGTAACTAATATACTGCTCCCTCCAAGAGTTATTGACTATTTTATTAAATTGCCTCACAACATACGTAGCATCCGTGAATCTGCAAACAGGCTAGAAAGAACGATATGGGCAATGAAACAATGAAGCATGTGGATAATTTGCAACTTGGACAATTTAGTTGACTAAAATCTAAAACCCTAAATAACACATAATTAAGAAAAATGAAGTACTTACGAATCTCCATATGGGTATATCATGAATCGGTTATTTTCTTCACCTTCGTTTCCCTCATCATTCGAGTGTTGCACTGAAGAAGAAGTTAGAACCGAAGGACATGAAATTGAAGGACATGGAACTGACGGACCAATGTGTCCATATTGTCCATCAGCATGTAGTGATTGAGGGAAACATGAAATGGCAGTGGAAGAGGAAAGGGACAGGGACGAGGACGAGGAAAGGGAAGGCGCTGCTCTTCTTTGTGAAACTGCACCATGCATGTAACCTCCACGTTTATACTGACAAGTAGGAAGATTAGACAAATATCTTAAAAAGCATGAACACATAATGACGTACATCATGAAACTTATCATTTTGTATCAAAGAGCAAAAGATAAATTTGAGAAAGCGAAACAAACTCTGTAGATAGGAAATCCAGCTGTTCAACTAGTCAGACACGTTTCTATCACCAAGAGGAAGAGAGGAAAACTGTCAACAAAGCCAAATATAAGGACTTGAAAAGAGAATAAAAGAGAACTCCATATTCAAATATATGAAAAACTCTGACCAAAAAATAATTCATGTAAACCTCCTCGAGGAAGGACTTGAAATTCATAGGATCTTACTTGAGTTGATGTCAATTCCCAAAATGCTCCGGTAGCAAAACTTTTTTGCTGAAGATAGAAAAAGATTATGTTATAACAAGTGCAAATATTAGATCCATAACTCGGAGATCATACAATGTAGACAAATATAACCACTTGTAAACAGCATCAAGCAAAAAACCACGGTGGTGGCAACAATTGCACGCAAAATACTAAATTTCGCTTCCCCCCAAACTACCAGGCTATGTAGGACTAGTTAAAAGAAATAACCGAAGAAAGAGAGGAGAAATTATCATAATCTAAACTGCAGAAGAAGTCTCAAGATATTAGTGAGGTAAATGATTAATGCATAAAAATGCCAATTTGCTCATTCTTAGTCACATTCACGGTTCTTTTGTTAAATTCACTTTACCAATGGATTTTCCCACCGTCCTAAAGAAGAACATCTAAGCTCCTGAACGGAAAGACTGGCCAAGGAACCTTGCTCTATTGGTTGCGTTTAGATGCAATTTCTCCCTACCACAACCAAAACAAGTAATAAATCTTATAGTTCCGATATGATATCATCGAGCACTTGCAAGTGTGTTGCAGTTGGTAAGCATCAGAAAGTTCTCCAAGAAAATAACATGTAATTTCTAAGACAAACCACAGTCTTCACAGAACAAGTATTGGAAGGATTGAAGGGGGATATCAAATACTAAATGGAGTTATCTCCCTTCAAAAATTACACAAGATATTTTTGAGGGACTAGAGACCTAGTATCTGCTAACAAGAACAAGTCCAGACAGCACATGTGGCCCCCAAGCAAACTCACTTACCCTACAGAATCCACCATTCACTAGAACACTTGGAAACGGCTCTCAGTTGTACTCTGCCCTCTCGACGACAAGTGCAATGCAGATACCAAAAACCCACGCACAAAGTAAGAAAGCCCAAAAAAAAAAAACAAAGCCGACCCGCGAGAGGTTTTGGGAGTCTTCAGATAAAAACCCACGAACAAACAAGCAATGTCGACTCTGAAATAGCAAAAACGACGTCCTCACCCCATTGCTGCCGCTTGCGAGGAAACAAGATCATAAAAAATGAAGCATACCGCTCAAACCTAGGGCACGGACTACCGAAGCATACCAATTGAGAAGATCGGCGAGAAGACAATCGGCAAATGGACTCCTTGGTCTCTTGGTTTGAGCCTATTCCTATCACCCTTTTTCCGGCAAATGGACTCCTCCTCCGCCTCCCTTTTTCCGGCGAGAAGATGATCGGTTCAAACCCAAGGCTCAGTCGCGCAGACCGGCGGAGGAAAACTCCCGGCTCTGGCCCATGGTCCAGACGAGAGCTGTAGCCGGCAGAGTCTGCGGCGGCGGCAAGGTCGGAGGGGGAAGTCGTGAATTTCGGAGGCGAAGCGGCGAGGAGGAGAGGGAGAGAGGGAGATGCGAGCGCGAGAGAGGGCGACTGAGTGGGCAAGATAGCGCTTTTTAGTTTTTAGGGCTAAAACCAAAGTTTATTTCAGTTGGGTTCAATCCGAACTGATCCGAAACGAACTGAAATAAATCGAATTGAAAAGAAATTGGTTAATTTTGATTATCTGAACCGAAACCGAACCGAAATACATGAAATTTTCAATTTGGTTCGTATCTTGGTTCGGTTTTTCGGTTCGGTTCTGACACCCCTAACTCTAATTCTGTCCCAAATCAAGACGACGTCGTTTTGGAAATTAGCGATGGATTTTCGCTAAAGTTTAATTCCGTCACTAAATCCGTCGCTCATTAGCGACGGAATTAGCAACGGATTGTAATAATTTCGTCGCTAAATCCGTCGCTAATTAGCGACAGATTTTTAAAAAGTACTTTGTGTGCTGCGAAAGTGAAATCCGTCGCTAAATCCATCGCTAATTAGCGACGGATTCAATTAAAATAGTATTTGTGAAATCCGTTGCTAAATCCGTCACTAATTAGCGATGGATTAAAATTTAAAAGAGCATTTGTGAAATCCATCGCTAATTAGCGACGGATTAAATTTTGTCGCTAATTAGCGATGGATTTAGTGGCGTATTGACCAAATACTATTTTATGTTCAGTCCGTTGCTAAGTCCATTGCTAATTAGCAACGAATTTTAATCTGTTGCTAATTAGCGACATATTTCACTTAAAATAGTAGGGCTCCCAAAAAATAGGCCTATCGGCCCAACTCTTCGCGTCATGAACTAAATATCCTTTTTCGGGTCGCATAAAAAATATGTTGGGTCGGGTGATGAACCGGACCACATACATAAAAGTAAAGATATATTTAACAAATAGTATTTTTGAATTACATCCGTCGCTAATTAGTAACGGATTTCACAAATATTATTTTTAAGTTCATTTCGTCGCTAATTACATATGGATTTACGGACGGCATTTAAAAAACAGTGGTGAAAGATAATTTCATTGCTAAATCTGTCGCTAATTAGCGACGAAAATAAAATAGTCTGGAACGTGCCGCGAAAGTTACTTTCGTCGCTATTTCCATCGCATATTAGTAACGAATTGGCATTCTTCACTATTTGCATGGCTAAATCCTTGATTTTTTTCAGTGTAATTTATAGACGAAATTATGTTTGTCGCTAATTAGCGATGACCTTTCATATTAACAATTCATCAAATAAATAATAATAATAATAACAACAACAACAACAATAATTATGACAACAACAATAACACACATGTCGCAATAATAATAATAATAATAATAATAATTACACATAATTAATATAGTCTAAAAAATCATAATCTTTGTCTTCATCTTCACCTTCGTCTTCATCTTCATCTTCACCTTCATCTTCATCTTCATCCTTTGTCTCAAAATCAAATTCTACAATACTTTCTAAATTTGATTCGTGAATTTCAGTTGCATCCACATCTACCATTACTCTACATGGATCTCGTAAAGCTGGAATGCTATATTTCTCAGTTTCAATCGCATTACGGACTTCCTCTTGTTGATATGCTGTATCCTTCCAGTGTTCCTCAATTTTTCTTCGTGCTTTGATTTTACATACAGCCCACCAATCAGCTTTGTCACGTTTCAAACTATGATATAATGCATAATATACTTAAATTGCTTTTTGTGCCAAGACAAATGACACATATTTCATATATCTTTTCTTGTGATTTATTTCGATCAAATTAAATTTTGTATGCACCTTCGTTCCTTTGACGGGGTCGAACCACATGCACTTAAATAACACAAACTAGCATTAATGGTTCATGGTACTCTATCTCTATGATTTCATCCAACAAGCCATAAAAATTATCTTTTGAATTATCATCATTGGATGACCGAACACACACATCACTATTCATCGTGGCTTTTCCTATTCCATATTCTTGAGTATGAAAATTATACCCGTTTATGAAATATATTGGCTAGCTTCGTACTCTTGACTTTGGATCCCATGACAGATAATATAGCAATCCTTGCTCTTCAACTTGTTCATGATTATTGTGAACCTAAGGTCACAATAGCAAAGTCAATAATATATATTTTAATAAATTATGTATAAAATATTAATAACTTGGTTTTAGTCCATAGGTAACTTACATATGTTTTGAACCATGCTGCAAATTCTTTATCGCACAAACGATCAAATTCATTTGGTGGTAATTCATACATTGAAGTTTGGAAAATTTTATTAACAAATACCATTTATATATTAGCAAATGTTTAATACGCAATACATATACTTACTCGAAGTATGGCTCCACTTCTAGATAGTTTAGTAAAATATAGATATGGGTTGCCTGCAATTCTTCGCCTGTTAAGTAACGCAGCGTACATGCGCCGCTTGGTCGATCAAGATAATTAAAAATAGAGAATGATTTGCAATTGGGATCAATAGGGCCATCATCATTTCTTCCTGCTCTCTGCCTCTTGCACTGCATGTGCGGCTCAAAATAGTATGATAAAAATATTGTTACTTCTTCTACAATATCTGTATTACAAATTAAAACTTCAACACATGCCTTATTCTTTACTTTTTTCTTTAAATGATACAAAAACCTAGTTGCAATAGAAAGAAGTTTATCAAAACATAATATACAATAAAGTAATTTGGAATTTATTAAAAAAAATTTATCTCTCAAATGAATACATCCATTGAAATTGGATAGGCCCTGCAATTTTGACCTCATAAGGTAATTGAACTAAGAGATGCTCCATTGAATAAAAAAATAATGGACGAAATATCATTTCTAAGCTGCAAAGAATAATTGGAATATCTCTATCTAGTTTCTTCATGTGTGATGCTTTTAATACTGTTGAGTAAATATCATGAAGGAAATTACTTAACTCTGTAATGGTGCTCCATACAAAGTTTGGTAGAAGTTCCTTGAAAGCTATTGAAATTAGTCTTTCCATAAATATGTGACAATCATGACTCTTCAAACCTGTCAACTTGCATTCATTCAAATAAACACATCTCCCGAGGTTCAAAGCATATCCATCAAGAAAACTGCACAGATTTCAACCATTGACAAACAACCTGTCTTTGCTCCTTGTCCCAATGTATAAATTGCATTTGGTTTTGGTCACATGCTGCTTGCATCCACATCTAGTATTGGCCGATCATAAATATCTCTCATATCTTTTGTTGCATTCAAGTTGTCTTTTATTTTTCTAGTAACATCCATAACAGTATTTATGACATTGTCGAAAACATTATTTTCTATGTGCATGACGTTAAGATTATGATGAATAAGATGGGCCTTTCAATATGGTAGATCCCAAAATATACTGTGTTTAGTCCACTTATGTGTACATCCGTACGCAATAGTTGTGCCATAAGGGTTTTTAAAAACAGTTGGAAAGTCCTACACTCGCTCCCAAATTTGATCACCAGTCAACCTCAATGGTGGAGGTGTTCTTTCAATCCTATTCTTGATGAATTCTTTTTTATTCCTTCTGAATGTATGATTTATCGACAATAATTGTCTGTGATAATCAAAATAGCCAGGCTTCTTACCATGTCTTAATCTAAATGACTTTGATCTCTCTAAACATGTCAGAAATCCCAAGATCCCAGCTGTACTCCATCCAGATAATATTACATAAACTGGAAAGTCATTTATTATCCAATGAAGAGCAGCCTTCATTACAAATGTTTGATCAGTAGAAACATCATCCGTAAGTATACCTTCATCCCATAGTCGTTGTAACTTTTCAATCAATAATTGCATATAAATATCAATCAACTTTTTCGAATTTTGCGGGCCAGCCACGATCAATGTCAAAAACATATAAGGTGTCTTTATGCACATACCAGGTGGAAGATTGTACGGAGTTAAGATAACTGACCAACATAAATAACTTTTTCCTGATTTCCCATATGGGGCAAATCCATCAGCACATAGACCTAACCTGATATTTCGAGGCTTTATCGCAAACTCAGTGTATGTTCTATCAAAATATTTCCATGCCTCTGCATCTGAAGGATGACACATTAAACCCTCTTCTATTTCATGATTTGCATGTCAAGTCATGTGTTCAGCAGTGCCTTGAGACGCATAAAGCCTTTGCAATCTAGGGATTAAGGGCAGATAAAACATTTGCTTGCATGGTCTACGTTTCTGATTACGACCTTGCCTCCTGTTAATCTTGTACCTAGGTTGGCTACAGAATTTGCAAGATTCTGTATTCTCGTCAGCTCTCCAATATAACATACAAACTCTACTATATACATCAATCCTTACAACTGGAAGACCTAAGTTATGTACTAGCTCCTTCATATCGTAAAAATCACTTGGCTTGATGTTATTACGAGACATTATTTCCCGCATTACGTCAATAAAAGAGTTGAAGCAATTCTCAGACACATTATGCTCTACCTTGATATTTAACAGTCTTGATGTCACTGATAATTTAGTATGGTTGTCACAACCTGCCTATAAAGGTTCATTTGCTGCTTTCAACTCTTCCCAGAACTGATTAGATGGAAAAGTTTCATTACACACATTCTCATCAAAACCTGTTACTCCCATCTCTTCTAATTGTGATGCATGACTAGTGCTCACTTGTTCAAGTGTAGGAGTAAAATTAGTACTTGTATGATTCGATTCTGAAATAAAATTCTGACCACCTGCATCAATCACCATCTACTGATATGTGTTCAATTGGTTATAATAGCTACATTCTTCTCTAACTAAAAATTGGTCACTTCTTTAATATCCTTCATTAGATATAAATTGTTCACCATGGCAAGTCCAATTATAGTAATTCGGAGTAAACCCAAATTCTACAAAGACGTTTTCTAACTGTATCACACACATAAAATTTACCATTGCTGCACTTTTTACACGGACACCTTAACTTATTTCCATCCATGAACTCAAATTTACTATTAGCAAAGTCCAAAAACAGTTCCAACCTAGTACGAAACTCATCAGTCTTATTATACATCCAAGCCCTATCTCTTTCCATTGTATCTGTATAAAAATTAAAAAATCTCATAAAATATTAAAAAAATCATATATTACTGTTCTACTGTTTAATATTCTTAATTAAAATCATAAAATTATAAAAATTAAAATTGTGTTTTTGACGAAACAATTACTTTGAAATTGAAAAAAAAATGAAAAAATTACTATGTCAAGAAGACTTACTTGGATTGCAATGTGGTCAATTTGATGAGAATTGCAACGTTCTCTTAGATTGTGAGACCTTCAAATGGACATGTATCTAAAAAATAGAAGAAATTTTCAAAAAAAAAAATTTCGAATTTTTTTTCTTTTTTTTTTTCCCTATATCCGGTCGTCGAACCGGCGACCGGCATCCGGCTAAGGCCGGCGAACTAGCCAGGCTGGCCCTCGCCGGCGTTGGTGAGGGCCAGGTCAAGCGGCCTCGCCATGGCCGCTCGACCTCGCCGTCGCCCCAAATCTGGGCGACGGTGAGGTCCGGCCATGGCAAGGCTTAGGCGAGGTCGAGCGGCCTCGTCATGGCTGCCGGTCGACCTCGTCGTCGCCCCAGATCTGGGTGAGGTTGAGCGGCCTCGCCATGGCTGCCGCTAGACCTCATCCATGGCTGGCGAGGTCACCTCGCCGGCCTTAGCCCCTCGCCAGTCGCCGGACCGGCGATCGGCGAGGAAGAAGATAGGAAAAAAAAAAGCGAAAAAAAAAGTCGAAAAAATTAAAAAAATTTCGAAATTGCCAACTAATAGAATTACCTACCAATAGTTTTCCGACAAAATATCTTCGTCACTAATTAGCCACGAAATTAGTCACGACACTTACCGGCAGAAAAGCTTTACCGAGACTGATTTGCGCGTGCGTGGAGAGGTTTATCGAGAGAAACAAAAAAATGAGAGAGAGGGAGAACGACGTTTAATAAGATATGAGGAATCAACAACGAGAGAGAAAGAGAAATTGGGGGTGAGGGGTGGGTAGATTACAATTAGCGACAAATTTAGCGACAGAAAAAGTACGTCGCTAATTAGCGACAAAATTTTTGTTACGTCGCAAATTAGTGACGAATATATTTTCGTGGCAAATTCTGTTTCAAATTAGCAACGACTTTGATTTTCGTCGCAAATTTTGTCGTTAATTAGCGACAAATTTTTTTTCCGTCGCTAATTTGCGACGAATTTTTTTTTTGTCTTAAATTCCATCGCTAATTAGCGACGAATTATTTTCCATCGAAAATTCCGTCACCAATTGGAGATGAATTATTTTCCGTTGCAAATTCCGTCGTTAATTTGCGACGAATTTTTTTTCTGTCACAAATTAGCGACGAATATTTTTTCCATCACAAATTTTGTTACTAATTTCCAACAAATTTATTTTCCATCGTAAATTAGTGACGAATTTTTTTTCGTCGTAAATTATCGACGGATTTTAATTTCGTCACAAATTCTGTCGGAAATTAGCAACGAAAAATTTTCCGTCGCTAATTTTTCGTGGTAAAATTCTTGTTTTTTTGTAGTGGAAGGGCTAGTTGGCCCACACGGATCAGCTAACCTTGCTACACATTTTGAGGGCCCTCGCTTATTGCCGAAGAGGGTCAACGCTACTCCCTAATCTTCAAAACCCCTCATAGTGCCCCCCGTCCAAAAAATAATGGGAAGCGTTATATTGGATTTCGGTATGCCACGATAGCAAAATTGGTTAGTAAAATTGGACGAGAGGTTGCTAAAAAAACTTGATTGGACTGGATTCAAAATGTTCAGGACTTGCACTTTTTAACCTTTAGAACTTGAGTGGAAATTGGGCAAAACGTTCTGAACTTTTAGTGCAACTTACACTTTGATATGATAGTTGGTAATGTGTTGATAAGAAAGTGACACAAAAGTAAATAAGTAGTGAGAAAAATCTTTTGTCAAATACAAAAGAGTTGATAATTAAAAAAAACCAAAAAACGTTGGTAACTAATTCAAATGAGAGTTGAAAATACTCAATTAATTGGTAATTTAACTGTAGAAAACATTGGTAAGTAAAACAAATATAAGTAAAAAATCAATATAAAGTATGGTTAATTAAAAAGAAACAAACACATGTTGGTAATTAACTCAACTAGACTTGATAACTAAAAACTAGTTGGTAACTTAATCGGACAAAAGTTGGTTAGTTACAAAAAAATGTTGGTAAATTTAAAGTGTTCCTAGGAAGTACATAAAATTGGCAAAAGGTAAGAAATTTTATTTGTTAGAAATAAGAGAAGTTGGTAATAAAAAAAAAGTAGGCAAATGTTGATAACTAACTAAAATAATAGTTGGTATGTTGTTTTTAATGAGTGATTAGTTGGTAACTCGATTGAAGAAATATTGATGATCAATCTAATTGATAAGCAAGGTAGATAAAAATAGTGACACTGTAGAATAGTCAGTAAATTTAACAAAAACAAATAAATGAGAGTAAGTAAGTCTAATGAGAATTGGTAACCTAAAACTAGTTTGCAACTTAATTGGAGGAAAGTCGGTAAGTGTCACAATAAGGGTTGGCAATTTCCATAATATTCGGTAAATATAAGCTTTTCAAAGAAAGATAAATAATGTTTGTTGTCAGAAATAGTAGAAGTTGGTAATAAAACAAAAAACCAAATAGATGTTGGTACAAACTAAAATAACAGTTTGTAACACAAAATTAGCCATTATTATGATCAGAGAAAAATTAGTACTCAACCTAATTGAAATTGGCAATTCAATCGCAGAAAGGTTATAAGTGACTCAATTAAAGATTAATAATTCGTAATAGTTATTAAAATTAAGTCGTTGCTAAGAGAGGTAAATAAAAGTATGGTTAATGATGATGTTGTCAATGAACAGATACCTAACTGTCGTTTTTTTTATATATTATTTCATAACAATTTCTGTGACTCTTTCAACTCTTGAGCCAAAAACACATTGGCACCATATACCTCAATTCTATTTCCAAAAAATCAGTTTTCACAAAAAAGTTCATTAGATAGTCAGTTTGTATCCGTCTAGAAGCATCATAATCATAACCGAAAAAGCATGATTTCTTCTACTAAAGGATAATAACTTGTTCCACAATACCAATATGAAAAATGAGTAGTAAGAAAAAAAATCTTTAAAACATGCTAAAAGTCCATTTATTTTATCAAACAAAAGAGTGAGCCGAAACTAACCTAAAACAACTTCGAAAGAACCTTTGGTTAGCCTTACCTATGGAAAATTTTAAAAAATTATTCGAAGTAATTTTCTCTGTTAAGGCTCTATTTATTTCCCAAAAAATGTAACATTTAGGAAAATATTTTCTAGATATTTATTTTTGAGGAAAATGACAATACTTTCTGGTGTTTAGCTGAAATATGAAAATGAACTGGAAAATATTTTTCGTTGTTTAGTAAATAAAATCTGATTTGATTTTCTTAAATAGATATACATTATTCGAATGCTAGTAACTTGTGCATAGATATCCAGTGAACCGGGTACAGGCACCAAGGTCTCGAGTCTGGCCTCGATAGACCCCCGACCTGGGCGTTGGGGATCGAAGCTTGGCCTCGATAGACACGAGCACTAGGGCACGAGCTTCGGGGTCTTGATCCCAACCTCGATGGACTTGGCGTAGGTGTCGCGACCCTCCTTGACAGGGTTGTTCTGGGCAAGCAGGGTTTAGAGGTAATGCTCAAAAGGCAGGCCGATGGCTCTCGATTAGCCATGGGTTCTCCTAAACCCTTACCTCGCGCGATGTTGGGATTCATTTAAGTTTGATTTAGCCTATGAATATTATATGTGAAATGGGAGTCGCCATTAGTCTATTAGGGTCGGCTAGAAACCAACCGAAGCACAGGAGATTGTCTCACTTCCTACACAACTAGATATTTTCTAGGGTCGGGGAATAGATTACATTAATAGTTTCTATTAGTGTTCATGTGATGGTTTTTAGGGATTTATTATGGTCCTAATACTTATCTTAACCATTTTAAAAATAAAAGATCAACCAATGTAATGAAAGTGTGGGAATTAAACACCTAAGTATTGAAAGGCTAAAAGTAAGGTACGAAAAAGAAAACGCGATACTTGTTGAGCAAAGAATATACATGGCTTTGTTCTCGAGTCCCGATATATGATCCCCATGAGCTTGATGCTGAAGACTATGTCTAATTCCTATATTTAAGCTAGATAAAGGCAGGCCTAGCTTCTACTCATTTATTTGGAATGAAAGTACTAATCTAGACTAAGCTACACACTCATTAAGAGAGTCATTCTAAGTCTAAATTGATTTTCATTTCCTAACTAGACTTATTTTGATTAAGTCTATTATTAATTCCTAAGTCTATTAACCAAACTAGCCTAATTAATACTAAGCTAAGCCAATGAATATAAGCCTAATCACCATCATGGATCGCCATTCCAAGCTTTCGGCCGCCCGTCTTCATCGTCAATCTCATCATGCATTCATGCAATTACTCAATCCACACATTAACAAGTTTACTAAATCAAACAATCACCAAGAGTATCGAGTTTGATTTAGGATTTAATGTTGACATAAAATTTGATTACCCATTCACCTCGCAATCAACTAGGGTTTAATTAATTAATATCAAGTGATTATTAATCCCCACTTGCTAAATTCTCAAGCGATGGGCTTACATCACTAAGCACCTAATTAAAGTGTACCCCCGTCACTAAGCTACCCACCGATGGTATCATGCATCATTAATCGAAATTGAAAGTAATCAATCATCAAGTCAGTCACAAACAAGGTCAAACGGACACACATTGAGGCTAATTGGTCATAGAAATCACTAAATCAATTAGTTGATCAAGAGGTCAACTTCAATTTTACCCACGATTTTGGCCATTTAAGTTTTAATCCAATTGAAGGACTTAATGAACTCCAAATTGAGTGATTTAAATTTTCAATTAAATATTATTAAGTCCTTTACAACTTTCATTAAGATCACTTTTCATAATATATGGCCCAATTAATACATAAAATTTAATTAAACCGGATTGCTCTATGTTTTGCCCTGTTTAGACCTGATTCTTTAAGATTACGAAAAAATATCAAACAACCGTCAAAAGATACCAAATTTGACAGATAGACTGTTCATTACACGTTTTAACAACTTTCATTTTTTGAGATTTTATAAAATAGCCTTCTAGCTATGAGAAATTATGCAATTTACCCCATAGACTCACTCTGTATCAGTTTTGTAGAACAATTCTGACTTTGACTTTGTTCAATTGAATTGACGGCCCAATCCTACGTAGAATTTTATAAATTTTTGGGTATTTTTAGTTCAGGACCTCCTCTACAACTTTCATATGTTTGCCTTTTGCTAATTATTCCTTTAACTTTTTATAATTGCAAGAAAAGTTTAGTCGACGCTGAGACCAAATTTCCAGATCTGACACTCAATTACTCCGGGGTTTTTTACTCAATTTTGCCAACCTTAATGATCTTCAAATTCTATGAGTCATATTAAATTAAAGCAATTATTTTCAAATACATTTCATCTGAAGATTATTTTTCTTGATTCTAAGCTGATTTTCCTGTAAAAATCAATGAACTCAGGATAGTCTGATTTTCCCGTAAAAAAAATTAAGCACATTCATCTACTCCTAAAACACCTTCAACTCAAACATTTGAGCATTCAAGCACATCTTCGCCATTCAAACATCAAACTCTGTCATCTAACATTAATTGAGCCATGATTTCTAAGGAATTTACATGATTGCAATTTAACTTGCTCTTCAATCAACATTCATGCAATATTACTTCAACCTATGATCAATTACTACTCATATCAACATCAAATTTATGTTCTAATGATTTCAGCCAACATAAAAAAGTTTCGAAATAATAACAGCACAAGTGCTATACTTTTGTACGACGCTCATTTGATGGTCGTAACTTTTTTTTTCGCTCATTTAAATATCATATCAGTATAAAAACGTTCACTTGAGTGCCTATTTTGGCAATTTGTCATATGTGGCATTTTAACATAAATTTTCCTTCCGATGAGGCATTTTAAAAACAAATTGAAGTCCAATGTGGAAATTCTTCATCCAACATGGCTATAGTAACAAAAACGTGGTCGTTTTTCTCTTTCTCTCTCTAAATGCTTCCTCCACAGAAATGACGGCATCTCTCTCTCTCTCTCTCTCTCTCTCTCTCTCTCTCTCTCTCTCTCTCTCTCTCTATTTTCATCTCTGAAACTCGCAGACTCCATAGAATTGCAAGAATGTATCGGTGATGAGCTCTCTGGTGAGGAGGAAGTGGATGAGTAGGGTTATTAATTTGGAGGTCCTTGATTTCCGTCTCGTTGTCGCTCTTGATCTTGTTTTGGGTCTTTCTCTCACTTCATTCTCACTTTCTCCTTTGTCATCGGCGCCTTTGGAGGGGGAGCTTTCATGGCTGCTTTGACCATCTAATCTGCTCTCTTTTGTAAATTTTGATCAGTTTATTTGCCCTAATTTGAAGAATTAGAGCTAGGGCTCTTCGTGAACGAAAATGAATTTTGCCCCAATTTGATTAGATTGGATAAGGATCTTCAATCATATCACTAAACGACGTCGTTTGCCTTCTCACTTGCTGACTTCATCTTGTCCGCAAGCCACGTTGGATGTTATAAAATAAATTTAAGCCATGTTAGATTTTCCAGTGAGATAAATCACCAATGATACTCAAGTGAATGATTTTTAATAAATGTGGTGCTCAAGTGAACAATAAAATCTGACCAAAAAAAAGTGAGTAATAAAATAGTTGTGGCGCTCAAGTGAACGCAGTAAGAAATTAATGACACTTTTAGTGTTCTTATCCCAAAAGTTGGAATCAATCATGCAAAACTTCAAAACCAAACTTGAACTATGATTAATTTCTAAGAAACAACATCTAAACTCATAGAATCAAGCACAAATTCATGATTGCTAATCAAAACTCATAATCAAATACTACCTAGGAGGTTTTGGCCACATGAAATTGAACATGCTGGGGAGTCTAAAGCATGAATTGACAATCAATCTTCTAAATTGAATCTTATGCTTTAACTATTGCTATTTGATTTCATCACACCTTACCTTGAAATTCAATCATAGATTGAAGTTGTGACTTCAATTTTGGACTATTATTGAGTCAAGGATTCTCGGATGATCCTTTGTAATTATCATCACAAGTTTATTAAGAAAACTTACCTTTAAGTGATCACCAGTGAGGAATTATCCAAATTCGACAAAATTGAACGAATCTGGCAACAAGAATGAACAATGATCAGCATGGCTAGCTTGCGTATAGACCAAGGAACGTTGTCGCACAACTAGCTAGGTATATCGGCGCCATAATCATGATGGAAAATGGCCGGAATACCAACGGTGCAAGGACATATGAGAGAGAGATGTTTTTTTAAAGCATTTTCGTTTACGAATGTCTTGTGTTCTCAGAGAATTTTTGTTAAGAGAGGGAAATTTTGATTTCTTCTCTAATCTTAGCCCTTGATTCTCATTTTGATCTTATGGTTTACTTTCATTCCTTAATGAGCAAGGAATGATATGATTGGCTCTTATTAAGTCACATAGATCAAGATAGGTGACATGACACATTATATGGCTACGATGAGAAAGAAAATGAATGGGATTAGCTCTTCTTAAGGATTGATGACATAAAATTTAATTTTGATAATTGAAGATGTCATTTTGGTAATAATATGAAGAGGGGGCCCGCCATGGGATCTATGGGCTAAGTGAGTGGACTTTTTTGGGTGGCTTTGATCAAACAGGCTCGACCTGGGTTGACCCAAGATTTGTCAATTGCGTTATTTTCTTTAAATTATCTCATGATGCCTAAATGGTATTAAAATTGAATTTATTAGGCTTAATTGGATTTAAAATGTGTTATTTGACTTTACTATGGACAATCAACCATAACCCTAAATGCCATCTTTAAAAACAAGAATGTCTTCATTCCGGATATACGCAAGCACCTTGTCAAGATAGTGAAGGATAAAACCTATCCATGGGAACAACTGTAGATACTCCTAGAAACCGGAAGCTACAAAGAAATTGGGGATTCACTCCTTCAATCTTTGAAGTGAATTAATCGGCATCTCTTTCGATGTTTTTGTATTTTTGAGTGGGTGGCTTTCCTTGCTTGTTGTATAGCTCTTGCTAAGCTATCCTTGACCCCATTCGGACATTTTTGTCCTTGTTGGGTCGTCGGTTGCCTCTGGCACTAGTTTGTATATGGTATATTGAAATGTTATACATATTCTTATCTTTTCCAAAAAAAACAAAAATCAACCATAACCCTAAACTCGTGTTCGAATGTTGACTATCCCATCCATGCCGAGAATAATTTAAATTGGGCTTGAAATATTTGAATTATCATAGTCTTTGGATCAAATGTTTAAAATAGGAATCAAATAAATGAATTTTGGAATTTTTTAATTAAGGGTCGAATTTAGACAAAAAAAATCGAGAGTCAAAGTCTTCGGTTTGACCAAAGAGTCAACCCTCAATCGTTTTTATAAAAAACTGAAAATTATATGATTTATACTTTATGAAAATCACAAAGAGGCAATTTTATCCTTACATCATAGTTAGGCTTTTAATTTTCAGTTTTTTATTTTGACCCAAAAACAAAGTCAACCTTTGATTTATTTGGAAAATGATACCCAAATACAAATGAAATGGGATCCTCTTAGTCACTATATTCAGATGGGACTCTAATGGTGTGTAAATGACTCTTTTTGGTTGAGAAACAAGCCTTACTGCAATCAAGAATCCTAAGTCTCGGGTTTTATCTTTATTGGGCCTATCAGCGAAAATTCGGCTGTTGGCAGTTGCTTATCTTTGAGAGAAAATCCTATTAAAGACTAAATAGTACCTGAATTGTAGCTGAATGACTTGACATAATGAAATGGAAACAAAGGAAAGAAGTGAAAACGACATTCGATTAATGATGTGCTTTTGGAGCTTACATTAGGCCCTTAAATCATTTAAAGCGCATTTAGCCATTATACTCTCACTCTTCTCTCTCTTGAATCTTGTTTTTGGGTGGGCGATTTTTTTCTTTTAGTAACAAGACTTACCTATTATTGTTTGTTAGGAGAATAAAAGGGACTATAGGCTACAGACACTCGCCGTGCTGATGAAGAGAACTTTAGGCTATAGCAGGTCACCATGTCAATGAAGGGTGCTTTGGACTACCAGCCTCGATGGACACGGGCCTGGGGACTTGGGCACCAATACTAGGGTCACTGTCCCGGCCTTGATGGACCCGATCTTCGGTGTGGGTCTTAGACTTGGGTTCTATGGACCTAAGCTTGACCTCAATGGACTCGGGGCCCGAGAGGAAAAGATCTGGGCACAAGCACTGGGGTCTTAGGCCTGGCCTCTGTGGACCAAGGTTGGGGCACCGAGGAGTCGTGCAATGGTACTGTAGTCCTAGGCCCAGCCACGGGCACTGGTGTTCCGAGCCCAACCTCTATGGCTTGGCCTTGATGGATCCTAGTGGACTCAGCCCAAGCTGGGGGCCATTGTCAAGGGTCTGGGAACCCCCAAGAACATGTGTTGGGTCTCTCGTGCCCAAATGTAAAGTTTCTGGTCCAAACGTCTATATTTAGTAATATTTTGGAAAATAATTTCTGATTTTTTAAAGATTAAATCATCTTCTTCAATTAAAGTATTGATTTTCCATTAAATTCATTTTCCTAAATGATTTTTGTTGGCAAAAATTTCCTAAGCAATTCAAACGCAGGAAAATGAGGAAAACATTTTCCCAAAAAATGTTTTTCGCGAAACAAACGAAGCTTAGAAGACCTTCCACTTTGTCTTTGATGAAAGACATGTTGATAGGAATAAGAATAGTAGAAGTGCCATAACTTTCGTACGGTGCTCACTTGGGTGTCATAACTCTTTTTTCGCTCACTTAAGTGCCACATTGGAGTAAAATCGATCATTTGAGTGCCATTTTTGGCAAGCCCTCCTACATGGATTATTTTTATTAATTTCCCATTTCGACGTGGATTTTTTTTTAATTGTCCACATTAGCGCCGGCGATACCATGTCGGATTTTCCAACAAGGCAAATCACAGATGGCACTTAAGTGATCGATTTGTCAAATTTGTGGCACTCAAGTGAGCGTTGTACGAAAGTTATGGCACTTCTAGTGTACTTATCCCAAAAATGCTTATACATTTGTCCATTGAAGGAGTGATTATTTAAATATTTGGGAAAATTATCAATTTAGTTCTAAACTTATTGTATGGATGTCAATTCAGTTTTAACTTTCCAATTTTGTCAGTATAGTCCTACACATTTGCACGATATTTAAACATAGCCTTTCTTACCAATTGTCGTCGCAAATTGCGACTTGGAGATCAACAAATTGCCATCCTAACTTTCCACTTAGGATGGCCGGCCATGACTAAACGCCACGTCAGCGATTTTTTATGGCAATTGGCAGGAAAGACTACATTGGAAAATTGCTAAAAAATTTAGGACTACATTGACAAAATAGAAAAGTATGGCTCATTAAGTGGAATAATTAGTTATTGATAAAAAGAAATTATGATAATTGTAATTGCATTATAAGACAATCCAATCAAACCATTGGCAAATACATATTTTTTTGTCAATTCTAAATGCATCAAAATTTCCAAAGAAAGAAAAGAAAAGAAAGGTAAGAAATAATCTTAAATCTAGACCTGCAAGAGATATTATGGTTAGTTTATGGTAATAGAGGGCATCGAAAGTCAAAAAATAGATGGAAAAAGGCCTTTTTGCATTTATCCTTTTCACATAATTACTCATTTAAATGTTAAACCTAACCTACTTAATTGTATTTGAGTTGATGCGAGTAAAATAATGAGAGAGTATGATGGGTTTCTAGAATCAAGGATCGTGTGGTGATTGAGAAAAAGAAGAGTCGAATGATATAATTTATAATTAATACTATTTATGTATTAGTACATAATAATTGTTTTGATGATATTTTAATTTTGATCTTTGTTGAAAATTAAATTTAATTGGATTTTCTATTTAATGGGCCTCATTCATGAGAAGTGCCTAGTTTTATAAATATGGTACCTACTCCAATTAATATGTTTTATAAAGAATTAATTAATGCAAGGCATTTGTCTACGTGTGACCCTTATGGTAAAGTTCAAAATGAATTGCATTGATTGGCCCTCCTCAACCTTTTCGCTTATAAATAAAAATGTTTTGGATATGGACAGCAGGAGTGTTATAACTTTCGTATGGCGCTCACTTGAGTGCCACATCTAAGTAAAATCGATCATTTAAGTGTCATTCCCGGCAAATTGTCTTATGTGGATTTTCTTATTAATTTTCCGTTCTGACATTGATTTTTTTTAATTAATTATCCACATCATCGCCGACGATGCTACGTAGGATGACCAACGTCCATATTGAAATTTCCAGCAAGACAAATCACCGATGGCACTTAAGTGATCATTTTTTCAAATTTATAGCACTCAAATGTGCAAAAAAAAAACCCCCCCATTGGTGGCCGCGTTGGTTTGCGCTCAGTTCCTTTCACGAGAGGTCCTGGATTCAAACTCGCCCATTGATGATTTAAGTGAGAGGTCGTGATGGTGGGATGCTTGCTAGCCTCCCTCGAGGACTAGTCGGACATCACCGCTGATTTGAGCCATAGCTTTCAAGTTTTGTCAAACTTGCGCATCATATGTTCAGCATATATGCGCACTCTTAATTCGAAATTCCCAAAAGAAGAAACTGGGAATCGCTCGCAGAAGCCACTGACGATTGAATGCTCTTGTCATGGTGTCTTGTCGTGTCGAATTAGTGGGACAGAGAGTTTGAAGCAATGGATCTATGTAATTTTCCACTTCTATAGACAATCATCATCAGAGTCACCCTATTCTTTTTTTTGGTCTGATAGTCACCCTTTTCCACTAGTAAGGTTTTGACTGGTTTTTTTTATATAATTTTGGATGGAGGAGGAGGGCCTCCTCCTATCTCGGTCACGTTTCCTACTTACTGTATCATTGAATATGCGGCATGTGTCAATTTATACAAAAGAAACCCTTGTTTCTCTTTCTCTGTCGCTCTATTGTTGTTTGAGACGTGCAGCAAAAGTGCGGACCGCTTCAAGAGCGAGAACTCAAGTCTGCACCAATTAATAGTATGAGGTAAATGAGTTATGACCTTTCAGAGATTATTAACCGCCCCACATCAGGTACTTTCGTAGATGTGCCACTCTGTTGCCTTATCCACTCTCACACGTGCATCTCAAAATTCTCGATAATCACTTCCTATTTTTACCCTTGTGTCCCTTCCGGCCGGACCCAAAAGTGACTGAAATTTTCACTCTGATGATGATGGTCAACAAGACCTCTTCATTGAGATGAGCAGCAAATGTCGATGAATCATTGAGAGCCCCACCTAGCAATCAACTTCTCCGATATCACCTTGGTACCTCCTAACTATGGAAAATCATGAAAATGAAGCTAAAAGTCTACGCGAGTTCACATATGCAGTTAAACATAGAATCTCTCATAAATGCAAATCAATGAGTTACGGGCATCAACTATATGTTATTTACTACTCAACACCATATTGATTCTTAGGAATGGGCTCTTTCGCCTAACACCTTCACACGTTTATTTTGTTTGCTGTCAACTACCCTGCACCTACCATCCGTGGCCTGAATTCAACCGTTAAATATGTATGCATGGAGCTACATCATAGATTTAATTTACATAGGACCGATATCATCATAGTCACTGATATTGTGGACTTCACAGGATAATTACCAAGTCAATCAAAAACCTATTATACAAATACCAATTCAGTCCTAAAATTTCTTATATTGCCAAAAGTCCTAAATATTTGTGTAAAATTTCAATATAATCATTCAAGCCAATTGCTGCCAGAAATTGCTTATGTGACATGTAGCCATCGCCAACCGTTCTACATGGCACGCTAGTGTGGATAACTTTGTTCGAAATGACATCTTATATGAGTAATTACCGGCGGCAATTGGCCGGAAGGATTACATTAAAATATCGCGTAAAGGTTTTCGACTAAGGCTCCGTTCGTTCATGGAAAACAACTTCTAGGAAAACTTTTTCCAGATTTTTCAACGTTCATTTCACGGAAAATAAACTAATCATGGAAAATATTTCCCTCAAACGAGAAAATAACTTCAAAAGTGTGTAAGCGGAAAAAATTTTCCATATCTTCTTTCACCTCATTTCCTTTCACAAAACACATTTTACTTTTATTTTTATTTTTATTTTTAAAAAATCAAATTTTTAATTAGTTTTAATATTTTTCCTTTTCTTCTCTTTTTTTTTTTTTCTCTTCTTCCTTTCTCTGTCGGTTGCCAACCACCTTGGCAAGCAACTAGTCACAGGCAAGGCTCAGCCTCGTTCGCTAGCCTCGCTCACCGGCCTCGAGAGAGGCCAAGCTCAAAGCCGGCAAGGCTTGCCTATTGCCAGTCGTTGTGGCCAGCGACCGGCAAAGGAAGGAAGAAGAGAAAAAGAAAAGAAAAGAAATATAAAATTTGTTAAAAAAAATAAAAATAATTAAAAATTCAAATATTTTTTTAAAAATAGATTTCAATAAAAATTATTAAAAGGAGTGTAAGGAAGAAAATCAAGTCAAATTTTTCATACCGAATAGATGAAAATATTTTCCACTTTATTTTGAGGTTTCAGCTGAATAGCGGAAAATACTGTCATTTTCCTAGAAAATGTTTTCCAGAAATGTCATATTTTCCGTAAAACGAACGGAATTTAAATTAGTAAAATTGAAAAATTTAAAACTAAAATGACATTTGTACAATTGGTTCAAGATTGGATCGGTAATTTGCCCTGGATTTCACTATAAAGCCTAGACATACGATGACCATGATAGTGTTGATCCAAGTGGCGTAGGAAATTGCCCAAGCAGGAGACATGATGCTGTTCGCGCAAGGACGAAATAATTGGGCCAAACATCATTGTGTGGCCTAGAAACCAAGCACGCATCGAGTGCACAGTCACCGTACGATCTACTTGGCTAGTTTTCAATTTTAGATATGTGGCCCAGATACAATGATACGAACAGGTCATCAGTCCATTCATGACGTCATCCCATGTCCACGTTGGGTTGATGGGTCATTACCATTCTACTTGGGGGGCAAAATGATCACCTTGTTGAATATCTTCTGGTGTTCGACAGCTGATGCTTGTTATGATATAGAACACTAATTTCACTATAACTTAGCATTTTTATAATCAATATCTATGCTTGCGGGTCAGCATGAATGTGCAAACGATGCTTGCTTCAAACCATCAATGATCTAACAAGCGACTGAATAGTCAATATCTCATTTGGAGATCAATAGGAGAGAGTCCAAACCGAACACGTCGATTTACATATTCAATTTGACTCACATCCATATGAAAGTTTAAATTAACATATGAATTATGGGTCGACCAATTTTCAATTGTTTCAGCATCACACCTATCTTTGATTTGGGAGTCTTTCACCTAACATTCAAGCCAGCCCCTCGCATGTGCACCTCATGAACAACTCTTCCCGTCATATGTGAGCATTTTTGTTTAGGTCCCCTCCCACTTAATTGAAGTGTCCTTTTGAACTAACACATTTTAACTTCAATCTCCATCTCTTCCTCTAGACCGAACTTTTATGGAAATCCTTACTTGACAACTCCGCCGATCACAGGATTTATTTATTTGAGAAAGTCATCGAACACCAATCCACATTGAGGGTCAACTAGTTAATTATTGACTATGTGTTAGTTCAAAAGGACACTTCAATTAAGTGGGAGGGGCAATCCTTACTCGACAACTCCGCCGATCACAGGATTTATTTATTTGAGAAAGTCATCGAACACCAATCCACATTGAGGGTCAATTAGTTAATTATTGACTATGATATTGCTCCACATACTAGAAAGATAACTAGAGAGAGCCTAAGATTGAGCGCATGTTCTATATTCAGAATTACCCGCCTCACTAAAAAAATTTAAGCCACGGAGTATGGACAACTAATTTAAATTGGCGAATGCCACGTCAACTTTTCGATAGAGATTTCGCTTGTCATTCTTGCACGTACATTATATATAAGGTTAAAACTATCCAAGTGTACATAGTTATTAACACGCAATACCCTCTCTCTCTCTCTCGCGTTTCCAATTCGAGACCACCGAAGACCATTCAAGGTTTTTATCCACACTGAAGACCGTGAATTATCGAGTAGTAAATGGGAATATATCAATCTATAGTAGCTTGAGATGGGGTCCTAATGTAGAAAACACAGCTCCCCAACCCTCCTGCGTAGGGTGCACCATGTCCCAAAAGAACATACCTCTCGGGTCCTTACACAGTTCATATTGCTTCTGCCCACTTTCATCCACACTCCCGCACGAGTAACTGCTGTTTGTCCCCACGCAGCACGGTTTCAGTGGTTCCTGAAACTTGGTACTTGCTGGAAATACAGAAACATAACAAAGAAGAACGAATAAACCAAGATTAGGAAATGGTCGTGCTTGTGCGTAAGTATGTCTAGATTGTCCCATCGAAAAACTTAAGTTGTTTGGTGAGGGGAGACTGCGAGTACAAAGGCCCGGTCGACCAAGTATTCCTTTGATGGGGTGGGATAAAACGGGTTAGTCGAGGAATCTAGATATTCAATACGTACTAAGTGCAAGACAAGTTACCTTTGTCATTAAGCGCGGACATGAATGAGGTATAGAGATCGACAACAACGAAAGCAGGTGACGCCCGTGTCTGGTCGTTCAGCTTTGCGACTGCCTGCTGCAACAGCTGGTTATGGAAGGTTGCCAATGAATTTACAGTCACATTGCAAGTTCGGAAAGAGTCGGAGACGGTGCTCCGAGGAAGACATCCCAAAGGCTGTAGACCTGCAACGGCTATCATTTTCAAGCCCAGGTCGTGGATGCGTTTTATGTCCAAAGCGAGCTGGTTCACCACCTGCGTTACGAATTTTGGCAAGTCCTGACGAGCATAGACAAGCCCTCAAGATTTTCAGCATCACCGCAGCAAACAGAGACAACCGACAAGACAAATATCTATGAAGTGTAACACAATGGAAGCATCAGTTAACATGAGAAAACCGGCAAGTGACAATTGAAGGCAAAGCTAATGAATGTGCAGATTGGTTAGCAGTTCAAAATGAAAGGAAGATGTGCCTAAGGGATCGGGTGACTTCATCCACATCTTCTTTCATCAGTGAATCATGCATTCCACGTCATCGGAAAACAAATTAAATTCCATCTGTGGTAGGCTTGAGCACTGTTGATAATCATCGCAACCGTTCCAATTCAACTCATGACTCATTGAGTCCATAGCCTTCTGCTTTGATCTGATTTAGACACCGCTTTTCTTTGGCATAATGCACGAGTGTTCTCACATTTTGGGAGGGTCAGACCATTAAGGGATCGGATTAGGTAAGATTATGAAAGATGGTGAGGTTGTGACTGAGTGAAAACCAATGCAATTAAGACAAGAACGTCACAGGATGGGCCACTGCGCATATTTGGTAGCCCAGATCCTGGTCGTCAGGTGCATCTCGTCCAAAGTGCACCGTGTGAAGCTTCAGACATTTTCTGAGGAACAATGTTTTCACACGAGAAGCGTTGTAACCAGCGCTTTTGTTTTTTCAAAATTCAAACATTAACTTCACTATCTTTACATCGTTAAATAGAAAATGTACTGTTCTCGAGATCCGATATGAGTTATTACCTCGTAAGAGCCACCCTTGGCCAAGTATGTGGAGTAGTCGTTGCCGGAGTTGGTAACGAAAGCGAGCGAAGAATGAAGATCTGGTCCAGTGTAGACAGATTGGGCGATGAGCTGTTGGAACCGATTGATCTGGAGCGTCATATTTGGCTGAGAAAACAGCGTGTCGAACACCCCCGTCCCTCCGCACGCGAAGTTCATTCCGTATTTCACATACTTGGACCCAACCTTCCTCCACCTATACGGGATCGGTGATCTCACTCCAATATGTGCAGCTGCATGTAATAACAACGACCGCATGTTAGAAGGGTGACAGAAAGTGAGGATCAGATAGATGTGTCGCCGTTTGTCCTTATCAAAATCAAAGCAGAAGGTCCTAATTCTTTTTATTGGCAATCTTATAGGTATTTGAGTTGGTTGTCAGATACCAGACTAAGTCCATGGCTACAATAGGATCAAGGACAGGTCATGCTTGTATTAGAATCTTTTGGTGGTCCGTGGACCTGTATCACTATCAGCTGTTTTTGGCGACTAACCAGTCAAAGAGAGAAAAGAGAGTAAAGTGGTGGCCTCTTGGCATGTGATAATGGAAAGGTGGGAATCTGAGGGAAAGGTGGCAGGCCGATCTGAAAAGACAGAAGATAAAAGGCAAAGGCAAAACATTTGCAGAAAAAGCAATGCGAGAGGCACGCACAGGAGGCACTACTGAGTAAGTGGCGAGACAAGGTTGCAGAGGAACCCCACCACTTCATATTCATATATTCACACTGGATTAAGAGCCTCTTCTTCATGTGTTTTGTTCTAGAATGATTGATTAGTATGGTAATGAATCGCAATCATGATGTGATGTTCTTCCGTTTGTGCAGATAAACAAAGGATTGATGCAATTGGGATGACAGTACGTCATCCTGTCTTTTTAGCAATACGTCCAAACAAAAAAAAGTTCAGTTCTCTCTTCCTGAATTGAAAGGTTTGTTCTTGTTCATTAATAAACGCAGGGAACAGAAAAAGCTCAGGGGAAGAGAGACACTGACCGAGGAAATCGGTCAAGACCCGGCCATCCGAGTATCGCCCGGTGGGTTTGCCGGGGAAGGTGATTCCGTAGGGAACCTTCCACGAGTTCACCAAGCCTATCGGGTTGTTCCCCGTGTCTGCATACGAATCTCCGAAGACAAACATCTTTGTGGGACGAAACACGGTGTGGGGGTCGTTGGCATGGTGGTGGTGGTGGTGGTGGGGGGCGCATTCAACCAAGGACGGATGTCCTGCACAAAAAGGATTCATTCTACAAACCTCAGAAGTAATTTGAAACAAAGCGAACATTTGAGGGAATTAAGGATCGACTGGATGTGGTCAGAAGAGACGAGTTCTTATCGCAAACCTGAAACGTAAAGAATCCAAAGCAGCAGGGGACTGAACAAGAATGAAACTACTAGCTTTTGCACCACCATTTCTGAGAGAGAGAGAGAGAGAGAGAGAGGAGATTGAAGAAGGAGAAGGCTTGGAGGATGGCTCTAGAGATGTCAACACTTCTTTGGAATGTTTTGAGGGCGTGCTTATATACAGGGAAGGTGGCGAGAAGAAGGGCGCAGATGGCTTGACTTGATCTTTGTGGGATTTATTACCATCTTCGCTTGGTTTTGGTGGTGGTGATGCTGACTCAGGTGTTCTCGTGGGTGACATACTGAATCGGATTATCGTCGGGGGCTTGTTTCGCTCCGAAATCGCTCCTTTGGACCGTCTATCCGGCAGTAAAAAGTGAAAAACTGCGGCTTTACTTGCTTTGTTTCTGATTCAACTGGAACATTTTCATCGTCATATCAAATTTATGTTTTGTCCAGAGCATCTATTAGGTGTGAACAACCATCACGGATTCAACCATCTTAGAGTCAATTAGAATTGCTTTCATTCATGGAAATACGTTCGAAGGTACAATCGTAACTCGAATGCTAAGTACAACCCAAATAGGGTAATCTTCAGTGTACAAACGAATCTGTCCATGCTGCTTCAGGTCCGGTATATTCCAATCAAGCACAAAATCGATCTCCTATTCAGTTTTGACTTTGAGCAGCAGCTACTCCCTTGCTTCTGTAATCACTCAGTCCGACGAGAGCAAGGAGTGATCACTCGAGCTAGAGGGTCCGGACAAGGATCGGCTCCTGGCAAACTTCTAAGATAGCAAATGGGGCAGGAAAGAACCGAATTGCGAACTGAATAGGTGTTGGAACACTACAAAAAAATATGTAATTTGACACGGAAATTTGCGACGGAAATTTTTTGTCGCAAATTTGCGATGAACTTTGCAACGAATTTCATTTTCCGTCGCAAATTTGCGACGAAAAAAAAAACCATCGCTAAATCTGTCGCAAATTTGCGACGGAAAAAAGTTCGTCGCAAATAGGTGATGGAAAATAAATCCGTTGCAAAATCCGTCGTAAAATCCGTCGTCAATTTGCAACGACAAGTTTTCCATCGAAAATTTGCGACGGATAAAAAATTCATCGCAAATTTGCGACGGATTTTGCAACGAAAATGAATTCGTCGTAAATTTGTAGTTTACCAGCCCTTTCGTGATATTCCAACTCAACCGTTAATTTCTCTCTCTCTCTCTCTCCCTCTCCCTCTTTCGTGTGTCTGAAATCAGCAAACTCCGCGCACGCACATATCAATCTCGGTGAAGCTTTTTTACCGGTAAGTATCATAGCTAACTTCGTGACTATTCATCGTTGGATTAGAATTTTTTTTTTATAGATTTTTGTTTGTTTTTTTTACGTCACTTCGTCACTGGTTTAACGACCGGCGACCGGCGATACCTCGCCGGCCTTGGGAGGAGGCCGAACGGCCACGCCGGCCATGAGGGGAGGCCGAGGTTGCGTTGGAATTTTTATCCGTCGTAAATTTACGACGGAAATAGATTTCCATCGCAAATTTGCGACGAATAAATGAAAATTCCGTCGCAAATTTGCGACGGAATTAGGTTTTCGTCGCAAGGTCGACCTCGCCACCGCCCAGATCGGAGCGACGGCGAGGTCGAACTCGCCAGCCGCAATCGGTTGCCGGACCGGAGAAACATAATGGGGAAAAAAGAGAAAAAAATTGAAAAAAATTCGAAAAAAAATTAAAAATTATTAAAAAATGATTCTTAAGTGATTATTTTTTTTAGGTATGTGTTCAATTGAAGGTCTCGCAATCCAAGTGAACGTTGCTATTCTCATCAAATTGACCACTTTCTACTACCAAGATTTCAGTCAAATATTTGGGTAAGTCTTCTTTACATGGTAACTCTTTCAATTTTTGCAATTTCAAATTAATTGTTGCTTAAATAACAAAATTATAATTTTCATAATTTTATGGTTTTAATTAAGAACAATAGATATGATATTTTAAATATTTTACAAGAATTTTTTATTTTAATACAGACACAATGCAAAGAGAAAGGGCTTGGATGTATAATGAGAACTTATCTGAACGTCGATGATTGACAAATAAGTTTCGTACTGGGTTGGAACTATTTTTAGACTTTGCTAGTAGTAAATATGAGTTCATGGATGGAAATAAGTTAAGGTATCCGTGTAAAAAATGCAGTAATGGTAAATTTCTTGTGTGTGATAAAGTTAGAGAGCACCTTTGTAGATTTGGGTTTACTCTGAACTATTATACTTGGACTTCCCATGATGAACCATTTATATCTGATGAAGGATATCAAAGAAGTGACCAATTTTCAGTTAGGGAAGAATGTGGCTATTATGATCAATTGAACCCATACGAGAGGATGGTGATTGATGCAGCTAGTCAGAATTTTGTTTCAAAATCGAATCATGCAAGTACTAGTTTTACTCCTATACATGAACAAATGGGTACTAGTCATGCATCGCAATTGGAAGAGATAGGAGTAACGGGTTTTGATGAGAATGTCTATAATGAAACTTTTCCATCTAATCAGTTTTGAGATGTGTTGAAAGCAGCAGATAAACTTTTATGGGCAGGTTGTGAGGACCACATTAAGTTATCGGTGACAGCCAGACTGTTAAATATCAAGGCAAAGCATAATGTGTCTGCGGATTGCTTCAACTCTTTTGTTGAAATAATGCGGGAATCAATGCCTCGTGATAACATCACGCAAGTGATTTTTATGATACGAAAAAGCTAGTGGATAATTTAGGTCTTCCGATTGTAAGGATTAATATATGTAGTAGGGGTTGTATACTATATTGGAGAGATGATGAAAATGCAGAATCTTGAAAATTCTGTAGCCAACCTAGATATAAGATTAACAGGAGGCTGGGTCGTAATCAGAGGCGTAGACCATGCAAGTAAATATTTTATCTGTCCTTAATCCCCAGATTGTAAAGGCTTTATGCGTCTAAAGCCACTACTGAACACATAATTTGGCATGCAAATCATGAAACAGAAGAGGGTCTAATGTGTCGTCTTGTAGATGCAGAGATATGACAATATTTTGATAGAACATACCTTGAGTTTGCGATGGAATCTTGAAACATCAGATTAGGTCTCTGTGCCGATGGATTTGCTCCATTTGGAAAAATAGGAAAAAGTTATTCATGTTGGCCAGTTATCTTAACGCCGTACAATCTTTCACCTGGTATATGCATGAAGACATCTTATATGTTTTTGACATTGATTGTGATAGGCCCGCAAAATCTAAAAAAGTTGATAGATGTTTATATACAACCATTGATTGAGGAGTTATAACGGCTATGGGTTGAAGGTGTCCCTACGTATGAAGTTTTTACCAATCAAACATTTGTAATGAAGGCTGCCCTTCTTTGAACGATAAATGACTTTCCAGCTTACGAAATGTTATCTGGATGGAGTACAACTACGATCTTAGGATGTCCGATATGTTTAAAGAGATCAAAGTAATTTAAATTAAAACATGGAAAGAAGCCCAGCTATTTTGACTGTCACAGACAATTTTTACCGCTAAATTATCCTTTCAGAAGGAATAAAAACGAGTTCATGAAGAATAGGACTGAAAGAACACGTCCACCATTGAGGTTGATCGGCGATCAAATTTGGAAGCGTGTGCAGGATTTTCCAACTATTGTTGAGAACTTGCACGACACAACTTTTGCGTACGGAAGTACACATAAGTAGACAAAACATAGTATATTTTGGGATCTACCATATTGGAAGGTCCATCTTATTCATCATAATCTTGACGTCATGCACATAGAAAATAATGTTTTCAACAATGTCGTAAAATACTGTGATGGATGTCACCGGAAAAACAAAAGACAACTTGAACGCAAGAAAAGATATGAGAGATATTTGTGATCAGCCAATACTAGATGTGGATGCAAGCAGCAGGGGACCAAAACCAAAAGCAGTTTATACAATGGATAAGGAGCAGAGGCGAGTTGTTTGTCAATGGTTGAAATCTGTGCGGTTTCTTGATGGATATGCTTTGAACCTCGGGAGATATGTTGATTTGAATGAATACAAGTTGACAGGTTTGAAGAGTCATGATTGTCACATATTGATGGAAAGACTAATTCCAATAGCTTTCAAGGAAGTTCTACCGAATTTTGTATGGGGCGTCATTACAAAGTTAAGCAATTTCCTACATGATATTTGCTCGACAGTATTAAAAGCATCGCACATAGAGAAACTAGAGAGAGATATTCCAATTATTCTTTGCAACTTAGAAAGGATATTTCCTCCATCATTTTTTGATTCGATGGAGCATCTGTTAATTCACTTGTCTTATGAGGCCAAAGTTGCAAGTCCCGTCCAATTTCGATGGATGTATCCATTTGAGAGGTATTTTTTTTAAAATACAGTTCAAATTACTTTATTATATATTATGTTCAGATAAACTTTTTTCTATTTCAACTATATTCTTATATTATTTGAAGAAAAAAGTAAAGAATAAGACACGTGTTGAAGCTTCAATTTGTAATGCATATATTGTGGAAGAAGTGACAATATTTACATCATACTATTTTGAGCCACACGTGCAGTGCAAGATGCGGAGAGCAGGCAGAAATGATGAGGGCCCCATTGATCTCAATTGCAAAGCATTCTCTATTTTCAATTATCTGGGTCGACCAAGCGGCGCATGTTAGTTTCGTTATTTAACAGGCAAAAAATTTCGTGCAGCCCATCTTATATTTTACTGAACTGCCCAGAAGTTGAGCTATACTTCAAGTAAGTGTAAATTTGCAAATATATGTATTGTGTGTCAAATATTTGCTAATATGTAAATGGTTTTTAATATTAGGATTTTCCAAACTCAAATATATGGACTACAACTAAATGAGTTTGACCGTTTGTATGATGAACAATTTGCAGAATGGTTCAAGGCATATGTAAGTTGCCTATGGACTAAAACCAAGTTATTAAAATTTTATATACCATTTATTAAAATATATATTATTGACTTTGCATGTGTAACCTTAGGTTCATAGTAATTATGATGAACTTGGAAGGCAATGATTGCTATATCATCTGTCATGAGGTCTACAGTTAAAAGTTCGAAATTGGCTAGCATATTTCATAAATGGATATAATTTTCATGCTCAAGAATATGGAATGGAAAAATCCATAATGAATAGTGGTGTGTCTATTCGATCATCCAATGGTGGCAGTTCAGAAGATGATTTTTATGGCTTGTTGGATGAAATCATAGAGATAGAGTACCCTGGACCATTAATGATCCGGGGTTGTGTTATTAAAGTGCACATGATTCGACCCCGTCAAAGAAATGAAGGTGCATACGAAGTTCAATTTGATTGAAATAAATCACAAGAAAAGGTATATGAAATATGAACCATTTGTCTTGGCATAATAAGCAATTCATGTATGTTATACATCATATCCTAGTTTGAAACGTGAAAAACTGATTGGTGAGCTGTATGTAAAATCAAAGCATGGAAAAAAATCGAGGAACACTGGAAGGATAGAGCCTACCAACAAGAGGAAATGTGTAACACGGTTGAAATTAAGAAATATAATATTTCAACTTTACGAGATCCATATAGAGCAATGATAGATGTGGATCCAACTGAAATTTGTGAATTAAATGTACAAGAATGTTTAGAATCTGATTTTGAGACAGATGATGAAGATGAAGACGAAGACGAAGATGAGGACGAAGACGAAGACGACGACGAAGACGAAGACGAAAATGAAGATTAAAATTTTTGTTACAAAACACTAATGATGTGTAATTATTATTGCGACAAGTGTTATTTTGGTTGTCATTATTATTATTATTGTTCTTGTTATTATTGTTATTGTTCTTTTTATTATTGTTATTGTCTATTATTCTTATTAATTTAATTGATCGTCAGAAAATTTATCGCTAAATGACAAGTCAAATATTATTCGTGCGATGACATTTCTGATATTCTATTTTCCATTGCAAAATTTGAGATGCAAAATTTTGGACCGAAAAAAATACATCCTAAATTTTGGACCGAAATAAATGAGATGCAAAATTTTGGACTGAAAAAAAGACGTCCCAAATTTTGGACCGAAATAAATGAGATGCAAAATTTTGGACTAAAAAAAAGACGTCCCAAGTTTTGGACCGACATAAATGAGATGCAAAATTTTGGACCGAAAAAAAAAAAGACGTTCCAAATTGATCACGGTCATTTAGTCCGTCGTAAATTTGGGGGGAATTTTTTCCGTTCAAAATTTGCGACGGACTATTTAATCCGTTGCAAATTTGCGACGGATGTTTCTGGTCTGTCACAAATTTGTGACGGAAAATATTTGTCCGTCGCAAATTTACGACGGATTTTGTGCGGGATAAAAAATCCGTCGCAAATTTGGGACGGAAAATTAATTCTGTCTCAAATTTGAGACCGATAAAAAAATCTTTACTCTTCAATTGGCGACGAACTTTTTTTCCGTCGCAAATTTACGACGGATTTTTTTTTCCGTCACAAATTTTTTGTTGGTCGAAAATTTGGGACGGACTTTTTTTTTCCGTCGCAAATTTGCGACGAATTGATGCTTAGTCCGTCGCAAATTTCTGACAGACTTTTTCGGTCCATCGCAAATTTGCGGTAGATGGATGCTTAGTTTGTCGCAAATTCCCTAAACCCGTCTCTTTCTTTTTCTTCTTCTTCCTCCCCCGATGCCGTCGCCTTGTACCAGATCTGGGAAGCTTGCCCGCCGTCGTCACCTGCCCGCCCGTGCCGTCGCCGGTCGCCTCGCAGCCGCCCCACAGCCCCCCTGCCCGTCGCCGATCGCCTCGCAGCCCCCCTCCCCCTGCCGCCTTGCAGCCTCCCGAGGCCATCGCGCCGTCGCCGTCGTCGCCTTCCCTCCGACGTGGTTGGCCAATCGCCTGCTGGAGCTCGCCTGCATGCCTCCCCGCCTCGCCTCGCCTCGCCGCCGCCAAGCAGCCGACCAAAGCCTCGCCGCCGCCGAGCAGCAAACCGAGGCTGTCACCACCTAGCCTCGCCGAGCTCGCCCGCCCGCCAGCAGCCGCCCGACGCTGTTGCCCCCTAGCTGCCGCCACCGCCATCCAGCAGCCGGCCGAGGCACTCGCCGGAGCACTTATCGTCGCCGCCCTCGCCTGAGCACTGCCACCTAGTCGCCGTGGACACCGACCGAGGTAGTCGTCATCGTCGCCGCCGCCCGACCGCCGTTGCCCGCAGCCGGGGCCGCTGCCCAGCCGCCGACCAGCCACCTCCCAGCCGCCACCCAACGCCGTCACCGCCACCCGACACCGTCGTCGCCAAGTTCCACGGTCTTTTGTCCAGTTGTGGCTGAGCGCCTGGCTGACTAGCCACCATTTGGGCACGCCCGCGTCAGGTCTATCACTATCCGATTGGTCGGTTTTTCTTGTCCTTGAACCAAGTAAGCAACTCCCTAAACCCTACTTAGTATAATGAGTATTAGTCGGACTTGTTTAGAGATTATTTAGTGTTTGATTGGTTGGCTAAGTTAGGGGTCGATTTCAAGATTACATGTGGCTTTGATCGATGTTCGATTGGTTAATTTGTCCATTATGTGGATGATTAAGCGTTCAATGACGATCGGGTGATTGATTAAGCGTTTTCACAGAAAATGCTTAAAAATTGAACAATTCTAGAAAAATTCATAAAAAAATTCGAGAAAATTAAAAAAACATTAGATTTTGGGAAAATATTCTATTTGGTGCTAAATTTTTTAAAAATTAAAAAAATCAAAATTTCATAATATCATAAAATGGCAAAAAATAACTATGACTACCCACTTTGAGTGAAATTTAGATTTTTTAGGTGCCCAAAAAAAATAATAATAAAAAACTCAAAATTTTCATAACTTTATAAAATGGCTTAAAATACCTGTGGCCACCCATTGTGAGAGAAATTTTAATATTTTTAGGTGCACAAAAAATTAAAAATATATAATAAAATATAAAATTTCAAAACTTCAAAGAATTACTTAGAAAACATGTGGCCATCAACTTTCAATGAAATTTAAATTTTTTTAGGTGGCCAAAAAAATTAAGAATTTAAAAAATTTAAAAACTTCACAGAATGGATTATAATACCTGTGACCACCCACTTTTAGTTAAATTTAATTTTTTTAACGTGCCCTAAAAATTTTAAAAATATAAAAAATAATTTTTTTTTGAAACTTTGCAGAATGGCTTAGAATACCTGTGGCCATCCACTTTTAGTGAATTGAAATGTTTTTAGTTCCCCGAAAATTTAAAAAAACACAATATTTTAAATATTTTAAAAATTTATAAATTTCAAAACTTTATAGAATGTCTTAAAATATCCGTGGCCATCCACTTTTAGTAAAATTTAATTTGTTTAGTTCCCCAAAAAAATTTAACAATAATAAAAAAAATTTTCTTACGAAACTTTACTGAATGACTTAGAATATCTGTGGCCATCCATTTTCAGTGAAATTTTAATTTTTGTACATGGACAAAAAAAATTTCTTGGGCAAAAAAATTCAAGAAATCAAATAGATTTCTTCTTCACAAGTCAATTTCTGGCAAGAATGCGAACAATTAATTTCTGGCAACATTTTGATTTTTTGTACTTGATGAATTATCGTGTGGAGCAACAAGTGGATCGTGTGGTTAATTATGGCTATTGTCGGCTTAGCATGGCATATCGTGCTCATATATTGATGTTTGATATCAAAATGAGTGCGATTCATAGTATATTTGTTCGTAGGAAATTGCACGTCATAAACACTCAGCATTTGCTCATTTCGAGGAAACATTTTCTCGGTCTTTCCATCAAAATGGTGAGCTTCGTCATGTACGTCATTATGTGTCCGTAATACGTGTTAATATTTTTTTTTTATGTATTTGCTTAACCTTCCTACTTGTCAATATAAACGTGGAGGTCGCATGTATAAAAGACCAGCCTATTCCTCATCCTCGTCCCCGTCCCTTTCCTCTTCCCCTATCCCATCATCTAACCCTCAACCACAATATGCTCCGTCACAATATGGACATGTTGGCCCTTCCTCCGACACTCAAGAACATGTTATGGGACTTGGCCACATGCGAGCTGAATCTCCTCCAGTTTCATCTCTTTTAGCTCCCTCTCCTTTCGTTCCACCTCATTATTTAGCGGAACAATTGAATAATGACGGAAACACAGGTCAAGAAGATAATCGATTTATCGTATGCCCATTTGGAGATTCGTAAGTACTTCATTTTTATTTTAGTATATGTAATATTTAGGGCTTTAGATATGAATGTCAACTGAATTGTCGATGTTGCACAATATCCATATGATTGCAGATTCGCAGATGCTCCGTTTGTTGTGAGGGAAATGAGCAAAATAGTCAAAAACTTTTGGATGGAACAGTATATTAATTACAGAAGTGTTCCACAAGAAGTGAAAGATTTGTGATGGAATGAGTTCAAGGTAAGTTTTACATATTTTATTTTCTCACTAACTAAGTTCGGTGTAGTATATTGATGGTTAAGAATGATATAAAAGGACCAGAACAACTCTGTAGTTTTCAATACCTAAGGGACCAGATATTTTCCCCGAGATGAACTTTACAAAATCTGTCTATTATTGTCTAGCACATGGTAATGGATATATGACCATCATAGTAACTTTTAATTTTTGTTTTTATTGATTGCAGTGGAAGTTCAGGTGGGATGAAGAGGAAGACAATGAAGTGAGAAGAATTTTCCATAAGAAAATCGGTGATTTTATACAAAATGTGATGAACAGAGCAAAGATCAAGCCAGTGAAGCCGTCTTTCATTACAGCTAACAATTGGACGGAAATTAACAGAATTTGGGAAACTGAACAGAGTCGGCAAATCAGTGAGCAGAATAAAAAGAATTGATCTTTTAGTTCTAGTGATGGGTCAGCCAGATATGCTGGGGGCTCTATCAACATTGGGGAGCATCGCAAACGACTGGTAAGTCTGTTAAATAAGTTATAAGTTAATTTAATTCAATTACTCATGTTTACATTTTGTAGGCACAGGAATTGAGGACCGAACTGACATTTGCAGCTACATTTGAACGCACATTTCAAAAGAAAGATAAGACATGGACTGGCGATCGAGCAAAAGCTATTAAGGTATGTAAGGTTATACTTTGGGTTATATGGAAACTAAAATGAAAACCGTGAATGCTTTCAATATTTATGATAGATATATATAAAGTTATTTTATTTTCATATATATTTTAATGTAGGAAAAATATGATGAACTTTTAATGAGCAATACTAGTGGTAGTGATGGTCGTGCTGCGTCTGAGCCATTAGTTGACAATATGGCATTATGGATGGAGGCAACGGATGGGGTGAAAAAAGAATAAATATTTGGGATGGGATCTTTGTCAAGGATGTACATGCCAAATCATCCTGGAACTTCATCATCCAATGTGACTGGTCGAAGGAGGTCACGACATGACGAGCAATTGACCCAAGAAGTGAACCATCTGAAAAATATACTTATACATAAGGACGAACAAATAAATGACTTGCAACAACAAATGAAAATCGTTATGCGATACCTTAACCTCAATCACTATGAGGTTCCTCTTGTACCTCCAGCCAATCCAATAGATGATGGGCATAATGATGACCAACACAATGATGCTGAGATTGCTGGTGATGATGATGATGATGATTTTCTCCATCCTTTCTAGTTAAAATTCTCAAAATCGAAAGTAAGCTTGCTTCATAATCTTGGTTTTTCATAAGTTTACTCATATTCATATGTAAGAACATTGATGTTCGTCCTGAAGCGTTTTTTTGTTAACACTCTTACTTGTTTTTTTTATATCTAGTTCCACATCCATGCATAAACGTTTCTTTTATATTCTGTATCGATTGCATATCTTTATTTATGTATCCACATTTCATCAGGCGTCGACAAAAGTGACTGCTTTTGGTGTCCTGCCGAGTACCAAAGCTGTGTCTTCTTGTGTCTGGTTTGTCGAATTTTGTTTTTCAAGCAGAATCTATAGTTGTCCCGCCTCCTAGTTCATGTTTTAAATGTATTGTAAGATTGGATATCAAATAGCATCATGTCAGACTTTGCAACTTTGCATATATCATTATTTTTTGCAGACTAGCATCTTTCCTTCAGTGATTTGTTTCAATTATATGTCATTGTGTCTAGTTTGTTCGTTTTTGAATGTATTACATGATGTTCATTAATGCATACCTATTGATATGGACAAGAATTTATGGCCGAAATGATGTAAAATTTGCGACGAATATTTACAGACGAAATTTGCGATCATTACAGTTCGTGGCTAATTTGCAACGAATACATTTTGCGACGAATTTTGTAACGAATTTTGCGACGAATTTTGTAACGAATTTTGCGACGAATTTGGTGACAAATTTTGTGACGAATAACGTTCATGACTAATTTGCGACGAATTATTTAGCGATGAATTTTGGATCGAAATTTGCGACAAATTTTCCGACGAAATTTGCGAAGAATTTTGCTACGAATTTTGCGACAAAATTTGCGATGAAATTTCCGACGAATTTTGCTATGAATTTTGCGACAACTTTTGCTACGAAATTTCTGATGAATTTTGCGACAAAATTTCCGATGAATTTTGCGACAAAATTTCCGATGAAATAAAGTTCGTGGCTATTTTGCGACGAAATTTTCGACCAAATAAAGTTCATGGCTATTTTGCGACGGATAGTGCTCGTGGCAAATTTGCGACAATTTTGCGATGAATAGTGTTCGTGGCTAATTTGCAACGAATTATTTGCGACGAATTTATTTCCGTCGCAATTTTGCGATGAACATTGAAATTTTCCGTCGCAAAATTTTGCGACGACCTAGTAGCGACGGAATTTTTTCCGTCACAAAATTCATAGCAAATTCGATTTGCGACGGATTTTGCCAAATTTTTTGTCACAAAATTCGTCGCTAATCGGTTGTTTTTTTGTAGTGGAAAAATATTAAAATAAGTATTGTTGTAAATCTATTAGAATAGATGAGAAAATAAGAACAAATATCTTAGCCAAAGTAATATCAAATATCTTAGGCCAGCTCTCGGAGTACGAAACTCGGTGTGTAAGGCTTAGTGGCTATTCTCCCAATACAACAAATTTTACTCTTTACTCTGCATAGAATAATTGAGGCTACAGGAACAACATCGTTATAAATAAAACCCATCAAATAAATGGGAAGGAAAAATAGAGTTTCTTGTTTTTGGTAGGTTTTTAATGTGATTTGAAGATTCTCTTTATAGACAAATAAACGAGAGTTAATAAAGAAATAAATCCAATCAAAAGTTACAAAATCGTTACAATTTGATTGTAGTTATAATTTTCATTAAAGTGGTTACAAAATTATTATTTTGAATAATTCAAAACCGTTGAAATATCCAACAATGCCCACATATTTCAAAAAGTTTTGAAAAAAATAGAACAAATAAATGCTAGGCTAAACTCAATTTAATGTAATGATCCAAACTGATGCTTGTTAGGCTATTAATCAAACCTATAAAGAATTTATGTCCCCATGTATTTTAAAAAGTCTTGAAAAGAAAAGAAAAGAAAAATAAATACTAGGTTAAACTCAATTTAATGTAATGCACCGAAACTAGTGCTTGTTAGGCTATTAATCAAACATATAAAGAACAAAATGTAATTCACGAAATCATTGATAAAGTTTGAAACTTCTATGAACCAATAGTTTCTTTTGCGAATTATAATTTTTACCAATCACATTACACTCCCAAAAACTTTGTTGTTCAAAATTCTCATAAGAGCGGTCCTACTCTACACTCAAATAGGTGATTCCATTAAGTGTATTAATTTTGTGATTTAATACACCACCAATCATAGCTATGGCATTAAAAGCTTAGATCGGCCTCTTTCTCATTGTAGTCTTGCACTATTCTCACCTTAGGAGGACAAAATTTTTTAATAGTGCATCACTTGATCAACAAGTGACTTGTTATTATCCATATGAACCTAATTCCTGGGATTGCCAATCACATAGGCTAGGTTACCATCATGGATCGGCCAAAACCATTTCTAACTTTATATAATCAACCGAGATAATTTGTCTTCAAATAATTGTTTTACCGCATCACATCTTAACCGGATGTGTCTCTTTACCATTGAAAGAATTATTCTTTGCAATGGCTACTGCCACTTGGCAATCACAATGCTCAGACATGTAAGGTGTCGGTTTCATTCCCTTTCCCAAAAACTTGAGCAATTATTGAATCACCAAGATAAATATTTTCTTCTCCTTCTCCTATTAAAGCATAAACCATTATGTTTGTACAAATATGATAGGTCACACCTGAAGTGGCTAGCAAGGATCACCTAGAGGGGGGTGAATAGGTGATCTTAAATAATTTTAAGAAATTTAAGCGGAAATGATAAAGCGCAGTTTGAGTCTGAATAATATTCAAATTATATAAGGACTGTGCTCTTGAATGTGCAGTGAGTAAAGTAGAGATTAAGGGAAAGAAAAAACTGCACACAGAGTTTATAGTGGTTCGGCTTATAGCAAGCCCACGTCCACTCTCCCACGCTGACAACCTACCGCCTGGATTTCACTATATAATCAAGAGATATTACATATCTAGAGTGATAATACTCTTGTGTATGATAGGACTCTCTATCTCACACAAACACTCTTACAAAGTGTCCCTCAAGATTTTAAAGTTTGGCTCAAGGAAGAAAAGAGAATTAGCATAAGCTCAGGCTTTGGACTTGATGATTCTTGAATCTATTTCTTCTGCTGCTTATTGATCTCCTTAAATACTCCTCCACTTCCAAACTAGCCATTGGACAGTCTTCAGAGGATCATCTTTCAATCTTCACCTTGGACAGATTTGTAAAGAAGGAATTGAGTAGCCGTTGAGTGACAGATTCTGAATCCCGCTGATTCTGGTCGCCCATACAATCAGAATCTTGGTTCCATAAGTAGAGATAGTCTATTGTGATAATATTTTGATTGACTAGTCTGTTGTGATAATATTTTGATTAACAATCAAATTGATTTAGATTGAGTCAATCAAAACCTTCCTTGTGTGAAATTCATTGCTATATCACTAGCTTTTGTGTTAAGTTCTGTTTCTACATCTGTCAAATTTGGTGTCTGAAAAACTTCAGCGTCTGAGTCTGGAAAATTTTCTACATCTGGAAAATTTTAGCGTCTGAAAAACTTCAGCGTCAGAATCTGCAAATTTTCTGCGTCTGGAAAACTTTAGAGTCTGAGTCTGCAAATTCTCTGCGTCTGGAAAATTTTAGAGTCTGAAAAACTTCAGAGTCTGATATCTCCTTCTAAACATTTTAAGTGCATGAAATACAAAGATCAAAAAGTGAAAAACTGAAAGATATGTGTATTTCTCTTATACTTGAATATAACCTGCGTAACCTGCAAATCAAGGGGTGTTAGTACAACACTATCTGCATAAATTCTCTCCCTTTTTGTTATCAGCAAAAAGAACAATGAGCAGAATAAGCAATATATAAAAATCATCCAAACAAAATGTCAAAATCAAGAGTTATGAGTACAAATTGATGAATGTTTGAAGAAAGAAATGTCATTTTTTAGAAGGGGTACGAATGAGCTGAAAATTGTCTAGAATCGAAATAGCTTCATCAATCTTGTTGGCGCATTGACCCATGACTTGCTCCATATTTGTAGAACACTGAGCAATGACCTCCCTTAACTCTGCCTTGTCTTTTTTTGCCTGAAGATGCTGAACTTGATTGTTTTCCTCAACAATTTTGTAGAGATTCATCATATCTTTCTCCAGTGCAGCTTGCTTGTCTTTGATTTCCAGCATAAGGGTCAATATTGATAGATTTTCAAAAGTCTGGTTCTGGACATTTTCCTGAGCCGGCTGTTCGAAACCTATCCCTGTTTCTGGTGGAACCTCCCCCTGAAATTCTGCATGTGTTTCAAAAGGTTCTGCATTAACTGGTTCTTCAGGATGGACTTGAGAGGGATTAGCATCAGCTCTATGTTGATCATCACCCTAACTAGGCAGATTAGATTCTCCAGAAACTGATTCCGGAACACTTGTAGCAACATATGGATCAGTTGTTCTTCCAGATTCAAGGTCCTCTTCTTCTTCATCCTGAAGAAGGATTCTTCTTTTCTTTCTATAAACCTTGAGCGGAGTGGAATAAGCTGACTGTTTCTTTGCTGGTTCCTTTCTTTTCTTGACCTCTGTTTTCTTCTCAACCTTCTTCCTGCCTTATGAGGGCAGAGCTTCCTTGCTTCTGGATTTTCCTGCTTTCTCCTGTACATCATCAAAGTTTTTCATCTTTTGTATCATCCTCTCTCCAACGGTCATAGAAGGTATCACAGTTTCGCGCAATTCATTTGGAATAGGGATAATCAGATATGAAAATATAGCATAGATGAGAGAACCATATGGGAGTAATCCCTTGCCCTTATGAAATGCATGATACATGTGGAAGATGATAATGTGAGGAAGAGAGAAAGCCTTTCCTTTTAGAATTGCCCATATAAGCTTGATTTCAGATTTAAACAAATCTGTTTTGGAAGCAGCTTTGGGTCTCAAGCAGTTAATGATGATTTTGTGCAGGATTACTGAGGTTCTGGTTAAGTCAGAATAGGTTATATTTCGCTTTGAACCTGAAGCAAATTTCTGATCTCCAGAAGCTGTCATCCAAGCATCTTCAATGCTCACTTCCAAAGGAGTGAATTTGGAGTGTTTTGCTCCCATTATTAAGGCTAGATCTTCAACTTTCAGATCATATCTTCTATCACCAACAGTAAATTGAATCCAGTTGGGTGATAAAATTGAGAGATTTGAATAAAAGTATGCAGTTAATGCAGCATATACTTTGGCAGATTACATACAATATTCAGAAATCCCTAGCCCATTGAAAAGATGCAGAACAGGAATACCAGCTCTATCAAGATAATCAAATCAACGTTGTGATGGTCCATCATCCCTCGTGCCAGCAACATCTTGTAGAACACGTTATGCTTTGTACTTTTAAAGAGACCACCAGTACCTATCAACTCATAAGCAATACCAACTCGTATAACAAAATTCTCAAAGAACTTCGCATCATCATTAGGAATAACAAATTTGGAAGCACTGAGTGGTTTAGGGCTAACAGGAGTTGTTTCCTCAACATGGGAGTTAGATGGTTCTCCAACTTTTTCTTTCCCTTTTCTAGAGGAAGTCCGTACGGGAGTAGAACGAACTTGTTCCTCAGAAGGTTCAGAACGAGACCGAGTGTATTCTTGAACAAGACTAGCCTCATCATGAAAACCGTTGTCTCTTAAGCAGTCGAAAAGAAGAGAGGCGGAGGCATTACTCCATTTTAGTCACTCATAGATCTTCCACACCAGATTTATATCATTGTACCGAAAATCTGTTTTACCCGTGGTAGCTGGTATAGATGTAGAACGATGCTCCTGTTGAGTGGATTCTGTAGGGCTTGGCTGATCGGACTCCGTATCTGATAACTCCATAAACTCTGGTGGAGCAGTGGATTTAGAGTCACGGTTGAGAATCCGAGTTGATTTGATCTTATACGGCATGATGAAACAGGTTTGAAGAAGAAAGATTGGATTTTTAGAGAAGGAGAAGAGAAAGATGAGTTTTTTAGGTTCGAGACGGTTTGAGATACGAGATGGTCGAGAGAGAAAAAGTATGAAAGAGTTTCTAATGGTAGGGTTTTTACAGCGAGAAAGATGGTATATATAGAAAAGAGATACGGACAGGAGTTAAAACAGGCAATCAAACAAGGAGTATATATGTATATTAAGCATGAGCGACCAATCAAATAATATAGAATATTTACCTGGCTTGCTTTCCAGAATTAACAATTATGAAAATATCTTGCCAAAAAATTTCCCGCCAAGACATTCCTCCCATAACAGTTTAGAAAGTACCTGTCTTTTGAGTCTGAATTATTCAGATGGAGAACCTTTGAGTCTGAAAAATTCCTTTCTATAAGACACTTTGAGAAAAAAGGATAAATAATGTACAGTTGAGTTCTAATATATTCAAATGAAGATTTATCAAGTGGTTTTGTGAATATATAAGCTAATTAATTCTTAGAATCAATGAATTGAATATTCACATCACCATTATGCACATGATATCGAATGAAGTGATGCTTGATTTCAATATGCTTTACACGAGAATGAAGAATAGGATTCTTGATCAAATTGATAGCACTTGTGTTATCATATTTGATTGCAGTACTTGAGTCTTCAATTGCAAAATCTCGTAATTGCTGCTTCATCCATAGAATCTGAGCACAGCAGCTCCCCAAGGCAATATATTCTGCTTCAGCTGTTGAAAGTGCTACTGTGTTTTGCTTCTTTAAGTACCAAGATATCAACATATTTCTAAGTAGTTGACATGTACCTGTAGTACTTTTCCTGTCCACTTTACAACCAGTTAAGTCAGCATCAGAATAGCTAGTAAGAGTAAAATCTGAATCTTTAGAATACCAAAGACCTAACATTAGATATGTTCCAATGTATTTGATTATTCTCTTAACTACAGAAAGATGTGACTCTTTAGGGTCAGACTGAAATCTGGCATATATACAAACACTAAAAAGTATGTCAGGTCTAGAAGCAGTAAGATATAATAATGATCCTATCATGCTTCTGTAAGCCTTCTGATCGACCTTTTTACCATTTTCATCATTGTCCAGTTTGGAGGATTGAGACATAGGAGTGTTTGTTTTCTTGTAGTTTTGTAGTCCAAACTTTTTGGCAATTTCCTTGGCATACTTCTCTTGGCAAATGAAAGTTCCATTCTTGGTTTGTTTTACTTGTAGACCAAGAAAGAATGTCAATTCGACCATCATGCTCATTTCAAACTCGTTCTACATATCTTTTGAGAATTCCTTGCACAACAACTCATTAGAAGATCCAAATATAATATTATCAAAATAAATTTGAACTAATAGAAAGTCCTTACCTTTTCTTTTAATAAAAAGAGTTGCATCAACTTTACCTTTTGTGAAACCATTTTTCAGAAGGAAATTACTCAATTGCTCATACCAAGCACGAGGTGCTTGTTTCAGACCATAAAGAGCTTTATTGAGTCTATAAACCTGGTCAGTCTTCTTTGGTTCTTCAAAATCAGGAGGTTGTTCTACATAAACTTCTTCTTTAATATAGCCATTTAGGAAGGCACTTTTCACATCAATCTGAAAAAGTTTAAAATCATGGAAACAAGCATAAGCTAATAATAGCCTAATGGCTTCTAACCTGGCAACTGGTGCATAAGTTTCATCATAATCAATGCCTTCGTCTTGAGAGTAGCCTTTTGCAACCAGCCTTGCCTTATTTCTTGTGACTTTCCCTTTGTCATCCAATTTGTTTCTAAAAACTCATTTTGTTTCGATTACTGGATGATTTTTGGGTCTTGGCACAAGTTCCCAGACTTCATTGATTCTGAACTGTTGTAGCTCTTCCTGCATGGCTTTTATCCAGCTTTCATCTGATAAAGCTTCATCAACTTCCTTTGGATCTATTTCTGAGATAAATGCAAGGTTGCTGATGTTCTCTTTGTATTTTGACCTTGTTTTGATCCCATCCTCTATATCACCAATGATGAGGTTCTTTGGATGACTAGATTTGTGTTTCCAGTTTCTGTCGAACTTATCCTTCTGAATCTCATCAGATTCTGAAATATCAGCTTGAGTCTGAATTATTTCTTTTCTGCTTCCTTCTTCAGACTCAACGATCTTTGGAGAGTCTTCAGATTCTTGAACGATAGGAGATGGTTCAGACTCATCTTTTTGAGTCTGGATATTTTCATCAAACTTTACATTCATTGTTTCTTCCATAGTCTGAGATCTTTTGTTGAAAGTCCTGTATGCTTTGCTTGTTGTCACATCCCAATTTTTGGGGCCTGGGAAATCACAGGTAAATTGTGATATCCTCAATTTCAATCCCTGGAAAATGATTATGGATTAAATTTGGTGGTTTTCCAATCGGAACTAAGTTGTTTTCCCTTGTTTTGGAAAACCCAGTTTTGGATCTTTTGTACCCCTTCATTTTGTTATTTTTGGGGAGAGTTTTGTGGTCTGAATTTCCAAGAACTTTCTTCTTGAAAGTTGTTTAAAAAATCTTGAAGTTTTACATTATTTAATTTCAGAATTTTTGGAGTTGATATGAGTGGTACGATGGCCTGATTTTCGGACCATGTGAAACTGCTCAAAAGGGTATTTCGGTGATGTTTACACTGTCTTTATTTTCTACGAGCTTTTCTGGGCCGATTTTGGAAAAATTTCCTTCACAAAAGTTGTTGAGAACGTCTTTTTCTATAATGTGTATAAATTGGGAATTTTTCAAGATCATTTGGATTTTGGACAGAGCTTAATTTGAAAAACCAGAGTCCTGTTTAAGCGAACTGTTTTTAGTCTGTTTTTGAGCTACTAAAAATGGTGTTTACGGAAAGATTTCAAATTTGTGTTCTTCACAAGAAATCTTTGTTAAGGTCTTGTTTATGACATATTTAAAATTGAGAATTTTTGTAGTCCATTTACTATCTTTTCAAGACCGATTTCGTGAACAGTGCAAAACTATCCGGTTTTGTCAGATTTCAAAGATTTAGCATTTTCTATATGAAAACATTGGAATTTTGACTTAGTGTCTTCTGGTGATTTAAAGTACACATTCCGAGCTTTCAAATGAGATATTTATGCTTTGATTGGAGGTTGACTCATGGGGAAAACGAAAAAGAGAAGTAAGCTTGAAATTGGAGAATTCTAGAGAAAGTCAAACTTGGGGAGCAAGTTTTGACTAGACTAGTCCAAGCTTGTTCAAGAAGCCTAATTAATGGCTTGTATTGATTGCTTGGACTTTGGTGGCCCTTCATGATGTCATGCATTAATGAATCAAGACTTTAGGGCCCTTCATCATTACTCTTGACTTTTGGACTTAGGCCATTAATGGGTGGATGACACGCGCGATTACCTCATCATCCCCGATGACACGTGCGCTTACCTCATCCAAGCTTTGGCCACAAGTTTTGTCTCCTTATAAATAGAGAAAGGCCATTCGGCCAAAGAGAGAAAGAAAGCGAGAGAGAAAGAAAGAGAGAAAAAGCTTACCGATTGGCCCGTGTCTTTCTTATAGGTTGATCAAGCGAGGAATCCACGTCCGAGGCCCAAATGTTCGTGAATCGCCCGAGAGTCGTCGAGACTCGCGTGTCCTTCACACGCCTCATTTTCTCTAGTTCTTGTTTAATTGTTGAGTAAGTGAATTCCTTAATATCGGGAAAGGATGTTGAGATGTGTTGTGACGTGGTTTGCTTGGACCGTTTCTCGGTCGTTTGGTTGGTCGTAGTTAGTTCATTTCCTCGGTTTGATGGTGTTTCATGTTTGAAGTTGTTTTGAGATAGAACCGAGCATGGATTGGTAAAGTGTACATGAGATAGAACCGAGCCTTGGTTGGTAATCGAGAGTTGGCTGGTAAAGTGCACATGTTATAGCCGTGCGTGATGTTCTCTTGTTTGAACTTTGCTATTGATTTGCCATCGATGCGGGTGCGGTAAGGGTCGACTTATGTTAACGGCGATCGATATATCATCGCTTGATATTAATGTTTTCACTTGCTGAGTCTCCCCGACTCATCCCCCGTTTTTCCCTCTCAGGTCCATAAGATGGTCGAACGGACGGCGTCGGCAGGGGGAGTTTAAGCCATGTTGGAGTTCGGGGAAAGCTAGGAGCTGTGAATCCGAAGTAGTGGGTTTAGGACACCCAAGCCGCTTGTTATTGTGTGTAAATGGGTTGAATTAACTAAGTTGGCTTGTAAAATATGTTTGCGTGTCCTGTAAACATAAGGTTTGCTCGTGATGCTGTTTGTCTTAATCCCGCTGTTGTTTTTCATATGATTGTCCCGAGATATGCTTCCGCTTGTATTTAAAGAAAGATAATAATGAACGGGACGTCACGTTTATGACCCCGAGGTTGGGGGCGTTACACTTGTAGTTGAGTATCCAAGGAAGAAACCTTCATCTGCCTTCTCATCAAACTTACCAAAACGGTCATTTGGATTTTTGAGAATAAAGCACTTACAACCGAACACATGAAAATATGAAATGTTAGGCTTCTACCTTTAAAAAGTTCTTTTTTTTGGTAAAGAATTGTTTTTCTACCTTTAAAAAGTTCATAAGGGGTTTTCTCAAGAATTGTTCTGAGAAAGACTCTGTTAATGACATAACAGGCTGTAGAAACTGCTTCTGCCCAAAAATGAGAAGGAATCTTGCTTTCAATCAACATAGTTTTTGTCATTTCTTGCAAAGAGCAATTTTTCCTTTCCACAACACTATTTTGTTCTGGTGCATATGGAGTAGAGAAATTGTGTTGAAAGCCATTTTCCTTACAAAAATTCGAGAAGCTTTGATTATCAAATTCTCCCCCATGATCAGTTTTGATGCAAGAAATAGTATAGCCCTTTTCATTTTGAATTTTTCTTGCAAACTTTGAAAAATATGAGAAAGCTTCATTTTTATGAGTAAGAAAGAACACCCATGTAAATCTAATGAAATCATCAACAATAACTAGACAATATTTCTTACCACCAATGCTCTGTGTTCTGGTTAGTCCAAAAAGATCCATATGAAGAAGCTGCAAAGCACGATTAGTGGAAACATGATGTATGGGCTTAAAAGAGTTTCTTACTTGTTTTCCTAGAATGCAAGCATTGCATAGTTCTGTTTTTCTGTATCTCAACTCTGGCAGTCCTTGTATCAGTTTCTTGTTTGATATTTTTGATATCTGCTTCATACTGATATGTCCCAATCTTCTGTGCCAAAGATCTTCATCCTCTTTGACTGAGATCAAACAATGAGTGGAGTTTGAGTTGATGTCTAGTAGATAAATGTTCCCATGTCTTCTCCCTGTGAAAATTTGAGAATGTCTTTGCTTGTTCCTGAACAGGTATCTTCTTGAAAGTTGATTCTGAATCCTAAATCACATAGTTGGCTTATGCTTATCAGATTGTAGTTGAGACCTTTTACCAATGAAACATCATTGATTGTGGTCCTCCAATCTCAACAGTTCATTTTCCAACTATTCTTCCTTTATTATTTCCTCCAAAGGAAACTTTTCCACCATTCAGACTTTGTAGTTCAGCAAAAATGCTAGGATCTCCAGTCATGTGTCTGGAACATCTACTGTCCAGGTACCACTTTCTTTTCCTCTTTGTGGTGACCTGCAAAAATTACAACTACTCATGTTTTCTTTGGTACCCAAACTTGTTTGGGTCCTTGAGAGTTAGTATAGGCTGTCTTAACAAAGTTTCTTCGAATAGGTCTCTAGACCTTAGGACATTCATTCTCAAAATATTGTGGATCTCCACATTTTGAGCATTCAACAGGTTTAATAAAATTCTTTTTGAAGTGATTTTTGTAAACTTGTCGAGGAGGTCTTTGTCTTAATCTCTCCTTGACTTTTGGAAGATCAATTAAACTATCATTCTCCTTTACAAATCCGAGACCAGATTTATTGAAATAAGGAATCTGTACAGAGAGAATATTTTTCAAAGTTTCTGAACCTTTTGAAAATTTGGAAACTAGTTCTGAAACTTCTTTTTTCAAAGCAGCATTTTCTTTGGAAAGAAAATCTCGACTTTCCTTGATTTGATGAAATTCTTTTTGAAGGAAATCGATTTTTTCTTTTTGTGAAATCTCCTGTTGTCTAAGTGTTGAATTTTCCTTTTTCAGAGAAGAAATTCTTTTAAGAGCAGCCTTGAATTCGAAACATAATTCATCAATGTAGTTTGAAACTTCAATAGGCATTTCAGAATGATTTACCTCAATCTCAAGTTTTGCACCTAATTCTGAATCTGAGTCTGCATCTGAGTTGGCCATTAGATAGAAGTTTGAGATGTCTTCATCACTGTCTTCACACTCTGTATCACTCCATGTTTCTGCTTTCAAGGCCTTCTTTGCCTTTTCGAATTTAGTCTTCTTTTTCGGAAGAGGACAGTTTGGTTTGATGTGTCTTTGTTTTCTATAGTGAAAGCATATTATTTCCTTTGATTTATCTGCTTCATCATAAATGTTTTTCTTTTCAAAAGGCCTCTTTCCTTTGAGGTTTCTCTCTTTGATCTTCATCCTCTTGTACTTCTTAATGAAAAGAGCTAGCTCTTCATCATCGACATCTTCATTTTCAGAATCTGCATTAGAATCAATATTAGTCTTTAAAGCAATTGATTTATTACCTCTTGATTCATTTTCTTCAATCCGTTTTTCTGTCTTATATGATTGAAGAGTTCCAATTAACTCAGTCACGGAGAGAGGCATGATCCTTTGAGTTTCTCTGATAGAAGTTTTGATGTTTTCCCACTGTTTTGTCAATCCTCTCAGGAGTTTGTTGACTTTCATCACATCTGGAACAGGTTGTCCTTGATATGCAAGACCATTTACTATTTCTGTAAATCTGTCATACATATCGACAACGGATTCTTCAGGCTTCATTTTGAAGGATTCATATTGCCCAAGCAGTATGTTAATCTGAGTTTCCTTTGCACGATCTGTTCCTTCATAGGTGATGTAGAGAGTGTCCCAGATATCCTTAGCTCATTCACAGGAAGTAATTTTTTTATATTCAACAGGTGCTAAAGCACAATAAAAAGAATAAATTGCTTTGGAATCTAAAGATTCTCTTTTAGATATCTCAATTTGAGATAATGGAAGATCTGTTGGCATATTCTCATCCATCTTCTCTTTTGAATCAGGAGGTTTTGGTCTGACTCCTCTAATGATGACATCCCATTGCATGTGATCAATTGACTTTATGAAAGTCTTCATCTTGTTTTTCCAGATGTTGTATTCCTTGCCATTGAAATAGGGAGGTTTGTTGATACTTTGACCTTCAATAAGACCTGGAGCACCAAAGCTAGCCATATAGATCGTAAGCTCAAAAGTAAAACACTTCAACAGATGAGCAACCTGCTCTGATACCAATTGAAGTGGCTAGCAAGGATCACCCAGAGGGGGGTAAATAGGTGATCTTAAACAATTTTAAGAAATTTAAGCGAAAATGATAAAGCGCAGTTTAAGTCTGAATAATATTCAGATTCTATAAGAATTGTGCTCTTGAATGTGCAGTGAGTAAAGTAGAGATTAAGAGATAGAAAAAACTGCACACAGAGTTTATAGTGGTTCGGCTTATAGTAAGCCTACGTCCACTCTCCCACGCTGACAGCCTACCGGCTGGATTTCACTATATAATCAAGAGGTATTACAGATCTAGAGTGATAATACTCTTGTGTCTGATAGGACTCTCTATCTCACACAAACACTCTTACAAAGTGTCCCTCAAGATTCTAAAGTTTGGCTCAATGAAGAAAAGAGAATTGGAATAAGCTCAGGCTTTGGACTTGATGATTCTTGAATCTATTTCTTCTGCTGCTCGTTGATCTCCTTAAATATTTCTCCACTTCCAAACTAGCCGTTGGACAGTCGAAGATCATCTTCCAATCTTTACCTTGGACAGATTTGTAAAGAAGGAATTGAGTAGCCGTTGAGTGATAGATTCTGAATCCCGCTGATTCTGGTCGCCCATACAATCAGAATCTTGGTTTCCATAAGTAGAGATTAGTCCGTTGTAATAATATTTTGATTGACAATCAAATTGATTTAGATTGAGTCAATCAAAACCTTCCTTGTGTGAAATCCATTGCCAAATCACCAGCTATTGTGTTAAGTTCTGTTTCTGCGTCTGCAAAATTTGGCGTCTGAAAAACTTCAGTGTCTGAGTGTGAAAAATTTCAGCGTCTGGAAAACTTCAGCGTCTGAATCTGCAAATTTTCTACGTCTGGAAAATTTTCTGTGTTTGAAAAACTTCAGAGTCTGAGTCTGCAAATTCTCTGCGTCTGGAAAATTTCAGAGTCTGAAAAACTTCAGAGTTTGATATCTCCTTCTGAACTTCCAGACTATAATAACCTGGAAAAACTTCATGTTAGAATTACAAGTTATTATGGAAAGTTTTGTCAACTTCAAAATCTATTAGGATTTTCCTCAATAACACCTGAGTCTACCACTCATTCTTTCGCATTTCCTGCGATATTGGCTTAGGAATGACCGCAGCAATTATGTCATCAGAACATATGCTCAACCAATTCGACTTTTGGTTTAGCAAAATTGTCATTTTCCCACAATTTTTTGTTGTACTGGTGTCCTAGTTACAATACCTTCACAAGGTGAACATATATCCATTAGTGGATTTTGTCGCATCTGAATCCAGTTTCCAGTTCACATCATTGTATGCTTTTAATATATAAAATGCCTTAATTATATCACAGCGAGGCATCTTGGAGAGTGGGGAACATATAGCCCTTAGCCATGCCTCCATATCATATTGTCAGACTACAAATCAATCTTGATGAATGAGGTATCCCTAACAATGAGAATATCAATACGAAGAGCAGAACAACCTATAGCTAGAGCCTGTATCATATACAAACATTCACCGTGTCATAACAAGTGATATAACATGTATAGACATAAGATCAAACGTAAGCAATATAATGCCAATTATATTGAATATGGCAGTGAATCTTTTCAGCAAGCATCCAAAGCTAATGTATACAAACGTAGCAAGAATATTCTTGTCATGTGTCCATGCTGGATGTCAAAAGAAATAGCAAGAATTTTCGTCAGTTCGGCATTACGTGATTCATGTTTGCCCTTATAAACAGAACAATAATCCCATAAAATTCATTTGCCATTTAACTGAATCTGACTCTCCACAGGGAAAATGAAGATTCGCGGAAAATAAAGATTTGCTAATGATAATCAAACTAGGAGTTCAAGCACTTCAGATACCATAAGGAGTCAGCTAGCCAATAGACGTGTAGAAACGGCGGCAATGTATACGGTGTAGCATGATGATGAACAATAAGCAGCAGAGAGGTACGAATCAAGTCTGCACTTCATTATCTCTACCAACTTTCACAAATAAATGAAGAGGCAATCTTTGACAATCAGAAGTAAGAGTTCAAAACAAGCGAAGACACAAAGAAATCCATATCATCCTAGATCGCTACGCAGTATGGTAACCACATAATTCTCTTTTGTTTTCTCCCTTAATAAGCAACTGAGTTTCTTATGCTGATCAAATATCACCACTACGATTTTCTTTGCAGAAATCCGGACACAAAATGCCTATTCTCACTAAGCCGTTCACAGCTACAGCCATTCACAGTGTGCTTGTTCTGTCGACCCCTACATTCTATGTGGGACAAGGCACTTCCAAGTTTGATTTATAAACAAACTACCAACAGAGTTGACTGAGACCTCAGCCTCTGCCTCGGCCTCGGCGAGAGTGGACATCAACAATTGCACGTGATGTTTCCTGGTTAGTAACAAGACCAAGAGAGAAGGAAGATTGCTTGGTAAGTATGTACGTATTAACGCCCATCAAACGACTGATCGACGGAGCACAAGAACATGTGGACACTGAACAGGTCCTCCCCTTACCGGAATTGGTACGTTAGCTTACATATGAAGCTAAGCATATGCCTTGACTCTCCCATGCATCATGCTCTTTTTCAGTGGTGGGAGAGTCCGAGATAATCAGGAGGTAAGTTTGCACTGAAGGTTGCTTACATTATGCGACATTTGACATTGGAGCTGAATCATTTAATTTTCAATTTAATCACGTGCCCGACATATTTAGGGAAGCGTAAATTGGAGAGAGAGAGAGAGAGAGAGAGAGAGAGAGTAAAGCAACCTCAACCTTAGCTACGGGTTCTCCCAGAAGTCAACGAAGATCTACTGTATCCTCGTACCCGTACAGGCGAGCAAGTTCCATGGAAGGTGGCCATAGCAGATAACTTGAAAACAAAGCAAAAGACGTTGGCCATGCGAACTAATTTGAAATCACTAGGCATGTATTTGTTTCGCCAGAAGAGCTTTTCGCTAATCAGTTTTTCGGACTTTCACGTGTTTGGTTTGTCGAAAATAGTTAGTCAACAGGAAAGACATTTTTGGTTGAAGAGAACACCCATATACTTAAACTTTGAAGTATGAATGTCCCGATTCTGAACCAAGGAAATCCTTTTTCTGAGCATAATAAGTCCCTTACCATAGATGCTCGGTAAATTCTTCATCTTCTATCTTTAGATAGAGTTTTTACGTGCTTTTCAACGTACCGTCAAACGAAGGAAAACTAACCATTTTCCTTGAAAATGATTTTTCGACGAAAGTATGTTCCTTTATTATGAAATTTTCAGCGAAACAAAAACATTGTTAATCACATTCTCCATTCTGTGGTCTCTCGAGCAGGACAAGCTCTGTATTATCACAGTATCGATCGAGTCCATAATGAAGATGAAGGAGAGAGAAGGGAGCACCTTCTTCTTAAGTGTTAGAATAATTAAATATTAAATCGCGCATTTATCTAACAACTTAAGCTTTTAAAATAGTTAGTAGTGATCATACAAAATCTCACACTAAGTACTAGGAAAGGCATCCTTCAACACTTTCAACATGCAAAATGATGTAATGTGTTATGGATTCTAGAGACATGAGAAGTACACACTCTTGGTCGTATTCTAATTGGTTTCTTCCAAAATTCGCCAAATGGATGACAGCCCCCCTTAAGGAAGACTCTTTAAATGAAGACCAAGGTCTGAACTTGCGGTATGAATAAACACGTGATCGTTGTATAATTGGTCTGACAATCTATACCTTCGAAAGGAACATGATCTAAGCTTATCCCCATCGTCTTACTGTCTGACCGAGCAAACAAAAGATCAGTGAACGAAAAACTGGGATAAAACAAGTAAAAATCTTGCAATTTGGCTGAGTGCGAGTGTCCTTCGTGCTTAACACGTTCTTTTTGGTAGCCAAGAAATCTAGAAATTCACTTCCACATTCGAAGATTTGTTCCCCAAGTTTTGGACGTGCTCCTTAAGTTTTGGATGTGGCCCCATAGGCTGTTATCGATCTTGGGCGTGCCCTTATAGTTATGAGCCTTTTAGATCTCATAGAAATGTGCTACATCACTTAATAGACTTTAAACAAGTAATCATATTCGATATATCAGAAACTATGCTACACTACTGGATAGACTAGTCGAAATACATTTATGGTTATCATTTATCGCACTAATAAAAGAGCACATGTGGAGAAAAAACTTAAATATGTATGGGGGGAGACAAATTTTCGAAACAGCTAACAAATTTAGGAAACAAATGTAAATGATTTCGTAAAATGGCAAAGATCTACGTTCAACTTACGGAAAAAAAAAAGAGGATGTCTATTATATTAATTGACTGTTATCTTTCTTATTAAGATTGCAATTTTGTCCATTTTGCAACACCGTGTTATTATAGTACACCTTAACGAGGTATTTCATGGAATTTATTGAGAAACTTTTGAGATTGAAACCATTGTAGGGTTTGGTCGTATAAAGTGGAGATTGTTTAGGGCTTTATGATTGGTAACTTTAGGCAGAAACCTCAATCCCAAGAGCTGCACCTTCTAACATCTTGTGAAATCTAGTCTGCTCAATCCTATTTGTATATGCCTTATGGTACTTATGGACTTGGCAAAATAAGAGCATCTTTGATCCCGTTGGCCGAGCAATTCTCATTCCTGTACTTCAAGTGAGAGCTAGAGTGCTTCTTTCTTTCTTCGCCCTTTCGAAAAAAATCGGTGGATAGCAGTTAAACGTGATCAGCCTAATAAATCTAGAAAACTAATTCTCCTAATCATGCCAAATTGAATAGTCATACGGGTTGGGCTTAAAATTCCAAAATATATTTCAATTGGGCCGGTAGGGAATGTATATCCCTATCGGTCTATCAATGTGAATAGTCCGGACCAGAACAATTCACGTTTGTACTGGAGTTTTGAGTGGAACAAGTAACGACCGCATTTACCATCGAGCCTTCAAACCCAGCACTTACAATAAGGGCATAGGGTAGGTGCACATATATAGTCGAATTGAGTCTTTGAGTATGAGCCGATACTGCCTCAAGCTCAATCTCGACTCGACTCCGCTTGCATATTTAGTGCTCAAAACTCAACTTGAACTCGATTGAGTATTTAAATACCTACTCGAGCTCGGCCCATGTAGAAAATTGAGATTCTCGACACAATGCATACAATCATTTAAAGAGGAGCTTGAGGTCGATCATGAAAAGCTCGTATACCATGGGTCTATTATGAACATTTTTGTGTCTTTTTGTATGACTACCATATATTTCTTAAACAAATAATAGAAGTTCAGTTATGGTCATGAGCCTGGCGAGTTTTGATCGACCCCGAGCTATTATTGATCTTGTAGGATGCTATGGTGTACAAACCTTAAGACGTGAGTATATTAAATACATAAAACATGTTCAATTGCTCTTACTATCAAGTGCAAATAACCCTATATTTACTAGTTAGGCCAATTGCACAGGTTTAGGTTCCCTTTTTAATTAGCCCACGAAGTTAGTGGGTTATGTCATAAAGTCGAAGTTAACCGATCTAAAATGGGCCCAATTCCCTAAAAAATCCCAAACTTTAGGTTTAGTACCAAATCTGCCCAAAACTTTTTTTTGTCTTAAAAAAAACCCCTCAACTTTCATTTTAGTCCCAAATCTACCCTCGTTACCTTTCTGTCAAAAATCACCGTTAAGTCTTCTTACCTGGCAATTCCACGTCGGCACAAAATTCACGTCAGAAGCTAACATGGAATAACTCCACAAAACGTCGACGTTCTTGCTCTGAATATCGAGGGAAAATTAGGTTTTCCTTTGCTTCGTCTTCTTCAATTTGCTTTCAAAGATCGACCCCAAAAAAAAAAAAATCGCGCTCAAAGGGACAACACCGCTTGGTTGCTCCCTCCATCAGGTTCGCTCTCTACGCCACGAAGCCAGAGCCAGCTAGCTTCTTCATCCCCCTTTCCGTGGGTTAGCCTCTCTATCATTTCGCTCGAAGAAATTGATTGCGGACAGGAGGGATTCCTCCGTAAATCGATCGAGTCGTGGACTCCAAATCGCTCGGTCTCTTCCTATACAGGCTCGAGCTTGGCCTCTCGGTGGAGAGGTGGCGGAAACTGCAATTGATGTGAGAATACTTTCTCAGAACTTACGAGATCAATTCGGTATGTTATACCTCAGAACTTATTCGAGAGTCCCCTGCATGAAATTGAATCATTCCTTGTACATTGTCTTTATGAATATGCTGCATATATGTGACTGGGTCAATCAAACGAAAATTAATTGTACATATATGTATGTGCTGAGATGTTTTCTCAATTTAGGTTAATTGATTACGATAATCCTGAATGGGATTAGAGATTAGTATCAAATCCGAGCTCATTAATGTATTGTTTCTCCTTTAATCTAATGTATACAACCTGTTTGATGATATGTCCGTGAGATACAGTCATGAATTAATTCTTGGAATTGCTCAATCTGAAGATGTTTTGATTTAGTCCACATGTTATTAATCAATTTGTTAATTATTAGATAGGATTCTTGATGTCCTTTCATAGTTGCCGGGTATGCTGTTAAACTATCGCCATGGCTTTGTGCTTTACGTGTTTCTATGGTGACCAGTGATGGTTGCTGGTGAGCAACAGAGGGTGAAATTCTGGAATAGCAGATGTTGAGGGGTTAATTCAGTGAAGAAGCTCATGAAATCATTTTTCGTTTTATGTTTTATCGAAGGATGGGAGGAAAAAGCTCCTGAATTTTCAAGTGAGCATTAGCCGATGGTTCTCTTTGGTGTATTTCAAGTGTTCCTCCTTATTCTGAAATCCTTTTACTTGAAAAAAAACCTAATTCGCTATGAGCAACAGTTTTTTAACGTTGCTTTGTGAAGTTGAATTCGCTATAGGCAACGGTTTTTTGACGTTGTTTTGTGAAATTGAGTCAACCACCATATGAGGTATAGATGCAGCCCTATAAGCAACAGTTTCCTTTCTCATTTCTATACCATGAACACTTCCCACAATCTGTGTCATTTGCGTGCTTTTTGCAAAAAAGATATATAAGATTGTATATCTTCCCATTGCAGTATGGTATAAGAAGCCTGGTTTTGCCGAGTTAAACAAGTAGCAAAGAAGAATCAGGGAAAAAAAACTCAGAACAACCAAATGAAACGTCATTTAACAGTTCGCTTCATGGAAAATGTTAGTTTTCTTCTCATGGAAAGTGTAGGAGACAATGTCGTTTTTCAAATCGTTTGTGGGATAAGGCTTGGTTTGTTGTTGTTACTGTTGCCATTATTCAACTGAAAATATATGTACTTGGCTGCTGAACACATTGAAGCATGGACTCAAGTGACTCCAGTTTTTGTTTGTCTCACATGCAGAGAACACATTAAAGGCCTTGAAAGAGAAGGAAAAGGAGCAAAGGTGCCCGAGCCTGAGTCAAAGCCGACTGCAGCTGTAATATGAAGGATGCTGAAAAACCTTTATTGACACTGGTGCTTTGAGAAAGCATTCTCACATCCATGGCATCTTTTAGTAGGGGTTGAGTGAAATGAAATTGTGTTTTAGATGATGCGGAGCATCTTGTAGCTGTATTTTTAGATCTCTCATATTCTCTTTTCGATTTATTTGTTTCTAATGTTGGTGAAAGACATATTGAGTTGTAAACCTTGTTGATCTTGAAATACAAAAGTTACCGAATTAGTTGACGTGGAATTTGTCTGAATTATTTGATTGTCCTACCAATTTCTTCTCTCCTGTAAACTTGAGCAGCCAAGTCAAATAGCACAAACTGTTGTAACTGTTTACACGGAACATTTGCTGACGTGCAACTCAGCAAACAAGATTGCACAATATAACACCAGACTTTTGTATCTCCTTCACCTTCCTTGATAAGACCTTTTTATACAGCTAAAACCACAAATAATGATCCAACTTTGATCCTTCAACCAATCTCGGCACCATAGCAAGCACAGCTCAAAAGAAGGCGAAGGCAAAAATTTGCTAAATAGCATTAGATTAACTTAAACCGATCCGCATTGTGTGTTGGAAAAGAGAGACATGCCAACATAACAAGCACAACTCCATGCATCGTAAATAACCAAACCATCCCATATACAAAGTTACATTACCATATCCTCACACCAGACACTACATAGCCGTATCTACTTACAAAAAAACATAAAAACTAGCACTTTTCTGTCCGCAACAAAATCTCCTCATCTAACAACAGGCACTGAACATCCACTAGCATTTCTTGGTCCACAATTTCACGATCCACCACCGATTCCAGATTGTTGAGTGCATGGAGATTCCGAGACATCAATTGAAGATTGGCTTACTGAAACTTGAACATTCCTTGCTCTTGTTTGTTCGTTGGAGAAGGATGGACCTCCGATATCAATAACTCTATCACTACCAAGCATCTGCAGTAAAAAAAAAATCTTTCATATGAACTTGCTTTTCTTTTCGATATACATTTAAAATTAGACAAAGATATTAAAATATCCTTAAATATGAATTCCCAGTTTCAGACATGAAAAGTCCATATCCTTGTCGAGCCTAAAGATACAAAATGAGCATAAAACGTTAATCACAACATACACAAGTATTTTTTTTCTTTGGTCGAAATATATACACAAGTGTTATGAAAATAAAATGTGGCTAAAAAACACTAACCTATGCTCTCTCATTCCTAATGATGGTAGAGTCCCTATCAGATGGCCTACTGGCATGTGCACTATCTTGCACACCAGTAGCCTTTTTTGGTCTTCCTCTTTTTGCCTACATGTGAAAAACACAAAAAAAAAAAACCAATGTTAACGGTCATGATAGCCCTCAAAAAAATTATTATTAAAAGTTATCAAATTTTCAAATAAAGCTTACTTTGGATGGCCTAGGTGATGTAGGATTCTTGCATGTTTTTTATTATGCCCATACTGAAGACAATTTGAACATCGCATTTGGACTCCAACTTTCATCAATTTCTTACCATCACTACTTCGCTCATCCTTATCCTTGATTCTGTTTTTCTTCTCTCTCCCCCTTTTCCTTCTAAAGGTGGGGGTTTAATTGGCTCACCACTGACTTTGGGCCACATTTGTTGTCCATTCATGGCTGGGAGGGGAAATTGATAACATCTCTCGTAAGCATCTTCTTGAAGCAGTCATCAACGTAATCATTGATATCTAACTTCATGAAGCTAATGCAACATATTGCGTGTTTACATGGTATTCCATTTATATCCCATTCCCTACAAGCACAGGTCTTTCCAGCCAAGTCAACCACAAATCTTTTGTCAAGTACTTGAACCTAAAGTTATTCCCCATTGCCGCTCCAGCAATACAATACCTTGACTCCAGCTTAGTCTTCTCCAACTTCATTCTAATCCTCGGGCAAATTTAAATCCGTTCGATCCACCATTAACTGACTTTTCTTTGCCATCCTCTCCATCAACATAGTTCTTATTGCTTCAAGCATCTCAAGTATGGGTTTTGCTCTTGGTATGCAAATGTATCCGTTGAAGGTCTCACTTAAGTTATTATCAATCGCATCACACTTGGTACCTGTCTTGATGAAAGCCTTACAAAAGTGATTAGGGCCTTGTCTCATAAAGTCTTCATAACCTTTAGGGCACTCCTCCTTCAAATCTTCCATTGATACGTCAAATTCAGCTCTAAATGTACACCTCACAACCCTCCAAAAGAGATTTTTAAGAGCGTCCCCTTTGTGCAATTTTTTCCAATTCGCATATATATGTCTTGCACAATTTTGATGTTCTGCTTGTGGAGATAGGCAAGAAAGTGCATTCATTAGTCCCTGCAACCAAAAAAATCAGCCAACAGAAAATAAACAAATCACATCAATAATTGCACTATTGTAGTGTAATAGCCAATAAAGACAAAATATGAGAAATTACCTTTTGTTGATCACTAATAAAAGTCCAACCCTCGCAGGTGCCAACGCTCAGGTCTGTGAATAACAGGGTGAGAAACCAAGTCCAAGATGCCTCGGACTCAACTTCCGCAACTGCCCAAGCTATTGGAAACATTTGATTGTTTCCATCTCGCCCTACAACACACAACAACATACCCTTTAATCCAGTCTTAAGAAAGCATCCATATAAGCCTATGACACACCTACATCCCGCTAAAAACCCCCTTTTCAACTTATCAAAGCCCACATAAAATCTCTCAAATACTTTGGTTGCTGGGTTTACTTCTATTTTAAATGTTCCATCCTTGCTAACTCTCTTAAGCTCCGCCAAATAAGATCTCAGCATGTCATATTGCTCCTCTATCGGGCCCCTTATGTCACTAAGAGCTTTCCATATAGCTCTGTAACATTTCTTCTTGTCAAGTGTCAAGGCAAACCTTTCTCTTGCATCTGCCTGCATTTCTGCAGCTGAGTAAGTCAGTCTAGCTCTAATCTTGGGAGCGTACTCTTGGGCAAGCCATGTAGCAGTAGCTTGCCTATTTTTTAGACTTCTATTGCAACTATGGGGATCTCCAATTCTCTTTATGACAAAAGTTTTCTCATTTTGAATCCAACCGCCGTACAATCTCCAACCGCATCCTCTTACACACCTCGCTTCCATTCTTTTATATTCACTCTTTTGCCAAAAAATATCAAATCCATTAATTACGGCATACCTTCTCACAGCATTCTTGAACTGTTCATGAGATTCAAATCTCATACCTAGGCTAAATACTTCCTCATTATGGTCACACATAGGATCATACCTATTAACCACTGGGCGTGATATGCCATGGGTTTCTTCAAAATCATCGATATCGGGTCCACTTAGAGATTCATTTTCAGAATTCACATCTTCATCTGTTGCCCCGTCTTCACATAAAACTAAATCTCGACCATCATTAGCCTCCTCTCTTTGTATATCGGTGGAACCTACAACTAAAGCTCGACCATCATCTGCTTCCTCCTCCTCCTCCTCCATTCTTGCTTCTTAGAATTCTTTCATCATCTCACTTGTCATCGACTCTCCATCATCTGATATATTTGGTTCTCTATCACTCCAATCCAATGAAATATTATCACTGTCACTTTCATTCTGCTAAAGAAACACACAAGGTCATTAATTGATAACTAAAAACAATATTCAAACATAAAGAGTCAACAATTGAATGAACTCACCATTGCTTCTGATTCAACCTAGTAATTCTCCAATTTTTGACGAGCAAAACTTGCTAGCAAAATGACGATCAACCTGCAATTTCAATGTCAAACACATTCCACTGATTGAAGCGAATTGTAAACAACACAATTCACATCATAAGAACAATTGACTACTACAACAATCAACCAACATTCTTGTGCGATTGAATTATGTTCAAGAACCTAGAATCATACACGTAACAGGGATAGAAAAAATTGAAACCATCAAGATTAATGCATGCATACTTCATCAAAAACGATAAAATTTAAATTTAGGGGGAAAAAAGAGCAAAAGAAACGGAGAACAAATACCTGGTTATCACAAGGGCTGATCGCAGTTTCCGCCACTCTCTCCACCGAGTGACCGAGCGCGAGCCTATATAGGAAGAGATCGAGTGCTTTGGAGTCCATGACTCGGTCGATTTATGGAGGAATCCCTCCTGTTCGTGATCAATGCCCTTGAGTGAAACGATAGAGAGGCTAACCCATGGAGAGGGGGATGGAGAAGCTAGTTGGCTCTAGCTTCGTGGCGTAAAGAGCAAACATGATGGAGGGAGTGATAGAGCGGTGTTGTCTCTTTGAGTGCGAATTGCGATCGATTCCTTCAAACGAAACAAAAGAGAGGCTGACCCATGGAGAGGGCGACGGAGATGCTAGCTGGCTCTGGCTTCATGGCGTAGAGAGCAAACCTGATGGAGGGAGCGACTGATCAGGAGCGACCGAGCGGTGTTCATCTCTTTGAGTGCGAATTTCTTTTGGTCGATCTTTAAAGGCAAATTGAAGAAGACGAAGCAAAGCAAGCCCTAATTTTCCCCCAATATCCAGAGCAAAAACATCGATGTTTTCTGGAGTTATTCCATGTCAGCTTATGATGTGGATTTTGTGCTGACATGGAATTGCATGCAAGAAGACTTAACGGTGATTTTTGACGGAAAGTTAACAGGGTAGATTTGGGACTAGAATGAAAGTTGAGGATTTTTTTTAAGACAAAAAAAAATTTTGGGCAGATTTGGGACTAAACCTAAAGTTTGGGGTTTTTTAGGGAATTAGGCCCGCTTCCTCGTCTTAAGAGAAAAACAAAATTATTAATAACCACACCTCACCAAGAAATGTTGATCGGATAGGGAATCAACTTAATATATTGGGTTTTTGTTATTACCTTGTACGTGCATCGAAAATTGATCAATCCAATTATGAGAAGTTTGGAACGGTTTTGGCAGGTGGAAAGAGGGTGACAATTTCTGACGCAACAAAATAACACAACTCGACCTCGACTTGAAATTAGTTGGTTTAGATTATAGCTGATCGTGTACTGATCAATTTCATGTCAACCATGAGACATGATTAATAAAGGTGTTGTGTTTGTGTTCAACCCGTCCTGACACGAAATTGACCCATATAATCTATTTAAATTAACACGTTAGCATTGAAACGACCTAAATGTGTGATCTATTTATACACGATTAGCTAAAAGACTTATTTTTTTTCCATGCTTTTCACCTCCAAGATTTTTAAATTGATTACATTTCATTGACCACGAACATGTTTTAATTTCATTTGATGATATTATGATGACGGACTATTATTATTTGCATATAGAATTTCCGAAAATTGAAGGATATTTCATGTCAAGTTCCATATTAGTGAGAAAATTTTTATTTTACTAGGTTGATTCATATAATAGCAGGTCACGACTTGTGTTGACCCATCAAACCGTCATTTTTTCATGTCATGTCAAACCGTAAATTCTTGGATCTTGTTCGTGTCAAGTAGATCGACCTGATTAATTAGTCATACTGTGTTTGGATTTACAGTATATTGTTTCGCCAACATGATACGAACACAATCTATGAAACTGAATTGCCCTCCGTAGGCGGGAACACATTGTGCCCCTCCAATACGGTTTAGCAAAAGCATATATGGACGATTGATCACATTTTAGATAGTGCGGTTCCTAGCCTTTGTTCTAGATTGAGGAAGGTCACCAACAAATGTTGTCAACATCAATTGTAATGGATAAGTACACTAAAAGTGTCATAATATGGCGCTCACTTGAAGGCCATTATTTTTTTTGCGCTCACTTGAGTATCACAAATTTGAAAAATCAATCATTTGAGTGCCATCGGCTATTTGCCTCACCAGAAAAGCCGATGTGGCATTAATTTATAATACATCATCCGATGTGGCATGTCGGAAAGCTGAAGTTAGCACTTAAGAAGGCAAACGACGTGGCTTGAGTGTCTAATTGAAGAACAACAAAAGTTTCAATAACTTCACGAATGATTGTTTCAATGCCATAAATTTGTAGAAGTGAACACTTAGGTTCATCAAATTTTTTAAAGTGACCACTTAAGTAGGAATACAGAGAGTTTGAAAACGGCGTCATTTGAGGAAGAGAGAGAGAGAGTCTGAAAATGGCATCATCTTATTGTGGAAGATTTTACACTACAAAAAAATATGGATTTTGCCACGAAAATTTGCGACGGGAAATTTTTCGTCGCTAATTTACGACGAAATTTGCGACGGAATTTGCCACGAAATAAAAATCCGTCGCAAAATCCGTCACAAATTTGCTCCGCGAAATAAAATCGGACGCAAATTTTGCGACGGAAAATAAATCCGTCGCAAATTTGCGATGGAAAAAAAAATCCGTCGCAAATTTGCGACGGAAAAGAAATCCGTCGCAAATTTGCAACGGACAAAAAAAATCCGTCGCAAATTTGCGACGGACAAAAAAAATCCGTCGCAAATTTGCGACGGAAAAAAAAAATCCGTCGCAAATTTGCGACGGACAAAAAAAATCCGTCGCAAATTTGCGACGGAAAATAAAAAATCCGTCGCAAATTTGCGACGGAAGAAAAATCCGTCGCAAATTTGCTCCGCGAAATAAAATCGGACGCAAATTTGCGACGGAAAATAAATCCGTCGCAAATTTGCGACGGAAAAAAAATCCGTCGCAAATTTGCGACGGACAAAAAAAATCCGTCGCAAATTTGCGACGGAAAAAAAATCCGTCGCAAATTTGCGACGGACAAAAAAATCCGTCGCAAATTTGCGACGGAAAAAAAAAATCCGTCGCAAATTTGCGACGGAAAAAAAATCCGTCGCAAATTTGCGACGGAAAATAAAAAATCCGTCGCAAATTTGCGACGGAAGAAAAATCCGTCGCAAATTTGCTCCGCGAAATAAAATCGGACGCAAATTTGCGACGGAAAAAAAAAATCTGTCGCAAATTTACGACGGAAAACAAATCCGTCGCAAATTTGTGACGGAAAATAAAAAATCCGGCGTAAATTTGCGACGGACAAAAAAAAATTCGTCGCAAATTTGCGACGGATTTTTTATCCGTAGCAAATTTGCGACAAACCTTTAGGTTCGTCGCAAATTTGCGACGAACTTGTTCTCCCTCTTTCTTCCGCTTCTCCTCTTTCAGATCTGCTTCCGCTTCTCCTCCTTCTCCTTCCCGCACCCAGGCTTCCTCCTGCGACTCCTCGCCATGGCCTCCGGAGGCCGCGGAGCCCCAAGGGGCGGCGGCTCCTCCCCCCATCAAGGGCAAGGAGGACCTCCCCGAGAAATCAGAGGTGGAGGAGGCAAATCAAGAGGACCGAGAGATCGCCGCTCCGAAGGAGGAGGAGGTCGAGGCTTCTGACGAGGGGGCCTCGGCCGAAGATGGCGACGGGGACGACGCCCCAAAAGAGAAGGAGAGCGAGGAGAATCCGTAAGGAGGGAGCTCCGTGGAGAACAGGGCGTGCCCAAGAGGAGGAGGAAATCGAGCGCGGCGAAGAAAGATCCAGCGACGCCCGGAATCGAGCGGCCTTCCCCCACCTCTCGCCGCTATATATTGGAAGGCCGTGCTGCCTCCCCAGAACCCTAGTCGCATCTCTGCTGGTGGTGGTGGTGAAACAAGCGATGCGCTCGAGAATGGATACTTGAAATTGAGCTTTGGGGCGTTACTTTTCTAACTGCGAAGCTTTTTGCTTGACTGTTGTTACCCTGCTGTGTGACGCGGCTGTTTCGTATGGATCAGCGGTGCGGTCGTCGTCATGGCCGAAGAGACTTGAAGGTGATAATCGATATCATGCCAAACAACATGGTTTACAGGTGAGACAGCATCAATCATGGTTGCTTCAATTTTCATCTTCTTTTAACTTGTTTGTGAAAAACTGTGCATGAATGAAGCAGAGTATAGTTTCTTAGAAGTTCTGTGCATCAATCATGATTGCAGCCTTCTGATAGTGTTTATGATAAGTAATTTATTTGTTAGTGGTATTTGTTCGATAGTAGCATGTGTTTTAACTGGGGTCAAGAATCACTTTTCTTCCATCCTCTCTTATTTTTCCTTTTACCTGGCAATAGCTATTCTGATGATTATGCAATTTGTCGCTTATGCTCCACTGAATGAGTATTGTTGTGATGAAATATCTAACCTTTGAATTTGCATGGTTACTCGCTTGTACATTTGTCAGGACGCGAAGAAGGGTGTACTTTTTATAGACTTCCCCCCGTTCTTCAACTTCAGCTAAAAAGGTTCGAGTACGATTTTATGCGGGATACTATGGTTAAGGTTAGTCCTTGAGCTTTTGTTGCAAATTTGCGAAGTCTGATGCTGTGTGTATCTTTTATCATACTGGTAGATAAGAATTTTAGACAGAAATCTATAAGACAGAGAGCTCAGTTTGATTCTTTTCTCTTGTGAACAATATAGATTCAGAAAATGGTGCCAGGGGGTTGCCGGCTGATTTGAAAGTCATATATCTGCTACATCATTGACAGGACCCGTTATTTGATGAAGAGCATCGTAAATGAGTGTTTACATTTCGACTAACCGAGAGATGCAGTTAACCACCTTTAATTGAGTGTGTCAATGTGGTCACAGCCCAGGGAGGCTTTATTTTTGGGGGTTTGTTCGAGACTAATCAAAAGAAATATAACAAGTAACTACCTTATAATGAGGATAGTCCACCAAGAATAGATTTTAGAGGTTTTTGGACAATTTTCAGAAATTAATTCTGATTAAGTCAGATTTTGTCCGGCTTAGCTTATCAGGGAAAAGCGAGAGTTGAGAAGATGCATTTCTAATATGAGATCTTATGAAGGAGATTTTAAGCTTCACGAATGCCACATTCTTGTACTTATACTTTGGTTATTCTGAATAAGCTTCACATTTGTGTCTTTTTCATACTTTTATTTTGGCTGTTCTGAATAGTTGAGACCAAATCAAGACTCTGCATGTTACTTAAAAATAAAATATAAATCCATTGATTACATATAGTTAGCCCCCATTGTCAATAACTTGGAAAATGAGATATTTGTCCTTGGGTTCCTAAGCTTGGAGGAAGCTACTGCAATATCTAAATGTCAACAAATTAAGACAAGAAGAACAGTAATAGAATGACTTTTGAATTGCTGATTTGCTTTTTTTTTTTCATCTAGGAATTAAGTTGATAGCAAATAGTAAATCTTATTTTCCTCAAGTCTCTTTTTGCATAAGGTTATCTTCCATTGCAGAGTAGTTTGTTTAGAACCTAGTTGAGAAGTTTCACTGGCCCATAAATCGAACTTTTACAGAGTGTATATCCATATGAAGAACTTTTCTGGTTATGTAGGATCAGCTTTACATCCGGATACATGCTTTGGGTTGACTTGCATGTCTTTTAGCTTTAACGTTCTTTTTTTGCCACTGTTAAAGTCACTGGGAAATGACTGAAGCATTCAGTCATTGATCAAGTTGTATCAACTATAGCTATTTTGTATGGCCTTTCTGAAATGAGAGAATGTGAAACCTTAGTTTTTCAATATTTTCATCTGATTGAATGAAGAAGAAAATTTCCTGTCTAGAAGTGATCCTTTCAGCTTCATGATTTTGAAAGCTTGGTTGCTTGTAAAAATCTTATCATCATTGGAGGTTGAATCTGATGTGCTTTTATATTTAGCTTGGATGGAGGTCAATTGGCTTTCTCCTGTTTTTTAGCATCTAAATCTTATCTTGGTGTTCATTGATCAACAGTAAGTATAACAACGTATTCGCATCTTGTGCACGGGGGGCACTATTATGCTTACATTAGGCCAACCCTCTCAGACCAGTGGTATGCATTACTCTTTTTGAACTTCTAAGTTGCTGTTGTCAATATGACCATTTCATTACTGATCGTTTGTGTGGAAAAAGATTGTTGTATACTGATTGGCAAAACATGGAATGTGCTGCCACCTGCACTTTATTTGTCTGTCTTGATTTTGGCAATTATTTAATGGCAATTTTTGTTATTTGAGGTTACTTAATGTATGTGCCTAAGGTTATGCTTCTTGAATCATATCTGCATTGCGGAACTGTGTGATTAGTTATTTGCTTTTCTTATTTTTCATCAGATGGAATATTTTACCTTTGATAAATTGGCAAGGTTTGCTTTATGCAGGTTCAAGTTTGATGATGAATGGGTGACAAAGGAAGATATAAAGAGGTCATTGGAGGAACAATACGGGGGAGAGGAAGAGGTAGTGCATTCTGGACATTGATTTGATCCCTTATTTTCTTGTTTTGTTCTTGATAGCTTCCTGCTCCACTTATTGCATTCAACAGTTACCACAAACAAATCCTGGAAGTATCGCATTGTACGTCAATAAGTGAATGTCACTTCTTTGGAGGAGGTGATGAAGCACTTCATGCAAACCTTATAGGAGAAAGCAGAGTGGACGCAAGATTGGAAGTATCTTTTCATACATATCAGGGATAAACTTTGCTTCGGCATCTTCAATGCCAGAAGTGCAGTTGGCTTAATACGTTCCTGCCCTGGAAAGAATTGCCACCCTGAGGTTGCTTAAGCAAGTGCTTTAAACTGCTCAAGATTATTTATTCTCTCATTACGTGTACTATAAAGAAAAATATGTCAATTCTTGTGGAAAATGTAGATGAATGTATTTCATTTTCATATTATTATAATATTTTGATGTTATTAAGTGCTTAATCAATGTTAAATATAAATTGTAGGAATTAATTTTGCTGTTAATTAGATTTAAAATCGAAGTCGTCCCTAAATAATATTCGTCGCGGAGTTCGTTGCTAAAGAATTAATAAAAATTCGTCGCTAAATAATTAATAAAAATTCGTTGCTATTATTGACCCAAAAAAAAATAACGGGCCCAAAAAAAAATTGGTAAATTAGCGATGAATTTTTTTACGAATAATTAGCGATAAATAATTAGCGACGAATTTTGAGACGGAATTTCCGACGAAATTTGTGACGAATTTTGCCACAAATTTTCCGACGAATTTTGCGACGACATTTCCGACGAAATTTGCGATCAATTTTGCTACAAATATTGCGACGAAATTTCCGATGAAATTTGCGACGAAGTTTGCGACGGATAGTGTTCGTCGCAAATTTGCGACGAATTTTGCGACGGATTTTGCGACGAATTTTGCAACGGATGGAGTTCGTCGCAAATTTGCTACGAAATATTTGCGACAAATTTTGCGACGGATTGTATTCGTGGCAAATTTGTGACGGATTGTATTCGTGGCAAATTTGCGACGAATTTTGCGATGAATTTTGAGACAGATTTTGCGACGAATTTTTTTTCGTCGCAAATTTGCGACGAATTTTTTAATTTTCCGTCGCAAAAATTTGCGACGCGCTAGTTGTGACGGAATTTTTTCCATCGCAAATTCGATTTGCAACGGATTTTTCCAAAATTTCCATCGCAAATTTCGTCGCTAATCCAGTGTTTTTTTGTAGTGTTAAAGAAACAATGACGTTTGTTATACTCTTGCCATGCTGACAAAAATTTCTACGTTGGACTTCAGTTTATTTTTAAAAAGTCCATGTAGGAATGGAAAATTAAGAAAAAAATCCACGTAGGACAGTTTACCGAAACTAGCACTCAAGTGATCGATTTTATACTGATGTGGCACTCAAGTGAGCGGAAAAATGTTATAGAAATCAAGTGAGCGATGTACAAAAGTTATAACACTCCCGGTGGACTTATCCCCCAACCATGAAGTGTGAAAGAAACGTCACAATTAATAAGTTCTATGAAATTTAAATCACATTTAAGGATCTATTAAAGTATTTTCACCATGATCACTCATCAAGCAAAATTAATTAATTTAGAGATAAGTGCACTGGAAGTCTTAAAACTTATCACGGAAGCGCAATTGAATCCTAAAACTTTTAAAAAGTACGATCAAGTTTTAAAACTTATCACAAAAATGAAATCAAGTCCTAAAACTTTCAAAAAATGCTACCAAGTTCTAAAACTTGTCATTAAAGTACAATCGAGTCTTAAAATTTTTAAAAAATGCAATTAATGGAATGATTTGATTGGACCAATTAGACAGGTTTTATGACTTATTTACACTTTTTGAAAATTTTAGAACTTAATTTCATTTTCATAACAAATTTTGCGACTTAATTGCATTTTTTTTTTAAAGTTTTAGGGCTCAATTGCACTTTAGTGACAAGTTTTAAAACTTCCAATGCATTTATTCCTTAATTTAAAAGCATTTTCATTTTCTCTTAGACAGGCTTTACAAGCACCCGATTTCATTACTTGGTGTCGATGAATAAGGAAACTTTATCTTTGATGGAGATTACTCGGTTGTTCAAAGAGCTTCAAATACCTCAATATCAAACCATGAAAAAAAGAAGAAAGAAAAATGCTACCAAATCTACTATTGTACATAATGTATAAAGTTTTCATTGATGAATAAAGTAAAGATAACGATATTGTCTTGGTCCCCCTTAAAGTTTTCATTGATGAATAAAGTCAAGATTCCCGTGAGTGAGGCTCAAGCCTCGCCAGCCTCGGGCGAGGCACTTGTGAATTTGGTGAGGTGGAGCCTCGCCTGAGGCTAGCAAGCTTGACCCTTGCCGGACTTGGGTGAGCTCGTCCATCGCTTGTGGCCGGCAACTGGCCTAGGAAGAAGCAGAAAAAAAGAATAAAAAATAATTAAAATTTTGAATTTTTTGGTATTGATCCCAAAAAAATCAAATCATATTTTTTATACCAAATGGCAAAAAACATTTTCTAGTTCATTTTCAAGTTTCAGCTAACAACTGAAAATATTGTCATTTTCCTGGAAAATGACTTTCCAAAAAATATTTTCCAGAAATCTCACATTTTTCGCGATTAATTTATGTGATCGAGGGTCTACACGAATATGGGAACGGTGCTCGCTTCGTACCCTTGTCTCCCGAGGGTAATGAAAACAAAGATGATCTAATGCACAAGTGAATGGTCAATGTCTCAATTGGAGATTGTTAAGAAATTCCGAATACCTTGATTTATATATTCAGTTTAACCCATATTCATCCAAAAGTTTAAACTAGCAAATGAATTATGGGTCAACTTGTTCTCAATTGCTCTCACGTGTGCACCTTATGAACGACTCTTCCCGTCATACATGAGCCTTTTGTTTAGGTCCCCCCCTTAATTCAAGTGTTCTTTTGAACTAGTGCATTTTCACTTGAATCTCCATCTCTTCTTCCAAACTTAACCTTGAAGGAAATCCTTACTTGATAATCGCGTTGATCACAAGAATCATTTATTGAGATATTCATCAAACGCCAATCCACATTGAGGGTCAAATGATTAATTATTGACTCTAATATCACTCCACATACTAGAGAGATAATTAGAGGGAGCCTAAGATCGAGCACATATTCCACATCCAATTAGACCTAGTTCACAAAAAAAAAAAAGGAAAATTGTCTAAAAAGTCATAAACCTATTGCATTTTTATCAATTCAGTCCTAAACATTTCAATTTTGTCAATTTAGTAATTGAGCCATATTGGCCAGAAATCGCTAACATGGGCGCCAATCGTTCTGCGTGATATGGTCGACGCTAATATGGACAATTTTTAAATTTTAAATTTTTTTTATTTTTCTCTATTTTTTTCATTGTGCCAGAGAGGGTCACCGGCGACCCTCCCCGGCTAGCTAGGCCATGATGGCCTCACCCAGGGCTGCCTTCGTGGCCCCACCGGCTACTAGCGAGGGTACCCTCATCCAAATCTAAAGAGGTTTTCATGCCCTTGTCAGCGACGACCCTCACCGGCACAATGAAAAAAACACAAAAATAAATATAAATAAATAAATCATCCACGTCAATGCCGCCCATGCCATATAGGATGACTAGTGTCAACGTCAGCGATTTCCGGCCAATACGATTCAATTGACAAATGGTCAAAATGTTTATGACTAAATTGATAAAATTTAAAGGTTTATGACTAAATTGGCAAAAGTGTAATAAGTTTATGACTTTTTTGGCAATTTTCTCCTAAAAAATCCTTAAGCCAACGAGTATGTGATGGCAATTTTTGCCTATGACTATGGCTATCGAGGGAGAGAACACGTTAAAGTGGGGCCATTTTTTATTAGAGGTCACGTTGGACAACCCCACTTACGTTGGCCACCCCTACCACTCGAGAATTGCACTGAAACCGAGTCTAGAATTCATGTTTTAAATCGTACGTCAACTGTTCGCTAAAATACTTGAATGAGATGTTGGAAGCTCAGAACACCGAATTCGATTGTGAAAATTTTGAGTGAGTTTCGATGAATTGAGATGGGGTTGATATGAAATATGTTGATTCAGGTCTTTATGTATCACAATTGAGTCGAGAATCGCATTGAATCTCATGTTGGAATGTACTTCTTAAACTGCATGCTAGCTGTTTGATGAAATGTGTGACTGAAGTGTTGAATCAATCCCGTGAATGAAAACGTCCGTTTGAATCACAGTTCATGCTTGATTGGTTCTAAAATTATTATTCGCTCATTCCTCTACGTTTCTTTGTGATTTTTGTGGCATATTAATGTTTCTCCGAGTGGGCCATTGTTGAAATTTTCGCCGGATTCATTCCCCTCGCCAAAGATGTGCCCGCAGTTTAAGGCCGCTACCTTTAGTTTTCTATCTCTGTTTCAAGCAAGTGATTGCTTATTTGTTTTCATTTAGGATTTGTTGTTGTAACCGGAAGTTGTTAGCCGTAAAATGGAATTTGGTTGCCGGAGTTCATTTTCATGGCCGGAGTAAGCGGTGGTCTGGTGGTCTGTCGATGGCCGTGAATGGCGACGGTGAAGATAGGTTGTTGTCGACGACCGGAAATCTCAGTGAACGTGGAGAAGATGAAGCTCTCGGTGAAGAGAGCAAAATCTGGGAAGAAGACCCAAAAAGTAAAAAAAATAAAATAAGAATAAAAATACAATAGAAAAATAAAAGAAAAATAAATAAAGAAATAGAATTTGGGTATAATAAAGACCGGGTCGAGTACGGGTCTGGGTTGGAGAGGATCCGATGGGCCAGAATCTGGGCCGAACAAGGAATAGGATTCGAATTGGGCCTAAATGAATAAAAGCTGAAATCTGATAATTTGGGCTTTATTCACATTGAGCCCAAGAGCATGCCCACTGGGTCCGGGGTCAGACCGGCGAATTGGACCGGGTTCCTTGACCCGGTCCGAAGTCCTTTTTCCCAAAATAAAAAATAAAAAAAATCAGAAAATTCAAAAATAAATAAATAAATAAATAATGTGAGAAAAGCTAAAAAAAAATGTAGAATTCTCTTAGTTTAGGGCTTTCAATAAACACTTTAGGCTTGAATAAAAGTTGAATCTAAAATTGAATAAGCCTTCGGGGCTTTACTTTAGGAATTTTTTATTGGTTTTTCTTTTAGAGATGATGCTAGGTCATTGTTTATGCATTTTCATTTTTGATTCCATTTGATTGTGCATTTTAAATACTTTGTTTGTTGTTCTCTTTAGAATGGTTAGGACGAAATTTCAAAATTCTTAATTAGTAAAAAAGACTCCCCCAGTATGTTGGTTAACAAATAGTCGAGTTTAGATACCGAAAGGGCATTAGTTGAAAAACTAGTGTAATCAAGTCTCCAATCCCTAAGAATCTCTGATTGCGTATGCATCGAGACTATACTCTCACGTCTCAATTTTAGAGTTTCTAGTCAACCTTTAATCGTGGCAAGTGGCGATTCCAAATAGAGCATGACAATCAACGTCACGCGAGGTACGAACTTAGGGAGTGTCTCGTAAAGTACCTCTAAATCTATCCTCCCAAGGCAGCCCTCAAGGGTTAGGTCGCGACAGTAGCCACTGAGGAGGATGAGATGAAATGTGCTAACAAATAGAGATAGATAATTGGGAGGGCCTTGATTAGGTCTAAACTTTTTTCCGGGACACCTTTATGACAAAAGATTTATAAATTTTTCGGGTCAACTAGTACGCATCGTGGCGGGGCCATTAGGTCTGACCTAATATGTTATCCAAGCTCATCCATAATAACAAAAAAAACATGTTTCAATTTATCGGGACGGGACGGCACTTGTTGGGCTTTTTAGCTAAGTAGCCTTAACCAACCCTGCCCAAATTACTCTTTGGTTGCCACTTGTCTCATGCGAGACCATTGGCCGCTAGGGGCCATGCATAATTACAAGAGCGACGAACTAAAAACATAGAGAATATAGATTAAGGTGATTAAGGTTTCGTTTGCTTACATAAGTTCAAAAAATCCATTCTCAAATTGTTGATGTGACATCCATGCAACATTTGTATATTGACGTGTCAACAATCAATAATCAAATAAGGCCTGAAGAACTTGTTCCACGAAAGAAACACGTCATTATTCCATGAAATCACACTATTTCCTAATTCACATTGCTCTATAAACGAAGCAAATAGGAGACAATTAAGATGAAGGGATCACAAGAGACACTCTGTTATCGACGAGAGGTACGTAAAACACTGAAGACCGTGAATTATTGAATGGTAAGCGGGAATGAATCAATCTACAGTTGCTTGAGATTGCGTCCTAATGTAGAGAACACAGCTCGCCAACCCTCCTGCGTAGGGTGCGACGTGTCCCAAAAGAACATGTCTTTCGGGTCCTTGCACATTGTATATTGCTTCTGCCCACTTCCATTCAAACTCCCGCACGAATAACTGCTGTTTGTCCCCATACAGCATGGTTTCAGCGGTTCCTGAAACTTGGTACTTGCTGGAAATACAGAAAGAAAACAAAAAACAACAAATAAAACCAAGATCAGAAGATGGTTGTATTTGCGTGCCCATCTTTAAATCATAAACTTAAGTTATTCGGTGAAGGGAGATCATGTGTACGAATACCCAGTCAACCCGGTATTCTTTTGATGAGGTGCGATAACACAGGCTAGCAGAGGATTCTAGGTTAGGCGGCCTAAGGACTATACTGTTTTTGGGTCCACCATCCAAAAGTTGTGTCCTGTGTGTAGTGGATCTAGATATTTAATACATTCAAGATGAATTACCTTTGTTATTAAGCACGGACATGAATGAGGTATAGAGATCGATGACAACGAAAGCAGGTGATGACCGGGTCTGGTTGTTCAGCTTTGTGACGGCTTGCTGCAACAGCTGGTTATGGAAGGTTACGAATGAATTTGCAGTCGCATTGCAAGTTCGGTACGAATCCGAGACGGTGATAGAAGGAAGACATCCCAAAGGCTGTAGACCCGCTACGGCTATCATTTTCACACCCAGGTCGTGGATGCGTTTTATGTCCAAAGCGAGCTGGTTCACCACCCGTATTATGAATTTCGGCAAGTCCTGACGAGCATAGATAAGCCCTCAAGATTTTCAGCATCACCGCAGCAAACAGAGACAACCGATGAGACAAATATTTATGAAGGTAACATAATGGAAGCATCATTAACATGAGAATACTGGCAAGTAACAATTGAAGGCAAAGCCAATGGATGTGCAAACTGTTTAGCAGTTCAAGATTAAAGGAAGATGCCCCTAAGGGATTGGGTGACTACATCCACATCTTCTTTCATCAGTGAATCATGCATTCAACGTCGGCGAAAAACAAATCAAGTTCCATTTGTCGTAGGTTTGAGTACTATTGACAATCATCGAGGCCTTCCAATTCAACTCATGACTCATGAGTCCGTAACCTTCTTCTTCGATCTGATTGGACCCCTTTTTTGGCATAATGCACGAGTGTTCACATATTTTGGGAGGATCAAATCATTTAGGGATTGGATTAGGTAAGATTAAGAAAGATGGTCAGGTCGTGACTGAGTGAAAACCAGTGCAATTAAGACAAGGACGTCGCCCGTGTCAACTACTTCACGAATATGGACACTGCGACTTAGGACTTCCTGGAACCCAGAAATCCGATGAAAACGCCCAAGCTTTTGACATTTTCTGAGGAGCAATGTTTTCACGCAAGAAACGTTGTAACCAACCCTTTTGTGTTTTTTCAAAATTCAACGTCGTTAGATAGAAAATGTACTGTTCACGAGAGCCGATGTGAATTATTACCTCGTACGAGCCGCCCTTGGCCAAGTAAGTAGAGTAGTCGTTGCCGGAGTTAGTAACGAGAGCAAGCGAAGACTGAAGATCCAGTCCAGTGTAAACAGAATCGGCAACGAGCTGTTGGAATATACCGATCTGTACCGTCATATTTGGCTGAGGAAACAGCGTGTCGAACACCCCCGTCCCTCCGAATGCGAAGTTCATTCCATATTTCACATACTTAAACCCGACCTTCCTCCACTTATATGGTATCGGTGATCTCATTCCAAAATACGCAGCTGCACGTAATAACAACGACCGCATGTTAGAAGGAAGACAAAAGGTCAAGATCAGACTAATGTGTCGCCATTTGTCCTTACTAAAATCAAAGCAGCCATTCTCTTTTAATTAGCGATCTTATAGGTATTTGAGGTGACTCTCATATACCAGACTAAGGCTCTGTTTGACAACTTGCCAAATAGTGTCTGATTCTGTTTTTTTGTTCCCAGAATCAGTTTGGGAGCAGAAATCTGTTTGTTAAAAAAATTATGCCCGGGCACAATTTTGCCAAAAATTGATCCCAGAATCAATTTTGGAACAGAATCGAGAATAAAAAAAAAGTAGCTTCTTGATTCTGGAAACAAAAATGAGAATCAATTTTTTTTCTTTTTCTTTTTCTTGGTTTTTAATATAGCTTCTAATGTTCGGCACGAGAGCTACTCTCGTCGTACTTGGCAAGATTAAAATATTTTAATAAAAAAATATTATTAATAAAAAAATTTTATCGGCCATGGAAAAAAATAAAAAAATATTATTAATAAAAAAAATTTTACTGATCATGGCCAGCGACCAGGTCATGGCAAAAAAAATAAAAATATATATATTATTAATAAAAAAATTTTATCGGCCATGGTCAGCGACTAGGCCATGGCAAAAAAAATAAAAAAAATATATTTTCAATAAAAATATTTTTATTTAAAATATTTTAATAAAAAATATTATTAATAAAAAAATTATTTATAAAAAAATATTTTACCAGCCATGGCCAGCGACCAGGCCATGGCAAAAAAAATAATTTCAATAAAAATATTTTTTATTTAAAATATTTTAATAAAAAAATTATTTATAAAAAAATATTTTACCAGCCATGGCCAGTGACCAGGCCATGGCAAAAAAAATAAAAAAAATAATTTCGATAAAATATTTTTTATTAAAATATTATTAATAAAAAAATATTTTATTGGCCATGGCCAGCGACCAGACCATGGCGAAAAAAATAAAAAAAAATATTTTCAATAAAAATATTTTTTAGTAAAATATTTTTAAAAAAATTATTAATAAAAAAAATTTTATAAGAAAATTTTTTACTGGCCATGACCAAAAAAAATTATTTTTAATAAAATTATTATTAATTAAAAAATAATTTACCCGTCACTGCCAAGAAGGAGGAGAAAAAAAAAAAAGAAAGAAATATTAAAATATTTAAAATGTTATTAAAATATCATTAATAAAAAGAAATTTTATGCTGTTACCAAACGTATTTCTATTCCTGAGCACAGAATTTTGGACCGTTACCAAACGCCTTTAAATGTTCAGAATCAGTACCCAGGCACAGAATTAAAAAGAATCATTTCTGACCAGAATCTGTTCCCGGGCACAGAATGGTTGCCATGCGCAGCCTAAGTCCATGCTACAATCGGATCAAGGACGAGTCACGCACGCCGAGATAATCGAGGAACTTCATAATTGAGCCTAATTCTTGCCACTTCCCTGTAATAATTACAAAGATACAGTGTCTCTGGTATGGGTGATCCTTGAACCACATCTGGGAAAGCTGGCCAGAATTAACCTCATTATAAGTCTATGGACACTATATCACTATTAGCTGGCTTTGGCGACTAACGATGCGTTTGATAATCATTCTGTTTTCAAAAATAATTTATGTTAATAAATAATCTTTTTATTTTGTTCCCAGAAATAATTTCTAAGCATTTAAAAGCATTTGGTAGTGGATCAAAATTTTCATTCTCGAAATAGAAAACGAACAGAAATGCATTTAGTAACTATATAAAATTTCTTTTATTAATAATATTTTTAAATATTATAATATTTCTTTCTTTATTTTTTGTTTTCTTTTTTTCTTCTTCTCCTTCTTAACCATGGCCAGTGAGGGCGTCGCAGCCCTCGCTAGCCTTTTCCAGACCTCGCCCTAGCCGGCGAGAGCCGCAACACCCTCGCCGGCCCTAGCCTATGGCCAGTTGTCAGCTAGGAAAGAAGAAAAAGGAAAAAAAAAATCTCTTCTATTTCTTCTTATTATTCCTAGAATCAAGAATCAACTTTTGTTCTTGATTCTGTTCCAAAACTGATTTTGGGAATAAATTTGTGCCCTGAAAAAAAAATTATCAAACAGATTTCTGTTCTTTTTTCCAGAAACAAAAAAATAGAATCAGTTACTATATGACAAGTTACCAAACACACTCTAATTAGTCAAAGAGAGAAAAAAAGGTAAGGTGGTGGCCTCTTGGCATCTGATCATGGAAAGGTGGGAATATGAGGGAAAGATGGCAAGCTGATCTGAAAAGATAGAAGATAAAGGGCAAAGGCAAAACAATTGCAAGAAAAAACTATACAGAAAAGCCAATGCGAGAGGCACGCATGGGAGGCACTACTGAGTAAGTGGCGAGACAAGGTTGAAGAGGAACCCCACCACTTCATATCTATATATTCACACTGGATTAAGAGCCTCTTCTTCAAGCGTTTTGTTCTAGAATGATTGATTAGTGTGGTTATGAATCGCAATCATGATGTGATGTTCTACCGTTTCTGTAGATTAACAAAGGATTGATGAAGTTGGGATGATAGCACGTCATCCTCCGTCTTTTTAGCGATACGTCCAAACAAAACAGAGATCAGTTTTCTCTTCTAGAATTCAGAGGTTTGTTGTTATTCATTAATAAGCGCAGGGAACAGAGAAATCTCAGAGGAAGAGAGACACCGACCGAGGAAATCTGTCAAGACCCGGCCATCCGAGTATCGACCGGTGGGTTTGCCAGGGAAGGTGATTCCATAGGGAACCTTCCACGAGTTCGCCAAGGCTTTCGGGTTGTTCCCTGTGTCAGCATACGAATCTCCGAAGACAAACATCTTTGTGGGACGAAACACGGCGAGGCAGTCGTTGGCATGGTGGACGCGATGGTGATGGTGGTGGTGGTCAGAGGCGCATTCAACCAAGGACGGATGTCCTGCACAAAAGGATTTCAATCTACAGGCCTCGGAAGTAATTTAAAAATAAAGTGAACATCTGAGGTAATTGAGGATCGACTGAAAGTGAGCAAAAGAGTCTCAAGTTCACTCCAGCATCGCAAACCTGAAACAAATAGAATCCAAAGCAGCAGGGGACTGAACAAGTATGAAACTGCTAGCTTTCGCATCACCATTTTATCTTGAGAGAGCGAGAGCGAGAGAGAGAGAGGGATTGGAGGATGAGTGTAGAGACGTGAAACACTTCATTGGAGGCTTTTGAGGGTGTGCATATATAAAGGGGAGGTGGCCAGAAGAAGGGCGCAAATGGAAGTGTTCAAAAAATATGACTCGGGTCGGGTATGCATTGGATTACATGAAAATGGGTAAAAATAGGTTAAATAGGTCTATTTGGGTCGGACCATTTTCGACTTGACCTAACCCACCCGTTTGATGGATCTAGTCGGGGCTTGTTTTGCTCAAAAAACGCTCCTTTTCTGATTTCTTTTGGTCGAACTTTCTTTCTAATTCAACTAGAACATTTTGCTTGTTATATCAAATATATGTTTTTAGCAGCACATCTATTAGGTCTGAAAAACCATCACGGATTCAACAATCTAAGGTCCGTGTCTTTTGTAGAAAACGGATGATTCGAAAAAGATTTTCTTAAAAACTAATCGCTTATATCGCTTGAAATAATTAGTCAATGAAAATTTTTTTCACTGTCGATAAAAATTTATGCCTAAACATTTTCACGGATTTCTTTTTGTTAATTTTTTTAGTAAGCGAAATAAGTGACCATTTTTAAGAAAGCGTTTTCCAAAATATTTATTATTCGCCAAAAACCCAAACGTGGAAATTTTCAGTGTACATACGAATCTGTGCATGCTGCTTCAAGGCCAGCATATTCCAATCAAGCACCAAAATCAATCTCCTAGTCAGCTTTGACTTTGAGCCACAACTACTCCATTGCTTTCCATTCACAAGCTACGAATTGCGTGGCCTATATCCAGTTCAGCGATCTTTAACTCCACCAAGGCCGACACGACTCAATGACTGCGATGGAACACAGTGACTCGGAGGGTAAAACCACTAGAACTAAATTATTCAATCATCTGAATCGTTGACTAGAAATTATGATGTTATATTGCTAACAAGAAATAACAAACTAATATGACACTGATACTTATTATAAGCCGTTTTTTCAATTGGATACGAATTATAAACGTCCGTTCTCAGTAAATTAGCCAAAACCCTTGCCGACCGCGAAGGAGGATAGGTGTTTCCACGGTGAATGAATTCTTGTCGTGGTCCGGGTTGTTGGCCCAGTTAGAAGGACCATGTGGCGTGTACTTTCCTTGGTCACGATAGTACATCAGGTGACTTAAGTGTGCAATGCCTCGATGCTAAGGCATATGCACAGTTCGCAAGATCGTTTGTAACAAAGAAACAATGAAAACGGGCCGTGAAAAAATGTTTTACTCAGTTTTATTAATCAATGGGACAAGCGTTGTACGTCAAGGGATTATCGGGATAGGGGAGTTTGAGTAGTTGAATCTCTAAAGAGCTTTACAAACATTACCTATTTTAGCACGAGTAGACATTACAGGTGCTTGACATGGCATCATCTAGAATTTGTGAAACACCCATGCACAATGTTGACGGGTGCTTCTCCCAAGCGACTATGGACAATGCGCCTTGGACAAGCCCAAATCAGGGCATTCATGAAGGACTTGCGACACTCTCTCGACTCAATTAGTCATCAGTGACTTGCTTATTCTTTTCGACCAAGCAAGCAAATTGCAAGGATTCCAACAGAAAAGCGAGAAGCGTAGATTAAGGCTGTCTAAACCAACACCATTATAGCCATTGGAAGAGGTCCTCAATTTCTAAGGTTTCAACTGAATGAGAGAGAGAGAGAGAGAGGTGGAGGGTGCTCGAGGAGCGGCAGTGGTGGCCGACCTCAGCCACAGCGAGAGTGGAGATCAACAATTGCATGTGTTGTTTACTATTTAATAACAGGACCAAGAGGGAATGGAGATTATTTGGTCAATATATACACATGACGTCCATCAAACGATTTATTCAATGAACACATGGACAGGTCCTCCGCTTATCGAAACTGGTACGCTAGCTCGTGCAATAGTTAAACACACGTCTCGTTTTTCCCATGCATGTTCTTTTTTGACCTAATAAAGAGCAAACCACATGCATGGACACTTTTAAATGTTGGGAGAGTACGAGATAATCAAGAGGCAATATGTGGGTAAATCTCGATTCCCGCTTCCTGGATACTTTCTATATGTTACTTGCATTATGCAACATTCGACATCGGAACTAAGTCATCTTATTTTCCATTTAGGGATAACAACACCAGCAGTCCCTTAAATTTGGCACAATATATACTGTGGTCCTTGAACTTTTATTTTGTTCAATATAGTTCATGAGCTTTAGCCCAATATTTAATGTGATTCATGAACTTTTAATTTATTCAATATAGTCCCTGGACTTTTGGTATATATTCAATTTAGTCCCAGAACTATATGAAAATGTTCAATATAGTCATTCTATTAACTTTGGTCCAATGTGTAATGTGGTCCCTAAACTTTTAATTTGTTCAATATAGTCTCTGAACTTTAGCTTAATGTTTAATGTGGTTCCTAAACTTTTAATTTGTTTAATATGGTCCTTGGACTTTTGGCATATATTCAATTTAGTCCATGAACTATATGAAAATGTTCAATATAGTCTTTGCATTAATTCAAGTCCAGGGACTATATTAAGCATTTTAATATAATTCAGGGACTATATTGAATATGTATCAAAAGTTCATAAACGTTATTGAACAAATTAAAATTTTAGGCACATTGAGTTTAAGTTCAGGGATCACATTGAACAAATTAAAAGCTTAAAGACTACGTTGCATATTGATTCAAAATTCAGAAACTATTTGTGTTATTTTTCCCAAGCATTTATTCATGTGCCCAAAATATTAAAGAAGCGTAAATAGAAGAGAGTGAATATAAAGAAGCCTTAAATTTAGCAACGGGTTCTCACAGAAGTCAACGAAATTTTACTGTAGCCTCCTCCCCGTAAGGGCGACGCAAAGTTCCATGGGGGAGGTGGCCATGCCAGATTACTTGAAAACAAAGCAAAAAACTGTTGACCATGCGAACCAATTTGAAACACGCAAGTCGTGATTTTTCTAACGTCCAGAGAAAGAGCTTTTTGCTAATCGGTTTTCTCCGACTTTCACATGTTTGGTTCGTTGAAAATAGTTAATCAACGAGAAAGACATTTACGATCAAAGAGAAGCATCTAACGGAAGAGGTCTAAACCAACACCATTATAGCCATCGGAAGAGGTCCTCAATTTCTAAGGTTTCAACTGAACGAGAGAGAGAGAGGTGAAGGGTGCTCAAGGAGCGGCGGCGGCGGCCAACCTCAGCCACAGCGACAGTGGAGATCAACAATTGCACGTGATGTTTACTATTTAATAACAGGAGAGGGAAGGGAGATTATTTGGTCAATATATACACGCATGACGTCCATCAAACGATTTATTCAATGAACACATGGACAGGTCCTCCGCTTATCGAAACTGGTACGTTAGCTCGTGCAATAGTTAAACACACGTCTCGTTTTTCCCATGCATGTTCTTTTTTAACCTAATAAAGAGCAAACCACGTGCATGGACACTATTAAATGTTGGGAGAGTACGAGATAATCAAGAGGCAATATGTGGGTAAATCTCGATTCCCGTTTCCTAGATACTTTCCATATGTTACTTGCATTATGTCACATTCGACATTAGAGTTGAGTCATCTTATTTCCCATTTAGGGATAACGACACAAATAGTCTTTGAATTTTAACCCAATATGCACTGTGGTCCTTGAATTTTTATTTTATTCAATATAGTCCATGAACTTTAGCCTAATATTTAATGTGATTCATGAACTTTTAATTTATTCAATATAATCCCTGGACTTTTGGTATATATTTAATTTAGTCCATGAACTATATGAAAATGTTCAATGTAGTCATTCCATTAACTTTGGTCAAATGTGCAATGTGACCCTTGAACTTTTAATTTGTTCAATATAGTTTATGGACTTTAGCCTAATGTTCAATGTGGTTCTTGAATTTTTAATTTGTTTAATATGGTCCCTGGACTTTTGGCATATATTCAATTTAGTCCATGAATTATATGAAAATGTTCAATGTAGTCTTTACATTAATTCAAGTCCAGAGAATATATTGAACATTTTCATATAGTTCAGTTATTATATTGAATATGTATTAAAAATTCTGAAATGTTATTGAACAAATTAAAATTTTAGGCACATTGAGTTAAAATTTAGGGACCATATTATACAAATTAAAAGCTTAAAGATGACGTTACACGTTAAGTCAAAATTCAGAAACTATTTATATCATTCTCCTTCCATTTATTCATGTGCCCAAAATATTAAAGAAGCGTAAATAGAATAGAGAGAAGCCTTAACTTTTAGCAACGGGTTCTCCCAGAAGCCAACGAGAGTCTAGTGTAGCCTGCTACCCGTAAGGGCGACGCAAAGTTCCATGGGGAAGGTGGCCATGGCAGATTACTTGAAAACAAAGCAAAAAACAGTTGACCATGCGAACCAATTTGAAAACACGCAAGTCGTGATTTTTCTAACGTAGGATGTGCCAGAGAAAGAGCTTTTTGCTAATCGGTTTTCCTAGACTTTCACGTGCTTGGTTCGTTAAAAATAATTAATCAACGAGAAATATATTTACAATTAAAGAGAAACACCCTCTCCCCCAATACTTAAAATTAGGAATATGAATTCCCGATTTTAAATGGAGGAAATCATTTTTCCAAATATAATAAGTCTCTTAGCACATATGCTCGATAAATTTCTTCACCTTCTATATATATATATATATATATATATATATATCTATATATTCAAATGGAGTTTTACGTGCTTTTCGGCGTACCACCAAACGAAAGGAAACTAATCATTTTTCTTCGAAATGATTTTCATGAAAAGTATTTTTTTTATCATGAAATTTTCATCAAAACATGTGCATTCTTATTCACATTCTCCATTCCGTTGTCTCTCGAGCAGGACGAACCCTGCAAATACCATGGAATCAATCGAGTCCATAATGAAGATGAAGGAGAGAGAAGCAGCACCTTCTTCCTATCTACTAGAAAACGCATCCTTCAACACTCCCAACATGCAAAACGATGTAATGTATTATGGTGCCTAAGAAATATGAGAAGTACGCCAAATGGATGACAGCCCCCCTTAAGGAAGACTCTTTAACGAAGACCAAGCTTCGAACTGGCGAGGAACATGAACTAAGCTAATATGAGTGAGAGTTGAGCAAAACAAAAGATTAGGAGCGAAAAACTCGGATAAAACAAGTAAAAAGTCTTGCAATTTGGCTGAGTGTCCTTCGTGCTTAAGACGTTCTTTCTGTAGCCATGAGCCTCTTAGAAATTCACCTCCTCATTCGAAGACTTGTTCCCCGACTTTTGGACGTGTTCCTTAAGTTTTGGGTGCGGCCCCATAGGCTGTTATCGATCTTGGACGTGCCCCTATAGTCATGAGCCTTTTAAATCTCATAGAAATGTGCTCCATCCTTAATAGACTTAAAAAAAAGTAATTATATTCAATATCCTAGAAATATGCTACAACAATTAATAGACTAGTCGCAATACATTTACAGTTATCGTTTATAATACTAATTAAATATCACATGTGAAGAAAAAACTTGAATATGTTTGGGGAGCGACAACTTTTTGAAATAGCTGACAAATTTAGGAAACGAATATAAATGATTTCGTAGAATGACAAAGATGTACGTTCGACTTTAAAAAAAAAAAAGGATGTCTATTATATAAATTTTCTTATTTAGATTGCAACTTTGTCCATTTTATAATACCGTGTTATTATAGTACACCTTAACTAGGGTATTTCATGGAATTCATTAAGAAACTTTTGAGGTTGAAACCATTGTAGGGTTTGTTTGGATAAAGTGGAGATTTATTAGGGCATTATGATTGGTAACTTCCTTAAACGTGGTCGGCCTCATGGATCTAGACAAGTAATTCTCCTAATTGGGCTGAATCTGGTGCTTCTACTTTGGCGGGCCCGAATAGAATAGTCATATGGGTCGGGTTTAAAACTCCAAAATAGGCCTTCAAACCCAAGTACCGACCACATTTAGTATCGGGCCTTCAAACCCAACACTTCGAATTAGGGCATAGGATAGGTGCACAATGTATAGTCGAGTTGGTCTTTGAGTCAAGCCGATACCGCATGAAGCTCGATCTCGACACTCGACTCGACTCGCAAATTCAGTGCTTAAAACTTGACTTGAACTCGATTGAGTATTGGAATTCTTGCTTGATCTCGGCTCGCGCATACAATCATTTCAAAATGGAGCTTGAGGTCAATCATGAAATGCTAGAATATTGTGAGTCCGTTATTAATAGCCACATCTCACCAGGAAATGTTGATTGGATAGGGAATCAACTTAATATACAGGGTTTTCACCGTTAACTTGTACGTGCATTGAAATGTGATCAATCCAATTAGGAGAAGTTTGGAACGGTTTTGGCATACGGAAAGAGGGCAACAATTTTTTATGCGACAAAATAATACAACTCAAATATGCCATGAAATAATCGTGTACGGATCAATTTCGTGTCAACCCATGAGACACGATTAATAATGGTGTCGTGTTCGTGTTCAACTCTCAGACACGTTGACCCGTATAATCCATTTAAACTAACCTGTTGGTATTGAAACAGCTTGTATGTGATCAATCTATGCACAATTAGCTAAAAGATTATTTTTTTCTTCTTTTTTTTCACTATTGATATTTTAAATTGATTACATCTCATTGACTACGAACATGTTTCAATTTAATTTGATGATATTATGGTGACGGATTATTACCATTTGTAATGAGATTTTAGAGAAATTTGAGGATACTTCATGTCAAGTTCCATGTTAGTAAATTAATTTCATGTTAGCAAGTTGATTTCATACAATAGCGGGTCATGCACTCGTGTTGACCCATCACCCCGTCATTTAATCATGTTACATGGCTCATGTAGTGACAAACCGTAAATTCTTGGGCCGTGCTCGTATCAATTAGGTCGACATGATTAACTAATCGTGCCGTGTTCGGATTTACCATATACTGTTATCCCGACACGATACGAGCACAAACCTGTGAAACCAAATTGCCATCCGCTACGCCCCCTCCAATACACTGGCTTGACCAAAGCAATTGTGCATGTTTGATCAGATTTTAGATAGTTCTTTTCCTAGCCTTTGTTCTGGATCGAGGAAGGTCACCAACAAATGCTGTCACCACCAACCGTGAAGCGTGCACGAAACACCACAATTAATAAGTTCTCCAAAAAAATTGGATCACATGAAAGGATCAATTAGAGTATATTCACCCTGAAAAATTTGCCCCGTGATCATTCATCAAGCAAAATTAATTAACTTTGAGTGCATTTTCATCTTCTCTTAGACAGGCTTCAGGAGCACCCGGCTTCATTTCTCGGCGTCGATGAATATGGAACCGTTAGCTTTGACGGAGATTACCCAGTTGTTCAAAGAGCTCCGAATACCTAATAACTATCAAATCCCGACAAAGGAAAAGAAGAAAAATGCTACTAAATCTACTATTGTAGTTTTCATTGATGAATAAACTAAAGATAACGATAGTCTCGGGCACCCCCTTCAAGTGCATTGCCGCTATCATTGCTGCTTCAGCCAAAAACTTTAGCATCTCCAGCGCTGCCTCAAGAACTCGGATTTTGTGATCAATGAAAATCAAATATTCCCAAAATTAAATATATTTAGCAAAATAACTTATCAGTACCCAAAATATCAATATTGAGAAGTGATTAGCAAGTCGAAATTAGCAATTAAATAGCATAGAAATGAGGTCCGCGAGGCCGAAAAATCTTCACGCCTTTGCCCCCGGATATAAAGTAGCGAAACGCAGTAGTTACTTCCCAAGCTTATAACTTCACATCTGGTTTCATAAACACTATATACTTAGCAATAATTACACTGAATACCGAGCGACCGGGGCCAGGATTATCCACCGGCTCCTCTAGGCCCGACGCCGTTTACACCGAACATGAACATTTCAGTGCAAACTTAGTGTGAAAAAAAAATAGAGAAAAAATCGGAACCGGAAGAGGTTTCCATGTGCCTTGGCGTGACTCACTTGAGTGTTAAAATCTTTCTAAAAAAGGGACAAATTCCCTATAATTTCTCCTCAATAACACATTACATAATTAAGCAAATGCCTTCACAGAGAGATGAAGCAAGCTCTCTCTAGCTCTTGCTGGAGGGGGTGATCTTGATGACCAGGCCCGGGAAGACGTCGTCTGGGTCGTGTATGTGCGGGTTCTGTTCGACGATGTATGGGTCGCCGCACTTGTCACCGATGGTCTGTAGGGTCTCACCTTCTCGGACCACATAGATCTCGTCGCACGGCCTATTCATGCCCTGTTGGTGCCTCTCTCGGATCGCGGCCCCCAGCTCGGCCAGCGACGGCTCGCCCGGCTCGCAGCAACTCAGCACCAGCATCAGCGCCACGAGCAGCGCGCAGTACCATGATATCCTCTCCGCCATTGCCATCGACGAAGAAACTCGAGCCATGATCGCTTAGTAATTTAGGAAGACCAAGCTCTTCTTTTTTTGGTTGTGGAAATGGTCTCTGCATGCATAAAACAGATTGAAGTATCTGATGCAATGCGAACCCGTAATTATATACGAGAGAGAGAGAGAGAGAGAGAGAGAGAGAGAGTATGGGGCATAAATGCTTTTTTTTTCCTTTCGAATAATTAGTGCTAACCATATTTATGCTGAACATATACGAAATTCATATACTAAATTTCACGGAAAATGAATAATTTGTAAAACATTTTACTGAAAAATGATCGCTCGTATCGCTTGAAATAATTAGTCAATAGAAAAAAAAATTTCATCATCAACAGTAATTTATGTCTAAATATTTTCAGAGTTAATAAAAATAATTTTCGTTCATTCATTTTTGTAAACGATAGATACAATCATTTTTAGAAAAATATCTTCTAAATCATTCATTTTCCTTGAAACAAACTAAGCCCAAGTATTAAATACGTTCCACTTTTTTTTTGGGTCGGAAATATTTTGCCCTTATTTAAATGTATGCTCTACGTACAATTACTCGTAATATTTTTATTTTTCCAATTGGGTATATATCAATCTTAACATATCTTTTTTTTCACCTTTTTTTTTTTGGTGGAGGTAGGCGAGAGTTGAAACGGTTCCTTACCGGCGGAGGGTTAGGTAACTGCCAACGGCGGCGCAATTAAACACAAGAACAAGTAAGGACGAAGATTAGGTTTAACTACTTTTATTTAATGGATTTGGTCTTCCGATTTTGACTCCATTTCGTATTTGGAATTAGTCTTCGAAGCCCATTAATTGATTTATTTATATTTTTCTAGACCCCCTATTTTAAAAAAAAAATTTCAATTTTTATTTTCTGGGGTTGTATCCTTCTTCTTGGATCTTGAGTATGCAAGCCGGAAAACATCCTTTGACTCTTGAATCAACCAACGCTAGCTCCATGTGTTGACCTTTTGTTCATGCCTGAGCATGAGCAGGTCAGAGTTAGCTTGCTCATTTATTAGTGAATTGATTGAGTCAACCCCTTCGGCCAAAAAAAAAAATAACAAGTCAACCCCAAGAAGTGGCTCTTTCGAGAAGCCTCTGATCAGTTGACCCAGCCCTATTTTTTTTTTTCTTCTGGTAAATCATAAATTTCAAGACGCTTATTCGCGTACAATTTTATTTTGGTACTTTTTTGGAATTGAATAAACTTTGAAAATACACGATCCCTGGCTTGACAATTCACCTCGCCTCCGAGAAAGGGAAAGAGATCACCCTCAAGCGAGTGTTGCGCCACACACTGAACAGCCACCAATAGATTACCCATTGCAGGTCGATCTGAAGAAAAAGTTACAACAGTAGTTATCCGATGCTAAGATGACGGCATTCTGCAACTTTGTATCAAGTGGTTGCATGAATATCCTTTTGGTGCTTTTCACCAAATACTACAAGATACAGCTGCAATGAGATTGGTTGGTTCCGTTGCTTAATTATGTGATGCAACAAGCAAGGATTGCCGCGGGATAATTTGAAGTGAAGTTGGTGTATGAATATGATGTGGGAGTCAAAGCAAAAGCCTCCAGTTAAAGCATGCTTACTTCTTTGACCTGATACAATTTTTATTTTATTTTATTTTATTTACGATGAATTCCAGCTCTAGTTAATTAGGGCTCATGAAATATCCTACTAATCTCTGCATTAGGGATAAATATTGGGAAAGGAATTGATGTTGTACATGGGTAAATAAGTATATCCGTTTTGCTATTTAGAAAAGAGACTAATTAATCAACTTTTTATGTGTAGTCGAGCAGATTGTGAGGGCATTTTAATCCATTGACTAAGCAAATCGATCACGTCATAATCCCAAATTGCGAAAGAGGAGCTTCATATCGTGCCATTATCTCATCATTGACTAACTCGTAGTTTTGGTAGAAGTAATCATTTTGCAGGGTCTCGTGTTATTTCATGAACAAGGAATCCTCAAGTAGATCGTCACTCCAAGTAAATATCATTCTTGGGAATTGATTGGAAGGTCAATACCACGAAAAACCCCCGTAACAAATTTACCACAAACTAATTTTTTTACTATAAAAAAACTCCACACTTGTACAATTGTGACAAACTTACCTCAAACTAATTTTTTGACAATCAAAAACCCCTCAAACTTGTACACTTACGATAAATTTACACTTCATTAATTTCTATTAGATTAGATTAATACCACGAAAAATCACAAATAAGTACGATTGCGATAAATGGAGGGCAAAACCCCAAACATGCATACCCGTCAACTGTCAGATGTCATCCAACTCAGCAATTTAACGGTAAAATTTAACAGAAACTAACAAAGTGTAAATTTGTGATAAGTGCATCAGTTTTGGATTGTTTGGGATAAATTGATCATGGATGTATCAATTTGAGATTTTCATGGTAATATTTTGATTGGATGGCAAGATATTTTGCCTATTATGAATGAATCTTTTTCATTGGCGGTAGTGGCCAACAATCAGAGATCCGTGACGAGTGACTCCCAACGGCAACTGTCGACCGAAGACTGGCCACAAACGGGTGTGGCAGCGATGATTACGGAAGTGGGGTTTCGACAGTTTCGTGATGAGAAGATGTAGAATTGAAATCGCCGATATCAACTATTGTTAGGTAATTCAATTTCGCAGTTTTTGAGGAATTCCATACCACATGGAATCGAAATCCACATTTTGATATCTCTCCGAACAAGGAATCCAATTGCCCTTCGAACCAAATAAGAAGATACTTGATATTAGATAAGACATTTCAACCAAGCCATTGTTTTGCATAAGTGGGTTGGGTAGAGAAATTTCTTCGTCATTAATGATTTGTGTCCCTGTGGGTTCCTTGCTTATATCATGAAAATTCACAAGAACGGTATAATGATTTCGATCTGAAAATGGAATTCTAATTTAATTGTGATTCCAAACACTAATGCCCCCCAGAGAATGGAGATAGTGACAGCAACTTCCGTATCATACACGGAATGTTTTTGCAACTTTCTATGCTGGTAATATCCCACGGTGAATCAGTGATCGTATTCATCTCGTGGTTCAGGAAGAAGTTTGGAATCTTCGGACGAGGTAGAAAGGTAACTCAATCGAACCCGAAGAACATTAGAAGAACCAAATGCAACTGAAAATGAAAACAAGGATTCTCTAAAAGATTTCCTCATGCAACAGAAAACCTCATCTACATTGACCGTCCAAGAACTGAAAAAAGGAAAGGAGACCGAGCAGGGGTTGCTCGAGTTCCACGTATTCCAAAATGGCAGTCAAATCAATTGTACATCAAGCCAACAACAGAAAGCACAGAAACTAAAAGAGTCAGCTGATGTATAGGTACCTCTTCAGACTTTGATTCATCAATCTGTGGCCCATAAAGATTCCATGTGCCACGACGCTTGGAATTTACCACTGTAAGTAAATGGACCGCAGGGAACTAGCGAAGCTAAATCGACACGATCATGAGGGAAATTTCTGGAAAACGTTAATGGGCTTCGTATTAACAAAATGACTGGACATGAGCAAACCTTCATGAAAGAGAATCCTAAAAGTATCACAACATAACATGGACACCATCGCACCTTGACATGCCAATATCTGTAGAGCGTTCGCCTTTCTAACAATTTGAGCATGCTTTCCCCCCGAAAGCCTCAAAATAAAGGAGGTCAGAATCTAAAACTACCATATTACAATTCTTAGAAGGATAACATTATTGAGAAAACAGAGATTTTAGACTATTATATTTTAGGAGTCAGAAAAGCAATGATATGGTTTCACTTGGGTTGTAATGTCTATCCTCTCAACACATCTTCAGCCCCGCAAGTAAACACAATACTGGCTGCTTCTGGATTCCCAGAAATCTGCAAGTGATCATGAGAGGTATTTAGGGACCCAAGTAAACGATCAGCTAAGCAAGATAATCAAGTAGGGCCTTGAAGGTTTAGTAGGAGATGCAATATAAAGAAAAAATAAGAGAGAGAGAGAGAGAGAGAAGTTCATGTGCAGTGGCAATTTGTAGCTGATCTGTGATCCGAAAATCTACTTCAAAGCCTCTGAATTGTCCATTGCTTGTAATGCCAAAACAAGGGCAGTAAATGGTAGTGAAAGCTAGAGATTCTGACCCTTGACCTGGCAAAGTGAAATTGAGGCCTCTTTCTGCACCAAACAAATAGGACAGCACACTCTAATTTCAGGCAAGGGTTTGCCAACACATTTGTTGGTTGCATGAATATGTACTATGTACTTGCAGGATAGGAGAGAGGAAGAGAGGTTAATTACAGTTTCTACTTTCATCAGATCAAAGAAGAAATTTTTTGTTCGCTTCTGCCGCAGTATTTACATAACTCAACATGAAGAAAGCACCTCCAACTAAACTTTCTTCACCTTGCTTGCATAGGAAGAATCCCTTTTAATTGCTTGAAGGAGATGAAACATGGCAACTCGTGAAGCAGCAATTATAATCAGACCAAAAAATAAATAGCTATTGTAAGAATGATGCACTTCAGCATTAGAGATCACTGCTTACGATGGCCAACTTCGTCAGCAGTCCAAGAGCAAAGGCAGATACTCCACCCAAAAACTCAGTGACTTTATCAATTTAAAATTCTGGCGCACATTTCTTGACCTTTATGTTGCCCATACCATCAGGACAGTAGGCAAAGTCAGCAACATATGGCTTTCCCCACTTCTCAAAAGAAAATAAAAAAAATTTGGGCTACCACAGAAAGACAGCAACAAATTGAAGAACGAAAGACAACATAAAGTGGTCTGATCCTGCAGGTCATCAGACAGAAACAATGGTGCCTGCCAAGATTGGAATTGGATACTTGTAAATCAAGATGCAAGTCTGACATGCTATCAAAACTTGCATTTTAAATGCACAAGAGCCAGAAATTCTCTGTACCCTTGCGCCATTGAGTCCTGTTCATTTTCAATATCCTGATTGTGGCAAATCAAGATTAGCTACCATTGCTTTCTTTGGAAAAGAAATTCTTAAGGAAAAAGCAAGAATGAGAACCACCACAGAAGCACCTTAAAGGGTTCAAAGTTAATTCTCACTATAAACGTGATCACAAACTATTATGACAGTAGAAGTAGACAGTCATCTGATAGGAGCCTTCTCAGATCTCAATTCTAATGAAAGTCCTCCAAATCCACGCACATAAAGTGATGCTACCTGCCTTTGTGACGAATAAATTAGGATTCTTTAACTTCATTGCATTCAGAGAGCATTGTACACTAGGGCATGACATTCCTATACAATTCAGCCCATTGAGAATATGGGTTCACAAAAGTCCGTGTAGCCATGACGAAGATGACTTCTTTGTCTTCCAAAAATAAGGTAATACCAAACATTGTCCTTGTTTTACAGTCAAAAGATCATTTGGTAATTGGATTCAGCCCCATCACTCATACACTGACTCTGCAACATCCTCAAATAAATAAAAGCTGAAACATAGATACATACTGGAGACCTGGCACAGTTTGATGAATTTTAATATGAAAATTCGGTCTCTTGCTTTTGGTAGGGAAAAGACTGATAATATGCTACTCAACATTTAGTAGTTTCGTCACATATCTTTAACCTGTCATGACACCTTCAGAAAGATGCTAACACATGCAAAGTATTAAGTTATTTAAACCATTTGTCATTCAATTATGAATGGACATGGCATGAAATATATCAGTAAGATCAATCTTTCAATAATACTAGTTAGATGAACTGAAGATCACATTAGCTTACCAAAAGTTTATATTCAACTTGAGCTTGAAATTTGGTTTTTGGTATGCTTGAACTGTCAGCAACATCCTTGACCTGTATAAAGGCAACTCATCCTTTCCCAGCATATAAGCTTCTTTAGTAGATAGACCCAAAAGCATATAAAAACAAATAAAGAAATTCAATAAAAGCATTGATGTCAATGCCTGTAAGATTCTTAATGGGGATACTACGACTATGTACCCTAACAACTTAGTCCCACTGTCAACTGAGTAAGATGCAAAGACTTTTTTCCATCAACCGACATAGATTAAACTAATTGACAAAATCTTCTAATAGAAGAGTGCTGCCTGCACTACATCAAACTTCTTGATCGTGATCAAATGCTCCTTTTATGTGTCTCAGCATTTTCGGCACCCATGACTTCCTTATTAATCTCTAAAAGTTAGCTTCTTCTGGACAACTGCACAAAAGTTGTCTTCTCCACCCCTGCTAAACTATTGAGCTAGACAAAGCCTACTCCAAAGCAAGTGATCCCATGATAGATGACAGAAAAGCAATGAACTTGAATTCACTACATAAGCAAATGAGGATAATGATAAAGAGCAGAAAATCAAAAAGAAGGGATCAGAACCATGCATTCCAACAGTTCAAATTGCTAAGTTAAATCCTAATACTCAGTTGTTATAAACAAATTAAAGGAGACATTGCAATGTCCTTTCTATCATCAAAAAAGGAAACAGAAGGAACTAAATCCATGATAAACCCCATAATACTAAGTATAATGCTGCAACACCATCATCATAAAGAAGGAAAAAGAAATTGAAAACAGAAAAGATTGCTAGCATGTACAGGAAATTGAAAGTTAAAGGCACTCAAGGTAAATCAATGTCCAATTTTCAAGACGTACACTATCAACCTTCCCACGCTTACATAATCAGGACATGCACGAGTAAGTTGAATAGACAATTTTATTATTTTTCCTCTACAACCATCATGACGAAGTTTGACAAAGCAGCTGCCAGAACATCTGCCTGTAGAAAGTAACTCTCAAATATTTGTGCGGCAAGTGCCATGTAATATTTGATCTTTACAGTGCATCGCAATAGAACCATACAAATCATATACAACTTTACAAAAGTAAGTAGTTGGTAGCCATATAAAAAAATAAAAAAATTCAAGGAGAGAAACAACAGAACATGCATCGTTTCTTCTGCTTGTTCTCTATATAGCTAATGTTAATCAGCTTCATATCATGACAATGAAGTGCTCATCCATTTAAGCTTTTGAGATTCCTCAAAGCGACCCATGCGTTCCAGAAGTCCAATGACTAAAGTGTAAGATTCTCCAGATGCCCTCATTTTATAGTCCACAGACATTCGGTTAAAGATTCGGTAAGCATCATCAGCAAATCCAGCTTGGTTGCATATGTCTAGTACTGCCCGAAAAGTGAAATCATTTGGAGTAAAACCCTCAGATATCATCTGGTCAAAAAGATTAATTGCATCTCGATACATGTGATTAATTCCATATGCCTCAATGATGGCAGTCCAAGTCATAGAACCCTTGACAGGGATTGAACTAAATACGGACCTTGCAGTAAGAACTGATTGGCAACTTCCATACATTTTCATTATTTCTGAAGAAACGAAAGGGATCATCTCAAAGTGTTTCTTCAAAACCTGTCCATGGACCTCCTCCCCAAGTTTCAAATCTTTAAGTTGAGCACAAACATTCAACAGCCTTGCCAGTGCAACAGAGTCTGGCCTATGCTTCGACAACTGCATAGCTCTAAATACATCCAGAGCCTCATAGAGAAACCCACTCTCTGCACATGAGTCGATCATTGCTGTCCAGGAGATCACATTTCTCTGAGGCATACCTTCAAATAACTTGAATGAATAATTCAAGATTCTGCATTTTGAGTACATCACAAGCAAGGAAGTAATCACGGACACATTGTCAACAAATCCATTCTTCGTAGCATAAGCATGAATCTCCTTCCCACGTTTTAAGTCCTTTAACTGAGCACAAACCGGTAAAACAGTGGCAATTGTGACATTATCAGGCCTGCAACCTTCTTGCTGCATCCACACAATTGATCTCAAGGCCTGCTCCAGCCTCCCATTTGAGATATAGCCCGATATTAGAGCTGTCCAAGAAATAGCATTTCTCTCTGATGAACCATAAAATACCTGTCTTCCAGATCCCATGTCACCACACTTGCAATACATATCAATCAATCCAGATTGTATGAACAGTTGCTTCGAGTAACTCCTTGTCTTCAGCACATAGGCATGAACCTCCCGGCCCAATCGTCTAGCCTGTAACACCCCAATCACAGGCAGAATTGTTGTCAATATAACTGAATTTGGAGCAATCCCTTCACTTATCATGATTTTCGTGTACTCTATGGCTTCCATTTGCAATCTATTATGTGCAAAACCTGCAATCATTGCCCCCCATACAACGACATCTCTCTCATCCATCTCTTCAAATGCTTGGCAAGCCAACTTAACTTTGCCACATTTAAAGTACATGTCAATCAAACTTGTCCTCAAAAGGCTACTATCTATAAAACCATTCTTTATCAGAAGAGCATGAGTTCTCAAACCCTGTTTAAGAGCTGATGCACCAGCAAAGCTTTTTATCATGGAAGAAAAAGTATATTCATTGCACTCGACACCTATCTCCCGCATCTCTGAGAAAGTAGAGATGACATCAAGATAATGCCGCCTTCCAGAAATAACAGCACCTCTGATCAATGCATTGTACGGATAAACAGTCTTGCTGCAGCACGTGTCAAAAATCCTTTTTGCATCTTCAATGGAACCACAAGATGTGTACATGTTGACAAGCTTTGTTCTCAAGAACTCATTGCTTTCAAGCCCATTTATTCTAATATGTGCATGAATCTGCTTTCCTTCGGCTAAAGATTTTGATCGAACACAAGCAGCAATAAGGGAAGAGAAAGTGGTGACATTGATGGGGATGCCTTGTTGGTCCATGTAGTCCAAGATGGTGAGTGCTTCTTTGAGCTTGTTTTGTCTTGCAAATCTTTGGATGTCTTTGTAAATTGCATGGGGGTTTCTTGTGTGCAGCGGTAATGAAGAAGGGAATACATCCTCCTCAGAAAACGGTTTTATAGCATTTCGATCGCGTTTAACCGGGCGGGTTCCTTTAGGTGGTTTTCTTGATACTCCATAATTGGAAGAGTGGTCACTCTTGCGCTTCTCGATTTTATCCTTGATCTTTGATTGAACAACTTGAAACTGAAAGGGAGGCAATGACAGAGAGGTGACTTGCATGGTGTCACGTATACTTGGACAAATAGTCAAACTTGGAAACCAATCAAGGCTGCTCAAACTCTGCTTGCTTCGTTCACCATTGATCTGCAAAAATTAAATAGCTCGAAGATGAGGAGTAAAATAATTAAAAAGACCCAACGCGTTTGCCTCAAGCCCCGAAATATGAATTGGCCAAATTCAGGCCGTGGAATTCTCCATTCCATGGCCATGGATTCATGAAACTGAATCCCATTCACAAGTCATCAAATTCCTTGGAGAGGGATGGCCTTTCTCATGTTTGGTTTCAGCCTAGGAATGAAGGAGCGAGTTCAATGCGTATTGCAAAATGAAGTTAGAACATAAACGGAGCGGGGAACCCGTAAATGTTTTATCAAATCCGCGGACACAAAATGGTTAACTAATATAAAGAGTTTGACAGATTCTGAACGGAGAATCACGTATAAAGATGCCTCCCTAAGTTCCCCGTTATCGTCCTCCAAAAAAGAAAACATATCTACAGCTCACACAAGGATTTTCACAAACACTTCATCTGCAACTCCGCAAAAGACCGTTGTTACCCCAGCAAAGAGCAAAGTCGAGCCTTTGGGACCAAACCCAGATAGGCAAAAGATGAATTCAGGATGGGGAAGTTACCTCAAGCCACGGTGACACCGATTCTCATCTTCGCCGTGTTCCGAGTCGAAGACCCAGTAACGAGAACAGAATGGAGGGGACAGTGCCTCTGCAGAGTTCGCGAACGGAACTCTTCCTGTTCCCGCGACAACGTGTGACGCTTGTTGTCGGAGCAATTCAGGTTATCATCATGGCGTCGCAGCTCTAAGGTCAGAACTTTGACGAAAGAAATTGTTCGACTCAAATGATGATTTTATCCATTTTAAGGGAAAGGCCAGAAAATATCGTAAAATATTTGAATAAAAAAAATAATTTTATAAGAAGAAATAAAATGAACTAATTGGTAATGACCGGACGCACAAATCAAAATAGAAAGGGATAATACCACGGAAAACTCCAAACTGTATATTTGTAATAAATTTACTCCAAATTAGTTTATATGTGACAAATTTTACCCTCTTTTATTTTCCGTTAAATTTTACCGTCAAATTACTAAATTGGATAATACGTAACAGTTGACAAGTATACCAATTTGGGATTTTACCCTCCTTTTATCACAATTACACCAGTTTGTGATTTTTCATGGTATTAATTCAATTTAACAGAAATTAACGATGGGTAAATTTATAAAAAAAAATACAAGTTTTGAATTTTTGTGGTAAAAAAAATTAGTTTCAGGTAAATTTATCATAGATGTATCAATTTGAAATCTTTTGTAGTTCAAAAAATAATTTAAAATAAATTTATTATAAATATATCAATTTGAGTTTTTTATGATATTAACCATGATAAAAACATGACCGACGGATGAACTTCTTTAGTTGAGAATTACGATATGCACTACAATGCTCTGTTTCTTGGGGGGAACGGAAGATGATCCGATCCTCCTAAAGAATTTAAAAAATCTTTCATCCTCTAATGAGATAAGGTCTGTCGGTCCATCATGACCGTTGATCACGAATGCCCCATGAAAAGTGGAGATCATGTGATCAACACTCGAGACCGACTCGGGTGTAGACAAACTTTTTCCCATCTCATGGAATGTGCATAATTTGCTGTCTTCTAGAGATGTATTCCCAAGCAGATCAATACATTGTCGCGACCCTCCTGAGATGGATTTCAGAGTGGTCTAATGGATTGTTAGGCGGACCTTCTCGAGAGATAGTGTTTGTGCTTCGCGCGGACTCTACCTAGAGATAGTCACTACTAATTTGTTCTAGGCTGGTTAGGAGCCAAGTAAGGCTCGTACTCTTGCGAATCAAAGATTTATGCTGCGTTTGGCAGACCGAATATAACTATGGATAAGATAATTTATATCCTATATGGTGTTTGGAAAACACGTAAACCAGATATATTTAGATATAATCAGGATAACAAAAATCTCATCTAGGAAGTGTGATACACCAAGATAGAATAAGAATTCGAGAAAGAGAAAATCACGTGTCAGTTTCCACTTCCACCTCAAAGACAGTCAAAGACCAATGCACAACCTCAAATCGGAGGTTGCCGGCCTCAGGGGACTAGATCCGAGGTCACCTGAGGTTGGGCCTCGACCTTGGCATCAGTCGAGGCCTCCATTGTCGTGGCTAACGCCGGAGCTTGCAACCACAAGCTCGCCTCATGTCCCTCAAAATTGGGGCTGCAAATGGGGGACTAACAAAGTTGGCATGAGATCCCCTTATTTGGGTGATTAGAAAATGACGATTCCAGGTCAAAGCTTACGGCAAACTAGGCAAGGCGAGGTTATGATTCATGGCCATGCTGTTTGGTGTTGGTCCAGTGGGAGAGAGATTGATGAATGATGGTGAAGGAAACAAATTCCTTGAAATTGCGAAAAAAATTAACGGAAACACATTCCTAATTCATAATACTAAAACGTAGAAAACGTGCCTATTCTAGACTTGAATCACTGATCGTTCGAAGCATATTACATAAAACGAACATACCTCTTTGCCACAGATTAAATGCACTTATCACAACCTCGAAAGAGAGAACATTCCTTGGATTATTGAACAAAGCCCTTCTTCTTTTGTCTCTTTGTGAAAGTGAGTTTTCTAATGATGAAAAATGCAACACACCACGCACATTCTTACATGTGTCCTCACTTTTGTTTCTAGACAATAACTGCCAAGTGTAGTTACTTTCTTTCATGGGCTGGGTTAGCCCATCATGGGCGGCCCATCTTCACAAAGAAAATCCATCATCTCCCACTCGCACATGGTGGGCTAAACATTAACTCTCTCTTCTTTGTAATATTCATACTAGCAAATAATCCGTGTGACCAGCATATTTCGAGAGCTCGTTGCTATGCATATGTTAGGAATACATGGCATCTCCCACTCGCACATGGTGGGCTAAACATTAACTCTCTCTTCTTTGTAATATTCATACTAGCAAATAATCCGTGTGACCAGCATATTTCGAGAGCTCGTTGCTATGCATATGTTAGGAATACATGGCAGCTCAAAAAACAAATGAGCATAACGTTTTTCGAGTAGATATAGTATGCAGTACCCTAAATCAATCAGTTACATTTATATCTCTTTCAATCTCTTTTAGTATCTCATATATTGTATTCATAACTATGATTTACTCAAAATCATAATTGGTCGACCTGTGAATACAAAAATAGGATGTGACATCATTAACAAATTGATCTTCCTCTTTCCTTAAACCTCTCTATTTCAGTTCAGCTCGCTTTTCTAGAAATGCTCCATTAGATCGAATCATTCATGACCATTAGCAACACCCTAAGATAGCGAACACTGAATAGAAACTTTGAGAATAAGTTAGAGTCGTGAGGGCACTAAATGAGGAACTCATATCCTCAAGAATTTCACACGGTATAAAGTTGAGATCAAAAACTTTTGCCACTCTTATCGGTCGTCATATGCATACGTAGTATGAAATACGTATTACAGTATTAACTCATTTCCCATTGAGTGTATGTCTTTACATTCAATACCATACATATGATAGTTTAGACATACTCAATGTCTAAACTTGAGTTCACGTATCTACTCTTCTCAAGAATCCATTAGAACTCATATCTGGCATCAAAGACAGATAAAGTAAAATATGTGGACTATTTTACTTTTGGACATAGTAAATGTTATATCCTCGTCTTAGCACTTAGCTAAGGCGACATTTATATTTTAAACTTGAGCTCTCGATTATCATCTAGATAATAAGCTTAAAAATTATCTCATCTCTATTTATTACACGGTAAATAGAGGCGATTACCCGTGTGAGTGGGTTAATCTTATCCATCCGACATACTTTCTTAACATAATACACTAAGTATTAAAATGCATAAATATAAAAATTCATAGGCATTAACAATTTCATTTAAATGTGAACATTCAGGGAAATTACAATATTCAGTACATTATCATCTACGCAGTCCTAGAGATTTTACATGACCAATGAAAACATCTCTAGGAATTGGCTTCGTCATAGGATCTGCTACCATTCTATGCGTAGATATGTACTGCAAGTTCACATCTTTTCGTGCTACCATGTCTTTAACAAAATTGTACTTGGTATCTATATGTTTGGTCTTGCCACGATATTTCGGATCCTTCGTGTATGCTATCGCTGCTTAGCTATCACAATTGACTAACAATGAGCTTGCAGCATGTTCAACAACACCTAAATGATCCAAAAATTTCTTAAGCCAAACTCCCTCTTGTACTGCTGCTGACAACGCCACGAACTCGGCTTCCATGGTGGATAATGCTATACATGTTTGTTTATTACTGCTCCAAGATATGACACCATTATTCAGTAAGAATGCAAATCCAGAGGTAGATTTCCTTTCATCTAAATCTCCTCCCCAGTCAGCATCTGAGTAACCTTCAAGTCGCAGATCCTTTCCTTGATAACTCAGTGAATAATCAGCAGTACCCTTTAGATACCTCATGATTCTTTTGACGGCTTTCCAATGTACTTGACCTGGATTGGATTGGTATCTGCTTACCATTCCAACTGTAAAACATATGTCAGGTCTTGTACACATCATAGCGTACATTAAACTCCCAACAGCACTGGTATAAGGAACTTGTTTCATTTGTTCCTTCTCTTGTGGAGTCTTAGGACACAACCTACGGCTCAATCCTTCACCTTTTGCAATAGGAGTATCCATGGGTTTACAATCATGCATACAAAATCGTTCAAGAATTTTGTTGATATAAGTCTCTTGCGAAAGAGACAATAATCTCTTGGAATGATCTCTTGAAATCTTAACTCCAAGAATATATGCAGTTTCACCCATATCTTTCATATCAAAATTGGATGATAACCAACTCTTAACTGTATTAACCAACTCCATATTGCTTCCAGCAATCAGAATATCATCAACATACAATGATAAAATCACAAATTAATCTTTGGATCCTTTGATATATACGCAATGATCTTCATCAATCATTGTAAAATCATAGGCCACTATGGCATTATGAAAACGTGTATACCATTGTCTTGAAGACTACTTAAGGCCATATATCGATCTCAAAAGTCGACATACTTTTTATTTTTGGCCTTTCACAATTAAGCCAACGGGTTGCTCCATATAAATTTCTTCGTCTAGCTCTCCATTTAGAAAAGCAGTCTTTACATCCATTTGATGTAATTCAAGATCCATACTTGCCACTATTACCAGAATAAGGCGAATTGAGATAAATCTCACAACAGGAGAAAAAGTTTCCTCATAATCAATTCCTTCCTGTTGATTATACCATTTCGCCACGAGGCGAGCCTTATATCTTTCTATTGAGCCATCAGCTTTTCGCTTTATTTTGAGAACTCATTTGTTCCCAATAGCTTTGCGTCCTTTTGGAAGATCAACCAGTTCCCAAACATGGTTTGAGTTCATTGACTCCATTTCTTCTTCTATTGCATCTATCCATTTTTCCTTATTAGGGCAACTTAGAGCCTCATTTACATTCCTTGGCTCATCTTCATCTTGTAGAGCGATCATGAAAGTTTCCCCTTCAATGTCAAAACGTCGTTGGGGAACACTTTTGCGACTTGTTCGCCGTACGGGAGATTGTGCACGTGGCACATCATTCTCCATTACGCTCCCACTTGGATTAGATAATGACGATATCGTCTCTCCAAACGGTTGCAATTGAGATTGAGTCGAATTTAATTCTTCATTTTTCACATTGCTCCCACTTGGATGATCTTCATCAATATCATTATCATGATCCAAGATTTCAAAAAGTGAGTAGTCCTCACCTATTTCGCCCTTCTTAGAAAACTCATTCTCTAAGAATGTGACATCTCGTTATTCAAATTCAGTAATGCTCCTACTTTCTTGCTCACCTATAAACACATATCCTTTTAAGTGCTCTGAGTATCTAATAAAAATACTCTTTTTGCCTATAAGACCCAACTTTCCATACTTGTGAGAGGGCTCGTGAGTATAAGCAGCACAACCCCAAGGTTTAAGAAAACTTAACTCGGGTTTTCTACTTGTCCATAACTCATATGGAATAGAAGTAACTGATTTAGAAGACACATGGTTAAGTACATAGGCAGCAGTTAACAAAACATTACCCCAAAAGGTGATAAGTAAATTAGCTTGTGCCATCACAGACCTAACCATTTCTAATAAGGTTCTGTTTCTCCTCTTAGCAACACCATTTTGTTGAGGAGTATATGGAATAGACAATTGTCTTTCTATTCCTTTTTCATCACATAAATTTCTGAACTCATCAGATAAATATTCTCGACCTCGATCGGATTTAAACGTTTTTATTTTCTTATCTAATTGATTTTCTACTAAATTCATAAATTTCTTAAAGCAACTTAATACCTCAGATTTATGAGAAATCAAATAGACATATCCAAATCGAGTACAATCATCTATGAATGTGATGAAATACACAGCCCCATGCCTTGCTCTTATATTCATTGGATTACAGATGTCAGAATGGATAAGTTGCAAAGGAAAATCAGCTCTTTTACCCTTTCCAAATGGTTTCCTTGTTGTTTTTCCCTCCAGGCAATGCTTGCAAATAGGCAAATCAACTTTTTCAATATTGCCTAACAAGCCCTCTTTGGCTAATTGTTACATTTGTTGTTGGCCAATATGACTAAACCTAGCATGCCATGCGTTCACATCATTATCACACGAAGTAGAAGACGTGAAGTGGGAATAACAAACATTGACATTTACAGAATCAACATCCAGTACAATAAAACTATCTAGAAAATAACCACAACCATAATAACTCATACCTAAATACAAATCTACACCATTGTTATGGAAGTTCAAATTAAAACTAAGTCGAATCAACACTAAAACAGACACTAAGTTCCGACGAATTTCCGGAGCATATAATACATCATGTAGGAACAATGTGTGTCCACCACGCATAATTAACTGCAAGTGCCAATTCCTTTAACCTCAGCTCTAGAGTTGTTCCTTACATAAATCCATTTCGTTCCGGTTGGAACCCGTCGGAACTCCACAAAGGCATCTCTATCCTTCGCTACATGGTCTGTTGCTCCCGAATCTACGGTCCACAAAGGATTAGACTCAATTAAAAATATAGAACTTGACACATAGGCAAAGTTCTCAAGAATGTAAGGGGAGTTTACCTTCTTTGGCTCACCGCAATTGCGAGCGAAATGGCCCTTCTTGCTACAGTTGTAGCATTTCACCCTCGACATCTTTTTCTCAGAAGGACGCTTTTCCTCTTTGGTGTTGTTCATCTCTTGGTTTCTTCCCCAAAGAACTCGCTCTCTTACCTCTCCACCTTTTGAACGAATCAAGACGTTTGCGCTTAGAGCTCGAAGGCCCTTGTGAGTTAAAACCAGCATAGTAAATGTCAATTACCGGCTTATCCGCCAGGAGACGGTCCTCCTCTAGCTCTAAGTGGCGCACTGCATCCTCAAAAGTTTTGATGTTCTCATTGTGAGTTAGATGCAACTTCATATGCTCCCAACTTTGAGGCAAAAAACGAATCACTGCTTGCACTTGCTGTTCATCAGTTAGAACATGGCCAGCATCCTTTAGCTCATTAATCATGTTTGACATTTTCCTTAAATGTTGTTTCATGGACTGACCATGTGGCTTCTTATATGAGTCAAATCTTATAGTGAGCTGTCTAAGTTTGGTTACAGATGTATGACCAAACCTTGCTGCCAATGCTCCCCACATCTCCTTAGCATTTTCAAAACGCCTAAACTCTCGCATGACATCATTTTCCATACTACTCAGCAACGTGATGCGAGCAAGGAAGTTCTTCCTTTTTCCATACAACAAATGCATCATTATCTCTCTTATATTGTGCAGTATTTCTGTCTTCAAGTTCTTCCATAATCAGGTTAAGAGTTTCAAGAGCCTCTTGCTCTTCCAGCACATATTGGATTTTTCATATGCCAAATTTCATAATTATCACCGTTAAGCTTCTCTCCCTTATTCAATTCAGCAACTATATTCTTTGATGCTGAAGCCATTGAATCTAAACATATCAGACAGACAAGCACGAATTGTTAATGCCACTTATTTATGCATTAATTTTACACAAACCGATTATATTAACGAATAATTTCACATAGGCTTTAGATTCAAAAGTTCACTATGTTCCCAATCATCATCAAAAAATCCTAATGTGAAATTACCGTTAATATAATCATTAAGGTAAAATTACGTTCTTTAAAGTTACTAAAACTTTTAGAACTCCCACTCAACCAGATAATACCAATAAGACAGATATTATAATAGAATAGAACCATAAACTATTCATAGCAGAAAATATCCATCAACATCTATTCATGAAAAAATATGTACATAAGGAACGAATCCAGCATAGAAAAGGAAAAACATGAACACCAACATGAATAGTACTATCCACCTAGGATATCTTAAAATCGAACTAAAATGAAATAAAAATCAACCGTCTATCAATTTCATATAGACAGGGAAAGATTCATAAAAATCCTTAGGAAATTTTATTTTCTTTGACATCCAAAAGGAGGCATCCGGAAAACCCCTAGATTCGGGCAACGTATTGCGCCGAGACCGATTCAATGCAAGGGTTGACATCCTTCTTGCCCCGACTCGAATGTACTCTTTCATGAATTGCTCCACAATCATCTTATAGCTCGGACCTTTTAAGGTGTCCCTAACCCTGTCAATCATTCTTCCCAACTCATCAGGAATGGTGCATTTGAGGGCTCCAACCATCACATACCCTGGCATTATGAAACCGTTCCAAATGATATCTTGTATCATTTGGTTGACCTTGATGATGTGTGTCATCATGTCATCATCAGCATCCCACCGGTAAAGAGCCAGTTTGATTCTTAGTTTCTCAAGCTTCTCCTTTTGAACCGCCGTTCTAGGGATAATAGGGGTTCAATATCTTCGTACCATTTTTCCTGCAACAAATGCAGAAAAAAATGATTACATTTTAAAATCATGATATTATATTGCAAGAAACACATTCTGCAATCCCTTCTATTTTTTTTTTTCGGCCAGTCAACGGTGGTCAACGTAGGTCAACGGATGACCGGGTCAGGTCAACGGGTCGGGTCATGGGTCAGACGGGTTAGGTCAGGTTTCCGGGCCGGGCCTTCGGCCCACAAAAGAAAATAAATAAAAATAATTAATAAATTAAATAATAGGCGTGGTTGACGTCAGCCACGCTACACAAGCGCACGCTGGCACGTGCGCCGCACATGTGCGGGCAACTGCTGCGCACGTGCCACGCACGTGCCGGCGAAGCTGCCGCTTGCAGCGGCATGTGGACTCGCGTCCGACCTCCCCCCGGGGCGTGCCACCACTCGTTTTGCTCGTATCGATGAGCACTACGACCTTGCACTTTCAAAAATGAATTTTGATGCACAGAAATCAAGAAATGACCCCGAACAGTACAGCCAGGTGTCGGTTTTTCGTACCCGAGCATTTGTCAGCGCCGTTTCATGAATTCCGGCCAACAATTCGTCTTATAAACGCATTAAACAATCAGGAAACAAGAACACATGCTTTGATACCAATGAATGAAACAAATTCCTTGAAATTGCGGAAAAAATTAACGGAAACACATTCTTAATTCATAATACTAAAACGCGGAAAACGTGCACATTCTAGACTTGAATCACTGATCGTTCGAAGCATATTACATAAAACGAACATACCTCTTTGCCACAGATTAAATGCACTTATCGCAACCTCGAGAGAGAGGACAATCCTTGGATTATTGAACAAAGCCCTTCTTCTTTTGTCTCTTTGTGAAAGTGAGTTTTCTGATGATGAAAAATGCAACACACCACGCACATTCTTACGTATGTCCTCACTTTTTGTTTCTAGATAATAACTACCAAGTGCAGTTACTTTCTTTCATGGGCTGGGTTAGCCCATCATGGGCGACCCATCTTCACAAAGAAAATCCATCAGATGGTATAAGAAGATGAAGGTAGATGAGGATGGGGGTGTGTGTGACTTTCGAGGCTGTTTGGTGTCGAGTGAAGGAACCTTTCGTTGTCGATGAAGGTTATTAAGAAAAGTGGGTGAAAAGAAATCTGATGGTGTTGTAGTGATGACAAGAAGGCGAGACTCGGTGGAATTTGAAGTTGCAGAGCATATGACAATGGTGGAATGAGGGAGAAGAACCGAGCCACCTTCCTTGAAAGATCCCTTTTTCGATCTTTTTGTTTCTTTTTCCTCCTCGAGTCTGCATCTTGGGCTCCTTGGAGAACAGTTGAGGAAGTCGTACGACCCTGATTTGGGTGATGTCATCGGTGTGCGGCATGAAGACGAAGGCATTGTTGACAGTGGTTATCCATGGTATATTCGGACATTCATCAAATATTTGACATCATATTACAGATCACATCAATATCATATCCTCCCTTATCTTATCCGACAAGAAAATCTTGACAACTAAATGCAATCTTATGGTTCGGGGAACTTACCACGCTAGTTTTAGCTAACTCCTGCTACTAGTACCTTTTCTCTCTTTTTAAGAAAAGGTCTTTCAAGCATTTTACTCCAAGTTTATCGGTATCATATAGGTCTACATAAAAAATAACACACTATCTTCGTGTTAATATTAAACGTAGTCATTGCAAAACTAAACTGATGTGTATCATGATGCATATCGTAAATATTATTTCTAAAAAGAAAAAATGAAACCATTCACGAGTACGTGCAAAAGCGTATGATTTAAATGTTTTTTTTATCGAAATTTAAACGTACTTTATTCTCTTTGTTTCCTTATCGTTATTTTTTAAGGACAAAAAGAAGTCATGCAAGCATGAAGATTAACTCGTGTAAAATAGGAAACGTCATCGGTGGAATTCCATACACTACAAGGGAAGATGAAGCCACGAATCGTGGCCCACAATGACATGGGGCCGTGACAATGCGGATTGACACGAGCCGAGGGCCGTTAACAGGGATCGAGAACCCCTCAACTTAGCCCCGTGAATCGCTCCCCCGGCCGCCCGCCCCGCAACGGATCAGAGCCGCCCAAAACCAGGGTTGAACAGTCACTGTTCAGATCGAGAAATTGGTCTGCAAAATTGGCCTAAACGCCCTGTTCTCATCAGTGAACGGAGCCACCAATTTCGGCCATGAGTTATGACCGCTGGAGAAGGGAGAGAGGTTAGAATCGGGTCGGCGCGTCGAGAGTTTGGTCTTGATTAGCTCGATGGTCGATGGGTGCGGGAAAACGCAGTGGAGAAAGTTGATGTGAGAGTATGCAAAGCGAATGTTTTTGCTGAGAGGTCAAATTCTGATGATACCGATTGATTTGGGGAGGGCCATTCTAAGTGCCCACTTAGCTGGTTTTTGATAACTAGATATACTTTCCATCATGATGTTTTTTATTATTTAAATTTGCTTAGTTATCTTATGGAAACAAGCCGGCAAAGGATGCGGCGGCGCGGCTACAGCTGGTCGGCCATGGCAGACGGCAGCATGGTTTGTCTTAGAGAATAGGGGAAGAAAGAGTACATTTTTGAAGATTTATCTTCCCTTTTGAAGATCCATCATCATGTTTTTATTATAATTTTGTTGAGGCCTTCTTAAGTTAGTGTGATTGTCCCTTCTGCTTTTATTCCAATTCTGAAAGACTTGCTGTCAAAAGAAAATTGGTTGTTTCATGCGAGCACAGAGCAACTATACTTTCATGAAATTCTTTTTCTTTTGACTGCTTCAAGAAATAAATTCTTGGCCTTTGTGCTTGAAAATAATTTATTATTTTCTTGGTATTTATTGGCATTATTTTACCCTCTGTCTTTGATAAAAAGCGAGTAATGACATTTTCCGCTGAAAAAATAAGTACTCTTATAAAAATTATTGACATAATCTCTTTTCATGATGTGTTTACATAGGTGTCAGGTATTCACCATATTACAATTTAAAAGCGCGTCCAGATAGAGTAAGTGGACATCTGGAGTAGAAATGAACAAACTTTCCCTAAAGACCATTAGACCAACCGGACCGCTTGCAACTAAAAATCGAAAGGCAAAGGATTTGCAATTATAAAAATAAGGGAAGAGAGAGCATCTTAGTAGAGTTTTACATCGTTTTGGAGATGGATTTACAACGGGCTTTCACTGTTTCATCAGATACTTCTTGATGCAGCTGACGACCTCATCCACATTGACTGTCCACGCGACTGAAACTGGAGAATACTCCGACCAGGGGTTGCTCGAGTTCCATCTGTACGAAGCGGAAGACGGAACCAATCATATGTCGGGCAAGCAAGAGAAAGAAGGCAAGTAACCAACTCGCAATAGTCAGCTGGTGCACGCGTACCTCTTTAGACCTTGATCCATCAAAGTGTGGCCCGTGCAGATTCCTTGCGTCTCCACCCTCACAACTCCGCATTTGTAAGTGAAAAGATCAGGGCGAACTAGCGCCATGAAACTGACGGGGTCATGAGGGAAAATTCCTGGAATAGCCGAATGAAGTCCATGTAAAGGTTTAGACATAGGATAACTAGGCTCTGTAAAAGTACAGTTCTTGAAGTATCAAACCGTACCATAGACCCCATCGGACTCAACATGCCAATCTCTGTAAAACTTGCACATATCACTGAGAATTTGAGCATGCTTTCCCTTTGATAGCTTCAAATCAAGCAGGTCGCCATCTGAACCACCATCATAACTCTCAGAAGGATAACTTTTACAGATAACAAAGAGATTCAAACGAACTTTTAGTAGTCACATGAGTAAGAGAAACAGTAGGGGCACCTGTTAGTTTCACTTGGGTTGTGATGTTTATCCCCACAACAACAATTTCAGCACCCGAAGTAAACACAACATCAGCAGCTTCCGGATCCCCAAAAATCTGCAAGTGATGATAAAGAGGTACTTAAGGCCAACTCAAGTATATGATCAACTTTAGCAGAAGACTCAGTTTAATGATAAAGTATGTGCTGACACTTCAATATGAAAAACAGAAACAAAAGAAGAGGTTTATATGTAACAATGGCTATTGGTCACTGATCCGACATCACAAAATCAAGTACGGAAGTGTTGGTGATAGCAAGGGGAGTAAAAGACAGTGCAAGTCAAAGCTTCCGACCTTTGAGCTGGGCTGGCACAAACGAAATTGAGGTTTTCTTGCGCACCAAACAGCTGGGACAACACATTAGAAATCCAAGCAAGAGTTTGCAACCACATACGAGTTTCCATGGACAGATATATGCTACATCTTTGCAGGAGAGAGAGAGAGAGAGAGAGAGAGAGAGAGAGAGAGAGAGAGAGACCTATTACAATTTCTATCTTCATCAGATCTAAGAGGACAGATAGAACTTACGTTTGCTTCTGCAGCAGGATTTACATTTCCCAATGCAAAGAAAGAACCACCAAGCACAACGATTTTCTTCACCTTGCTTGAAAAGGAAGAATCCCTTTTGATTGCCTGAAGGAGATAAAACATGCACCCCATGATATTGAAATTGTCAGAATGAAGCAGTTGGGCAAGAGAGAACACTACTTACCAAGGCTAAGTTTGTCAGGGGTCCAAGCGCAAGTACAGATACTTCACCCGGAAACTCAGAGACCTTATCAACTAAAAACTCTGAGGCACTCTTCTCAACCTTCTTTGCATTGGGAGGAGGTAAACATATGTTGCCCATACCATCAGAACCGTGGACAAAGTCAGCAACACTTGGAATTCCCCCCTTCTCAAAGGAAAATAACATACTTTTAGGCTACAACAGAAAGACGGCAATAAAATGCAAAATCTAGAGACACCTCAGAGAGAGAAAAGTAGCTGCAAAGTAAAGGGTTAAATATTTGCGACTCCTAAGGCAATATCGTACATCCTATCAAAACTTGCATTGCAAGTGCACATGAGAATGAAATTCCCTTCACTTTTGCACCATTTAGTACATTCCATTATCAATATCCTGAATGTGGAAACAACAATCAAGATAAGTACCAATGCATCTTTGGAAAAAAAAGTTCTTGAGTGAAAGCAAGAATAAGAGTCACTTCAGATGCATCTTAAACCTTTTAATAGCGCAAATTGTCCAAATCCATGTACTTATAGTAATTCCACTGACCAAAACACCAAACAAATAAGCCTTCATTCCATTCAGTGAGCATCCAACACCAGGGCATGAGGTTTATATACTACTGAGCTGATCAGTAGAGAATATGCTTCACAAAAGTCAGTGAATCCATTAGCGAGATGACTTCATTGACTTCAAAAACCAAGTTAGTTTGGAACATTGAGATAGAGAAATGGATTCAAACCAAGTCAATTTAACAGATGGATCCCCCTTACACAGACAACACATTATTAGCGTCTCTATGTTTTTTTTTTGGTAAGGAATATTATTTTTTTGGTAAGGATTAGCGTCTCTATGTTTTTTTTTTTTTTTTGGTAAAGATTAGCGTCTCTATGTTAAGCTTCCTTAAATGGAAAAATAGAAATGGAAATCTCTTTCACATAGATGAAGATCTCTCGTTCCATGTAGCAACAACCCAGGCATCTCAGTTGCATGATCTACTATCATAAGGTGACTTTTTTTTTTTTTTTCGGGTAAGGATCATAAGGTGACTTTCTACCTCTTGAATAAATAAAAGGTGAAACAGTTATCTAAAATGGAGACAGAGCACACATTTTGATTACTCATAACAAAAAATTTGCTCTCTTGGTTTTGGTTGGGATTATAATATGGATATGACGTAGCATCTATCAGACCTTTAACCTGTGATGACGCCTATAGAGCTAATAACACATGTAATCATCCACACTATGTTGATATACATGATCTCAGGCAGAATATCACCATACAGCACAGTAGACAAATGCAGATGAAGGAGAATAGTAATCCAGCTTAGAAATCTGGAGACATATTCAGAGATTTAAGTTTATCAAATACGTACACAGACAGCACAGAACAGGTAAAGAATTCTAGTTGAAGTAAGGAAGCACATTCCTATCTCATTGAATCCCCGGAGTGAACTCCCATATATCGAACTAGGAGTTTTAACAAATGAAAAAATTACCTTCAAAGGCTCATGGCTGCCTTCAGCTACAGGAACACCTGGACGTCCAGCTATTTCACACTATCCTTTTGCACAATAAAGACAGTCATTGATCATGAAATATTCCACAAACACGACAAACTTTTTTATCTTCAAAAAAAGGACAAACATGCACATCATGGGGAAATATTCGTTATGATGGAATACGACTAAACCAGATGAAACGAATACGTACCAAAAGCAAGGCATTGCGAGTGGCAATTTCTGTTGTAACATTACCAAATATAGTCGTGAATCCCAAGATCTCCACCTCGGGAGCTTGAAATGCCATGAAGATTGCCATGCTATCATCTGTTAGTCAACTTAAATCAATCAAACGAGGAAGGCAAATTGCATATTCTGGATCGATTGCCATGTAGTGCAGTTGAAATAAACAAACATGGCCCACCTCCCAAACTGCATTGCTCATTTCAACAATGTAAACAGCCAGCTCCATGGACACAGGCATCCATTATTCCCTACCGATCTAGCGACCTATTAACAATTCCTCTACACCAATTTTTCAGGCTATAGCCACAAAACCAACTCAATCCATCAAAGGAAGTTAAACTATCTAAGTAGCTTCACACAGCGACTTCCTCTTCATTTCCACATAAACAAGGAAAAAATATTCCCCTAAAAATTTCATGTTTTTTTTCTTGTTTGTTAATTAAGAGAAATTTCACAACAAGAGAGATGCCTACACGACAGAAACAAAAGGCTTGGACTTTTTCTCTAAACGAGAAATCCATATGAAAAAGTCAACTGAAAAATAAAAAATTTCTCCCATGCATCTGGAGAGATAGCAATAAGCAAAGAGAACCCGCCGATCGCTTCTATTTCCCCTTCGAATTGCTTCCACATTTCACACTATCAGCCGATCACTCGTTGCTTTTTTCTTAAAAGCGATCTTCTTTCTAGCTTCAAAACGAAACAAGTGGATATACCCAAAGTAAACCATACACTTTAAAGTTGAGTCTTTTCCCAGACTCTTCTTTCTGGGTCCACAGAAAGCCACATTACTTCTGATTTCAGCAATCTCTTCTACTTTTGAGGAAACCATCTGATCCCGAACAAAGATTCACACACACACACAAGAACAAGATGTAAGACACTATGGACCAGCAACCAGACCCGTCACAGAACAATCGATCACCATCACGAGAAACAGGAAGAACCCCACACAGACGTTTCGAAAAACCCGACACGCAATCCGCGAATGCAGCCAAGAAAATGCGCGACGAACTCTAACCGAACCGGAAGAGATGCTCGGGGGGCGAGAGAACTCACCGATCCCGGGATCAGTGTCGATGATGACCTTCTCGGGACCCGCCGTCGAGCCGAATGCAACGCCGCCGTTGGCAACCGCCCCCTCCATCTTCCCCGCTCGGAATCGTGGGACGAAAACTCGAGACACCCTCCTCCTCTTTCTTCCGCCTCCCTCCAATTCCGATCACGCAAGACGACAGCAGCAGCAGCAGCAGCAACAATCAATTCAACTCGGGTGCCTCTCTTTTCGTGCGGTGGCGACGAACCGATCAGGATACGCTCACGTCACCCACACACACTCCGTCGTCCCCGACTCGGAAGCGGCGACGAAGCAGCGGGCCGACGCCAATCGCTAGCTTGCTCTCCCCAAGACGTCTCTCTCCCTCTCTCGCCACGCTTCCTGCTGGTTGGTGCTTCTGGTACGATTGGGTAGGGTGACTTTTATAAGGGAGAAAAGGGTCGGCGGGGGGCCGGAATGACGAAAAAGGGGCCCGCCCCTGTGTGAGCATGGCCAGTGGGCGAGCGACGCGTGGCACGTCCCCCCCCCCCCCACACCAACACGTGAAGGCGATGGCGGGGTGCGGGAAATATCGGGACATCGGAGGGGGTAAATTGGGGAAAGCGCGCGGCTGTCGGGTTAGGCAGGCAGGTACAGCTCAGCTTGACGTAGCATTTGATTTTATTTGACTAGAATTAGCACGCCTTTTATATATTATATGATTTGGATTGGGGTTTTGGGGGTTGAGTGGGGTGGTTAAGCATGATTATCGTGGGATTCATTTCCATGTGGGGGGTTTTAAGTTGGTCTTTCTTAAGGGTGGGAAATGGTTATGCGACCCAAACTATTATCAAAGGTTTTTAATCCTTTGTGCTATAGCTAATCGGACAGTAATCGGGCTCGATGTCACACGAGTTTCGTTTCTTTGCAATCGATGAAGATTTCAAAACTGTTTATCACGATCGATTTGCTTCTTTGTTGATTGCCGCTAGGAAATGCCCCAAAACCTCCCCGTGGAGATGGGGGGATGGCGACGCTAGAACTGTCAATAAGTTTGGAATGATAAAACTCACAAATAACTCGAGTGTTAAATGAGTTCATAATTTACTTAGATCCAACTTACCTTTATTACTCTTTCATCCACATTCGATCTCGCGCTCGCTCACTCTGTGCTCTCACCTCAGTTAGGGCATGAGTTTGGGTTAAGTATATGATTGTTAGATTTGTATTACATAAAAATTAATTCGATCATTTTCAATTCAATCCATTCATTTGATGAGTCTAGATGGCATCAATGCACTCCCCTTCTATTGAGATGCTCTCGATTCAGGTGCCTACTTAGAAAAGCTCACCCATTACTTAAGAAAACGTATCTTGATCACTTGTACATTCTCGAAAAACAATGTGCCGCGATTTTAGGGTAACCGCAACTGTCCCTTTTCGCGTTTCGCTTAGTAATCACTTCCAAGGTGACGTCAAATTTGATCCAACCTATGTCGCAGTAAAAAAATTATCCAAAGTCACTGTCACTAAGGAAGGCTCCTAGCCCTTCACTTTCCCTTGCTCGTCCCACGGTCTTGTTCTTCGTTCTTGACTATTAGAAGCCCCATCAAATGCCACCCGTCAACCTATAACTTATCTTTCTACCAAAAAAAAAAACCTATAACTTATCTAAGGAAGGGAATTATTCGAGATGCACGAAAGCTTAGCTATTAGAAGCCCATCAAACGCCACCCGTCAACCTATGACCTATCGAAAGAAAGGAATTATTCGAGATGGGTGAAAGCTGGTCAATCACCCAATCACTAAAATCCGAAAAAGAAGTGATTAAATTTATTACTCAAAGAATCCAACCGTAGATATGCTTTACCAAGATGACAAAGTTTGGCGTTCTTCATTGGCTTTGGCTCCCATAGTTGCTGCCTCGGTTTGACCAACACCTTATCTTCAATACTACGCTAAGGTCGTGGGTGTCCTAGTCAACACGGTCACTTTGCTAATCCATTACATCACGTCAAGACAACCATTTGCATGGTGCGATCCGCCAGAACTTTGCATAATACGTGACAATAGAACTTGATGGAGCCATCGCATGATCCATCAGTTCGATTGGAGGATTAGTCGCAAATGACAAGATTATTGGGGTTGTGTATTTGTTGCCTAATACATCCGTTGATCCGGGGTAATATCCAAGGTCGTGAAGAAGAGATTTATGACCGAATAGATATCCCAAAAGTCGAGAACATATTAGATTTTAGCTTTTGGACTTTGCAGCATCGAAAGGCCAAAATTGGCAAAAGCAAAATGGTCATCTTGTTGATGAGATAAACAATAAATATTTTCATCGCTCATGAAAAATATTTAGACTTAAATGTTGTCGATAATGAACGCATTGTTTATTGACTAATTATTTAGGGCGACATGGAAGGCTAGTTTTAGGAAAATATGTTCCGAATCTTTCATTTTTCATGAAGCAAACGGACCCTTAAAAAAAAAAGACGACTCATGCAATTCGAAATTAGTTGCCCAATTATAGGACATCAGATTGTTGTTTATTGGGACAAAATGCCAAAATAAACCAGATAATAAACATATGAAAAACTAAATAAAAGAAAGTTTCAGGCAGTGGAAATAGATTCAATCCAAATTTAGGGCAAAACTAAATTCTCACTTACAACTAGCAAATACTCATATTTGAGTAAGACCGTAGGAGTGGAGCAAATCATCTTTATGTACTTTTAATCTTTACTTTTCTATATTATTATAAAATTTAAAAAGAATCTCCTACTTTTTAGGGATCGCAATTCTTTTTTCTTCCCCAAAATTTCTTCAATTATTTAATTTATAAATATTCCATCAATTGATAGATTCGTAAAACAGAGCTAAAGCCTTGAACTCTTGGGTACAATAAAGGGTCAATTCAACTAATGTTATTGCTCTAGCTAGACGAAAAGTGCATAGGTTGCATGTGAACAAAAAAAAAAGTGAGAACGTTTTGGAATTATTGAAAAGCTAATTAATTGAAAAGGCCGGTATAATTGAAGAATATGAATTTAACATGTTATAAGAGCGGAAAGATAAGAGATTAATGGCATACTATACCTTTATCTCAATCTCAAATTAGGAAGGTTAGGCATTCACGGCTTACTTGGTCTGCGTTTGTTTTGCGGAAATGAGTGATTTGGAAAATATTTTTCCAAAAATAATTACTTATATCGTTTAGAAAAATAAATAAATAAAAATTTCATTGCCCACGAGAATAGTTATGCATAGATTGATATTAATGATGAAAGTATTTTCCATTGACCGATTTATCTAAATGATATAAGTAATCGTTTTTCAAAAAATATTTTCAAATTACTCATTTTTCACAAAACGAACACACCCTTAAACTATGGTTAAAATACGCACTACGGACATGCGTATGATTAGGTAATTATGCATCAAAATAAAATGAGTAGCTACATATGAAATAGGTAGTACGAGATAAAGAAAGTAAGGATATTTTTTTATGAAGTCTGAAAGTGAGGAGAGAAAAAAAAAGTGGGTGGTTTTATATGAAATGGGTTATTACCGTAGAAAGAAATAAATAGTAAATTAGGAAATCTAAAAGTGAGAAAAAGGGTGTTTTGGCCAATATATAGATTATCTTAGAGGAGTAGATAAGGATTGGATAAATTAGTAAACATAAAGCATAGAAGGAGTCAAGCACAAACAAAGCAAAAAGAAGAGGAGCAACGTGGGAAACACTCATACTTGTTACTTGTTAAATAAAAAGTCGGAAGAAGCATCGTTATCTCGACTAAAAAAATGTTCACAGGATCGTGTGAGCTTTGCATTATCTCTTTTCAATCGGAACGTATCAAAATGTTATGAATTTTAATATTAAAAAAGGGAGGGAATTGTGGGAAACGCCAGGATTAGAATATAAAAGTAAAGTGAAACATCGATTACTTGAGATTTGCCACTTGATCTTTTCTAATAGAGACGCTAGGTAGCATTAACTATTGTGCAAAAAAAAGAGAAAAGAAATTCCATGGACTATGTACCACATGTTCTACACGTGAATACGTACAAATAGGCTAAATAGCTATTAACATTTTCTTATAAGATTCTAATAAGGATGCTCATCCCACGTGAAGCAATTGGATCCGAGTTCCAAGTGTAATCTACATTGAATACTAGCTACAAGTACTTTCCTATACTAATTCTAGTCTGGAAAGATCGGTTCATTCGTAACCTTTATAAAGGTTTTTGAATACAGAATTAATTGTCTATTTTTTTATGAGTTAATACCACGAAAAACTTCAAACTGGTATACTTGTGACAAATTTACCTTAAACTAATTTTTGCCTATCAAAAACTCCGAACTTGTACACTTATGACAAATTTACCCTCCATTAATTTTTGTTAAATTTTACTGTCAAATTACTAAGTTAAATGACGAGTGGTAGTTGAAAGGTGTACCGATTTCGGGTTTTATCCTTTGTTTATTATAGGTTTACTGGTTTGTGATTTTTCGTGCTATTAATCCAATTTAACGAAACTTAACGGACGGTAAATTTATCACAAAAATACCAGTTTGAGGGTTTTTTGTGGTAAAAAAATTAGTTTGGGGTAATTTTGTCACATGTGTACTAGTTTAAGATTTTTGGTGTTTAAAAAATTAATTTAGGGTAAATTTGTCACAAGTATACCAATTTAGGAATTTTCGTGGTATTACCCCATTTTTTATTCAAATAATTTGAGTGAATCTAAGTTTCAAAGTTGAAATGTAAATTTCAATCTATAATTATCTAGCCGATCTTAATCGTATGTGTGTTTTTTCCATAATAAATTTGTAGGTTTCTAAAGCGAAACATCACTTATTTTGTGCTTTCCCAATTTAATTCGAATTGTAAGATGAAGGTTGTAAATCTAGTTACACCTTCTTCACTTTCAGACTCCCATCACATCATTCCAGGGGAAAGTTTTGAGAATATTTTTTGAAGGTTTAATCCACTTGCTATTACATTGAACTTATAATCGATATTAATTACTTTCTCCATGAAAGAAGTAGAACAAGAAGTGTCCCTTTTTCTTCTTTGTGCCTTATCTTTTGTTTCGATATGGTCTAAGTATACACGTGTTTAATGTTTGATCATGCTTCTAAGAAATTAACCTATCCATACTTCGATCATTTTTTTTCCATTTTTGATCGACATAATTAGATTGAAATTTAATTTTCAACTTTGAAATATAGTTTCGCTCAAATTATCTAACGAAAAATAGGCAATTAATTGTGTTCATAAGCCATAATAAATAAACATTTCTAATCTTCTATGTGGCATTGATTAATAATATGATACCATAAATTAAAATTAATAACTTCTCTAAGCAAAGTGATCACATGATGCAATTGTGAAATTGATGAGAGAAATGATAGAAATAAAGTTAGTTTTGTTGGTGTGTCCGATGAAAAAAGGAAATGAAACTTTGAAGAGAGAGAGAGAGGCATTTTGGTCAATTACTTTGAAAAGGAGCGTTTTAGTCAAAATAAGGGTAGAAATAGCACCGCCCTTACAAAATTGAACAAAATAAAAAGATACTGCTAAAAGAGTGAAAATAATGAGTAATATATAATTAAACACTTTCATGGTTTCATTTGTACTAGTTTGGGGTTTAATGAAGTTATTTTTGCGTGGGATGGTCCCCCTTTATATTCATACTTTCACGACAAATTGATGTAGGGCTCCTCCCCTCAATCTCAGTGACTGCAGGTCATTCGATCATTTTGCCTAATAATTCATGCCATGTTTATCCTACATTAATCAAAGTAGGAATCTCAGATTGTAGGTGGAATCCAAAAGAAAAGAGTCTCGCCTCTCGCCATTCCTGGCGAGTCGCCGGCTGACGACAACACCAGAAAAAAGAGCAGATTACTTCGGTAGACAGAGATGGCTGGAAGAGCAGTCTACTGATAAGAATGCAGAAGGAATGGAGAATGGCCTTGTAGATGACTTCAACTGATTATATCAAGAATGCCTTTCTTGGAGCCTTGTCTACGACGTTACGTCTTAACATTGTACAGTCAACGTTTTTATACTTTACTACGAGGATATGTCGTAAAGTGGCACGGTACACGAGTCGTACCATGGAAGTGGTGAACTCGAGTGAGAGATTGATAACTGTCGCATCACGGCTTTATCACAATTACAAGGCCATAAGCACTACGATATTTACTTGTTATGCTGCGATCTCTATAAAAGGTCTATTACATGCAGACAAGGGTTATCAATTCGGGGCTGCATCGCCGTGTTCACCTTAGCACGGGTTGTTTCCAAAATGTTTCAATCGGATGAATAAATTGTTTTTTCTCTGGTCAAAATGTGTAGATTTCGAGTCTCTCACTAAAATTATGTGGTGGTAGAGTTGTCTCTTTCTTCTCGTTTCGTGTTAAGAATCGACAAGCCTACTTTCAAGGGGTCCCGGATTCTTTCCCCCCAAAAAATATAGGATGACATACTTGGGTTGATGGCCAGAGATGGAGTGGGCAGGAAAACTCATATCAGTGAGGACTGAAGACCCATAAACTGCATGAATAATGGCAGTTAGAGAGGCCTTGACACAAGCAGATAGCCAGGGATGGCAAGCAACAGCTGATAATGGGGACTACACTCAGGGCTGCTCAGCTGAGATTTTGTTGCCAGAAATGAGAGAGAGAGCAAAGAGACTTATGAGAATGATGTTTCAGTCAAATAGAAGAAGTGCTAGTGAACGTGCAAGTCAGGTTGCAGTCCATTTAAAGAAGATGATCAATCTAGTCGATTGGATCGATGACCCTCCCGTCTTCTCTGTGGGATCTTTGCATGTGCTCTTGTTAGGAATGATCCCTGTTGATGAAGAAGACCACCACGTAACATGTTTTGATGGAATCAACTGTACGTTTTACTAGCTATACAAGTACATAATGACTGCAGGAAACACTGCCACATCAAAATGGGTGAGTAATCCAAATGACCAAGTAAGAGTTTCTCTGCATTCAGCAATATATTCATGTGAATCTCAAGACAAAGTCAGGGCCTAAATCAATTTTATTTACTCATTCTGCATTAAAGAAGCCCCAGCTTCTTGCTTCAGACTTTCTCGTGTAGATTGCCTTTTCTGCTCAGCAACATGATGAACTAGAACCTCACAGATAGAATGTGGCCATACCATGGTTTTGGTGACCCAGTGGAAGTTGATCGCATCATGCCAAAGCAGAGCCTCTCTCTGTAAGCACAATTAGGTTAAAAAAATGGATGCACCAGTTAGGGGTAGAAATTTAAGTCTGTCCAGCACATCAGAGTGTAACGATCTCAAGCTCGTCAAGGAATTCTGCACTTAAAATCTAATCTATTCAAGCCATGATGAAGGTTTTAGTAATTACCCATTGAGTTTACTAGGATGTGGACAGTCAACTGTAATGCAAAGTGGCAACTTGCATCATGAGGTTAAAGATTCCTCAGGGGAAACTGCACTTTCATTGTTAAGCACTTGATAATGTGTCAGGTTTCCATCCTCAATGGCATGTACAACTTCAGGTTCCTTCTCACTGGACAACGAAAACACCATCAACTTTGCACGAAAACACTTCCAGAACGAGGCACATCTATATAGAACTTAAGCACTCTTGTGGGGTCATATTTTAAAGGATCATACAAATTGATGCTATCCCAACTCATATATTAACCAGCAAAAGATGCCACCATCATTGCAACTTTAAGCATGACATTCCCTAACTGGTTTTTCCAAGCAGGATAGATGGAGTTACACTTCCCTCCTAATGATTTGAAACTTCTGTTATTAAATATAATGATGTAACATGAATAGGTCAAAAAATGGGATGATCTCTCATACTTTAATTACTCTAAGTAAATGGAATGGGATGCTTAAGACTAGAGAGTGAATTGCAGTCACGAATAGTCATGTACAGACCCCGTAAGAATTCCTTTGATTCAACAAGACAAAAGAAAGCACCCCGGATAAATTCAGCCAACTGATAACCATAAACACAGGTCCTTTGATATTGCCTTTATTGTCTTTATCTTTGATTAATGCTAGAGATACAAAGGTCGGTTTACAAAACAATTCACAAATTGATGCAGGAGAATCTTATTAATGCCGAATATTATCTACTTGTTTAAATACTCACATATAGTTTGTCACACAGTTTATAACAAATCTTTGAATCCCTCTCATATTAGGGTCGGTTTGTTTAGAATTAAGTTCCAATAAAAAGTACTTTTTGACTCATGCCAAAAACAAATTATCCAAATATAGAAAAATTATCAAAAAAATATGTCAATCTATGTTTCCACATTTGCACATTATGAAAATTTTAAGTGCTTAGGATTAATAAGAAGTCAAGTGCGTGCGTCACAAGATTTAGATTAAGCAAAAACAAAAGGTAAATGTACATCCAGACACACCCTTACTCCTTTATCTTTTTGCAGGTTTTCATTAAATGGAGGCATGTCCTCTATTTGGGGTCACTCATTATTTTGGGATTACAACCCCGGGCTCTCTTCGGAATGGATGGTGGTTCACTGTCTTGACTCGAGTTATTATCTAAGAGTCAGATCACTTCTTAGCCAACCAAGTCAACGAGAAAGAACGGAATTTCTAGCTATGATTCAAAAGAAAAAGAATCAAAGGTTACGCTCCTTGAAGCAGGTTATTTTTCTAAACTGCAATCAAAGGTTAGTGCTAACAAGCACAAGTTGCTCAATAATTCAGTTACTTCATCTTGACAGAATTTCTTTCCTGTGATGGATACTTGCACTTGGCCAATGGAAAATGGTCATTTGGCTGGGCTACACATGAGAATATGCACCATAAAGTTGCATCTATGCAAGAAATACAGGCATATCGAGGACAGTAAACTAAAAAAATGGAGAGGAACATTCTGTGGATAAGACATGACACGTACTTTTTCGAGTAAATGACCAAGCCAACTACCACGATGGCGAAAGCAAGATAGTATAACCAGTCAACCTGAAAGACGGGTGAATATTGATCTGGTTATGCAGGCACAAAATGCTATCATGGTGTCAAATATGAAACTAAAAGCTGCTGATGGAAACCAAATAATGTGAATGATTGTACCTGCTGATTATAGATGAAGATGCGTACAACAACTGCCCACATATCAGATGTGAGTAGAGAGAGATTGAACATTGCGGCTCCACTCATCTGTAGGCAACTTATTCTCATTAGAGATACCGAGATTTACTTCTTAGCAAACATTTAGTGAAGGATGGCTTTATCTCATTTCTTTTGTCATTATATTAGAGATCTCACCATAAGATTACACCAAATATATATATATATATATATATATATTTCCAATAAAGATGGAAGAAGATGCAGAGCGGTAAATAATTGCTTCAATCACAATGTTTCATATGGCTACCATGTACATCAGAGGAGGAGAAAAAATGAACTTAACTCGAACTATCATAAGTCTAGGAAGATATTTGATACTTTCTGTCAGGACAATTCAACATTAGCTCTAAACTAGATCGTGGGAGTGTACATATGTACATAACCACACTGCAAGATCTTGAGACTTCTAAGGGAAAACAATATTTACTGGCACCAAAAGAGCAAGAGTACCTTCAGGACTGAAGGAGCAAATGTGTAGAATGCAAAGCATGACAGAGCATAACCAACAAAAGCTAGTACCTGAAACAGAAGCAGAGGGCTTAGAAATCGAAATAAAGGGCAAAGTACTGGAGAATCTGAGATGTGCAAGTCAATGGAACACGAGGTACAAAGAGCAAAAAATACTCACAGAACACAAAGTCTACTACCAGTAGTTGGAGGTGGTACTATAAATTAAGGTATGTCCAGAGAAAAGACAAGAAGAATGTCAACTTGATATGCCATTAGTAAGCATGCTTATTTTCTAGGTAAAAACTTATCAGTGAAAAAAAAAGTTGAAATTACCACTCTCTTGACATTTACACCACTCATGTTTTCATGAAAGTTTGTACTATATGCCCTTACAAGTAATGGCTAGAACTCGATGATACCCTTGCCAGACAGCTATAGGCATATCGTTCTTTTTTTTCCTTTTTGGGGGAGCCAAACATGCATATTGGTTGATATTGTCATTAAGAAGAATGACTCATTTGGTGGATTACCAAAATAACAATTTTTAAATGGATAATTGAAAAGGCACAAGATGATTTTAGTTAGGAGGCTTTCCTACTGTACATTGACTCAAAAGGCCATAATTGAACTTTATAGACAATTTGAACAAGAATAGTGATGAGGAGGTTTAAAAGTACTTTTTACTCACAAGTTCTGTAGACCACGTGATAGATTCAATACTCTGCCTTTCAAATATGGATCTAATCAGAATTAAGGAATAAGATTGATGTCACCATCCAGTAGCACAAGTAACATTCCCCAGCCATATTCGCAACATATGAATGAGATACAAATTACTGACTGCAAGAGAGTACAAGCAGGTTGAAGCTCAAGCTTTAGATGGGACACTTTCTGTAAATAAGCACCCGCATTTCCAGCATCTATTTTCTAGCAGCAACATGGAGGATACATCTCAACCACACTGACTAGTGATCCATAAAGTCCAATCATGGACACTACTTCCACTAGATCCTTTTTCTTTACGCAGAATTCCTGCAGTACTAAAAAGGAAAAGGAGGAATTAATAAGTCTATGAGAAACTTAGAAAAGGTTAATCAGAGTCTTTGGAGTCTGAGATATTCCACGTATAACGCCATCTAAAAACTGAAGTAGATTCCATTAGCATTCACTGACCTCACCGACATTGCTCATGGCATAGCAGACAGTCCCACCAATAACAAGTATGTCTCCCAAAAGAGGTTTTGAACCACCTGAATAGAAAATTCTGATCATACATTTGGATTGATGTTGTATTTTCCAAAGAAGATGACAATTTTCTTTGATAAACATGTCGAATTGCTATGATTCTAGAGAACCAACTGACAGTTGAGACCAAAATGTCCATATGCTATCAACATGAACTAATCCAAGATAATTTGTGTGCAAAGTTGCAAGTTCATCTTGTATGCAGAAGTTGGAAAAACGTTTGGTCCAAAATAATAAATCTATCACCTCCTCCTCCCACTCCAGCATCAGACAGAAGCACTAAGCCAAGGCCTAGAACACACAATGCGGCTCCAAACAACTGTAACAGCGAGTACCGAGTTCCTAGAAACACCCAGGTCAGGACCAGGACCCACGCTATTGTCCAGCAATCCAGAAGCGTCACACTAGTAATTGATGAGTACTGGTATGCCTTGTTAACTGCCATCAAGAAGTGTGAATGATAAGTAAACTGTAAAAAGATGCCATTCCTTATGGCAGAGAATCAAGTTCCTGTACAGATAAAGCGCGAAGGGAGATTTTGCGTGATTTGTGTTACTTCACTGCTAATCGGACAATGGTACTGCCGTTCAATTGCTTAAAGAGAAATTGTTTTTCTCGGGAAGAGAGAGGGAGACGGAGAGACCTTTTCAACTCACCCAAATAATTTCCTTGAACGTCAACTATTCCCAAAAGCAGATACCAGTACCATGAAACCTGTCAAAAATAAAAATCTCCTAAAAGATGAGATTCCCTATCAACGAGTTGCATGTTAGATTCAGCATTTGAACTTGCCAACCGAGTGAAAAACATGCCAATTTCTTAGCAGAGCACAGTAGCTTGGCTTGGCCGAAGTCTCGTACTTAAAAACTGATTGACTCTCTGTACACGGAGAAGAACAAAACAGCGAACATACCAGAAGCCTGCGTCGCCTGTAAAGCAAGATGCTTCCGAAAACCAGAGCCAAAGCTAAATAAGCAAAGAACGTCTGAGTGAGAGGCGCATCTACACCTGCACAAATTTCGCCAAAAACCAAGACGACTTGACTCGAATCATCACACTAACGCATTCTATCATTCACCGTCATGGCAAATTTCAAGAAACCAAGTAATGGGACAAAAAAAACTAGTACTCTCTTCCAGTTGTTACCGAGATCAGCTATCAGAGAAGAAGAGAAGCTCTCGAGTGCCATTACGAAAGAGACAACCTGACCCAGGAAGAGAAGGTACACCATTCGCCACGTCCCGTGGCTTCTCCACCAGCTGCTCACGGCGTCGAAACAAGTCATTCTTTCAAAACTTGGTCCGACCCAGAACAGAACAAGATCGCCTATAACTTCTTACCAAAAAAAAAAAACAAGATCGCCTATAACCGAAAGATTGGTCCTCTGACTGCAGTCCTTTATCCCCCGTTGCATCTGCTGATAACTACCAACTCGTTGTATCTACCATTCTTTGGGTTGGTTTGGGTTCTTGAAGGGCAAGTGAGCGGGAGAGTAGGTGTTCACCAACGTCGGCAGACGCGAAGGCAACTCATTGGGAAGTAGGCTCTTCGGTTGGCCCCCGATGAGATCTCTGTTCCACACAAGCTTCAATTTCTTCTGGCGTTCTTGCCCAAACTTCGCGTGCGTTTTACCTTGAAATTTCTATGAATTACTTGTTGATTGTTACTTCAATTATTACTAAAAACTCATATTGTACTTTTGCACATTCTAATTCTATGAATGTGAGAATTGGCTCTTATGTGTTGTAAGCAGCGGAACTAAATATACGGGAAAATTTTTATCAGAAAAATTATAAATCTATTGTAATTGTACAAATTCAGTTTTAAACATTTTTTTTGCCAATTACATCTTAAATATTTTGCATTTTTATCAATTCAGTCTATCCGGCTAATTTTAATCATAAACCGCTGATAGGGATACCGGCCGTCCTACGTGGCAAGCCGGCATTGACATAAGTAATTTTTAATAATATTTTAATAATTTTCGAATTTTATTATTATTTTTTTCTTTCTTTTTTCCTTCTTCCTCCGGCTAGTCGCCAAACCTCAATGATCGACCAGAGGTGAGGGGGCTGGGCAAGGCTCACCCTAGCCAGCTAGAGGAAGAAGGAAGAAAAAAAAAATATAAATATAAAATATAGAAAATATTATAAAAATATTCTATACCAGCGTCGCCTCTGCCACGTAGAACTGCTAGCAGCCATGTCAGTAATTTCCAACAAAAATTATCCGGATAGACTGAATTGACACTAACACAAAATGTTTAGGACTCAATTAGCAAAAAAAAGTTCATGACTGAATTGGTACAATTACAATAAGTTTAAGACTTTTTTGGTAATTTTCATATATATATATATCTATATATACATATCAGATAGTTGAGAATTTTGAAGTACTTCTTTCTTATTATATTCTGTTGTACTGTGCAAAGTCGAATCAATTTTATTATGTGCACATGAATCATGACATGGTTAGATATTTTAAAATATTTTTCTCTACTTCATAACTACCTCTACCTAGCATAGTCATTTAATTGCTCATATGCTATTACAACTAAATATTTATATGCACATTTCGAATTTAAAAAATTTCCTTTAATTATCACTTTGCTGGGAGAACTCCTTAATTTATTTTTTCGAAAAAGAAAGGTCTCATCCCATTTAATTCAGTTTAATTTCCATTGTTCACCTACTATAACATATATGTAAACATACAAAACATTGATTTTTCTTTGAAAAGGAAAAGATCCATTAGCCTGATTCTATCTATTTTAGTGCATTTTACTTTCAAAAGTCTATCTTACTATAATATGCTAAAAATAATAAATAGTCAATTTAATTGCTCATATGCTAATAATAATACAACTAAATATGTACATGCACATTTGGAATTTAAAAGAATTTCCTTTAATTATCACTTTGCTGGGAGAACTCCTTAATTTATTTTTACGAAAAAGAAAGGTCTCCTCCCATTTAATTTAGTTTAGTGTCCATTGTTCACTTACTATAACATATATGTAAACATACAAACTATTGATTTTTATTTGAAAAGGAAAAGATCCATCAGCCTGATTCTATCTATTTTAGTGCATTTTACTTTCAAAAGTCTGTCTTACTATAATACTAGTGCTAGGGTCCATCTTCGCACGGGTTTTATCTTTAATTGTTTTTAAATATTACACTTTTAAAAAAATCACATTATATTGTGTAGCCAAATTAATTGTGCATGTGAATATGAAACATGGTATAGTTAAATATATGGAAGTATTTCTCTCTACTTCATAATTATTGCACATAATCGATTTTATTGCGTGTACAAAAATAACAATATGAATAAAAATTTGTATGCACGTCAACATTTCGAAGATATTCCTTTAATATTTCACTTTTTCAGCAAAAATATTAAACTTCTATGGGAAAATGGATGGACTTGTTCCTTTAAATTTAGTGCACTTCATGTCTAAAAGTCTATTTTCTTTCAACTTTCACTATCTCAGCAAAACCATACAATTCTATTTTGAAAAAGAAAAGAGCCATTCCATAAAATGTAATGCACTTAACGTGCAGAATTCCATCTTACCATATTTTATTGATTTGATGCTATTATTTGTCTTCGGGCCAAAAATGATTCTATACAAATTTGTCAATTCTAACGTAAATGGCTTGCTTTTCAACGGATTGAGAGAATGGAGCGAGATGTGGCTTGAGGTCAAAAGGAAAATAGCACAAAGCTAGGATCAGCATTCACGTCAGAAAATTATGAAGATAAAGAGCAGTTTAACAGTGAAATTTAAGGACAATTTGGGGGTTGTAAAACTCCATCAACCTGATTGTCAACTAAAGTGATATCGACTTTGATGACCATGATGAACTCCGTGGTCTGATGAAGTCCCACGCCATTCCCCTGCACGAACCTCAAAAGCTAATGGTCCCATGAATCTCTCAAACAGTCCCACTCAAATGTCAAATCTCACGTGCCTTTCCCAACCGTCAATGCATGGGGACGCAACCCCTTCTGAAAGCTCGACCGTGGAGGTCGCTTTTGAGGTGATTTGCACATGCATAGAAGTCCAATATGATACCGACATGGTGACCTCTATCCCACTTTTCAATGTATTTATGACACAATGGATTGGTGCACATATCTACACGTCAAAGTGAGGCTTCCCAAAGAGAAGCTGCTTTCTTCCAAACTTTTTTTCAAAGCCAAGTGACCATTTTTCCCCATTTTCAAAATATATTTCCTCTCTTTTTCTTGAAATTAAAAGAAGTACTAAGGCGGGATTGAATGGAAACCATCAACTTTGAGGCGTGCAACTACTTTTGTAAAAAGTGATAATTTTATTGCATCACATTGCTTCTGGATTTAGGCAAAGTCACTTATAGTATATGACAAAATCACCGATTGCAAACAAGAAGTAATACAAGTGTGATTTACTTTTAATTTCTCTCGAATTTTCTTGAAGATGTTCAAAATGAAAAAAATTGATTGACGAAGAGATGACAACGTGGAAGATAATTGTATGTAGTTGTAACATGTAAAGCACTCGCCCCGTTATCTTGTTGTATCTCTTAAATGAAATGGCATATTTTCTTAATTCAAACGAGTGCGGTCTATAATCATTTGGGACTTCTTACATTTGATAATAAATTAAGGCGTTGACATTTCCATCGTGATGGAGATTGTTATATCTTGATTTGAGATAGATGTCTTACTTGGATAATTCATTTGTAACTCTTTTTGTCCATGTCCAAACTTAACTGATTGAAAACCACATCAACAGATTTCGTAAACTTAAATTAATGATAGGACGATATTGAACATTTTCTTATAATTTAGATATTAGATTGAGCATTTACTAATCGTTCAAGGATCATATTGATTAAATTAAAAGTCCAAAGACGACATTATTTAATACACCTAAGTTCATATACCATTTGTGTCATTTTTCCCAAACCGATAACATCACACAGAATACAACATCCCGTTAGTACTCTCAAGGCCTTATATTTCCTCCAAGTTTTCATGACCATTTTGCAAAAATAAACCGCACAACCTCACTCCCCATGTTCATATAGATCAAGTTCCTTTTACTTGCTTCAATAGGCATTTTTATTTTTCATTTCTAAATTTCAATAGGATAAATTGGGTAAGAGCATACATTGTCACATCCTTACCTCAGGGTTATTAATGCAACGTTACAGGTGGGTCGCCGTCCCATTTCTTTTATCTTCTCATTAAGAGCATGATGTTCCATTCAATTTTATCTTATCGTTATGAACAAGCGGAAGTATAAACTCAGGACAATCGAACAAACGACGGGGTTTAGACAAACACCATGAGCAAACCTTATATTTACAGGATGGCATATTTATTAGATGGGTATATTCTACAAGCCCCTTTCTACGGGCTTTTTTTTTCTTTTCAATACATTACATATATCCGTGTAGGCTGGGGGAAATTCCTATCTCCTCTAGTGTCGCTACAACTCCCGAAACTAGTGTGAGATTTCCATGCCTACAAATCTAAAAAACAACATAGTGAGTCAAGGACTCAGTAAGTAAAACTCACTAAACTCCAGATAGGAGGACGCCTCGCCATCGAACTAATCACATGTCATAGCCACATCAATTAATAGCAAATCAATAGCAAAGATGCTTCAAACACACTCCTTTTTGTGCATAAGATGTGTTGACACCTAAATTTTGGCACAACATTTAGTGTAATTTGCATAGAAAATTAGGGATTAAATTTTTAACCCCTAAACAAAAATATTAAATTGCATAACATATAGTTTAGGTTCATTTAGATTTAATTGCATTATTGCATCGGATTGGCGATGGCAAACGTGCTTAATTTTCATCGAATCAAGCTCGGTTCACTCGGGAATGCAAGGGCCGGGAATTTCACGTCGCACGGGCTTGGTTGTTTTAATTCGGGCTTAATTTAGTAATGTTGAATTAATTAATTCAGCCCATTATATTTTAAGCTTAATTCAGCCCATTTAATTTGATTAGACCTAAGCCCAAGCCTAAGCCCATCAGGACATTAAACCCATCTAATCTGACCTAGATTAACATTATATAAACAACATTAGGTCAGATTTTTTGGGAGAGAATGGACATATCAGAATTTTGAGAGAAAGTGAGTGAGAGAGAGGAGAGACCGGTGTGAATCACGCCGAGCGTCGCCGCCCACCGCGTGCCCTCCGCCCGCTGTGCGCTGCACGGCGCTGCAGCCACCGCCACGTCGACGCCGTCGGAGACCGTTGCCACGCCCCTCCCGTCAGCTGCTGCTCCGCCGGACGCCTCCTTGTCGCCAGTCACCGCCGGACGCTGCTTCACCTCTGCTGCCGCGCCGGACGTCCTGCTGAACGTCCTCACTGCGCCGTGCCGAAGCTGCCCGCCTCTCCTTCCATTCCTGTCTTGCTGTAGCCACGCCGGAGAATCGCTGTTCGCCGACCAGCAGCCCAGCCGGAGCATCCACCGTCCCGCCTTGCCCCTCTAGCCACGAGCAGACCGGAGATCGTCGCCGCCACCTGTTGCTGCTCCGCCCCTCTCCGCCGCCGCTGTTGGCTGTCGTTCGAAGACTACTGCTCAGCCGTGTCGCTGTGCTCGCCGGAGAAGCTGCTGCACCGCCATTCGCTCGCTGACCATCGTCCGGAGCAGCCCCGCCGGTGAGGCCGCCACGGCCGTCACCAGAGTAGCCGTAGCCGAGTCCGTCGAGCAGCCGGTGTCGCTGTGCCCCGCCACTGTTCGCGCTGTTCCTTACGCCAGAACAGTCCTCGCCGGTGCCGTGAGCCTCGCCGGCGAGCCGTAATCTGCCGTGCATCGTCGTCGGTCGTCGCCGTCCCGATCTGCAAGTCGATCCCGATCCCGAGCCAATTTCAAATTTGGAAGTTATCCAAATTAGGTAATGATATTATCCGATGCACTTTTGAATATGTAGTTTCCTATTTTGAATCGTTTGGAATATTGCATGAATATCTTGTGCATAATTAGATATATTTAGATAATGTTCTAGATATCCGCTATATTTTAAAATATTCAAATTAAGAAAATTTCATAATTTAAGCAACGTATCTGGACGTCTATCCGACTTTAACCCTAAAGTCCGATACGCGGCGATACGGGAAATTATTATCTTATCCATAACTATTTGGATACGATAATGAATTTCATTAGCTTTCCAAATTCGAATGATCAATTATCCGTTAATATCTATAACCCTTTAGATATGACCGATAATTTGATTTTTGTGCCTAATCCGAGTTTGAAACGAATTTGGCGGATCGCGTGGATGATTTGAATTGATTGCTATCCTTAGTTGTTTTGATTGTTTTCCTTTTCAAATAAAAAGAAAACCAAAAAAATTCTGTTTTGTTACTTAAATTAGAATTTTGCATGTCTAGGATTTTTGAATATATCTCAAAGGATAAGATAAATATCTAATTTAAATTAGGACTTAACGTGGCATGTTTCCTAATTTAAATTAGGTATTATTTCAAATTCTAACGGATTATTCACGTTATTTTATTATTCCGAATTTTAATCAAAAAATCCCAAAAAGAAATCATTCTAGGGTAGGTTAAGTCATCATAGCTTGCATGTTAACTTAGGTATTTTTGAATTTCGAATTTTAAACAGAAAATATCAAAAATAGAAGTCATTAGGTTGCATGTTATTTTAGGCATTTTCATTAATTCCGAATTTCATTTAATTCCGAATTTCCATAAAGAAAAATACCAAAAATACATCATTGCACGTCATTAGAATTAGGTCACGTTGTCGCGTGTCATATAGTTTGCATGCTAGGTTGCATTTATTTGCATGTCATATTTTGCACGTCATTGCATATAGATTAAGTTTCATTTAATTAAAGTGAAAATCCAAAAAAAGAAATTGAGTGAATGCTTGTTAATGAGAAATCATATTAGGGCTGTCTGTATGATTTTTCGCTAACAATGCAGATGCTTGCGTTGGTTCCGGGTAAGTTTTTCTCCATACTTGCAATTTATTTAACGCTTTGATTTCTGGGTGTTAAATTGGTTGTTTGCGCACCCGCATGAACACCTCGCATGTTAGCAATTAAGTTAAAATGGATCCAAACTGCCTGCCAAAATATTTTTTTTGAAATGAAAAGGTACCGAAAGGGCGTTAGATTAGATCTAGCGTAATCAAGTCCCCGGGCTTAGAATCTCTGGTTCGTAGGAATAAAACATATCTCCCTATGTTTTATTTAGGTTTCTAATCGACCTACCGTCAATAGATTAGTGGCGACTCCAAGCATGAAAACATTTGCATGTTAAGAACTTAAACCCTAAGTTGCGAATTGGTAGGGCTTGGGAGGGCCCGAGTTAAGTTCGACCTTAATAATCCATTAGCCCGAAAGAAAATGAATAAAAAATTTTTAGGGTCGCGACAGCTTGGCGACTCCGCTGGGGACTTGAGTTAAAACTCTTAGTGGACTTAGGCCAATTTTTCATTTCAAAAATAATTTTTGTTTGGCAGCGAGGATCCCAGGTACGTCCCTAACATTTTAAGGTGTTAATTGTTCTTGCAGTATGGGAGGTATAAGGGGAGGCGTGATTGTTAACCCTTGTTTTGCAGGGAGGTGGTTGAATGTATGGTTTAATTTATGCACGAAGCGCTGTTTGATATAACCTGTTGTGCATGCCTTACATTTTCACTATACCGCACACACTACCCGCTGCCGGACCTGGGCGGCATAGGTTTAGGATGGTACTGAGACAGTGGACACTCCGACCAAAATCATTTGGTACGGGTCGCCCTCCTCGGTCCCGAATTTTCTTTCAAGGTATCATTGAGTACCTACCACGGTTGTATTCCACTCAACCCAGGTCGACTCTTTGATCAAGCCGGAGTCAGGGGAATCCTAGCCTAACCACCACCATGACTGGTTTAGCTCGGTAATCCTCTCGTCTCCATTTTGTAAGCCAGAGTCTAGGTAGAAATCGAACCTCACATTTCATGCGCATGTCATGTGATTGCCATTTTTCTACCCGGTGAAGTAAGTTTTCTTCAACTTTTGTCTCGCAATTTATTTATGTTTCGTCTTTTCCTTGGTCGGTCCATGACACTAGGTCGGTCGTGAGTCTTGGTCTATACACTATGGGAGGGTCAGACATCCGGATTCTCGATGCTCCTAAGGACGAGCTCCGTGCCTGGTGGAATCTACTCAGTCCAACCAACCGCAAGCTAGTCGAGGGCCACATCGGGAGGCTACTCCCCCTACTGGAGGTCAAAGTCTGTACCGGCCTCGTTCGAGCATTAGCCCATTTTTGGTGTCCCGAGACATCCACCTTTATATTCGGTAAGCATGAGCTCACCCCGACTTTGGAAGAATATAGCATGCTCATTGGACAACCTTTAGGTTCGGAGTTAGTTTCACCACTTTTGGGAGTCGATTCCATTCTAATGTTGGCTGAATTTCTGAGTGTCGAAAAACATGACCTAGAAAAAGTTTTGAAAGCAAACCGTGGGTCTTGTCCTTTTTCATTCCTGAGTCAATATTTTGAAAAAGCCACACCTTTTCAAAAGGGCAGAATCTTTTTACTAGCATTCTTCGGGTTCATAATTCTTCCTCACTGTAAGAATGTGTGTAATCCGTCAAAAGCATGGTTCGTCCAACAAGTTTGTCTTCAAAAGAATTTTGTCAACACCATTTTAGCTGAAACTTTCATTTCTCTCACTAAATTCAAGCAAAATATTGACAAAACATTTCATGCATCCTTTGAATTATTGCAAATCTGGTTTTTGTCTCACATAAAAGGGTGTGGCAATTTGTTTAAGATTTCCGAACTCAGTGATTCTAGTCATCCCATTTTAAGCTACAAAGAAAAACAAGAAAACGTACCGGATTACCATTATTCCGAGTGGATCATTTTTATGAAAAATGCTAGACCTCAAGGTTTCCAATGGCATGCTAGTTGGTTCAATGTCGAGGAAGCTCGGCTTACGTGTAATGGTGTCGGACCGGTGCCACTTCTGGGTTTCACTGGCGCAATCGAGTACTACCCTGCCAGAGTGTCTCGTCAATATCAGATTCTCCAGGGGCTCCCTCCAGCGTTACAACCCGAGCTCCTCCGCGCCGATTTCTCCGATCAGAGTGAAGATCATGAAGGGACCATAGCTCAACTCTAGAAAATGTGGAAGAAGTGTCGTGTTTTAAAGATAGCCCGACCCGAAGGAGAACTAAAGGGGGAGCATAAGTCCTACTTCGCGACGACTGAGTATATCCGACGACACAAGATCCCTCAAGAGATACGCCCGACGATACCCAAGGTGCCTCTCAAGTCCGCCAATCGCTCAAAGAACAACCGCCTCAAAAGGAAGGTCGAAGAAGCTGAAGAGAAGGCAGCCAAAATAGCTCGGGCTTATGAGCAGCTGAAGAAGGATGTCGCCTCCCATACGTCTATAGATCAAGCTAAATAAAAAGCTTGAAGTCGTTTTCTCATTTTAGTTTCGGTTCTTCAATTTGTTTAGGGGTCTAGTCATTCGCTTTTACATTCTGTTTAAAATGACTTCAAGTCATCAGTCGGTGTAAAACTTTTTCGTCATTTCAATAAAGATGTATTTTCAATTCAAAACGGCTAGATCAATGTCATGGATCGGCGTGTGGTTTTTGCTTAACACTTATGTATGCCCTGTTTCATTCCCAAATTAGGTAACTACGGACCGATCACGATCACCTATTCGTACTCGATCAAAAACTAGAATGGCCGATCAAACTAAGTTGCAAGAACATGTTGACGGTATGGCAGACCAGATCAAGCAACTCGCCGTCGCCATGCAACAAATGACCGCTGAGATCAAGGCTCTTCGGTCGATCCCTGTTCCAGCACCCCTTGAAGCATCAGTCCCGAAGCATACAAGTGGAAAGAATGTCGATGTCGAGGAAGATGATGATATGCCTGAATTGGAAGATGACCCTATCCAGATTGTCGTCAACAAACCTAAGCCGGATGAACGGGTCAACAAGCTCGAGGAGAGAGTTAAGCAGTTAGAGGGTTCGCAGGATTCGCCCTCGATCGATCTGTTCATGTACTCACAAATCAAAATCCCGAAGAAGTTCAAGATGTCGGACTTCGACAAATACAATGGCACCACGTGCTCGAAGGCCCACCTGCAGTTGTACCACGTACAGATGACCTCGTACGTTGACAACGAACTTCTGATGATCCATGCATTCCAAGCGAGCTTAACTGGCCCTGCTTTACACTGGTATCTCATGAAAAAGATCAATAGCCTCAAAACCTGGAAAGAAGCTAGCGAGGCGTTCCTGAAGCAATACCGGTTTATAACAGACATCACTCCTACCCGTGATGATCTCGAGCGGGCTCAAATGAAGAAGACCGAGTCTTTCAAAGACTATGCCATCAGATGGAGGAATATAGCCGCTCAGGTCGTCCCAGAACCCATAGATAGTGAACTGAAGAGGATGTTCGTCAAGGCTCTCCCGTTCGAATACCGTAATCGAATGGTAGCCATTCCGGCCGATAACTTCAACCAGCTCATCCCCATAGGCGAACAAATCGAGATAGGGTTGAAGGATGGGTGGTTTGTGGAGCCGTCTTCGTCAACCAAGAGATTCAGTGCAAGAAAGGAGAAAGAACCGGCTGCAGAAGTGAATGTGGCTTATAACCAACCGAGCCGGCGAAATACTAATCCTCCCCCGGCAATTCAGGTAGCTGAAGCTCAGTAGCAAAACACGAGTCTTCAACCTTTTCATAGGAGGAATAATAGGAGGCAATTCACCCCCCTCCCCGGATCGTTATCTCAAGTATCGGCAGTGCTCCGGAAGAAAGGTTTACTCACCACCGAGCCAAAGCGGCCCAATCCTGAGCAGTTTTGTAACTTCGACCTGTCGAAAAAATGCGATTATCATATGGGTGAGCTCGGACACTCGACCGATGATTGCTTAGCCCTCAAGCATCGAATCCAGAACCTCCTGGACACGAAGGCTTTCTCATTCCAGTTCGCCAAGCCGAATGTTCAGAGTAAGCCGCTCCCTGATCACGCGGGCAATGTCAATGCCATATTCTGCTTCGATGCTGGTCGAATAAAAAATGTCAAGGCGTACACCGCTGAGGTCTACGGTGAATTGGTGAAAGCCGGGTATTACCCGAGTAATGAGGCCCTTCCCCTGGCTATCATGAGAGAAAGAATCTCAAGAATGATGGAAGCTAAGATAATCGTTTATGCTGACCACACCGGCATCGTATCTACCATTTCCGAGGTCGTCATTAACTGGGACGAGGAGTTCGCCACATTAAATGCCGGGAAGGATAAGCTCGATCCTTTGCCCGAGGACATGCCTCCGCTCGAAGACGCGACTGATGACGAGGAGATGATAATAAGCACGCCCGCAGCCAATGAAGGAATTGTGATCGAGATTCCTCAACCTTATGAGTACTCCGACGATAAAGCAGTCCCTTGGTCCTACAGTCTTAACGTCGACTTAGTCACCAGATCCAGACGTGCCTATGGCCAAGCAAACGCTCAACCTGCAAAGCCTGTCACCGATGAGGAAGCTAAGGAATTCCTAGCCGTAATCAAAGCCAGTGAGTACAACATAGTCGACCAGCTGCGCAAGATGCCCGCACAAATCTCTCTGCTAGAACTCCTTCAGACATCGGTCAAGCATCAGAAGGCCCTAATGAAAGTGTTAAGTGAAGTTCACGTGCCTGAGACGATCGATCACGAGAGACTGGAAGAGTTTGTGGGTTCCATACTCCTCAAGGACCTGATAGCCTTTTCGGATGAGGAATTCCCTCTGGAAGGCAGAGGACATACCAAAGCCCTGTATATCTCCGTCAAATACAAGGCTTCGCACATAGCTCGGGTGTTAATCGACAACGGTTCGGCCTTGAACATCTACCCTCTGGTGACTCTACATCGCCTTAAGGTAGATCCCTCAAGGATAAATGCTGCAAAGACTTCCGTGCGAGCTTTTGATGGAACGAAGAAAGAGGTAATGGGAGAAATCCCCCTCGACATATAGATTGGGCCGACAGTGTTCAATGTCCTATTCCAAGTTATGGACATTCCCACTGCATTCAACTTTCTACTTGGTCGTCCATGGATTCATACTGCTGGAGCTGTGCCATCCAGTTTACACCAAAAAGTAAAGTTCGTGGTGGAGAGGAAGTTAGTAACCGTCCACGGTGAAGAGGAACACCCGATCTATCTTGCGGCGGCTATCCCCTATGTTGAGCCGATTGCAAGATCGAATCGAGTTACCAATCGCTTGAGCTCGTATCGACCATTCATGCGTCTAGAGGATCATCGCCGCCAGTTCTTGAGGTGTCGAATGCTGCTGTCATGATCGAAAGAGTAATGGTGTCCCATGGTTTTATTCCGGGCGAAGGCCTTGGCAGGGATGGTCAGGGTATCCGCCGACCGATCGAAGTCTCTCAAAGACCCCGCACTTCTGGATTAGGGTATCAAGGGCCAACTGTACCAAATAATGAGAGACGTGGATATGGTCGAGATCGAGATCAAGGAACTGAGCAGAACGGACAGCGATCCAATCAAGGGTCGAATAATGAAGAGCCTGCGCGTGGTAGGATGCCTCCAAATATCCGCACCACATTTTCAGGTCCTGCGAGGATGATGCACGAAGAGACGGAAGTAATCGACACGCTGAGCCAACCGAGTGGCAAGTTTGATTACTATGTGAAGTACTCGGCGCCCTCAAGCTTTTATTCGGATCCCCGCGACATTGTCCCTGACGGATGGAGAGGTATGGATGATCTAAAGATAGGAGACCCCGACGATGCGATAGAGGGAATCACTACCCTGTTCGACGACGTCTTCATTAGAGCTGTCGAGAAAGGACCGTTAGAGGGAATGGGCACAGGCTCACAAGAGTAAAATCTTTACTTTTCCGCACACTCCCCTGCGTGGGAATTTTTATCGCTTTCTAGGATTTGCCCCGTTTCGGGTGCTGTTTTCATTTCCATTTCTAGGTTTTGATTGTTGCAATTTCCATTCAATAAATGTAATTCATTTTGAAATTATCAATGAAATTACAAGTTTTATTCTCATTTTTTAGGGCATGTTGAGGTATATCAAACCAGCCCGTTGATGATATCCAACTGATAAAAGAAAATATAGTCCAAGGAGAACTCTGAGGCCTGGGCTTCTTCATGTTTCCTCGTGATAAAACTTTTTCGAAATGAATTTCAGAAAATCAAAAACAAAAACAAAAAATTTTACAAAAAATACGATGTTTACCCCTGTTTGTCCTTCTGAATCCACTGCTTTATGTTTCAGGGGCAATCTTGTTACACGTGAGGGTATGGGAACGGTCCAATCCAGTGAATTATACTCCGCCGAACCTGATCCTGATGATGCTGGCGAACTCGATGATTCCTCTGATATTCAACGTAACTTAGAGCATCATGAAAGACCTAAAGTCCTGACGGTAGATCAAACTATTACCGTCAATCTCAGTGATTCTGGAGAAACCAAGGAGGTTAAGATAGGAGCAACTCTGCCCGAAGATGAAGCCAAATGCCTGGTCCAATTGCTGAGAGATTACCAGGATATCTTTGCCTGGTCATATGCTGACATACCGGGTTTAGACTCGTCTATTGTGGAGCACGGCTTGCCTACCAATCCCGGCGTGCCACCCAAGAAACAGAGGTTGCGAAGAACCAAACCTGAACTTTCGAAGAAGATAGGAGAGGAGGTCATGAAACTGTTGAAAGTGGGATTTATCGAAGTCGCCCAATACCCTACTTGGGTGCCCAACATCGTGCCGGTCATGAAGAAAGATGGTCGAGTTCGGGTGTGCATCGACTATCGCGACCTGAACAAGGCTAGCCCTAAAGACGACTTCCCATTACCGCATATAGATGTTCTAGTAGATAGTACTGCTGGGTTCGAGCTCTTTTCCTTCATGGATGGCTTCTCGGGCTATAATCAGATAAGAATGAAGGACGGTGATAAGGAGAAGACGGCGTTTATCACTCCTTGGGGAACGTTTCACTATAAGGTCATGCCCTTCGGCCTTAAAAATGCCGGGGCAACATATCAGCGCGCCATGGTCACTCTCTTCCATGACATGATGCATAAAGAGATTGAAGTCTATGTTGATGACATGATCGCTAAGTCTCGACCCGGGGAAAGTCATGTTGACACTCTCAAGAAATTGTTCGACCGACTACGTCAGTTTAAGCTCCGTCTCAACCCAGCCAAGTGCATATTCGGGGCAACGTCGGGCAAACTACTCGGAGTCGTAGTAAGCAGTAAGGGCATTGAAATCGATCCTTCCAAAGTGAAGGCCATATGTGAGCTGCAACCCCCATCGACCATGAAAGAAGTACGGAGCCTCCTTGGCAGATTGAATTACATAGCCCGTTTCATTTCCCAACTTTCCGAAACTGCTAAGTCATTCTTCAAACTATTAAAGAAGAATGTTCAAGTGGAGTGGGATGATAATTGCCAGGAAGCGTTTAAGGAACTGAAGCAGTACCTGATGAAACCACCAGTGCTGGTCCCTCCAGTGTCGGGGCAGCATCTGATTCTCTATCTCACGATCCACAGCGAGTCTCTGGGAGCTATGTTAGCACAGAAAGGTCCCGAAGACGGAAAAGAGCGGGCCATTTATTACTTGAGTAAGAAGTTTACTGTCTCGGAATTGAACTACTCTAAAGCCGAGAAGACTTGTGCCGCGCTAGTATGGGTACTCCATAGGCTGAGACAGTATACACTGTATCACCAGACTCTCCTGGTGACTGAGAATGATCCTATCAAGTATTTGCTTGATCAACCGGCTTTGGTAGGGAAGTTAGCCAAGTGGCAAATTTTGATTTCAGAATTCGATATCCAGATGATGCCACAGAAGTCAGTCAAAAGTCGAGTGATTGCTGATGCGTTAGCCGAGAATCCTGGAATCTCAGATAATGGTGGATATTTCCCAGAAGATCGTATTCTGTTAATAAAAGAAGACACATGGACCATGTTCTTTGATGGAGCCGTGAACTTAGCTGGTTCTGGCACTGGGGCAGTCTTAATATCCCCAGATGGGCAACATTATCCAGTAGCAGCAAAGTTGGTGTTCCTGTGTACCAACAATATAGCCGAGTACGAAGCCTGTATTCTCGGACTTCAAGCAGCAGTGGAGATGGGGATAACCAAATTGAAAGTGTTTGGTGATTCCGCTTTGATTATTCTTCAAACTGTAGGAGAATGGAAGACGAGAGACACCAAACTAGTGCCATATCATGAGTACCTCGAAGAAATCATAAATGAAATTGAAGACATCTCTTTCGAGTACTTGTCAAGATCCTACAATCAGTTCGCTGATGCGCTAGCTACGTTATCATCCATGCTGCAAGTGATCGGTGAAGTTGAGGTAGAGCCTTTGAAAATCGAAGTCCTAACAAAGCCGGCTTACTGTATGGCTATGACTGGAGAACTTGATGAAAAGCCATGGTATTACGACATCATGAACTATATCCAGAGACAAGAATTTCCTGAGGGAAGCACTCCAGCCGACAGGAAGTACATAAAGAAGATGGCTTCAAAATTCTTTATCAGTGGTGAAAAGCTATACAAAAGGTCTCATGATTCAATCCTGTTAATGTGTGTAGACGCAGCTGAAGCTACTAGGATCATGCAAGAAGTACACGAGGGGGTATGTGGTCCACATATGAATGGCCACATGTTAGCCAAGAAGATCATGAGGCTGGGTTATTATTGGCTCAGTCTCGAAAGTGACTGTATCCAGCATATTCAAAGATGTCATCAATGTCAAGTTCACGGGAATAAGATAAATGTTCCCCCCTCGGAGTTACATTAGTTGTCCGAGCCGTGGCCATTTTCAATGTGGGGCATCGATGTGATTGGCCCAATCAATCCCAAGGCGTCGAATGGACACCGATTCATCTTGGTGGCGATTGACTATTTCTCCAAGTGGATCGAAGCCGCGTCGTATGCCAATGTTACTGCGAAGAATATTGTGAGATTCATCAGGCGAGACATAATCGCTCGTTATGGTGTCCCCGAAGCTATTATCACTGACAATGGGACGAATTTGAACAACAAGTTCATGGACCAGTTGTTCAATGAGTTCAAGATCAAGCATCTGAATTCGTCTCCCTATCGTCTACAGATGAATGGAGCAGTTGAAGCCGCTAACAAGAACATCAAGAAAATCTTGGCTAAGATGGCTGAAAACTATCGTGATTGGCATGAAAGATTGCCATTTGCACTAATGGCGTATCGGACCTCTATCCGAACCTCTGTCGGTGCGACCCATTTTTCCTTGGTATATGGCATGGAAGCAGTCTTGCCTATCGAAGTGGAGATCCCTTCCTTGCGTGTTTTATCTCAGGTGGAATTGTCTGAAGCAGAATGGATGCGACAAAGACATGAGCGGTTGAACCTGATTGATGAAAAGCGGTTAAGGGCAATTTGCCACGGTCAAACCTATCAGCAGAGGATAGCTAGATCCTTCAACCAAAAGGTGCGTCCAAGATACTTCGAGGTAGATGATCTAGTCCTAAGGAAGGTGCTGCCAATCTTTCCTGTTCCCGGAGGTAAATTTGCTCCAAACTACATAAGTCCATATGTAGTCAAGAAGGTACTTCCTGGAGGTGCCCTGATTCTTGCAGAGATGGATGGTCGTGAGTTTTCCAATCTTGTCAATTCTGATGCTGTAAAGATGTATTATCCATGATAAAACCTGTCATTTTGCAGCAAAAGTTTTCCAATGTTTCGTTTTCTGTTCTGAATTGCAAACATTTCACTAATGAATAAATGATTTCAATCAATTTTGAGATGAAATGTGTGCATTGGCTTTAAATTCTACATGGTCATTTTGTCAATTTGCATTATCGATTTCAAAGGGGAAATCTCTCATGATAATTTGATAACTCATGCAAAATGAATTGAGTGTGTCGAATGAGGTACATCGGGACGATGAAAAGCAAGCCTTATCCTACACACTGTCCCATGCAGAAATCCCCAGTGAATTGAGTAGAAAAAGTAAAAAAAAATCCCCAGTGAGTTGAGTGGAAAAATTCCATGACTGCAAGGTAAAGAGTTCTCTCGCAAAAGGTACGGTGACCGAAATGACAAGAGGCATTTCATTTCTCTATCTCAAACACTACAGGTTATCCATTATTCAACCTCTTTGAGCCTAAACATTTGGAGAAATTCATTCAAATTACCCCTGTCAAGAACCACCCCTCATCGGGGCAAACTGGAGTTAAATCGGTGTTATATGGTGAAAAATGTGTAGAAATTTTCTTGCTCTCACTTGTATCAATCCTCGAGTGTTGCTTTTGTCAGATGAATTTATGCGAAGTTCAAGTGCCTTAGGATGACGAAGAGCATTTCCTTCTCTATCTTATACACATTTCATCCTTTGTTAAGCCCAATTGAGCCTACAAATTCATTTCATACAAACCCAGTTGGTGATCATCCCCCACACTGGGGCAAAGCAAAAGTCATTGTTGTTTAAACAGCATACCGGAAGTGCCGGTGGAAGACAGGAGGCTTCTGAGTTCAAACAATGACAAGTCATTCAACATGATACAGTTGGCTAGTGTTCACCTTGTAAACAGCATGTGTCAAAAAGAAAAAAAGAAAAAAGAGAGGAAAAAAAAAGGAGGAAGGGCAAGAAAAAGCAGCGTGCCTGGTAAAAGTAAGGCCAATGCCCAATGAAAACGCCGAGATATGACATATCAGAATCCCCAGTCAAATAGTCTCAAAGGAATCAAGTGATGAACTCTCGAAGCCAATGGGACATTTACCGAGAAGATAATCTCTGGTGAAGAAGAAGACCGGTGACAATGCCAAGATGATCACCAACTTTTTCACCCCAATTATACACATTTTGAGCCTAATGATCCATTCATTTCTCAACCCATAAATTGAGCCTACGTTACGTCCCTTACAAAGTCTCTTCAGATTAGGGCACTCGAACTAACGTAGAATTTCAGATGTTTACAAGCTTAGCTCGAAGAAGTGCGAGCAAGTCCATTTCTGTCTCATTTTGCAAGGTTCTTGACTTGTAAACCCGGAGACAATTGTAGAGTATTTTCTTTCAATAGCCTCGACTCAAAGAGTCCCCTTTGCTAAGCCGTTGACCAAGTCCATGTTACAATCCTGATAAAGACCTCTTGGATTGGTAAGGTCGTACCGCTTGCGAGAATACTCGGACCCTTGTCGACATGATGATGGTGAGATAGAGTGATTCTCAATAAATCAGCCTTTTTCAGTGAGAATGAGAGAAAGCCCTTTTGGATCGGAAGTTCCTCATTCGACATTTTCAAGATATCCGCTCGTGAGTTCGGATTGTCTTGTTATGATCTTTCCCCAACGGAGTTTGTAATGCCGATTTGACAAAACCATCGTGCATGGAAAAACCAGTTGGAATCATAGTACATGTGTACATGTGTTCTTGATAGTGCGAATACATATTACATGTTGCTTAAAAAACTGTGTCTAGCAGGAGACACACTCTCGAGAGTCGGAGGTATCACCAGGTAAGTATATCTCTATATCCCTAACCTGTACGAGCAATCGTCAGGTCCCATATTTGATCATTTTGATGCAATCTCTAGATGCCTTTTCGGGTACCTCTGATGATATCTAGGTACTTTGTCAAGGAACCCTCGAACATTTGGGCTAGTCCCACTGTTCACCAAAATCAGATTGTTGCAATCTCCAGAAGATTCCTCCGTGACGCACCTATGGTGATGTATAGGTGAAGCGACCAAATCTTTATTAGTGTCTATGGTGATGTATAGATGTCTAGTAAAGGTCAGAATTCTTCTTTAATCTCAGGTGTTCCCCCCGCGATATGCCTATGGCGATGTATAGGTATAGCGGCTAAATCTTTATAAGTACCTATAGTGATGTATAGGTATCTTATAAAGGTCGGAATACTCTATCCCGGATATTCCCCGCGACTCACCTATGGCGATGTATAGGTGGAGCGGCCAAATCTTTATGAATACCTATGGCGATGTATAGGTATTTCATAAAGGTCGGAATATTCTCTCAACCCCAGGTTTTCCCCCGCAATTCACTTATGGCGATGTATAAGTGAGGCGGCCAAATCCTTATGAGTACTTATGGCGATGTATAGGTATCTCATAAGGGTCGGAATATCCTCTTTAGTTCCCCCGTGATGCACCTATGGCGATGTATAGGCGCGGCGGCCAAATCTTTACAAATACCTATGGATATATATAGGTGGTTTGTAAAGGTCGGAACGTTTTTGCATTTTTTTATCTCACGAATCCAGGTGATGATTGGATACGTTGAGCTTTCTTCGTGTTCGTGTGTTTTGACTTAATTGCCGATCACCGACATTCATCAACAATTTATCAGGCAATACCTATGAGACTGAGCCCAGACATTTGCCAAACAACAAACAAAGTTGAGTCGTACTTCGAATTGCACTATCTCGTACCAGTCAGGTAAGTAATTCCAGGTATGTTTTCTTTTCATGTCAGCATGCATCATTTCTTAATGTATTTCAAAATGGGACTCATAATCCCGACAAAAACAACATTCATTACACTTGCATGGTTGAAATTTAGGTATCATTTAGTTTTTAAACGCAACCTCTGCGAGCTCACCTTCAAAGAGGGGCAGCTGTTGATACCTAAATTTTGGCACAACATTTAGTGTAATTTGCATAGAAAATTAGGGATTAAATTTTTAAACCCTAAACAAAAATATTAAATTGCATAACATATAGTTTCGGTTCATTTTAGATTTAATTGCATTATTGCATCGGATTGGCGATGGCAAACGTGCTTAATTTTCATCGAATCAAGCTCGGTTCACTCGGGAATGCAAGGGCCGGGAATTTCACGTCGCACGGGCTTGGTTGTTTTAATTCGGGCTTAATTTAGTAATGTTGAATTAATTAATTCAGCCCATTATATTTTGAGCTTAATTCAGCCCAAATTAATTCAGCCCATTTAATTTGATTAGACCTAAGCCCAAGCCTAAGCCCATCAGGACATTAAACCCATCTAATCTGACCTAGATTAACATTATATAAACAACATTAGGTCAGATTTTTTTGGAGAGAATGGGTAGATCAGAATTTTGAGAGAAAGTGAGTGAGAGAGAGGAGAGACCGGCGTGAATCACGCCGAGCGTCGCCGCCCACCGTGCGCCCTCCGCCCGCTGTGCGCTGCACGGCGCTACAGCCACCGCCACGTCGACGCCGTCGGAGACCGTTGCCACGCCCCTCCCGTCAGCTGCTACTCCGCCGGACGCCTCCTTGTCGCCAGTCACCGCCGGACGCTGCTTCACCTCTGCTGCCGCGCCGGACGTCCTGCTGAACGTCCTCACCGCGCCGTGCCGAAGCTGCCCGCCTCTCCTTCCATTCCTGTCTTGCTGCAGCCACGCCGGAGGATCGCTGTTCGCCGACCAGCAGCCCAGCCGGAGCATCCACCGTCCCGCCTTGCCCCTCTAGCCACGAGCAGACCGGAGATCGTCGCCGCCACCTGTTGCTGCTCCGCCCCTCTCCGCCGCCGCTGTTGGCTGTCGTTCGGAGACTACTGCTCAGCCGTGTCGCTGTGCTCGCCGGAGAAGCTGCTGCGCCGCCATTCGCTCGCTGACCATCGTCCGGAGCAGCCCCGCCGGTGAGGCCGCCACAGCCATCACCAGAGTAGCCGTAGCCGAGTCCGTCGAGCAGCCGGTGTCGCTGTGCCCTGCCACTGTTCGCGCTGTTCCTTACGCCAGAACAGTCCTCGCCGGTGCCGTGAGCCTCGCCGGCGAGCCGTAATCCGCCGTGCATCGTCGTCGGTCGTCGCCGTCCCGATCTGCAAGTCGATCCCGATCCCGAGCCAATTTCAAATTTGGAAGTTATCCAAATTAGGTAATGATATTATCCGATGCACTTTTGAATATGTAGTTTCCTATTTTGAATCGTTTGGAATATTGCATGAATATCTTGTGCATAATTAGATATATTTAGATAATGTTCTAGATATCCGCTATATTTTGAAATATTCAAATTAGGAAAATTTCATAATTTAAGCAACGTATCTGGACGTCTATCCGACTTTAACCCTAAAGTCCGATACGCGGCGATACGGGAAATTATTATCTTATCCATAACTATTTGGATACGATAATGAATTTCATTAGCTTTCCAAATTCGAATGATCAATTATCCGTTAATATCTATAACCCTTTAAATATGACCGATAATTTGATTTTTGTGCCTAATCCGAGTTTGAAACGAATTTGGCGGATCGCGTGGATGATTTGAATTGATTGCTATCCTTAGTTGTTTTGATTGTTTTCCTTTTCAAATAAAAAGAAAACCAAAAAAATTCTGTTTTGTTACTTAAATTAGAATTTTGCATGTCTAGGATTTTTGAATATATCTCAAAGGATAAGATAAATATCTAATTTAAATTAGGACTTAACGTGGCATGTTTCCTAATTTAAATTAGGTATTATTTCAAATTCTAACGGATTATTCACGTTATTTTATTATTCCGAATTTTAATCAAAAAATCCCAAAAAGAAATCATTCTAGGGTAGGTTAAGTCATCATAGCTTGCATGTTAACTTAGGTATTTTTGAATTTCGAATTTTAAACAGAAAATATCAAAAATAGAAGTCATTAGGTTGCATGTTATTTTAGGCATTTTCATTAATTCCGAATTTCATTTAATTCCGAATTTCCATAAAGAAAAATACCAAAAATACATCATTGCACGTCATTAGAATTAGGTCACGTCGTCGCGTGTCATATAGTTTGCATGCTAGGTTGCATTTATTTGCATGTCATATTTTGCACGTCATTGCATATAGATTAAGTTTCATTTAATTAAAGTGAAAATCCAAAAAAAGAAATTGAGTGAATGCTTGTTAATTAGAAATCATATTAGGGCTGTCTGTATGATTTTTCGCTAACAATGCAGATGCTTGCGTTGGTTTCGGGTAAGTTTTTCTCCATACTTGCAATTTATTTAACGCTTTGATTTCTGGGTGTTAAATTGGTAGTTTGCGCACCCGCATGAACACCTCGCATGTTAGCAATTAAGTTAAAATGGATCCAAACTGCCTGCCAAAATATTTTTTTTGAAATGAAAAGGTACCGAAAGGGCGTTAGACTAGATCTAGCGTAATCAAGTCCCCGGGCTTAAAATCTCTAGTTCGTAGGAATAAAACATATCTCCCTATGTTTATTTAGGTTTCTAATCGACTTACTGTCAATAGATTAGTGGCGACTCCAAGCATGAAAACATTTGCATGTTAAGAACTTAAACCCTAAGTTGCGAATTGGTAGGGCTTGGGAGGGCCCAAGTTAAGTTCGACCTTAATAATCCATTAGCCCGAAAGAAAATGAATAAAAATTTTTTAGGGTCGCGACAAGATGATCTCAATTTGCCTTTATATTCAACTAACAACATCTCAACTAAAAGCATGCACACGAGAGATTTATTATCTCAACCGTTGGTACGGTTCTTCTGGAAATTCTCCGTATAACGTCCCCTAATCCAACGGTGACGACTATTCATCCGAACTTAATTGGGCAACGTTCCCTAATGAAGGGTGATGGCTATTCATCTAAACTTAATCGGCGAAGTCCCCTAATCAAGGGTGATAGCTATACCTTTCCCTCGTGCGAACATGCCAACAAGCATTAAACCAACTTGAGTACTTCACATGAAGTACGTATCATGCCATGTTGTCTCTAAAGCCTTAAGTCATGCCGGGCACGAAACCAAGCTCGTGGCCTGAACCAACCAGTCATGGCGTCGACCTACACCAAGTAAGGCATGGATCGGTACGCCTCAATATTGATCCTCCAAGCAAGGTTCGTTCCGACATGTCTTGACGCCAATCTAAACCAAGCGAGATTCATTTATGGCCTAGGGCGTGCTCTCACACATGACACCGAATACATGAGCAAACCTTACAAAATGCATAAACATGCATCGTAAGCTATATCAAGCATTTCACAAATAACGGAATCCACACAAGTACAACAACAACACGAATCACCCAACAACGTAACATGACACCCTAGCCAAGGTTTAGTAAGTCTACTTACTACTCTCCAAGGTTGTGGCCTAGGAGTGAGTCGAGCGACAAGGTCACGGTAAGGACAAGATGCGGCACGGGCAAAAGTGCGGGGGTAAGGGCGTAGCCAAAAAGAGAGGGCAGCTAAGAGAGAGTGAGGGCGTGAGAGAGAGAGTGGTGATAGTGGAATGGTGAGCCAAAGAAGTGACAATGCAAGAGAGGGCTCCTTTATTTATAGGCCTCTTGCCAAATTGCTAGAGAAGTTAGTCAACTTATAAGGTAAGTTAGCCAAGCCAGCTTGCAAGGTAAGTTAGCCAACTTGCAAGGTAAGTTTCTAATAAAGCTATTGAGTTGACTAAATCAACTTGTCTTCTTGTCCCAAGAAGCACTATAGGCATGAATCATGTGGCCCTATCATTAACACTCAATAATTGGGGTTCTTGCTAATTATAATGGCTTATCTTCCTTTGAACACCCCATTTTCACTAAAACTTAACTTAACAAGGAACTAAGGTAATTAAGGGTTTCAATTGCCATTAACAATTGACCATCCCATTTGGAACTGAGGTTCGATGTAAAAATATGTTCGAGTGTGATTGGACACAATCAAGCCAAAGACGGGGTTGAATGGCGCAAGGCCAGACTAGCCAAATTGATTAGGCACAAGGCCTGTTCAATTGGGTCTGATCGGGCGTGGGGCCAGGCATACACCCGGGACACACGGGTACCAGGTCAGGCACATTACTAGGCCATATAGGCGTTGGACCGGCTACATGGGCACATAGCCGAGTGCACAAGCACAATGCTGGGTCACGCGAACGATGCATTGAGTGCAAGGCTGAGCCACACGAGCAAGGAACTGGTTTATGGACCGAACACATACAACGGCTCACGGATGAGCATAATGCATGGCTCATGGCCAAGTTTATTTGGCACGAAACTAGGTCAGAGCCGGATCTGATAGGCACAAAACCTTGCACAAGGTCAGGCACAGGGCCTATTTGTGGCCTAACTAACGTGCACAAGGCCTAGCTTGTGTGACCGGCACAAAGCTTGGTCTGCGACCAAGCCATAAGGCTCTAGGCCTAGCACATGGCTCGTCCATGACCTTCCTAACTCAACACAATGATCCATAACCAATTTGTGATTAGTCCATGTTCAAATATCAACTATCCATGGTCGACCCTCGATTGTCATGTAGCCACGTGAAATCAAGTACTATGAAATCAATCCATGGTCATCCACGACTAATGCATGGCCGAGCAAAATCACCCGTGACTGACACATGCCCGCACGGCACTGATCCATTGTGGCCTCGGACTGTCTCACTAACAACCCTTATGGTTGAAAGGCCGATCCATGGCCAAATCACTCTAATCGGCTTGCGTGATTGGGGAACCATTCCATTGTTGATCCCTTGGTCAATCCATGGACAATCTTTTAATCGAGCCATGATCAATCCTCAATATACTCGTTCCAACCATACTATCCGTTCTATTATCGACCCTCGGATCGGACCGCTTGCCAATTCCAATACCATTTACCTTTGGTCGTCTTGGTCCAAATTGCGGATGTTATATACATACTCATCCTCATTTCTAATTTACCACTGATTTTAGTCATCTTAAGTGAATTTTCAATGCGTTTTTCAATTTTTTTATCACTAGCTTGCTCTTTTTCATTGAACCTTTAAGAAAAAATTAATCGAGATACAATTTTTTGGGTTACCACTAATAGAGACTTTATGACATATGTCTAAAGATCCATTCCAGTTGATTTAACATGACTATTTCTCTCGAGAATCCTTTTTGTTAATGTAACTTAGTGGACCTCACACATACGTTCTTGGGCATATTCACACCTTAAGCTCAAATGTTTAGATTTTTAATTGCATATCTTATTAGAACATTATATGTAACAACCCGTTCCAACGAGGGCAGGGGGTGATCACTAGGGCCAAAAAGCTCGGACAAGGAGAGGCTCTTGGCAGGCTTTTAGGATAACAAAGGCGGTCGGAATAAACTGAACTGTGCACTGAATAAGGGGATTCTAGTCTCTGGACCTATATCTCTCAATATTTTGCTATCCTAGAATCTCTAATAGCCAAAAATTTGCGAATGGTCTTTGCATATCAAGGGAATCCAGTCTCTAGACCTATGAAAGTTAACAAGCTGCTGAGAGGACTCTCAAAGGAATGGAACAACATCAAGACCTCACTACGAGAAACTCAAAGAATCATGCCATTATTTATTGATGAACTCATAGGAACTCTTCAATCCTATGAGATAGAGCAAATGAATGAGGAAAATGAATCCAAAGGTAAGAGGTCATTAACCTTAAAATCTAACATTGATTCTAATGATGCAGATTCAGATGAAGACTGTGATGAAGAGTTGATACTTATCATCAAGAAATTCAGAAAAATTAAAAAGAAAGGAAAAATGCTCAAAAGAAAGAAGTTTAGTGAGAAGAAGAAGATTCCTGACGAAATATAAGTTGCAAAAGATGTGATTTGCTTCCATTGTAGAAAATGTGGGCACATAAAGCCAAACTGTCCACTTCTGAAGAAGAAGAAAGGGAAGTATGAAAAAGTGAAGAAGGCTATTACAGCAAAAACATGGAGCGACACAAAATGTGAAGACAACGATGAGGATTATGCTAACATCTATCTAATGGCAAAGTCTGACTCAGACTCAAGTTCTGATTCTGACTCAGAAAACGAGGCAGATATTGAGGTAAAATATCCAAATATTCCAATTGAAGTATCTAATTATATTGATGAATTATGTTCTGAATTCAAAAATGCTCTTAAGAGGATCTCCGAATTGAAAAAGGAAAATTCATTGCTGAGGCAAGAAGACATTTCACAAAAGGACAAAATAAATTTTCTAGAAAATGAATTTCATCAAATCAAAGAAAATCGAGATTCTCTTGCCAAAGAAAATACTATACTACCTTGAGAAAGGAATTCTCAGATCTTATTTCCAAATTTTCTAATGGCTCAAAAACTTTGGAACATATACTTTCCATACATGTTCCTTACTATAACAAGTCAGGACTTGGTTTTAGGAAAGTGATTTTTTGATTGATTTTCCAGAGGTCAATGAGAGACTTAAGCAAAGACCTCCTAGACAAAGCTTATAAAAATCACTTTCAAAAGAATTTTGTAAAACCTGTTGGCCGAAATGCACTCAAGTGTTCAAATTGTGGTGACCCACAATACTTCGAGAATGATTGTCCTAAAGTCCGAAGATCAATTCGGAGAAACTGGATTAAGACATCATATATTACTATGTTCAAAAGACCCAAACAAATTTTGGTACCAAAGAAAGCTTGAGTTTTTCTATTTCTTGTAGGTATCCAGAAGAAAAAGGAATAAATGGTACTTGGATAGTGGATGTTCAAGACACATGACAAAAGATTCTAACATGGTCATCAAACTCCAAATGCTAAATGGTGGAAGTGTGTCATTTGGAGGAAACAATAAAGGAAAAATCATAGGCAAAGGAACCGTTAGAATCAGGGACCTATTGATAAATGATGTCTCCCTAGTAAAAAATCTTAATTACAATCTAATCAGTAGAAGTCAATTTTGTGATACAGGGTTCAAGATCAACTTTCAAGAGAATATACGTTCTGGATCAAGCAAAGATTGTCCTCAATCATTCACTGGTCAAAGACATTGTAACATTTATCTCCTTGTTGTAAAATCGGACACTGCTCAATGTTTAGTTTCCATCAAGGAAGATGCAGACTCGTGGCACAGAAGGATGGGATATATTAGTATGAAACAAATATCAAGCTATCTTCTAAAAGGCTTGTTCGAGGACTACCAGAGCTTAATTTCAAAAGGACAGAATTATGTACAGCTTGTACTTTGGGAAAACAGGTCAGAAGTTCTTTTAAGTCTATACATCATATTTCTACTAATCGTGCCCTAGAACTTCTTCATATGGACATTTTCAACCCCACAAGGAATAAAAGCATTGGTGATAAGAAATATTGCCTTGTGATTATTTATGATTTTACAAGATTTACATGGATATTCTTTCTTGCTCATAAACATGAGGCTTTCTCATACTTTTCAAAATTTGCAAGAAGAATTCAAAATGAAAAAGGTTATGCAATTTCTAGCATCAAAACTGATCATGGGAGAGAATTTGAAAACCAAAGTTTTGCAAATTTTTGTGATAAGAATGGTTTTCAGCATAATTTTTCTTCTCCCTATACATCAGAACAAAATAGTGTTGTTGAAAGGAAAAATCACACTTTACAAGAAATGCCAAGAACTCTATTAATAGAAAGCAAATTTTTATATCGTTTTTGGGCAGAAGCTGTCTCTACAGCTTGTTACATTATTAACAAAGTCTTCTTAACACTAATTCTTGAGAAAACCCCCTATGAGTTTTACAAAGACAGAAAATCAAGTATTTCTTATTTTCATATATTTGGATGCAAATGCTTTATTCTAAAAAATGTAAATGACCGTGTTGGAAAGTTTGATGAGAAAGCAGGTGAAGGAATATTTCTTAAGTATTCCACAACAAGCAAAGCCTAGAGAGTCTACAACAAAAAATACTCAGATAGTATAACAGTCTATGAACGTCGGATTTGATGAGCGGAAGCAGATTCAGAATGATGAATCTAAACAATCTCAAGTGATTGAGAACTTACAAGAATCACAACAGAACTCTCCAAATGATGTTTAGTCAATAGAAGATGACAAAAATGATTATCAGACTCAGCAAACATCTTTAGAAGCTAATGGTGAGGAAAATGACAAATACAATAGAAATTGAAAACACAAATCCAGTCATCAAAAAAATCTCATCATCCGAAGGGTAGAAGAATGCATCAAGACAATGTCAAAATACAAGGAAAACATCAGTACCTTGGCGCTTATATCCGAGATAGAACCAAAAGGAATTGAGGAAGCACTCTCGGATGAAAGCTGGATAAAAGCAATGCAAGAAGAACTCCATCAGTTTAAAATAAATGAAGTATAGGAACTTGTTTAAAGACCAAAGAATCATATAGTGATTGGAGCTAAGTGGGTCTTCATAAATAAATTGAATGACAAAGGAAAGGTGACCAGAAACAAGGCAAGACTAGTAGCAAAAGGATATGCATAAGAAGAAGGAATAGACTATGATGAAACCTATGCTCCAGTTGCCAGGTTAGAAGCCATAAGGCTACTCCTTTCCTATGCTTGTTTTCATAACTTCAAATTATTTCATATAGATGTCAAGAGTGCATTCCTAAATGGATACATCAAAGAAGAAGTATTTGTGAAACAACCTCCTAGTTTTGAAGAACCAAGAAAGTCTGACCATATCCATAAGCTGAAGAAAGCAATATATGACATAAAGCAAGCACCTCGAGCTTGGTACGAGAGACTAAGCAACTTTCTTACAAACAATGGTTTTGAAAAAGGTAAAGTAGACACAACTATTTTTATCAAAGGAGAAGGTAATGACATTCTACTCATTCAAATTTATGTCGATGATATAATTTTTGGTTCCTCTAATGAACTACTCTGCAAGGATTTTTTAAAGATTATGCAGAATGAGTTTTAAATGAGTTTGATGGGAGAACTAACATTCTTTTTGGGACTTCAAGTGAAGTAAATGAGCAATGGGACATTTATATGTCAAAAAAAACATATGCTAGAGAAATTGTGAAGAAGTTTGGAATGGAAAATTGTAAGAAAACAGATAAACTAATGTCTCATTCTTCCAAATTGGACAAGGATGAGAAGGGTAAAAAGGTTGACTAGAAGCTATACTAAAGCATGATCAGATCATTATTATATCGTACTGCTTCTAGACTTGATATTCTATTTGGTGTGTGTACGTATGCTAGACTTGCCGCACAGACCTGGATGGCGAGGTCGAGTGGCGGCCATGGCCGCTCGGCCTTGCCCAGATCTGTCGAGCTACGGCCATGGCCGCCGCTTGACCTCGCCGCCCATGGCCAGCGAGGTGACCTCGCCTATGGTCGGTGAGGTCCAATTTGCCGGCCTCAACCGATCACCGATCGCCAGATCGACAACAAAAAAAAAGCCCAGAAAAAAAATTTCGAGAAAAAAAATCGGAAAAAAAATGGCAAAAAAAAATATTCGAAAAAAATATCGAAAGAGAAATTCGAAAAAAAAAATTATTTAAAAAAATTTGAAGTTATTTTTTTTATTTTTAGGTACGTGTCCATTTGAAAGTCTCGCAAATGAAGTGAATGTTGCAATTCTCATAAAATTAAGCACTTTCTACTACAAAAATTTTAGTCAAATACTTGAGTAAGTCTTCTTAACATGATAATATTTTCATTTTTTTCAATTTCAAAGTAATTGTTTCGTCAAAAACAAAATTTTAATTTTTAGAATTGTATGGTTTTAATTAAGAAAATTTTATAGTTTTAATATTTTATGAGATTTTTTTTATTTTTATATGGACACAATGCAAAAAGACGGGACGTGGATGTATAATAAGAACTTACCTGGACGTTGAGGATTGACGATGAGTTTCGTATTGGGTTGGAACTATTTTTGGACTTTGCTAGTAGTAAATATGAGTTAATGGATGAAAATAAATTACGTTGTCTATGTAACAAGTGCTGTAATGGTAAATTTCATATGTGTGATAAAGTTAAAGAACATATTTGTAGATTTGGGTTTACTTCGAACTACTATAATTGGACTTGCCATGGTGAACCATTTATATCTGATAAAAGATATCGAATAAGTGATCAATTTTCAGTTAGGGAAGAATGTAGCTATTATGACCAATTGAACTCATACCAGAGAATAGTGATTGATGCAGCTGGTCAGAAAGTTGTGTCAAATTCGAATCATGCAAGTACTAGTTTTACTCCTACACTTGATCAATTGGAAGAGATAGGAGTAACAGGTTATGGTGAGAATGTGTGTAATGAAACTTTTCCATCTAATCAGTTCTGGGAAGTGTTGAAAGCAGCAGATGAACCTTTATGGGCAGGTTGTGACAACCACACTCAGTTATCAGTGATAGCAAGATTGTTAAATATCAAGACAGAGCATAATGTGTATGAAAATTGCTTCAACTCTTTTGTTGAAGTAATGCGGGAAATATTGCCTTGTGATAACATCATGCCAAGTGATTTTTACGATATGAAGAAATTAGTGGATAACTTAGGTCTTTCAGTTGACAGGATTGATGTTTGTAGTAGGGGTTGTATGTTATATTGGAGAGATGATGAAAATGCTGAATCTTGCAAATTCTGTAAACAACCTAGGTACAAGATTAACAGGAGGCAGAGTCGTAATCAGAAGCGTAGACCATACAAGCAAATGTTTTATCTGCCCTTAATCCCCATATTGTAAAGGCTTTATGCGTCTTAAACCATTGCTGAACACATGACTTGGCATGCAAATCATGAAAACAGAAGAGGGTCTAATGTGTCATCCTTAAGATGCAGAGACATGGAAACATTTTGATAGAATATACCCTGAGTTTACGATAGAGTCTCAAAACATCATATTAGGTCTCTATGCTGATGGATTTGCCCCATTTGGGAAATCAGGAAAAAGTTATTCATGTTGGCCAGTTATCTTAACTCCGTACAATCTTCCACCCGGTATGTGCATGGAGACACCTTATATGTTTTTGATATTGATCGTGCCTGGCCCGCAAAATCCGAAAAAGTTGATAGATGTTTTATATGCAACCATTGATTGAAGGGTTACAACGGCTCTGAGATGAAGGTGTCGATACGTATGATGTTTCTACTTATCAAACATTTGTAATGAAAGCTGCTCTTCTTTGGATGATAAATGAATTTCCAGCTTATGGAATGTTATCTGGATGGAGTACAGCTGGGATCTTAGGATATCCGATATATTTGGAGAGATCGAAGTCATTTAGATTAAGACATGGTAAGAAACCCAGCTATTTTGACTGTCACAGATAATTTTTTCCGCTGAATCATACATTCAGAAGGAACAAAAAAGAGTTCATCAAGAATAGGATTGAAAGAACACCTCCACCATTGAGGTTGACCGGTTATCAAATTTGGGAGCGAGTCCAGGACTTTTCAACTGTTGTTGAAAACCCTCATGGCACAACTATTGCGTACGGAAGTACACATAAGTGGACTAAACGCAGTATATTTTGGGATCTGCCATATTGGAAAGCACATTTTATTCATCATAATCTTGACATCAAGCACATTGAAAAAAAATATTTTCGACAATGTCATAAATACTGTGATGGATGTCACTGGAAAAACAAAAGACAACTTGAATCCAAGAAAAGATATGAGAGATATTTATCATCAGCCAACACTAGATGTGGATACAAGCAGCAGGGGATCTAAACCAAAAGCAGTTTATACATTGAATAAGGAGTAGAGATGAGTCGTTTGTCAATGGTTGAAATCCGTGCAGTTTCCTGATGGATATGCTTCGAACATCGGGAGATGTGTTGATTTGAACGAATGCAAGTTGACAGGATTAAAGAGTCGTGATTGCCACATATTTATGGAAAAACTAATTCCAATAGATTTTAAGGAACTTCTACCAAACTTTATATGGGGCACCATTACAGAGTTAAGTAATTTCCTTCATGATATTTGTTTAACAGTGTTGAAAGCATCACACATGGAGAAACTAGAGAAAGACATTCTAATTATTCTTTGTAATTTAGAAAAGATATTTCCTCTATCATTTTTTGATTCAATTGAGTATCTTTTAGTTCACTTATTTTATGAGGCTAAAGTTGCAGGTCCTGTCCAATTTCGATAGATGTATCCATTTGAGAGGTAAAATTTTTTTAAAATAAATTTCAAAATACTTTATTATATATTATGTTTTGATAAACTTCTTTCTATTACAACTAGATTCTTATATCATTTGAAGAAAAAAATGAAGAATAAAGCATGTGTTGAAACTTCAATTTGTAATGCATATATTGTGAAAGAAGTGACAATATTTGCATCATACTATTTTGAGCCATACGTACAGTGCAAGAGGCGGAGAGCAAGAAGAAATGATTAGGGTCCCATTGATCCCAATTGCAAATCATTCTTTATTTTCAATTATCTAGGTCGCCCAAGCGGCGGATGTAAGTTTCATTGCTTAACAGGCGAAAAACGACAGGCAGCCCATGCATATATTTTACTGAATTATCCAGAAGTGGAGCCATACTTCGAGTAAGTGTATATTTATAAATATATGTATTGCGTGTCAAATATTTACTAATATATAAATGTAAATTGCTAATAGAATTTTTCAAACGTCAATGTATGGACTACCACTAAATGAGTTTGACCGTTTGTGCGATGAACAATTTGCAGCATAGTTCCAAACGTATGTAAGTTGCCTATGGACCAAAACCAAGTTATTAATATTTTATACATCATTTAAATATATATTATTGACTTTGCATTTGTGACCTTAAGTTCACAGTAATCATGATCAAGTTGAAGAGTAAGATTGCTATATTATCTGTCATGAGATCCAAAGGTAAGAGTACGAACTTGGCCAGCATATTTCATAAACGGGTATAATTTTCACACTCAAAGATATGGAATGGGAAAAGCCACAATGAATAGTGGTATGTATGTTCGGTCATCCAATGGTGGCAGTTCAAAAGATGATTTTTATGGCTTGTTGGATGAAATCATGGTGATAGAGTACTCTAGACCATTAATGTGGATTGTGTTATTTAAGTGCATGTGGTTCGAGCCCGTCAAAAAAATGAAGGTGCATACGAAATTTAATTTGGTTGAAATAAATCACAAGAAAATGTATATGAAATATGAATCATTTGTGTTGGCACAACAAGCAATTCAAGTATATTATGCATCATATCCTAGTTTAAAACGTGACAAAACTGATTGGTGGGCTTTATGTAAAATCAAAGCACGAAGAAAAATCAAGAAACACTAGAAGGATACGGCATATTAACAAGAGGAAGTTTCTAACACGGTTCAAACTGAGGAATATAACATTCCAACTCTACGAGATCCATGTGGAGCAATGATAGAAGTTGATCTAATTGAAATTCGTGAATCAAATTTAGAAGGTGTTGCAGAATCTAATTTTGAGACAGATGATGATGACGACGATGATGCTCATGAAGAAGATGAAGATCAAGATAAAGACGATGGTAAAGATGAAGATTTAGATTTTTCAGGCTTTCTAGTAATTAGGTCGTAATTATTATTATTATTATTACGACAAAAGTTTATTGTCGTTGTCATATTTATTATTATTGTTGTTGTCGTAATTATTAGTATTGTTGTAATTGTTATTATTATTATTGTTGTTGTTGTTGTTGATTATTTTTATTGCTATTATTGTTACTGAAATGGTATTGTCGGGAAAAAAAATGAAATAGGGGTGTGTGGGCCTTTTTTTAAAAATTCATGGCAAATTTGCCACGGATTTGATTTAAAATCAAAATAGAAATGTTTTGGATTTTTTCGTAAAAATTCGTGGCTAAATTCGTGGCAAATTTGCCACGGATTTAGCCACGAATTTGATTTAAAATCAAAATAGACATGTTTTAGAATTTTTGTAAAATCTGTGGCTAAATCCGTGGCAAATTTGCCATAGATTTGATTTAAAATCAAAATAGGCATGTTTTGGAATTTTTGGTAAAAATTCGTGGCTAAATCCGTGGCAAATTTGCCACGGATTTGATTTAAAATAAAAAATGGGTATGTTTTGGAATTTTTTGTAAAATCCGTAGTAAATTTGCCACGGATTTAACCATGGAGTTGATTTAAAATCAAAATAGACATGTTTTGAAATTTTTTGTAAAATCCGTGGCAAATTTGTCATGAATTTAGCCATGGATTTGATTTAAAATCAAAATAGCCATGTTTTGAAATTTTTTTAAAAAATTCGTGGCTAAATCCGTGGCAAATTAAAGAATGCCCAAAACATGCCTATTTTGATTTTAAAGAAAATTCGTGGCAAATTTGCCACGGATTTGATTTTAAAAAATAGGCATGTTTTGGAATTTTTTGTAAAATCCGTGGCAAATTTGCCATGGATTTAGCCACGGAGTTGATTTAAAATCAAAATAGACATGTTTTGGAATTTATTGTAAAATCCGTGGCATGCCACGGATTTAGCAACGGATTTTACAAAAAATAAAATAGGCATATTTTGGAATTTTTCGTAAAAATTCGTGGCTAAATCCGTGGCAAATTTGCCACGGATTTAGCAATGGATTTGATTTAAAATCAAAATAGGCATGTTTTGGAATTTTTGTAAAATCCATGGCTAAATCCGTGGTAAATTTGCCACGGATTTGATTTAAAATGAAAATAGGCATGTGTTGGAATTTTTGGTAAAAATCTGTGGCTAAATCCATGGCAAATTTGCCACGGATTTAGCCACAGATTTAATTTAAAATCAAAATAGCCATGTTTTGGATTTTTTTTTTAAATTCGTGGCTAACGGATTTAGCCACGGATTTTAAAAGAATGCCCAAAACATGCCTATTTTGATTTTAAAGCAAATCCGTGGCAAATTTGCCACGGATTTAGCCACGGATTTTTATCAAAAATTCCAAAACATGCCTATTTTGATTTTAAATCAAATCCATGGCTAAATCCGTGGCAAATTTGCCATGGATTTAGCCACGAATTTGCTTTAAAATCAAAATAGGCATGTTTTGGGCATTCTTTTAAAATCCATGGCTAAATCCGTGGTAAATTTACCGCGGATTTAGCCATGGATTTGATTTAAAATCAAAATAGAAATGTTTTGGAATTTTTCGTAAAAATTCGTGGCTAAATCCGTGGCAAATTTGCCACGGATTTAGTCATGGATTTGATTAAAAATCAAAATAGCCATGTGTTGGAATTTTTTTTAAAATCCGTGGCAAATTTGCCACGAATTTAACCACGGATTTAATTTAAAATCAAAATAGGCATGTTTTGGATTTTTTTGAAAAAATTCGTGGCTAAATCCATGGCAAATTTGCCACGGGTTTAGCCACGGATTTGATTTAAAATCGAAATAGCCATGTTTTGGAATTTTTTTAAAAATTCATGGCTAAATCCGTGGCAAATTTGCCATGGAAAAAATATTACCTTTTGCCGCGACAATTTTATATTTCGATTCGAATTTGCCGCGACAAAATTGAAATCCGTGGCTAATATCCATGGCAAATTAGCCATGGATACAAATTCGTGGGGAATTCCGTGGCAAGTTAGCCACGGAATTAGCCATGAATTTAAAAAAAAATTCCAAAACGCTCCTATGTCATTTTAATTGAAATTCGTGGCTAAATTCGTGGCAAATTACCCACGGATTTAGCCACAAATTTAATTTAAAATTACATTTGGAGCTTTTTTAAAAAAATTCGTTGCTAAATCCGTGGTAAATCTGCCGCGAATCCGAATCCGTGGCTAATTTGCACGGAATTAGCCACAAATTTGTATCCGTGGCTAATTTGCCACGGATTTTAATCTGTGGCTAATTTTTGCACAAATTAAAAAAAAAACGCCGTTGTCTTCATTTCTTCTCTGTCTCGATCGAACATTTTAGGGTTTTCTTCTGCTTCCTCTTGTCCCTCTTCTCCGTCTCTGGCTCTTTCTCTCTGTTGATTTTGCCGAATCTCTGGGCGTTCTTCGGTGTTCGTCGGCGTTCTTCGGGGCGATTGTTGGCGTTGTTCGGCGGCGGACGCTGGGAAGCACGAGGACACCGAGCACGAGGATCGTCGACTGAGAGTTTTAGAGGTACGTTCTCTAAATTTTTTTGTGGAGGATTGCTTTTGCTTCTGTTGTTTGTTGTTTGTGTTGGATAAATTAGCTTGGGTTTGCTTCTGCTTCTGCTCGCTGGCTTTGCTTCTGCTTTTGCTTGCTGGCTTTGCTTCTGCTTGCTGGTTTTGCTTCTGCTTCTACTGGTTTGTGTTGGACGAATTTGCTTCTACTTGCTGGTTTTGCTGGTTTTATGTCTGAATTTAGGGTTTTCTGGTTTTGCTAGTTTTATGTCTGAATTTAGGGTTTTCTATTCTATATTGGGTCTGCTTCGGTCTACTTGCTGGTCGGGCTGTTCGTGGGCGAAACAGAACTGTTTTGTTTCGCCCACGAATTCGGTTCTGTTCGGGCTGTTCGTGGGCGAAATAGAACGGTTTTGTTTCGCCCACAATTTCGGTTCTATTCGGGCTGTTCGTGGGCAAAACAGAATGGTTCTATTTCGCCCACGATTTCGATTCAGTTCGGGCTGTTCGTGGGCGAAACAGAACAGTTCTGTTTCGCCCACGAACAGCTCGACCAGTAAGCAGATCGAAGCAGACCCAAGTGGAAATGGCCTGCTGAAATTTGGTCGGATTTACATTGAAATTTGATCTGAATGAGCTGAAATTTGATCGGATTTGGGCTGAAATTTGGTTGAAATTCATTTGAAATTTGGTCGGAATGAGGTGAAATGTAGTCGGAATGAGATGAAATTTGGTCGGTTAAGTGGAAATGGCCTGTTGATCCAAAATCACGCCTATGGCAGTGACGCAAGTCGTTTTTCAGCATTTCGGAGTCATTTAGATGGGCTTTTTTAGCAAAAAACTATTATGCTGAATAGTGTTTTCTGCACGGTTTTCGGTTTTTTTGGCATTTTAGAGTTGTTTCATTATTATTTTATTTATATCTAGGTTTGAATATTGAAACCAATAAAAAAAATAGGCTATAATGTATTAATAAAATATTTATTATGCTCCTTTGATTTCTTGCGAACTATATAATGCAAGTCTATGTTATGATGTTTCTTTACAAATTGTGATTATAAACATGGAATGGTGTATATGGCTTGTGACTTTATCCTATTCATGTTTCTTTCGGTGCGCTGTAAGTGTGTGCTTAGTTGTTGCTTATCGATTTTAAATTGATTTCTTCATTTTAGTGAGAAAATTTGTAAATATAAAAAAAGAAAACTGGAATAGCATATAAGCTTTCCTATTTGTTGAGTTGCCTATTTTGGTTGTTAGCTTCATTGCTTCATTGCTTGTTAGTACTGTTGTTCTCCCTATTTTACTGTTGCACGACCAGAAATTAAGCTCGTAGACATTTTCGGACAGCTTGCTTTTTATTAGGGGCCAAGTTTCTCTCTTGCTCTAAAAAACAAAATGGTAAGCTTCCAATTTTTTTAACATTATATGTCCCAAATACATATTTATATTTTTTAACATTTTTGTCTAACCTTCCAACTTTTTAGTATAAAAGTGGAGGTCACATGCGTCGTGATGTAGCTTCACAAAGAAGACCATGCCCTTCCCCTTCCACGTCCTCGTACCCGTCCCCGTCCCTCTCCTCTTTCCCTGCCTTTTCATCTAACCCTCAACCAGTACATGCTGATGGACACATTGGCCCTTCCTCCGACCTTCAAATGCGAACTGAATCTATTTCAATTCCATCACCTTTGGTTCCACCTTCAACGCAACACTCGAATGATAAAGAAGATAGTCGATTCATGATATCCTGATTTGGAGATTTATAAGTACTTCATTTTTTTAAGTATATGTAAATTATTATGAATGTCAACTGAATTGTCCATATGCTTCACAGATGCTACATATGTTGACATCGTTATAACCCGTTTGTAGATTCACTGATGCTACGTATGTTATGAGGAAACTTAATAAAATAATCAATAACTGTTGGATGGGACGGTATAGTAGTTCGACCTCTGCTCCAAAAGAAGTGAAGGAATTGTGGTGGAATGAGTTCAAGGTAAGTTTTGTCATTCTATTTTCTCATAAACTAAGTTCGGTTTAGTATACTGAGTGTACAATTGTTTTTCTATTGATTGCTTGCAGTGAATGTTCAGGTGGGATGAAGCGGAAGAGAAAGAAGTTAGAAGAATTTTTAAGAAGAAAGCCGGTGATCACATGTGAAATGTGATGAATAGAGCAAGGAGAAGTCAAGAAAAGCCGGGCTAGATTTTATTACAGCTGACAATTAGACGGAAATTAAGAGAACTTGGGACAAGAAAAAGCTTAAGCAAATAAGTGAAATAAATAAGAAGAATCGAGCTTCTAGTTCTAGTGAAGGGTCTGCCACATATGTTGGGGGCTCTATCAACATTGGGAAGCATAGGAAAAGATTGGTAAGTCTGTTACATATATTGTAAGTTAATTCCATGATTGCTCATTTATATTTAATTTTGTAGGCAGATGAATTGGGGACAGAATCGAGCTTTATAGCTACATTTGAACGCACATTTCATAAAAAAGATAAAACATGGATTGGCAATCGGGCAAAAGCTATTAAGGTATGTTAGGTTATTTTTGTATATATATATAAAGTTTTTTTTATTTTCATCTATATTGTTAATATAGGACAAATATGATGAACTTGTAATGAGCACTGCTGCTAGTGGTGATGGTGATGGTGTTGCTGCATCCGAGCCATCGGTTAACAGTATGGCATTATGGGTGGAGGTATCGTGTGGAATGAGAAAAGGTTAAATATTTGGGATGGGATCCTTGTCAAGGATATACACAATGCTGGCTGCTGGAACTTCATCCTCTAATGCGGCTTTTTAAGGAGGACACAACATGAGGAGCAAATTACCCAAGAATTGAACCAAATGAAACATTTACTTGTACAGAAGGACGAAAAAATTCGTGGAGTGAAACAACATTTGCAATTGATCATGCAACACCTCAACTTCGATCGCGATGACGTTCCTCTTATACCTCCCACTAATCCAGTAGGTGATGGATACAATGATAATGACATTGCTGATGATGATGCTGATGATGATGATCCTTGCTAGTTAAAATTTCCAAACTCGAGGGTAAGCTTACATCAGCATTATCTATTTATTTATAGGACAAGTTATTAGTTGTTGCATTTGTTCAATGCACATGTATCGATTCTGTTAAAAGTTCAACAACTATTATAAGTTCAGCAACTGTTTTTGCATATGTACATGAGAGACAATGGACTAATCAAGCTAATGCTCGGCCATCTCTCTTTGCTGTTGATATTGTGAAAAAATTAAGAGGGGTTAGGAGTTTGATATTGTGATGTTTGAGCTGCAGATGGACAGGACTTCGATTCATGGAGACACTATAGACTACATGACTACGTGAATGAACTTTTTGGCAAGATCAACAGTTTGCAACAAGAGATCGAAGTTCTTAGTGCTTTGTTCCATTTCTTTCTTTTTTTTGTATTTGTTCTTGTCTTGACTGTGATTCTATCAATGTTAAATATAAATTTTATAATTGCTGTTAATTAAATATAAACTTTATAATTGCTATTAATTAGATTTCAAATCAAAATCGTCCCTAATTCGCTGACTTTGTCGCTAAATTATTCATTACAATTCGTCGCCAAATTCTTTTCGGAACAATGTTCGTTGCAAAATACTGACCAAAAAAAATTTTGGTGGCAAATTAGCCATGAAAATGTTCGTCGCAAAATACTGACAAAAAAATATTTGGTGGCAAATTAGCCCCGAATTTTGCCACGAATAAGTTCGTCGCAAAAAACTAAAAGAAAAATTTGGTGGCAAATTAGCCATGAATTTTGCCACGAAATTTGTTCGTCACAAATTAGCCACGAATAAGTTCATTGCAAAAAACTAAAAAAAAAACTTTGGTGCCAAATTAGCCACGAATTTTTCCACTGAATTTGTTCGTCGCAATTTTGCCACGAATAAGTTCGTCGCAAAAAACTAAAAAAAAAAATTTGATGCCAAATTAGCCACAAAATTTGTTTGTCGCAAATTAGCGATAAATTTTGCCATGAAAAATTAGCCACGAATACAGTTCGTGGCAAATTAGCGACGAATTTTGCGACGAATTTTTTTTTCGTGGCAAATTAGCGACGAGTAATTAGCGACGAATTTTGCCACGAATAATTTCGTGGCAAATTAGTGACGAATTTCGTGAAGAATTTTTTTTCGTGGCAAATTAGCCACGAATAATTAGTGACGAATTTTGCGACGAATTTTTTTTCGTCGTAAATTAGCCATGAAAATTGAAATTTTCCATTGCAAAATTTTGCGACGACCTATTAGCGACGAATTTTTTTTCCATCGCTAATTTCGTGGCAAATTCGTTTAGCGACGAATTTTGCCAAATTTTTCGTGGCAAAATTCGTGGCTAAAACCAACTTTTTTTGTAGTGAAGCAAGACAAGGGCACTTGCATTGCTAAGAGTAGAGTGATGGGGCAAATCGTTTAGATATTGGACGAAGAAGGTTGTAACAGCTGAGATTGAGAATGGTTTGCTCAAGATACACTAAATATTGTCCAATGGAAGCAATGGATGTCTTTAGTTCCTTGACACCCTTTTGAAGTTGTGCAAGAGTAGGAGCAACATTGGTAGGCAACTCCCCCTGGGGCATTGATCGTTCCGGTCGGGGGGATGAGCAGAAGACTGCCACACGATAGGCGTAGGTGCTTTGGCCTTCCTTTTCCTTTTATTCTCAGCTTGCTTGTTCAGTCGTTCCTTCAAAGCATTTTTTGCTTTTTCATCATTGCCTTCGCCGATAGAAATTACCTCATTCCTTGGATTAACCCAACCTTCAGGAGTCATCCTCAACATCATTTTCTTCAAATTTTCCTTCCCAATTTCTACGTTGACTAAGCTCTGGTAAGCTACATTAGCAAAATCAATGCCCTTTGACTGCAAGATGAGAGTGATGACGGCGCCATAGGGTAGCTTGCCAACCTTCTTCATCACGCATCAGTACATATGAATGATAATCATGTAAGAAAGGGAAAAGAAAATCTTGTTGAGAATGGCCCGGATAAGTAACGCCCTATAACGAGATAAATCATTAGTTGAGGAAGACTTTGGACGAAGGTATAGAGTCAAGATCTTCCGAATGAAATTCACTTTAAGGGGCAAAAGGCTCAAGTGGACATTCTCTTTGTAACCTTTGGTAAAGTCGGAGATTTCCAACATGAAATTGTGAGCTTTATCAGGTCTCACAGGAATTTTGACAAAATCATACAACGGAGCGTTGATGAGATCAAATAAATCAGCGGCAGTGACAGTGAGTTGCTGTTTTGCAAAAGTGAAGACAAAGGAATCGCGGCTAGGAAAATGAAGGTTAGAATAAAGTAGGGCCATAAGATTTGGAAAAACATCGTCTTTCATAGAGCAAAAGAATTTCAAGTGAAGATGTTCAAAAAGTTCAGATATATATTCGCAGTGAGAATCTAGATAATCAAAATCTACAAAGTGATAAGGAATGGGTCCTCGAGTGAGAAATGATGGGAAAGCAAGTTCATGATCCTCACACAAAAAAAGATTTCAATCAAGAGAATCATCAACATCAAAAACAAATATGGGTTCGAAAAATTGGAATACCCGTTCATCATCAGCTTCTCTTTGCTTATCACCTGGAGCTTCCTCTATTTCAGTACGAGGCTCACTGTGGTCTATAGTCCGGGTTGGTGTTTCTTGGGTGGATGATATCACGAGTTGAGGTAGATCCTCAAGGAGTTGTTCGATGAGCATTTGACGCTCAATATCTTCATTGGTTTCCTCCTTGCTGTCAGTCGAAGATTCCTCAATGATTTTCTCCTTGTCTTTGGCAAGGCGAGAAGGTTCAGCCACATCAGCAGCAGTAGGGGCTGGTGCTTGAACTTTAGGAGCAACACTTTCATGAACATGCACAACATGAAAATTTGGCATCTTAAGGAATTGCTCAAATAGTTGTCAGAGGGTCACCAATTGTTGTGGTGCTAAAGCACTAGACTGAGCAGTTGCGCCTATTACTAGAGTCGAAATGGTCAGTACAGAGACGATTTCCCTTCCAAGTCAAAGTCGAGACTCGGGTTTTCACAATAGGTGTTTATCCTTCAGTTTGAGACGGTTGGGCGATGCTGGCTATCTCTGATTCTCAATGTTCACCAATGATTTGAGTTGTGGGCACACTTAGACTTTGTGTCCCTTCTAATGTTTCTTCAGATTGTTGAGTGAGATCGATTTCAAATGGTCCTTTGGGGGCTTTGGATAAAACAGTAGCAATTCAAGTGGATTTGCGAGTTCTAGATGGTTTGAGGGAGGTACAAGACTTGGGAGCCATTTTGAATTGATGCGGAGAGCGGAGAAGAAAAGAAGGATTTGGAGCAACGAGGATTAAAAAAGAGAGACTAGAGAGAGAGAGAGAGTTAATTCGTGGTTATTCATGAGTAAGCATTATGTCCATTAACTCCATATAAATAAGAGCAGTAGAGCATGATGAGAGCTACTTCGCCATTTACAATAACAGTTAACTCTTATTCGAATTTTAAGAATTATAAACAAACTAAAGATACACTTAATAGCATTAAACAGTAATAAGATCAATTAGCAATCAAATTCGTACGATCATTGTCAGAACAGTCAAAACAGTGAGACAAAGAAAGTCCTAAAACGATAACTTTTTTCAAAATAATACTTACTGATATCCATTGTTTTGCCAATTTTTTTTTATCTATTTTCATTACGTTCATGCTGATGATGAGAGTTACCTGCTAATATCATGGAAATGAAACTTTTACTCGAAAGGATAACAAATTCCAAGTTCTTCTGATGAACTCGAATGTGTTCTTGTCGAGCATCTTAGTGAAGATGTCAACTAATTGATGCTTAAAATCAGCAAAGTAAATGCATATTTCACCACTATTTACATGATTTCTAACAAAATGATGGCGAATCTCAATGTGCTTAGCTTGAGAGTGCATAATTGGATTCTTCATCAAATTGATTGCACTAGTATTATCACACATAATGGGAATGCTTGCACTCCATTATCCAGTCACTGAGTTGTTATTTTATATTCTAATAATAATAATAATAATAATACATTTAAATATTTATATGCACATTTGGAATTTAAAAGAATTTCCTTTAATTATCACTTTGCTGGGAGAACTCTTTAATTTTTTTTTTCGAAAATGAAAGATCTCATCCCATTTAATTTAGTTTAATGTCCATTGTCCACTTACTATAACATGTAGACATAGAAAATATTGATTTTTGTTTGAAAAAGAAAAGACTCATTAGTCTCATTCTATCTATTTTTGTGCATTTCACGTTCAAAATTCTATCTTACTATAATACTAATGCTAAGGCCCATCTTCGAATGGGTTTTATCTTTAATTTTTTTTAAATATTACACTTTTACCAAAAAAAATCATATTACACTTTTGACTCATTCTAATTCCATGAATATGATAAATGATTCTATTATATTGTGTAGCCAAATTAATTTTGTATGTGAATATGAACCATTGTATAGTTAAACATTTGAAAGTATTTCTCTCTACTTCATAATTATTGCACATAGTCGATTTTATTGCGCGTACAAAAATAAAAATATGAATCAATATTTGTATGTACGTCGACATTTCAGAAGATGTTCCTTTAATATTTCACTTTTTTAGCAAAAATATTAAACTTTTATGGGAAAATGGATGGACTTGTTCCTTTAAATTTGTTGCCCTTCATGTCCAAAAGTCTATGTTCTTTTAACTTTCACTATCTCAGCAAAACCATGCAACTCTAATTTGGAAAAGAAAATACCCATTCCATTAAATTTGATGCACTTAATGTCCAGAATCCCATCTTACCATATTGTATTGATTTGATGCTATTATTTGTCGTCGGGCCAAAAATAATAATTCTATACAAATTTCTCAATTCTAACGTGAATGACTTACTTTTCACTGGAATGAGGAGGTGCGTGGATGTAGTCCAGAGAATGGAGCGAGATAGAGCTCGAGGTCAAGAAGGAAATGGCACAAAAAGCTAGGATCAGCATTCAAGCCTAAAAAACATATGGAGGATAAGAGTAGTTTAACAGCGAAATTTAAGGGCAGTTTGCGGGTTGTAAAAGCTCCATCAACCTGATTGTCAACTTCAGTGATATCGATTTTTGATCATCGTGAACTCTGTGGTCTAATGAGGTCCTGCGCGGCTCCCCTGCACGATCTTCAAAGCTTGGTCTACTCCATGAATCTCTCAAGAGTCCCACTCAAAGGTCAAATCTCATACGCCTTTCCCAACCATCATAGCTGTGGAGGAATATAGGGTCCGTTTGGTTTAGCTTTTCAAATACTATTTGAGAGAATATAAATATTTTTAGGTAAAAGTCACTTAGAAAAATACAAGTGGTGTTTGGTAAAAAATCATTTGAAAGCCACTTAGGGAAATACAATTGTATTTGATAAATTCCTTTTTACAAATGGGCTTTGGAAGGCTTTTTTTTTAAGTACCCTTCGCTGGCTCCGGTGAAGGGCTACGACCGCTGGCGAGCCAAATCTGGTGCCGGTGGTTGTTGCCAAGGAGGCCTGAGGTCACTTGACCTCATAACAATTCCAATTCAGTAGCCCTTACGGGCTTCGCCGGTGGCCGGCGAAGAACAAAGAAAAAACCAGAAAAAGGAAAAAAGAAAGAAAAAAGAAAAAGAAGAGAAAGAAAAAAAGAAAAAAATAATTTATTATTATATTTTTCTTTGGATGAAAAAATAATTTCTCTCTCGCCTTTGCCAGTGGTTTGTAGGCCAGTGAATTGGCCACCGGCGAAGAACAAACAAAAAACCAGAGAAAGGAAAAAAGAAAGCAAAAAAGGAAAAAAAAAGATAAAAGAAGAAAATGCCATTACTATCTGGAAAGTCAAGCCCTTATTTGAAACAAGCATAATAGCAAATTCATACCTTTATTTGAAACAATGTCCACTTCAGATCCTTATTAGAGAAAATGAAAGTACTTCATACCTTTATTTGAAATTTTTCCTTAATTTTATCTTAACTTGCAATTCATCTTAAACATCATATAAAAAGAAAAACGTTTCAATAAAAAAAAATTAGTAAAACGTCTATTTCTTTTCCTATAATTTCAAATAAGTTGTTTTCTTTCATGTTACTACCAGTGTTCATCACGTACATTGAAGTCTTCGTCTAATTTCTTTCTTAGAAGGAAGCTGATTAGCCCTACTTTTATTCAGGAATAGAAATCCTCAATCAAGTCAACAGTCTTTCCCTAATAGCAGTTTTTCCAAAGTCTAATTTGAATATTAGGTTATGCATAATTGTCAGAACATCTATTATCCCACTAGTCACTCAAACTTAAAGCATAATTCAAGTACTTCCCATAATGTGAATCTGATGTTCAATTTAGTCCAACCTGGATATGAACTTAATATTCTGATTCAGTCTAGAATGAGAAAATTATCCAAAAAATTATAAATTTATTGTATTTTTGTCAATTCAGTTCTAAACATTTTAATTATATCAATTTTTTTTGTCGGATTACTATGCCAATTAAGCCTATCCGGTCAATTTTGATAAAAATTTGCTGATGTGGAAATAGACTATTCTTGCCAGCCGTCTTATGTGGCACAGCTGGCTAGGACAACCGGCGTTAACATGAACAATTTTTAATTTTAATAATATTTTTGATTTTTTTATCTTTCCTTTTTTTTTCTTTTCTCTCTTTCTTTTTTTTTCTCTTCCCTTCTTCCTCTAGCTAGTCGCCGGACCTTGGCGATCGGCCAAAGGCAAGGGCCGGCGAGGTCAAGCCTTGCCAAGGGGCGAGTGAGGCTTGCCATCACTAGGCTAGCAAGAGCAGTTGACGAGGGCAAGCCTCGCTTAGCGACGGCAAAGTTAAGCCTTGCTAAGGGCGGGCAAGGCTCGGTCGACCTTGCCGGCCCTCACCTATGGCCAATTGTTGGCCATCACCGAGGCCCGGCGACTGGCTAGAGGAAAAAGGGAAGAAAAAATAGAAGGAAAAGAAACAAAATTCGAAAAAAAAAATATAAAAATATTATAAAAAACTATCTATGTCAGTGCTAACCGAGCCACATGGGATGGCTAGTGCCCACCAGCAATTTCCGGCCAAAAGGATGAACTCAATTGGCAAAACATGAAAAATATTTAAGACTCGATTGACATAATTTAAAGGTTTAAGATTGAATAAGTAAAAGTGCAATTGTTTAGCACTTTTTGGATAGTTTTCCCACCTAGAACACATACTATTAAACATCTATACTCGCTAAGACAATGAATTGTAAATTTGTTTCCACTATTTTTCTGTGATGAGAAAAAAATCGAAAATAAACCGCGTAAAGCCAATCGATTGCTCTAGAAATTATTTGTGTTGTTAACAAAGGGTAAAAAATCCCATCTAATTACAAGAAACTGTATCTAAGAAGGAATTCAAAGGGAAAAGAAACATTGCCAATCAGGAATTTGACTAAATATCTTGGGTCCTTCCAACATATCAACCCACGCACATCGATCAAACATGCAATTTTACTTGTGCTGAACCTACGTCTCTCTATCGTGGTTACGCTTGTGCTCAAAGTTCATCCCTAAGTGAAGATGGTTGTTGACCCATGCAAATACTTGAGGCGCTCAGGCTCTCTAGCCAAACCCCGTCGGCGACGACGGAGTTGGTATCGTTGTTGCGGTGCCACGACCAGTGCGCATGCGTATGGTTGAGTACCCTCAGTCTCCCGTGTCCAAAGCTCGCCTCCCTGAACATCGACAGAGGCGAAGCTGGGTGCTTGTACCTACAAATTCATCACCTAAATGCTCAGGCGCTATGAAAGCGTACATTAACAAAGACATCATCATACAATGTTTCAATACAAGGCCAATGCGTCTAGCGATAAAATGAGGCCTACTCTTTTAGAATTAATGATGACTAAAATCTACCTATATTTCAAAATTTTGGAATGAAACATTAAAATATCCGTGTTTTGTCCTATAAAAGATTAATGATAGATCAAAGAGTAACCCAACAGCTTAATGTTGGATTTTACGGAACATGTATAGTTAAAATAAATACAAACGCAGCGGAAAGATATAACTATACAAGTATCTCCAAAGGCGTTGTTCGTGCGTTTCAACCAAAAATCGGAAAACCATAGGGGATTAAACGAATTACCTTTCGCAGCGTGCCCAGAACGATTTTGGTTTGGATGTTCTTCAGTTCGAGTCCACAAGCGTCGGACCTCTTTCGCAGCGTGCCCAGAACGATTTCGGTTCGGATGTTCTTCAGTTCGAGCCCCACAAACGTCGGACCTCTAGTTCAGACACACCACCAATCGCACGACGAACGGAAGGAAGAACTTGCGAAAATCACCAATAGAATTGTGCTAGCAATCTTGTGATGACAATTTTTCGCATTCTCGATATTTCAGTCATGGCGTCGGAAGAGAGAAAACGTATATTTTTTAACTCTGCGTTTCCTGTCACGCACACTTCTTCATTTTAACTCTTGGTTGCTGATCGTGCATGTATGTACATGCGCACATGATCAGCAACGGTTGCTAATCATGATGCACACGATCAGCAACCGTTGCTGATCGTGCATGTATGTACATGCGCACATGATCAGCAACGGTTGCTGATCATGATGCACACGGTCAGCAACCTTTTTGTTGACCGTGTGCCCCTATTTTTTTTTTTAAATAAGATATAAAACGTACACGGACAGCAACTATTGCTGTCCGTGTGCACTATTAAATACATAAATATATATACAAATATAGAACTACATGATCAGCAATATATATATTTTTGTGAGCATCATATGCACACACGCCCATGACAAAAATTGAATTAAATTAAATCCCATTTAATTTAATTTCAGTCCAATTCAATTTGATTGCAAACATATTTGCAACATCGTCTTTTCCGTACAACGTCATCCAAAATTGGTTATGGTGTGTGACATCCCTAGGTTCATCACTGAGCTGGTAATAAGACTTGCACTAACACATTAGTACTCCCAAGAGAGTTGATTGTCCCGATCAACCTCTAGATCTTACAAGCCATGATTGACATCTAGCAATATGTCATGGCTACCCAGACAGCGTGAATACTTTAAGAACATAATGAACCTGTCAGCTTTGACTACAGCGTAATTCAATCCTTCTGCCTTACTATGTCCCGATCGAATAAAGACCATGGAATATTTGTCAAGCCACCAATTCGATCATATGCACAAATCTAATTGACATGCATTTTATATGAGACATGAACAGTTCTTTCTCGGTTACAACCCCGGCCGAGGATTTTAATGCCGTGTCAAGATTAGATTGCATAGGACATCATTATTGTACCTTGCGTATAACAAGGAGACAGATTCCGTTTTGCGCACACGTGTAACTTCGTATGTGAACGAACTATGGCCATCAAGTACAGAGACGGATCAACGAACCATCAATATGTGCACCTGTGAACCATAGCCATCTAACACACAAGTCAACACTGTGCCTCAGGTCTAAGGATTATTTACACAAGATCAGAGCATGAACGATTAGGCATTGACCACGCTAAAAGCTTCCATGTTGCTAATCGTTATATGTGTGTCACGTTCAGTGAACTTGTCTAGTACAAGCACCTGTGTTCTAACTCGAGCATCACAATACCCAATGACTCGTGACTCGTCATTCCCTTAAATATCCAATACTTAACGGTAAAGTTAAGAACACACCGGTCTCAACAGGATTATTGATATCCACTCAATGATCCATCGACCTGGAACAATTTAAAGATTCAGTCTAACTGTGAACCTGTCACACATATTCTTAACGTCTTAAGAATAGGTCCAGTCACAACTGATCTTATGGAATCATTCATATATTTAAATAATTGGACAAATGAATGAATACGTCCTTGCCATTAAATAAATAATGTAATTGAAAATACAACTTAAATCCCTAACATGTAACTATTGCATGATTACTTTAGGGCATACTTCTAACACTTAACATCAGTCAATTCCTCAAGGGTTTGTTTCTGTTTTTCATCCGACAATTCGACCAGTTGTTGATTGAGAACGAGGATTGAACATAAACAGCAGAAATTAAGTCAGACAAAGCACACTCACGACATAGCAAGACCTTCTCTATTCCCTCCATCTCCAATGGTCACGTACACAGGTCCACACGAGTCAGCCTTATTGTCGTAGATTCTAGTCTGCGCATAACAAAGAACGACCGTCGTTTTCTCGAAAAGGAACCAAAAAGGAAACATTTTGCATGAAGCATCAGGCTATATGTGGACTTACAAATCGTTCATAGGCATGAACATGCCCGGCAAAAACGATGTCACCCCGGGCGCCATACAATAACTCCTCCATCACCTTCCTCATGCTCTCACCTTCCCCTTGATGGGCCGTATTTGTATTGTACCATGGCGCGTGCAGTAGCACAATCACCCACGGCGTCGTCTTGCGGTCGATCTTGGCCAGGTCCTGCTGAAGCCACTTGTACTGAGCCGAGTCGGAGTTGAACTCGGTGTACGACCCCAGCATGATGATGTGGATGCTGCCGCCGGCAACATCGAAGGAGTAATAGAGGTTGGATTCGGACCTGCTTTCATCGAAGGGCATGCGCCACCGGGCGTTGTAAGCCTTGAACCCGTGGGGATAGATGATGGGGTATATCTCGATCTCGTGGTTGCCCTCGGTCACCATCCACGGTCGGCGGCTTGCGATCGGCTCAACCAGGCGGCCAAAGGAGTCCCATAGTGGCTGCTGGCTGTCGGCATAGGAGAGGTCGCCCGGGAGAAGGAAGACATCATAGTCCTTGCTCTCGACGTGCTTTAGGGTCGAGATGGTCCATTCTGTTTGCCCTAGGTCACCTACATTGATTGGAAAACCGTGATGATTAATGTTATCAGATAAACTCGGTTAGGAAAAATAGGAAGAAATTTGCTATTATCGGCTCAAATAAGACATAGATTTCATGTGTACTAGATGCTTATCCTTTGTTATAACAATTTGATCCTAGAGTTAGATCCCACTTGAATTTTGTTAAGTAAGATATAAAAGATAACTTGTTACATGGATCAGCTAGAGCTATAGTAGTCGACCATAATCAAGCTAGGGTAGTTCATGAGAAGTGTCGAATTCGTGGCTCAAAGTTGTTGCCAACTATGGAATTTGGATTGAGTCCGGAGATCTGGATCGGTCTGAGACAAGTTTACAGGTATTCGGGCTGCAAGAAAAGAGGGGACCGGGCGCCCGGGCCAAATGCCCAACAAAAAACACCCAAACTCCGTTGAAGTAAGGGACTTGGAACTATGGATTCACTTGTGTGAGTGATAACATGAGTGCTTCTCTGTTAACTGAGAGATTGACTTACATTAGCAAAAAATTAGGCTCGACGAATAGATTTTCAGCCGGAGATGGCCCAATAGAATAATGGTAAAAGGACCATGTGAAATCCCAACTCAAGAAGCCCAATTGAATCCGGGTCGGACTTATCTCAGTCATATTCCTAAATCCTAACTAGACACACTGGACCATGTCCATTTCCGAAAATGAATGTTTCAAAAATCGTTTTCTCAAATGTAATTATTTATATTACTTACAAAATCGAATGAACAAAAAAAATTCTATCACCTACGAAAATATTTAAACATGAATTGTTGTTGATAATTAAAACAATTTCATTACTAACTATTTTAAACAACACAAGCGATCATGTTTAGAAAAACATTTTCCAAATCATTAATTTTCATAAAAAATAACGGTGCTTAAATTCAAATTAGTACGCGAGACCCAAATCTGACCAATTATAGCTTCTTTAACACTATGAATGACAAATCATCTCAACACATGCAACGATCACTTGACAAATGCTTTTTTCTGTAAAATTTATAAACCATCTAATATCACCTTGTATCTTCTAAATGATTAAGTGTACTTTACTTAAAGGCATCAAGGCACCACAGTCCCTAATCTTTTACCACATATCCAGTTAGGTCATTAACTTGTTTTTTTATAGTATATATATATACATACGATATTAACTTCATTTTAATTATATATACATACAAGGGACTCTTCATTTGGGCTCAATTCAAATGAGGGGAAATAAACTTAAACTTTTGGTGACACGAAATGTAGACGTAAAGTGTTGCGAAGGAGGCTGTGATGTACACTCTTCCTGCTCTTGTGCTGGTGTTGCTTCGCCTTAAAGCACGAGCTTGACTAAGAAAGGAACAACAGAAGACACCCTGATCTACTGTTTATGGGGGCTAGTGGACTTGCAAATTTAACAAAAGCATACTAATTCTAAGCGCACAACAACTTGTATAATCCTTTTATGCACAACCACATCCATCGCCATAGATTTGGACGGTCGATCGATTTTTCAAGCTATGACCATCCATATCAATAGTCGTGAAATAATGATGCACGATAAATGAATTAGACCTTCACACCAAAAAAAATTAAATTAAATTAAATGAATTATACAGATTACATATCATATGTTATCTTATGAGAGCGAGACATTTTGAATGATAAGTTTGGCACCAAAAATTGAAAATTTAAGATAGTATCTGAATAAAAGAAACTATCACGAAACTAATGAGATAAGATGGTAATATGCTACGGGATGTAATCAAATAATGTCCGGGGAATCTGATTTGTTGGTGCTTGTGTTCACGTGCGTTGTTAGTTCTTCAAGAAGGTTTTTAAGGAATAGAACCACGCAACCTTTGGCAGGCCTCGCCAATGAAAGTTCCTTTCATGTGCACGAAAACATACAAGATTCCAATAATGACGTGACCACCTGGAATGGCATATTAACCCATGGAAGGACATCTTTTCTTCATCTTAATTTTCTGATTGCTTTATGATTGATCGTAAAAAATTTATTTTAGAACTAGAGCACCACTTTTTACCTCTAAGCAAAATGACAGAAACCCTAATATGTTCCTTGAGCTGAAATTCACTCCTCAATTAGTAAAGCACCCCCCCATAAAGCATAAAACCCAGAATTTCCTCATCCTCACAAATTGATATCCATTGCTTCTTAAGGTGAACAAAAGAGTACTGCTTCAAGGAGACTTACCAACCACCGCAAATTCGATGGGGAAGGTGGAAGGCGGCGTTCTGAAGGAGAACTCCGGGCCGCAACCCCCACAACGGTAGTAATAGGTCGTGTCCGGCTCCAAAGGCCCGATCTTGACATGGTGGATTTTGCCGGAGGAGTAGAAAAAGTACGTGTAGGAAGTGTGCTCTCCTCTTGCCACAGCGTTGTATTGTCCCGGAGCCGTGCCATACTCCACAGTCGAATGGGCCTTGTGGTCGTTTGTAACCCATGTTACTCGCATGTGGTCGCTTCCGGCGAGTGAAATATGCACCTAAAATCACCCATAAAATGCAAACGATAGCTTTTAACATACTTCAAGAAATAGGCGTGTTTTTCGACGGCAATGGATTCAATAAAGCATTTTCGCAATCAGTTATATGATCAATCGGCAATGAGATATCCACCTGCTGAGGCTCCGATTCCGACCGGTCATGCTTGGTGAAGATGATGCGCCCGGGAGGCTGTCGAGTGTATTCCTTCTCGGAAGCACAAGCGAACTGAGAACCAGGGAAGAAGATGAAGAAGACGGCGGTTAGAGGAAGAACAAAGGCCCGGGGACACCGAATCTCCATGGTTGAAGCAATGAAGCTAACAGTGTGCATTGACGAATGCTTTTGGGAGAGAGAGAGAGAGAGAGAGAGAGAGAGAGAGAGAGAGAGAGAGAGAGAGAGAGAGAGGGAATATAAAGAGAAGGTGGGTCAGGGGAATTTGAAATCGGAACACTATATTTGTAATCTATTAAATAAGAGAGAAGGCAATACCGTCAAGTAAGTCCATTGATGTATGCAGAATATGCTTCAAAGGCAGATATGTTCTTCGTCCTCCTCCATTTTTCTCCAATGCCAGCAAGCGTGTGATGAGATAGCTCTTGGACTTGGCTTGGCTGGGGGAAGGGACCTCTTTTCTCAGCCAGTAATCATATACGATCATTTATGTGATTGGATAGTTTTTGCTATCTATCTGAAACTCAAGAAATAATTGCATATCGAGTTATAGGTTTGTATTATTTGAAGAATGGCTGTTGAAAAAATATCGGATTGCATTATTACCTTACCAAAAAAAAAAAATATCGGATTGCAAGCAACCCGTCCGCAAGTTCGAGTGCTTACGGGTGAAGGTTTGCAATCGATACATAGCCAAATCCATAAAGATAAAATGGTGTTGGATAATTTATATAAAACTGACGAATGCGAAGTGAAAAAAATACCAAGTTAGACTTGTTGAGATATATGGTAGATGTGCATTGATTGTGGACAAGCATGCATCACTCGGTAGTTCAAGCTTCTAACAAGAATAGTTATTAGGATTTTTTGTGTCGCGAGATCAAGTCTGACGGCCTGTCTGTTCTCTTGCTCGGCTCTTTATCTGATGTTGCCCCGGCCATCTCTCTCACAATCCACATGCAATATTCCGATGTAGATGACATGTATCAAGATGTGTACTCATGATCGTTATGTACATATACGGTCGTTGAGCAAAGATTTAATGCGTTTGCCATGGTCATTGGAGTTCACCTTTCGGGCCAGTCGAGTTCACTTAGCACGTGCATCAAGGGAAAAACGAATTCGTCGTGGTACACGAGAATCTCTCCGATCCTTTATATACAAGACGAAGATCAACCATCGGCATTGTCTAAAAAAATTCCCAACTTTCAGTTTAATTTTAATTCTACTCAAAACTTCTTTTGTCACATAAAAAATCTTCAACTTTAGGTCTAATCCCAATTTTACTATAAACTTTTTTTGTCCCATAAAAAATCTAAAACTTTAGGTCCAGTCCTAACTTACCCTAAACATTTTTGTATCATAAAAATCACCAACTTTAACTTGAGTTTCAAATCTACACTCATTAATCCTTAGTCCAAAATTTCTCTTGACAACTAAGAGATGGAAAACTTCCAAGTGCAAGCTATTCAAGCGTCTCGAGAGCAAGCTCCCTGACCACGGGAAATGGAAGACTCCTGAGCACGAGAGATTGAATACCGAGCGTAAAATGGAAGATACTTGAGCAAGATGGAAGATCCTTGCTCTTAAAAGTAAGAGCAATTGAAGAAGGCCAATCCTAATTACTCTGATTTTTACCCAAATTTTAGATCCAAAAATATGTCGTTAGGGCTGACGTAGACGTTCATCTCCAAAAGATGTCTTCTTGGATTTGACATTTGAGGAAAATTAGAGCAATAATGTGAAAATGCCACATCACTAAGGGTGATTTGGAAGGAGTGTTAACGGGGGCAAATATGAGACTTAAGTAAAAGTTAGTGATTTTTCATGATAAAAAAAAAAATTAGGATAGAATTTGAATTGAACCTAAAGTTGATAAAAAAAAGTTTAAGGTAAAATGGGGTTTGAACTAAGAGTTGAAAATTTTTTATGAGACAAAAAAAAAATGTAAGGTAAGATTGAGGCTTGAATTAAAGTCGAGGGATTTTTAGGATATTAAGCCTCGTTTGAATACCCAAAGTCAGAGTTGAGTATCTTCGAACCTATTGGAGACTTAGGCCATCTGTTTATATTACCTTTGTTCTGCTTTTCCACGTTTTGTCTTCATTTGATTTTGGGGTATAGTTCAAAATGGCTCTATAACTTTTTAGGAATGTTGTCCCAAAAGTCCTAAATTTATTATACTATGGTCAATAATCTTAAATAATTATGTCAATTTAGTCATAAACTTTTTAACGATTTGCCAATTTAATTCTAAACTTTTCAATTGTGACAATTAGTCCTAAACATTTTGACGATTTACTAATTTAGTCCTAAACTTTTTAACGAATTGCCAATATAGTCCTTCTGACAAATAACTTTAGGACTGAGTTGGTTAATTTTCAAAAGATTTAGGACTAAATTGGCTAATTAAATTATTTATGATTAAATTGAAAAATTGTCAAAAAGTTTAAGATTGAATTGGTACAATTAAAAAGTTGAAAACTTAATTAGTAGCCATATAATAGATTTAGGACTTTTTGGATAATTATCCCATAACTTCCTTGGTTTTGTTTGCCCAACAAGGAAAATGTAGGGTTTGTCGGTAATGAAATTTCATCATTAGGCCACCTTATAGTGAGATGAAATCTCTCACCATCAAATAGAATCTCACAAAATCAAGGCTGTACATTTTCTTACTTGGTCATTAGGTTTCCAATTTCACAAAGGCTAGTCAACCAAATTAAGTTGTCAGTCGACCGATCTCCTAGTAGACATTACTTTTTTTTTTTTTTGCTAGAAATAGTAGACATTACTTATATTTGTTAAAGACGGATATTATGTGGTAAATAATCTTAATTTATTGTAAAATATTACACATAAATGGTAAATTTTATAATTTTCTAGTAATATCCCTAGTAAAGTATATTAAAAAAATGGTTCACATGGTCAACCAAAACACATTAATGCCAACCACAATAAAAAACTGATCAAACCTAGAATCTATGAATCGAACTGAATGATGTACTTGACGTCATGCTCCGAATATCCGAGGAATCTACTCCTAGAACTCCACGACGTGGCGAAAGCGAATCTTGATTGGAAAAAAGAAATAGTTTGCATATGTCTCGTTCCAAGAAGCAATTTCAAATTCAGCCAATTATTTCAATTATTATATTAGCTTTTGTTGTGCCTCTAGAGTCGGATCGAACGTCTGCCCAACGTTTGGACTGACGCACGTTTACGATGTGAAAACAAGGAATCAAACGATTGGAGAGATTGATCATTTCGTCAACATTATCTAGAAGTCGCTAAAATTTTCATTGCTAGATCACGACAACGAGAAGATGATAAAGAAACAAACCAGTGTCAGATACTAGTAATTTTTTTTAATCTATCTATGCATTTTCAATCTTCCAAAATATAATATAGCCGTTGCACCATGTTTTCCGAAGTCGAACTTCTGACAAAATGGTGATCATCGTGTATGGATCTTGATGATCTTTCTATCTTTATTTTTGTATGGTGCTTGTGCCTTTTGGTATGTTTTCTTATTCACACCTTACATTTCACGCGTAAAGCTCGATTTATACGCAAATTCTGCCTTCTCCCAACTAATTAAACTGTTAGGGGAAACCGTTCGAGATGTTGATCAATTGGCTGCATTTCGGTCTCCGTGCAAGAGTTCTATTGATATAATTTTTTATGGTGTTAGGAAGAGTGCAAGCTAGAAAAAAAGGCTTTAAAACATACATGCGCATACATCTCCCGAAAACGGTACTTAACATATCTTGAGATACCCTTTGGCCAAATGTGATTTAGGGATTATTTAGAGATGTGACCAGACAATTGCAAACTTTCTTGGCCCCTAGATTCCCAAAGCGGAAACATCGTCGCTTCCAAAAGGTTATCGTCAAGTGGTATTCGACCACTTCCTCTCGTCCAAACTCTAGAATGCGTGACGATAAGTGGGTCTCCCACACGAAAGGCTGAGAGAGATTTTCCGTGGGGAAAGATTCAAATGATGAAAGAGAACAGTTGAAAATGACATGACTGATGTGAGCTTCAGAGGCTAGAAGTGTTTCTTTTCTTTTTATTCTTTTGCTTCTAACCAATTTCTGTTTTATTCTAAGTCAAATACGGCATGTAAGTGAATTAATTGTTCTAGGTTATCGTGTAATTTCCGGTCAATTATTAGAAAAAAAAGGTCATTAAGCTCATGATTACCACGACTCAAAGAGAAAGCAGCCAATGAACGCGGTCTAAACAGAAATTTAGTGATGATTCAGTTCATTGGCAAAGATAATACGGCAAAAGTATAGAGTCCGTTTGCACATTTGACGCAAGCGACAATTCAAATTTGCATCCGATTGCGTGTGTTACTTCAGATTTAAAGTATAGAGTTGACAAGCTCTAGACTCCCTATAGGTTTACAAAACTTTAAGTATATCTTGCTTGATTTTTAATATTGGGTAAATGTCATTGCTTGTTCACGTACTTTTGATTGAAAATCAAAACCATTCTCTTTACTTTTTTTTTTGGGTTCAAAAGCGTCTCTCTTGTTCAAAAGTGCAACATTAATCCTTATGTTTCACTTGCTCCTACTCATTGATTTTTGCTAATGTAAACTGTCAGATTGTTGAGTTGGACACTCTAGTAAACATGTTATGTTATGATTGGACCACGAACTAGCCAACAAAAAAATGCAAACAAAATGAGAGAGAGAGAGAGAGAGAGAGAGAGAGAGAGAGAGAGAGAGAGAATGGGCTCTTGAGCTCGTGGCCGTGAGATATGGACCTTGTAGATCTCGAGCTCATGACAGCTATGGCCATTGGAATTGAGCTCGCAGTTGCAAGATCTAAACCTTGTAGATCTTGAGGTTGCGGCCACCATTGGTAGCGCTGATCATGATTTGAGTATCTATGAATTAGAGGTTTTGCATTGTTGGTGTGCTAAATTTTGTGGTTTGGTTTGGATCTGGTGGGGGTTTAAGTTGAAGAAGAAACGGAAATAGAAGAATACGGTAGTTGAGAGAGAGAGAGAGAGAGAGAGAGAGAGAGAGAGAGAGAGAGAGAGAGAGAGAGAGCAACTGAAAAAAGTCAAAAAATACAATCAACAAATTTTTAAAGGTGTTAAGTTCATGTCAGGAAATTACATCACAAAAGCGAACCGTGAACGAACAGTGGCACTTTTTAAAAAGTAAAAGGATCCTTTTGAACCAAAAAATTATACGAACGATTTTAATTTTCGGGCAAAAGTACAAGGAGCTTGTTGACATTAAACCCTCATATTCTGTTCTTTTGACAACATCCTTAACGTACGAGCGAAACTGAAAATCTTCTTTGGGAACAAGAGTGGTGGGGAGATGTATTCATGTTCTATCATCCCTCCTATTAATTCCTCTGGTTCCGGTCACCGACTCTCCGACTTTAGGGCAAATTCAAACTTCCATTGTTTGTCATTTGGTTTTCTGGCTTTTGCTTTAGTCTGTAGTTATTTGAGATTTACCATATAAGATAACATGGGATAAGATGCTAATTTAAGCTTGAAACTGTCACTCACGTCCCTATTATTTTTTTCAAGTGGTTGATACACAACGAGACAAATTAAAGAAAAAAAAAAGAACCGAGTCGATGAAAATATATTGTGCAGTATAAATGGAAATACAATCACCTATAATTATGGTAGAAATTAAAGATAAAATATAACAATTTGATTTGCATGGGAATTAAATAAAAGACATTGGAAAATATCTCCAAATGATCAACTCGTGGATACTCTGCTTGATGTGTTATCTTCATGTTGATTTGTGGAAGATTCTGCAGTATAACCGTTTTGATTTTTTGCCGTTTGCCTTTTGATTTGTTACTTCAATACTTCGTTTCAAACCGGTCAATGTGAGGACCAGAGATCGAGTTTGATTAAACCTATCTCGAGTCAACGGTTTGGTGAAAATATCAGCAATTTGTTAGGAAGATAGAACATGACAAGTTACAATAGAACCAAGAGCAACCTTTTCCCGAACAAACTGATAATTGATCTCAATGTGTTTTGTCCGAGCATGAAAAAATGGATTAATTATGAGGTGTAATGTTAACATATTGTCCGAGAAAAGTAAAGAATGTTGATGTTGGTAGATCCCAATGTCATGCGGTATGTATGAAATCCAAGTGAGTTCAGCAACTGTGAAAGCAAGAGCCCAATATTTGGCTTCAGCTATGGAGCGGGGCACACAGTAAGTTGATTCTTGGCACTCCATAAAATACAATTTGAGTGGAGAAAAGTAAAATAACTAATGGTGGAACGTCAAGTGAGTTTGCACTCAGCCGAGTGTGCATCTCAAATAAATGGAGAGAATTACGAGATAAATCATCATGAAGATAACACATCAAGCAGAGTATCCATGAGTTGATAATTTGGAGATATTTTCTGATTTGTCTTTTATTTAATTCTCATGTAAATCAAATTGTTATATTTTATTTTTAACTTCTGCCATAATTATAAGTGATGGTAGCTCTATTGATTGTACAACATATCAATGAAAAGTAACGCTTCATCAACTCAATTCTTTGTTTTCTTTATGGTATAGAAAAGATCTCCAAATCATCAACTCGTGGATACTTTGCTAGAAAACAGATGTGTTATCTTCATGCTGATTTATAAAAGATTCTGCACTGCAACCATTCTGATTTTGTGCTTTTTGATTGTTACTTCAATAACAAATGATCTCAGGAAGAAGATTGATCTTGCCAAATCTAAGAAAATCTAGTTATTTATATAACTATGAGTAGAATATTATCTCACGACGTGCTTAGCTTTATCTAAGAAAATCTAGTTATTTATATAACTATGAGTAGAATATTATCTCACGACGTGCTTAGCTTTATCATCTTTGATTTAGGATTATTATCTTATACATATGAGTAGAATATCTAAGAAACTAGGACTCATTTAGTTCATTCAAAGCAAAAGTCGAAGGCAAGAACGTAGGTACGCAGGGCAAACCGGAGGAGCGAGGGAAGACGTTAACTTGTCGAAGTTGGAGGTGGTCATTCTTTGGAGGAAGTTACTAGGGGGCGTCTATTGGATATTTCATTAGTTTTGAAATATTTATTATAATTTATGACTGCCATAAAGTTATCATTTTGTAATGATTTTGCAATGGCCATATAATGGCTTTGTAACATTTAATTTAATTTTTCATAAAGTCTCAATTATTTTATAACGGCCATATAATGATCACTTTTTTAATAATTACCAATTGTTTTATATCAGTTCTTAAAGGCTCTTTTTCTTGTACCTATAAATTATTACTTTGAGCATAATTGAAAAGTGATATATATAAATATATATAAATATACATATCAAAGTAAGAATAGTCTTTGTTCTTTTTTTTTATCTATCTTTCCTTTCTTTGTTGAGATATACACATAACATTATTTATGTTCCTTCTAAATAATGTCTAGCACCGAATTTGTACTCTGATGGGCGGAATTCTCCTTAAAGACAGTGTCTAGCATGCCTCATCAGACATCAATATTATTTTCTCATCCTTTTCGATAGATTCCAATATTATTTTTATTTTTCCTTGTTATCTAGCAATTTTTCCAGCAATCTTAAGGATAATTGATTCCTATGTTGTCGCCGTCTCGCACCAGTTTCTCCAACGGTTTGATGTTGGCTCGCGGTTCCACTGTCACGACACCTTGATCATTGTCGTTGTGGCTCTTCTTAATCAACCGCGACTCAGTTCACCCCGATTCCAGTCGAGCAACGATGACTCCGGCGGCTTTATCTGCGATCTTCCACCACGTCTTCAGCTCTGCCGTCGTATATCCTGCTCCATGATGCTTAGGCAATGATGAATCCATCAACTAGGAGCCACACCTGCCAGGTCGCTTCGTCTCCGATTAACTTTGGAATTGATTTCGATTCATTTCGGATTTGTCTTTTGATTTCCATTCTGTTTTTGTAAATAAGAAAACAGAGGGAACAATGAACTTCAGGGCGTTTGGTGGAAATGAAGTCAAGGCGTAGGAACATGATCCATAGCACGGCCGCCTCATGATTGCCATGCGTTATCACCTCACCATCGCCAGGTTGTGTCTTTTGGAATTAAGTTGCAAGAGTTGCCTGTACGCATGCATTTCCTACTCTGATGTTTTCGTTCTGTTTACTTTTGAGGATCATATCGAACAGAGCCACAATCAAACCTGAATCATCTCACTTTGCTGATTGAAGCCAAGTATCGTTATCGGACCATCTGGTTGTTTCGTATCCAATTAAAATCAGATTCGCCAAGTTATCTCTGCTATATTGTGTTTTGAATTGTTAGCTATTCTGTTTATTGGGTAATTCACACCACGTGCTCACAACTTATTCGACAGAATGCCTGACTCCATCGTAGATAGTTAGTTCCTATTACATTCTGTCTATAAACATTTCGATGTCCAATTATTGTTGGGTTGGTTGTGTCTTGCTGGACTTCCTATATATGGTTGATTGAAAAGCGAACGGATTGGATATATAGGTGATGTATGTCGAATGTTGTTCACAAGTGTTTGTGTATCGAATCCTGTTCATATGTGTTGTGCATGTCAAATGATGCTGGTGCATGTTACTTTGAGATCGTGAGGTGCCGAAGGAAAGAGAATGTTGGGCGTTATCAATTAGATGTGAATTTGAATGAGATGGGCTTAGTTTGATTATTCTGTTAAATGTTCATGATTATGGGTAGTGTCTGATCTCTTTTCTAGGGTTCAAAGCATGTTTAAAAATCACTGTCAATGTAATTTGCTCTACATATGCCGGAATTGCTAGGCTTTATTGGATGTCCTTCGTTGAACATGAATTTTGATGAATTTAACTTAATTTGAATGCTATTTGAGGCTCACATGTGTCGCGACCTACTTCTTGAGGGCTAAACTCGATGAAGCGGGTTTAGAGGTAAGTGTTTATGAAACGGTCCGTATGGCACATCATAAAAGACGGCTTACCGAAGCGTCAATCTTTTTATCATCCATACGGTCTATTGATCATGAACATGGATTTTTTCTAAATCCATATCTCGTCTGACAGCAGATTGATTTTATCTTTTTTAGGAGTCGTCACTAGCCTAAATCAGGGGTCAACTAGAATACCCAAACGAAACGCGCGAGTTTTGTTTCGGTTTATACAAAAACTGGAAATCAAAGGTCCGGGGACTAGCTTACATTAATATTTCTATTAACGCCCACTTGGTACTGTTAAATTTATCATGGTTGTCATCTAAGTTGTCATGTATTTATTTTTTTACTATTTTTCATGCCAAAGTCTTAGTCCACTAGATGATCATGCATCTTATTTTTGTGTTCATTTAAGATTCTAAACTAATCCTATCTTAGTCTAGAAAAGAAAGAAACAAATAATTGTATTAAAAAACATTGCGTAAAGTAAACAATCAAGGTATTAAAATGACAAGCTATTCTAAGTGCGATAAAAGTAAACCCGCAACTCATCGTGTGTTTATTTACAACACAATTACGAAATCCCGAGACATGGTCAGGTAAAATGAAGTAGCTACAAATTGAGACCGAATTGGACATCAGTCTATCACCAACGTCTTCAATGATTTTGGGGCCGCCTCCTCCATGAAGTGCCTTTTGGGTGTCCTTTTTACATTCATAACATGCATTCACGACGACAAGCAATGCACAAAGGAACAACCAAAGCAAGGCAATGATACAAGCAAATTCACTAATCAAACACGGGCCTCGAGATCAACCTTTGCTTTACATGCATTTCGATCATCCCACATTTAATGATATAATATTAATTGATTAAAGGTTAACAATAAAGAGTAACCATTTGCATTCGCAAAATGATGACTTATATCGTTAACCCCTAAAATCGGATTCTAAGTGACCATTATGGGCTATCCGCCGCACATGCACCATACCTAACGTACATCTAACAAACACATGCAAGACAATGGATAAAGCATGCGCTTAAGCTTGTGGGCCTTGTTTCTCAACCAAACAAACAATGGATAACGGGCCTCAAAAGAGATCCACTTGTTCAATCATTAATTGCTAAATTCGGGCTCCATTCTGTTTGAGTGTGGTTAATTGACTTAATAATGTCCAAATGAAGTGATTCATATGTCATTAGAAAGATAATTTCATGAAGATCAAAGTTCATGACACTTTTTCTAATTTTCCATTGATTTTCACAAAAATGACAAATTTATCCTCAAAGACAGTCTTAACCCGATTTGAATTTGAATTAAAAAATTGCGAGAAACATAGTGACCGTCGTTAAAACCCTAAATATTTTGGACGGTTAAGATTCTCCGTGTGTGATAGCTTTCATGTTTTGATTTTTTGCTAAAAAGCACTCCAAATTTTTTTATAAAATTCGGTTTTCTCTGATGATTCGTTTGCAAAGCATTTTTAAGGTTGAGAGGAGCTTATTCGAGATTTTTAGCAAATTGACCCCACAAAACATTGCTGTTGGGCCCCAAAACTTTCAATGTACATAATAAGACCCTAATGAGAAACTTTATAGTTTTGAGTTTTCTCAAAAAAGGACTCTAAGTTTATCAAATTCGGAGAAACATGTTTTGGAATTCGGAGGAAGGAATTTCATATCTGGACACATAATCTGATTAAATCATGAAAAATTCCTTTGAACATCCAAATGAACTCCGATTTTGGTAAAATTGGTATCATCATGAATATCTAGATCTCAGTATGAACTTTCATGAAGAAAACTTTTCTAGATTTTGAACAGACGATTTTATAAAAATCAAAGAACACATAAAAGTCGGCTAGAAACTCATTTATCACAGGAGCTGATATCAGATGACGATGCCAATCGTCCTAACCTAACATGCTTGTAATTTTCTAAAAATTTTACAGTAGACAGATCTAAGTGTGATTTACAACTTTCATGAGAATGTTTTGTCAAATAATGAACATAGAAAATCATAAAAATAGTCCAACCGAGCAAGATCATTTAGTATCACAGAAGAACATAACACAACATGATCATTCCAAATTCTGATCTGGACTTTCTAAGGGGATTTGACCTAGCAAATGATGTCCATTCAAGGCATACAACCTATCAAATTGAAGCTCAAGATGTATTCTACGATTTTCTAGTTCATTACTTTGTGAGATTCTAGCATTTCAGAGGTCAAATCATCATTGCAAGTAATCAGGTCATCAGGATCCAAGAATCACAGATTTGAACTTACCTTGTGTTTTAACTCTTCGACATACAACCGAGCGATCCGGCCTCCGTATACAGCCTTAGGCCACACCACGGAGAACCTCGAAAAGCTAGAAAATGCTTCGAAAGTAAAGTACACAAATCATGGTGAGAATCAGTCCAGTTTGATCAAATGAACTATCAATGAAAAATCAAATAAAACAAAGTAATCCGGTGCCCGTTTGGAGGAAGGCCGGCCACCATAGCCATGGGAGGACACCAAGGAAGATCGGTTGAGGCTCGAGATCACTGAAGGAAGCCGTCGAATCGCCAGAATTGCCACAGAGGCCAGCTAGATCAATCACTGGCTTGGTTGCTGGTGATGTGACGGAGAGAGAGATGGAGCTGATCGGAGGTGCTCCGGCCACCAGCGGTGGTGGTCGATCTTGTGACTAGCTCTGAGACACCGAGGGGATCGCTAGAGTGGCGGCGATATGTTGGGAATCGGCCGGTGAGTGGTCGAATTGGCGGGGGGAAAGTCCAACTGAGAGAGAGAGAGAGAGAGAGAGAGAGAGAGAGAGAGAGACAGAGAGACAGAGAGAGACAGAGAGAGACAGAGAGAGAGAGAGAGAGAGGGAAGAGAGGAGAGAGAAAATTTTTTGAAAAAAATGAAAGTTTCCCCCAATTTTTGGAGGGAAAAATCTTATATACCTTTCCTAATTTTGAATTATAGCCCTTAAATCAATCTAATAACCTAGAATACTTCCTTAATGATTAAGTATATTCCTTAGGGGTTAAGGATATGTAACATGGCATTATGGATGTCCGTGATCTATTCTAAATGAGTGATCATGATTGATTTGTTTAACCCCCGAATAATTTGCTTAATCCCTAAGTAATGGCATTTTAGTAATTTTCATCTAAGGGCATTTTTAGAATTTATAGTGCATAAGAAAAAGAGGGGTCACTGGCCATGCCTTGGGCTAACTTGGGATGGCTGGGAATCGGCCAATGGTGGCCGGAAACTCACCATCTTGTCGGCGAACCGGTCAAGCCGATTTAGGCTGGCTCGTGCTTGCTTGGGCTCGTTCCACTTGGTTTGGTTTGTCCTATTAAAATTTATTTTATGCGATTAAACCCAATTTACGCTTCAGAGGACTAAATCGCAAAGAATTTTTGCCCTATTAGCAAATTTGTGAGCAAAATCAGAATAATCTACTCAAACCCAGTTGATTAATCTTGGCCCAATTCATTCCAGATGTCCAATTGATTAAGTTTGCTCGATTTTCAACATAGGTAATGCCAATTCCATCTCAATTGACTTATTTTACAGAAAATTGGGGATTTTCATCAATTGATACAATTTGTGGAATTTTTATCCCTAATTGGCAAAATTAATTCTAATTAAACCTAATTGATTCAAAGAGTGATCAATTGGTTCAATTAGATAGGTTTTAAACCTTCCAATATGCTCAAATTGGCTTTTATGCAATGACTTGATTTAGACCAAAAAAAGAATTGAAGTCTAATCATCAAATTGCAGCTCAATTCATCAAATGGAACATTAGATTAGAATGGGTCAAGTCAAATTGTATCAATTGAATCAAGTTAGCTTGATTTTGCGAACTATCGATTGGTTAAATTGATCAAATTCACTTGAATTCATGTGAATTTCTCAAAATTGATGCCGAATTTGAGTTTCATATAAGAAAATGGACTCATTGATGGCTTGAACATGCTATTCATGAAGAATCGATTGGAATCACTTATTATGGCCAAAATTGAGGGTTTTTACCCTCGGCTCGAAATTGTGAAATTGGTTTGAAAATTGAATGTAATATGACCTTTAGATCAAATGTCGTGAAAGAAATTATCCTAAAAAATTACTAGAAATGAAGTAATTTTATTTTTGGCCGATTTGAACCAAATTCCGCAAACTGGGGAAAAGTTGATTCTAAACAGATTTTTGTAAAATTCATGATGCCAAAATGAAATTAAGTTAAAAATGAATTGATTTAGGGGTTTTGAAATTTTTGAATTTTTTTGTACAAAGTGTTGATCAAAACTTAACATTTTAGTGATTTGTCACTAAAATGCCAATTAATGGGTCAAACTTTGAATTCTTTGAAAATTGACACTATTTTGGGATTTTTCGTGCCAAAAACCAAAATTTGAATTTGGGTTTACTTTTGATCAAAGTTTGACCAAAAATTCAACTCATTGACTTTTTTGAAATTGAAATTCAAAAAGCTAAAAAATAAATGGCTAATGGTAATTCAAATTCTAAATGACTCGTTTTGGTTGAGGATTGGGTTCTGTCGCGATTAGAAACCCTAATCTCAAGTTTCTAACTTTATGACACGTCGGCTAAAAATCAAGCGTCAACAGCATGTCAATAGTTTTTAGATACTTTTGAAGTGAGTTTAGACCTCATTTTCAGTGCCAGTTAAGGACCGTGCTTACTAAGTGTTGTTAGACCATATATACAAGCAATATGGTCTAATATATGTTGTTAGAATTATTAGCAATAAATACTTTGCTACACCCATCATTGACATGTTGTGTTTTTAGTGCTTTAAATTTTCAAGTGGCCTTTGCGTGCATCCACTCATGTGCTTGCAAGTTGTAAGTGTGTCTCTATGCAAGCGAATTCATAAGTTGTGCAGTCCCCAGTGTTATGAAGCGCTAGAGGCATAGCCTTCACCTTTCAAGGAACCATAAATTATGGCGGAAAAGTGTAAAAAAAGTCCTAAACCTTTTGTATTTATGCTAATTCAGTCCTAAACCTTTTTTTAGTGTCAATTTAGTCCCAAACTTTTGCATTGATGTCAATTCAGTCCTAAACCTTTTACATTTGTACCAATTTAGTCCTTCAACACGTGAATAGCTATTAGTCGAAAGGACTGAATTTGCACAAATGTAAAAGGTTTAGGACTGAATTGGCATCAATGTAAAAAGTTTAGAACTGAATTGACACCAAAGAAAGGTTTAGGACTAAATTGGCACAAATGCAAAAGGTTTAGGACTTTTTTGACACTTTTCTCTAAATTGTGGCATCCTACGTAGTGGATTTTCCGCTATATAAAAAAAAATACAGTAATGCTCAGTGAATCTCAGATTTAGATGAGACAAAATCTACAAATGGACCTTACCAAAAAAAAAATCTACAAATGGATATGTGTTCACCTTCGTGGAGGTGCTATAACTTAGAATTTAGTCAAACAAAAATTGTGGGGGAAATAATAATCCTGCTCATTTGGCAAATGATCTGATGACGCAATTGATGCGGTCATTCCCAAGCCAATATTGTGGCTAAGTGAAAGAATTTATGCAGACTTAGGTGCTACCAAGCATATATGTAAAAACAAAATGGTCTATCCTCCTACACTCTTGTAGATGAAGAGGAAGAAAATATATATCTTGGTGATACAAGAACTACTCGAGTTCTTGGGAAAGGGAATGAAACCAACACCTTACATTTGCCAAATGGCAATAGTCATTGCAAAGAATGGTTCTTTCAATGGTAAAGAGACACATCTAATTGAAACGTGATGTGGTAAAACAATTGCTTAAAGATGGAATTATGTCCATCAATTATGTAAAGTCAAAAGTAATTTTAGCTAATCCTCTGACTGTACATCGAGGGGAATGGGACAAGTTAGTTGAAGAAATCAACAGTGATGGTAACCCAATCTATGTGATTAACGATTCCATGAATTAGGTTCATATGGGTAATAACAAGTCACTTGTTGATCTAGTGATGCACTATTAAAATTATTGTCCATCCTAAGGTGAGAATAGTGCAAGGCTGCAAAGAAAAAGAGGCCGAGCTAAACTCTTAATGAAATTCATAGTCATTATTGGTGGTGCATTAAACTGTAGAATACATTTGATGGAATCACCTATATAAGTGTAGAGTGAGGCCACTCCTATGAGAATTATTGGCGATAATCTCTATAGCACTTATGAATAAACCAAGCATGCGCATGGCCTATTAGCACAAAACCGAGTTGAACAACAAACTTTGTGGGAGGTGTAACGTGATTGGTAAAAATCATAATTCACAAAGGAATTATTGTAACATCCCGAAATTCGACTCAATCTCTGGAATGAATAAACGAGTATTATTCGATATTTCATTTTCGTAAGTCTCGCCCGGAGCTGATCACTCACGGGATACTGACCAAATGGGAATGGCCAACTAGGAATAGATACGTGGACCAAGGACCCAGTCGTGAGCCAAGCCTGACTTAGGAAAATGACGAGGAAGTATTTTGGGCCGGTGTGAACCGATCTCCCGAAACGGACGATCGTGTTATCGGAACTAGTGATAATTCCTCTCGTTCCCTCTCTCGAGCTCGCCGCGATTCGGACAACCCGAGGTCGAAACGTTTGAATCCTAAACGGCCGCCCGTTAGTGAGAGATTTAGAAATTTGAAATTCGACAATTTGGTCGTGAAATTTAATCCGGACATCGAGAACGATTTTCGTGAATCTCGGGATAGTTTTTATGAGGACGTTGTCAAATTAAGCTAGCCATTTGTGTATAGGTCTTGTAGGGTCGAATTTTGGCGAACCGACCCGGTACCGGAAAATTATGTCGGTTTTACCCCTATGCCCTTTCTAATTCCGAAATTTGAATCCCTAAGACTAGCCCTAGGTATGACACTTGTCACCCTAAACCTTCCCCATGCAAGTCATGATTTGCACCAAGATTTTACTCTACCTCTTCCTCTTCCCCATGCACCTAATCATTCTCTTTGTCTCTTCATCTTCTTCTCTCTCTCTCTCTCCCTCCTTTCTTTCTCTCATTCTCCCTCTCTCACATCCTCTCACACGCCGGCCACCCCTCTCACCCCCTCCACCGCGCGATCTCCCCCTTCCGGCCTCACGCCGCCGTCCGTCACCGCCGGAACTGCCTGTCCGCCGGTGAAGCCGCCGAGCACCCTTCTCTCTCTCTCTCTCTCTCTCTCTCTCTCTCTCTCTCTCTCTCGGCCTCACCACCAACCGACCACTCCCTCTCCCTCTCTTCCTCTCTTCCATGACTGGCAAAGAGCAGCTCCGCCGTCGCCGCTCGCCAAGGCCGCCGCCGTGCGCCGTCGCCGCTCGCCAAGGCCGCCGTCGTGCGCCGTCGTCGCCCCCTCACCGTTTCCCCTTCATTTCCCCTTTTCTCCGGTTGCATGCAAGCGGATTGGACGCCGCTCGCCGAGGAGCACCGCCGGTCACCGTCCGCCGTGGCCGCCGTTGCTGCTGCCCCACTCCCGCCTCCGTCTCCTCTCATCTCCGCCTGCATGCAGCAAGGATCGGCGCCGGTCAGCTGAGGAGGGACAAGCTGATCGTTCGCCGCTCGCCGGGAAGCACCGCCGCCGTCGTGGCACCGTGACCGCCGCTGCTGTCCCCTCGCCGCCGTCCCTTCCTTCCCGGTGCATGCACAGTTGAACGCCGGCCAGCCACGCCACCAGCCCTCGCCGACGTCTTTCCCTCTCCCTTTCTCTCTCATTCCTCTCCGTCGCGGCTGCATACACGGCTGAGCCACCGCCGGAGCCGCTCACCGCTGCACGCCGTCGCCGACCGCCGCTGCTGTGGCTGTCCATCGTCGTCCTCCCTCACCGCCCCTCTCTGTTTCGTCCACCTCTCCCTGTTCTGTTCCCCCTCGCCGGAACAGCCGTGCCATCGCCGTCCGCCACCTAGACCGCCATCCGCCGTGCTGCCGCCGGACTGCTCGCTGTTCGCCGCCACCACACCGTCGTGAGCAGCAGCCGCCCGGGGCCACTCGGCCACTCGTTCGGTCTCCCCCTCGCCGTGAACAGCAGCTGCGCCGACCGTGGGACGCCGCCGTAGTTGCTGTGGACCGCCGGCCGCCGCTCGCCGTCGCCCTTGGGAATTGTTGCCGTAGGTTCCACCGTTCACCGGTGATCGGCCGCTGTTCCCCGTCGCCCGAGCTTGGAATTAGGTGGGTGAAAACCTCTAAACCCTAATTAGGACGATTATGCGCTTTAAACGGGCTTAGGGTGTGTCGGTTAGTCGGTTAGCGCCAATTAGGACTTATATGGATTTGCATGCTATTGGTGGGTGTCGGGAAACTAGTAATGGTTGACAAAGCAGAATTTTGAAGAAAATTAGAGGTTGAAATAGAGAAGATTAGTTGATGTTCCTGTCGGGATTCGACGACCAAATTAACGGTAGGTAGCGGATTCAATTGATTTGGATTGCCGGAATTGCCGGGATGATTGACTTGTATGTCGGTTTGGCAATTGTGATGATTTGGGTCTACTATGTCGCATGTCCGTGTGATCGACATGTGTGGAATGTGATTGGTGGATTATCGATGTTCGTCATAGGGCCGTGTTTACATGTGATGCCCCAAATTAATTGATTGGGCTGACTGAGCATATGACGTGGATCATTGATCATGATATGTTGGCATTGAATTGCGTGGACATTCTGCCGAGGTACATTGCACCAACATTCGTGTGCGAATTGCATGGCCATGCATTATGCATGCCGAGTATGAGGCATGTGGAAATTGTGCGAGAATGCGTGTATGCCACGGACATGTGATCACCTAATTATGCCCTGATGCGTTTAGGCGGGGTTCAGATAAAACCGGTTGTGTGAATGTGTGATCACCTTCGCCCTGATGCGTTTACGCGGGGTGTGCCGTCCTCATGCACTTTGGAGCAGGACGATGCCCGGTACGTCCGGAAGACAACCATCCTGATGCGTTTACGCGGGCTCTGGTTTGTAAGGAGATCGGTGTTGCGCCTGTTGCGTAAGGACGCGGGCTAGAGACACTGGGCCTGGGGCGTCTTTACGCTGGCCACGGAGTGTTGTGATTGGTCTTCGGACTGGATCTTCGGATCGGGCCTTCGGGTCGGGCCTTCAGGTCGAGTTAATGAAATAAATGGCTAACGTGTGATGCATAGTGTCTGATTATGTGATGGAATCCGTTGGGCATGGTATGGGACGTGTCTAAGTAGATTCTATTTTATAATCGGAGCACGAACGGGATTTTGTGCCGGAATGCCATAGAAGTGGAATTGTGAGCATGGTGAACTAATGGCATTTGCATGCATATGAATGCATGAGTTGGTATGCTGCATTGTGTGACTCGGTGATCTATACTTGGAATTGTCACTAAAGGTTTTGAGCATGCGTGTGACGCACGCCTGATTGAGAGTGCAGCCTATGAAATGTGATATCATAGAATTGTCTAATCTGCAGGGTCATTGAAATGCCGATTTGGGCCTATGGGCCTAAGTCATCTTTGTATGTGCGTGGTCTGTTTTTCCCGTCAGGAGATGCATGTTAGCCTAATTTAGGTTTAGGAGTTTGCACTCACTGAGACGTGTCTCACGGTTTTTATAACCCAACCTTTCAGACCAGCGTCCATGACGAGTCCACCTATCCCGGTACGTTTTGGGATTCCCCTAGATTACGAGCATAATATGACTGCACATCCAGTGGGGAACGGGGAGGTGTACTTGAGGCATTACTCGGCGATTAGTGTAGACGTGGGCACGGCACATCCAGAAGTTCATGAGTATGTAGCTTGGTGTTTTCGGGACCGTTTTGGAGATGAGTTTGGACCCCTTCGTACGATGGATGTTCCGTTCACCATAGAGGGCGAGCTTGACCCGTAATGCCCGAGTGGTGAGATTGTGGATTCCGAGATGGATGAGGAGGAGACTATAGGTCCTTTCGCCTGGTACGAGCCTGCCGAGGACGAGGAGTTAGGGGGTGTGGATCACGAGCCAGTTGTGGAGGACCCAGTGGTGGAGCCAATGGAGGTCGACGAAGCCGAGCCGATGGATACCGAGGAGTCCGAGGAGGAGATTCCTAGCGAGGATTCAGAGATACCCGACAGTTCGTCCGAGTCCGATGGCTCAGATCCGGATTTGGTGCCCTAGGCTAGGCTTGTTTTTCTTTTTGTGAGGGTAGGCACTTTTTGGATTTAGGACCCTCTACTTTTGGCTGTGTTTCTCTTGTTTGCACCTCATCTCAAATGTTGCTTTCCTTGAAAACGATGTAAGAATGTTTCTGGTGATTTTTTATTATGGACGTGTACGTTGCCTCAGTTTCCCTTGGTGTTGCTTCCCTGGTTCTCATAGTTTTCTGTACGGGTGTTTTATAATTAATGCTTCCGCATGTGTCTTATGTTCTGTTTTGGGAATGGGTCGACGACGACGCGTCCTGGGGCGTCGCACCACTGTATCGACCACCGAACGGGGTGTCGCGTGCCGCGGAGGTCGGGGTGTGACAACCCCCTCGTTGAATTGGTATCAGAGCAAGATCAGCTCGATCCGATTAGGTCGAAGCCTGGAGTGATAAGGAGCGATGAGACCATGGGTAGCCAGTTAGGATGACCGCGTGTGCTACATGTATCTCCTGACATTGTGTGATGATTTGGCATATATTATTATTATGACCCATGATGTGCAGGTGCGGCAGGACCTGAGGTGAGTATATGAACCCCTTGGGTGATGTGTTGAGTAGTCATTGTTAAGCCGCATGCTGGTTGTTTGATTGTTGTTTTGAGACCTGCCTAGGACTTAAACCAGGATAGATTGGTTTAAGTCTCTAATTCCTTAATGGAATTATAGCAGGAAGTTGAGCTGCCAAAGTTGTTAGGATGAGTAGGAGGAGAGGAAAGGAGCCTCAGACTCAGCCTGATGAGGGTGCCCGCGAGGCTAGGGACCCTAGGTTTGATGAGGTCATGGAGACCCTTCGTGAGATAGGGCATATCTTCGGACTACAGGCGCAGGAGAGAACCGCAGCCCATGCTCAGGCTGCCGAGGCTGCAGCAATTGCTGGTAATGGAGGAAACCAAGCCCAGCAGGGGCAGGATCGCCCAGGTGGAACTAGGCAAATGCCCTGTTTGGTAGAGCAGTTCATGAAGATGAAGCCGCCAAGATTTCATGGTCGTGGTGACCCTGAGGCCGCAACAAGATGGGTAGAAGAATTGGAGAAGACTTTTAAGGTTCTGGGATGCAATGATGAGGAGAAGGTAGCGTTGGCAGTATATCAGCTGCAGGATGATGCAAATGACTGGTGGAGTGCTATGGAAAGCGAAGTGTTTCCCGAAGGAACGGCCCCGACTTGGGCAGTGTTTGTGGAGAACTTCTATGAGAAGTATTTCTCGGAGAACGCTCAGGAGAAAAAGTTGACGGAGTTCATGAGGTTGCGCCAAGGCCCGATGACTGTGGACCAGTATGAGGCGGAATTTGCAAGGCTGGCAAAGTTCGCGCCGACAATGGTCGCGAATCCGAGGGACAAGGCTCGGAGATTCTGGGATGGGCTGAGACCGGATCTTCGAAGCCAGATTCTGTCACATGATATCAAGGAATATGGAGAGATGTTCAGACGGGCCCAGATAATTGAGCGTGATCAGCAGGAAAGGATAGCCGCTTCTGAAGCGCGGTTTATTCGAGGCAAGGATAATCGTAGGTCGGGGAAGAAGCCTGTGTCAGGCAACCGAAGGTTCGTTCCCCCGATTAGACCGGACATCGGGAAACCGAGTGGCCAGACAGGAAGGTTCGGAGCTTGCTTCAAGTGTGGGAGTACGGAGCACCAGATTCGCAGCTGTCCACAGGCACGTCCTCAAGGACCGCAACGGGCACCTCAGCAGTACCAGCCCCGAGCAGGAAATCAGGTCGAGAATCCCCCACCGGCAAATCAAGGACGACCGCCCGCTCAAGGAAGAGTTTATGCTGTGGCGCGAGGAGAAGCGGAGAATGCACCGGGCGTGGTCACAGGTACGATTTCCTTGTGTGGTCATGCTGCTTATGCACTGTTTGATTCAGGGGCAACCTATTCATTCATTTCAGAGCAATTTGTTAAGTTGACTGGCTTAGTACCGGTACTGTTAGAGATTGCGCTTTGTGTGACGATGCCAATGAATGATAGGGTGCTAGTTTCCTTTGGATGCCCTAGTTGTGAGATAAATATTGGGGGTAAGGATGAAAGTATCGACTTGGCAGTGCTGGCCATGTTCGATTTCGAGGTGATTATAGGGATGGACTGGTTAGTCCGACAGAAGGCTGTATTGGATTGCAGCAATAGGACGATCCGATTCTGTCCTGATGGACGTCCTAGCTTTGAATTCCAGGGGAACCGAGGAGGAACCTTGACCCCATGGATATCTTCGTTAGAAGTGAGTAAATTGCTGGATGATGGGTGCGAAGGTTATCTGGTGAATATTGTGGACCCGACCATGGTGGAACCTAAGTTAGATGATATACCAGTGGTGTGTAATTTCCCCGAAGTCTTTCCTCAGGAATTGCCGGGTTTACCACCCGACCGAGAAGTGGAGTTCGTCATTGAATTGGCACCCGGGACTGAACCGATATCGAAGGCCCCGTATCGAATGTCCCTATCCGAACTAAAGGAGTTGAAGGTCCAGATGCAGGAATTGTTGGACAAGGGTTTCATTCGCCCCAGTGCGTCTCCATGGGGAGCGCCAGTCCTGTTTGTGAAAAAGAAGGATGGGACTCTAAGGCTATGCATAGATTATCGGCAATTGAACCAGGTGACAGTGAAGAATAAGTACCCTCTCCCAAGGATCGATGACTTGTTCGATCAATTGCAAGGAGCCTCAGTGTTCTCCAAAATAGACTTGAGGACGGGTTACCACCAGTTGAGAATCAGGAGGGAGGACATTCCTAAGACTGCCTTTAGGACGAGGTATGGACATTATGAGTTCACAGTGATGCCTTTTGGTTTGACAAATGCCCCTGCAGCTTTCATGGATTTGATGAACAGAGTGTTTAGAGAATTTTTGGATCAGTTTGTCATAGTGTTCATCGATGATATCTTGGTTTATTCGAAGAGTCCCGAAGAACATGAGGAACACTTGGCGAAGGTACTACGGACCCTAAGAGAACACACCCTATATGCCAAGTTCAGCAAATGCGAGTTTTGGCTCAGCCAAGTAGGATTTCTTGGGCATATTATCTCTGGAGATGGGATTTCTGTAGACCCGACTAAGATAGAAGCAGTGACGAAGTGGCCCAGGCCAACGTCAGTGACGGAGATAAGGAGTTTTCTTGGTTTGGCTGGCTATTACAGACGATTTGTCGAAGGATTTTTGTCGATAGCCATGCCCTTGACTAGATTGCTGAAGAAGGAGACGAAGTATGTCTGGGATGATAAGTGTGAAAGGAGTTTCCAAGAGTTGAAGCGTAAGTTGACGACTGCTCCAGTTTTGACCATTCCGTCCGGGCCAGGAGGATTTGAGATTTATAGTGATGCTTCCCTAAGAGGACTCGGATGTGTGCTCATGCAACATGGGAAGGTGGTAGCGTATGCGTCACGTCAGCTAAGACCTCATGAGGTGAATTACCCGACGCATGATTTAGAACTAGCAGCGATTGTTTTCGCACTTAAGATTTGGAGACACTACCTATGCGGAGAGAAGTTCCAGATTTTCACGAATCACCAAAGCCTCAAGTATTTGTTCTCGCAGAAGGAGTTAAATATGAGGCAGCGTCGATGGATGGAATTGTTGAAGGACTATGACTGCGACATCCTGTATTATCCGGGTAAGGCAAACTGAGTAGCAGATGCTTTAAGTCGCAAGTCGAGTATGGCTCATTTATTGGTTAAGGAGTGGACGTTGTTGGAAAAGCTAAGAGATTCGGAGTTTAAGTTCGAAGTAAGCCGAGTGTCCAGCTTGTTCGCAACATTAAGAATCGAACCAGAGATTCAGGTTAAGATCAAGGAACTGCAACCTTCGGACCCCGAGATTCAGAAGATTATGGAAATGGATGCGGCAAAGAGAAAGCCCGATTTCCAAGTATCCGCGGATGGGATTTTAAAGTATCGTGGCCGACTTTGCGCGCCGGATGATGAAGGACTTAAGGAGGAGATTCTGAGCGAAGCTCATCGGAGTCAGTATAGTATCCATCTGGGTAGTACAAAGATGTACCAGAATCTACGTCAACATTATTGGTGGAATGACCTGAAGAAGGATGTGGCTAAGCATGTGGCCAAGCGTCTGACGTGCCAGCAAGTGAAGGCACAGCACTGCAAGCCAGGAGGATTACTAAGGCCTTTAGAAATTCCCGAATGGAAGTGGAAGCATATTACGATGGACTTCGTGACGGGTTTACCGCGAAGCCAAAGAGGACATGACTTGATTTTGGTCATAGTGGATTGTTTGACCAAGTTTGCACATTTCCTAGTAGTACGGAAAGACTTGGAGCTAGAAAAGTATGCGAAGTTGTATGTGCGACAAATAGTGCGTCTTCATGGAGTACCAGTGACGATCACTTCGGATCGTGATCCAAGGTTTACAGCCAACTTTTGGAAAAGTCTGCAAACGGCCTTAGGAACGAAGTTGCAATACAGTACGGCCTACCATCCGCAAACAGACGGCCAGTCGGAAAGGACGATTCAGACCCTAGAGGATATGTTGAGAGCTTGTGTTATGGATTTCCAAGGCAAGTGGGAAGAGCAACTGCATTTGGTAGAGTTTGCCTACAATAACAGCTTTCAGCAGAGTATTCAGATGGCGCCTTTTGAAGCTTTATATGGTAGGGCCTGTAGGACGCCACTGTGCTGGGATGAAGTTGGTGAGCGAAGTATCACAGGTCCGGAGCTTGTTCAGCAGACGGTAGAAGTAGTGGAGATTATCCGGGATAGACTAAGGACTGCCCAGAGTCGCCAGAAGAGTTACGCCGACAGAAGGCGACGACCCTTGGAGTTTCAAGTTGGAGATCATGTATTTCTCAAGGTGTCGCCAATGAAAGGACTATCCCGATTCGGCAAGAAAGGAAAGCTTAGACCAAGGTATGTCGGGCCATTTGAGATCCTAGAGAAGATTGGAGATATGGCATACCGACTAGCCTTGCCTCCCAACCTATCCCAGGTGCACAATGTTTTTCACGTATCGATGCTAAGGAAGTATGAACCGGATCCGACTCATGTTTTAAGATACGAGGAAGTGGACGTGGACGACAGAGTGACATACGTGGAAAAGTCGGTCAGAATCGAGGACATAAAGGACCGAGTACTAAGGAACAAGACGATCCCGATGGTCAAGGTAGTTTGGGAGCATCATGGAACGGAAGGTGCTACTTGGGAAAGTGAAGAGGCCATGCGACGTCAATACCCCCAGCTGTTCGAGTAGGTTATTATGGGTTTTAAATTTCGAGGACGAAATTTTTATAAGGGGGGAAGAATTGTAACATCCCGAAATTCGACTCAATCTCTGGAATGAATAAACGAGTATTATTCGATATTTCATTTTCGTAAGTCTCGCCCGGAGCTGATCACTCACGGGATACTGACCAAATGGGAATGGCCAACTAGTAATAGATACGTGGACCAAGGACCCAGTCGCGAGCCAAGCCTGACTTAGGAAAATGACGAGGAAGTATTTTGGGCCGGTGTGAACCGATCTCCCGAAACGGACGATCGTGTTATCGGAACTAGTGATAATTCCTCTCGTTCCCTCTCTCGAGCTCGCCGCGATTCGGACAACCCGAGGTCGAAACGTTTGAATCCTAAACGGCCGCCCGTTAGTGAGAGATTTAGAAATTTGAAATTCGACAATTTGGTCGTGAAATTTAATCCGGACATCGAGAACGATTTTCGTGAATCTCGGGATAGTTTTTATGAGGACGTTGTCAAATTAAGCTAGCCATTTGTGTATAGGTCTTGTAGGGTCGAATTTTGGCGAACCGACCCGGTACCGGAAAATTATGTCGGTTTTACCCCTATGCCCTTTCTAATTCCGAAATTTGAATCCCTAAGACTAGCCCTAGGTATGACACTTGTCACCCTAAACCTTCCCCATGCAAGTCATGATTTGCACCAAGATTTTACTCTACCTCTTCCTCTTCCCCATGCACCTAATCATTCTCTTTGTCTCTTCATCTTCTTCTCTCTCTCTCTCCCTCCTTTCTTTCTCTCATTCTCCCTCTCTCACATCCTCTCACACGCCGGCCACCCCTCTCACCCCCTCCACCGCGCGATCTCCCCCTTCCGGCCTCACGCCGCCGTCCGTCACCGCCGGAACTGCCTGTCCGCCGGTGAAGCCGCCGAGCACCCCTCTCTCTCTCTCTCTCTCTCTCTCTCTCTCTCTCGGCCTCACCACCAACCGACCACTCCCTCTCCCTCTCTTCCTCTCTTCCACGACTGGCAGAGAGCAGCTCCGCCTTCGCCGCTCGCTAAGGCCGCCGCCGTGCGCCGTCGCCGCTCGCCAAGGCCGCCGTCGTGCGCCGTTGTCGCCCCCTCACCGTTTCCCCTTCATTTCCCCTCTTCTCCAGTTGCATGCAAGCGGGTTGGACGCCGCTCGCCGAGGAGCACCGCCGGTCACCGTCCGCCGTGGCCGCCATTGCTGCTGCCCCACTCCCGCCTCCGTCTCCTCTCATCTCCGCCTGCATGCAACAAGGATCGGCGCCGGTCAGCTGAGGAGGGACAAGCTGATCGTCCGCCGCTCGCCGTGGCACCGTGACCGCCGCTGCTGTCCCCTCGCTGCCGTCCCTTCCTTCCCGGTGCATGCACAGTTGAACGCCGGCCAGCCACGCCACCAGCCCTCGCCAACGTCTTTCCCTCTCCCTTTCTCTCTCATTCCTCTCCGTCGCGGCTGCATGCACGGCTGAGCCACCGCCGGAGCCGCTCGCCGCTGCACGCCGTCGCCGACCGCCGCTGCTGTGGCTGTCCACCGTCGTCCTCCTTCACCGTCCCTCTCTGTTTCGTCCACCTCTCCCTGTTCTGTTCCCCCTCGCCGGAACAGCCGTGCCATCGCCGTCCGCCACCTAGACCGCCATCCGCCATGCTGCCGCCGGACTGCTCGCTGTTCGCCGCCACCACACCGCCGTGAGCAGCAGCCGCCCGGGGCCACTCGGCCACTCGTTCGGTCTCCCCCTCGCCGTGAACAGCAGCTGCGCCGACCGTGGGACGCCGCCGTAGTTGCTGTGGACCGCCGGACCGCCGGCCGCCGCTCGCCGTCGCCCTTGGGAATTGTTGCCGCCGGTTCCACCGTTCACCAGTGATCGACCGCCGTTCCCCGTCGCCCGAGCTTGGAATTAGGTGGGTGAAAACCTCTAAACCCTAATTAGGACGATTATGCGCTTTAAACGGGCTTAGGGTGTGTCGGTTAGTCGGTTAGCGCCAATTAGGACTTATATGGATTTGCATGCTATTGGTGGGTGTCGGGAAACTAGTAATGGTTGACAAAGCAGAATTTGGAAGAAAATTAGAGGTTGAAATAGAGAAGATTAGTTGCTGTTCGTGTCGGGATTCGACGACCAAATTAACGGTAGGTAGCGGATTCAATTGATTTGGATTGCCGGAATTGCCGGGATGATTGACTTGTATGTCGGTTTGGCAATTGTGATGATTTGGGTCTACTATGTCGCATGTCCGTGTGATCGACATGTGTGGAATGTGATTGGTGGATTATCGATGTTCGTCATAGGGCCGTGTTTACATGTGATGCCCCAAATTAATTGATTGGGCTGACTGAGCATATGACGTGGATCATTGATCATGATATGTTGGCATTGAATTGCGTGGACATTCTGCCGAGGTACATTGCACCAACATTCGTGTGCGAATTGCATCACAAGCCTCATACTCGGCATGCATAATGCATGGCCATGCATTATGCATGCCGAGTATGAGGCTTGTGGAAATTGTGCGAGAATGCGTGTATGCCACGGACATGTGATCACCTAATTATGCCCTGATGCGTTTAGGCGGGGTTCAGATAAAACCGGTTGTGTGAATGTGTGATCACCTTCGCCCTGATGCGTTTACGCGGGGTGTGCCGTCCTCATGCACTTTGGAGCAGGACGATGCCCGGTACGTCCGGAAGACAACCATCCTAATGCGTTTACGCGGGCTCTGGTTTGTAAGGAGATCGGTGTTGTGCCTGATGCGTAAGGACGCGGGCTAGAGACACTGGGCTTGGGGCGTCTTTACGCTGGCCACGGAGTGTTGTGATTGGTCTTCGGACCGGATCTTTGGATCGGGCCTTCGGGTCGGGCCTTCGGGTCGAGTTAATGAAATAAATGGCTAACGTGTGATGCATAGTGTCTGATTATGTGATGGAATCTGCTGGGCATGGTATGGGACGTGTCTAAGTAGATTCTATTTTATAATCGGAGCACGAACGGGATTTTGTGCTGGAATGCCATAGAAGTGGAATTGTGAGCATGGTGAACTAATGGCATTTGCATGCATATGAATGCATGAGTTGGTATGCTGCATTATGTGACTCGGTGATCTATACTTGGAATTGTCACTAAAGGTTTTGAGCATGCGTGTGACGCACGCCTGATTGAGAGTGCCGCCTGTGAAATGTGATATCATAGAATTGTCTAACCTGCAGGGTCATTGAAATGCCGATTTGGGCCTATGGGCCTAAGTCATCTTTGTATGTGCGTGGTCTGTTTTTCCCGTCAGGAGATGCATGTTAGCCTAATTTAAGTTTAGGAGTTTGCACTCACTGAGATGTGTCTCACGGTTTTTATAACCCAACCTTTCAGACCAGCGTCCATGACGAGTCCACCTATCCCGGTACGTTTTGGGATTCCCCTAGATTACGAGCATATTATGACTGCACATCCAGTGGGGAACGGGGAGGTGTACTTGAGGCATTACTCGGCGATTAGTGTAGACGTGGGCACGGCACATCCAGAAGTTCATGAGTATATAGCTTGGTGTTTTCGGGACCGTTTTGGAGATGTGTTTGGACCCCTTCGTACGATGGATGTTCCGTTCACCATAGAGGGCGAGCTTGACCCGCAATGCCCGAGTGGTGAGATTGTGGATTCCGAGATGGATGAGGAGGAGACTATAGGTCCTTTCGCCTGGTACGAGCCTGCCGAGGACGAAGAGTTAGGGGGTGCGGATCACAAGCCAGTTGTGGAGGACCCAGTGGTGGAGCCAATGGAGGTCGACGAAGCCGAGCCGATGGATACCGAGGAATCCGAGGAGGAGATTCCTAGCGAGGATTCAGAGATACCCGACAGTTTGTCCGAGTCCGATGGCTCAGATCCGGATTGGGTGCCCTAGGCTAGGCTTGTTTTTCTTTTTGTGAGGGTAGGCACTTTTTGGATTTAGGACCCTCTACTTTTGGCTGTGTTTCTCTTGTTTGCACCTCATCTCAAATGTTGCTTTCCTTGAAAACGATGTAAGAATGTTTCTGGTGATTTTTGATTTTGGATGTGTACGTTGCCTCAGTTTCCCCTGGTGTTGCTTCCCTGGTTCTCATAGTTTTCTGTACGGGTGTTTTATAATTAATGCTTCCGCATGTGTCTTATGTTCTGTTTTGGGAATGGGTCGACGACGACGCGTCCTGGGGCGTCGCACCACTGTATCGACCACCGAACGGGGTGTCGCGTGCCGCGGATGTCGAGGCGTGACAATTATTGGTTCACAGAAGTTTCAAACTTCACAAATAATTTCATGAATTATATTTCATTCTTTCTAAGGCTAGTTCATAGCCTAACAAATACCAGTTCCGATGCATTAAGCTCCGATAATCAGCATTAGTTTATGTTTACACTTCAAAACCTTTTGAAATATGTGGGGGATTATTGGATAATTCAGCAATTTTGAAATATTTATTATAATTTATGACTACCATAAAGTCATTATTTTGTAATGGTTTTGCAATGGCCATATAACGGTCACTTTTTTAATAATTACCAATTGTTTTATAACGATTTTTAAAGGCTCTCTTTCTTGTACCTATAAATTATTACTTTGAGCATAATTGTAAAGTGATATATATACATATCAAAACAAGAATATTCTTTGTTCTTTCTTTTATCTATCTTTCCTTTTTTTCCTAGGATATACATATAACGTTGTTCCTGTTCCTTCTAATATTAAGTGCGGAATATAAAAGAAGGTATGTTGTATCTTGAGAGGATAGCCGCTAGAGCTTTACGCACCGAGTTTTGTACTTCGAGAGACGAAATTATCCTTAAGAATAGTGACTAGCACGTCTCAGATATTGATATTATTTTCTCATCCTTTTCAATAGATTTCCAACAATTATTTTTATTTTTCCATGTTATCTCACAATTTTTCCAATAGCATCTACGTGGTTGTGACATGAGTAGAACAGGTCAAGTCCAGCGCATGAGTACTCGAAATCAGGCGCAACTGCGAGTGTGGGACCGACGGTGGAACGGTGGGGCGACAGGCTGCGACGGCGACACAAGTGGCACATTGAAAGCGGGCGAATTGGCTTAAGCTCATATTGGTTCGGATCTCGGGAGTCCGTGTGTTAGCTGAACAGCTTGCTCAAGTACTTGCCGAGGTATAAAGCTGTGGCGGCGACGCCATGGTGTTTCGCACCGACATTGAGATGAGCAATGTCGTCCTCTTTACATTGTTGAGGACAGGGCCGTGGAAATTGCTGCAGCTTGTGCTGTGATGCTCCGACAGCAATGGTGGAAGCACGAATCCCTCGGTGGACGACGAATTTTCCCTCGCAGCTGGGGCCGGCGTGGCAACAGATGCGACAGTGGCACCCGTAATCTGTAGTCGAAGAAGAATGGAACTGTTAATGCAGAAGATTAAATGTAAGTGGAATGTGTTTGTGGAACTGAAAGCAGAGAAGGGTGTGTTGGACGATGACTAATGAAGAAGGTGATGGAGGAATTTACCTGGTAGGTTAAAATGAATTGAAGATGAAACTCGCTTTTTTTCATGGTTATATTTTACACTTCAGGAGTGATGTGAATTTCTAGATAACGTCTGTTTATATATATCTCATGCCACTTAGGATTTCCAAGCCCGAAAATTATCCCGGCTATATGTAGGCATAATAACATTATCAGTGGGGAAGCCGAGCCAGAGACAGTCTTAATATGTCATTGCCAAGGCTAGCTTGTGATTTAAATCTATTGCTTTTATTCGAAAAAAAAAAAATCGCATTCGGGTAGGCCTGAGCAAGGCTTTTTAAGCGGGCTTGAATCCGAAATGAAAATTGTATTCCTAGGCCTGCCTAATTTGTTCTTCGGGCTTTTGTTGGCTCGAGCAGGAAGGCTGTCAAGCTTATGGTCATGTCCAATGCATAGTACATACATATGGTGATAGAAATGAAAATAAGCTGGAGAATTTTATGAATGAGCCATAGTATAGTGTATATTCGCACAGTTTCTCTATTAAATACATCTATACTACATATGAAAGGAGGTTTTTGCGAGGGCAAATGTCCCTTCATTCGCTAATTTCTTCTTCTTTTCTGTTTTTCTATTTCAATTTTACTAAAGGAATCTTCCGTGTCACTGCATCCCCCTTTTCTCTTTATTTATTTTTCTAATATCTTATGTAATTATCTTTTTAATTTTTATTATTAGTTTAAAGGTGCCAATTATGTTCCTTCCATTCTTTTAGCACTTTGTGGATTGATGTCAAATTTTAGCAAAACTAAAAATTGCGGTGGCTAACTATATCACTTAGAGGGGTTAAATAAGTGATTTCAAGAAACTTGACAAAATATCGAGAAATTATAAGTGTCGAATTTGATAGAAGCGTAATAATAGATATGATCAGTAAGTTGATATATGTGGGAACATGTTATATCGGTTAGTACAGTGTGTTTCTATTAGACAATAATGGATATAAGCAGTGAAATAGAGAACGATACACTCTGAATTTTATAGCGTTTCGGCTTGGTATAAGGTTATGTCCACTCTCCTAGACTAATAACCTATTGGTTGTATTCCACTAGAAGTTACAATAGTATATGTTGCTTATACTCAAAGCTCTTCTTTCCAAAGTCGGTACTGCTTATACCCAAGGAGATAGATCTCATTATCTCACACTTAAGCACAAACTAAAATACTACAACATTTCTCAAGAAATTACACTTTCAGTACACTCAAAAGACTATATAAGAATGTAAATCTTTTGGTTAATGGATAGTTTATCACTCCAATCTCTTTCTTCTTTAGAGTCTGTTGATCTCCTTTTATACTTCTCGGTATCTAATTTTCCTAATGGGCAATCTTTATGAGGATCAATCTCCAAACTATTTGTCGGCCAATTGTTGAGCAGATCAATTTTGCAAGTCAATCAATTTGAGATTTGGGAGATTTGGTTGCCTATGCAATCAAATCTTCTAGTTTTCAAAAATAGTGTAACTTGAGCAATGAAAATAAATCTGTCTTTTAGATGATTGTCAATCAATCTGGATGTCACGTGTAATTAGGATCTTCCACGTAGATATTCCTCTAGATTGATAATAAATCAATTTCTTCTAAAAAGATAATCCATACTAGATCACTAGTTGTCAAATAATTTGATGAAATAACTCATCATGGGGTATTTTCTTCTGAGCATGTGATAAAGCTGTTGTTATAGTCCTTTACCAAAAAAAAAAAAGCTGTTGTTACAGTTAATATAGTCGCTCAACTGACATTAGCAGTTCCTATATATATTTGGTTTGTCGGTGATATCAGCTTCCGTTTATATCGAGTTTCTTGGTAATATCAGCTACACTTTGATAGACATGCTAGATCCTGTGGTCCTGTTCATCATGGTAACTCCAAGTCTTTTCACATTTTTCTAGACTTGTTCACACTTAGGTTCTTCTAGTCTTCACGAATCTTTTTCTTTTGTACATATAAGCTTCTTGAAATGGGTATTACCTGAAGCATAAACAACGTTTGCATTTATCCAGCTCATAAGACATGGAAGGTTTTATCTACTTCAAAATATTATAGAAGGTTTCTCAACAAAAACGAATCGTTAGAGTTAAACTACTTTTATTTTATTCAACACAATCTAAAGTATTCTCTTTGATGTAACAAGGGGAAAAATACCAAAAAAATCATAAAACTATTGCATCGGTACCAATTTAGTCGTAAACTTTTCAATTGAGTCAATTTAATCATAAACATTTTCACATTATACTAATTCAGTCCATTGGACTAATTTAGGCTAGAAAATCGCTAACGTGGACACCGACTGTCCCATGTGGCACGGCCGACGTTAACGTGAACATCTTTTTTATTATAATTTTTCAATGATATTTTTGAATTTTTTATTAATTTTTTTCCTTTTATTTCCTTTTTTTTTCTTTTTGTCAGTTGTCGATTGTTGGCCACCGGCCAAAAGACATGGCCGGTAAGGGCTATTCTCACCTAGGTGAGGGTGAGCGTTAGCGAGGCTTGACGAGGCCGGCCCTTACCTATGGCTAGAGGGGGCGACCTTCGCCGGCCGCTGGCAAAAAGAAAAGGGAAAGCATAAAAAAGAAAAAAAAATTATTAAAAAATGTCAATGTTAGTGCGGACCATGTCATGTAGGATGATTGATATTCACGTTAGCGATTTTCAATTTAAATTGGTCGTATGACTGAATTGGTATCAATGTGAAAAGTTTATAACTAAATTGGTTAAATTGAAATATTTATGTTTGAATTGGTACCAATACAATCAGTTTTGGACTTTTTTGGTATTTTTCCCATGTAACAAGATACATATCTTGTATTCGGAATTTCGCATTATTTCTTTATTATTTCCTCATTGAAAGTATTTTTTTTTCTTTTGACTCCCTTTCTCCCGTCTTAATAATCACAATCAAATCTTACTTTGAAAAAAACTTACTCTAGTTTATCTATAAGTTTATTGAACTATGACGGGTTCATGTCATATTTCTATTCTGAATTCCATGTAATATCCCGAAAGGTAGACGCTAGAGAGAGGTTGAGCGTGTCTCGACTCGATCAATGAAATAAAATGAGTTCGTCATTTTATAATTGTTTGCTTTTGTGTTGAGCTATATGAATTAAGAGCGCGATTCACTCATGATTAAAGTTTAGTCTACCGCGAAGCGGATGTAAATGTAACGCACCAGAGGAAAGATGAATAGGAGCGTCGGTTGACATGGCCTTCTTAACGTTGTGGTTGGATTCGACCGCTAAGCAGTGCAAACAATCTCTGTGTGATCTTAGGTCTGCAACATCAGTTGAGCTCCCCATTCCTTGGTTCTTTTCTTCCTTACTTTGAACTTTTCTCTTGCAAGAACATATTGAAAAATCGTCCAAAAAGTCTTAAACCTATTACATTTTTGCCAATTTAGTCTTAAACCTTTTACATTTATGTCAATTCAATCCATCCGGCTAATATTGACGTGGCAATTTTTTTAAAAAATATTTTAATTGTTTTAATTTTTTTTCTTTTTTTTTTTTCTGTCCTTCTTCCCTTTAGCCAGTCCAGAGGAAAGAAGGGCATCTGGCCTAAGGCAAGGTCAACCTCCCCAGCCCTCTAGCGAAGCCTGGCCCTGTCGACCACTGGCAAGGGCGAGCCTCGCCTGCCCCTGGCTAGTTGCACCTTGCCATTGTTAGGTTTTCCCTCACCTAGCGACACCCAGCGACGGCGAGGTCGGCCTCACCTTGGCTGGGCAAGGCTCGACCTCAACCAAATCTACGAGATCGGGCCTTACCTAGCCATGGCAAGGTCGACCTTGCAATCGCTAGGTGAAGGAAAACCCAGTGACGACGAGTTCGGTCTTGCCTTGACTGGGCGAGGCTCAAACAGTCAGGGGCGGGCAAGGCTCACCTTCACTAGTGGCCGACGGGGGTGAGCTTTGTCAGAGGCCAGCGAGGTCGGCTTCATCTGCCAGAGGGAAGAAGGGCAGAAAAAGGAAGAAGAAAGTACAGAAAAAAAGGAAAAAAAATCAATAAAAAATTCAAAAAAATATATAAAAAAATTGCAACAACGTTGACTGGATGACCAGCGTTCATGTCAGCATCGGCCAGCCAAAATTGGCCGGACGAATTGAATTGGTACAAATACAAAAGATTTAAGACTAAATTGACAAAATTGAAAGATTTAGAACTAAATTGACAAAAAAACAATAGGTTTAGGATTTTTTGAACAATTTTCCTTACTTTGAAAGGCCAAGGCCTTTGAGCCCAAATTTTTGCCCTTTTATAGTATCATGTTGCTCTTCACGCTTCGGAATAAAGCAGCAACTCATGCCATATTCATCCCGCAAAAGTTTGATATCTCACCTAATTTAGGTTCAACTAATCACGATGTGAGAATGATCGCGGACTTTAATGCGGACTCATCATACTCTAATTGCGCTAGGGGCTGAGAAATTAAGCGACAATGAAAGAAAGGTTATTTCATTACTTTTCTATGCGGATCGACTCGAAAGAACGTGAATCGAAGTGATATCCATGGCCATAATTTTTTAAATGTAATGGCAATTTCTTAATAGATATATTAATCGGTTTTGATTCTCAAGATAGTAACTTTCAAAGGACGCTTTATAAAATGACATCAAGCCCTTCGAACATGTCTCAAATTTTGCCTGCTGGTCCAGTTAAGACCGGGGAGGAGAGAGATTAAGAGGCTGTGTTAGAGAGTCAATGACGGAAGATTAGCGGGAATATTGGCTGATCAATTTTGCACCGTGGGAGATTAGCTGTCCCCGTAACACGAGGCACAAATCAGAATAATCCAAATTATGGGGTGAACCTACTTCGACCGCTTTTGATCGATTGAAGAAATTGCATGCGCAAGAACGTGACGGAGCATGGAATGACACAAATAATCGCGATAACAATAATTATGGGGATTCTTCTATATCTTGGGCGAGCTAGTGGGATATACTCCCATCGGATTCGATATTCTTGTATGCAAAGAGAAACTTAAGAGTTAGGTCACGGAAACTATTTGAATATTAGGGTGATTTTATGTCGGATTTCGAGAGTGTAAGGGAGTGGAATCATAATTATTGTTACTTCCGTAAGTGCGCTAACCAGCATGTATTAAGAACGTAGGCCCGATAAGTGACTTGATAATCAGTACGGGTTAAACTTATGAGATCCGACGAAAGATCAAAATAGCCATTGATCATCATAAAGTGAAATTTAATATTTTGCATGCCTTGTAGAAAAGAACAATACTAGGAGAGGCTAAGGTCATTAAAAAAAAACCTAGTTTTACAAGCAAATACCGTTTCAAATGCCGAATGATAATCAATTATGCCGAACTTATCATGGGGATAAAGTTAGTGTGCCTATATTTGGATTGCATACCTGTTTGATCAAGTAATATTTGAAAAAATTAGCACCTTCTGGCAGGTGTCGTGTCCGATCCCTCATTGTCCATTTTCAAAGAACGAAAATTGGGTTATTTATCCTCGATACTATTGAGGGTGATTAGGGTGTTTTTCATTTATTTATTAAGGAAATAAGTATCCTGCTCCATCTACACTTTGATCACCCTAATATACTTTGTCGAACGACTGGTAATCAAATCAATATCGAACGTACGTAACATAACGACTACACATAAGTCTATAACTATATTTTGAATGACGACATAGACCTTATCCAAACGATCTTCTCTCAATCGATCGGAACTACTATAGTCTTCTTTATCCATAAATTTCTGTTCAACATTTAGTTAAAAAGACAAGATAGCGAAACCGTGACCGCAATGCAACGTTGAGGAAACCAATGAATAGCCCCAAACCGTGACGATAGCTTCCAACCGCGAAACGCCAAATGAGCAACCCACGCAAGAAATATATAAATAAATAAAATAAAATAAAAACAGAACCCAAAATTGGAAAATGGAAAATCCAATATTTTAATGCTTCGAAAATCCAATAAAACTCTCCTCTTATGCTTCGGAATATGCCCTCAAGGATCACCCACGTGTCCCCCCGTTTATCTTTTATTTATTTTTTTTTTTTGCGGTGGGAAATTGAACTGCTTGCTTACCCATCATTAGCTAGCTCTCTTCATAATCGGAGGAAAATATTATATTATAAAATTAATACTACGAAAAACCTTAAACTAATACATCTGTAATAAATTTACTCTTAATTGATTTCTGTTAAATTTTATCGTTAAATTACCGAGTTTGACGACACATGGTAGTTGACGGGTGTACCAATTTATGATTTTACTCTCCATTTATCATAAGTATGCTAGTTTGAGATTTTTCGTGATATTAATTCAATTTAACCAAAACTAATGTAAGATAAATTTATCACAAATGTATCGGTTTGAGATTTTTTTATGGTCAAAATATTAATTTGATGGTAGATTTGTTATATGTATACTAGTTTGAGGATATTAGTTTTTTGTAAATTTATCACAAATGTATCATTTTATAATTTTTTATGATATTAATATTATATTATAATATCGTATATTTTTTTGAGGTTTTTTTTAAAGCCACTGAATTGTCCGGAACGTTATTTCCCATGCCACGACCCGACCCGCTAGAGGCCGGCATGAACATGTAAAAACTATAAAAGGAATCCGCATGAAGGACGAGAATAACGCACAAGAAGCCACGCCCGCCGGGACAGTCTCTCCATTTCAAACCTGTCCCCACGTTCCCCTTCCCCTACCTCACATGCCATCCCTCTTCAACCTCTCTTGATTCCCTCCTCCTCCCCTCCCCCATCGCGCGCCACCGTCCGAGAAGGAGGAGGTGAGAGACAGCCCCGGAGAAATGCGCGCTCCGATGAGGCCGCGCTTGGCCCTTCTTCTCGCACTGATGGCCATGGCCTTCGCCTTCGGAGCCTGCTTCGACCGTGCCACGGCGGCCTACCATCGCCCGGGACAGCGCCCCATGGTGTTCGTTCGCGACTCTCACGACGAGGATTCGGCTTCTCCCCAACAGGTACGTCGAAACGACGCTCGACTGTCGACGTTCAGGGCGGTTTTGTTCATTTCCATGGTCTTTTCGCCGTTTCTGCAAGTTCTCTCTCTCTCTCTCTCTCTCTCTCTCTCTCTCTCTCTCTCTCTCTCTCTCTCTCTCCTTTTTCGTTGTTGTGTTTGATTTCCGGGGATTATTGTCGTGCAAAGGTTGCAGATAATGGCCACGCTCGATTTCCATTTGCATGTACAGCGAACAAGGAAAGATCGAATCGCTCAATGCCCTGTGTTCGGAAATACTTGAAAAATTTTGCCGAAAACGACGGATGTTCTGATGTAGCTTTTCTCATGATCGTTCACCAGCGAATGAGGATGTTTTTGAATGAATAAATAAAGTGAGGATGTTATAGCTTTCAATGCACGGCAACCAAATTATGGGTAGATGACCAACAACTAGGAATTTTGGCTTTTGAGTTATTTCTTTGGTGTTTTGGTAGAAAAGAAATCAGTGTAAAAATGGCAGGTGTCTGGGAGTCTAGCGTTGAAACGACAAATGTCAATTTTGAGGAAAAAAAATAAAGTTTAAAGTACATCCAGCGTCGGACGAGATGGTACGTGTGATTTGTGCTTACCTGCATCGGCTGCTTTCAATAAATGCTCGCTTTTGGAAAAACTAGAGAGTCTCTTAGTTTTGGCTACTTTTTATTTTCCTTTGCAACAACAAGAAAGGCGCCCGGATCCGATCCCGATGAATTACACATTGACGACGTGGGCGGAAATTGAATGGATGATCAAGCACGGCAAATACTTGTCCGACTCGATCCTACCATGTTGGTTGGGGCCAATCTACCATGTTGGTTGGGTCCAATTGTGAATTTTGAAGGTGGGAATCGTGTGGACCTCACAAAATCCGACCGTCATGATTACCTTGTCGGGGGTAAGTATTCCCCGAAGTTTGAGATGACACCTTGTGGTGTGAACATCTTGCGCTTAATCTACACGATCATGTCTGTTCTTTACTAATGAATTCCTTCAAACATCTACTACATAAGCTAAATCATATATCAAGAGCCAGCGTGGTGTGCTTGTGTTTTCTGCTGCCAGCAAAAGTCAACCACCTCACACGCGTCTCACACAAGAAAATGAACAGAAAGTCACAATCAAAGTTAGGTCTATTATCATAGTCAGACATTTTTGTGAACTTACTAGGTAAAAGATATGATGTGCGAAACATGACCTGATACATTTCCGCCAACTTTTTGCAATAGACTTGATTGCTCATGATTTGCTATTGTTTGTTGAGGGTAATACCTAACTTCTTGTCCTGGGAATTTGGGTAACCCTAGTTTAATGCTGATGACTGTTTTGTAGATGTCTTTCTACCTAAACTTGTAGCTATCTCTATATATCTCGCGTCGTAACACTCGTTAATGATTTCTCAAAGGCCCGAACGCAAACAACAGAATCAAGACATCTTCGGTTGTTTATAGGTGGGTTGCAATGGGCATAATCAAGCTAACTCTACTCAATAGATACCCTTTGAACTCTAGTCACAGTGAGAAAGTGAATAAAGATGCTCGATTTTTAGAGTTGATCTGCATCATTTCTACCTTGAGTTTGTTTTGAGTATACAAAAATATTTGACAGTAAGAGAAACATACGAAAAGCTACATATTTGGATCACAAGTTGGCCGAGCCTAATGATTGTTGAGTTTGAAGGCAACTTGAGTGAATGAAGCTCGGTCAAACTTGAGTTGCTCACGACTCGAGCTCGGGTAGCTTGAGAGAGCCGCGGTTTATCAGCTCTCCCAGAAACAATGTGCCTTTTTCCAGTCTTCTCCTGTGGTAGGCACAGATTACTTGAGAGAAGGGATGTGTTATTCCTCTTTTAACCAGAAGAGACATGCATAAAGCAGTCCTATGATGTGTAAATTGACTAGTAAAAGTAGCAAAAAGCTTCATGTTTTATATAGCAATCAAACATAATGATGCCCATTCCAATTTTTCTCGGTATAGCAGGGGCGAATTCTTCTCATTACACCTTATGTGGTTCCTCCACCATCTAGTGGCGAGTTCTTTTATTCTTTTTGGCCAGAGTCTAAGTGGGCATTTGGAATTACAGATTTTGATCAATTAAAAGATAGTACTAGAGATTGCCATGGTATGTTTGGATGGGAAAATTTCATTTATTGGCAGTGTAAAAGCTACTTCTTACAATAATTGACTGACTTGTATTTCACTTTTTCCTTCACATATCGCAGACATTGAAGCTAAATACCATCTTAGATTAGCGGGGAACAGACATATTAGCAAGGTATCCTAAAATCCCACAACTTCGTTTCTCAGGTGCATACATCTCTGGTGGGTCAAGATAAAATGAGGATCTCGTGGATCACCCAGGGCTCGGCTCCTCCGACTGTGGATTATGGCAAGTCACCGGGTGTATACCAGAATTCAGCAACAGGAAATACAACTTCATACAAGTACGCAATATACGAGTCCGGGGATATCCACGAGGCAGTCATCGGTCCGCTGGAACCAAACTCGGTATATTACTACCGATGTAGTTCAGACTCGGCCCGCGAGTTCAGTTTCAAGACCCCTCCGGCGCAGTTACCGATCAAATTTGCTATAGTAGGTACGTGCAAGCATATAATCATCAGCAAGGATTTTCATCCAGGTGGAAAATTTGATTGTGTAGTATACAAGAAGTCATGAAGATGAATCACAATCTAAAGTTCTATTGGGACAATTTTTGGTTAGTTTTAGTGTTTGATCTGGTCCGTTCACATTGTTGTTGGAGTGTAGTAGGAGACATTTAAATGCAGCAACTCTGTTCATTTCATGAGCAGAAGCCTATTCTTTTCCCCGAAATAGGAGGATTGGACAGAGCATGCATCTGAAACATGTTAATGCTTCTCAGGTTTATCTCAGGGGTTTAATTAGTACCATGTCAAGTTTCGAAATATGCTTCTTAATAAAGGTGAGTTTGACATGGCATGATGCAGGTGACCTTGGACAGACAGGATGGACCAATTCGACCCTTCAACACATAGCGCAATCGAACTATGAAATCCTCCTGCTGCCTGGCGACCTGTCGTATGCTGACTTCTACCAGCCTTGGTGGGACTCGTTTGGCCGCCTCGTCGAGCCCCTGGCCAGCCAGAGGCCCTGGATGGTGACCCAAGGCAACCACGAGATCGAGAAGATGCCAGTCATCCATCCTGACTCCTTCACGTCCTACAACGCGAGGTGGCGCATGCCATACGAGGAGAGCGGCTCGGACAGCAACCTCTACTACTCATTCGATGTCACTGGGGTCCACATCATCATGCTCGGCTCGTACACGGACTTTGACCCAAGCTCAGTGCAGTACAAGTGGTTGCAAGCCGACTTGGGCAAGGTGGACCGGACGAGGACCCCTTGGATAGTTGTGCTGATCCATGCTCCCTGGTATAATTCTAACACTGCTCATCAAGGGGAGAAGGAATCGGTCAGGATGAAAGCCTCCATGGAAGGTTTGCTCTATCAAGCACGAGTCGACGTGGTTTTCGCTGGGCATGTGCATGCATATGAGCGCTTTGTAAGCTTCCAATCCTGCTCCGTTCTATCTATTGGTGAGGCTAAGCATTTCTCCTAATTTCTCATCTCTGCTTTATTGCTCTCCTTAGACCCGTGTCTACAATGGAATAGCCAATGCTTGTGGTCCGGTGCACATCACCATCGGCGATGGTGGCAACCGTGAAGGCCTTGCCAAAAGGTTTTTCTCGTGTTCCTTGTCCATATGCTTCTTATCAGTCTTCAAAATTTCAAATCATTGCAGATTTGGCTCTGAAACTGTGATGCGATCCTATAGAATTCATATGCATAATGAATATAAGTGGCTGGCTTGCACAATGAAACCGAAATTGACTGACAGCGGGAAAAAGTCGAACTTCAATTTGCATTTTGCTGCAGCTGACTAACCATAAATGGATTTAACTCTAAAGCCGCTGCTTCCCTTGCCAGGTACATTAATCCAACACCGTCGATATCGGTTTTCCGGGAGGCGAGCTTTGGGCACGGGCAACTGGAGGTGGTGAATGAAACTCATGCACTTTGGACATGGCATAGGAATGACAATGATGAGGCCGTGGAAGCAGATTCAACTTGGTTGACAAGCCTCTCATCCAACCCTGCCTGTAAATTGTGAGAACCTTCATACAGAGGTATAGAAACACCCGAATGTACAATGTAATTGTTGGATATAGGCAAAGTTGGTTGGGGAATAGAATACATAAATTGTTCTTCAAGACAACTAAATTGTGTTCCATTTAAATATATTTGGGTCTCAAAAGGATATAATGCTTGGCCCTGTGCTCTTGTTAAATGTGAGGCAATCGACTAAGTGAAGTGTTGGTGATATGTATTTTTGTGATCAAGCGGATCTAGAGGTGAGATGCGCCGGTATCCACTAAACCATTCATCTTAGTTTCTACGACATAGACATTGGTGAACATCAAGGCTATTTTTTTTTCAGGAAACTTGGCCCTTGATCGCGTTGAGGATCTTGAGTGATCTGATGTGAGTCTTCTCCCTTTCTTCAGCATCGTCCACCATGAGAGCAGATAGCTTGCCTCGCCATGGATATTTTCTAGCCAAGTGAGGGCCATCACAAAAGATGCACTTGATCGTCTTCTTCTCCTAATCCTTGTGCGACTCGCCTCGGGGCTTCTTCCAGTTCCCACAAGGGGGATTGGATGGACCTTCTTTCCCCGGCTTCTCTCGCTCTTTGGTTTGAATGAGTTGGGCTTAGAGAAGTCCACACAAGCTTCAGCCATGGTGAGGGCCTTGCCGATATCTTGGACACCTTGTCATTGGAGCTTGCTTCTTCTTCAAACCATCCATGAAAGCAATGAGAGCTTCCCATCCTCATGTGTACCCCTTGACGTACTCCAGAATCGTTCCCATTTGTGTGAGCCGACAAAGCTTGCCTTGAGCCTCGTCCTTAGCGGACACGGGGAATAATTTCTCCCAAAATTCCTTTACAAATTCATCCCAACTGTTGATGGGATCAACACTTAGCTTCATCTTGCCGCCCCTACGGCGCCATCGTAGCATTGCAACATCGGTAAAAAACATAGAAGCGATTCTTACCTGGGTGTTCTTGTCTAGTATGCTTATGGTGCCAAAGTATTGCTCCATACTCCATATAAGTCTGTCCACGCCCTTAGCATATCGGTTGCCCTTGAACTCGTTGACTTTCGGCAGGGTGCCGCTTGAACGGATCCCATACCTTTGCAATGCTAGCCTTGCACAAGACTAACTCGGTCCTGAGCTCTTGAACTTTAACTTCAATGCCTTGATAGTGACTTCAAGGCCTATTTGTCTCATTCGAGTGGGCCGTGACTAAATTGTTGACACGCAACAACTCATCTCGGAGCGTCTCCTCCACCCTATGCATCCATTCCATCTGTCACACCCCAAATCCTATAAGAATAGAGGAAATGACATGATCGTCCTCTTCCCTGAAGGACGCACCCTCCAACATAACCAACGATAACATGTTATCACATATGCGTGTGCATATAATTTATTTATTTATTTATGATAAACCAACAAGTTGGTTAAAGGATCAAAATTTCTACAATCCATCAAAAGTTTATATATACTTCCAACTCAACTAAACCAGACAAATGTCATTTTGGACATGAATCAAACTATCACAACTTATACTCAAAATTCAACTACCAAAGTTCCCCGTCAATATCACTCCCATCCTACTAGCCGCTAGCTAATGGACCATAAAAAGATTAGAATGAAAGTGATGAGCAACTACAGCTCAGTGAGTAGTGTATATATCTTCTAAGCAAATCGATCATCTACTATGCATGTTTATAAGGCAATACCAAAACTCAATAATCTCAAATCTAGTATATAATATATATACACACACATACACAATATCATGAACGAGTTATACACTTTCAACAAAATTTTTTACGTATCGGAAATACTCATTTAAATCAATAATATCAAAATAAACATTAATGATCAAGTTCATTGATCAATATCATCAATTCACATATCAATGATCTATTCTATTAATCAATATCATACCACATATCAATGGTCTATTCCATTTATCCATATCAAATCACACATCAATGATCCATTCGTTGACTAATCTATTGCTAAATATCAAGCCATGGCCACAACACAACATATGGTAATAAGGCGATCAAGATTCCCATTGGCAAGGTCTCCATCTATAATCAGTGGGTGGCTTGGCCCTTAAGGATATCCTCAAACCAAGAGATAAGAACAACAAGAGTGCCATTACTTTCATACGACGCTTCCTTGAATGCCATAACTTTTTTTTCTCACTTAAGTGCCACAAATTTAAAAAAATAGATCGCTTAAGTGTTATCGACGATTTATCTTACCGGCCGATTGTCTTATGGGGCACCACTGGCACTGATGTGGATAATTTTTGTAATTTTTTAACAATTTTTTTATTTTTATTTTCCTTGTTTTTCTTTGTGCCGGCAAGGGTCTCACCTGCGACCATCGTGGCCTCACCAGTCACGGGTGAGGGCGTAAAGGCCCACGCCAAATCTGGGCTAAGGCCTTTGCCGCAGCCTCGCCCAAATTTGGCAAGGGCCTTTGCTCCCTCGACCACAATCGGTGAAGCCACAATGGCCAGAGGTGAGGTCTTCGTAGTCCCACTAGCCGCTGGCAATGACCTTTGCAACCTTGTTGGCCGCGGGCAAGGGCATGAAGGCTCTTAGTCGTGGCCGACGAGGACTTCCGTTTATTTAAAAAGTTTCACGTTGAAATGGAAAATTAAGTAAAAATATCCACGTAGGTTGATTTGCTGGAAATAATACTCAAATGATCAATTTTACTATGATGTGGCACTTGAGTGAACGAAAAATAAAGTTATGGCACTTAAATGAGTATCGTACGAAAATTATGTTACTACTAATGTTCTTATCCTTCAAACTAGTATGCATACCCATAAACCCCTAATTGAGTTCATAGTAATATTGAGCATCAAACCATCAACTTCCAATTAACCACAGTATCAAATCCAGTTCCATCTCATAATTAGAATACATGTTACAATCCAAAACATATATTCTTTCACAGGCTGTTAATAAAATGAAATATATTTCACAAGACATTTCTCAAACTATTTCGGAATTTATTTCATAAATCACATTCACAAATAAATATGTATAACCTTTTGAAATTTCTTTCATAAGACATTTCTCAAACGATTCACAAATAACTGAAAAGTCATAAATGCCCGATCTAGATTTTTATGTAACAAACATGCTCTTTTATAACTCATATATATTGAATCTTTACCACTTTCAAGACACAGATTTAAAAATTCATAAAATAGATAGCACTACTTACATGGGAACGCCTATGACCAAATGTCAAAGATTATTCGAACCATCGAACTCACAATCTTATCAAATAAACAAGAAATAACATCAAAGTCTAAAATGCTACCTTAGCTACAAATCTATTAAACTAAGCTTACTCGCTAATAAAATGACTCCTACACCAACTAAACTTTTGTCTGAAGCGGATATTCAAAGCTATCCACAATGTGGAACTCGAGCATGAAATTTTAGAATTTCACTCCAACCAAACCGTTTCTTCAAATTGGCTCCCGTCAAGCCCTGTAGCCCACAACGCCCTTATATACTATTTCCATGAAATCCCTCATCTTAACAATGTAAAAATTGGGCATTGGAGTTCAAATTTCACAAAACTTCGAAATTGTGCTCTAATTCTGAAAACTATTCCAATTAGATGAGCGAAGGGTTTGAATCCTTACCTAGCATTGCAAATCAAAATAAATCCAACTTGACAAGATGTCCGTGACATGTACGCACGAAACCCATCTTTCCCTTTTCTTTCTTCTTTCCCCCTCGTTTCTTTTCTTCTTATTTTCTTTCCTTTACTCGCTTTCCTGCGTGCTCTACTTGCTCTCTCTTTTCCCTTTTATAATGAAAGTCAAGTTCTCCTTTTATTTTGGGAGAAGAACACTAGAAGTATCAAAAGTTGTGTACGGTGCTCACTTTAGTGCTAAAAGTTTTTGTCGAATCACTTAAGTGCCAAATCGGAGAAAAAAATGATTACTTTAGTGCCAACGGCAAGAAATTCCGGCCAAAAATAATATGTGATTTTTATAATTAAATTTTTAATCTGACGTGGCTTATTTATATTAAGAACAAGTCCACATGGACAATGTGGCTAGTCACACTTCCTTAAAAACGACATCACACGAAGCTCAGTCCGAAAATGACGTCGGACGGGTCTTGGGGAGGAGAGAGGTGCCGAGCCTCATCCGCGCGACGGCGCCAAGCCCTGCCATGGCTGTGCCGGCGAAGAGACGACCACCTCGGAGGCGGACGTGGCCGCGTCGCCTTGACAGTCAAGCTTCGGTGAGAGAGCGAGATTTCAGCCATGTACAGTGAGCACCAAACCCAAGCGAGCAAGAGGATGTGAGAGTTATGACGCCATTCTTCCTCTCTCAAAACCGAATTAGGGTTTAGATTAGGGGCAATCCCCCCCCTCTCTCTCTCTCTCTCTCTCTCTCTCTAAGCTTCAATGGAGAATATGAACTCTTCGGTCTTTCTTTTCTCTTGGGATATGACACATTCATCAAAGAAGGACAAAAAGGGGCCCTTTTCTTTTCTGAATCGGAAACACACAGCTTCCTTTTTGCAGAGTCTCAAGCGACCAGGCCGGCATTGTTCCGGATCTAGACAATCGACCGGTGACTCTTGCCCAACACTCAGCGTCGCTCATCGCTAATCTCGCCGACGCTTTCTGCTCCAAAGCCATACCAACAACAGTAGCTTATTCCGGCAATTTCCTATGGACTCCAACTTGCCTAGTAAATTCTCATCAAGGCCCACTGGCAAGTTTTAGGTTTTCCAGCCATCCTCCATCATCCGACCAGTAGTATGTTCGCTGAGTCTTGTGCCGTTGCTCACTGCACATCTAGCAACGACCGACGCCGCCGTTCCTACCGGCGAAAACAACCATCCTCTCTCAAAATCGAATTAGGGTTTTGATTAAGGGTTTTGATTTGAGCCAAATATATAAGCGGTGTCATTTGGGAAAAATAATGCTGACTAGGCATGCCGACGAGCCACGTAGAATTGAGAAATTAATAAAATATGGTCACGTCAGATTTCCGGCGATCTAGATCGGAGTTGACACTTAAATGATCGTTTTTTTTTAAACGGCACTTAAGTGATCCTGAAAAAACTTTTGATAATAAAGTGAGCGTCGTACACAACTTTTGATACTTCTAGTATTTTTCTTTCCTTTTCTTTTCTTTCTTTTTGACTAGTCAAAGCTTTCTTTTCTTTTCTTTTTAATTTTAACCCTATTTTGACCAAGTCAAATAGAAAGAAGGCAATATATTCTACCCTCTTTAAAAGACGTTTTGACTGAAATATCAGCTAACAAAACCTTGATAGAGGGTAAATATGTTAGATAGATATAAATTTGATTTTTTATATCATAAGAAAAAGTTTAGAATAAATGTGTCACAGTTGACATAATTTGGGATTTTTAATGTTAAAAAAAATTGAGGGTAAATGTGTCACGATTGGCATAGTTTGATGTTTTTTGTGACTTTTTTCCTTAATTTTATCTTAAACTTGCAAGTCATATTAACTATCATATAAAAATGAGATAAATTTGAGCTTTTTTGTTGGCGATTGAAATAATTAAATGAAAATTACATTTGCTGAATATGGCACTGGATAAGGGGGGATAATTTTAAAAAAATGTTAAATTTATTATACGGTGGCCAATTTAATCATAAACTTTTTTATTTTGAGAATTTAGTCATAAATCTTCCGACTAATTTTGATAAGAAATCACTGACATAGAAGCTAGTCCTTCTACATGGCACAACCAGCTTCGACACAGATAATTATTATCATTTAAAAAAAATTGCGTTATTTATTTATTATTTTTATATTTTCTTTTTTTTTCTTTGATTAGCGTTTATCTTCCCATAAGGGCTGACATGGGTCGCCGGGGACTCAGCAAGGGCCTAGGCCCTCGCCCATTTATAGATATCCACTTCCCATAATTTCTCTGGATTCATGTTCCTGAGCTTCTTCACGACTCAAATGAATTTGCGAATCTGGGCGAAGAAAAAAAGAGCCCGTTGATTCTTGGATCCCAAGCACATGTAAGGTTAGCTCTCGAGGGAAACATAATATAGATATGAATCGCTCACAGCCAACGAAGGCTTCACAGCCCTCGTCTAGATCTAAGTGTGGGTCATAACCATCATTGGCCATCATCGAGGCCCCGGCACCGCCAGTCCTTCTAGGAAGATGAATAGTGGGAAAACAGAAAGAAAATAAAATAAAAAATAAATACTGTATAAAATATTCAAAAAAATTACAAAACTTGTCCACATTAGCGTTGATCATGCCATGTAGGATAGTTGGCATTCATATCAGAGATTTCTAGTCAAAATTGATAAAGGATTACATTGATAAATCGTCAAAAGATTTACAACCAAATTGACCATAAAAAGTTTAGGAATGAATCTGCTGCCGTACAATAAGTTTAGTACTTGTTAAATAATTATCCTAGATAACAGTGACCATATACTCTTAATAATATGAAATAAAATATTAAATACAACCATGTTAATTTTTTTCGAACTCTTCTTTTCTACATATTCTATCACACTTCTATTTCTTTAACATGTTATAAGAACAACAGAAATGTGATAACTTTCGTGTGACGCTCTTTTTAGGGCCATAACCTTTTTGTTGCTCACTTGAGTATCACGTAACTGTAAACTCGTTTACTCGAGTGTATACTCCGGCTATTTGTGCTATGTGACTTTTTAGATAATGTTTTGAATCCGACCTGGCTTTTAAGAAGGGAACTCTCTCCCTCTCACTTCTTTCTGTCTGAAAATCGTAGAGTCCATAAAATAAAAATTTATGAAGCTTTCTCCCTCCCTCACTCTCTCACTCACTATCGCTCACTCTCGCTCTGTCTTCTCTTGCTTCGGCCTGGAAGCATAGTCTAGCGACTTCGACAGCCGCTCCTCCTGCATCGTCCATTATCGTTCTCTCTTTTCTGTCCTTGCGCTTGCTCTGAGAGCCCAAGATCCGTTGGTGGAGGAAATAAAGAAATTGCAATGGTGACTCCAGAGAGAGAGTGTGTGAGAGAATCTATTTTGAGTTAGGGTACTTCACCAACGGATGGCACGAACCCTCTCCCTCTCCTTGCTTGCTCTAAGAACCCCAATTTCGCCTCTTGGAAGCAGCGTCAGGGTTCTTCACCAACCTTTTCAACTTGAACAGAAATTTGCCCCAATTTCGATAAATTGAGCTAGGGTTCTTCAAATAGATCTCTAAACAACGTCATTTAAATTCTCATTTCGAACGTTATATGATAAATTATTGCCACGTTGGATTTTCCGACGAGACAAATCACCGATAGCATTCAAGTATACTATTTTTAAAAAATGTGGCATTCAAGTAAGCGAAAAAAAAAAATTGACACTCAAATGAGTGCTGCACGAAAGTTGTAGCACTTTTAGTATTCTTATTCCCTTTTAAACTTTATCTGAACTCTCATGTGGCCTTTCTATGTCTATGATCACAAAGATTTCCTTTTTGCTATATTTTTTTTAACTCAATTGACAATAACCCCAAACAACATATAAGGATACCTGTATATACGGGATAGATAGTCAAGATTGATGACATTTATCTGCGTAAAGCGCGAGCCACGTGACTAGCGTAAAGCTTCTATATATTTTTCTATAATTTCGAATAAATTGCTTCTTCTTTTTCATGTTACTACTAGCTTCCATCATCTTTCTTTTAGAGATTACGTCCGAAAGTTTATTTCACACGCACATTGCGTGTATGCTAGTGCGCAAACAATTTTGTATTAACACATATTTTTCAATAGATTGATGACATACATTAGTATTTCTCTTACGAATATCAAAGTCTTTGTCTAATTTCTTTCCTAGAAGGAAGCTGATTAGCCTTTCTTTTAATCGGGAATATAAATCCTCAATGAAGTCAACATCCTTTCCCCAATACCGGTCTTCCAAAGTCTAATTTGACTATTAGGTTAGGCATAATTGTCAGAATATCTACTATCCCACCAGTCACTCAAGCTTAAGCATAGTTCAAGTGCTTCCCATCATGTGAATCTGATGTTTGATTTGGTCCGTCATGAATATGAATTTAAATCCCCATGAGGCCTGGAACACATAGTATTAAACATCGATACTCCCTAAGACAATGAATTGTTGTGCAAATTAAGGAAGAATTTCGTTTTCACTACTTTCCTATGATGAGAAAATATGAAAAATAAACGGCGTAAACCCAATCAATTGCTTTGGAGGAATTATTTGTGTCGTTAACAATGGGTAAAAATCCCATCTAATTACAAGACTGCATCTAAGAAGGAATTGAAAGGGAAAAGAAAGATTGCCAAACATGCAATTTTATCTAAATTTTTGGGACCTTTCAACATATCAACCTACACCCACCAAACATGCAATTTGACTGATGCTGAACCCAAGTATCTCTATCGTGGCTTCGATTCTGCTCAAAGTTCATCGTTAAGAGAAGATGGTTGTTGACCCATGCAAGTACTTGAGGCGCTCAAGCTCTCTAGCCAAACCTCGTCGGCGACGACGGAGTTGGTCTCGTTGTTGCGGTGCCACGACCAGTGCGCATGCGTGTGGTTGAGTACCCTCAGTCTCCCGTGTCCGAAGCTCGCCTCCCTGAACATCGAGAGAGGCGAAGCTGGTTCCTTGTACCTACAAATTCGTCACCTAAATGATCAGGCGCTATAAAAGCGTACATTAACACACACAACATCATCCAATATTTCAACACAAAGCCAATGCGTCTCGCGATAAAAAGAAGCATACTCTTTGAGGATTAATGATGACTGAAATCTGTCTATATTTCAAAATTTGAGAATGATGTCTTATATCATCCTCTAAAAGAACATTGCCATATCTGTGTTTTGTCCTATAAAAAATTTACAACAGATCAAAGAGTAACACAACAGCTTAACATCAGTCAATTCCTCTAGGATTTCTTTCTGTTTTTCATCCTACAATTCGACCGGTTGTTGATTCAGAAGGACAATGAACATAAACAGGAAAAATTAAGTTAGAGAAAGCACACTTACGACATTGCAAGCCCTTCTCTATTCCCTCCATCGCCAATGGTCACATAGACAGGTCCACAAGTGTCAGCCTCATTGTCGTAAATCCTAGTCTGCGTATAACAAAGAACGAGTGTCATATTCTCAGAAAAACCAAAAATGAAACATTTTGCTTCGGCTATATGTGAACTTACAAATCGTTCATAGGCATGAACATGCCCGGCAAAGATGATGTCAACCCGTGCGCCATACAATAATTCCTCCATCGCCTTCCTCATGCTCTCACCTTCCCCTTGATGAGCCTTATTCGTGTTGTACCACGGCGCGTGCAATAGTACAAACACCCACGGTGTCGTCCTCCGATCAATGTTGGCCAGGTCCTGTTGAAGCCACTTGTACTGAGCCGAGTCGGAGTCGAACTCGGTGTATGACCCCAGCATGATGATGTGGATGCTACGACCTGCAACATCGAAGGAGTAATAGAGGTTGGATTCAGACCCACTTTCCTCAGAGGGCATGAGCCACCGGGCGTTGTAAGCCTTGAACCCGTGTGGGTAGATGATGGGAACTATCTCGATCTCATGGTTGCCCTCGGTGACCATCCAAGGTCGGCGGCTTGCAGTTGGCTCAACCAGGCGGCCGAAGGAGTCCCAAAGTGGCTGCTGGCCATTGGCATAGGAGAGGTCGCCCGGGAGTAGGAAGACGTCGTAGTCCTTGCTGTCAACATGCTCTAGGGTCGAGTTGGTCCAGTCTGTTTGCCCTAGATCACCTACATAGGTCGGAAAATCGTAACGATTAATATTACTAGATAAACTCAGTTTGGACAAATAGGAAGAAATTTGCTATTTATCGACTCAAATGGGACAAAAAAGAGTGTTGCATCAGGGATACATACCAACCACTGCAAATTCGATGGGGAAGGTGGAAGGCGGCGTCTTGAACGAGAACTCTGGGCCGGATGCACCGCACCGATAGTAATAAGTCGTGTCTGGCTCCAAGGGCCCGATCTTGACGTGGTGGATTTTGCCGGAGGAGTAGAAAAAGTAAGTATAGGATGTATGCTCTCCTCTTATCCTGATGGTGTATTGTCCCGGAGCCGTGCCGTACTCCACGGTGGAATGCGCCCTGTGGTCCTCCGTAACCCACGTTACTCTCATGTGGTTGCTTCCGGCAAGCGAAATATGCACCTAAAATCACCCAAAAATGGGAATAATAGCATTTAACATCGACATGAAATCTAACCGGCACAACTTCGAGAAATATTCATGTTCTTCGACCGCAATGGAGTTCATAAAATATCTTTGAAATTAGTTATAAGATCAATGGGCAACGAGAAATCGACCTGTTGAGGCTCCGACTCAGACCGCTCATGCTTGGAGAATATGAAGTTCCCGGGAGGGGGTCGATTGTATTCCTCTACGGAAGCATAAGTGAACTGTATGAGAATCTGAGGCACGAAGACGAAGAAGAAGATGACAATGGTTGAAGGAAGAAGAAACGCCCGTGGACACCAAATCTCCATGGTTGAAGCAATGAAGCTAAAGTGTGTATACAGATGAATACTTTTGGGAGGAAGAGAGAGGGAATATAAAGAAAAGTTGGGCTAGGGGAATTTGAATCGGAACACTATATTCTATTAAATACACGAGAAGGCAATACCGTCAAGTAAGTCGATTGGAATATCTTGAATATGATGCTTCAGAGGTAGATGTTCTCTCGTCCTCCTCCATTTTTCTTCACTACCAGCGAGAAGCGTGTGATAAGGTAACTCTTGGACTTGGCTTGGCTGGGTAAGGGACCACTTTCCTCAGCCAGTAATTTTACAGGATCATTGATGTGTTTGGATAGTTTTGGTAATTATCCTAAACTAAAGAAATAAAAGCATCTTGAGTTATGGGTTACTATTATTTTAGAGGGACTTTAGAAAAGTCTTGGGTCACAAGCAACCCATCTGCAAGTTCGAATATACACCTGTAAAGTTTCGCAATCGATACATTGCTCAAAGTTCAGATCAAGGAGTTCTTACACTAATCTCGTGCGTAGAAAAATTAATCAGATAACACTTGTTAAGATATATGGTCGATGATCGTGGATGTGTACGCATTTCTCGATAGTTTGAACTTCTAACAAAGTTAGTTACAGAGATCAAATTTTTGACGATCCGTGCGTTCTCTTACTCGGCTTGTTAGTTGATGTTGTTCCAGCCACCTCTCTCATTGTACGCATGCAATATCTCGGTCGTTGGGCAAGACTCAAAACTTTTGCCAGTAGAGCCCAGCTCACCTTGATCTGAATCTTTCACGTGGACTGAGCGAAAATGAATTCGTCGTATACTAGAATTTCTCCTCCAAAGCGGACAAGACATGGCTGGAGTCAAAAAAGCTAACCACCACCACCGTCTGAACACCCAAAGTCGGACTTGGGTGGTTCCCAACCTGTTAGAGACTCAGACCCATCCGTTTTACGTTGCCTTTTTTCTTCTTCTTCTTCTTCTTCCTTGGTTTGCCAGTGAGGGAAATTAGGGTTTGTGGGTCACGAGAATCCACGCCGTTCACTCTCTCACCTGCCCATTGGGTTTGCCAATTTCACAGAAGCCGGTTCAGTCGACCAATCTCCTAGTAAACACAATTTATCTTTGGTAAAGTCATATTATCTAGTAAAAAATATTAAGCTCCATTCGTTTCGCAAAAAAATAAATAATTTAAAATATATATTTTTAAAATAATCATTTATATTTTTTGAAATGATTAATTAATAAAAATATTTTTATTATTAATATTTTTCCTCTATTCATTTTTTAAAGTAATTTAAAAGATCAGTTTTTGAAAAATATTTTTTAAATAATTTATTTTTTGCGAAATAAGCTCGCCTTCAATTCGTTGTAAAATTATCTTTTGTTTTGTGATATATCTACAAATAAATGGTTAAACTTCTAATTTTCTGGCAATATCCCTTTTTCCCCGTTAAAGCGTGAAAAAATAATTGGCTCGCGTGGTCAACCAAAACGCATAGAAAAGCCAACCATAAAAGATAAAAACTGACAAATCTCAGAACCTATTAATCGTACTCACTGATGTCCTCTCGAGTCATGCTCCGAATATCCGAGGAATCTACTCCTAGAACCCCACGACGTGGCGGTGCCTAACCCTACGCTCTCTTATATTTGATTGGCTCTCTCATTAATCAAATCTTAAATGGGAAAATTGAGTTGGCAAATGTCTCATTTCAAGAAGCAATTTCAACCAAAGATTTCCATTTGGGAAAAAAACTATTAAAAACTTCAAACTATACTACATGTAACACATTTACCTTGAATTTTTTTTAACATAAAAAATGCCAAACAATGCTATTTGTAACATATTTATCCCATTGTACTTTAGTACATGGGCATTTTTGTCTTTTTCTTTATTTTTTCCTTTCAGGCAAGAGCTATCCTCATCGGCGTCAGGCGAAGGTCGCCCTCGCCGGTGTTCAGCGAGGGTTGCCCTAGCCTGAGTCGGGCGGGGGCCGCTCTCGCTGGATCTGGCGAGGGCGACCCTCACTGTCGGGCGAGGACGCAGGCGAGGGTCACCCTCGCCTGAGTCAGGTGAGGGCCGTCCTAACTCACCTAGGCAAGGTGACCCCCGCTCGACTCAAGCGAGGGCGACCCTCGCCCGACTTAGGCGAGGGCAACCCTCACCTGCATCGGGCGAGGGTCGCCCTCACTTGAGTCGGGCGAGGGCCGCTCTCGCTTGACGCCAACGAGAGTTGCCCTCTCCCGAGTGGGGCGAGGGCCGCCCTCGCTCGCTGAGGCAAGGCGATCGTCGCCCGATAGTGAGGGTCGCTCAACACCGACGAGGGTCGCCCTAGCCAAATCCGGCGAGGGCGACCCTTGCCCGACTTAGGCGAGGGTGACTCTCGCTCGACGCCGGTGAGGGCAACCCTCGCCAGAAAGAAAAAAAAAGGTAAAAAAGATGAAAATGTTCATGTATTAAAGTATAATTGGGTAAATGTGTCACAAATAGCATAGTTCAAGATTTTTGGTATCACAAAAAAAAAATTCAGGGTAAATGTATCACAAGTGGTATAATTTAAGATTTTTGATGATTTTTTCCCTTTCCATTACCATAGCAGCTTTGGATGTGCCTTGAGAACCGGATCATAACCTTTAGGCTGACGCACGTTTATGATGTGAACAAGGAATCAAACCATTAGAGAGATTGACAATCTTGTCAACATTGTCCAGATCACGACGACACAAAGATGATAGAGAAACAAAAAAAATGTCAGATTAGTGCTAATCTTTCTAATATATCAATATTCCAAAGTTGAACTGTTGGCAAAATGTTACCTTACCAAAAAAAAAACTGTTGGCAAAATGATCTGTTCAAGACGATCAGAGCAGATATTATAGAGTATGAATTTTGGTGATCTTTCTATCTTTATTTTTATATGGTACACGTCTCTTTTAGTATGTTCTCTTTTTCACATTTTATATTTCACGTGCAAAGGTGGGTCTGGACGCAAATTTCGCTTTCTCTCAACTAATTAAACTTTTAGGGGAAATTCTTCAAGATGTTGATCAATTGGCTGCCTTTCCGTCTCCATGAAAGAGTTCCATTAAAATCAATTTTGTGATTAAAGGAAGAGTGTAAACTACAAAAAGGCTTTAACCATACGCATGCATACCGTTGAGAATATACCTCCAATTTGAGCAGGTTTCCTAATTTGAGTAGATTTTCTAAAAAAGTTTTCCTATTTTAAATGTGTGTGTATATTCTACCCCTAATATCATATACAGAAGAGCATACAAGAGGAGTATCAAAATTTCTTTTTGTGAGATTTTTGAGTAAGTTCTCTGTGAGAGATCATAAGATAATATTTGTGAGTTTGCTCTAGGCTTTATTTAGATGTGGAAAACACTTAAGCACGACTCTCCTGTATCTGATGTTCTTCATTGTTTCTTGTTCATTTATATGGTGATTTCGCATTAATTTAATTACAATATCTGGTTAGCTACCACGTTATGCTACAATACATACATCTCCCCAAAAGGGTATTTAGTATCTTGAAATAGCTTTTGGCCAAATGTGATTAAGGGCTTATTTACAAAGGTATCCAGGCAATTGCAAACTTTCTTGGCCCCTAGACTGCCAAAGTGGAAAGACGATTGTCGCGACCCTTTAAAAATTCTATCATTTTCTCGGGCTAATGGATTATTAAGACTAATCTTAACTCGGGCCCTCCCAAGCCCTACCAATTCGCAACTTAAGATTTAAGTTCTTAACATGCAAATATTTTCATGCTTGGAGTCGCTACTAATCAATTTATGGTAGGTTGATTAGAAACTTAAATAAAACATAGGGAGATATGTTTTATTCCTACAAACCAGAGATTCTAAGCCTGGGGACTTGATTACGCTAGATCTAGTGTCTAACGCCCTTTCGGTACCTTTTCTTTTCAAAAATGTTTTGGCAGGCAGTTTGGATCCATTTTAACTTAATTACTAACATGTGAGGTACTCATGCGGGTGCGCAAACCACCAATTTAACACCTAGAAAGCATTAAATAAATTGCAAGTTTAGGAGAACAACTTACCTTGAACCAACGCAAACATCTGCATTGTTAGCTAGAAAATCACATCAATCAACCCTAATATGATTTCTAGTTAACAAAGCAACTCTTTCAATTTTTTTTTTTGGATTTTCATTTATTTAAATGAAGCCTAGTCTATATGCAATGACGTGCAAGAATGACATGCGAATTAATGCAATCTAGACATGCGAACTATATGTCATGCGACGACGTGACCTAATTCTAATGACGTGCAATGCTATATTTTTGGAATTTTCTAATGAAATTCGGAATAAAAATATGCCTAAATTATCATGCAAACTAATGACTTCTATTTTTTTTGGCATTCTCTGTTTAAAATTCGAAATTAAAAAATACCTAAATTAACATGCAATCTATGATGACTTAATCTACCCTAGAATGAGTTATTTTTTGAAATTTTTGTGTAAAATTCGGAATAATAAAATAACGTGAATAATCCGTTAAGATTTAAATAATACCTAATTTAAACTAGGAAACATGCCATCTTAAGTCCTAATTTAAATTGAATACTTATCTCATCCTTCGGGATATATTCAAAAATCCTAGACATGCAAAAATTCTAATTTGAATCTAGATGATATTTTTTGAATTTTCTGTTTTATTTAAAAAAAGAAAGAAAACAATTTAAACATGGATAGCAACAAATTCAAATCAAACACGCAATCCGCCAAATTTGTTTCAAACTCGGATTAGGCACAAAATTCGAACTATCGGTCATATCTATAGGGTTATAGATATTGACGAATAGTCGATCGTTCAAATTTGGAAAGCTAATGAAATTCATCATCGTATCTAAATGATTATAGATAGGATGATAATTTCCCGTATCGCCGTGTATTGGACCTTAGGGTTAAGGTCAAATAGTCGTCCAGATACGTTGCTAAATTAGGAAATTTTCCTAATTTGAATACTTGAAAATATTGCGGATATATATAACATTATCCTAAGATATCTAAATATCTGCACGATAATCACAAAATATTCAAACACACCAAATTAGGATTCTAAATATTTGAAAAGAATATTCAGAATATATCCACTTACCTAATTTGAAAATACTTTCAAATTTCGAATTGGATCGGGATCGGCTTGCGGATCGGGAATGGGACGACCGGCGACGGTGGGATGGCGACGACGACACCGATGATGCACAGCAACACCGGCAAGGCTGTTCGGTGGATTTGATGCGTGCGTGGGCGAGTGACTCCGAACAGAAAATTTCAAAACTGCACGATTCTCGAAAAATGGGCGTAACTTCCTTAATACACGTCGAATTGACCCGATTACAAAAGCCACAGATCAAGGACTCGTAGATCTACAACTTTCGTGTTTTGAGTTTCCACAAATAAGCTTTGTGGAGTGAGCGATTCTGGGAGGAAGTGGACGAGGAGTAGCAGCGTTGGTGAAGAATCAGAGAAGCAGCAGCCGTCCACGTTGACGCCAAAAAGGACTCAACACAGCAAGGCGTCTTTGGGCTTCTGTGGCGAGAGAGAGAGCAAAAGCAGCAGGGTTGAAGGTCGTCGCTCGGGAAGCAGCGGCAGACAAGACTCTCGCTGGAATGTTGACCCTTTTTTTTTCTGATCTGGGCATGAAGTGCAGCAGCAACGCAAGCAAGAAAACAGAGCACAGCAATGTTGGCGAGGCAGCAACGTCGGCGTGGCGGTGCAGTGAGGGGTGAGTGACGGTGACGGTCCGGCGCGGCAAGGGGCGGCGCACGACAACGAAGCTTGTCTCACTCTCTCCCTCTATTTCTCACGTATTCCTCACAAATTTCAGATCTGAATTTTTTTGACCTCCCACCCTAAAATCTTACCTAAAAGATGTATTTATAATTCTAACCTAGGTCAAATAGATGGACTTAATGTCCTAATGGGCTTAAACTTGGGCTTGGGCTCTAATTAAATTAAATGGGCTGAATTAACTTGGGCTGAATTAAACTCAAATTAAAACGACCGAGCCCGTTCATCTTGAAATTCCCGGCCCTTGCATTCCCGAGCGAACTGAGTTTTGTTTAATGAAATTTAAGCTCAATCGACATTGCCAATCCGATGCAAAAATATGCAATTAAATTAAATGAACTTAAACTATATGTTATGCAATTTAAATTTTTTTGTTTAAGGGTTAAAATTTAATCCCTAATTTTCTATGCAAATTATACTAGATGATCGGTAAAATTTAGGTGTCAACAACGATTGCTTCCAAAAGGTGATTGTCAAGTGCTATTGCAACACGTCCCCTCGCCCAAACCCGCGAATGTGTGACGACAAGTGGGTCTCTACACGAAAGGCTGAGAGAGAAATTCCGTGGGGAAAAATCCAAAAAGATGAAAGAGATTATAGTTGAAAACGAGTGATAGGAGCTTAGGCTGGAAGTGTTACTTTTCTTTTTATTCTTTTGCTTCTCACCAATTTCTGTTTTATCAGATACAGTACGTAAGTGAATTAATAGTTCTAGGTTCTTGTATAATCCATGGTTAACTATAAAAAAAGGCCATTAAGATCATGATTACCAAGAGTTAAAAGAAAAGGCCGAAACAAAAATTTACTGATGATTCAGTTCATTGGCAAAAGATAATAACAATTTACAGAAGTATGGAGTCCATGTTGTTTGCACATTTGGCACAACTCACTATTAAAGTTTTGATCCAATTGCATATGTTACTTTCGACCAAAAAAAAATTGCGTATGTTGCTTCAGATGTAAAGTAGGGATTTAACAAGCTCTAGACTCCCTATAGGCTTTACTAAACTTTAAATACATCTTCCTTCATTTTCAATAATGGGTAAATGTCACTGCTGATCCATTGATTTTTTTTTATCGAAAATCAAAACGATCTCTTTACTTATTTTCTTTATTCAAAAGAATCTCTCTTCTTCGAAAGTGCTACATTGATCCCTCTGTTTCACTTTTTTTCTCACTCGTTGATTTTTGCTAATGTAGACTGTCGGATTTTTGAGTAAGACTCTGCAGTGGACTTCTTGTGTTATGATTCGCACCACACATAAGACAACATAAAAGCACAAACAAAATGAGAGAGAGAGAGAGAGAGAGAGAGAGAGAGAGAGAGAGAGAGAGAGAGAGAGAGAGAGAGAGAGCGCATTTGAAAAGAAAAAAAAATTATCAAATTTCTAACGTTGTTAACGCCATGTCAGGAAATTCCATCACAAAAGCAAATTGGAGACGAACAGTGGCACTTTCTAAAAGGTGGAAGGATGTGTTGAACAAAAAAATTATATGGACGATTTTGATTTTTTAGCTAAAGTACAAGGACCTTGGTGAAAGCAGAGAAGGTTGTGTTGGAAGGATGACTAAAGAAAAAGATGATGGAAAACGGGTCCTCCTTCTCGAAACTATTGTTTTTATAAGTTTACCATGCACCTTTGATCCCAAGGCATTCTACATGGCATGATGCATTTACACAATTTGGAGATAAATCCATATCCCCTCAATTTTGGAATGAAATATACTTGGTAGATTAGAAGGAATTGAATTTAAAACACGTTATTTAATTGTTCTATTTACGCATCAAGAGTGATGTGAATTTGTAGAAAATGTCCGTTGGTATATTATTTCATGTCAATTACGATTTTTAAGCCTGAAAATCTTCTCACCTATATGTATGCATAATAGATATGATCAATGGATGAGCCTAGCAGAATAGAAGCCTAAATGTCATTGCCAAGACTAGCCCATGATTTAAAATATTTGAACTCCACTCAAAAAAGTATGCCCAAGCAAGGCTATTTGAGCGAGCTTCAACCCAAGAAAAAAATTGTATGCCTAGGTCTGCCTTGTTTGTTCTTCGAGCTTTGTCCGCTCGAGCAGGCTTAGAAGGTCGCCGAGCTTATGATCAGGTCCAATGTATAGTACTTATGGTCATAGAAATGAGGAGAATTTCATGAATGAGCTACTATCTCTATTTGAAGAAAAGAGGTTTTGAGTTTTAGCTAAAAAAATTAAAAAAAAAAAACAAGAAAGGAGGGTTTTGTGAGGGCACATGTCCCGTCGCTCCCTCCCGTCCCTCTTCTTTTCTTCAATTTTACTATAGATCTCTTTCGTGTCCCTCCATCCCCCTTTTCTCTTTCATGTGCACCTTGCTTGCTGCGCTCACTGCGGGTAATAGCAAGAGAGTGAAGAACGAATGATCCTCTAAAAATAGTGATTTATTTCTACTATACCATATAATTATTTTTTAAAATTTTATTGTTAGTTTGAAGGTGGCAATTATGTTCCTTCCATTCTTTTTGCACTTTGTGGGTTGATGTCAATTTTTAATAAACTAAAATGAATCGTTAGAGTTAGAATACTTTGTTTTATGCAACACAATATAATGCATTTCTCTTTAATGTAATAAGATACATGTCATGTATTCACAATTTTTTATGTTAACTCTTCATTATTTCTTTCTTGTATCGAAGGTTTCTAATCCATGTTGCCTCAAGGAATTCATTCCAACTTCAAGTTGTAATGTTTCATATAAAATTATATCAAAGCCACTTGCAGAAATAATAACTTGTATTCTTGCTTCAGTTGTTAGCCTCAACCAAATTGCTTTCATCAAGGAACGATAGATTTCAGAAACTATTCTACTATGCCAAGAGCTGTTGCACAACTACCATAAGGGCGACAAAGATAAACGAGTGGTAATAAAAATTGATTTCATGAAAGCTTATGACATGGTAAAATGGGACGCCGTTCTCAAGGTTCTTAAAGCTATAAATACATACTACAACCAAGTTCTCAGTTAACTTCAATGGCAAACAAATTAGTTATTTTGCTTGAACTAGTAGGCTACGCACTTGGTGATTAAATCTCTCCATATTTCTTTGTCCTCGTTATGAAAATTCTTAATAAAATTATTAGTGGGAAAGTTGCTACCTCTTCCTTTAAGTTCCATTGACGCTATAAATCACAAAGAATTACCCCCTCATACTTCACAGATGATTAGTTTCTATTTGCTCATGGGATATGAACTCCGTCCTTTGCCTTGTTAATGCATTTGATCACTTTGCAGCTTGTGCGGGACTACAGTTTAATCCAAACAAATATCAAATCTTTTTCTTTGAATTGACTGAGGATCAAAAGCTCCTTATACAGGACCACACACCTTTCTCCATAGGTATCTTTCCTCTTATATACCTTGGTCCTTTTTACTGGAAGGCTCACGCATAAAGATTGCAAGGGTCTTAAGGGAAAACATCTTTATGAAAATAAAAGGATGGGGCATGAAACATACTAGCTATGTAGGACGACTTCAATTGGCCAAATCGGACCTTATTTTCATCTACACCTTTTGGATGCAAATGTTTTTACTACCAAATCAAACTATCTATGAGATTGAGAAAAAGATTAAACAATTTTTATGGGCAGGAAAAGCAGAAGTTTATATGTCACACAAAGTTGCATGACAAGTAGTTTGCTCACCTAAAAGTGAGGGGGGGACTAGGGTTGCCCAATCTGAAATTTTGGAACAAAGTATTGCTAGGCCGCATGCTTTGGAACCTTATCAACTATCCATCCTCTTCCCTATGGAGTAATTGGGTTCACAGCACCAAATGCAAAGGCACTCCAATGATACAACTTGACATCAAGGATGTCTTAGAGTTTGCAAGTTCTTCTTAAGTTGAGACCCTCTAACTTCAGTCATCTCTAGCTCAAGTTACTACTGTAAAGAGATACATAAGGAACTCATATAGGTGGGAATAGCTATGGAGTGGTATGACCTGATTTGGATCAGCAATATTTGCAAGCACAGGCAAACAGGAAAGAAAGGGCTATTTAGGACAAAGCTCTAATCCCATAGGTGGGCCCAATCTCCTATCGTCGTTGATCCAACCATTTCATTGTATCAGCTAGCTTGTCTGTAGAGATAGACAACCGACAGTAGAGAACACATTATGAACAGTATAGAAGACAACCCATTTGTTCTTCAAGTGTAATCGGACTAGGAGTATATAGCACAATATCCTCACATGGCATGATATTCGACATTCTTTAGGAAGATGGAATGATGAACTTCAGTAGATGATCAAGGCCACTAAGGGCAATGACTTGGCAGCGAGACTCCTCAAGCTCTCTTTCTTAGCAATTATATATTGTATTTGGATGGAGCATAACTACAAACATTTTCAAAACAAGTCAACTGAGATCCTCATTCTTTTGGTTAAGGTATGTAAAATTGTAAGTGGCATGGCTTCACTCTACCAAAATTTTGGACCTTTCCAGGCAAATGTTTTGTTGGCTACCATGTGGAGACTTCATATCCATCTTCTCACATGATTAGTTCCATCTACAATGCTAGGGGATGCCTTCAAGCTTCTGTACTCATCTCATTAATATTGCTTACATCTTTACAACAGAAACAAAAATTCACTTGGTTTAATCTATGAGCATATCGAATGATGATGGGGTAATTTCATATTTGTATTATGAATTTCATGTTATATCCCGAAAGTGAGACGCTAGTTTGAGATTGAGCGTGTCTGAACTCGATCAATGAAATAAATGATTATATCATTTTATAACGGTTTGCTTTTCTGTCAAACTATATAAATTAAGAATGCGATTTTCTCATGAGAAAAGTTCATCCTACCGTGAAGCGTGTGCAAAGCACGAGAGTAAAGATGAATAGGAGGGTAGGCCGACATGGCCTTCTTAACGTTGTGATTTGTTTTGTCCAATAAGCAGTGCAAACAATCTCTGATGTTTTCAGTTCATGGAACGGAAAATATTCTTAGTAAATCCATTATTTTTCAGTCATCCAAACACCAAAATACCAAAAAATTAAAAAAAAACAATTTCCTGTGAATAGTTTTCATTCAAATAAACAGACCCTGAAGTTTTCTTTTGCTGGAACATACTTTGAAGGGTTAGATAGGACCTTTGATCCATAGTTTTGCCCTTTGAATAGCTTCAATTCATTATGATAAGTCCGACTTATCACATTCTAATCACGCTAAACATTTCTCCATTGACAGTCAAAGTTCTTTGTTGCTAGGGGCCGAGAAGTTAAGCACAATATAAGAAAGGTTATTTCATTGCCTTTCTACGTGGATAGACCATGCAATACGTTTTCGCGAACCTCCCGTGCATTTAGGGCTTTACATGAGGGGTCCATCTAAAGCTCCGTTCGAAAGAACGCGAGTCGAAATCTGATATCCATGGCGCAATTCTCTGAATGCAACAGCAATTTCTCGATGGAAATGTTATTCAGTGTTCGTTATCAAGACATAGTAACTTTCGAAGGGTGCTTTCAACCATAAATTACATCAAGCCCTTCGAACACGACTCCAAATTTGCCTGGTGGGTCCTGTTAAGACCTGGAAGGGGGGAGATTAAGAGGCTATGTTAGAGAGACAATGACGGAACATTAGCGGGGATATTGGCTAATCAATTTTTGCACCGTGGGAGACTAGATGTCCCCGTAATACAAGGCAGCAAATCAGAATAATCCAAACTATGGGGTTGAAGCTATTTCTATCGCTTTTTGATATCGATTGAAGAAATTGCAAGCGCGAACAAGTGACGAAGCACGGAGTTTCACGACCGATTAGGGGGATTCTTGCATCTTGTGCAAGCTCTAGTGGGATACAATACGCCCATCGGATTCTAGATTACTACATGCAAAGAGAAAACTAAGAATGGTTATTGGTACGAAAAACTTTGAATTGGTACATTTGTGACAAATTTTATCATAAATTAATTTTTTTATCTCCAAAACCTCAAATTGATACATATATGACAAATTTACCCTCCGTTAGTTTCCGTTAAATTTTAATGTTAAGTTTTTGAGTTGGATAACATGTGAGAATTGACGAGAGTACCGGTATTGGGTTTTACCCCTCCGTTATTCACAGGTTTATCAATTTGTGATTCTTTTTGTATTAATCCAATTTAACAGAGGGTAAATTTGTTACAAATGTATCGATTTGAGATTTTTGGTGGTCAAAAAATTAGTTTGGGGTAAATTTGTCATCGATATATCAGTTTTGGGTTTTTTATGGTAAAAAATTAGTTCGTTGCACTTTACCAAAAAAAAAATTAGTTTGTTGTAAGTTTGTTATAGGTTTTTCGTAGTATTAACCCAGCAAAGAATTATGTCATGATAAAAGTTTCTTTCTTTTTTTTTTTCTCTTTTTTCTTTCTTTCATTTCTTCTTTTTTTTTCTTTTAACACTGGCAGGGTGTTAGAATTAGCCGCGCAAACACAATGAATTAGAGAGTAAAGGGGAGAAAGAAAAATCAATATACAGAGATTTATTCTAGTCCACTCTTAAACTAGGGCTACATTCTATAGAAGATTCCACTATTATGAGCACCTCCCACCATTACAAGAGAGAGGGACCTCGTGCCTTTTAGTTGATGGGGAGAATGAACCACGCGCCAACATGGGGGTTGTGCCAAAAAAATTATTAAAATATAGTAGACTATCCACGTCAACGATTTCCAGCCAAAATTGACCGGAATGATTACATTGGCAAATTCTCAAAATGTTTAAGACTCAATTGACAAAATTTAAAAATTTAAGATTGGATTGGCATCCGTGCAAAACATTGGGGACATTTTGGTAATGTAATTTTCTCGTTAAACTTGTGTGATCCCGATCAAAGATCATATTGGCGCGAGAAATAGAAAAATGCAAATCATAATAATCATTGATCATTTTTTTCACCCTCATTAGCCGGCATGAACTGAAATTAATTATTTTGCGTGCCTTGCGGAAAGAATTATACAAGGAGAGGCTAAGGTCATAGAAAAAACCTAGTTTTACATGCAACTGCGATTTCAAATGACAAATGATAATCAATTATACCAAACTCACCATGGAATAAAGTTTAAGTGTGTCCATATTTGATTGCGTATCTATTTGATCATGTAGTATTTGTTAAAATAAGCACCTTACGGCCGATGTCATATCCGAGCCCTTATTATCCATCTTAAGAGAAAGAAAATTAGTTTATTTCTCTTTGATACTCTCAAGGGTAATTAGAATTGTTATTTCACCTCACCGACCGAAGTGGCGTTACTCGCGTACCCTTGTGAGTAGAGCTTGGGGTTATCAGGTGAAGAGTGAGTGATGCAAAATGGATGAACACAATTGGTTCGTGGGAATAGCGTCAAGGTAGTTTATGGTAGGAGTTCTAGGTTAGAATAAAGATACCCTTAGGAGATTTGAAAGAAGGGTTGGCCTCCCGTGCATAAACTGGATAAGAGCTAGTGGCACTCTCTTGATGAGTTATTGGTAGGCCAAAACAAATTGTTGTACCTAGTGTTATGCATGTCTCACTTGATGAACTAGACGCCCAAGTTTAGCTGGGCGTGATACGATCCAATACGAGGAAGCTATTCGCCATTTGGTTCTTTGGAACAACTATAAAACAAAGGCTGGCTTGGTGTTATTGACTGCACCAAGCGCCACATGGGCTATTCCGCAACCAAGAAACTGCCGACCCGCGATAGATGGTATTATAGCAGGATCCCTCCGCTAGGCGAGCTAGAGTCGGAGAAAACCAGTGGTCTACCTGGTCACACAAGAGCAAAGAGTGAATTGTCAGGGCAAAATTTGTTTGGACAAAGTGCGGCTCTTGACTAGCATCTCAGATGAAAATTGGGGCAAGGGAAAGAACCGATTCCCTACTAAATAGGAAAAATTTTCTTGGATCAATTTGGCGAATCTCAATATGGGTATACCACCACGTTATCAATAAGGAGAGAAACCTCCATTAGTTTGCTGAGATTAGGAGAAACTTAGTAAGCAAAAGAGGGTGCTTCCAAAAGGTGCAGTTGGTGAAACGTGCCATACTTGTCAAGGAAAGCACAAGTAACCGAGGATACTCAAACAATGTTGATTGAAAAAAGCTATCAATGGAGTAGAGTGGCATGTTCTGTTGGGCAAGCGTTGCCATTCGATGTATGATCCAAAAGTGGCACATCAATGGTTGAAGACTATTCAATGTATGGCCTAGAGTGGCACATTAAGGGCCTGTTTGGCAACCAGCCAAATAGTGCATGATTCTATTCTTTTGTTCTTGAGAACAAAAGAAGAACAGAAGTTCGTTTGACAAATTTTTTGTTCCCAAGCACAAATTGATTCCCAGAATCAATTTTGGAACATACCAAGAATTAAAAAAAAACATTGATTCTTGATTCTGGGAATAAGAATCAGAAATAGAAGAGAATTTTTTTTCTTTTTCTTCTTTCCTTCCTGGCCTGTGGCCAATTCTTCTTCTTCCCTAGCCTATGGCCTATGGCTAGCAAGGGCGTCGCGGCCCTTGTCGGCCACAAACGAGGGCGGCGGCGAAGGTGGCCCTTGCCCAAAGGACCCTCGCCCTTGCCAACCATGGGCAAGGAAGGAGAAAAAGAAAAAAAGAAAAAGAAAGAAAGAAATATTTAAAAAAATCAAAATATTATTAAAATAGTATTAACAAAAAGAAATTTTGTGCAGTTACCAAATGCATTTATGTTCTTTTTCTATTTCAGGAATAGAAATTTTGGGCTATTATCAAATATTTTCAAATGCTCAGAAATTTTTCCGGGAACAAAATAAAAAAAATCATTTTTAAGCAAAAATTATTTTCGAGAACAGAATGGTTACCAAATGCACCATAATAGTTGAAGAACGCAGAGAAGTGACATAACAGATTGCAACAAGGACGTTGTGGAATTGAGCAGGGAGAATGTCACGGACCGAAGTGACATTGGAGTTTTCCCATACTCGTGTACCCTTATGAGTGAAACTTGAGATTTTCAATGAAGAGTGAGTGATATAGAAAGGATTAATGCAATTGGTTTGTGGGAGTGGCATTAGGGTGATTTGTGCTAGGAGTTTTAGGTTAGAATTAAGATACCCTTAGGAGCTTTGAAGGTGGGTTAGTATCTGGTGCACAAACTGGTATGGAGTTTATGCTGCTGTTATGATGAGATCACGGCAAACCGAAACTAGTGATTGTACCTAAAGTGTTCCGTTTATCTCACTTGATGGATTAGACGCCCAAGCTTAGCTGAACATGCGCTTGATGGATTAGACGCCTGAGCTTAGCTGAACATAGTACAATTCGATACAAGGAAACTATTCATCATATGGTTTTTTGAAACAATTATAGAACGAAAGTTGGCTTGGTGTTATCGACTTACCAAGTGCCACACGAGCTTTTTTGCAGTAAGGAATTGCTCGTTCATGACACCAAAGTAAAAAAAAAACCTAATTTTACAAACAAATACTATCTCAAATGACAAATGATAATCAATTATGCCAAACTTACCATGGGAATAAAGTTTTAAATATGTAAATATTTGGATCGCATATCTATTTGATCATGCAGTATTTGTTAAAATAAACACCTTACGACGGACGTCATGTTCGAGCCCTTACTGTCCATCTTGAGAGAACGAAAATGGGGTCACTTCTCTTCGATGCTCTCAAGGGTGATTAGGGTTGTCTACTAAGGAGCAAATTCCTAGTTCCGTCTAAACTTAGATTAAGCTTAATTAACTTTGTTGGACAGCAATTGATAGTAATCAAATTCGAGATCGATTATACATACAATAAAGAGTATCTAAATATAGACCGAAACTATATTTGAATGACTGGAATATACAACTCATGCAAATATCTTGTCTTTGTTAAATATAATAAAATTTTTTTAGGTTTACTGTTCATTCTTTCCCTATATAAAGGGACTGGGCCTTGTAGTTCTAAAGCATTCAAGCAAGTAATGTACACAAAATTCTCTCATCTCAACTTGGTATCAGAGCTGTTATTACTTGAGGAGCGCCCATTGAGTCTGTCACACCGTGGCCACCACAACGCCAGCCGCACCAGTCGCGCTGTCCCGATTCTCCGACAAGATCGAAGCTTTTTATCTGTGCTCAACATACTTTCGCTGCTCATTTCGGAAAACCGAGACCACCAGTAGACTCGCCGCCCTCAGACGACCCATGTCCTGAAATGTCATAATCAACGGCCATCGAACGCTGCTGCACGCACGGCCTCACGCCACCGCACCATAGACCTAGGTAGCCCACTGCCATTCACCGCTATTCACTGGTGTTTTGGACATCCTCCACTGTGTTTTTCCAAAAACCAACACCAACTCACGACTCGCCGCCCTCAGTCGAGTCCGGCAGTCAAGTTTCACCGCCTTCCTCTACTAGTCACGCCTCATGCGCCGCTCCAAGCTCTGCTCGTGAGATTCACATGCCAACACATGCCCCGCGCCCCACATGCGCCTGGCCCACGCCAATACGCGCTTGGCCCACGCTTCCCAACTGATGTCATTTGCCACGTCACTGCCATGCCATCTTCTATGTCACCAACACGCCATCTGTTGACCAACGTTGACCAGACCGGTTTTGTCTTTTTTTTTCGGCCGGTTCAACCATTTCCTAACTGGTTTTCGATATTTTCCAACCGGTTCTTGGGGTGTTTCGACATCCTGAGCTAGTTTTTTATGTTATTTTTACCATATTTGCTCTCGGTATACTACATTCCATTGATCCTATAGTAGTAAAGTGCCTTTCATGGATAGAATGGAAGTCTCAATGCCAATTCAGACTATTTTGAATGGTTCCAATTATATTTTATGGTCTCAAGAGATATCAAGTTTTTTGAAAGGATGCTGACTTTGGCATTGTCACTGGACAAATTAGAGTCCCTACTGGAATTGCTGAAGAAACTGATGATCAATTTGTGGATCGTTTGGATGAATGGGATAGTAGAAATCATCAAATTCTCACATAGTTTCGAAACACTTCGATCCCATCTATCCAACTCTAGTTTGGCCTTTTTAATATAGTAAAGGTAGCTTGGGATCTTCTTGATCGTCGTTATTCTAGTTTAGATTTTGCCCATCAATATCGGTTGTTAGGGACTTTATATCACATGCGTTAAGAGCTAGGTCAGTCCATTAATGATTTTCTATCATCTATGCATGCTATTTGGGATCAGTTGACCTTTGTGAACCACGCTTGGAAGGGGATAGTAGCATTCGCAAAGTTGTTGAACATCGTAATCGTATTCATGTCATGCAATTTTTTATGGCTCTAAATGATGAGTTTGAACTTGTGAGAGCTTTCATTCTACATAGAGATCCCTTTCCTTCTATTGAGACAGTTGTATCAAATTCACTGAATGAGGAGACTCAACTAACTACCTTGAAAACGCAACATCCTACTATGCTTATATCCAAGCTTACGAATGCGGTACTTGCCGCTTCAAGTTCTTCCTCCATGCACCGTCCATTTTGCAAACATTGTCGCCGACATGGTCATATGGCATCAAATTGTTATCGGCTACGACCTATGCAACCCATAGGATCGACTACTTAGCCTCGTAGCCAAGGTCCCTCTGTCGGTCCATCTGCCAATGCTACCACTATCGAAACTTCTTCCCATGGCTCATCCCACACACTAGTGTCTCTAGAGGATCTTCGCACCATTCTCCGAGAATTTGATACATTTACCCCTCCTATTCCTAGCACTTCTACTATGTCTACTACTCAAGGTATTTCTGATTCTTGGTTCTTTGATTCTGCTTATTGCAATCACATGACATCCAACTCTGCCTTATTTTAGTCTAAATCCTCTGCTTTACATGCACCTTATATTCTTACTGCCGATAATTCACATAAGAGAGTTAGTCATACAGGAAACATTTCCACATCTACATTATCTTTAACTAACACATTCCTGGTTCCTAAACTCTCACTCAACTTGATCTCTGTCGGTCAATTTGTGAACTTGGTCTTGATATTCACTTCTCTTCTCATGGTTGTCATGTGCAGGATCCTCGGACAGGATAGACACTTGGGATAGGCCGTAAATTGGGGCGTCTCTTTGAGCTTGTTTTCCTAAATATTCCAACCAGTTTTGTTGCTTATGCTGCCACATTGTCATCTGAAACTCGGCATTCTAGGTTAGGTTATGTTTCCTTTTCTAGGTTAAGCTCTTTAATTTCGAGTGGTCATTTAGGTTCTGTTGGCACTAAACTTTTTGACTAACTCTAGTAACCAAGTCACACAGAATGCTCCCGACTTCTAGTTCCCGCCGGCACTGTTCATCCGTCGGACCCCTGGGGATTCCGGCCATTTCCGGCGACCATTGACCCCTGGTTTTCGGTGACTGAGACCGCCGACCTCCTCTCTTCTTCCCTTCCAAAGGATTCGATCTATTGCTCAACACAGAAAATGGAATCCCAGATCTAATTCGGCCTCCTGAGGTGTTCTTCGTTGGACGACTCGACCATTCTGAGAGAACTGAATTCTGGGAAACTGCTTCAACGTCGTCTATCCCGTAGGAGGTACTCTCCACTTGTTACTCTGATCTGGGTAGTCATTATTACCCCTTTGGACTAAGCGAAAGTGCTCGTAGCTATTTGGGGGACCGTCTGGTACTTCTTCCCTTACCAAAACAAACATTATTGGGGACTGCTGCTGTTGGGGCTTATCTGTTGGTTTGATTCCTGGCATTAGTTCCCCTTCTGCTATGGGTTGAGGCTGCATTTATTTGGGAGAAGTGCTGATGCGTACCATGTCTTGAACTATGGTTTACTGGGTTGACTGTTAAGTGCTTGTGTTTTTGCCCAAATGGAAGAAACTATGGTATCCCCTTTGTCTGATCCATCCCATGTTGTAGAGGCTGAAACACTCCCCTCTGCGGATACCCATCAGGTGGCCTTTGAATCCGGTATGAACAACACAGCTCGTCCTAAAGGAAAATCCTCTTCCATTTTAGAGACTGATCGTCCCCAGGCTCTTAAACATATCCTCAAGGGCTCCTCTAGCCGTAGTCAGAGTAGGGGGCGTCTGAGGTTTAGGAGCAGATCCCGTGGAAGAAAACATGTTGCTGATGGGGCAGTAAGCTCTGAATCTAGAGCCAATCCAGTTAGAGAACCAGTGGAGGTTGGGAAGACCTCTTCTCGGCCTCAAGGACAGATTAATTCTGCTGCTCTGGCTCCACGATCTTGGGCAAATGTGGCCAAGGTCATGACCAAAGGCTATAACCTGACTTTTGTTCCTCCTTTGATTGAGGATGGTGAAAAAATAGTGGACATAACACCTGAGGTGGTCGCTGATCAGAACCCAAGATGGTCAGAATGCATAGTTGGTCATTACTTAGGGAAGAAAGCTCCTTTTAAACTGACTGAGGAAGCTATCCGGAAAGCTTGGGGGGACCAAGTGACTGACCTTAAGCTCCATGAGAATGGATTTTATTTCTTCTGAGTGCCTAACTCAGACTTCCGAAGAAAACAGCTTGAATTGGGTCTGTTGTCTATCTTCAGTTGTACTATGATACTCCAACAATGGCAACCCAAATTGAAACTCAAAAAAGGCTTACTTGATATCATTTCCGTGTGGGTTAGACTAAGAGAAATCCCCTTCTCTCTTTGGTCTCCTGCTGGCATAGGTCGGATAGCTAGTGCAATTGGCAAACCACTATATGTGGACAACCAAACTGAACAAATGAGCAGAATTTCTTTTGCCCGAGTGTGTGTGGAACTCAAGGCCAATGATTCTCGGGTGGAAGAAATCAAAGTAAGGTGGGATGGTGAGATTAACTTGATCAAGGTAGAATATGAGTGGAAGCCACTTACATGCTCAGCTTGTGGCATCTATGGACATAAACATGGTACACATGAGTTTGATTGTGCCCCTCCCCATAATGTTCTGCGGTCTGAACCTGCTACACGTCCCCAACCAACTGGAGAATGGATTCAAGTCTCCAGAAACAAGGGAAAAACCCCTCTCAAGGAGACCAATAACCCGGTGTTGAGCACAGCTGGGAATCCTACTCAGGTAGCGCCTATTTCACTGCTATCTTCTGATGCAGAAACAGGACAACACCATCACTCGGCATGCTGCTCTAGGTGGCTGAATGTCTAGCATAACAGGTTTACTGAGACAATGTTGAACCAAGACCCAGCTGGGTCACCCAAAGAGCAAGATACTCAGCAGGTTGAGGATCTTTCTTCCACAAAAGCCCATACTGATGTTCGGGAGAAGTCAGCTGCTACAGATCCCCCCCAGAACCAACCTGTTTTGGGACCTCAAATGGCACCCAATAGAGAGGAGCTAAGCACCCCTTCACATGCGACTTCCCCAGCTGAGGAACCCCTTCAAACCGGACCAGTTCTGCTTGTTCGAGGCCTTTCCTCAGTAAGCTGCTTTAGGGAGTCTTCTGATCAGCACATTGAAGGTCAAACCCAAACTTCCCACTCCTCCATGGGGGAATCCTCTGGCCATTCTGAAGATCTGTTGGAAGAGGGACCAGCTTTGGTATCCCTTCCCAACACACGTTCACGTACTTTGGCGTTTGTTAATGAAGGGACTTCCAATCCTTCTCATGGTATGGAACCTACTTTGGAGCATAATATAAAGGCTCTTAGTCTGTCTTCCTCAAGGAAATCTAAGAGGAGATAGTCGAAGAGATCTCAGCGGTAATTTCCTCCTCTTTTGCTATGTTTTTTGGAGCCTGGAACATCAAGGGGCTAGTTGGACCTCTCAGGCAAGCTAAAGCGCGGGATTTCAGTAGGAAAAACCGGCTATCTTGTGTTGGGATAGTCGAAACTAAAGTCAAGGAGTCCCTTTTTGCACATATTTCTAAAGGTATTTGCTTTACTTGGAGGTGATTATCAAATTATGAGCACTCCCCCTAGGTCGTATTTGGGTCGATTGGGACCCTAATGAGATTGAACTTAACCTCATCTCCTCTTCCTCCCAACTGATGCATACTGAGATTAGGCTGCTGAAGATACAACGTTCTTGTTCACTCACATTTGTATACGGTGAACATACTTTTGTAAACAGGCGCCCCCTTTCGGCTGACCTTATCCGGTTCTCCACAACTGATATTCCTTGGCTTGTAGCCGGTGATTTCAATGCAATTCGATATCCTAGTGACAGACAGGGCAGCTCAACTCCTTGGATCCTGGTTTTTGACGAATTTGGTGACTGTCTTAACCAGGCGGGCCTTGATGATTTGTGGTTTGTAGGTCACAGGTATACTTGGTCCCATTTTTCAGGCGCCAATCGTAAACTCCAGAAGATAGATCGAGTTCTTATCAATGATCTCTGGAACCAACACTTCTCCTATTCGGAAGCCAACTTCCTAGCTCCAGGCATCTCTGATCATTCCCCCTTGATGGTCAGAATCTTACCACCGCAAAATCTCAGGATCCCATTCAAGTTCTTTAATTTCTGGACAACCCATCCAAACTTTTTGGAGTTAGTGGCCCAAACGTGGAACACTCACCTTGTGGGCTCGCCTATGTTCACGGTTTGCTGCAAGTTAAAGCTCCTCAAACCAGTGTTCAGACAACTGAATAGGAATTCATTCTCTACCATTTCCAATAGAACGGAACAAGCCAGGCTCAACCTTTATGAGACACAGGCGGCTCTAGAACTAAGTCCCTTTGATCCCAACCTGACTACTTGTGAGGTTGAACAACTATGAGCCTTCTCTCTTCTTAAGTTGCAAGAGGAATCGTTCTTCAGGCAAAAATCTAGAATCCGCTGGCTCCGAGAAGGGGATTCAAACACTAAGTTCTTCCATTATTATGTTAACAAAAGGAGACTACAAAACCGTATCCTCTCTGTTACTACAGATGATGGGACCATACTAACTGATCCTTTAGTGATCAGGAACCATATTGTTGGACACTTCCAACATTTGCTCATTGATAGGACTGATCCTGTTTAGGCTTCCCCTTGGGAGATAAGCACTTTCATTGGAAGGACATTAGATGAGAATCAACGAACTCTCTTAACACAACTGGTAACGGATAGAGAAATCCAGTCTACACTCTTCTCCCTTGCGAAAGGAAAGGCCCCAGGACCGGATGGTTATAATGTGGATTTTTTCAGGTCCTCCTAGGAGATTATCAGAGCATCTGTACTAGAGGCGGTTAGGAACTTTTTTCAAACCGGCAACTTGCTTAAGGAGCTTAATAGCACCATTATCACTTTGGTGCCTAAATCCCCAAACGTTTTCTTCCATGAATGATTTCCAGCCAATAGCCTGTTGTAACACAATATACAAGTGCATTTCCAAAATCTTGGCTAGGCGTATTGCTCAAGTACTCCCAACCTTGATTAGCCACTCTCAAACAGCTTTTGTTAAAGGGCGCAGAATTAGTGATAATATTTTGATTGCCCAAGAGCTATTTGCTGGCTTTCACTGGCTTTCACCATGAGGCCTATTTACCTAAATGTGCTATAAAAATGGATTTCAGGAAGGCATATGATACCGTTAACTGGGAATTCATTGAAGAAACTCTAAAGGCACTCTATGTCACGCCCCGGACCCCACCGGGCTCGCGACACCCCTTCGATGGCCGTATTGAAAATGCGACATCCCAGGACTTGTCGCCGACCCATCTCCCAATTTCAGAGCATAAGGCACATGCGAAAGCATTAATTAAAACACCCATACAAAAACAATACATGACCAAGGGAAGTAGAACACCTGAATAATTGAACCACATACTTCATTCAACGGCACGTACTTACAAAATCCAACCTTACATACAAAGGCCACGAGGGTTAAAACAACCATCATCAAAAGGGGCAAGTGGTCGGATAGGTTAGCCTAGCTATACAAAAAGGGTCCACCAACTCCATGGGCTCTTCTTCGGGATCTTGCTCCATCGGCTCTTCCTCGGGACCCTAGAACGCTGTGATAGACCATTCATGGTCGGAGTCGGGGGTCTGAAATGGTTATATAATAACCATGAGAACAAGTCTCAATAAATAACTCCCTCAACCCTACCTAGGCCAATGTGTACCCAGACAAGTCATACCCAAACACATAATAAAACAACCACACGACTTAGGCCCTTGGGCCCAAATCAAACATATGTTAACCCCGTAGGTTAGACACATAATAATATCACGTCACATACGCGGCATCCTTGATCACACGTACGTCACACGCATGCTCAAAACCTTTAGTGTCAGTTCAAAATGTAGATCACCGAGTCGTACAAATACACACACTGACCCATGCATTCATATGCATGCAAATGCCACTACCTTGCCATGCACGCGATTTAACTCATATGGCATTCTGACATAAGATTTCATTCGTATCGCGATTATAAAATAGAATCCGCTTAGGCACGTCCCATACCATACCCAGCATATTCCATTACATAATTAGGCACTATGCATCACACGTACTAATTTGCGCGTGTTCCGATTATATAATAGAATCCGCTTAGATACGTCCCATACCATACCTAGCAGATTCCATCGCATAATCAGGCACTATGCATCACACGTAGTCATTTATCCATTAATTTGACCCGAAGGCCAGACCCGAAAGCCCAATCCGAAGATCCGGTCCGAAGACCAATCACAACACTCCGTGGCCAGCGTAAAGACGCCCCAGGCCCAGTGTCTCTAGCCTGCATCCTTACACATCAGGCGCAACACCGCTCTCCTTACGAACCAGAGCCCGCGTAAACGCATCAGGATGGTCGTCATCCGGACATACCGGGCATCGTCCTGCTCCAAAGTGCATGAGGACGGCACACCCCGCGTAAACGCATCAAGGCGAAGAGTGATCACACATTCACACAACCGGTTTTATCTGAACCCCGCGTAAACGCATCAGGGTATAATTAGGTGATCACAATCCATGGCATACACGCATTCTCGCACAATTTCCACAAGCTTCATACTCAGCAAGCATAATGCGTAGCCATGCAGTTTTGCACACAAATATTGGTGCAATGTACCACGGCATAATGTCCCACACAATTCAATGCCACAACTTCATATTCAATGATTCACGTCATACGCTTAATTAGCCCAATCAACGCCTCGGGCATCACATGCGAATCTGGCACTTATGACGTAATCGGACATTACGATGTACATTAACAAATCACCAATCACATTCCACAACAGTTGGTTCACACGAGCACGCAACATGGTAGACCCAATTCATCACGATTGACCAACCGACATACAATTCAACCATTCCGGCAATCCCGACACTCTAATCAATCAATTTCCCGAACTACCGTTAATTGGGTTGTCAAGTCCCGATGTGGACACAACTAATTCTTCTTCGTTCGGCCTCTAATCCACCTCTAAACTACATTTCGTCACTTACCGATGATTTCTCGACACTTGTTATTAACGTATTAATTCGAACAAGTCCTAATCACCTATAATCGACTAATCGACACACCTTAAGCCCGTTTAAAATGCATAATTGTCCTAATTAGGATTTAGAGGTTTTCACCCACATATTAGCCGTACAAAGCCCAATTAAATCCGCAATGGACAGCCACTAATCAATCCGAGATAGAAAAACCGAGAATATACAAAATCGGATCCAAACTAGGCAGTTGCACAATGACAGAAATCTATTTGAAATAAATAGAAAATCAATTCCAAAAATTACGAAAATTGGATATGTTGTACAAAACATCTTGATAAACATTTTCTATAAGAACTCAAAACCCAGTTCCAACCGTAAGCACCTCGTTTTGACACTCAAAGCCGGACAGAACCCAGTTCGCTCGAACAGCCCCTCAGACCATTAAAAATACAACTAATTCAGTACCCAAATCACTTTGGAAAGCCCTGAAATTTTTATATGTCATAGACACGAGTGTTTCTAACAATCTTTGTGAAGGACATTTGTTGAAATAAGGTCTGGAAAATTTTATAAAAATTCGGAAAGGCAAAAAGGTCGGATGAACAGTAAATCGGGCAGTTTTGTGACGGTCTGAAGACTGACCTCCGAATGACCCCAAACAAATTTCAAAAATTCTGAATTTAAAGTATGTTATACTTAAAGATGTTGGGAACAAATTTCATGGAGAACACTTCCTCAGATTCGGTCCACAATGATCACTAAAAAAATAATAAGGCATGGAGGTACAGTAACAACCAGAAATCCGAGAATCATAAATCTTACACCATTAAGCAAATCAAGCTTATCCAACCACAAAACCAACCATACACAGCCCCTAATCCATCCCTAGACATGCCATTGGTAACCCACTAGCCTAACCAAGGATTAGGAAGTCACTTACAAGAGAGCCTAAGCAAGACAACCTAGCAAAGGAGCAAACAAGAGCCTTGGCACGGCAACGGCTACTCCGGCGAAGCAATGGCGAGGGTGGACAACGGATGGTGGTCTCGGCAGTGAGCTGGTGGCGTGGCCGAGCTAGGCAGGAGGGGGCTGCTCATGTGGCTGGGAAGAGGGGAGAGAGAGAGAAAATGGAGCGGCTGGCTGGTGGTGAGACGAGGAGGGATGGCGGCTCATGGCGGCGGCACTGGCGAGTGGTGGCTCCGGCTGGTGGCGAACGGCGGCGTGAGGCCGGCAAGGGGAAGCTCACGAGAGAGAAAGGGGAGAGAAGTGGTGGCCGGCTGAGTTGAGAGGAAATGAAGAGGGGAGAGAGAGAGAGGAGAGAAAGAGAGAAAGAAGTGAGTGGGAGAGAGAGAAAGAAAGGTGATGATGGCTTGCATGGGGAAGACCAAGAGGTAGGGTGCAAGGTTGGACAACAATGATGGCAAGCATGGGGAAGGGTTTGGGTGACAAGTGTCACCACCCTAGGGTTTGTCAAAACCTACAAAAATCTAACAAACAAAACCCTAAAATTCGGAATGCTAAAGGGCTCAAGGGCAAACTCGTTATTTTCCTCCGATATAGGGTCGAATTGCCATTTTTCGACAGTATAAGTCCTATACATAAGTGGCCAACATAATTCGACGTCGTCCTTATAAAAACCATCCCGTAACCCACGAAAATCGGCCTCGAAGTCCGGATTAAATTTCACGATCAAAATTGCCAAATTTCCAATTTTCAAATCTCTCACTAACGGGCGGCCGTTTAGGAGTTACGCGTATCGACCTCGGGTTGTCCGAGTCGCGACGGTCTCGATTGTCAAGAAAACGAGAGGAATTATCGCTAGTTCCGGAGACATGATCGTCCGATTCAAGTTCAGGACTAGTTGGCCATGTGTATTCTTGGTCTTGCAGAATCACCTGCTATCCGACCATACATCGTTGGCCTCGGCCAAACCGAGTCCATTACCTTCCGGAGATCGGTCCACACTGGCCCAAAATACTTCCTCGTCATTCTTCGAAATCATGCTTAATTCGCGACCGGGTCCATGGTCCACGTACCTATTCCTAACTAGCCATTCCCATTTGGTCGGTATCCCAAGAGTGATCAGCTCCGGGCGAGGCATACGAAAATGAAATATTGAATAAGACTCGTTCTATTCATTCCAGAGATTAAGTCGAATTTCGGGATGTTACACTCCAATTCCCGGTTTTCTTCATTCGGTTAGTAATGGCATGTGTCACAACTCCAAAATTTTCGATATCGATTAATGGGGAAATTCATGGCTACTTCTCTAGCAGCCGTGGTATAAGACAAGGGGATCCATTATCGCCATATCTCTTCATAATGGTGATGTAAGTCCTTTCTGGCATAATTAAGGATAAAACTGACTCCTTGGACTTCCGGTGGTACTGGAGGTGTAAAAAAATCCAGTTATCTCATCTTTTTTTCGCTGATGATATACTTATATTCTTGGAAGGCCATCTAAGATCGGCGGAGTTGATCAAGGAAGCTCTTACTAAGTTTTCCCGTTGGTCTGGTCTTGTCCCAAATGCTTTGAAAAGTAATATCTTCCTCTCTGGAGGACCGCTGAACCTACATGAGCAGCTTTTACACTGCTTTGGATTTTAGCAAGGCATACTACCATTCCGATACTTAGGTGTGCCTATCATCTCATCCAGGCTTAACAAAGAGGATTGCAAGATTCTGGTTGATGCTATTACAGCCCGAGCCCGCTCATGGGCACATCGCTTCTTATCCTTTGCGGGGCACCTCCAGCTCATCAAATCAGTGCTACACTCCATTCAAGTGTATTGGACTACCATCTTTTCTCTTCCCAAATCGGTGATTCAAGGAATTAAGAAAATTTTGAGACAGTTTTTGTAGAAAGGTCCTGATCTTAGTACAGGAGGTGCTAAGGTTGCTTGGGACTCTATTTGTCTCCCCAAGAATGAAGGAGGCCTGGGGATACGTCGCCTCCAAGAGTACAATACAGCAATGTCTATCAAACACATATGGCTTCTATTTACTGATAAGGAAGCCATGTGGTGTAAATAGATTCATTCTACCTTCTTACACAACTCCAACTTTTGGATTGTCTCAAAATCCACTTTTTGCTCCTGGACTTGGAAGAAACTCCTAGATTTACGCTCGACTGCCCAAGGTTTATTTAGGTGGACAATTGGTAATGGGCGCTCGATTTCTTTTTGGTTCGATTGGTGGCATGCTAAAGGTCCCCTCTTCCGGATTTTCTCCAATTTGAGCATTTATCAATCCAGGATTCCTCGTGAGGCTTCGGTTTGAGATTTCTATGATGGCATATGGCAACCTTCAACAACGCTTCACACCATCCTTAGCTGGACCGACCCACATCCTACTTTTACGGATGACATACCGGATGAATTGACGTGGGCCCCTTCCCCCTCTCTCCCCTTTTCCGTCGGCCAATCATGGAACCAAATCAAAACCACAGGACAATCAGCCCCGTGGCATTCTTTTGTTTGGGATATACATATAGCCCCTCGATACGCCTTTTTACTGTGGGTAATTTCTCTTAACCGTTTGCCCACTCAGACTTTACTCCTATAATACCGTAGGATTGAAGCTGTTGTATGTGCGTTTTGGGGTGAGATCCCGGATTCCATCAACCATTTGTTCTTTGCATGCTCGGCTACAAGAAGACTAGCTTTTTTCTGGGCAACTAAATGCAACATTCCATGGCGTAATAGGGCCTAGCTCGAACTTACTACCTGGGCAATGAAAGTCTGCAATACTTCCTCTTTTGCTCATAGCCTATCCAGATTCGCATTTGGCGCACTCTGCCACATCATATGGACAGAAAGGAACAATTCCATTTTCAGGAACAAGACCGCCTTTATCCCAGGCATGCGTAAGCACCTTCTTAAGGTTGTGAAAGACAAAGCTTTAGCCATGGGGACAATTCCTGACACTCCTGCAAATCGGAAAATGCAAAAGAATTGGGGCCTCTCGGCCACTATCTTTGCCGCTAGTCCAGCTCCTTAGGTAGCTTTCTCTCCTCTTTTGTTTGTTCCATATTGTTGGTTGGTTGTATAGTTCCTGCTAAGGCCTTTGACCCCATTTTGACAAGTTGTCCTTATTTGGTCGATGGGTGCCTTGAGCTTTAGGTTGTACTTGGTTTTATGAAAAGTTATAAATTCTTTACTTTACCAAAAAAAAAAAACTTTTTGACTATTTGCCTTGTAAGTTAGGAAAACATCATGAATTGACGTTTCAGACTAGTGATTCTGTGTCTCATGCTCCTTTTGTTCTCATTCACTCTGATATATGGAGACCTTCTCCCACTCCCACCATGGGTGGCTCTCACTATTTTGTCATTTTTGTGGATGACCATTCTTGGTATACCTGGGTTTATCTTATGAAAAATCATTCTGAATTTTATCGTATTTATCGTGATTTCGTTGATATGGTTAAAACCCAATTTTCACGAAATATCAAGATTTTTCGTACTAATAATGCTATGGAATATAGAGATATAGAATTTCTTCGGATCCTTTCTCAAAATGGTACTATCATTCATTGCTCTTGCCCTGGCACCTCTCAACAAAATGGTAGAGCTGAACGTAAGCATAGGCATATCTTAAATGTTGTACTCACTCTACTCATCTTTGCCTCTTGTTCTAAACGGTTTTGGGGGGAAGCTTGTCATACTGCTGTTTATACTATAATTCGTACTCCATCACCTATTATAGGTCACATCTCTCCTTACGAGCGTTTGTATGGTAGTGTCTCAAATTATACTCTTCTATGTGTTTTTGGTAGTGCTTGTTTTGTGCAGCTTCATCCACATGAGTGCACGAAATTAGAACCCCGTGCCCATGTATGCTGCTTCCTTGGATATGGAATTGAGCACAAAGGGTATAGATGTTGGGATATGTTGGGATCCCACTTCCAATCGTCTTCGTGTGTCCCGTCATGTCACTTTTTGGGAACACAAGATGTTCTCCTCTATTCATCCATTCAACCCCTTTGCTCATGTTCCTTTCTTTACCAATCCTTCCGTGGACTTATTTCCAGAAGACACCATACCTCCGTCCACATCTGACTCTTCCATTCTAGATATACCTTTCCCTCATCTTGAAGCAGGGCCTTATGGTAATCCTACTTTGGCCACTTCTGACGTGTCTGCACCTTCTGCGGATTCTCCACCAGCGGTCATTCCTTCATCCTGTTGACACCTAAATTTTACCGATCATCTAGTATAATTTGCATAAAAAATTAGGTATTAAATTTTAACCCCTAAACAAAAATATTTAAATTGCATAACATATAGTTTAGGTTCATTTTAATTTAATTGCATTTTGCATCATATTGGCAGTAGCGAATGAGCTTAAATTTCATCGAACAAGACTCGGCACGTTCGGAATGCAAGGGCTGGGAATTTCAAGACGAACGGGCTCGGTCATTTTAATTTGAGTTTAATTCAGCCCATTATATTTTGAGCTTAATTCAGCCCAAATTAAATCAGCCCATTTAAATGCTAAATATGAGCCTAAGCCCAAGTTTAAGCCCATTAGGACTATAGAGCCCATCTAATTGACCTAGTTTAGGATTATATAAACATGTTTTAGTTCAGAAATTGGGGGGACACACAATAATTTTCAGACCTGAAGTTTTTGAGAGAGACACGTGAGACTAATTGAGAGAAAGAGAGAGGAAGGAGGAGACCGGCGCCCTCACCCTCCGCCGCCACACGTCGTGCCATCCTGCACCGCACCGTCCTTGCTGCAGCCTCCGCCGTGCTATCCTCGCTTCCGCCGTGCCGAACCGAGGCCTGCCCTCCGGAGCTGCCCGCTTGTTACCGCGTCTGTCCCGCCGGCGTCCACCTACTGTCGCCGTTCCCCCTTGCTAATCACCACATCGTCGCTGTTGCTGTTGCCCTTGCCGCTGTCCAAAGTTGCAAGATCGCCGGTGGACGCCACACCCGGAGTCTCGCCGGTGAAGTTACACGCTCACCATCCATCGCCGTGCCGGAGTTGCCCTCTGACCGCAGCACCGTCGCTGCCTAGCCGTGCTACCGCTGCCCAGACCTGCCCCGCCATGACGTTGCCGCCCTTGCTGGACGTCCTGCTCGCCGACGCCTGCTATACACCGCGCCGGAGCATCACCGAACACGCCACCGAGAGCCAAGCTATACCGAAGCTACCGTTGTCGCCCGGAGAGCCGCCCACCGCCTGATTTCCTACTGTTCTTGCCGGTTGGATTGGTGGGCACGCCGTCGCCGAGCACGTCATTCCCGAAGTCGTCACTAATCCGCAAACTCGGTCCCGAGGCAATTCCAAGTCTGGAAACTTTTCAAATTAGGTAACTATCATTATCCGATATATTTTCAGAATATTAAGTTTCCTAATTTGCATGTTCTAAATATTTCGTGAATATCGTGTGGATATTTAGATATATTAGGATAATGTTTGATATATCCGCAATGTTTGAAAATATTCAAATTATGAAAATTTCTTAATTTAGCAACGTATCTGGACGACTATCCGACCTTATCCCTAAGGTACGATACGAGGCGATACGGAATTTCATTATCTTATCCATAACTATTTGGATACGATGATGGAATTTATCTGCTTTCTAAATTTGAACGATCGACTTTCCGTCAATATCTATAATCCTATAGATATGACCAATAGTTCGATTTTTGTGCCTAATCTGATTTTGAAACAAATTTGGCGGATCGCGTGGTTGTTTTGAATATGGTTGCTATCTTTGTTTAAATTGTTTTCTTTCCTTTTCAAATAAAACAGAAAATTCAAAAAAATATCAGTTAGGATTTAAATTAGAATTCTGCATGTTTAGGTTTTGAATATATCCTAAAGAATGAGATAATTATTTAATTTAAATTGGGACTTAAGGTGGCATGTTTCCTAGTTTAAATTAGGTATTATTGTAATCCTAACGGATTATTCACGTTATTTTTTAATTCCAAATTTTCAAGAAAATCCCAAAAAGAGAGTGAATTGCTTTAGGGTAGATTAGGATAGATTACATTCTTAATTTCAGCAATTTATTATTTCGAATTTTAATGGAAAATCTCAAAAAATAAATCATGTTAGGATAGGTTAAGTCATCATAAGTTGCATGTTAACTTAGGCAATTTTAAATTTCGAATTTTAAATAGAAATACCAAAAATAGAAGTCATTAGGTTGCATGTTAATTTAGGCATATTTTTAATTCCGAATTTCATTGATAAAAAATACCAAAAATAAATCATTTGGACGTTATTAGAATTAGGTCACGTCATCGCATGACATATAGTTTGCATACTAGGTTGTATTAATTCGTATGTCATTTTTGCACGTCATTGCATATAGATTATATTGCATTTAAATAAGTGAAAATCCAAAAAAAAAAAATAAATTGAGTGAATGCTTGTTAATTAGAAATCATATTAGGGTTGATTGATGTGATTTTCTAGCTAACAATGCAGATGCTTGCATTGGTTCGAGATAAGTTGTTCTCCTAATCTTGCAATTTATTTAATGCTTTCCTGGATGTTAAATTGGTGGTTTGTTCACCCGCATGAACACCTCACATGTTAGTAATTAAGTTAAAATGGATCCAAACTGCCTGCCAAAACATTTTTGAAAAGAAAAGGTACCGAAAGGGCGTTAGACTAGATTTAGCGTAATCAAGTCCCCGGGCTTAGAATCTCTGGTTCGTAAAAATAAAACATATCTCCCTATGTTTTATTTAGGTTTCTAATCGACCTACTATAAATTGATTAGTGGCGATTCCAAGCATGAAAACATTTACATGTTAAGAACTTAAACCCTAAGTTGCGAATTGGTAAGGCTTGGGAGGGCCCGAGTTAAGTTCAATCTTAATAATCCATTAGCCCGAAGAAATGAGATAATTTTTTTAGGGTCGCGACAGCTTGGCGATTCCACTGGGGACTTGAGTTAAAACTCTTGGTGGACTTAGGCCAAATTTTCTTTTGAAAAATATTTTTGTTTGGCAGCGAGGATCCTAGGTACGCCCCTAACATTTTAGGTGTTAAATGTTCTTGCAGAATTGGAAGTATAAGGGGAGGCGTGATTGTTAACCCTTGTTTTGCAGGGAGGTGTTCGGAAGTATGATTTAATTTATGCACGAAGCGCTATTTGATATAATCTACTGTGCATGCCTTATATTTACACTACACCGCACACACTACCCACTGCCGGACCTGGGCGGCATAGGTTTAGGATAGTACTGAGATAGTGGATACCCCAACCAAAATCATATGGTACGGGTCGCCCTCCTCAGTCCCGAATTTTCTTTCATGGTGTCATTGAGTACCCACCACGGTTGTAATCCCACGCAACCCAAGTCGGCTCTTTGACTAAGTCGGAGTCAAGGGAATCCCAGCCTAACCACCACTATGACTGGTTTAGCTCGGTAATCCTCTCGTCTCCACTTTGCAAGCCAGAGTCTAGGTAGAAATCGAACCTCACATTTCATGCGTGTGTCTATATGATTGCCATTTTCCTACCCGGTAAAGTAAGTGTTCTGAACCTTTATCTCGCAATTTACTAATCTTTTGTATTTTCTTTGGTTGGTCCATGGCATTAGATCGGTCATGAGTCTTGGTCTATACACTACGGGAGGGACAAACATCCGGATTCTTGATGCTTCTAAGGACGAGCTCCGTGCCTGGTGGAGTCTACCCAGTCCGACCAACCGCAAGCTAGTTGAGGGTCACATCGGAAAGTTGCTCCCCCTATTAGAAGTCAAAGTCCGTACCGGCCTCGTTCGAGCATTAGCCCACTTCTAGTGCCCCGAGACATCCACCTTTATATTCGGTAAGCATGAGCTCACCCTGACTTTGAAAGAATATAGTGTGCTCATTGGAAAATCTTTGGAGTCAGAGTTAGTTTCACCACCTTTGGGAGTCGATTCCACTCTAATGTTGTCAGAATTTTTGAATGTTGGAAAAGATGAGCTAGGAAAAGTTTTGAAAGCAAACCGTGGTTCATATCCTTTTTCATTCCTGAGTCAATATTTTAAAAAAGCCACACCTTCCCAAAAAGGTAGAATCTTTTTACTAGCATTTTTCGGGTTCGTCATTCTTCCTTACTGCAAGAATGCATGCAATCCATCAATCGCATGGTTGGTCCAACAAGTCTGTCTCGAAAAGAACTTTGTCAACACCATTTTAGCCGAGACTTTCATTTCTCTCACCAAATTCAAATAAAATGTTGACAAAACATTTCATGCACCCCTTGAACTATTGCAAATCTGGTTTTTGTCTCACATAAAAGGGTGTGGCGATTTACTCAAAATATCCGAACTCAATAATTCCAGTCATCCCATTTTAAGCAATAAAGAAAAACAAGCAAATGCACCTGATTACCATTACTCGAAGTGGATTATTTTCATGAAAAATTCTAGACCTCAAGATTTCCAATGGCATGCTAGTTGGTTCAATATCGAGGAAGTTTGACTTATGTGTAATGGTGTTGGACTGGTGCCACTTTTAGGCTTCACTGGCGCAATCAAGTACTATTCTGCCAGAGTGTCTCGTCAATACCAAATTCTCTAGGGGCTCCCTCCGGTGTTACAACCCGAGCTCCTTCGTGTCAATTTCTCTGACGAGAGCGAAAACCACGAGGGGACCCTAGCTCAACTCTAGAAGATGTGGAAGAAGTGCCGCGTTTTAAAGATAGCCTGACCCGAAGGAAAACTAAAGGGGGAGCAAAAGTCTTACTTCGCAACGACCAAATACATCCGACGACACAAAGTCCGATAGGAGTTACTCCCGAAGATACACAAGGTGCCTCTCACGACTGCAAATCGTTCAAAGAACAACCGCCTCAAGAGAAAAGTCGAAGAAGCTCAAGAAAAGGCATCCAAGATAGCTCGAGCTTATGAGCAACTGAAGAAGGACGTCGCCTCCTATATGTCTATAGATCAAGCTAAATAAAAAGCTTGAAGTTGTTTTTTTCATTTTCGTTGCAATTTCGGTCTTTTAAAAAAATTTGTTGAGGAATCGAGTCATTTGCTCTTTCGTTCAGTTTAAAGTTATTTCGAGTCATCAGTCGTTGTAAAAATTTTTTCCTCATTTCAATAAAGTGATTTTCTCAATTCAAAGCGGTTAAGCCAATGTCATGGATCGGCGTGTGATTTCGCTTGACACTTATGTATGCCTGTTATCGTTAAATTAGGTAATTACGAACCGATCACGATCACCTATTCGCACACGGTCAAGAGCTAGAATGGCCGATCAAACCGAATTGCAGGATCGTGTTATCGGTATGGAAGACCAGATCGGACAACTTACCGTCGCAATGCAACAAATGACCGCTAAAATCAAGACCCTTCGGTCGATCCCCGTTCCAACACCCCCTGAAGCAGCAGCCCCGAAGCATAAAAGTGGAAGAGGTGTTGATATTGATGAAGATGACAATATTCCTGACTTGGAAAATGATCCTGTCCAGATTGTCGTCAACAAACCTAAGCCTGATGAACAAGTTAACAAACTGGAAGAGAGAGTGAAACAGCTGGAGGGTTCGCACGATTCACCTTTGATCGATCTGTCCCTGTACTCACTGATCAAGATCCCGAAGAAGTTCAAGATGCCGGGCTTTGACAAGTACAATGGCACTACGTGCCCAAAAGCCCACCTGCAGTTGTACCATGCACAAATGACCTCGTACGTTGACAATGAACTTCTAATGATCCATGCATTCCAAGCGAGCTTGACCAGCCCTGCTCTAAACTGGTACCTCATAAAGAAGATAAATAGCCTCAAAACCTGGAAGGAAGCTAGTGAGGTATTTCTGAAGCAATACAAGTTTATAACGGACATCACTCTTACCAGTGATGATCTCGAGCGTGCTCAAATGAAAAAGACCGAGTCCTTTAAAGATTACACTATCAGATGGCAAAATTTAGCCGCTCAGGTTATCCCAGAACAAATTGACAGTGAGTTGAAGAGGATGTTCATCAAGACCCTCCCGTTCGAATACCGTAATTGAATGGTGGCCATTCCGGCTGACAACTTTAATCAACTCATCCCTATAGGCGAACAGATCGAGATAGGGTTGTAGGATGGGTGGTTTGTGGAGCCATCTTCGTCAATCAAAAGATTTAGTGCAAGGAAGGAGAAGGAACCGGTAGCTGAAGTGAATGTGACGTATAACCAACCGAGCCGGCGAAATACTAATCCCGCCCCGGCAATTCAAGTAGCAGAAGCTCAGCAATAAAATACGGGTCGTCAACCTTTTCAGAGGAGCAACAATAAGAGGCAGTTCACCCCCCTCCCTGGATCGTTATCTCAAGTATTGGCTGTGCTACGAAAGAAAGACTTGTTGACTTCCGAGCCGAAGTGGCCTAATCCTGAGCAGTTCTACAACTTCGACCTGTCAAAGAAATGTGATTACCATATAGGCGAGCTGGGGCACTCAACCGACGATTGTTACGCCCTTAAACACCGAATCCAGAACCTTCTAGACACGAAAGTGTTTTCATTCCAACCTGCCAAGCCAAACGTTCAAAGTAACCCACTCCCTGATCACGCGGGCAATGTGAATGCCGTTTTTCAGCTTCAATGCTGGCCGAATCAAGAATGTCAAGGTGTACATTGCTAAAGTCTACGGCGAGTTGGTGAAAGCCGGGTGTTACTCGAGTAATGAGACCATTCCCCTGGCCATTATGAGACAAAGAATCTCAGCAATGGTAGAAGCTGGGATGATTGTTTATGCCACCACACGGGCATCGTTTCCACTATCTCTGAGGTCGTCATTAACTAGGACGAAGAGTTTGCTACATTAAATGCCGGGAAGGACAAGCTCGATCCTTTGCCTGAAGAAATGCCTCCGCTCAAAGACGCAACTGATGATGAAGAGATTGCAATAAACACGCATGTAGCCAATGAAGGAATAGTGATCGAGATATCTCAACCATACGAATACTCGGATGATAAAGCAGTCTCTTGGTCCTACAGTCTTGACGTTGACTTAATCACTAGATCCGGACGTGCCTATGGTCAAACAAATGCTCAACCTGCAAAGCCTGTCATTGATGAAGAAGCTAAAGAATTTTTGGTCGTGATCAAAGCCAGTGAATACAGCATAATTGACCAACTGCGTAAGATGCCTACGCAAATCTCTCTGCTTGAAGTCCTCCAGATGTTTATCAAATACCATAAAGCATTAATGAAGGTGTTAAGTGAAATCTACGTGCCTGAGACGATTGATCATGACAAACTGAAAGAATTTGTAGGTTCCATACTCCTCAAAGACCTCATAGCCTTTTCGGATGAGGAGTTCCCTTTAGAAGGCAGATGACATACCAAGGCGTTGTATATTTCTGTCAAATACAAGGCCTCGCACGTAGCTCGAGTACTCATTAATAATGGATCAGCCTTGAACATCTATCCTCTGGCGACTTTACACCGCCTCAAGATAAATCCTTCGAGGATAAATTCTGTGAAGACCTCCATGCGAGCCTTTGACGGAACGAAGAAAAAAGTAATGAGTGAAATCCACCTCAACATACAAATAGGGCCAACAACGTTCAATGTCCTATTCCAAGTCATGGATATTCCCACTGCATTCAATTTTCTGTTGGGTCATCCATGGATTCACACTGCTGGAGCTGTGCCGTCTAGTCTACATCAGAAGGTGAAGTTTGTTGTCGAAAGGAAGTTAGTCATGGTACATGGTGAAGAAGAGAATCCGATTTATCATGCAACGGCTATCCCTTATGTCGAACCGGATTGCAAGATGAACTTAAGCTATCAGTCGTTTGAGCTCGTATCAACCATACATACGGCTAGAGGATCGTCACCGCCGGTTCCTGAGGTATTAAATGCTGCAGTAATGGTTGGAAGAGTAATGGTATCTCAGAGCTTCATTCCGGGCAAAGGCCTTGGCAGGGATGGGCAAGGTATCCGCCGACCGGTCGAAGTTTCTCAGAGATCCCGCACTTCTGGATTGGGATATCAGGGGTCAACTGCGCCGAACAATGAAAGACGTAGATATGGTCGAGGTCGAGGATAAGGAGTTGAACAAAACAGACACCAGACCAATGAAAGATCGAACAATGGAGAGCTTGGGCATGGTAGGCTGCTCCCACACATTCGCACCACATTCCTAGGTTCTGCCATAATGATGCACGAAGAGAAAGAAGTGATCGACACTCTGGGGCAACCGAGCGGCAAGTTTGACTATTATGTGAAGTATTCAGTGCCCCCGAGTTTCTATATCAACCCCCGTGACATTGTCCCTGACGGATGGGGTGGTATGAATAATCCAACGCCTCAAATGACAAGAGATTCTGATGATGCAATCGAAGGAATCACTGCCCTGTTTGATGACGTCTTCATTGGAGCTATCGAAGGAGGACCGTTAATGGGAATGGGCACTGGCCCACAAGAGTAACAACTTTTACTTTTCGCACACTCCCCTACGTGGAAATTTTTACTGCTTTCTAGGACTTGTTCCGTCTCGGATGCTACTTTCTATTTCCGTTTCTAGGTTTTGATTGTTGCAATTTTCATTTAATAAATATAATTCATTTTGAGATAATCAATGAAATTAAAATTTCTATTTTTATTTTTTAGGGCATGTTAAGGTACATCAAACCAGCCCGGTGATGATATTCAACCGATAAAAAAAAATAGTCCAACGAGAATTCTGAGGCCTGGGCTTCCTCATGCTTCCTCGTGTTAAAACCATTTCGAAATGAATTTCAGAAAAAGAAAAACACAAAAAAAATTACAAAGAAATTTACTGTTTAGTCCTGTTTGTCCTTCTGAATCCATTCCTTTATGTTTCAAGGGCAATCTTACGACACATGAGGGTATGGGATCGGTCCAATCCGATGAATTATATGCAACCGAGTTTGATCCCGATGATGCTAGAGAACTCGATGATTCCTCAAATATTCAGCGTGATTTAGAACGACATGAAAAATCCAAAGTCCTGACGGTAGATCAAACTATTACCGTCAACCTGAGTGATTCCGGAGAACCCAAAAAGGTGAAGATAGGGGCAGCCCTTCTCAAAGATGAGGCCAAATGCCTGGTCCAATTGCTGAAAGATTATCAGGATATCTTTGCCTGGTCATACGCCAATATGCTGGGTTTAGACTCTTCTATTGTGGAGCATGGCTTGCCTACTAATCCCAGCATGCCACCTAAGAAATAGAGACTACGAAGAATCAAACATGAGCTTTCGAAGAAGATAGAGAAGGAAGTTATGAAACTTCTGAAAGTGGGATTCATCGAAGTCACCCAATACCCTACCTGAGTAGCCAACATTGTGCCAGTCATGAAGAAAGATGGTCGAGTTCGGGTTTGCATCGATTATCGCGACTTGAACAAGGCTAGCCCTAAAAATGACTTCCTATTACCGCATATAGACGTTTTGGTAGACAGTACTGCTGGATTTGAGCTATTTTCCTTCATGGATGGTTTCTCGGGCTATAATCAGATAAGAATGAAGGACAGTGATACGGAGAAAACAGCGTTCATCACTCCTTGGGATACGTTCCATTATAAGGTCATGTCTTTCGGTCTCAAAAATGTCGGGGCAACGTATCAACGGGCAACAGTGACTCTTTTCCATGATATGATGCATAAGGAGATTGAGATCTATGTTGATGACATGATTACCAAGTCTCGACCCGGAGAAAGTCGCTAAAGAAATTATTCGACCGACTCCGTGAGTTTAAACTCCATCTCAATCCAGCCAAGTGCATATTCGGAGTATCGTCGGGGCAAGCTACTCGGGTTCGTAGTAAGCAGCAAGGGCATTGAAATCGATCCCTTTAAAGTGAATGCCATATTTGAGCTACAACCTCCATCGACCGTGAAAGAAGTACGGAGCCTCTTGGGCAGATTGAACTACATAGCCCGTTTTATTTCCCAGCTCTCTAAAACTACTAAATCGTTCTTCTAACTTCTAAAGAAGAATGCTCAAGTGGAGTGGGACGATAATTGCTAGAAAACGTTTAATGAATTGAAGCAATACTTGATGAAACCTCCGGTGTTAGTCCCACCAATCCCAGCCCATCCTCTGATCCTCTATCTCATGATTCATAGCGAGTCCTTGGGAGCGATGTTAGCTCAGAAAAATCCGGGAGATGAAAAAGAGCGAGCCATTTATTACTTGAGTAAGAAGTTTACCGTCTCAGAGTTGAATTACCCTGAAGCCGAGAAGAATTGCGCTGCACTAGCATGGGTGATCCATAGAATGAGACAATATACATTGCATCACCAGACCTTGCTGGTGGCTGAGAATGATCCTATCAAGTATTTACTTGATCAACCGGCCTTGGTAGGGAAGCTGGCCAAATGGCAAATTTTAATTTCAGAATTTGACGTCCAGGTCATGCCACAAAAATCAGTCAAAGGTCGGGTAATTGCTGATGTGTTAGCTGAGAATCTTGGAATCTCGGACGAAGATAGATATTCCCCAGAAGATTGCATTCTGGTAATAAAAGAAGACGCGTTGACCATGTTCTTCGATGGAGCCGTGAACTTGACTGGTTCCGACATTTGGGCAGTCTTAATATCCCCAGATGGGCAACATTATCCAGTAGCAGCAAAGTTGGTATTCCCATGTACCAACAACATAACCGAGTATGAAACTTGCATCCTCGAACTCCAAGCCGCAGTAGAAATGAGGATATCCAAGTTAAAGGTGTTTGGTGATTCTGCTCTAATTATTCTCCAAATTGTAGGGAAATGAAAGACAAGAGACACCAAACTGGTGTCGTATCATGAATACCTCGAAGAAATCATAAAGGAATTCGAAGACATTTCCTTCGAGTACTTATCGAGATCCCACAATCAGTTCGCTGATGCGCTAGCTACGTTATCTTCCATGTTGCAAGTGACCGGTGGAGTAAAGGTAGAACCGTTGAAGATCGAAGTCCTGACAAAGCTGGCCTACTGTATGGTTGTGAACGGAGAACCCGACGAAAAGCCATGGTATTACGACATCATGAACTATATTCAGAGACAAGAATTTCCTGGAGGAAGCACTCCAACCGACAGGAAATACATCATAAATATGGCTTCAAAAATTCTTTGTCAGTGGTGAAAAGGTATACAAAAGGTCTTATGATTCAATCCTGTTAAAGTGTATAGAAGCAGCTGAAGCTACTAAGATCATGCAAGAAGCACACGAAGGAATATGTGGTCCACACATGAATGGCCATATGTTAGCTAAGAAGATCATGAGATTGGGCTATCATTGGCTCAGTCTTGAAAGTGACTGCATCCAACATGTTTGAAGATGTCATCGCTGTCAGGTTCACGGGGATAAGATAAATGTTCCCCTTACGGAGTTACATCAGTTATCCGAGCCATGGCATTTTTCGATGTGGGGCATTGATGTAATTGGGCCAATCAACCCCAAAGCATCGAATGGACACCGATTCATCTTCGTCGCAATTGATTATTTTTCCAAGTGGATTGAGGTGGCATCTTATGCAAATGTTACTGCAAAGAATATTGTAAGATTCATCAGACGAGACATAATCACTCGTTATGGTATCCTCGAAGCTATTATCACCGATAATGGGACGAATTTGAACAACAAGTTCATAGACCAGTTGTTCGATGAGTTCAAGATTCGGCATTTAAATTCATCTCTCTATCGTCCACAGATGAATGGAGCAGTTGAAGCCGCTAACAAGAACATTAAGAAAATCTTGGCCAAAACCACTGAGAACTATCGTGACTGGCATGAAAGATTGCCATTTGTATTAATAGCATATCGGACCTCTATCCGAACCTTTGTTGGTGCAACTCCTTTTTCTCTAGTGTATGGCATGGAAGCAGTCCTGCCTGTTGAAGTGGAAATCCCTTCCTTACGAGTTTTATCCCAAGTGAAGTTGTCTGAAGCGGAATGGATGCGACAAAGATACGAGCAGTTGAACTTAATTGATGAAAAGCGGTTGAGAGCCATTTGCTACGGTCAAACCTATCAGCAGAGAATAGCTAGATCCTTCGACCAAAAGATGCGTCCAAGACACTTTGAGGTAAATGATCTAGTCCTAAGGAAGGTGTTGCCAATCTTCCCTATTCCTGGATGAAAATTTGTTCCAAACTACATCGGTCCATATGTGGTTAAGAAGGTGCTTTCCAGAGGTGCACTGATTCTCGCAGAAATGGATGGTCGTGAGTTCTCCAATCCTGTTAATTTTGATGCTGTAAAGATGTATTATCCTTGATAAAACCTGACATTTTGCAGCAAAAGTTTTTCAGTATCTAGTTTTATACCTCTGAATTACAAATATTTTACTGATCAATAAATGAATTCAATCAATTTCAAGTTAAGATGTTTGCATTGGCTTTAATTTCTGCATGATTATTTTGTCGATCAGTATCATTGATTTCAAAAGGGAAGTTTATTCAGACAATTTGATAACTCATGTGGAATAAATTGAGTATGTCGAATGAGGTACATCGGGATGATGGAAGGCAAACCATATCCTATACACAGTCCCATGTATTAATCCCCAGTGAAAAAAAAATTTTCATGTCTGCAAGATAAAGAGTTTTCTCGCAAAAGGTACAGCGACCGAAGTGACAAGAGGCATTTCATTTCTCTACCTTAAATACTACAAGTTATCCCTTGTTTTGCCTCTTTGAGCCTAAACACTCGGAGAAATTCATTCAAATTACCCCTCTCAAGAGTTACTCCACATCGGAGCAAACTGGAAGTAAATCAGTATCATAAGGTGAAAAATGATTAGAACTTTTCTTGCTCTCACTTGCATCAATCTTCGAGTGTTGCTTTTTCATATGAATTCGTGCGAAAGTTCAAGTGCCTTAGGATGACGAAGAGCATTTCTTTCTCTATCCTATACACATTTTATCCTTTGCTAAGTCCAATTAAGCCTGCAAATTCGTTCATATAAACTCAGTTGGTGATCATCCCCCATACTGGGGCAAGGCAAAAGTTATCATTGTTCAAGCAGCATATTCGAAGTGTCGATTGAAGACGAGAGGCTTTTGAGTTCAAACAATGACAAGTCATTCAGTCAGATATAGTTGACTAGTATTTACATTGTAAGAAACATGTGTCAAAAAAAAAAAGAAAAGGGGCAAGAAAAAGCAGTGTGCCTGGTAAAAGTAAGGCCAATGCCCAATGAAAAATGTCGGGATATGACATATCAAAATCATCCCCAGTAGAATAGTAGTCCTACAAGTCTCAGAGGAATCAAGGGATGAACTATCGAAGCCAATGGAGTATTTACCGAGAAGACAATATCTAGTAAAGAAGAAGACCGGTGACAATGCCAAGATGATTACCAACTTATTCACCCCAATCATACACATTTTGAGCCTAATAATCTATTCATTTCTCAACCTATGAGCCTAGCCTACGTTACATCCTTTACAAAGTCGCTTCATATTAGGGTACTTGAATTAACGTAGAATTTCATATGTTTATAAGCTTAGCTCGAAGAAGTGCGAGCAGGTCCATTTCTATCTCATTTTGCAGGATTCTTGACTTGTAAACCTGGAGATAATTACAGAGTATTTTCTTTCAATAGCTTCGACTTGAAGAGTCTCCTTTGCTAAACCATTGACCAAGCCCATGCTACAGTCCTGGTAAAGACCTCTTGGATTGGTAAGATCGTACCGCTTGTGAGATTACTCGAACTCTTGTCGACATGATGATGGTGAGATAGAGAGGTTCTCATAAATCATCTTTTTTCAATGAGAATGAGTGAAAGTCCTTTCGAATCGGAAGTCCCTTATTCGACATTTTCAAGACACCCATTTGTGAGTTAGAATTGTCTTGTTATGATTTTTCCCCAACGGAGTTTGTAATGCCGATTTGACAAAACCATCGTGCATAAAAACCAGTTGAATTTATAGTGCATGTGTATATGTGTTCTTGATAGTGCGCGAATGTATATTACATTTTGCTTGAAACCGTGTCTAGCAGGAAACACACTCTCGAGAGTCGGAGATATCACCAGGTAAATATATCTCTATCCCTTGGATGTCTATGACTATCTAAGTATCCCTAACCTGTTCGAGCAATCGTCAGGCCCCCACATTTAATCATTTTTGTTGCAATCTCTAGACTCCTTTGATGATGTTTAGGTGTTTATTGATCAAACCTTTTCAGGTACCTCTGATGATATCTAGGTACTTTGTCAAGGAACCCTTGAACACTTGGGTTAGCCCCTTTGTTCACCAAATCACAGATTTTCATACAATCTCGAGAAGATTCCCCCGTTACATGTCTATGAGTAGGTATAGGCATGACGGCAAAATCTTTGCATATGAGCAGGTATATGTAAAGGTCGGAATATTCTCTCCTTATCACGGATATTCCCCCGCTACTCATTTATGAGCAGGTATAGGTGAAGCGGCCAAATCTTTGCATGTAAGCAGATATATGTAAAGGTCGGAATATTCCCCAATCTCGGGTATTCCCCCGCACGTGTCTATGAGTAGATATAGGAATGGCGGCCAAATCTTTGCATATGAGCAGGTATATGTAAAGGTAAGAATACTCTCCTTTATCCCAGATATTCCCACGCACGTGTCTATGAGCAGATATAGGCATGATGGTCAAATCTTTATGAATACATATGAGCAGGTATATGTATTTTATAAAGGTCAGAATATTCTTTCAATCCCAAGTGTTCCCCTGCTACTCGCCTATAAATAGGTATAGGTGAAGCGGCCAAATCTTTGCATATGAGCAGGTATATGTAAAGGTCGGAATATCCTCTTAACTTCAAAAGTTCCCCCGCAGTTCACTTATGAACATATATAAGTGAAGCGGTCAAATCTTTGCAAACACCTATGGAGATGTATAGGTAGTTTGTAAAGGTCGGAACTGTTCTCACGGATCCAGATGATAATTGGATACGTCGAGCTTTTTTTGTGTGTTTTGACTTAATTACAGATCACTGAAGTTTATCAGCGTGTACCAAGCAATACTTATGGGATTGAGCCCAGACATTTGCCAAACAATATAAAAGTCAGAGTCGTGCCTCGAATTGCATTATCTCGTCATGTAAAGTAAATAATTCCATGTATGTTTTCTATTCATGTTGGCATGCATTTTCTTAATACATTCAAAAATGGAACTTATAATCTCGACAAAAACATCATTCATTGCATTTTGCATGGTTGAAATTTAGGTATCATTTAGTCTTTGAATGCAACATCTGCGAGCTCACCTTCAAAGAGAGGCAGCTATTGACACTTAAATTTTATCAATCATCTAGTATAATTTGCATAAAAAATTAGGGATTAAATTTTAACCCCTAAACAAAAATATTTAAATTGCATAACATATAGTTTAGGTTCATTTTAATTTAATTGCATTTTGCATTATATTGGCGGTAGCGAATGAGCTTAAATTTCATCGAACAAGACTCGGCACGTTCGGAATGCAAGGGCCGGGAATTTCAAGATGAACGGGCTCGGTCGTTTTAATTTGAGTTTAATTCAGCCCATTATGTTTTGAGCTTAATTCAGCCCAAATTAAATCGGCCCATTTAAATGCTAAATATGAGCCTAAGCTCAAGTCTAAGCCCATTAGGACTATAGAGCCCATCTAATTGACCTAGTTTAGGATTATATAAACATGTTTTAGGTCAGAAATTGGGGGGACACACAATAATTTTCAGACCTGAAGTTTTTGAGAGAGACACGTGAGACTAATTGAGAGAAAGAGAGAGAAAGGAGGAGACCGGCGCCTTCACCCTCCGCCGCCGCACGCCGCGCGCCTTGCGCTGCCCACCGTGCCGTCCTGCACCGCGCCATCCTCGCTGTAGCCTCCGTCGTGCTGTCCTCGCTTCCGCCGTGCCGAACCGAGGCCTGCCCTCCGGAGCTCCTCGCTTGTTGCCACGTCTATCCCGCCGGCGTCTACCTGCCGTCGCCGTTCCCCCTTGCTGATCACCGCATCGTCGCTGCTACTGTTGCCCTTGCCGCTGTCCGGAGTTGCAAGATCGTCGGTGGATGCCACACCCGGAGTCTTGCCGGTGAAGTTACACGCTCACTATCCATCGCTGTGCTGGAGTTGCCCTCTGACCGCAGCACCGTCGCCGCCTAGCCGCGCTGCCGCTACCCAGACCTGCCCTGCCGTGATGTCGCCACCCTTGCTAGAAAATACCAAAAATAGAAGTCATTAGGTTGCATGTTAATTTAGGCATATTTTTAATTCCAAATTTCATTGATAAAAAATACCAAAAATAAATCATTTGGACGTCATTAGAATTAGGTCACGTCATCGCATGACATATAGTTTGCATACTAGGTTGTATTAATTCGTATGTCATTTTTGCAAGTCATTGCATATAGATTATATTGCATTTAAATAAGTGAAAATCCAAAAAAAAAAAAAGAAATTGAGTGAATGCTTGTTAATTAGAAATCATATTAGGGTTGATTGATGTGATTTTCTAGCTAACAATGCAGATGCTTGCATTGGTTCGAGGTAAGTTGTTCTCCTAAACTTGCAATTTATTTAATGCTTTCCTGGATGTTAAATTGGTGGTTTGCGCACCCGCATGAACACCTCACATGTTAGTAATTAAGTTAAAATGGATCCAAACTACCTGCTAGAACATTTTTGAAAAGAAAAGGTACCGAAAGAGCGTTAGACTAGATCTAGCAAAATCAAGTCCCCGGGCTTAGAATTTCTGGTTCGTAGAAATAAAACATATCTCCCTATGTTTTATTTAGGTTTCTAATCGACCTACCATAAATTAATTAGTGGTGACTCCAAACATGAAAACATTTGCATATTAAGAACTTAAACCCTAAGTTGCGAATTGGTAGGGCTTGGGATGGCTCGAGTTAAGTTCAATCTTAATAATCCATTAGCCCGAAGAAATGAGATAATTTTTTTAGGGTCGCGACACCTTCTCTGATTGTCGCCCCACTAGAGTAAGTCAACCTTCTGTTTGGCTTCAAGATTACCATTGTTATTCTACGATAGCTTCCCTTCATGAACCTTGCACATACAGAGAAGCTAGTACTAACCTTCTTTGGCAGAAGGCAATGGCAGATGAGTTACAAGCTTTAGACAAATCTCATACTTTGGATTTAGTTGCTCTGCCTCCTGGTAAGTCCGTTGTCGGTTGTAAATGGGTGTACAAGATTAAGACAAAAGCAAATGGTGTTGTAGACCGCTATAAAGCTTGCCTCGTTGCAAAAGGCTTCACTCAGGAATATGGCATTGACTATGAAGAGACTTTTGCCCCTGTTGCACGTCTTACTTCTGTTCCTAGTTTTCTTACTATTGCTGCTGTTAAGCGTTGGCCTACGTTTCAAATAGATGTAAAAAATGCATTCCTAAATGGCGATCTCACCAGGGAAGTTTATATGGTACCTCCTCTTGGCTACACTCATTCTTCCCACCAAGTGTGTTGATTACGTCGTGCATTATATGGATTGAAACAATCTCCTCATGCATGGTATTCAAAGTTTAGCTCCACCATGGCCTCTCTTGGCTTTAAATCTAGTCCCCACGACCACACTCTTTTTGTTCAACATACTTCTCGTGGGTCTATTCTGCTGCTCCTATATATCGACGATATGGTTATTACTGGATATGATCGTCCCGGAATTTCAAAACTCAAGCATTATCTTGGTCAATAGTTCGAGATGAAGGATCTTGGACAACTTAGTTATTTTTTAGGCTTGGAGGTTACCTTAGACACATTCGGATATTATCTTTCGCAAGTCAAATATGCCACTGATCTTCTTTCTTGAGCAGGACATATGGATACCAAGGTCGTTATGACCCCTCTTGAGATCAATGCCAAATTTGATGTCGGTGATGGGACTCCTCTCCAAAACCCTACCCTCTACCGACAGCTAGTTGGCAGTCTTATATATATCACTGTTACTCGCCCTAGCATCGCTCATGCTGGTTATATTATCAGCCAGTACATGACAACGCCTCGTACAACTCACTTTGCTACAATTCTTCGTATTCTTCGCTATGTCAATGGTACATTATTTCATGGTCTTCACTTTTCTGCTCATTCCACATTAGAGTTGACTGCCTATTCAGATGTTGGCTAAGGAGGTGACCCTCAAGATCGTCGTTCCACTACGAGTTACTGTTTTTTCTTGGGCGCTTCACTTATCTCCTGGCGTAGCAAGAAACAATCCACTATTGCTCGCTCTAGTACAAAACCTGAATATCGAGTTCTTGCTAATACCGCATTGGAGTTATTATGGTTGTGATGGCTACTAGAAAATATGGGAGTCTGTCACCATAGCGGAACAATCCTTCTTGCGACAACCGCAGTTCTATCCAAATTGCACATAATGATGTTTTCCACGAATGCACCAAACACATTGAGATAGATTGTCACTTCATCTGCTCTCATGTTTTTCGTGGCACTCTACAACTTGTCTTTACTTCATCAGCTGATCAAATTGTCGATATCTTCACAAAGACACATCCACCTGGGTGCTTCTTAGATCTTCTCTTCAAACTCCAGTTGACTTGTTTCAACTCACCTTGAGTTTGCGGGAATGTTAAATACAATATATAATTTTTACATTTACTGTTCATTCTTTCCCTTTATAAAGGGACTTGGCCTTGTAGTTCTAAAGCATTCAAGCAAGTAATATACACAAAATTCTCCCATCTCAATTGTCTTAATGGACCGGAACTACTAAAGTTTCTTATCCTCAATGTTCGTTCGAGAGACTTAGATCATAGATAACATAGCGAAACCCTAGCCGCAATGCAACGTTTAAGGAAAACCAATGAAAATCTCCAAAACCGTGACGATATCTTCCAACTGCGAAACGCCAAAAGAGCAAGCCACCCAAAAAAAGAAAAAAAAAGATAAAACAAATAAATAAATAGAAGGAAAATTTGGGAAATGGAAAATCCAATGTTTGAAGCTTAGAAATTCCCAATGGACGGTCATCTTTATGCTTCGGAATATGCCTCACGTGTCCCATGTAAACCACGGGACTTTTGTCTAAACCATTTTCGTATGGACACTGCCCTCTCTCTACCTACGCCTAAAAGGAGTTAAACCCTCCACATAATCTCATCAGACGTATATTTCGAAAAAATATAAATCGGGCCTTAATTTTTTTTTTTAATGACGAGAAAACCCATATTAAAGACGCTCGAATATTTCGAAAACAAAAATACTACTTATACAATATTCGAGAAATCCCCGATAAATGGAAGATTGCGGCGAGAAATTACTTGCTTGCTCCATAATAATTAGCGCCTGTCATTATCGCAGGCAATTGTTAATGTTATAATCATTTTCGGGCTTTTCATTTTCGGGGGTTAAGCGACTAAAATTGTCCCGGACGTTATTGATTTTCCATGCTGGACACGATCCGCAGGAGGCCGACATGAATCTATATAAATGGAAGATGGATATACACGAGGACGAGGATATAATTCACAGGAAGCCACCCAGACAGTCTCTCCATCTCAACCTCTCTTGATCTCCTCCTCCTCCTCCTCCTCCTCCTTCCCCCCGCTGCCCGTGCCACCGTCGAGGAGAGAGAGAGAGGGACCCCGGAGAAATGCGCGCTCCGATGAGGCCACGCGTGGTCCTTCTTATGGCGCTGATGGCCATGGCCTTCACCGGAGCCTGCTTCGACCGTGCGTCGGCAGGGACGACGTCGCCCTACAATCGCCCGGAACCGCGCCCCGACGTGTTCGTTGCCGACTCCAAGAACGGGGATTCGGCTTCTCCCCAGCAGGTACGTCGGAACGACGCTCCACTATCGACGTTTAAGGGCGGCTTGTTCATCTTCATGGTCTTTTCGCCGTTTTTGCTAGCTCTCTCCCTCTCCCTCTCCCTCTCCCTTGCAGTGTTTGTGTGGTGATTTGGTGCAAGTTTAGGATGCTGATTTTGCCTGATTTCCGGGGATTAGTGCCGTGCGAAGGTCGCAGAATATGGCCACGCTCGCTTTCCATTTGCATACACGCAAAATATAGAGTAGATCAAATCGCTCAGTGTTGGTCTTCCTGTGTTTTTTTTTTCATTCTCTGTTCTTCCGGCTTCGTTTGGAAATGCTCGTGAACTTCGCGGAAAACGACAGAGGTTCCGATGAAGATTTTTCCATGTTGGGTTCAAAAGTGCAATGATGATGTGCCTCAGTCGATCCAAAAGATAAAGAAACAAAATGGGGATGTTTCGACTTTCTATCCACGGGCGACCATATTATCGGAAAGATAATCCGCGCATTTTCGTTTTTTTCTGAGCTATTTTTGGTGTTTTGTTTAATTATGGCTATACCCTTTCCTTTTTTTTCCTCTTTGACTACAAGAAAGGTCACCTGAATCCGATCCCATTAGGATGCACATTAACTTCATTGGCGTTTATGACACAAGCAGAATCTCGGATGGACGGCTCAAACACGGCAAGCGGTTGCCCGAATCGATCCTAACATATATTGATCCAGTCAATCATAATCTTTGGCCGTATGAATTATGTAAATCCCATGTGAAATTTTAACGGTCACAATTACCTTATCTAGGAAAATATATATAGTGCACTTGATACACACACATATGTCAATTTTTTTAATAATAAATCCCTCCAAGTATCTATTAAAAAAGTCAATTGTATAGCAAGAAAACGCGGATCTAAAATTCCCTTTTTTTTCCTTCCCGCCTTGTCATGGCATGTACAGTGCACTCCGCGGGAATAAGTACGTCACGGGGTATTAGGTGGTGCGTGACTTTTAACAGTGTCATTAGTAGTCCCCACCGATTAATTGGATTAATTACGTTAATAGATCAACTAGAATTGTCCTTTCGATCCAGTTTGGTGTGCTTATGTTTTCTGCTGCTAGCAAATGAACGAAAAGCTAGGGCTATCTTCACGAGCAGACATTTTCGTGTACTTATTGGATTAAAAGATTTGAAGTTTGAAGACTACCTTTCTCTCTCCCCTTTTTTTGGGGGGGTAATCCAGAGAGTTTTTATTTTTCTATATTAAATCTCACTCTTTTATTTTTCCGGGTAAGTGTCTCTTAAGTTTATTTTAAGTATGTAATTGGTGGGCTAGATCAGTGGACAAAGTTATGTGACCTATGTGAACATTGTGCAAACGTAGCATGTATCATTGCATTTGAATATTTAGAATGTACTTCATCTAGGATCATGTATATGACGTGTGAATCGTGATCTAAAACAGTTCCATCAACTTCATGCGATAGGCTTGATTAATCCTGATTCAACAGCTGCTCCTTACAATGATTGACAAACTTGTTTTTTTACTTTTACCTTCTCATATCATTGAAATTGAAGCTAAATTCCATCTTAGATTAGTGGGGGAACAGACATGTTAGAAAGGTCCGCTGAAATCCCCCGGCTTTGTTTCTCAGGTGCATACATCTCTGGTGGGTCAAGGTAAAATGAGGATCTCGTGGATCACCCAGGGCTCGGCTCCTCCGACTGTGGAATATGGCAAGTTGCCGGGCGTGTACCAGAACTCGGCGATAGGAAATACAACTTCATACAAGTACGCACTGTACAAGTCCGGGGAAATCCACGAGGCGGTCATCGGTCCGCTGGAACCTAATATGGTATATTACTACCGATGTAGCTCAGACTCGGCCCGCGAGTTCAGATTCAAAACCCCTCCCGCGCAGTTACCGATCAAATTCACAGTAATAGGTATGTAGAAGCATATAATCATCAAGAAGGGTTTTCATCTAGGTGGAAAGCCACCGTGTAATATACAAGAAGTCAAGAAGATGAATTACAATCTATAGTTCTATTGGGACAATTTTTGGTTTGTTTTAGTGTTTGATCTGGTCCATTCACATTGTTTTTGGAGTGATGGTAGGAAACATTTTAATGCTGCAACTCTGTTCATTACATGAGCAGAAGCCTATTTTTCCCCCCATATAGCGGGATTGGACAAAGCATGCATATGAAACATGTTAATGCTTCTCACGTCTATCTCGGCGGTTTAATTGGCACTATGTTAAATATTCCGCAAAATTCTTTTTATGAAGGTGGTTTAAAGTTTGACATGGCATGATGCAGGCGACCTCGGACAGACAGGATGGACCAAATCGACCCTTCAACATATAGCACAATCGAACTATGACGTCTTGCTGCTGCCCGGCGATCTGTCGTACGCCGACTTCTTCCAGCCTTGGTGGGACTCGTTTGGCCGCCTCGTCGAGCCCCTGGCTAGCCAGAGGCCCTGGATGGTGACCCAAGGCAACCATGAGATTGAGAAGATGCCGATCATCCATCCTCATTCCTTCACGTCCTACAACGCGAGGTGGCGGATGCCATTTGAGGAGAGCGGCTCGGACAGCAACCTCTACTACTCATTCGATGTCGCCGGGGTCCACATCATCATGCTGGGCTCATACACGGACTTTGACCCAAGCTCAGCCCAGTACAAGTGGTTGCAAGCCGACTTGGGGAAGGTGGACCGGAAGAGGACCCCTTGGATAGTGGTGCTGATCCATGCTCCGTGGTATAATTCTAACACTGCTCATCAAGGCGAGAAGGAATCGGTCGAGATGAAAGCCTCCATGGAAGGTTTGCTCTATCAAGCACGAGTCGACGTGGTTTTCGCTGGGCATGTGCATGCCTATGAGCGCTTTGTAAGTTCCCTAATCCTTCTCTGTTCTATCTTTTGTTGAGGCTATGCTTTCCTCCAAGTTTCTCATCTCTGCTTTCATTTCACTCCTTACTCTTTAGACCCGCGTCTACAACGGAAATGCCAATGATTGCGGTCCGGTGCACATCACCATTGGCGACGGCGGAAACCGCGAAGGCCTTGCCAAAAGGTTTTTCTCGTGTTCCTTGTCCAAATGCTTCTTTCTGCTTATCAGTTGCTGGCTGCACAATGAAACCGAAATTGACTGAGAGGGGGAAAAAGTTGAACTTCAATTTGCATTTTGCTGCGGCTGACTAACCATAGATGGGTTTAACTTTAAAGCCACTGCTTCCCTTGCCAGGTACATCAATCCGGCACCATCGATATCGGTTTTCCGGGAGGCGAGCTTTGGGCACGGGCAACTAGAGGTGGTGAATGCAACTCATGCACTTTGGACATGGCATAGGAATGACGATGATGTGGGTGTGGAAGCAGATTCAACTTGGTTGACCAGCCTCTCGTCCAACCCTGCCTGTAAATCGTGATAACCTTGATACACAGGTATAGAGATACCCGAATGCACAATGTAATTGTTTTATACAGGCAAAGTTGGTTCGGGGATAGAATAAATAAATGGTGTTCTGGGTAAATATCTAGATCTCAAAAGCAATGGAACATCTTGTTATAAACGGGCTCTTCGCTTCATTCGTTGATATAATGATATAATGCTTGGCCCTGTGCTTTTGTTAATTGTGAGACAATCGGCTAAGTGAACTGTTGGTGATATGTGTTCTGGTGATCGGGCGGATCTAGAGATGAGATGCGCCGGTATCCACTGAACCGTTCATCTTCGCTCCTACGACATAGACATCGGTGAACATGAAGACTTTCTTTTTCTTTAGCGCATTGAGGATCTTGATTGATCCGATGCGAGTCTTCTCCCTTTCTTCGGCATCGTCTGCCATGAGAGCAGATAGCTTGCCTCGCTGTAGATAATTTTTAACCAAGTGAGGGCCATCACAAAAGAAGCACTTGATAGTCATTTTCTTCTAATCCCTGTGCCACTCGCCTTGGGGCTTCTTCCACTCTTCCCTTTGTTCTTTGGTATGGAAGAGTTGGGATTAGAGAAGGCCACACGAGTTTCGGCTATGGTGAGGGCCTTGGAAATATATTCGACACCTTGTCATTGGAGCTCTCTTCTTGTCCAAGGCTTCGAACCATCCATGAAGGCAACGAGAGCTTCCCATCCCCAGGGGCGGGGATCTCAAGCCTAAGCTCGGTGAACTCCTTGACATACTCCAGAACCGTCCATTTTGTGTGAGCCGACAAAGCTTACCATGGCCCTCGTCCTAAGCGAACTAGGGAGAAAAATTTCTCCCAAATTTCCTTTATGAATTCATCCCTAGTGTTGACAAGATCAACACTTCGATCTCACCGCACCTACGACGCCCGTATAGCAACATGGTCAAAAACATAGAAGTTATTCTTACCTTTATGTTCTTGTCTTGCATGCCGATGGGCCAAAGGATTGCTCCATACTTCAAAAAAAAGTGTCCATGTCCTTAGCAGAGCGGTTGCCCTTGAACTCTTTGGTTCTCGACACGTCCACCTTGGGTGTTGCTTGAACGGATCCCACACTTTTGCAATGTTGCCTTGCGCAGGAATAACTCGATCTTGAGCTCTTGAAGTTCAAACTCCAATGCCTCGTTGGTGGCTTCAAGGTCTTTATTCTTTCCATTCAAGTGGCCCGTGATTCGTAGCACTCGAGAACTCATCTCGGAGTGTCTCCTCCACCTTGTCCATCCACTCCTTCATTTCCTCGAACCCATTCTTCATGTAACCTATGGCCACCATTACCTTGTTTAGCCTTTCCTCAAAGGCAGACATGAGTCTCTCGAGCTAGCCCTCTTAACCTTCCCACGGTCGTCCTTCTCTTGAGCAACATCCATGGAGTTGACAACGTCAGGAATTGGAAGCCACGGCGACAAGAAATATTGTTGCGATACCAATTGTCACAAGTCTGTATTTGATCACATCAATTTGTCAAGTTTCAAAATTTGATTGCACTACTTGAAAGCTTCGAAATTTGATCTGGCTCTTAGGACAACTCTTAGAATTTACAGTGCATTTATCCCATTTTATCTTTGGCGGCAACATTCTCAAGATTGTAGAATTGTATTACTAAGTTTTATCAATTCGAGGGGATAAAGTGAAATGAAAATGTTAGGCAATGGCGTTGTTCAACAATTTAGATTTGCTTTGTACACCAACGTTGCGTCTAAGAGGAACCATTGACCACCACGCTGGGGGCCCCAATAGTCTCATCCCTTACTTCAAGCTCAAGAAAAACCTCCTCAGACGCTTAGATATGTGCACTCGCACAGTTAACTTGAAGGCCATCAATAGGAAGGTCACTCTCGATAGTCTGGACTTTTATCTTATGTTATAAGTTGTCAAAAAACTACATTACGATTAAATTAGGGATAATAACAGTTAGGATGCACGTATAAATTATATTAAAGAAATCCCGCATCAAATAATTAGTATGATGTAGGGCAATTAATATATCTTAATTGGCTCATAATTCATTGGCTTAAGTTTTTGAGTTAAGATATGTCCATTTGGATATTTTACTAGACTCGAACTTAGGCTCTCTTTTAGTGATCTCCCGGGCGAAAGGTATCACGCTTTTGTTGCACACTCCTAACAAATTGGTATCAACTTCATAACTTGATGCATATAAATATTACTTGAATTAAGGTGTAGATTGTTATGATGCACATGTAAGTTGTGTTAGAGAAATCTTAAATCGGATAATTGGTGCGGTGTAGAACAGTTAATATATCCTAGTTAAGCCATAACTCATTGGCTTAAGTTTTTGAATGAAGGTTGGTCCAATTGAATATTTTAACATGCTTGAACTTAGGTTTTCTCTTAGTGACCTCCCTGACTGTTGCAAACTCCTAACAATAACTTAATTAAAAAAAACTGTTCCACCTAGTCCTCATGATGTTAACTTGAGCAAACAATATAGATGCAACGTACCACATTATATTCTCTTTCTTCATAAAGACACTCCACGCAATCGAGTCGACATTAGTTTTGCATTTCGAACTTCCTCTCTACGAGTTGAGGGACAAAATTCAGGTTTCTCTCTCGACATCATCACAAAAGGCCCAAATGGGTCATTCCAAAAAGTGTTTCCAGGCCCAATTGAATCAAGACAAACTTTAAGAAAAAACATCAATCCACCCACAATTTTCCCTTGACGTCTTCCATTACCTGGATAGGCCTCAACCTAGATGTCTTTTGGGGCTGCCAAAGTGCAACACTAGGCACGTACGTACAAGAGTCATGATTGATGAACACGATCCAATCCCAATAGCTCGCATTCATATTTAAAGTGAAAGTTATCTCCCTCGTGTGTAGTAATAATAAACCACGCAAATGCCAGATCAAAAAAGGCAAAATGAAGGTACACGAGGCTCAATACAAGTGAGACTCGGTGTGTGTGTAAAGCGGCGGCCATCACGCCCTTCTCGCATTGAAACGCTACGGCGGAGCATGATGATTGCCAACGCTTCCCGACGCCCGAAAACAGCATGATGACCCGAAAGTAAGAATGTGGGTAACCGGATATGGTAATTGGTTGCCCGTAATCTATCCTCACATGGAGACAAGAATAGGGCCATCGATGGGCAGGGAGGGGGTGGAGAGGCCATGATGGTTCGAACTTCGAACCGATCCATGCCCATCATTGCGTATCTTGGGGGACGGCCTATCCCATTATCTTTTGCTAGAGAGAGATAGAGATAGATAGCCGATCCTAAGGAATACCTTAAAAGATTTTATTTTGATTTTTGTCTCGATGTCCATATCATTGAATTCGTTCGAATGTCAAAAATCATCAAAATGTAAAATTTTTTAAAGGGTATTTGTTTCTATATCTTTGAAAAAAAAATAAGCTAACTTCTAGTTAGGGAAAGGAAACCATTTTGTTCAACAGTCACGAGATATCAATGATAATTTTTAGATTGTTGAATCCGTAAACACACGTGTACAATTGATTTATTGCGTATTTTCATCACTTGGTAATTGAATACGAGCAATGTGTAATATACTTTTTTCTTTAGGATGCTTGTAGACAACACCTATGTCCAGAGCTTGACACGTGGAATCAATTGGTTGGTCTCACACTAAATCACATGAAGATACGCTCTCACCTGAGTCGACATCTCCCGTGTGTTCTTTGGTGGTCCTTTAAGGTGTCAAGTGAAGATCTAAAATTCCTTAAAATTGAGAGGATCTTAATCTGTAGAGATGAATGGCAAATATTTTGTTCGTTGAATCAAGCCACCAGCACATGCAAACTCTCATTCCATTAAGCTATTGAACCCACCGGCCTCTACAAAACACGCGTCCGAAGCTCGCCAACTTGTGATATTCCGTAATCACGTGGCATACACTTGCCCTATTTTATGTCATATTTTTTTTATCGCATATCATTTTCGGACGCCTTAGTTTCTTTCAATCACACCTTAAATTGACGGTCGCAACATTGCACATCGGGCACATCTTATTTTGTCGAGTCTGTATGTGGCGGCGATGTTTTTAATATGTAACCCCCCCATTAAAAACATGATCATTAAAAAATATAAGCTAATTCTTGCACGACATTATTCATTCTCTAACCTCCCACATATTTTTGTGATCCTATTACAACATGAAAAGGGGGGTAGCGAGCAGTGAAAAGGGAGCAATAATCTTCCTCCCAACATAATGAGGATCATCAATTCCGAAACCACTCATCAACACGAGCCGCCTTCCATGCTCACATCTCATGATTGCAGTTCCGGACAGAGAGACAAAATCCGCCCCATCTTTCTTCCACTTTGTCCACCATATAATTCACACTCCCCCTCTGGTTTTTTTTTTATCCTTTGTCCCTCTCCTGATGTTCCCCACAGCTCACGTCTTGTGACATTCGCTTCCTCTCTGCTTATTTACTCAGGTAACTTCTGCATGAGCTTTATGGGGCTTTAGTTTTGAGTGAGACGGCATGTTTATGAATCCCTTTTTCTCCCTTTAGTATATGACACTTTCGGTCAGTTAATTCTCTTTAGGAGGACATGGGTTTTCTTGCATGTTCAAATCTAAACTGCCAAGGACATTTTGTGCCACAGATGTGGCTGGCCTCGTACACGATGGCCCGAGTCTTAGGAATCAGCAAAATAGCAATGAGTAGTTGTGCAGAGCCACAGAGAGAGAGAGGAGAGCTTTATCCCTTTCTTTCATGTTGGGGAAGCCGAAAGGGGAACAAGTCCTGAACAGTGCTGATTTGGGCAAATGTGTTTGTTTTATGATATTCCGTGTCTTCATCTGCTTTCACATTTACGCCACAAAAGCTCCCTCTGTTTGTTTTCTGGCTATTTATATCTGCCATGGATTCTGGGAAACGGTATGCATGCTCTTAACTCAAACCCAACAAGGCCACAAGAACAAGAGAACACGAAACACAGTGAAGAAGAGAGAGAGAGAGAGAGACATAGGTATGGTTTCTGATAGCTATCTTTGTTTCTTTAGCTGGTCTTGATTCTGCTCAGACAGAAATACTAACACTCCTCGTATGCCTGGCATTGACTATTGTATTGTGGTCAACCTCATGCTTAGAAAAGTACTTAGCAATACTTCGATGATTCTGTGCCTAGGAATAATAACAGGGCAATCTGCAGAAGCAACACCGGTCGTCGGAGGAGCGGGTCAGTTGCCACTTTGAAAGCCGCAGAGATGGAGAGGCTGAACTCGGAGCTGTATCTGCAGAACTGCTACATAATGCAAGAGAACGAGAGGCTGAGGAAGAGAGCCCAGCTCCTGAACCAGGAGAACCAGGCACTCCTTTCCCAGCTGAAGGACAGGCTCTCCAATGCCAAGGAGGAAGGTCATAGTCCTACCTCGAACACCACCATTCTCGATCAGCGCCGTGGCTCCGCTAGCTCTAGCTCGCGACCTGATTATTCCAATACCGGCACCAACGCCTAATATTCAGATGCGCCACGAATGCCCCGCCTGACCCCATCGACGATCTGCTCTCTTCTCCCAGTGTAATACCCAGTTAGAAAAAGAAGTTTGTCGTTAGATTCATCGGTTCGGTTTTTCTTTATTGACGATCTTTGCGGGTTGACATGTGAATTTCTAATCTCTCAAGCAAGTCTCGGTCCATCACCAAATGCCAAATGCACTCTCTCTCTCTCTCTCTCTCTCTCTCTCTCTCTCTCTCTCTCTCTCTCTCTCTCTCTCTCTCTCTCTCTCAGATTATGCTTTGTTCATCTTCACATTCAAGCAATATAGCTCGTACCGAGTCCGCTAAAACTGAAATCCTAGAAGAATGTTTGCGCTGCTTGATTGGAGTTCTTTACAGCGTTCCTTACGCATCATGCATGTCTTTTTGTGCGCTAGAGAAACACAACACCAGACAAAAGGAAAAGACAAGATGTACAGCACACGAATAGACACGGGTATTCTCAATCCAGATTCTATGTTAAGGATCCTGTCCGAGAAGAAACGTCAGGGTGCATTCGGCGGACAAAGTCAACACGAATCTTGCCCATCCTTCCGAAAACCACATACATGGTATGGGGCGTTAGAGCCATTCGACCATCAAGCAGGCCCTCCCGAGTCTCACTCTCACGCACGTTTGATTGCAAGAAAGAATGATACCCTCTTAAGGATGATAATTTCCTCTGGGATGGCCAAAGAAACAGAAATTTTCTATCTTCAAACATACATCTATGAGCAAAAAAAAAACAATACATCTATGAGTGAATTCGCATCAAGCAAATCCCCTCGTACTGTACCACAAGCGGTATTCAAACTGGATTTAGGTGACATGTCATGAATGATTGCCACTCAAATCATTAGGTAAGGCTTTATATTAGCCAAAGCTTTTTCAAAGAATTCCAAATACAAATACAGTGACATGAGAGCAATTAACAACCCTCTTTGCGAGATGCTTTCGAGGGAACCTAGATTTTTATGACAAGAAAAATATCCCTTATCAATCCCCATAGAAATTCCGCCAGCATCCTCTTCCAACTTCCAGGAAAGAAAAGAACACGTGCAGTGATGCGCACAAAATTATACAGGCAGCAGCAGTCCATAAGGACGGGGATGATGGACAATCAGCACAAGTACTGGGCTGCATCGGATTAAAGGACTTTAGAATAATATCTGCTGGGCTACTGTGTTTGAGCAGATGGACTTTTGTATAGATGAAAACAGAGAAGTTTCTTTTGGTCCTCCGATAAATCAGCCGATAGAGGAGTCGGTGAGGACATGACCCAACACCCCGATTTCATCCCTTTTTCTCAATTCTCCGATATATCCTCCCTGGACACAACCTCACACTGAAGACGTATCTTGCAACTTTAAAAAGTTCAGATCCAGGAACAGAATGCATGCCAACATCTACAATTTTTAGTTCTGTCATTGTAATAATCTGGCCTCGTCATAGGAAAAAGGAGCCATAGAAACCCCATCATTCCAGCTATAAATGCCACAGTTGCAATTCCTGTCACAGAAAATACAAGAAGGTGACCATCTGCAGCACAAAGATAAAAATGTTGAAACACATCTTTCATAATACTAGCACAGGCGATTTTACAGAGTATGGACAAAATTAAATAACATCAACCAAAAAAAAAAACAGAAGAAAAACAAAAGGAAAAGATGGTTAATCTGGGCAGCTTTATAACATGAGAGCAGAACCTCCAAGCATACAATGTCAGATGGTTTACTACAAACACGACTTAGCTAAGTAAAGAGGGATGTTAACTATGATTCTCCAAATGTTGCGAGGTCTATAATGCTTCCTGCTTCATGGTCATTTCAGATGGCACTTGGGAAAAAAACTTTCCCGACTTCACACACCAGCACAAGCAAGATCAGGAGGTAACACCGTAGAAGAATGGTTGGTGATAAAGACCTCTAGATGGTTTCAAGGCGAGGAGCATCTGCTAATAGAAATGATGATTCTACTCGAGTCATTGAGGTATATGTTCAGAACAATGATATAGACCAAAGTTGAACATTGCTAAAACAACAGTATATGACGTCAAGATTTTTTCAGGGGAATCTTAGGTATATAGTACTCATTAATATCAAGATTAGTACTCCTTTCTTTTGCCAAAAAAAAGGAGTATAAAGGATGCCTTATTTAAAGGAGTCATTGAGCAAACATTCTGACAGGAAGACAGAACAGCACCAATAAAAACGAGGGCTGAGAAGTGACAATAAAAGGAGAGCAGGGGAAAAAACCAAACAAACAGATAAAGTTGCATTCAACACGTCATCTATGGAGTATTAGGCAATAGTCCATTTAGTCAATCATACAGATCTCAAGCCAACTCTTAGTTACATACCTTTCCTGCGTGAAAATAGCACAGGCAATCCCATGAAATTGCAAAAGATATGAGCAACTAACGGGGCAAGAAGATGTCCTGCAACACCATACAAAACAAACAACTCAGAAGCAGTAACCTCTTGACCCAATAAAGCACAACGGAAAGAACATATGCACGCTACTGCCATAAATCCAGCATTGTAAAACGGATACATTTAGGTTTCATAGTGATATTGTTCAAGGCATGGAATTTGTTCCTTCAAAAAGTTTCAGACATCAAATGAACACCATTGCAAACCAGCTTTGACGTACCAGTCCGGATAAATAGAAATGATGCATATGAACCAAAGACAACAGTGTATCCAAGCTGGAGGCCTGACAAAACAACAGATCATTGTTAAGAGAGAGAATGGCCTCATTCCGCAATTGAAATCTCACAAAAAAGAGAAGAGAATCACCAGAAAGATGACCGTGGGAGGAAAAAAATTGGTTGAAACTAAGCCTTAGGACCTTAAAAATTGCATCGAATTATAATAAAATTCAGGATAGAGTTTACCTATGATCATTGACGCATTTATAATTTGACGGTTTTGCTTCATATAGATCTCCATGAAATGGTTCAAGTGTGCTGCAAATAAGATCACACATCAATCATGTCATCACAAATTCACCTCAACTTAAAATAGCAGAAAAGGCAGAAATACATTTTGAAGCATGTGCCAGAAGTTAAAACCAGCAAACATCTACAGAACTGGTAATGACAGAGCTGGTGCTTCACGAAAATAGAAACAATATCGATCACTTCAAATAGCTTTACAGTCAGATGACGTAAAAAATAAGGAACATTAGGAGCATTCAAAAGGGAATGCAAGTTAACTTTTACCAGTTGAAAGAACTCTACATTCTTCCCACTGATATGACAATCATTTCAATGAACTGAAGAATCCAACTCAAACACCAGTAAAAAGAGAAGAGTAAGTGAAATCTACCCTTATTACATTGATCAAACATGTATCATCGAAAAGACCAAGAGGAAGAGAAAAGTCTTAAAGATGTTCACAGATGAACACCATGCCCGGTCACGTGTTAACAAAATACTATGATTGGAAGGATGGACTTCAGAGACTTCCACAGGGCTAAAAGCAAGAGACTCTGAAGCAATTACCGTGCGATAAAGCAGTCACTTTTTACTATGTATCACAGCATGCAGAATTGTTCTCATGGACCTAATCCAATTCTGATAAAGTGTATCAGACAATTCTGAATACATAGCCTATTAGCTCGGGAAATTGTAGTGAGCGAAAAGCAAATTCATCATTTATATGAGACAATACAGAAGTAAAAGAACATCCTTAAGATTCTAAAGTGCCAACTCAGATGACAACTTATAGGATGCTTTATTTACAATTGAAGGATGCAGGAGTTAATAAATACTTCATTACCAAATACAGACAAGAATGACGGACTTCAACATGCAGCACCATGCATGTGTTGCACTCGACCAATATCTCAACAAGGTAAGCATTATCAACCAAGATACTCTGTAACTGCAATTTTTGTTGTGCGGATGGAATTGCTAAGGACAGGACAGGATTAGAAGTTCATCAATCATATTACCCAAGCTGAACAAAATCGGGCCCAGAATAAGGATGCTGTACTTTTCGAATCCTCCACAGAGAAGTATGGATATCATACATGCTCTAAATACCAACTCTTCTGTCAGTGGCGCCTGTTTAAATAAAGGATGCAAATAGTAAAAATGAAAAAGAATCAAACATCTAGCAACTTATTCAAAAGTATCCAGCATGAAATTGAGAAATAACTAGATAGTCTTATTCTTAATCTACAAAATTATCAATACTTTATTATCCGTAACATAATGCGTGCACGTCGATATATTCAGAGACAGGCTAATTGCAGTTACAAATGATGTGAATAGATAGTAACTATACTTTATTATCCGTAACATAATGCGTGCACGTCGATATATTCAGAGACAGGCTAATTGCAGTTACAAATGATGTGAATAGATAGTAACTTTACCATATCCATCAAAAATCAACTTAAAATGGGAAACTACGACAATTATATCATTAACATGCATAGTTATGTGATTGGGTAAAGCAAAAGTTAAAATGGGTACTTAAACAGTCAAAACTCACCTAAACCTAATAAAGAGACCAAATGTCCTCTCCAAGCCACACTTTCACGTTGCTTTAAGTAGTTAACTTTTGATGCATCGTATTTGTTCAGAAACATCTATGTTTACTTGAAGTTGCAGTTTATCGACTTTGCCAAGTGTTTTGACATCACATGTGTTTAGATGCATGATTAGTCCGATTGAGATTTCGAATCACGACAAAGTCTTAATGCGCAACGGGAAAAAAAACACTAACCACAACAAAGTTACGCCAAGCCAGAATATTCGAGGCCCTGGAGAGAATCCACCTGAATGGAAACTGCACAGAAGCGTAGCTATACTCGAAGGAAAAGCATCCAGAGCAATTCCGATGTTCCTTCCATGAATCCACCCATAACAACAACTTGAGGGCCAAATTCCCGGCGTACATAAGCGAGGTCAACGACAGAGGAAGAACCGCAGCTTGCCACTGTTTCATGCACATACACAAACCATCTCATTTCAGAATCTGCAGAACGAGGATTAGACGCACAACCACCGCGAGCAAAAATTCCTCAGTCCCGTGATCACGCAGACATACGCAAAACTAAAATTAGAAATACCGCACTTGACTCAGTTGACTCACCAAATGGTCTCCTCTGATGCCGTAAATAGCCAGCAAATCCCTAACCTCCCACCTCCTTATCTAGCATACGGCAGGAAACCACATTGCCAGCTCAAGATTACAGCAAATCGGCGTCGCGAATCGTTAAAAAAGAGGAATCTTCAAGTTCCGAACTGAAAAATTGGGACTCACCGGGAGAGCGAGGGCGGTCGCGACGACCGAGACCAGAGACGAGACTGCGGCGCAGGCGAAGCGCCGGAACATGAAGCTCTTGAAGGAGGCGGGAGGAGGGAGGCGGAGAAGCGCGGCGGGCGCGTAGAGAGTCGCGACGTAGAAAAGGGCCATGCAGAAGCAGGCGGCGAGCGCGGCCGGCTTCGGCAGGCCCGAGCCGCCGCCGCCGCCTTCCATCGCCGGATCGGCGAGCCCTAGCCCTAGCCCTAGCCCTAGCGGCGGTGACGACAGGGGAAGGCGGCGCCGCCGCGGGAGGAGGAGGCGGAGCAGCTCCGGATGGGGGCGGTGCTCGGGGCTCGGGGGAGTAGCGGGAGGGAGAGTGAAGTTGACGAGCTCGTGGCCACCGCGGTTGCTGGCTTGCGGCGGTGAAGTACTTGGAATCTCCATTTTCCCCTCCGTTTCTGCGCATTTCTTCTTTAATAATAATAATACAAAAAAAATATATTATTATTATACTGTTTTGGGGATAATTAGACCTACTTCTCGGTGTATAGGAATTAACTGAAAATAAATAAAGAAAATTAATCAAAAATTTGAATTTTACAACAACAAAAAAAAAGCATACACTATGCACATCCTATTTTGACAAAAAAAAATGCACATCCTGTTTTGGGTTTATTGCGTGATCTAACTCTCGGGTAGGGGTGTCAATGGGTCGGGTCGGGTCGAATTTTCATGATACTCGACCCGATCCGAAACAACGAATATGTGTACTTGGTCCGACCCGAAATAAGAGCCGAACATGATATAGCCACATAATCGGGTCGGGTCGGGTCATGTTCGGGTCGGATCGGGTTCGGTTCGTGTTTTGGAAAGAGGGAACTGAGAAATGTTGCCATTAGTGTACTTATTTGAATTCAATCTTAAGAAACTGCCAATTCCTGATGCTCGAATTTTGACAGTGGCAAATGCAAAGGAGAAGAAGGCCCGTTTTTGCAGCATAAGCAAGTTAATATTGTCAAACAAAGCATTTCTAAATCAAAAAGGAAGAATCCCGTCCAACATGCAGGTGACCAGTGAAACAAGGACCCAATCCAGCATGGTACTCCCACCAGAATGTTAATCAAATATAAGGAACTTAGCTACCTACCTCAAGGAGGCGAAGGGCCACAAGATGAGGTCTGCAACTGAAATAATAAGCGACATCTTCCGCATTATAGACTTTAGGAAGTGGCTTTGACCAGACCCTTGATAGACAGTAAAAATAAACAATGTATGCCTCCAAAGCTCTGAGATCAGCCATGACCAAGTCCAACCCAGAGAGTTCTGTCAAACGTGACATTAATCGATGTTAATTGAGGATTGAGACTATGTAAAACAATGCCCTGATCTTTCATGTGCGGTCAATGCTCTCCCTGTTCCCCACTCAAGCCATCAGGAGTAAGGAAAGGGAGAAAGTCAGGTCCTCATTGCAGCATCCCAGTTCCAGTTCTCGCTAATTGACTATTGGTGCCAAACTATGGAACTAGACAACGACAAAACATGAGCCTAAAAGAGCGAACTTTAAACCAGACATCTTTGTTATTGTTAACACACCTACGGTAAAAGAAACTCTTGCGGGTGATATTTAGCCACACTAAGGCCGATGAATTTGGAGATTTTAAACAAGAGCAGGTTCTATAAGTGTTCCCTCGAGCGGTCTTTAACAAAGGAAAATGTACTCTAATTAGCAAGCAAGCCATATGCACTCTAATCAGCAAACCGGCAAGCAAAATGCGCTCTAATCGAAGAACACTCCATGTCAAGACAAGCGAACACCAAATTCAGGAAAACGTCACCCAGGGTCGAGGCCGAGGCCTATCCTCGACGGGAGGAGCGTCGGCATTCTCCAAAACCCTAAGCTACAGCACATCATCGAGGTCGGAGTCGAGGAGCTGGTACTTGAGGGCGAAGGGGGGCGCGACGGCGAGGGTGGGGGAGAGGGGGGAGGCGGCCGCGGAGGCGTGGTCGACGGTGACGATGTGGGTCTCACCACCATGGTAGAAGAGGGACTTGGAGTGGGGGCGTGGGGCCACGCCTATGCTGTAGCTGCACATGAGGCGGAGCTTCGAGGAGGCGAAGGGTCACGGCGGCGGCAGCTCAGTTGCGGCGGCGACGGCTTCATCTCGGCGGAGAGAGACATGGAAGAGAGATTACAAAAGAGATCGCATAAGAGGTGAGAGAGGGAGAGAGACGTGGAAGGGGGATGCAAGGGTTTCTTGTTTTGGTTTTCTTGTTTGGATTGGGCTTGGGTATCCATAGGGGTGTCAATGGGTCGAGTTGGGTTTTCATTATACCCGACCCGATCCGAAACAATGAATATGTGTGCTTGGCCCGACTCGAAACAAGATCTGAACATGATATAGCCACACAATCGGATTGGTTCGGGTCATGTTCGGGTCGGGCCGGGTTCGTATTTTGGAAAAAGAGAACACCAAATTAGATATATAGACCAAAGCTCTCAAGAATGCTCTATTGGCAATAGCTTTTGTTATGCATAGATATATAAACTAAGACACACAGGAACATGACTCAATTGCCAAATTAGTAGAAGCTAAGTAAGTCGAACAATGTATGCTATTTTGCGGATATTTGAACATTATTCGAAGAAAAGGAGTTCCGAATTGGCACGATGCTGTCCCATCACCATAATAAATTCAAAGAACAGTGAACAGAGAGCAAAGAAGTACACCGAGCATCTCTTCACAAGTTCGTCTTCCAATTTTCACTCAAAAGCCCAATACCGACAGTATTGGAGTAGCTCCACTCTAAATGAATTGCCAGAAGGCATTGCGCCGTTGTTTTTCCCTATGACCTTTTTTTTCCTTTTGTTTCTCCCTTTTCTTCTTGTTTCTCAATGCATTTTTCCTCAACGTTCTGTTATAAAAAACCAACCAGCACATAAAGGACAATGTAACAATAAATGAAACGTGTAAAGAAAAACTTACTGTGAAAGGCTCTCTCCAAGCAGCACGTAACTATCAAAGGAGCTCTCCTGTCCGCCGCCGTAGCTATCAAAGGAGGAGGAGGAAGAACAGGAAGGTGATGGAGGGTGGTGTGGATCGGCGTGTATCTAATATTTGAATTGTGGAAGCTGAGGTCGATAAAACCCCCCCTCCCACCCAATGTTACCTGCCCTCCTCTTCCTGACGTGGGTCCTCGCGACAAGCTCCGGCTCCTCCGCCACCACTGCTGCCGCCGCCAACTACGGCGTCTTCAGCCTCAAGTACCGGTACTCTGGGCAGGAGAAGTCCCTCGGCGTCCTCAAGGTCCATGACACCCAGCGCCAGCTCCGCATCCTCGCTGGCGTCAATCTCCCCTTGGGCGGCACCGGCCACCCCGATGCCATCGGGTAACGAGTTTTCCGTTTGCGCCCCCCTCTTTGTCTTGGCTTCCCCCTCGTCGGATGGGTTTCTTGGATTTGTCGTCCCTCCAGTCGGCTTCTGCCGGCGGTCGTTGTTGTTGACTTGCGCGACTCCTTATTAGGAGCTGGTGATATGCACAAGAGGAGAGAGAGTGAGAGAAAAAAGTGAAAGAGAAGTCTTAGGGTTTCATTGTTTTGGTTATTGTTTGGGTTGGGTTCGGGTATCCAGGCCCAATAAATCCAAACAATACCCAATTGTTTTTATTGTTATCCAAACAAGTTGATACATAACCCGATCCGATAAGAAAATTTTGTGCTCGGGTCGGTTCGTGTTTCGGTTTGGGTATTTGTGTTTGGTTTTGACACTCCTAAGTACCCAAGCCCAATAATTCAAAACAATACCCAAATATTTCTATTGTTACCCAAACAAGTTAAGACACAACCCGACCAAATACAAAAATTTTCTGTTTGGATCTGATTGAGTTGGGTCGGGTTGTGTTTGGGCGGGTTCTTTTGACACCCCTACTCTTGGGGTGTCATTTTTCTTCTAATTTAGATCAACTGGGCTCCGTTTTGTTTTTTAGATGTCGAATGACTTAAAAAATGTTTTTCTAAAAACAATCTCGTGCAAACATGAATGAACAAAAAATATTTTCTTTGTTCACAGAAATGTTTACACAGAAATTATCGTCACGATGAAAATATTTTTTTCATCGACTAATTATCTCACGAGATATAAGCAATTAGTATTAAAAAATATTTTTTTTCAAATCATTTATCTTCTGCGAAATAAATGGGACTAATTTTCGTTCAGTTCGCTAATTATGCAATGAATTTTTCGACCTTTCAATTTATAAGACCTATTTTTTTGGTAAAAAATTCAAATAAATTATGATTCAGACAAATAACCACAACTCGTTAGCAAGGTAAGATCGATATTTGCAGCAACTTAGTAACTTATTTGGCGAAAAATGAATAATTTAGAAGTTATTTTTCTAAGATTAATCTCTAATAAAATATAAATAAATGAAAATTACTTTTATTGTATTCAAACAATCGTTTTCATAAACATAATTTTTAAACCATCCAATTTTTCACTTAAAAAAGAGGCAAAAAAAAGATCAGAACCTTCATGCCCAAGGCAAAAAAAAAACTCCCCTAGTTCCCATCAGCGCAGAAATGGAATCCACGCCCTACGAAGGTAATTTCGCCCCCCCTCTCCCCCCCCCCCCGGGGGAGGGCATCACCGGGCGAATGGGCTCGCGACACGTCGGCGAGACCCGCCGACTGCAATCCCAGATATGCCCTCCCGCTCCCCCCCTCAACCTAAGTTCCCCTTCCGGATCGACCGATCCCCCCCTCCTTCGTCTTGTCCCCCCAGAATCAATCTCTCTCTCTCCCTCCGATTTCGCCGCTCCGATCTCGCACTGCTTCTTCTACGCAATCGATCCTCGAAACCCTAATCCTCCTCACCTGAACCGGCGAGCTCCTCCCTCGCCAGCCTCTCTGCCTCTTCGCCATGACGAAGGAATTCGCCGTCCCGCCGGTGGTCTTCCCCGCCGGCGGAAACCCCGCCGCGGGGAACCTCCAGCAGCGCCGCGTCCCCACGGCGCCGTTCCAGCCCCCGCGCCCCTCGGGCTCCAGCCTCCCCTTCATGTCCTTCGACATCGGCCCCGCCACCTCCGCCGCCTCCTCCACCATCTACGGCGGCCCCATCGGCGGCGGCGGCGGCGGCGGCGGGGGCCCCTCCGGCTCCGCGAACTTCGACGACGAGGAGCCCCTCCTCGACGAGCTCGGCATCCACCCCGAACAGATCTGGAAGAAGACCCGGTCGATCCTCAACCCTCTCCGCGTGAACCCGGCCGTCCACAAGGACTCCGATCTGTCTGGACCGATCATCCTGTACCTCTCGCTCTGCCTGTTCCAGTTGCTCGCCGGCAAGATCCAATTCGGCGTCATCCTGGGGTGGATCGTGGTCTCCTCGATGTTCCTCTACGTGGTGTTCAACATGCTCGCCGGGCGTAACGGCAAGCTGAATCTGCACACGTGTACGAGCGTCGTCGGGTACTGTTTGCTACCCGTTGTGATCTTGTCGGCGGCGTCGCTGTTCTTGCCGCAAGCGAGTGTGGTCCGGTTCGTGATCGCTGGGGTCTTCGTGTTGTGGGCGACGAGGGCGTCCACGGCCCTGATGGTGGCGCTTGCCGAAGGCGAGGAGGAGCATCGTGGCCTTGTTGCGTACGCGTGCTTCTTGATTTACACTCTATTTTCTTTGCTCGTCATCTTTTAGTAGAAATGGCTAGAGATGTGTGCGGTTTTCCAGTGATTTGTGCCGAGTTTTGGGTGGGGGATATGAAAGATAGTGAAGCCATAGTTCAGTTTACGAGTAATGGATATAGTTATGATGTAATGAAATTGGATGATTCGTTGTAATTTGGTTGAGAAGTGGTATGTAGAGATTACAAAACTTTTAGATTCTGTCTCTGCTGCTTGTCAGATTTTAGTGGCAATGGCTGACAACAATTTTTGGGAGATTTGTGTGCAAGTTCTCCTCAACATCAAACGCAATGAAGATGTCTTTCTTTTTCTATAAATACTGAAATGCGCGAACTAATGTCTGTCTTGATCGAATTGACTTTAACTTCATGGGCAGGATATACATCGACGTTGTGCAGCCTATGAATGGTTGACGTCATTTATGTGGATGAGTTTTATCCTAATTGCGTAAATGCGCGAACTAATGTCTGTCTTGATCGAATTGACTTTAACTTCATGGGCAGGATATACATCAACGTTGTGCAGCCTATGAATGGTTGATGTCATTGATGTCGATGAGTTTTATCCTAATTGCGTAAACTTCCGCTTTGTTGATTGACTGAATATTTTGGTCAATGAATGATTGCCTCTTGTTTCCAAGAATAGTTAGGTTAGCCTAGAAACCTTTCTCTTCTTGTTCCAATGTTTCACAGAGTTATTACGTGCTTCAATTGGCAGCAGGCAGCTGTATAACCTATAAGGCTACTCCTTTCTGATGGAAATGTAGTGCCTTTCAGTCAGAATGTTTTCACAATTTAGATGATTTATTCGAGGTTCATGACTCGACTTACATGCAATTAGGACCGTCTTTTTTTTTTTTTTTGCAAAAAACAGGCAAGTTATCACAATTGCCCCAGGCTTTTGTTGAACTATGATAGTTCTTGTTGTCTCTTGGACATGTTGACCTTACCTTATGGCTGATCTGTTTTCTGCCTTTCTCTGTTCAGAGAAGATATTGTTTGCTAATAATAAGAAGAGTGGATGAAAAAGCGTTTAGTATATGGACATACAGACGTATTGTTTTGCTTCTTGATGAATAGATTTGAGTCAGCGTCAATGGAATTTTCTTTTTGTGAAAAAATAGGCTGGTTGTTACAATTTGTCCCGGCTTTTTGTGTAAACTAAAACGATTCTTGTCTTCTCTGGGACATGTTCAACTTGCATGTTGATAGACCAGACAAATACAGTTTAAACTTTGTTCTGCTGTTTGAAATGCCAAGGTACAAGACACCTGCTGGAATTCCATTTGGGATCCCTTGGTGGGACTGAAACTTTGTGATTTGTGCACAGTCAGAACTTAAAAAAAGATCATTTCATGTGGCATTCTTCTTAATGTGTTTTTATGAATTTGCATTGAAGCAAACTCCCTGTTGGGACTTGGTGATACTAGGAGTGTAGAATGTAAGGATGACAATCCAACATCTATTGGGAGGACCTAGCCAGCTTTAAATCTAACAAGTCTGTGGTGCACCAGTTTGATGATGAGACTGTATAGCTTGTGCATTCTTTCAGTAGACAGTTTCTGTGCTTATTGGTTGGATGGTAGCTGAAAGGGAGACAACATTATATAATAAAACCAGTATTTTAATCAGTTGTGCTGCAAGCCGCTCTTAGAGTAGAAGAGTTAGAAATTATTCTAACGGTTGAAGGGTAAAACATGTTTTTTTGGCAGAGACAGTAATTTTACTATATTAAGGATATTAAAATTGCTTTTGTATTTGAGATCAAATAGTAAAAGTGGATCATGAAATCGTGAAATTTTATTGACATTGGAATTTGATATTTTAAACATAGTATACTTTTTGGATGATGTGGTTAAATGCAATTTCATATATCTACTGTTGTATAAGATCTATTGCATGTGGGCTAATTTTTTAATGTTGTTCCCACATTTTCTGGATGTTTATGAAATGGTGAAGATGTGGACAAATGTTTGATTTGGTAATATGAGGGGCAAAACTCGTGGGCTCGAGAAATTGAAGTTAAGAAAAGAGCCAAGAAATCAAAGTTAGGGAGAAGGCAAGTGGGGTGGAAGGTATAGGGTCAACGTGCTTTTGAGCCTTGAATATTTGATAGGGGTGAGCATAGTCCCAGGATAGAACCTAGAACCTAAGAATCGGACTAGTTGGTTCTAAGTTACTAGGTATGCAGGGTAGGTTCCAGGTTCTAAAAATTAAGAAACCTTTTTCGACGGATGGGTTTCAAGTTCTAGGTAGGTGGAACCTAGAATCTAAAACGAGCTTTTGTATTTTTCTTGGCTTATGTCTTCGCGCGATCCTGCGGTATTCCTTGGCATCCAATGACGAGTGCATAATCTGGAACTACTATTTTGAGTTTTCATTTTATGACTGATGCTTTTACTATGTTATTGATTCATATTCTTCATTTGTCTAAATATAAGTTGTGATCAGTGGATTGTAGTAGCAAATGGTGATCATTAAAAGTGATAATTCACTGCATTCATTCAATTAATAATAATACAAGTGGAATCTGGGAACTGACCCTAAAACCTATAACAGGGTAGGTTCCAACTTTCAAGGTATGTATGATAGGTTTTAGGTTTCCAAAAATGAGGAACCTGTTCTCATGGATAGGTTACAGATTTCAAGTGAAACCTATACGGAACCTAGAATCGCTCATCCCTAATATTTCATACTTATCACTTTACTAATAGTGGGTTTTTTTTTCATTTTCATGACTTGGACTATGTTTATCAAGCCAAATGCTAATTGTAGTTTAAAGTAGGGTTCCTTTGTGTAATTGTTAGAATGGTTGAAATCATGTAGAAGATTGTGATTCCAACAATTTCAACGAGCTGAAAAGTTAGTTCACTATGATTTTGCTAACTTGCTTGTTTAAGTGCAATTCAAGTCGCTCATCAACTTTTGACTTGGAAGATCGGGGATCTTACAAGACGCAATTTTAATATATGCTAACTCATTGGAGTTCTTTATCATCTTTGCTTGAATCTGTGGTGCTGATTTGTGGTGTCTCTAGGATGCTTCTCATTTAATGCTTGTAGTTCGAACTTAGTTTAAGCCTGAAACTGCTAAGGTACGTGCCAGGAAACCATATGTAGCTTTTCTATACTGGAATCGGAGTCTTTCGTGAAAAAAAGGTATGTGTAAGTACTCTGAGGGTCCTGGTTGCTATTTCAATTGCCATGAACTAGAGGACAAATTGTAGTAGTGTGCTTAGGCTGTTCATGGGGAAACTAATGATGGTTAATGTTTATTTAACTTTTCGTCGGAATGTGGAGTTTGTTCCAAATTTCCAGAAGTTGTAGAATCACTTGAGAAAGACTAAATGGATGCTTCATATTTCCCTGCTGTCATGTCAAACTTAGTTCAAGCATGCTTCCTGAGGATGTACTGGGAAAGCGAGGTTTTGTCCTTGGTATATGTATTGAAGAAACAAGTAACTAGTCTGATGAGGTTTTATACTATGCTATTTATCTCCATGAATTGGTGGCTACACATACCAGTGTATTCAAGTAGTATGCAGCAGAACCTGGAAGTGCAAAATGTACCTCTACGAGGTGATTCTCGTCCTATCCACTTTTATTGCTGGTACATGTTTTGTTCTCGGCTGCTCTGCTTGGTTGGTGGATCTACTACTCTACTGGTCAGTGAGATCCGAAGGTAAGAAAGGAGGTTTGTTAGGTTGATTGATATGGGCCATGGGGAGGTATTCTTGTTCCTTGTTATCCCATCTGCAGCAGTCTCTAATCAAGGTAAGAATTTCGTGTCTGGTTGCAATCTAAGACTGGTTTAGAAAGAAGGAAATATTAAAGGTCAAAAGGGGCTGTTACATGGAAATGCTAGGAGTCTGGTCATGTTGAATTTTGCTGTCTACGAGTCAATCCCATGAATCCATCTGCTAGGACAGCCCATATGCTTAAAGCCATTAAGAACGTGTCTAGTTAAAAGGATAGAGAGATACTCACAGGAAATTGTGTCAATTTTTACACCCAGAAAGTGCTGGGACACCAGGAGAAGCTAAAGCTAAAATAACGTCCACTTGGGTGGTTATGATCAAATATAACTCTTTTCTGAGGATTTTTGCTTGCGCTTATGATCTTGACATACGCAATTGAAATTGGCCTTGTAGATGGGGCTCATCAGAGGTATCCACGATGGACTAATGCTTGATATACTGAAACTGATTTGAGATCTGTATGAAATGAAATTCTCAGTGAGTTGTTTAAAGGTTAATGTGCAGTTTGTCATAATTTAGGATGCTTTTGGAAATTTTCTGAAAGCTAGTTTAGGCTTCCGAGTATCTTGAGTGATAGTTTCGGTGTTAATTTTTGTCCGAGCATTTTGAGACCAAAATTGCCATTTCCGTAGGGGTTTTGCTGTAAGCCTTTCAACAGTTTGGGAAGCTGGTGGAAGGGATTAACGAAAGCTCGACTTGATCAGCACTCGAGAGTGACTCACCTAATCTGGAGTTGAGCTTGAGCTCGAGTATTTTTTCCGAGTCTGAGCTCGAGTACCTTTTTGAGTTGAGCTCCAGCTTGCCAATACTGAGCTTGCAGGTTCACGAGCTTAATCGAGTTTCTATTTCTTTAAAAATTATCCAATGACTACAAGGAGACAGAGAAGTCCTAAATTTACATGTACTCACGCACACGCACATCCACACACATATTTATAAGTGGATCAAGTTCCTTCAAGGCTAAGCCACGCGACAGGCACACATGTAAGAGTTTTCTAGTAATTTTGCTTTTGATAATCACTTTAGCAAATCTCTAATCCGACCAAATCTTTAATCCTAAAATTTTGCATCTCTAATTCTTATGCATATTTTGGTAATAAATCTCTAATCGATGCAAATCTCAAATTTTAGGTCTTCAATTTTTATGCATATGTTGGAAATAATTCTTTAATCGATGAACTTGCCCAATAATTTGTTGGGCTGACTACCCTAAAAAAAACCCCAACTTTAGCTCTAGACTTAATTCTATCCTAAACTCTTTTTGTCTTATAAAAAATCTTCAATCTTAGGTCTAGTCCAAATTTTACTCTAAATTTTTTTTGTCTCGTAAAAAACCCCAAATTCTATCATAAACTTTATTTATCTCATAAAAAAAACCTTTGCTTTAGGTCTAGTCTCAATTTTACCTTAAATTTTTTTTGTCTCATAAATATCGCCAACTTTTACTAAAGTCTCATATCTATGCCTATTAACTCTCCATCCAAAATTGCTCTTAGGGTGCGTTTGGTTTAGCATTCTTAAGGAACTTTAGAGAAATACAAATATTTTTAACTTAAAACCCCTTAGAGAAATGCAAATTGCGTTTGATAAAAACTCCTTTGTGAAGCTACTTTGGTACAAATAGTATTTGGTAAATCTTAATTTGCAAAGGGCTTTGGGATTTTTTTATTAAAAAAAAACTTACCCTTCACCGAAGCCGGCGATGGGCTACGGCTACCAGTGAGCCAAACTGGCGTCGGCACTTCACCGGCCACCCTCAGTCCAAAAAGATGAACAATCATAAGGGGCAAAATTGGAACATTGGAGAATTAGTGAGGGTTGTTTGGGAAGAAAAAAATTGGTTCAACATTAGGCAAATGCTGAAAGCTCGAAGCTGGTCCGGATCAGCCTTGGGCTTTCAGCATTCCCAATGCCGGCTTTCGGTCGAGTGTTGATTGGAAATGCTCGCCAAACACCTCAAGGGGGAAATACTGAACCAAATGCACCCTTAGTGATCTTACATGACATTTCCATGTTATTACTCTAGTTTTCCCCCAAATTTGAGACATGAGAAGATGTCTTTTGGAGATGAATATCCATATCAACTCAAACAACGTCTTGTTAAATATGAAATTTAGGTAAAAATTAGAGTAATTAGGGTTAGCTTTCTACAATTCCTCTTACTCATAAGAAAGTCTTCCTTCCATCTCACTCAAAGATCTTTGATTTTGTGCTCAGTCTTTAATTTCTTGCGCTCGAGAGTGTTTCATCTCTCGTGGTCGTAGAACTCACACTTGGAACACTCGGCTCTGGATGCTCAAATAGTTTGTACTATGAAATTTTCAATCTCTCAGTGGTCAATAAGAAATTTTTGATGGGAGGTTAACAATAACAAATTGTGACTCAAATAAAAGATTGTGGTTTTTTTATGAGACTGTAAAAATTTTAGGTTAAAATTGGGACTAGATGGTAAAATTAAGATATGACATAAAGTTGAGAGTTTTTCATGGGACAAAAATGTTTAGGGTAGAATTGGGACTAAACCTAAAATTGGGAGTTTTTTACGTGACCAAAAAAAGTTAAGGGTGGAATTGGGATTGGACCTAAAGTTGGGGTTTTTTTAGATTATTAGGCCAATTTGCTAATATCCACTTTAACAAATCTCCTTTCCTAACAAATCTCCAATCTAAACAAACTTTCACATCTCTAGTTCTTATGCATATTTTGGTAAATCAATCTCTAATCAATGCAAACCTATAATTTTGCGTATTTAATCCTTATGCATATTTTCGTGATATCTATCGTCGATGCAAATGAAAAAAAATATAATTATGCAATGATTAGATTTCCAATATATTATACAATTTCTCATATTTCATTAATGGATAATTCGTTAGGACTCTCATGATTAGATGCATAACTATAGTGAACTCAAATGTGTTAGCTCTTAATATTTATATTTGAGAATTACAAGTAAACAAGCATGCAAAACTCAATTAAGGGTCTGTAAGTTTAATTCTTAACATTTATTTAAAAATGATTAAAATATTTATCAATGATGATTCTTATCACTTTATCTTTGATGACGAAAATCCCTATTGCCTTATAATTGGTGAGAATAAACTTTAAATTACGGATTACAATAAGTTTTTGAATGAGCTTTAGAACAAGTTTTAGTATTATTTGAATTTTCGATAGGTGTTCAAAATAGTATACTTTATTTTGAACGTATTTGACAAATGAATGAATATTACAAAATGATAAAGATAAATGAAAAATCAACAACAAAGAGTTACTTATGATTTCGAAAAAGTTATATAAAAGTATATATGTGCCTTAGTGTTGCTTCTCCAAGAAAGATGAGTTAAATTGACACTGTATTGAAGCTACATTTGGTAATGATATCTAAGATTTCATTGTTGTTTCTCTAAAAAATATTGATAAGTAGGTATGCGTTTGGACTCCTTGACGGAAAGTAAAGCGATTTCGATAAATTTTATGAAGATGTCAAGACAATATGAGTCAATATTTACTGTATCCAAGTACAGCTCGCCGGCACACTACAAATAACTCGAATCATCTATTGGCATCCTTGCAACTTACTTTACATTTTCAATTTTCTAGGGAAAATTCCATGTGGAAGTTGAGGTGGAGGCTTTTCTCGAAAGAGAATAAAAGCTTAAAGTGACAAAGTTAGTCTCAAATAAAATATGTGAACTCGACAGCTGGCTTGTTCCGGTAGCCAGGGCAGGGGCGATTCATTCCAAATTTGCAACCGGGAAAAAATCCTAAAAGCCAAAAAAACCATAAATTGAGTTCTAAGATTAGGGTTCATCGTGGATTCAAGCGCAAACAACAAGAAGTTTCTCGCTCAAGCGCGCACAGCACATGTTTACAGGTGGCCCTTCACGGCAACTTCCAAGAGGGACTCTCTCATTCTGAACGTCCTGACCCTTCTGTGCATCATCTTTGCCTTGGTTGAAAAATCAACACTGGTGTAAAATCCCGTTCTGTTCCTGGCTGCGCTGCGCACGCATCGCTTCTTCTTGATGCTCGGTTTTGGCTCCGTTCTGAACCATTTTCTCTTGACATCTGGCGATGTTTCCTTCGCATGCTGAAGCCTGATTCTTGGGAACCGCTGCCGAGCTCCAGAGTCCTGTGTTTATGCGTGTTGTTGATGTCACGACCTTGCATCCCCATCTCTGCTAAAAGCATTGCACCTTTTCGAACAACGGTAGGCATCTTTTCTGAAGATATATTCTCCCACATTTTTTTGAAGATATATCATCAAATTAAGGTTTGCGGTTTTTGGGATTTTACCCCTTTTTTTATCCGATAGTGAATTTGGATGAAATCGCCCGTACCCTAGTCGCTGGAACAAGCTCGGGGGCCCTTATTTTGTTACTAACTTGATCACTTTTAAAATTTTATTTGAGATAATGTGTACTTCGAAATCCTCTTTTTGAGAAGATGACTACATCGTAAATCCTTTTTTGAACTAGTATTACTATTCTAGAGCATATTTTTACAGCAGCAACAAGTTTAATTTACAGTCCGCATCACACTTTAAAATAGATTTGAAGTAGTATCTCATGCTCCATTTAATATAATTTCAATTATCTCATTGAGACGTTAAAGTATGGGGCTGCTTATGCATATTTTGCTGATAATCTCTAATAGATTCTTATCCATATCTTTGTAATAAGCATATTCTGGTAATAAATGTTTATCATTTGAATAGAAAACATATTGCAAAATTTCAAAATCAATATGCAAACTGACAATTAGTCTAGAGAAAGGACTTGCATATGTTAACTTTTCAATCCACCGGACACACGGCCCAATGATAATGGAATTGGGTGGGTGGGGGCGTTTAGTTGAGAAAGAGACGAAGAAGAGTTAGAGCGGAACAAAGTAAAAAAGAACATTAATTAAATGAAAATACTTTAAAATTGATTCGGAAACCATTCCATGGCAAGCTTGGAACTTGATTAAGGCTTTTTCGCGTTAGGTACTTAAAATAGAAAAATAAAATGTTAGAGAACTCGATGTTTTTTTTGTGTTTTGGTCGTAGTTAGAGACTCAATTGACTAACAGCCAGAACATTGAACCCCGATTATCTTTTCACAGCATGATCCCAAAAATAAAGGGCCAAGCGAAAGGTGAAAACAAAGTAAGAGAAATGGAGGTTTGGGCTCTAAAGAGATTTGCCATCGCTCATAATTTTTTTTAGGTCAGAATTTGCTCATATTTAACGAGAGATGCTTGCTCAAAAATCGAGCCGCACCTGACGTCATCAAGGAGCACCGCCAATTTCCCTTTTTAATCTTCTCAAACGTTTAAAGTCAATAGCTTCTTGAAACACGGCGCCAATTGGGCATGGTGGACATTCGCACTCATTTCTCGGTGAGCGATCAGAATTGTCCAGTTTGGAACGTAGTTTCTCTGCTGTTCCTTATGCAACAAGCTATGATGACGCAGATTGCACAGAGAAAACGAGAGAGCATGACGCGAAGTTCGAACAGTTCCTGCATCGGACACCACCGAAACATTACTTGTAGGAGAGATTAGGTTCTAAAATAGGAACAGTTGGTTGTGAATTTGGCTGCTGTTGGGTCAAGGGACATTAGGTTTTGTTGAGGTCGTTAGTCTACTTCTGCTGACTCTCGTATTGACGGTTTAGGTCAATGGTAGATGGAAATTAGCGTATCCTATTTGAAACTGTGGGTGTTGTTGGGCTTGTGTAGTTATGTCTCTCCCTTTTGATTCTTTTGCCAAAGTAATAAAGGTGAAGCCCCATAGCATCGCGTTTACTACTTAAACTAGGATGTTTCCGACAATCCTCAGGGAATGGATCCCGATCCCTTGATGACCGTCGGAGTGAAAAAAAAAAAAGAAAAGAAAGAAGAAGAGTAAATCTAGTTCATTGATTGTTACCTCTCGATTTTCGTGTGTTACGGCATTTTATATTGGAATTACATAAAAGATACAAGTTATGACTAATTATGGCCCGAAGTCCGTCCCTTGGGGAACCATCAATTCCAAGTGGTTTTAGCTCATTCACAGTTAAGTCCGGAGGCCATGAGCAAGAGTGCACATGTTTACTGACCGATCATGACAATTTACACTTGTTATGGCATTGAGACCACTACCGTGAATAAAGCTTTCTACTAAAAATATATGCTATTAAAATCACGATGCTAATGCCGGTATAAAAAATTAAGTTGATATAGCATTGGGGCAATTTAAGTGCATATTTGACGCGGTGGGCCAATTTAAGTGCATATTTGACGCGATGCGCCAATTTAGTGGATCATATTCAAACACCCAATAATTAAGAACCAAGGAAATTAATTTCCAAACCAATTTTCTACTTCTGTTTTAAAATCTTTAGCTGTATTCAATCTGATTTATGACTGTTCGAAAAGTTCCCATCATTTGGAACCAAAGATAATGAGTTTTTTTCCCTTTCTTTATAGTTAGATGGAAATACGGAATAGTTTTACAAAATAGACTCAATCAACCGTTCCAATCCGGTGAAAGGATTCGCTAGGAATTAGTCGCTCGCAATGTAGACCAAAAAGACCGCGCCTAATGGAAATCGAACTGGAAGAACTCAAGGCTTATCGCGGCGAAATCACAAAATCTCGAGTCGTTTTGCCCCTCAGACGCGGCCTTCGTCTTCGATGTTAGGTGATTTTTCCACCCTTCAAAGAAACCTCACAACTCCAAAAAAAACACGAGCGTGTTCATAAGTCAGCAAGCACGTTGGATTGCATCAACAATAGCAACCAACCAGAAACCTATCAGCGGGAGATTTGTTGCAGGCGTTCTACTTACCCACACTGCCTCCCTTCCACCACTCAAAACTCATCCTATAAATACTCAAAAGTCTTTCATCATTCTCCATCACAGAATACCCCTAAAACCTTCCTCTCCCATGGCTTTGGTCGTTGGCAAGAACCAACCCAACCGCCTTGCCTCGGTCGAGGAACTAGAAGACGAGGAGGACGACCTCTTCGAGATCAACCTAGAGGCCGTCGACAAAAGCCCACCGCCGAACTACTTCTGGGACGACGCCTCTTGCTTTGCTGCTGCCACCGCTGCCGTGACCAGCGGCGGAACTACGCGGTTCGCCAACTGCCTTTTGCCTGCCGAGGAAGTCTCCAGCGCCGTCCCGGCAAAGTCGTTCGATGAGTTACCCGGATGTAGCAGCTGGAGGTTGTCGTTTGCCGAGACGTCGAGGTTTCTGATTACGGGTGCTGGTCAGTCACTGACCCTAGGGAAGCTTCTCGAGCTCCCATTGTCAAGGGCTCTCATGTACGATAATATAGCTAGAGGAATTTGATGCGACTTATGCGATCTTTGTAGCTGAAAAAAAAAACCAAGAAAGATAGTTGCATATACAGTTGAAAGTTAGATATGTCGGACTGATTATGTGTTTCTGCTTTTTGCACTATACTGCACGGTTGGAAGATGGAAACTTGTGCGGTTCAGATTTGGTGTTCTCGTTCGTGGAGTTTCAGTTGAAATCATCGATTCTTGCGTGGAAATTAGGAGCTCAAGCAGTACAATATTCTTCGAAAGAATGATGGAGCAATGGACTGTGCATAAATGCACCGAGTTAAAACCCTTGCGATGCCCTTAACCTTGAAACTAGAGTAGATACGGACTTTTTTTTACCTTGTCGCGCCCTTTCCATGATCATCATGTAGGTAACCCGCTTCCAGCTCTGGAATCTACATGGAAACTCGTCCTGTTCGTGACTTATGAGTCGCAGCAGGAGTTCGATCAGCACCGTTCTTTAAAAACCCGGTTACCCGTCGGTAATCTCTAGTAAGGTTAAAATCTTAGGAACAAAACCAGCTCGAAAAGGGGTTAAGCAATGGGCAGCTGTAGTCTTCGGGAACAAACTGGCTCAAAACGCCTCTTCTCATCCTAGACATGATCAGACTATCTTAAAGATCCCTATACAAGAACAACTCACTAGAGTACCATTTTCCAGATTCCACGAAATCAGTCAAAACGCATGACAGGTTTGATAAACATCTCGGGTTTTTTTGTTTCAAGAAGATTTGCTTTTATGAAAGGAAGATTCATTCTCAAACAGATGCCAAGTCCCTCCACCTATTGAGAAATTGCGAGGTCACCAACGTCATACCCCTATCTATACTGCGATGTGATGCAAAAAATACAAGCGAGGGCTGTTAACGCAACATTCAACGAATAATTTAAGCAAAACCTTATTTAGAGAAAGAAATCTCGAAATTCAATATTGATGATAATGTTCTGTGTGTCAAAGCAAACCCTTAAACACCCTTTTATAGGGGTTAAACCTAATTACAATAGGAAAAATAATCATAATAAGAAAGTTACCTAATATGAATTGGAAACATAATCATAATAGGAAAGTTACCTAATCTGAATTGGAAACCTAATCATAATAGGAAAGTTAATAAGCATTAAATAACAAAATTACAAAAACGACCCTTAAAATTAACTCATAAAAAATACTAAAATAATAGAAAAAAAATCATCTAATCGCATCACCATTTCGCTTTCTTTTTAGACTTCTGTTTGTCCAATCGGTCTAGAAACACACCACTAATAAATTCTGCATCATTCTTCTCCACTTGAAAAGAACTTGTCCTCGAGTTAAAATCAGGATCTAGATATAACGGCCCCGTGAACTCATGAAACGGTGACAAATCAGCAATATTAAAAGTGTTGGATATGCCCATGCTATGTGGAAAGTCTATAACATAAGCATTATCGTTGATTTTCTTGCTGACAGCGTAAGGTCCATACTTCTTTGGCTGTAATTTACTGTAAAATCTAGCTGGTAATCGCTCTTTACAAAGAAAAACCATGACTTGATCACCTACCGCAAACACCTACTTCTGCCTGTGCTCATCTGCTACAGCTTTATACTTCTGATTAGCTTCCTCTTGCTTCTGTTTGATTTCATGATGCACCTCCACAATCTATTTAGCCATATGAACCGTTGTTGCACTTTTATCTGCCTACTTAGGCAACTGTACCAAATCCAGAGTATGATGAGGCGCATTTATATAAACAACATAAAAAGGCAACCTGCCAATAGGACTATGAACTGCATTATTATAAGCAAACTCTAATTGTGATTAAGCAACATCCCATTACTTCGACTTATCTCCACAAATGCTTCGAATCAAGTTTCCCAGAGTTCTATTAACCACCTCTGTTTACCCATCAGTCTACGGGTGAGTAGTGCTACTGAAATTTAAAGATGAATCAAACAATTTCCATAAAATCTACCAAAAATGCTCTAAAGATTTTCTATCCCTATCTAAGGTAATAGATTTGGGCACACCATGCAAACGAACCACTTCCTTAAATAATAATCTGGCCACACTTACTGTATTAGATATTTTCCTATAAGGAATGAAGTGTGTCATATGGGAAAATCTGTTAACCATAATGAAAAGAGAATCCACGCCTATTTGTGTCCATGGTAAACCAAGTACAAAATCCATGGACAGATCTTCCCATATATTGTCAGGAACAGGTAATGACATATATAAACTTGTATTTTTAGGTTTTCCCTTAGCAATTTGGCAAACATAACACTTTTATGCATACTTGCTGACATCTCTACGCAATTAGGGCCAATAAAATCGCTCCCGAACTACAGTAATAGTTTTATCACAACCCAGGTGTGCAGCTAATCCTCCATCATGTAAATCACGAATTACCTTATCTCGTAATGATGTTCGAGGAAGGCAAAGTTGGTTGCTACGCATCAAATAGCCATCTTGCACATAAAATTCTTGCACATATTGACCAGAAGCACTTGACTTCCAAATTTGCCCAAAATCATCATCATCTGCATAACAATCTTTCAGCTGCTCGAACCCCAATATGTCTTGGCTTAATGTAATCAACAAGCCAGCTCTCCTACTCAATGCATTTGCTACGACATTATGCACACATAATTTGTGTTGTAATCTAAAAAGAAATTTTTGCAAAAATTGACACCATTGCGCATGCATATGTTTGCTAATCCTCTTCTGATTATTTAAATACTTCAAAGTTTCATGATCAGAATAAAGGATGAATTATTTCCCAATTAGATAATACTCCTGGGTCTTCAAAGCCGTTATGACAGAATAAAATTCTTTATTATAAGTACTCCACTTCTATCTCGCTTCGCTAAGCTTCTCACTGAAATAGCAAATTAGTCTGCGCTCTTGAGATAAAACAGCTCCTATACCAACTCCACTAGCATCATAGTACATTTCAAAAAGTTTATCAAAATCAGGTAAGGCAAGAACATGTGCAGTACATAACTTTTCCTTCAGAATAGCAAAACTACTCTCTGCTTTCTTTTCCCATAAAAATTTGCCTTTCTTCATATATTCAATAATCGGGGCTGCAATAATACTAAAATTCTTAATAAATTGCCTATAGAAAGTAGTTGACCCGTGAAAACTCCTAACGTCATAAACTATTTTAGGTGTCGGCCACTCTCTGATTGCTCTTACCTTCACCTCATCTACCTCTATTCCTTCAGCAGTAATAATAAACCTCAGGAATAATAGCTTATTAATTAAAAAATTACACTTCTTATAATTAATATACAGCTTATTAATCTGCAAAACTGTCAATACCTCCCTTAAGTGCAATAGATGATCATCATCAGTCTTACTATAAATCAGGATATCATCAAAATAAACTACAACAAATTTGTCAATAAACGATTTCAAAACCTGATTCATAAGTCTCATGAAAGTGCTTGAAGCATTGAAAAGTCCAAAAGGCATCACTAACCATTCGTACAATCCCTCTTTTGTTTTGAAAGCTGCCTTCCATTCATCTTCGGGTTGAATCCGAATATGATGGTATCCATTCTTCAAATTCAGCTTCGAAAATCACTTAGCACCACACAACCTATCCAACATGTCATCCAATCTCGGAATTGAAAACTTAGAACCCACTATTATCTTATTAATGGCCTTGCTATCTACACACATCTGTCAACTCCCATCTTTATTAGGAGTCAATAAGGCCGGAATAGCACATGGGCTCATGCTATTCTGAATGTGCTCCTTTCGCAACAACTCCTCCATCTTCTCTTTTAGAATCTCACTCTCTTTAGGACTCATCCTATAATGCGGTAAATTAGACAAACTAGCACCAGGAATTAAGTCTATATGGTGTTGAGTATCGCGCATAGGTTGCAACCCATATGGAATCTCTTAAGGCATCAATTCGCTAAATTCCTTCAATAAAGGCTTGACTGCTTTAGGTTGCTTCTCCACTTCTAATTCAGCCACAGTCTCAATTGCTTGTTTCACGATCAGCATGTGAATATGTCGAGCTTCCTTAACCTCAGCTTCAAATTTCCTCGTAAGAGTAAGGAAATTATTTTCAGCAGATTGTTTTCCTTTGTTCTTCAGTGGCAGCAATGTATACTTTACTCCATCCTTCACGAGGTTATATTGATTGCTCTTTACCGAATGTTGGTCATCTGCATCAAATTGCCATGGTCTCCTAAATAACACATGACATACATCCATATCTACTACATCACAATACAGCTCATCATGATATTTTCCAATGGAGAATGGAATTTTGCATCGTTCAGTCACCTAAATGCTTTCTGCCCCAAATTTAATCCATCCAAACGTATAGGGATTAGGATGCTTCTCTACAGATATTCTCAACTTCTCCATTACCTCATTTCCAATGATATTCTTTATGCTTCTACTATCAATAACCACAATAAAGATATTTCCCAGAATGGTGCACCTGGTTCAAAATAACTGATGGCGTTGCGAATCATCTTTTTGTATTGGGGCCAAAATCATCTTGCGCACCACACAGTTTTCAAAATCATCATCCTCACCATCCGGCGCACAGCAATATCCATCCTTCTCCTCTTCTCTCGCTGCTATGTTTACGGTTTTTCTATGAGGGTATTCATTAGATCGGTGCCCAGGCTGATTACACCTGTAACACTTTATCGCAGTTGGTTTAGTATAAGGGTCAGGGTTCGCAGTTTTCTGTGCCTGCGTTCCCTTATCCCTTAACTCGTTTATAGGGCGCTTTTCTACCGCCTTATCTTCTTGATTTCGCCCTGCTTTAAAGCGAATATTGAAACTGCTCTTCTCTACCGAACTGCTCGAACTGCTACCTCGATAATTTTTGTAACCTTTTCTTTTCCTATCTTGCTGCGTCAATTCTACCTTCTTCGCCATATTCTTGGTTTTATTTAAATTTCGCAGAAACTGTACTCCAATTTTATCTCGAATGAAGGATTTCAAACCATCGAGATATCTGGCCACCTGCTGTCCCTCCGTCTCTGATAAATTATTTCACTCCGCTAATCTCATAAATTCGGCCATATACTCATGCACAGTTTGATTGCCCTGCTGGCAATGTTGATACTGCTGAAACATAATCTATTCATAATCGGGTGGAAGGAATTCTTGCTTCAACAGCCTTCTCATTCTAGTCCAAATTCAAACTCTATTTTTCCCTTCTCGCTCCCTCTTATTCTGCAATCTCTCCCACCATGTAGATGCACCCTCTCTTTAATCTACAGGCTACTAATCACACCCTTTTCTCGCCAGGGGTCATCATATAATTGAAAAATCCATCTATATCGACAATCAAATCTAGAAATTCTTCTATGCCCAGGCTTCCATTAAAACAAGGAATATCGATTTTCAATTTAAAGTCGTTACCTTCACGATCGTCGTAACGTTGTCTTCCATCTCTCCGATCATACCCTCTTTGAAATCCTCCATGACGATGTCTGCCGCCATAATCAGCACATTCCGTGTCAAAATAATCGTTTTCTTCTTCTTCCAAACTCTCTAAAAACAAAGGGTTATGCAACCTGCAGACAAGAACATGCCTATCAATAGGATTACTACGAGAAAAATTTGCACCCAACCTTCTATCGTTCCGCCGATTTCGATTCACATTAACACCGAGACCTTCAAACCGATCTATTAACTCATCAAATCGATCTTTAAAATGACGAAGACTTTGATTGAATCGTTGATCCAAGCATTCCATTAAACGCTGCTCCAAACGTTACAGCTCGTCGTCCCCAAGGGTTGGGGCTCCAATCTCCTGAACATCATCACGAAGACCATTGCCAGTTGCCATAGGCTTTGATACCACCTGACGCAGCATTCAGCGAATAATTCAAGCAAAACCTTACTTAGAGAAAGAAATTTCGAAATTCAATATTGATGATAATGTTCTGTACGTCAAAACAAAACCTTAAACACCCTTTTATAGGGATTAAACCTAATTACAATAGGAAACCTAATCATAATAGGAAAGTTACTTAATCTGAATTGGAAACCTAATCATAATAGGAAAGTTAATAAGTATCAAATAGTAAAATTACAAAAATGACCCTTAAAATTAAATCATAAAAAATACTAAAATAATAGAAAAAAACCATATAATCGCATTACCGTTTGGACTTATGTTTGTCCAATCGGTCCAGAAACGTATCACTAATAAATTCCGCATCAGCTGTGTGGTGAAATTATTGTAGATGCTAATCATCACAGAAATTATAGTACTCCATGTTTTTTTTTTGTTCAAAACAACACTCCATGTTCATCACGAACATTACTAGCGAAGAATACGATCATCCCAGAGATGCAATATGAACAGTAAGAAACATCGCGAGTAAGGACAACACCGATGGAAGGTGAAATCAATGCAAGCATGTTCATATAAGAAGAGTCGATGCAAGAAATACCAAACAATCATCATAGATATATAGCTATTATAGCTACTACCGTGTCTGTAAACTTAATAGCATGAATTACAAACATAAAGTACAACCTTAATTTAAGGCGTTAGGTAAGGAAAACAAATTAAAATTCATAAAAGAAAAGCTGATAATTTGATTACTATAGAAAAGAGAGTAATTTCCTATTAGTGTCGGTCGGTTACAAAAAAGTTTCTCGAAATTAGGTGACTGGTAATTTTTTTTTATCAATACTGCTTTTTAAACACTCATCAATCCTTTCATAAATCTACAAGCATGAAAAAGGAATATATATATATATATATATATATATATATATTAACAAAAAGGTAGAATGTGTTCCACTTCATAAATGTAAGGTAATTCACATGTCATGTCAGCTTGCAAAGAAAAATAAACTTGTATGTGATATCATTTTTTTTCTTGTTTCTCTCACAAAAGTGCTAACATCTATATCAAGCAGTCAGGCTCGAAAGGTGGGCTTCGCTAAGAGAGAAAATTCAAATAGACAGTGTTAATAATTCATTTCCATTTAAGAAGTAGGGAAACCTATTGTGCATCTTCAAAAGTTATTGAAAATGCAATGTGCGCGAGTGCTAACCTTTCTTTCCATTTATACGATCGAACCCCTGAATTTAGGCATCGAGGTTTCCGCACAAAACAAGCCAATACGATCATACATACCTAAGATAATAAACATCACTTTGATGTATGACTCAAATTTAGAACATAGAAGATTTTAAAAACCTTATTATCATATACCAGGTATTTGAGCTTGCAAAATGTTGAGTTACTTCTATGTACATCATCCTGCGTACACATAAATCTTTCCAAACCGAAGTACCCGATACGTACAATGCGTGTGTTGAGCGTTAAAGACGCGGCAACAACTTAATTTGATGGAAGAAATTTTTAAAGGTGAAACAATCGCAACTTGCGCAAAAAAAAGAAGAGAATAGATAGAATTTTCTGATTCAATATATTCACTCAGATTTCACGCTCATAAAAAAAATTTACAAGACTCCCCTATTTAAAGAAAAGTTGCGTGACCCTTATCTTTCCTAAAATATAACTAAAAAGAATATTTCACAATATCTCATCTTATCTCTTAATATCTAACCATATATCTTAATATTTCACCATATATCTGAAAAAAACAATTATTTCACCTAAAAGCACGAAAAAATCAAAATATGAAAATACGAATAGACTCAAAAAAAGAAATAAGTACCAACAAATTTGGTTTAATTTCTAGCACTCCCCCTTAAACCAAATTATCTTCCATCAATCATTCCAAGCAGGCTCTTGAATTTTCTAAAAGCATCCATCTCGAGAGGTTTGGTAAAAATATCTGCTACTTGATCTCCGGTCTTCACATGCAATACTTTAACTTCATTCTCTTTAACCTGTTTTCGTATGAAGTGATATCGAACATCGATATGTTTACTTCGTTCATGAAAAACTGGATTTTTCGCTAAAGCAATAGAAGAAACATTATCAACAAAAGTCTCTGTTGCTTTCTTCTACTCCATAAAAATATCTTTGAGTAGTCTTATCAACCATATTACATGACAAACACATGAAGATGCAGCTACATATTCAGCTTCACATGTCAACAAAGTAACACTTGATTGCTCCTTTGATGACCACGTGAAAGCAATGTCACACAAGAAAAATACAAATCCCGTGGTGCTTTTTCGATTGTCGATATCTCTACCATAATCACTATCTGAATAAGCTCTAAGTTTGAAAGATTTAGAGCAATAATAGTGTAAGCCATGAGAAATAGTACCTTTGATGTACCAAAGTATTCTTTTTGCAGCTTTAAGATGAGATGATTTTGGCTTCTCCATGTATCGACTCACAATTCCAACACTATATATAATATCCTATCTCGTGCATGTTAAGTACCTCAAACTCTCGATCAAGCTTCTATAATATGTCGAATCAACATCGGCTCCATCATCAAACTTCGAAAGCTTAGTTCTGCACTCCATTAGTGTATTAACCGGCATATAGTTCTTCATGTTAAATTTTTCAAGGATATTTTCTGCATATCCTTTTTGGGAAATAAAAATCCCATCGGTACTTTGCTTCACTTCGATACCAAGGAAATAATTCATGAAACCATTATTGGTCATCTCAAATTCTTTCAACATCGATACCTTAAAAGCATTAATCATCGCTAAATTATTTCCTGTAAAAACAAGATCATCAACATATAAATAGACGAGCAGAATATTACCTTTTTCTTGCTTCAAATAGAGTGCATGCTCGTATGGACATTGAGAGAATTCATTCGCCTTGAAATATGCATCAATTCTAGAATTCCATGCTCTTGGTGCTTGTTTAAACCCATATAGAGCTTTATTCAACCTCAGCATTTTGTCTTCATGACCTTTCACAACAAACCCCTTGAGTTGTTCGATATAAATTTCTTCTTCAAGGATGCCATTCAAGAATGTTGATTTGACATCCATTTGATAAATCTGCCAATTATTTTGAACAGCAATGGAAATAATCAATATAATAGTTTCCATGCGGATGACAGGGGCAAAAATTTCATTATAGTCGATTCCGGCTTTTTGCTTGTACCCCTTCGCAACTAATCTAGCTTTGTACCTTGTCACTTCACCTTTATCATTCTTCTTGGCCTTATACACCCATTTAACACCAATTGATTTCTTGTCTTTCGGAAGATTAGCAAGCTCTCATGTTTGATTTGTCTCGATGGCTTCAATTTTTTCGTTCATGGCTTTTTTCCACTTTTCTTCTTTGGCCGCATCATCATAAACAAGTGGTTCATAATCTGCAAGAAGACATATAAGATGAAGCTCTTCGGTAGATTTGTAAATTTCAGACAATCTTCATGATCTTGGCACTAACGGTTCATCGACACTATTTGAAGGGGATGGTGTTGATGAACTTGAAGAAGATATTGGAGAAGATGGTGAAGGTTAATCCTTCAACTCCGTTTGATCGGAATCACCACAAACATTCGCTTCTTCTTTTAGATTTTCTTCCCACATTCCATCTTCATTGAACTTGACATATCTACTTACATGCACTTTCAAAGTGTTAAGGTCAAATAATTAATAGGCTTTGGATGATGAGTCATACCCGATAAAGATGAGCTTTTTGCTTTTATCTTCAAGTTTCGATCTTTTTTTGTCCGGGACATAAGCATAGACAATGCTCCCGAAAATTCTCAAGTGCAAAACACTTGGTGTTCTCTTGGTCCATGCCTCTTGTGGAGTTACACCTTCAAGTCCATATGTGGGACATCTATTTTAAAGATAGGTGGCACACGAAACAGCTTCAGTCCAAAGTTCCTTGGACAAATTTTTGCTCTTCAACATACTTCGAACCATATCAAGAATGGTTTTATTTTTCCATTCAGCCACACCGTTTTGTTGAGAAGAATACGGGGCCGTCAAGAAACACCTAATACCATGATTTTCACAGATTTTGTTGAATATAGCTAAGGTAAATTCTCCACCACAATTAGTCCTCAAAGCCTTGATAAAATAGTCACTTTCCTTTTCAGTTAGGTTCTTGAATTGTTTGAAAGTATCAAGCACTTCTGTCTTTTCTTTCAAAAAATACACCTAAATTTTTTGAGTAAAATCATCAATAAAAGTAACAAAATATCAATGGTTACCATATGAGTGAGGATTGATCGAGCCACACAAATCAGAATGAATCAAGTCAAGCGGCTTCTTCGCTCGATAAGTCGCTTCTTTCGGAAAGCTAGTTCTGAAATGCTTGCCAAAAACACACCTCATCACATAATTGATGAGGATGATCAATATGTGGTAAGCCATAAATCATCTTCTTGCGAGAAAGCAAATTGTGTCTGCTAAAATTGAAATAGCCAAACCTCAAATGCCACAACCATGAAAGATCATCTACGTACGCCTTTAGACATCGAGACATCTCACTCTTTATGTTGAGAATAAACATCCTGTTCTTCGACATCTTTACATTTGCAATCAGTTTATTATTTCAATCTCTCAACATAAAATTAAGATCTTTCATATGAACAGTATAACCTTTCTCCAGAAGTTGTCCCAGACTTAAGATATTGCTTGACATTTTTGGAACATAATAAACATTGGTAATAAACTGACGTGCACTATTCTTTAAGCGAATCAAAATTGTACATTTCCCTTCAATAAGAATTTTAGAGTTATCGCCGAATGAGACAGTCCCTTTAATTATCCTATCTAACTCAACAAACATCTCTCCTTTTTCCCGCACATGTGATTGCTTGTGCCGGTATCCAAATACTACGTGTCGCTTTGACCTTTGTTGACACCTAAATTTTACCGATCATCTAGTGTAATTTGCATAGAAAATTAGAGATTAAATTTTAACCCCTAACGAAAAATATTAAATTGCATAACATATAATTTAGGTTCACGTTAATTTAATTGCATTTTTTACATCAAATTGGCGGTGGCGATTGAACTTAAATTTCATCGAACAAAACTCGGTTCGCTCGGGAATGCAAGGACCGGGGATTTCAAGACGAACGGGCTCGGTCGTTTTAATTTGAGCTTAATTCAGCCCATTATGTTTTGAGCTTAATTCAGCCCAAGTTAATTCAGCCCATTTAAATGTTAATTAGAGCCTAAGCCCAAGCCTAAGCCCATTAGGACTATAGAGCCCATCTATTTGACCTAGGTTAACATTATATAAACGTGTTTTAGGTCAGAATTTTGGGGGGATACATAATTTGCAGATCTAAAATTTTTGAGAGAGAGACACGTGAGATTTTTTTTTGAGAAAAGGAGGAGAGAGCGAGAGGTCGGCGTGCCGCACCCCCACCACCGCCGCTCACCACGCCTACCGTGCCGCCACTCCAGCCCTCCTCCGGTTGCTGTGTGACCGACCTTGTTGCTTCGTCCAGGGCCCAGATGAGCTCCTCGCCCAATTGAAGACTGTCCACGATTGGGAGCGCGTTGGTCATCCACACTTCAATTGAAGAATTCTCTTCCAAGTCTGAGTTTGTTCACGGTGGCAATACACGTTGTTAAGGAGAAGAAGACAAAAGGGGGGGGGGGCTGTTCTCTATCAAAAGCCAATATTTGCATCTTATTTTATTCTTTTCCTCTTAATTCTTGCACCACCACCGAACTCCTCATGCAGAAGACGCCAGAAGGAGAAGCCATGCAGGAAGACTTCTTCGTTGAACGCCAATCAAAGATGGGCTGTAGCTCCTGCCATTGACCAGGCGACTCCCCTTGCCCGACGACCAATCAGCGGCAACATTCAGCAGCGTTCCAACGAACAGGTTCTGTTCGTTCTTGCCGTCGCATCATCACGCTTCCAAAGACGTCCACGTTCAGCCCCAGCTTGACGTCCTCCACGACCTTGAAGTGAAGTAGCCCAGTCACGTTCTTCTTCAGTCCACGTTGAAGCCCCCACTGATCTACAGCAAGCACTTCGTCCAGTGCAAGATTAGTACCACATCACTTGGAGCCATTCGTGCATTGCCGTGAGCCCCCGCCAAGTTGCTGTTCAGCTGGTCATCGCCTTCGCCGTCTTTGACGCCCACACCGCCGTTGTCAACGACGCCGCCATTCTCAGAGACGCCACGTCGATATCGCGCGTGAGTGCCGTCCCGACGTCACCGGTGTTGCCATTCCGTCGCCGTCCATCCCGATCCCGATCCGAAGCCCAAAGCTCGATCCAAGTTCGAATTTGGTGATTATCTGCAAATTAAGTAATTGAACATTATCCGATATTTTCAAAATATTTAATTTCCTAATTTGAGTATTTGAATATTTTGTGAATATCGTGTGGATAATTACATATATTAGGATAATGTTCGATATATCCGCAATATTTTCGAATATTCAAAATTAGGAAACTTTCCTAATTTAGCAACGTATCTGGACGACTATCTGACCTTATCCCTAAGGTACGATACACGGTGATATGGAATTTCATTATCTTATCCATAACTATTTGGATACAATGATGGAATTTAGCTTTCCAAATTTGAACGACCAACTATCCGTTAATATTTATAACCCTATAGATATGACCAATGGTTTGATTTTTGTGCCTAATCTGAATTTGAGACAAATTTGGCGGATCGCGTGGTTGTTTTGAATGTGGTCATTATCTTTGTTTAAATTGTTTTCTTTCCTTTTAAATAAACAAAATTAAAAAAATCTGTTTTGTTATTTAATCAGAATTTTGCATGTTTAGGTTTTGAATATATCCCAAAGGATGAGATAAGTATTTAATTTAAATTGGGATTTAAGGTGGCATGTTTCCTAGTTTAAATTAGGTATTATTTTAATCCTAACGGATTATTCACGTTATTTTATTATTTCGAATTTTAACAAAAATCCTAAAAAGATCATCCTAGGATAGAATAAATTAGGATAGATTGCATTCTTAATTTAGGTAATTTATAACTTCGAATTTTAAACATAAAATACCAAAAAATAGAAGTAATTAGTTTGTATAATAATTTAGGCATATTTTTATTCCGAATTTCATTAGAAAATACCAAGAATAATCATTTGTCCGTCATTAGAATTAGGTCACGTCATTGCGTGACATATAGTTTGCATGCTAGGTTGCATTAATTCGCATGTCAATTTTTGCACGCCATTGCACGTAGGTTAGATTTCATTTAAATAAGTGAAAATCTAAAAAGAAATTGAGTGAATTGATTGTTAATTAGAAGTCATATTAAGATTGTCTGTATGATTTTTCATTAACAATGCAAATGCTCGCGTTGGCTCCAGGTAAGTAATTCTTCTAATCTTGCAATTTATTTAACGCTTTCTTGGGTGTTAAATTGGTGGTTTGCGCACCCGCATGAACATCTCACATGTTAGTGACTAAGTTAAAATGGATCCAAACCGCCTGCTAAAATATTTTTGAAAAGAAAAGGTACCGAAAGGGCGTTAGACTAGATCTAGCGTAATTAAGTTCCCGGGCTTAGAATCTCTGGTTCGTATAAATAAAACATATCTCCCTATGTTTTATTTAGGTTTCTAATTGGCCTACCGTAAATAGATTAGTGGCGACTCCAAGCATGAAAACATTTGCATGTTAAGAACTTAAACCCTAAGTTGCGAATTGGTAGGGCTTGGGAGGGCCCGAGTTAAGATTAGTCTTAATAATCCATTAGCCCGAGAAAATAATAAAAAAATTTTAGGGTCGCGACAACCTTCTTCATATTCTTTGAATGCCAATAAGAGAATTTGATTAGCATCATTCACCAAGTTCGCCTTTTCGTCTGTTCTGCTACTTTCTTTGTTCTAGCAGTTAGAAGCATAACGGCGAAGTTTACTGCACTAATAACATCGGATTTTAGATTTATCATACCATTGACTTGTCGAGTTCTTTCCTCTTCCACGAACACTTCTTTGGTACTAGTATCCTCCATCACTTTGAGCAGGATCTCCTCTACTTCGTCCATGACCTCTTCCTCGAAAGTGACCTCGACCACGACCTCGATCACGATCTTGATTTGTCCTGCAATTTCATACGGGATCTCTTCTTTGCTCCTTCTCATCTTGAATATTCGATTGCGTTTGGAGAACTTCCTCTACCGATTCAATCTTTTTCTTTCTAAACCTTTCTTCATGGGCTTGTAATGAACCCTTAAGTTCATCAATCATCATGGCATCTAAGTCTTTGGATTCTTCAATTGCAACCACAATATGATCATACTTCTTGTCTAAGGATCGAAGTATTTTCTCAACAACACGAACATCGGAAACATCTTCTCCGTTTCTTTTCATCTAATTAATAATTGCCAAAATTCTCGTGAAATAATCAGTAATCGATTCAGATTCTTTCATATGAATTACCTCGAATTCGCCTCTTAAGGTTTGAACGCGAATCTTCTGAACTTTCTGAATTCCTTGATGTGTGTTTTGAAGAATCTCCCATGCCTCTTTAGTGGTAGTGGCATTCGAAAATTTTTCGAACATGGAATCATCTAACGCTTGATAGATGATCGATAGGGCATATTGGTCTTTCGTTTGAACCTTCTCCAAGGCATTCCTTTGATTCTGGTTCAACGTAGCTTCATCCTCTAGCTCATCATAGCTAGTGTTAACAAGTTTCCACACACTATAGACGCCGAGTAGAGCTTTCATTCTAACAATCCAGTTACCATAATTTTCTTTGGTAAGACGAGGGTATTGAAGAAGAAGCTGATTGTTCGTTGAGGCCATAATCACGAATCGTAGGCTCTGATACTAATTTTTTAAGCGTCAGAGACGCGGCAACAACTTGATTTGATGGAAAAAAATTTTGAAGGTGAAACAATCGCAACTCGCTCAAAGAAAAGAAGAGGATAGATAGAATTTTCTGACTCAATATATTTCACTCAGATTGCACTCTCATAAAAAATTACAAGACTCCCATATTTAAAGAAAAGTTACGTAACCCTTATCTTTCCTAAAATATAATTAGAAAGAATATTTCACAATATCTTATCTTATCTATTAATATCTAACCATATCTCTTAATATCTCACCATATATATGAAAAAATAATTATTTCACCTAAAAACACGAAAAAATCAAAATATGGAAATACAAATAGAATAAAAAAAAGAAACAAGTACCAACAAATTTGGTTTAATTTCTAATAGCGTGTACACATCATCTATTCAGTTGGCGGACTTCTAGGTTTGGAAAAGTAATTGCTATACATGTTTGGCAAACGGAAACTTGCTGGTTTGGAAATAGATGCCGACATGCTGTCAAAACTAGCAAAAGAAACGTGACTCTGAGATAACTCCGCATATCTGACGGTTAATAAAACTGAGAGATGGGAAATTGATGTTCCCTTGGCGTGATGCCAATGCTCCAACTTTATTCTTCATGTTCGAGCTGGAACACAACACACTCAGGCCCCAGAAGAAACCCCTAACTTGGCATTTAGCATAAAATAAAAAGCAAATATGCTGGTTCACATCTCACGTGCCATCTCATGATTTTCCTTTTGAATATAACAAGAAGAGATGATGAGAGACTATCTGGGGGAGAGAGAGAGAGAGAGAGAGAGAGAGAGAGAGAGAGCAGTTTTGACATGCTCAAATCTGGAAATAATCAGTCACAAATCCATTGTCCTTGGATGGAAAGACAACCATGACAGACTTTAACAGGTAACAACATAAAAATAGAGGGAGAGAAAGTTCAGTTCTCTTGGTTATTTGTGTTACAACAAGATCCCTGGACTGATTTTGAAGTGCGAATGAGAGAGAGAGAGAGAGGGGGGGAGAGAGGGAGGGTGTTCAGATCAGCATCTTCTTGCGGCGGTTTCCCTCTGGGCATTGAAGTAAACAGCTGCAACTGGAAGGTCGAGGTCATTCTCAGCGGCGAAGTTGCGGGTGCTAAAGCAATCTCTCGAAGAAGGCTGGCTTATTTGCTGTCGCCGTTTTTGTCTGAAGAGGACAAAGACAAACCGGTGGATCCCTATGTTAGGCCTCGGGATCTCGTAGCTCACCACTTCCCTTCCTGTCATAATTTGCAAAGAAAGCCTCAAACCAAGTAATCCTATGTCGTATGTCCACGCTTGTGTACACATTTTATATTGAATGATTCTTGTATGGGCATAAAGTTTGTTCATAAGTCCATCTGAATCATCAGACTTGTGAGTCACTGCTTCCAAAGTTATGCTAGTCCACATAATGCAATGTTCCAACACGATCACCTTAGCTAGGCTAGGCTTAACACAATTTCCTGGCGATATTATTATCATACAGTTAGGATTTTAGATAGGATAATTCTTCAGATGTTGTAAAATCAATCAAGACATAAGTTGTCGCCACGGAGAGAGATTAGATGATAAATGAAGTAATATGAAGGATAGACATACCGAATGTTGCATCTGTAGTACCAGGAATATTAGTGACAATCCTGCCGAATGATCATGCACAAAATCAATAATTTGACGGAATGCTCGATCAAAAATACATCTCATTTGAATGGGACTCAGTTAATGAAACAATCTACCGTAATTATGATGCAAACTCATGCACACATTATATGGTTTCTAGTAGGAATCACTTACCAGTGAAGGTGCTCCCTCAAGTAAGGATCACTTGGACCCGGAACATCTGGATCGGTCATGACCTACCCGAAACGAGGAAAAGAACAATATGACTCTTATTATTGATCATCTTTGATGCAGAAATGAAAGTCCTAAAAGAAGATAAATTTGTGCGATACCAGAGTGAAGAAGGACCTCATGTCACCCTCATGAATCTCAACCCTAGGTCTGGCAGCAACTGAGGAAGGGTAGAGCTCATGCCCATTATTCACTTGCTTCCCATCGTATTTCACGCTCATTCTTATGTTTGGAGTGAATGGGTCGATCACATCCCCAATCACTCTCCCAACTGTCAGAGGCTCGAAAGCCCTTGCCATCTTCTCCCTCTCTTCCTCTCTCTTTCTCTCTCTACTGAAGGAGAGAAAACTTTTAGGGTTGTGCAAAGAAATGATCTAAATAGGCACTGAAGGCGAGTTTCTTGAACTTGGAAACCCTTATATTTATTGTGTTGCAAACAAACAGCAGGTGTGGGCGCATGTGATTTCAGAGAGAAAATAATAATGCGTGTCAAGTGTCAACCAATTTGTACATCGAAACAGAAAGGTAACTAGATTCTACCAGTTATGGTTTAGCTTGGACTCTTGACCCTTTTGCGTGGTGGAAGTGGAAATCCTTTACAGAAGCTCTGGTTTTTATTCCTCATTGATTAGAGGGGTTGATATTATTTGTCAGCTTTATGGGATTTTTATTTGATTGCAATTGATGATTTATGTGATTCTCTGTGCCATGCCTCTTCGTGTTGGGTGCCCAAGAATCAGTTCTTGATTAGCTTCAAACCCTTCTCGCCAAGTCTGTTCACTCAATTGGAAAGCGGTGAATGTTCTTATACTTCAGGTCGGAAAGCAAATCATAAACACTATTTTCAATTGTAGGGTCCTCATAAGGATGCAAGTTGTCCATTTCTGGTCATATCTAGACATGAACAAAAGAAAAAGGAAAGAAGTGAATTATATACCTAAACCTTTGTTAAATACCTAATGAAAAAATAACTTACATTGTCGATCTTTTTTGTGGGATTGAAATTATCCTCTCGAATTCTCCTGTACTTAAATCGTGTCCTAATCCAAGTTATGAATCCATCCGAAGTTCTAAAATCCTCTGTCTTTGTTCACACGCACATGTTTATGTCTGTGAAAATAGATTAGATCGGTACAAGGATTCGACCATTACGAATCATTTGCGTAAAGGAAGTTGTCACCTTAAGTCCCCCCTAATATGGTTTCACGATTTTGGCCTAAAGCTAGGCAACCTTTGTGGTTGAGAGAGAGAGAATTTGTCGATGCATCCAATTTTTCCCTGAGATCTTATTATTCTCATGTGTCAATCACATACAGGGAACAAATTGATAATGTAATCTCGCCGCCTAAATAAAAAGCATAATCTTTATCCCTTCTTGTTATATAGCATAAAATCAACCGCTTTACAAGTCATATATTTCCTCATTAAGCAGACATGAATCCTCACAAATGCTTTGGAACCACTCATTAACGACAAAATAAAAGGTGAAAGAGGAAGAGACGTCAGCGGGATTATTCCTGCTGTCTAAACATCAACCGACTTTGGTTAAAGAAGCATCTTTAGCATTTAAGGTAATAAAAAGCAGAGACCAGGAATTGTGTTACACAGAACCTTCCCTTGAAAACGTCTACAGATGGAGAGGAATCTACTGTTTCAGAGAGATTCTTCAGCTTGACGCATAAAGGAGCCACAAATTGCTCATCCATTAAGTGTGAGTGCCATGAGTCACTTCAAGATAAAGAGGGTCTCGCTAGGGTTCCATTCTTGGAAAGAGCAAGAAGGTAAAGACTTTCCATAACTGGAAACAGGAACTGTGTTTTTTCCTGTATGTCTTGAGCTTGGGTGTCGTGAAGCGACTGCTCGGGTTCATGTTTGATGTTCCACCGTAAGATTAATTACGTATTCTTTTTGTGTCCCCCTTTTTACATTATAGACTCTAGTAACTTTCATGTTCACTTTATATATGGCTTTATGGGAACACCTGTGTCCATATGCATTACCCTAGAGATTCTCTCGGAAGTTGTGGGATCTATGTACATATTGCTTTGTTATGAAGCTACTCATAATGGTTCTATTCAGTTCGATTATGGAGAGAACATTTGAATTGAACTGATCCGGTTCATTCAACTTGGTATAATCTTGCTTATCTTATGTCCCATCTGAAACAACTTAGTATATTAAATGTCAACTTTATTCTGGTCGAGAGCAAGTAATTTCATGTGTCTAAATAGTTTAATGCAATGTAAGCTTGATGATTTGCTAACTTAAATTTCTTACATGTAGAAGATAAACATTAGAAAAGATCAACGGGAAGTGTAGTCAGTGGCCAAGGTTTGAGTGTGTAATTTCGGGAAAATTACCAAATAAGTCCTAAACTTATTGCATTTATGCCGATCAGTCCTAAATTATGCAAATTCAGTTATGGAATTCTTGGATTCCATTTGCTATTTTTCTTAATTTTTTTATTATTTTGACTAAAAGAAATTAAGAAAAAATTCAGGAAATTTATTAAAAAAAATTATTTTGGTTTAGAAGTAGGTCCCTAAGCTTGGCCAAGGTTCCTAATGCCAATTTTGTGATTTTTGAAAAAAATTTAAAAATGAGCTAAAAATCAGGTGTCAACAGTCTTGAGGTGTTCATTAATAAATTTCATAAGATTTGTTTGTTTAAACTTCTCAAAAGGAGAAAAACAACTTTTTTAGTATCTAGGTATGGTTTGAAATATTATTCACATTTTGAAAATTGTAAAAGAATTATATGTAAATTACTGCATTAAAGTTTCGAGTGTTAAAAATTAGTAAAAAAGTTACATCAATGTAGAGGGAATGCAGAGAGAACTTATAGAGCGATCCCTCCACCATATTAGGGAGTTTCTTCTCATGTCTCTCCTTGAGCCTTTCAAGGTCCTGCTCAGGATCAACATGAGATTTATAAATGTAAAAAATAAAATGCAATCATTGGTATCCAGTACTTGTCAATAAATTAAAACGAAAATCTAGGTATTATGAAAAAGTCTCTTCCTTGTTAATCGATTGAGATAAGGAAATGATTTTTTTTTGCAGGTATTGTTAATGAGTTTTTGCAATTTATTTGCTAAAGTATGCTTTATTTAAATCTTTTAATTTTTAAGGTATAAATTGTGCATTACACAAAATAATTTATGTATCAGAAACCTTAAATTCCCCCTTTTATGATATCCAAGTGAAGCCTAAAAGGATAAGAAACCTCTATCCACTCATAATTGAATGCCAAGCTTCACAGTATTGCCTTTTGTTAGGATGCACGTGTGGCCCATATCGGAGAATGGATGATAACTCTATAAAAATAGTTATTTTATTTACTTTAGGCAATAAATAATACAATATTTGTTAGAATATATTTGGATTTCCTTTTATTTACTTAATTTTTCCTTATTTATGCAGAATATTGAGGTATAGACAAAATAAGGAAATTATGGCAAAAAGAATAAAAGAAATATGCGACCCAAAGAAGAGTTAGAAGGTGGATATCATATTGGGAATTCTGCGATTTATTCCCTAATTTTATGCAAAAAAAGAAGCAATTGCCTTATGAGAGGAGTATTGGATGTTATTATATAAATAGGATAACTTAATGGAACATAATTTTTTTTGTTTTTTGCTTAAAGATCGTTTTTGTTTTTAGTGTTTTAAGAGTTTTTCAAGTATTTTGAAGAGAAGATAAAAGTGGTGACAGAATTCTTGTTCTTTGATTCAAGATGTTCGATTTAATTTCTATTGTAATTTCTTCTTCTATTATGTTCTAATTTTCTTTGTTAGAGCTACAATGTAGCCTAACCATGATGATATGAATTGCATACGTTTTATGCTTTGCAAGTAATTTTATTCATGTGAGTTATATATTATTGTGCTTAATGCATTTAGGTGACTGGCCACTACTTGAATGATCTAATGTACATGTTTGAGACTGAGAAGTAATAATATGTAATTATTCCTTATAATATATAACCATGAATTAAATGTGGATAGAAATATACCATGTTATTTGTGTAGCTTTCGGTGATAAGGTGGTCCAAAAGATTCATTGTAAATCGAGAATATTCATAGATTTTAATGCGCTTATGTTTATTTAAATTCACATAGAAATATAGTGAATTGATAAACTAAGTAGGTTTGCTATACCTAGAGATAGGATAGTAAATAGACTAAGAAATTTCGCTATCACATGTTTGATATTGTTTTTGTATGCATAATGATCCAAAATTCATATTTAGTGGTTATGGTAAAATCGGATGCTCTAACATATTTTACCTGATTGATTATCTGCCTTTAGTTTTTAAAATTTCGTTTTTAAAAATTGTCAATTTTTATTTATTCTTAATTATATTTTGATCAGTTAGATAAATTTTAGAATTAGTCCATTTTTAATATTTAATTGGTTTATTATCATCAATATCTATGGGACTATACTCTTCTCATCATTATATTACTTGTTTAACACGTTCATTAACACGTGCAGAATTTTACGAATAATGGATGTGGTGTAGAGTACTTAATATATCCTAATTAATTCATAACTTACTAGCTACTAAGAGGGAGTCAGCTTCTAGGAGTTGGAACTCCCTCTTAGTGATCTCTCTAAGTGAAGGTAACACACTTTTGTTGCGCTCTCAACAAATGGCATTAGAGCATCCAATTTGTTCCGGTGTTCGGAGAATATTTCAAGAAAAGAATCTGATGACCAACGCGATGAGCATTGTGGTATAGCAATAGGCCCAATTTAGTCTGGAGAAAGAGACCAGGGATGAACAGCACGGGCTTAATTGTAGATTTCACGATTTGATCTAGAAAAAGAGACTGAAGATGAAATTGGGTGTGGCTGTTGATGGAGATTTGAGTTGATAAATCTTGATCCAAAATGATACCAAGCCTAAGAAATCTGATGAACAACACCTTGAGCATTGTGGTGTAACAACGGGCCATGGGGCAGGTCTGGTATGGAGAAAGAGACTAGAGACTAGCAATGCCGGCTTGATGGTAGATTTCATGGTTTGATATGGAGAAAGACACCACATATAAGTTGACTGTTGATGGAGATAACACTGAACTTGCACACGAGAGGCTCTTGAGTAAAGATTAATCCAACTGGACATGTTAATGGACTCCCTCTTGATGATTGCCCCATCCTCGTGCCATTGATGTTGATTTCGCTCTATTCCGACGTACTGTCTCACGTGCATATGCTTTGGCCTCTCTTTTACTATAATCTGTAAGATATCTGGGTTTGCTATTTTTCGCCGTCCCGGAGCTAGAAAATGGCAGGAGGTGAGAACAGATGGATTTAAGCCGCATCAGCAAGGTATCACACTGGAAGAACTAAACAGAGCTCTCCACTTATACTGCCTTCAGGTTGATTATCCTTTTAGTTTTCTCTTTCTTTCGTGAATTATTTGGGCTTTACTTGCTATTGTTCTTCATTGCGAATTTGTAATCAACGCCTAGTATGGACTCGCAATTTGTGCTTTCTTGGGTTTAATTTTTCTCTTTCATTGCTTTATTTTGTTTAGATCTATTCATTTTTCTTTTACCAGTTCTGACGTTTGAAAGAGAAGAGGAATGTGTACATCTTGAATGGAATTTCAGTTGTGGTGCTTGGTTGTAGCTGGATACGAGAGTTGTGTCGCTTGTGACGAAATGACTTGAAAGAACACCCGCCATAAAAATCATGTGAAATCTTTGTACAGAAGCTTCTTTTTGTAGCCAGAGCGTCTCTGCTTTTGTTTGTGGCTTGTTTGGCATATAATGTCGGGCTGAAACTTCAAAGTTTCATGATTTTGGAAGAAATCAACAGCATGTTCAACAGTTCTTTTTACTTGGTTCAGCTCGTCTTATAATTCTCATACAATTATGAGCTCTAGGAGTGCACTTTGTTATATGTTCTTCGCATTTGCACTGCTAAGAAGGTAAACTGACGAGAATTTTGGGTTGTGCAAAGAATAGCAGTTTCCTTAATAATTTGATCGTGTGACCCTTGAAATGGTATTGAATTTCTCTTACCAAAAGATTCCAATTGTTCTGGGATCAGTTTTTCTTACCCTTAACTTTGGCATTTTTCCATCTGAAAGCAAAGAACATCGACAGCTTTAATATTCCGCTTTCGTGCTTGTGTTGTTGAATTGCATTCTAGTGGGAGTTAGTCTCGAGGATTTTCACCAAATTGTTGGCGATTTCATTGGTTGGAATTCTTTCATTGGCATATCAAGCGATCCAACCTGCTGCACCAAAGATTCCAGGAACTCCAGATGGTTCCCCTGTTGTAGCACCAAGGATAAAGCTTAGAGATGGAAGACAATTAGCATACAAGGAACACGGCATGCCAAAGGACGTAGCGAAGTATAAAATTGTATTCGTCCATGGATTCAATTCTTGTTGGCATTTTGCTGTTGTGGCCTACACTTTATCTCAGGTGCTCCACTATTATTTTTTTTTCCATTCTGAGTACATGCTGAGACTCTGAGAACGCTATTTTTGCATCCTCATCATTTCTTATTCACTGGTGTCTTCCAGGAAATTGTCGATGACTCGGGTATAATCATCGTGTCCTTTGATCGACCTGGTTATGGTGAGTGACCCTGACCAAAAACGAACACCCAAGAGCATCGCAGTAGACATAGAAGAGCTTGCTGATAAATTGGGTCTAGGGTCAAGATTTTATGTGATTGGATATTCCATGGGAGGGTAGGCGGTGTGGGGCTGCCTCAAGTACATCCCTCACAGGTATCGAACACTTTGTGGAACAATCTGTCTTACCATGTGTGAAACTACATTGCTCATTGTTGACACCTAAATTCCGGCGCATCATTTAGTGTTAATTTACATAGAAAATTAGAGATTAATTTTAACCCCTAAACAAAAACATTTAAATTGCATAACATGTAGTTTAGGCTCATTCTAGTTTCATTGCATTTTTTTTCCTTTTTTGCATCGGACCGACGATGGCGAGCGAGCTTAAAATTCATCGGACAAAAAACGGGACGCTCGGGAATGCACGGGCTCGGAATTTCAATGTCAAACGGGCTCGATTGATTTAATTTGGGCTCGATTTGATATGTTTGGTTTAATTAATTAAAACTTAGGTTAATTCAGCCCATCATTTTAATTAATTAAATCAGCCCATTTAAATTTTAATTAAGCCTAAGCCCTAACCTAAGCCCACTAGGATTAGAGCCCATTTAATTTGACCTAGGATTAGCTTATATAAACATCACATTAGGTCAAATTGAGGGGGGGGAGGTCACAATTTGAGATCTGAAATTTTTGAGAAAACAAGTGAGAGAGAGAGGGGAAAAAGAGGCTGACCGAAGTTCTTCACGGCCAACGGCGGACGCTCCTTCTCCTTCACGTCGCCGATGCCCACGTTGCTGGCCTCATCCCGTTGATTTCTTCTTCTTTCTTTTCTTTTTTCTTCTGTTTGGTTGCGGCTGTTGCCGTTTCTTCATCCCTCCTACGCCTCCAGCAAAGTCCATGAAGCCACAACCTTGAAGAGACGTCCACTTGAAGACCCCCCATGCAGAACATGCCAAGAGGAGGGGACGTGCACGTTGCTGACTTTCTTCAGTCCACGTTGAAGCAGCAGCTGCAGCTTTGAAGACTCCTCCGTGTAGCTTGCGTGAAACGTCTTCGTTCGGCCACACTTCGCCCACAGCAGCAGTCCACTTCCTCCCAGAATCGCTCACTCCACAGAGCTTATTTGCGGAAACTCAAAACACGAAAGTTGTAGATCTACGAGTCTTTGATCTGTGGCTTTTGGAATCGGGTCAATCCGACGTGTATTGAGGAAGTTACGCCCATTTTTCCGGAATCGTGCAGTCCTGAAATTTTCTTCCCCGAGACCGTCGCTGTTCATCGCACGCCGGAGCCCCACCGAACAGCCGCCGGACAGCCTTGTTGCCGCTGTCCACGCCCTTTGTCGCCTTGCCGTGAGCCCCGTCGGCGAGCCGTGATCCCGTCGTAGTCGGTCGTCGCAATCCGATCCGCAGTCGATCCCGATCCCGAACCAAATTCGAAATTTGGAAGTTATCCAAATTAGGTAATGACATTATCCGATGCACTTTTGAATATCTAATTTCCTAGTTTGAATTGTTTGGAATATTTCGTGATTATCGTGTGAATATTTAGGTATCTTCAGATAATGTTTGATATATCCGCGATATTTTCAAATATTCAAATTAGGAAAATTTCCTAATTTAGCAACGTATCGGGACGACTATCCGACCTTAACCCTAAGGTCCGATACGCGGCGGTACGGAAAATCATTATCCTATTTATAACCACTTGAATATGATAATGGTTTTGATGCGCTTTCCAAATTTGAATATTCGGCTTTCCGTCGATATCTATAACCCTTTAGATATGACCGACAGTTCGAATTTTGTGCCTAATCCAAGTTTGAATCAAATTTGGCGGATCGCGTGGTTGATTTGAGCTTGATTGTTATCCATGTTTATTTAATTGTTTTCCTTTTCAAATAAACAGAAAAATTCAAAAAAAATCTGTTTTGTTATTTAAATTAGAATTTTTGCATGACTAGGAATTTTGAATATGTCTAGAGGATAAAATAATTATTTAATTTAAATTAGGACGTGAGACGATCTAGTTCCTAGTTTAAATTAAGTAATGTTCTAATTCTAATAGATTGTTTCAGCAATTTAATAATTCCGAATTTTACATAAAAATCCCAAAAAATAAGTCATTCTAGGATAGGTTAAGTCATCTTAGTTTGCATGTTAATTTAGGCATTTTTAAATTTCGAATATTAAAAAAAAAAATACCAAAAAGAGAATCATCTTAGATTGCATGTTATTTTAGGCATTTTTATTAATTCCGAATTTCGATGAGAAAATACCAAAAAAATATATCATTGCACGTCATTAAAATTAGGTCACATTGTCGCATGACATATAGTATGCATGTTAGGTTGCATTATTTTGCATGTCATATTTGCACGTCATTGCGTATAGTTTAAGTTTCATTTAATAAGGTGAAAATCCAAAAAGAAATTGAGTGAATGCTTGTTAATTAGAAATCATATTAGGGTGTTTGATGTGATTTTTCGCTAACAACGCAGACGCTTGCTGGATTCGAGGTAAGTTGTTCTCCTAAGCTTGCAATTTATTTAATGCTTTGATTATTGGGTGTTAAACTGGTGGTTTGCGCACACGCATGAACACCTCACATGTTAGTGACTAGGTTAAAATGGATCCAAACTGCCTGCAAAAATATTTTTGAAATGAAAAGGTACCGAAAGGGCGTTAGACTAGATCTAGCGTAATCAAGTCCCCGGGCTTAGAATCTCTGGTTCGTAGAAATAAAATAGTGCTCCCGCTATTTTATTTAGGTTTCTAATCAACCTACCCTAAATGATTAGTGGCGACTCCCGTTGAAAATATTTGCATGTTCACAATTGGACCTAAGTTGCGATTTGGTAGAGTTTGGGAGAACTCGAACTAGGTTAGTTAATTTAATTGACCTAGTAATCCATTAGCCTAAGATCAAAACGCCGAAATTTTTTTAGGTCGCGACACTCATGTTGTCTTAAGTTTAAATGAAAGTGGACATAGTTACATGCGGGTGCATTCTCTATATTCTCTAATTGTTTCAAATGATCCACAGACTAGCAGGAGCAGTCCTTGTGGCTCCGGTCATGAACTACTGGTGGCCTGGTTTTCCAGCAAACCTATCGACTGAAGCATACTACCAACGGTTTCGGCAAGATCAATGGACTCTCCAGGTCGCTCATTACACTCCCTGGCTTACCTATTGGTGGAATACTCAAAAATGGTTTCCTGTTTCGACTATTATCGATTATCGTCCTGACATTTATACTCCTCCCAACAAGGCACTCATTTCCATGCTTCCCCAGCGAGGACCATACTTGGTATGTTAACTCCCTTTAACATGCGATGCGTATGCTTTCTGTTGTCTAGCTAAAGCTATTAGTTTGGAATTGAGAAGTGAAATAGCTAGCAAGGATCACCTAGAGGGGGGGTGAATAGGTGATCTTAAATAACTTTATCAAATTTAAGCGGAAATAAAAGAACACAGTTTGAATTTGAATAATATCCAGATTCTATAAAGGCAGTGCTCTCAATGTGCAGAGTATAAAACAAAATTTGAGAGATAGAAAATTTGCACACAAATTTATAATGATTCGGCTTATAGTAAGCCTACGTCCACTCTCCCACGCCGATAGCCTACTGGCTATATTTCATTATGTAATCAATAGGAATTACAGATTTAGAGTGGTAGCACTCTTGTGTATGATAGGACTCTCTATATTACACAATCACTCTTACAAAGTATCCCTCAAGATCTTAATATTTGGTTCAAAAAAGACAAAAGAGAATCGGAGTATGCTCAGGCTTTGGACTTGTTGATTCTTGAATCTATATTTCTTCTTCTACTCGTTGATCTCCTTAAATACTCTTCCACTTCCAAACTAGCCGTTGGACAGTCTTCAAAGGATCAGCTTCCAATCTTCACCTTGGATAGATTTGTAAAGAAATGATTGAGTAGCCGTTGAATGATAGATTCTGAATCCCGTTGATTTTTGTCGCTCATATAATCAGAATCTTGGTTTCCATAAGTAAAGTTTAATCCGTTATAATGAATAATATTTTGATTGTTAATTTAAGTGATTGAGATTGAGTCAATCAAAACCTTCCTTTTATGAAATTCATGCCAGATCATGAGCTATTATGACGAGTTTTGTTTCTGCGTCTGCAAAATTTAGCATCTGTGTCTGCGTAATTTCTGCGTCTGAAAAATTTCAGCGTCTGTGTCTGCCAAACTTCTGCGTCCGAAAAATTTCGACGTATGCATAGGTCTTCAATAGCATTTGAATATTAGAGTCTGAACTTCTTGTTCTGAACTTTCTTATATTGAGTCTGAACTTTTTGTTCTGAAAAATTTCTCATTCTGAAAAACTTCTCGTTCTGAAAAACTTACAAAGTCTGATATTTCCTTCTGAACTTCCAGACTATATTATCTTGGAAAGAAATACAAGTCAAATTCACAAGTTATATATGGAAAGTTTTGTCAACTTCAAAATCCATTAGGATTTTCTTTAACAATCTCCCCCTTTTTGATGGTGACAAAACTTTCATGCAAATTCAACTAATATCAATTGAAATTGAAAGGAATAAACATTTTAAACGCATGAAATACAAATATCAAAATGTGGAAAAGGGAAAGATATGTATATTTCTCTTATGCTTGAATATAACATGTATAACCTACAAATCAAGATGTGTTAGTATAACATTGTCTGCATAATTTCTCTCCATTTTTGTCATTAGCAAAAAGAATAATGAATAGAATAAGCAATTTATAAAAATCATTCAAGCAAACAATGTATCAGAATCAAAATTATGAGTACAAATTTTTGAATGTTTGTAGAAGGAAAAAGTGAAAGGCAGGTCATTTTTTTCGAAGGGATTCGAATAAGCTGAAAATTGTCCAGAATTGAAATAGCTTTATCAATTTTTGTGGAGCATTGACCCATGGCTTCCTCCATATTTGTTGAAAATTAAGCAATGGCATCCTTTAACTCTTCTTTGTCTTTCTCTACCTGAAGATGTTGAGCCTGGTTGTTTTCCTCAACAATTCTGTGAAGATTCTTCATATCTTTCTCCAGTGCAGCTTGCTTTTCCTTGATTTCTAGCAAAAGGGTCAAAATTGTCATGTTTTCTGAAGACTAGTTCTGGACTTTTTCTGGTGCAAGCTGTGCGAACCTTTCCTCTATTTCTGGTGGAATCTCCTCCTAAAATCCTGCATGATCTTCAGAAGGTTCTACATTGAGTGGTTCTTCAGGATGAATTGGAGGAGGACTAGCATATGTTCCATGTTGTATATGACCCTATTCATGTAGATGTGATTCTCCAGAAACTGGTTCTGAAACCTTTTCTATTGGTTCTAAAGCAACTTCTGGATCAACAAATCTTCCTGATTCAAGGTCCTCTTCATCTTCATCTTGAAGAAGGATTCTTCGTTTCTTTCTATATACCTTGATCGGAGTGGAAGAAACGGACTGCTTCTTTTCTAGTTCCTGTCTTTTCTTTTCCCCTTTGTCTTTCTCATTCTTCTTCTTAGCTTCTGAAGGCTGAGCGTCCTTGTCTTTGGATTTGCTTGTTTTCTCCCTTACATCATCAACATTTTTCATCTTTTGAATAATCTTTTCTCCAACAATCATAGAAGGTACAATAGTCCTGCGCAACTCAGTTGGAATAGGGATATTTAGAAATAAAAATACGGTAGAAATGAGTGAACCGTATGGGAGTTGTCCCTTGCCATTCTGGAATGCTTGGTACATGTGGAAGATGATGATATGTGGAAGAGAGAAAATCTTTCCATTTAGAATGGCCCAGATAAGCTTGACTTTAGATTTTGACAGGTCTGTCTTGGATGCAGCTTTGAGCCTCAAACAGTTGATAATGATCTTGTGCAATATCACATAAGTTCTGATCAGGTCAGAAAATGTGATATTGCGCTTTGAGCCCGAAGCAAAATTCTAATTTTCTGAGGCTGATATCCAAGCATCTTCAAGACTCACTTCCAAAGGAGTGAATTTGGAATGTTTTGCTCCAATTATCAAGGCCAGGTCTTCAACCTTCAGGTCATACCTTCTATCATCAATAGTAAATTGTATCCAGTTTGGTGATAATATTGAGAGATTGGAGTAAAAATATGCAGTCAATTCAGCATAAACTTTGGCAAACTGCATACAGTATTCAGAAATCCCTAGTCTATTGAATAAATGTAGCACAGGGATACTAGCTTTGTCAAGATATCCAAAGTCAACATTCCGATGGTTCATTACCCCTCACGCAAGCAGCATCCTATAGAAAACGTTGTGTTATGTGCTTCTGAACAGACTACCAGTGCCTGTCACCCTAGATGCAATTCCTACTTTCATAACAAAGTTCTCAAAGGACTTGGCATCATCATCAGGAATTACGAATTTTGAAGCACTCGACGATTTAGGGCTAATATGAACTGTTTTCTTAACAAATGGATGAGACGGTTCCCCGACTTTCTCTTTACCTTTTCTAGAGGAAGTCTCTATGGGAGTAGAACTAACCTATTCCTGATCAGTTCTAGAACATGACTAAGTGTAACTTTTAACAAGACTCGCATTGTCGTGAAAACCATTGTCTCTTAAACAAGCATAAAGGACAGATGCGGAGGCATTACTGCGTTTCAGTCATTCATACGCTTTCCACACCAGATTGATGTTTTTGAACCGAAAATCTATTTTACCTGTGAGTTCTAGTGTAGATGTGGACTGGTGTTCCTGTTGAGTCGATCCCGTTGGACTCTGTAGATCGGACTCCGTATCAGAAATATCCATATACTCTGTTGGCGCTATAGACTTTGATTCTTTATTGAGAATACGATTAGATTTGATTTTAAAAGGCATGATGAACAGGTTTAGAGAAGAAAGATTTGATCTTTGGAGATAGAGAAAAAGTGAGCTCTAGAGTGTTGAGACAGTCGAGAGAGAAAAAGAACTGGAGAATTTATACTGGTAGGGTTTTACAGAAAGGAGGATGGTATTTATAGAAAAAGTTATAGGTAAGAGTTATAACAAACAATCATATAAAGAAAATATATTTATATTAAGCATAAATGATCAAACAAATATATTGGAATATTTACCTGGTTTGCTCTCCAGAATCAACAAACATGAAAATATCCTGCAAAAAAAATGTTCCCGTCTAGATATTCCCGCCAGAACAGTTTAGAAAATACATGTCTCTTGAGTTTGAATTAATTATTCAGACGGAGAACATCTGAGTCTAAAGAATTCCTGTCTATGAGAAACTTCAGGAAAAAGGATAAATAATGCACGGTTGAGTTCTAATATGCTCAAATGAAGACTTATCAAGTGATTTTGTGAATAGATCAACTAATTGATTCTTAGAATTAATGAATTGAATATTCACATTATCATCATGAACATGATCTCTAATAAAGTGATGCTTAATTTCAATATGCTTTACACAAGAATGAAGAATAGAGTTTTTGGTCAAATTAATAGCACTTGTGTTATCACATTTGATTGCAATACTTGAATCTTCAATGGCAAAGTCTCGTAACTGTTGCTTTATCCATAGAATCCGTGCACATCAGCTTCCCAAAGTCACATTTATTCAGATGGAGAACATCTGAGTCTAAAGAATTCCTGTCTATGAGAAACTTCAGGAAAAAGGATAAATAATGCACAGTTGAGTTCTAATATGCTCAAATGAAGACTTATCAAGTGATTTTGTGAATAGATCAGCTAATTGATTCTTAGAATTAATGAATTGAATATTCACATCATCATGAACATGATCTCTAATAAAGTGATGCTTAATTTCAATATGCTTTACACAAAAATGAAGAATAGGGTTTTTGGTCAAATTAATAGCACTTGTGTTATCACATTTGATTGCAATACTTGAATCTTCAATGGCAAAGTCTCGTAACTGTTGCTTTATCCATAGAATCCGTGCACATCAGCTTCCCAAAGTCACATATTATGCTTCTGTAGTTGAAAGTGCAACTGTATTTTGCTTCTTTGAATACTAGGATACCAACATATTTTCAAGTAGTTGACATGTACATGTGGTACTTTTCCTGTCCACTTTACAACTAGCTAAATCACCATCAAAATAATCAGTAAGAGTAAAATCTGAATCTTTGGAGTACCAAAGACATAACATTGGATATGTTCCATTGTATTTGATTATTCTCTTAACTGCAGAAAGATGTGATCCCTTGGGTCAGATTGAAATCTGGCACACATACAGACACTAAATAGTATGTCAGGTCTAGATGCAATAAGATATAATAAAGATCCTATCATGCTTCTATATACCTTATGATCAATTTTTTTACCATTTTCATCCTTGTCCAGTTTGGAAGATTGAGACATGGGAATGTCTGTTTTCTTGCAATTTTGCAGTCAAAACTTCTTGACAATCTCCTTTGCATACTTCTCTTGGCAAATGAATGTGCCATTCTTAGTTTGTTTCACTTGTAGACCAAGAAAGAATGTCAATTCGCCCATCATACTCATCCCAAACTCATTCTGCATATTCTTTGAGAATTCCTTACACAACAGTTCATTAGAGGGTCCAAATATAATATCATCAACATAAATCTAAACCAGTAAAATATCCTTACCTTTTATGTAATAACCCGGTCCGACGAGGGCGGGGAGTGGTCGCCGAGGTCTGAGGACCTAGACAAGAAGCGGCTTCCGGCAGGCTTCTAGAATGGCAAGGGGGGCATTGCTCTTGTCCCACATTGCTTAGGGAGTGAGATCTTGATGAGTTTATAAAGCTTGGCCCCCTAACCCTTGTGTAACGTGTTTTAAAACCGTGAGGATTTAGTGTCCAAAGCAGACAATATTACACAAGGAGTGGCGCAGCGGAAGTGTAGTGGGGCCGAAGTCCTTACAAATGGTATCAAAGCCAACTCCCAACCGCATGTGGGGCCACAACGAGGACGCTGTGCTCCAAAGAAGGGAGAATGTAATGACTCGGTTCGACGAGGGCGAGGAGTGGTCGCTGGGGTCTGAGGACCTGGACAAGGAGTGGCTTCCTGCAGGCTTCTAGGATGGCAAGAGGGTATTGCTCTTGTTCCACATTGCTTAGGGAGTGAGATCTTGGTGAGTTTATAAGACTTGGCCTCTAACCCTTGTATAACGCGTTTTAAAACCGTGAGGACTTAGTATCCAAAGCGGACAATATTACACAAGGAGTGGTGCAGCGAAAGCGTGGTGGGGCCGAAGTCCTTACATTTTCTCTTAAGAAAAAGGGTTGTGTCAACTTTACCTTTTGTGAAGCCATTTTTAGAAGGAAGTTACTTAACATCTCGTACCAAGCACGAGGTGGTTGTTTCAGACCATAAATGACCTTTTTGAGTCTATAAACATGGTCAGTCTTCTTTGGTTCTTCAAAATCAAGAGGTTGTTCCACATATACTTCTTCTTTGATATAGCCATTTAGAAAGGCACTTTTCACGTCCATCTGAAATAATTTAAAGTTATGGAAACAAGCATAAGCTAATAACAGCCTAATGGCTTCTAACCTGGCAACTAGTGCAGAGGTTTCATCATAGTCAATGTCTTCTTTTTTAGAATAGCCTTTTGCAACTAGTCTTACCTTGTTTCTTATGACTTTCCCTTTATCATCCAGTTTGTTTCTGAATACCCATTTTGTTCCAATTATTGAATGATTGTTTGGTCTTGGCACAAGTTCCTAAACTTTATTGATTCTGAATTGTTGAATTCCTCCTGCATAGCTTCGATCCAGCTTTCATTTGATAATGCTTCACCAACTTCCTTTGGTTCTATTTCTGATATTAATGCCAAGGTGTTGATGTTCTCTTTGTATTTGGATCTTGTTTTGATCCCATCTTCTATTTTACCAATGATGAGGTTCTTCGGATGACTAGATTTGTGTTTCCAATTTCTGTCAAATTTTTCTTTTTAAATCTCATCAAACTCTAAATTATCAGCTTGAGTCTGGATTATTTCTTCTCTTGTTTCTTCTTTAGACTCAACGACATTTGGAGAGTCTTGTTGAGCTTCAAATACCTCTTGAACAATGGAAGATGGTTCAGATTCATCTTTTTGAGTCTGAATATTTTCATCAAACTTCACATTCATTGTTTCTTCCAAAGTCTGAGAACTTTTGTTGAAGGCTCTGTATACTTTGCTTGTAGTAGAATATCCAAGGAAGAAACCTTCATCTGCTTTCTCATCAAACTTGCTAAAGCGGTCATTTGGATTTTTAAGAATAAAGCATTTACAACCAAACACTCGAAAATATGAAATGTTGGGCTTTCTACCTTTAAAAAGCTCATAGGGGGTTTTCTCAAGAGTAGTTCTGAGAAAAATTCTATTAATGACATAACAAGTTATAAAAACTGCTTCTGCTAAAAAATGAGAAGGAATCTTGCTTTCAATCAGCATAGTTCTTGCCATTTTCTACAAAAAACGATTTTTCCTTTTCACAACACCATTTTGTTCTAGTATGTATGGAGTAGAGAAATTGTATTGAAAACCATTTTCCTCACAAAAAATTGAAAAGCTTTGATTATCAAATTCTCCCCCATAATCAGTTTTAATGCAAGAAATAGTATAGCCCTTTTTATTCTGAATTCTTCTTGCAAATTTTGAGAAATGTGAAAAAGCTTCATTTTTATGAGCAAGAAAGAATACCCATGTAAATCTTGTGAAGTCATCAACAATGACTGGACAGTATTTCTTACCACCAATATTTTGTGTTCTGGTTGATCCAAAAAGATCCATATGAAGAAGATGCAAGGCACGATTAGTGAAAATATGATATATAGGCTTAACAGAACTTCTTACTTGTTTTCTTAGAGTGTAAGTATTGCATAGTTCTGTTTTTCTATATTTCAAATCTGGTAATCCTTGTACCAGTTTCTTGTTTGAGATTTTTGAAATCTATTTCATACTGATATGTCTCAATTTTCTATGCCAAAGATCTTCATCCTCTTTGACAAAGATCAAATAATGAGTGGAGTTTGAATTGACATCTAGTAAATAAATGTTGCCATGTCTTCTCCCTATGAATGTTTGAGAACTATCTTTGCTTGTTTCTAAGTAAGTATCTTCTTGAAAGTTGATTCTAAATCCCGAATCACATAATTGACTTATGCTTATCAAATTGTAATTGAGACTTTTTATTAATGAAACATCATTGATTGTGAGTCTTTCAATTTCAACAGTTTCTTTGCCAACCATTCTTCCTTTATTATTTCCTCCAAAAGATACTTTCCCACCATTCAGGCTTTATTGGATCTCCTGTCATGTGTCTGGAACATTCACTGTTCAAGTACCACTTTCTTTTTTCTCTTTGTGGTGATTTGCAAAAATTACAACTTCTCAAGTTTTCTTTAGTACCCACATTTGTTTGGGTCCTTGAGAGTTAGTATAGGCTATCTTAACAAAGTCTCTTCGAATAGGTCTTCAGATCTTAGGACATTCATTCTCAAAATATTGTGGATCTCCACATTTTGAGCACTTTAAAGTACTTCGACCAACAGGTTTAACAAAATTCTTTTTGAAATGATTTTTGTAAATCTGTCGAGGAAGTCTTTGTCTTAATCTCTCCTTGACCTTTGGAAAATCAATTAAATTATCACTTTCCTTCACAAAATCGAGACCAGATTTGTTGAAGTAAGGAATCTGTATAGAAAGAATATTTTTCAAGGTTTCTGAATCTTTTGAAAATTTGGAAACAAGTTCTGAAACTTCCTTTTTCAAAGCAACATTTTCTTTGGAAAGAGAATCTCGACTTTCCTTGAGTTTATAAATTCTTTTTGAAGGAAATCGATTTTTACTTTTTGTGAAATATCCTGTTGTTTAAGTGATGAATTTTCCTTTTTCAGAGAAGAGATTCTTTTAAGAGCAACCCTGAATTCAAAACACAATTCATCAATGTAATTTGATACTTCAATAGGCATTTCAGGATGATTTACCTCAATCTCAATTTTTGCATTTGAGTCTGAATCTAAGTCTATATATGAGTTGGCCATTAGACAGAAGTTTAAGATATCTTTATCACTATCTTCACACTCTGTATCGCTCCAAGTTTCTGCTTTTAATGCCTTCTTTTCCTTCTCAAATTTAGTTTTCTTTTTCAGAAGAGGACAATTTGACTTGATAAGACCTCGCTTTCTACAGTGAAAACAAATTATTTCCTTTGATTTATTTGTTTCATCAGAAGTCTTCTTCTTCTTCTCAAAAGGCCTCTTCCCTTTGAGATTTCTCCCTTTGATCTTCATCTTCCTGTACTTCTTAATGAAGAGAGCTAGCTCTTCATCATCGACATCTTCATTTTCAAAATCTACATCAGAATCAATATTAGTTTTTAAAGCAATTGATTTATTACCTCTGGATTCACTCTCGTTATTCCGTTTTTCTATCTCATATGATTGAAGAGTTCCAGTTAGTTCATTTACTAAGAGAGACATGATCCTTTGAGTTTCTTGGATAGATGTTTTGATGTTGTCCCATTATTTTGTCAATCCTCTAAGGAGTTTATTGACTTTCATCGTATCTGGGACAGGATGTCCTTGATATGCAAGACCATTTACTATGTCTGTAAATCTTTCATACATATCAGCAACAGATTCTTCAGGCTTCATTTTGAAGGATTCATATTGGTCAAGTAGTATATTAATCTAAGTTTCCTTGACACGATCTATTCCTTCATAGGTGATATAGAGAATATCCTAGATATCTTTAGCTGATTCACAGGAAGCAATTTTTTTATACTCAACAGGTGCTAAAGCATAATAAAAGGAATAAATTGCTTTGGAATTTAAGGATTCTCTTTTAGATATCTCAATTTGAGATTATGAAGGATTTGCTAGCATATTTCCATCTATCTTCTCTTTTGAATCAAAAGGTCTTAGTCTGACTCCTCTGATGATGACATCCCATTGCATGTGATCAATTAACTTTATGAAAGCCTTCATCTTGTTTTTCTAGATGATGTATTCCTTGCCATCGAAATAAAGAGGTCTATTATTACTTTGACCTTTAATGAGACCTGGAGCACCAAAGCTAGCCATATAGATCGTAAGCTCAGATGTAAAATACTTCAACAAATGAGCAACCTGCTCCGATGCCAATTGAAGTGGCTAGCAAGGATCATCTAGAGGGGGGGTGAATAGGTGATCTTAAATAACTTTATCAAATTTAAACGGAAATAAAAAAACACAGTTTGAGTTTGAATAATATCCAGATTCTATAAAGACAGTGCTCTCAATGTGCATAGTGTAAAATAAAAGTTGAGGGATAGAAAATCTGCACACAAATTTATAATGATTCGGCTTATATTAAGCCTACGTCCACTCTCCCATGCTAATAGCCTACTGGCTGTATTTCACTATGTAATCAAGAGAAATTATAGATTTAGAGTGATAGCACTCTTGTGTATAATAGGACTCTTTATCTTACACAATCACTCTTACAAAGTGTCCCTCAAGATCTTAATATTTGGCTTAAGAAAGACAAAAGAGAATCAGAGTATGCTCAGGCTTTGGACTTGTTGATTCTTGAATCTGTATTTCTTCTACTGCTCGTTGATCTCCTTAAATACTCCTCCACTTCCAAACTAGCCGTTGGACAGTTTTCAGATGATCATCTTCCAATCTTCACCTTGGACAGATTTGTATAGAAAGGATTGAGTAGCCGTTGAATGACAGATTCTGAATCCCACTGATTCTGATCGTCCATACAATCAGAATCTTGGTTTTCATAAGTAGAGTTTAATCCGTTGTAATGAATAATATTTTGATTGTCAATCAAATTGATTGAGATTGAGTCAATCAAAACCTTCCTTTTGTGAAATCCATGCCAGATCACTAGTTGTTGTGACGAGTTTTGTTTTTACGTTTGCAAAATTTAGTGTCTGTATTTGCGTAATTTCAGCGTTTGAAAAATTTCAGCGTCTGTGTCTGCAGAACTTCTGCGTCTGAAAAACTTCTGCATCTATGTCTACAAAACTTCTGCGTTTGAAAAACTTCGATGTTTGCGTAGGTCTTCAGTAATATCTGAATATTAGAGTATGAACTTCTTGTTCTGAACTTTCTCATATTGAGTCTGAACTTTTCATTCTGAAAAATTTCTCGTTTTGAAAAACTTCTTGTTTTGAAATACTTGCAAAGTTTGATATTTCCTTCTGAACTTTCAGACTATATTATCCTAGAAAGAAATACAAGTTAGATTCACAAGTTACATATGAAAAGTTTTGTCAACTTCAAAATCCATTAGGGTTTTCCTCAACAAGAAGAATGAAGTTATATGTACAGCTTGTTTCTTTGTGCATATATGCCATCTCATGAAGGGCAATCTAAGTATCACGTGACCCTGACTTGAGGTCCCGAAGCATTTCAATGTTCTCCCTGCGTTTCAGGGATCTGTTCATGGTCCAAGTTCTTTGGCTGCCATAGGAAGCTCTTCTAGAAATCCTAGTATCATCCCAATAATATATACAACTTTTGCTTCGCGGCATTGAGAATATTAAATTTGTTCCGTGAGTATTTCTTTCGAGTTTCAAGGGAACATCTTGTATTTCGTGTTGAAAGGTTTCACATATTACAATTCTACTCTGTGATTCTATTGTTCATTATATTTTCACTTCAAACATGCCAAAAATTTTGACAAAGTGGAAAGATTGATGTATTTTGGTGGAGCAAACTTTTAGTTCCTCTATTCATGCTTTGAGTCACATTACGTTTTCTAAAGTTAACTTCCTTACCCTGCATCCATTGCACTGAAAGATCAATCTTAATTATGTCAATAGAAATGCCTCTTCTATACCAGAAGGAAATGGATTTTTTTTGTTTCAAAACCCTAATTGTGTTGATCAATTAAATTGCTGATAGATATGCCGAGAAAACATGAACAAAATCATGGACCGCGTATTCCTTTCTCAATCTTGCTATTATCTACAACTCCTGTTTCTCAGAACAGCATGATGCGACTTTTGTTCTCCTCAATGCAAATTGTGGTAATCCTTGCTTTATCTCAGATTGAGTTGTGTTCTGTAATGATCAGGCACAGGTAAGACAGCAAGGACAATACGAGACTCTCCACCGAGACTTGACGGTCGGGTTTGGGTCCTGGGAGTTTGACCCAATGGATTTGGAAAACCCATTGCCCAACGGTGAAGGTTCCGTACATTTATGGCAGGGTGATGATTATTTGCCCGTGCCTGTCACACTGCAGCGTTTCATCGCCCACCGGCTTCCCTGGATTAAGTATCATGAACTACCCCGGACCGGCCACATATTTCCTTATGCCGAGGGCATGTGCAATGCTATGGTCAAGAAACTTCTAGATGGAGAAACCGCGGCTTCTGCATAACTATAGGTAGAGAGTTTGGATTTCTAATGTCATATTGATGCATCTGTTCGTATCAGGCGGTGTTTAGGCCCTTTGTTCTGAGTAGCGGACAGCTGTTCATCTTCTTCTTATTTGTTGTGGCAGCATCATTTATATGCATTGTATGTGATGACAGAGGTCTAATTAGTGGATCTACTTCTTGGTCAGCCAGTTGAACAACTCCTTTGAAGACTTGAAACGATCATTTCAACTGAACCTTTTTCTTGGCTGTTGGAAAAAGTTTCCCAACTAGATCATTACAATCAAAGTATTGAGTAAGACAAAATCAGAATCATATTTATATCGTACACCATTCCAAAAAATTATGATAAAAACCTGCACAACAAAAAGATTAACAAAAACTCCACCTCTTATAACTCCCTTCTGCAAGACCATTTAAAACAAATGTCAGTGGCATGCCTAGATTCCATGCTCGTTCACACAAAAACATTTTCGAAAGAGAAATTCAAGACCTAAGTCCACTATGAGTTTTAACTCAAGTATCCAGCAGAGTTGCCAAGCTGTCGCTACTTTCCTCAAGGTGAATTGTCAAGGGAAAGTTAACAAATTTACCAAGTGAAAACGTTAGACCCTCTCACAAGGTGACATTTACACTTTGCGTGGACTCTGCTAAGTGCATTCAACCGCAACTTGGGTTCTTGATGCAATTGAACAATTAATTAATATGGGAGCCGATGTTAGTCTATTTAGGGTCAATTAGAAACCCAAGTAAAAAAGGAAAGTTTGTCTTACTTCGGTGAACTAGAAATTCTGAATACGGGGACTTAATTACGCTAGATTAATCCAATGCTTTTTTAATATCTTTTCTCTTTAAATGAAAACATTTTGCGCACAATTTTTATTAATTTATTTCCTTAAACAGCTAACATGTGAAAAATGATCATATGAGTATGCAAACAAGAATGCAACGCTCAATAATCAAGATAGTAAACACACTACGAAAAAACCGAAGAACCTGGAAGCACGAGCAAGCAAATCCCCCTTATTGATCGTCAAAACGGGAGCTTATACAAACCATGAACCGGGAGGCAAATATGCAATGACATGATATATACAAAGACTATATGAAATGCCTAATTATGATGCATTATTATGCATGAACTAAAAGACCATAGATGCAGACTTAATTAGCATCCAACCTATTCTAATCATTTTGACACTTGCATGTTTAATTAATATGACAAGAGCAAAAATAGCCCCGAAGACATTATCTATATCCGTGTGCTTGAAAACGATAGACCTATTCATGAAGACCTCGCCCTTCGATGGACCTATCCATGTACAACTCTCTTTATACTGCACGGATAATGACAAATGATCTTGAATTTTGACTTAATATGCAATGTCGTCCCTGAACTTTAGTTCAATGTGCAATGCAGTCTATGAACTTTTAATTTGTTCAATGTAGTCTATGAACTTTTGGTAAATGTTCAACTTAATCCTTGAAATATTTGAAAATATTCAATATTGTCATTTCATTAATTTAAATTTAAAGACAACATTGAACATTTTCATATAATTTAGGGACTAAATTAAACATATACGAAAAGTTCAAGGATCACATTGCATATTAAACTAAAGTTCATAGATCATTGATGTCATTTTTTTCTATTACATAATTTGTAAGGTATCTTGATCTTCTACTTTTCGTCGTCCCAGAGGTAGAAGATGGTGGGTAGGGCTGAGCAGAAAGGTTTCAGCTGCATTAGCGAGTTCTCACACCAGAAGAGCTAAGGTACCGCATGATAATCATTCTGGTTCAATCTAGAACTGGTTTTTTGTTCCCGAAATCAGTTTTGGATCAAAAACCTGTTTAGTAATGCAATTTTATTTTTCTATTTTTGGGACAAGTTTTTGTTCTAGAACCGATTCTAAACCAGAAATTAAAACAAAAAAAAAAGTTGGTTTTTCATTTCTTGAACAAAACTTAGAATCATTTCTGAGGAACTCATTCAACGTCTGTCTCTCATCTCCGAAAGACTCTCTCTAATCTGCTCGTCTCTCTCTGTAGTCTTTGTCGCCGTCGAGAGGAAGCCAGCCACTCATTCGCTCGCTCCGACCGAGAGGAAGCCAGGGCCGCTCGCTCGCTTGCTCCTGCTCCACGTAAGCTCCGATCTCCTCTCATCTCTCTCTTTTCTAGATTTAGAAGTTGCCGTCATAAGGGGGGTCAGCTTCAACCTCGCCATGGCCGGCGATCAACCTCGCCGTCGCCTAGATTTGGGCGACGGCGAGGTCAACCGCCAAACCTAGGTGAGGCCGCTTGGCCTCCCCCCCCCCTCTCTCTCTCTCTCTCTCTCTCTCTCGGCATTTGTGCGTGGGCTTCGGCATCCGGGGTACGTGGGTCAGGTCGGGCCGGGGCAGGGGTGGGTCTCCACGTCGCCACTGGGGTCCACCACCGAATTCCTAAGGTTTCGGCTCCGGTGCCCCGACAAATCGGGATTTCTTTGTGGGGGCGGAGAGAAGTACCCATGGGAGCTTCGGTTTTGTTTCCGAATTTAACTCGCTCGCATTGATGAGCGGCGGAGCTCGATATCCGTCGGTCGTGTGTTTGTGTATGTGTTTTGTTGTTGTTGTAGTGTTGTTTTGATTAATTTGTTCGTGAAGTTCCGGTCCCCACAGCTTCTCTTTGTTAGGATTGGGGGAATTGCTTAATCTTTACTTTTTATGATGAGCGGGGGAGCTCGATAATCTTTAATTTTTAGATTGTTCTTGTTGTGGGTGTTTTGGAGGTGTCGAGATTGGAATTCTTGAAATTCTTTGGGTTTGCTTACGGGTTGTTTGTAGAAATGCCGGTCAGGGGTTTCTCATGGAAATAGTGGATTAGATAGTTTGAGAGGGATAGAGTTGAGCTTGCGAAGTATGTTCCTGATAAGTTGCTGAATGAAATTGTAATTATGTGCTCCATTTTGCTCCATTGAGTTGTTTTTTCATTGTCACCGGTGGCTGTGGAAAAAGTAAGGGACTGAGTAGGTGCTTTTTGGACCATAACCAAACTATACAGGGCATGAAGAGGGGGGTGGGGCGCGCGGGGGCAGGGTAGGGGGCTGTGCAAGCTTATATAAAGAAAGAGCTCAGTAACAAGACGAATCGGCTATAGAGTCGATTTTAGCATTTCCATCTACAAGTAACTTTCCTATACCAAAAGTGTAGGACTTATAACCAACTTTCAGTAATTACAAAAGCAAGTGTCACCTCTTGTACGAAAGCTCTCTTGTTCCGCTCTGTCCAAATCAACCGAAAGACAGCAAAGATTCTAAAAACTAACATGCTATTTTCTGTTCATTCCATGCGTGCTTGTTGCCACCTGCTTGTACTAGCATGTGTAAGTTCTTTTCTTCATGTCTGTCTTTGTGCATTTACATACTTACCGAACATTTTGATGTTGCAGGGTAAAAGAGATACGCTACTTCGTGTGTCCTCCACTTCACGGTGCAATGGTCAGACCAGACAAAGTAAAGGTGAGGAGACAACTATAGTTTAATGGTGTTGTTTTGTCTAATACTTTAAACGTACTAGTACTGCTATTACTAGATGTGCGAATTATGAGCCGATTGTTTACCTGGAAAAATTGCTAAAAGTGACGCATCATTTACTATGGATGTGTGTGCATCTCTCTTGAAACATAATTCTTCCAAATTTATTTTTCACACTTTGAGATATGTTCTGAGAATGCAAGATGCAACAACTTTCAAGTGTTGAATTTTTTTTTTGTTTAGCGATTGATAGAAATGCTTGCGAAAATTCCAAAAGGCAGTGTCCTTGTTAAATAGAGTTGGGCTCTGTTGCCTTTGCATGGTGAATTGCAATAGTCCGTAACTTGAATTTTCTCATTGTTATATGTTTTCCAGGTTGGGGACTACCCTGAACGAGATATTTTTGAGGAAGATGAGATATAAGCACCCAAATTGAGTGGGTATATCTGTTTTCACATAGTACTTTGCAGTTTGCACTATGTAAGTTTTCTTTCAGTTTTGCTGGTGCTGGTTCCCAACTTATTTTCCTTGTGGACGTGCTCTGAAGTACACAAACATCTTGTTTATGATTTACTATCTTGTATCCATTACTTAAGCAATTGCGCTCTCATTTTGCAGCGTGTGGAGCACCTGCAACTAAGGGGTGAGCGGTAGACGCGTCCTGTGTTGTTCACCGGAAAGAAGTGGGAAAGTTGTCATTTATTACTGTCTAAGGCAAAATTCGAAAATAGGAGCTATTGGGCATTTTAATTTGCTGTATGAATCACAAGCCGACTATGTAAACTGTAGTTCCTAATGTGCTGCAAAGATGCCATATTTCTTGTAGCTTGAAATAGCTTCAAGTTGCTTGTGTACCTCCTCCATATGGTTGAATTCCCTTGATCTCTCCTATTTGGGGGCCTTAGATCACAATAAAAGTTTTAGCTATTCTGGAATGAATTTGCTGAAACTATGATTCTCTACGGCCAGGGCTATGTTCTGGTATCGACTAGTTAAAGAAAATAAAGGAAACAGAGGGATAGACGCTTTTGGGTTTGCGTCGAACTGTTTCCTTTCCCAGGCAAAAGCCTTTATACACTCTGAGCAGGTAGTCTTAGGGTTGTCCATTAATGGTGAAAATGACTAAGTGCAGATTCGATACGAGTATCGTGACTTTGGAAACATGTACTTAATTTGTAGCTTCCGGACCTAATCACGCAGGTTTCACATTATGCACGGGATATAAGCTAAAAACTTATTAAATTGAATTGAGAGAAACATTTCTTTAATCAAGAGAAGCTTTAATCCGCAGTCAATCTAATTGGAGAAAAATTAGCTGACGAGAGAGAAGGGCTGAACGAACATTGCCATATTAAGCATGTTCCAATCGAGAAGTGGATAGGGATTTGTTCTTTTTTCTCTCCATCGGCAAACCTCTCGTCTCCCAAAAACTCTTCCCTCTTTTTAACATTGCCATGTTAATTGCATTCAAGCATTTACTTTGTTCTGTAATTATTTGGGAATTGCTAGGCTTAAAAACCTTCTATATATCTATCGAGCATTATTCTAAAAATTGATCAGAATCTTTCATTCAACCGTGCATAAATGGGTGGCCACATGTATTTTAAGCCATTCTATGAAATTTTGAAATTTTGAAATTTCTGATTTTTTAAATTTTTTTGGGGAATCTCAAAAAAATTAAATTTCTCTTAAAATGGGTGGCCACAAGTATTCCAAGTCATTCTGTGAAATTTTGAAATTTTTTATTTTTTTATTTTTTTCGGCACCTAAAAAAATTTAAATTCGCTCAAAGTGGGTGGCCACAGGTATTCTATAAGCCATTCTATGAAGGTTTGAAATTTCTAATTTTTTTAAATTTTTTTGGAAATCTCAAAAAAAAAATTTCTCTTGAAATGATTGGCCGCGGGTATTCTAAGCCATTTTGTGAAGTTTTGAAATTTTTAATTTTTTTGGACATCTCAAAAAAAATTAAAATTTACTCAAAAAGTGGGTGGTCATAGGAATTCTAAGCCATTTTATGAAATTTTGAAATTTTTTTTATTTTTTTTTAGTTTTTTGGACACCTTAAAAAATTAAAATTTTACTCAAAGTGGGTAGCTACAGATATTCTAAACAATTCTGTGAAGTTTTGAAATTTTTTATTTCTTGATTTTTTTGAAAAAATTCAACAAATTTCATATTTTCCCGAAATCTGAATTTTTTTATTTTCTCGACATTTTGATGATTTTTTATGAAATTTTTCAATTTTTTGGGATTTTTTGAATTTTTTTAAGATTTTTATGAATTTTTCGGATTTTTTAAAATTATTTTATACCATTTCTAAAAAAATGAATTCCTATTCCTGGAAATAGAATTTTCTGTTGTTTATCAAACAAGTTTTTGTTTCAGGAAATAGAAATTTTGTACTGTTATCAAACGGGTTTCTGTTCTAGAAATAAAAATTTTTTATCATTATCAAACATATTTTTTTCTCAAAAACTCATCCAGGAATCAGAAATAAAAAAATTTATTTCTAATTTAGAAACTCATTCCGGAACAGAATGATTTTCATTCGCCAACTAAGCAGAGCTCTCCTCTTATACTTCCTTAAGGTAGATCATCGCCCTTTTACTTTTCCCATTTTTTCGTGAATTATTAGGGCTTTAATTGCTCCTATTCTTCACTGCGCATTGGAATTAACGCCTAGGATGGACTCACAGTTTGTGGCTTTCTGGGTTTAATCTTTCCTTTTCGTTAAGATCTGCTCTCGGTTTTTTTTTCCTCCAGTTCTGACACTTTAAAGAGATTAGGATAGCGTATAATATTGGACGGAATTTGTGACATCCTTCAAGGAACTCATTCAAAGTAAAATTCATTTTATTAACTCATTTGAGGTATCATTTGCTTTAGCTCGTCTTATTTCGAGCTTTAGGTTTTGTCCTTTAACGTATTTTCAGGAAATCAATCATCTTGCTCTAATCTAAACACTTTTAACTTTGAAACATTACTTCAAAAGGTAAATTTGTGAGTTACTTCCAGCTTTTACACATATATCTCTAGTACATTTTTCTCTTGTTTGATGAACAACTCGGTTCATTTCTACCCTTTTCGCCATTCTAAAAATCTGTCAGGAGTCGCTTCTTGTCCAAACCCTTGTGTCCTGACATCATTCCTTACCCTCATCAGATTAGGTCGTTACGGAATTTTTCAATTGTGTTGTTTGGTTGTAGCTGGAGATCTCGTATATAATTATTAAAGAGGGCTAAAATAAAAACGAACAAGAGTTAGGTGTTTGTAATATGAAGATGGAATATTCCGCTGCGTATATAATGTCGACATCATTCTTCCAGGCGAGTTGATATAAGGTCGCACGTCGCACCCACGTGCATGAAAACTTTACCAAATTTCCAGCGAAATTAATAATGAACTTGACCAAACAGACCTTGAGGTCCACATATTCTTCTAATTAGTGGCATCAAATGTTTTCCCAACATTAAATTATTTATGGCGATGGACCCCACCACAGCTAGTGAAGTTGATAGTTGGCACTGATATTTTTTTTGGCCCGATATGGTTCCGGACTTTGGAACTTCTCTATGGAGAGCTTGGTTTTGGGGAAACCCCGTAATCTAGTCTAGCAAAAGGAGGAAACTTTTGAACTCCTCACCTCATCGATCCTATGTTTTTATTTTATCGGATATCTTTGAAGAGACTCACCGTTCCTACGTGGAAATACTACTCTTTGCCCTTTCTTGACAAATAGCAAGTGACTATTGCTCTTCAATAGTTTATTTCATAGGAAATCGACAATTTAAAATTACTTTCTTAAAATTGATTTTTAATATCACCAATAAAAACGGGGTATCGAAGAACATTCTCATCATCAACGCACTAGATACCCACATTTCTAAAAACAATTATTATATTGAAAACTTATCTTGAAGATCTTGTTAAGAACTGTGTTAGGGTACAAGTTAACTTCGCATAATAAAGAAATGTTTCAACTTTGAATAGCCTGATTGTACGTAACACATAAGTCACAGTATATTGATAATTACATACTTTTAAAATTAATAAATTTCATAGGACCTATTTGTTTGCACTTTCCAAAAGAAAAAAAAAACAACTTTTCTACTTTCTCGGTAAGTTCGAAATATTGTTCAAATTTTCAAAACTACAAAACGCTAAAAACAAAGCGCAATTATTCGTATCCCGTATTTGTGGATGAATTAAAATGAAATCTATATATTACGAAAAAGTCTCTCCCCTTTTAATTGATCGAGATAATCCAAAAAATGATTCTTTCTTTGAGGATAATGATTAAGGGTTAATACAGCGAAAAATCCTAAATCGGTACACCTGTAATAAATTTATCTCAAATTAATTTTTTGACCATAAAAAACTCAAAACGGATACATCCATAACAAATTTACCCTCAGTTATCATCAAATTACTGAGTTAAATGATATGTTGCAGTTGACGAGTGTATTGATTTAGGATTTTATCCTCTGTTTGTCACATTTGTACGAATTTGTGATATTTCATGGTATTATTCCAATTTAACGGAAACTAATAAAGGGCAAATTTATCATAAATGTATTAGTTTGTAGTTTTTTGTGGTCAAAAAAATTAAATTTGGGGTAAATTTGACATAAATGTAACAGTTTAGGATTTTTATGATAAAAAAAATTAGTTTTGAGTAAAATTGTAAGAGATGTACCTGTTTGGAATTTTTCGTGATATTAACCTAATTGTTAATGGGTTTTTGTTATATATTTATAAGTTTATATCACGAAAAACTCCAAACTAGTATACCTGTGACAAATTTATAAAAAAATAATTTTTTTACAACAAAAAACTACAAATTGATAAATCTGTAATAAATTTATCATCTATTAGTTTCCGTTAAATTTTATTTCAGAGTTTGCTGACATGTGACAGTTGAGGGTGTATTGGTTTGGCATTTTATCTTTCGTTTGTCACAGATATACTAGTTTATGATTTCTCTTGATATTAATCAAATTTAATTGAAAGTCACTGAAGGTATATTTGTCATAAATGTATCAATTTGAAGTTTTTTGTAGTCAAAAATTAGTTTAGGATAAATTTATTATAAGTGTACCAGTTTAGAATTTTTTGTGGTTAAATATTAATTTTGGATAAATTTATTATAGATGTACAAATTCAAAGTTTTTCATGATATTAATAATATATTTATTGAATAATATTTCTACTTTATATTAATTTAATTTTTAAGGTGTGGATTGTGGATTACACGAAATAATTTCAGCATTAGAAACTTTAATATCATTCTTTCACGAAATCCAAGTGACAAAAAAAAACAAAAAAAAAAGCGAAGAAACCTCCGTCCACTCATAATTAAACCGCACGCTTCACAGTCTCCCACACAGTGGGTCGTGTCGTGGTTTGTTTGGCTCTGTCCGACGTTCTCTCTCTCTCTCTCTCTCTCGCTCTCTCTCTATCTTTCGTGCATCAGCCTTGGCTTCTCTGCAAGATACTCTTGGGTCTTCTTGTTTTCGGTCGTCCCCGAAGCTAGGAAATGGCGGGCGGTGTGAGCAGGAAGATTTCGGCCGCATCAGCGAGGTCTCACACCAGGAGAGCTAAGCAGAGCTCTCCTGTTGTCCTGCCTTCAGGTCGATTGCTTGCCTGCCCTTTTCTTACTTTTCCCTTCTTTTTTAGCCGAGAATTTTTTGGGGGCCTCAATTTGCTCTCGTTCTTCGCTTCGCGTTGGAACCAACGCCCCAGAATGGGACTCGCGATTCGTGGGTTCTTTGGGTTTCATTTTTCCTTTTCGTGTGCTCTGTTTCGTTTACATTTGTTCCCCCTTTTCTCTTTTTCTCCCCAATTCTGACATTTGAAAGAGAGAGTAGGATTGGGTACATCGGGGATGGGATTTTTCAGTTGTGTTGCTTGGGTGTAGCTGGAGATAACAGAGCTGTGTGGCTTGTGACGAACTGACTTGAGAGAACATGCGCCATGAAATTCATGGCGAGCATTTGTTCTGGACTAATTTTGGGCAAACTTTTGCGGGATTTTTACTACAATGAACAATTAGTCATATCTTGATTCCGATAAAGGGTCCGTTTATTTCGTGGAGAATCAATGAATTGAAAAATATTTTCCTAAAAATAATAATTTTTATCACTTGAAATAATTAGTTAATGAAAAATGTTTTCGTTTATAATAATTTATATCTAAATATTTTTCTTGACCGATGAAAATATTTATCGTTCATCCATTTTTATAATCGATAATTCATTTTTCGCGAAATAAACGTATCCTAAAATTCTGTACGATTGCTTCTTTTTGTAGCTGGACTGTCTCTGCTTTTGTTCACGTCTTATTTGGCATATAATGTCAGGTTAAAGCTCCAGAGTTATGGAAGAAATCACAAGTTTAACGGTTCTTAGTACAGCTTGTCTTATGTTGTCTAGTATTACCATTTTTGTTCTCATGAAATAATTAGCTCTATGAGTATACTTTGTCACATGTTCTTTGTACTTGCACCGCTGAGAAAAAAGAGATAAAGCTTGAGCTCAGCTGACGAGAATTTCAGGTTGTGCGAAGAATAGCTCTGTTCTTGGTACTTTGGAAATGTGACACTTGAAATGGTATTGAAATTCTCTGACCAAAAGATCCCAATTGTTCTGTTATTTTTTTTTTTTCACCTTTCTTAACTCTGGCATTTTTCCTTATCTGAAAGCAAAGAACATCCACAGCTCTAATGTTCCGATTCCGTGCCTGTGTTGTTAAATTGCATTCTCATGTTTCAGGGATTTTCACCAAATTGTTGGCGGTTTTTTTTGTTGGAATTCTTGCATTGTTGTATCAAGCAATCCAACCTGCTGCACCGAGGATACCGGGAACTCCAGATGGTCCCCCTGTTACAGCACCGAGGATAAAGCTTAGAGATGGAAGACATTTAGCATATAAAGAACACGGCAAGCCAAAGGACATAGCAAAATATAAAATTGTATCCGTCCATGGATTTGATTCTTGTCGGCATGATGCTGTTGTGGCCAGCACTTTATCTCAGGTGCTCGGATATTTTTCTTCCCATTCTGGTTCCGGTGTAGTATTGTTCCTGCTAAGACTCTCAGAATGCTATTTTTGCGTCCTTATCATTTCTTATTCACTGGGTTCTACCAGGAAATTATCGATGACTTGGGTATATACATTGTGTCCTTTGATCGACCTGGTTATGGCGAGAGTGATCCTGACCCAAAACGAACACCAAAGAACATCGCATTAGACATAGAAGAGCTTGCTGATAAATTGGGTCTAGGGTCAAGATTTTATGTGATCGGACTTTCCATGGGAGGGCAGGTGGTGTGGGGCTGCCTCAAGTACATCCCTCACAGGTATAGATTGCTTTATGTAACAATGAGTTTTACATGTATGAAAATACATTGCTCATGCTGACTTAAGTTTGAATAAAATGGGACATAGTTACAAGCGGGTGCATTCTCTATTTACTCTAATTGTTTTTAAATGATCCGCAGACTAGCAGGAGCAGTCCTTCTGGCTCCGGTCGTTAACTACTGGTGGCCTGGTTTTCCAGCAAACCTGTCGACTGAAGCATACTACCAACAGCTTCGGCAAGATCAATGGACTCTCCGGGTCGCTCATTACACTCCCTGGCTTACCTATTGGTGGAACACTCAAAAATGGTTTCCTGCTTCTAGTGTTGTGGCTCGCCATCCTGATATTTTTTCTCCTCCCGACAAGGCTCTCATTTCAAAGCATCCCCCGAGACCATATGCAGTTTGTTAGCTTAACTCCCTTTAATATGCTTTCTGTTGTTTTACTAGAGCTGTTAGTTTGAAATTGAGAAAAATGAAGTTATGTACAGCTAGTTTCTTTGTGCATACATGCCATCTCATGAAAGGCAATCTTAGTATCATGGGGCTTTGACTTGAGGGCCTGAAGCATATCCATGTTTTCCCTACGTTTCAGGGATCTGTTCATGGTCCAAGTTCTTTGGCTGCTGTAGGAATCTTTTCTAGAAATTTTCGAGTATCATCACAAAAATATATGCAACTTTTGCTGCATGGCACTGAGAATATTAAATTTGTTCTGAGTATTCTCTTCAAGGGAACATCTTGTATTTAGCATTGAAAGGTTTGGCACATTACACTTCTACTCTGTGAATCTTTTGTTCATTATATTTTCACTTTAACATGCTGAAGATTTTGAGAAAGTGGAAAGCTTTATTTAGTTTTGGCGGAGAGAACTTTTTAGTTCCTCTATTCATGCTTGGAGTCACATTTTGTTTTCTTAAGATAACTTCCTTATCATGCATCAATTGCACTGAGAGATCCATGGCAATAGAAATGCTTCTTCTATACCAGAGGGAAATGGATTTTCTCAGTGAAATGGTGATAGATTTACCAAGTAAACATGAATAGTTCTTTTCACAATATCTTTTCTCCCTGTCTGTTTGACTAACCATTCATGTAATTATACTAAAATGATGAACCGCATATTCCTTCCTCAATCTCGCTATTATCTACAATTCCTGTTGCTCAGAACAGCATGATGGGCCTGTTGTTCTCCTCGATTTGTGGTAATCCTTGATTTATCTCAGACCGAGTTGTATTCTGCAATGGTCAGGCACAGGTAAGACAGCAAGGAGAATACGAGTCTCTCCACCGAGACATGATGGTCGGGTTCGGTACCTGGGAGTTCGACCCAATGGATTTGGAAAACCCATTTCCCAACGGCGAAGGTTCCGTACATTTATGGCAGGGCGATGATGATTTGCTCGTGCCTGTGACACTGCAGCGTTTCATTGCCCACCGGCTTCCCTGGATTAAGTATCACGAGCTACCGCAGTCTGGCCACGTGTTTTCCTTTGCCGATGGAATGTGCGATGCTATAGTCAAGACACTTATAGTTGGGGAAACCGCCGCATCTGCATAACTCTAGGTAGAGAATTTGGATTCCTAATGTCATATTGATGCATCTGTCATATCAAACGGTGTGTAGACCCTTTGTCTGGATAGTGGACATGCTGTTCTTCTGGTTTTATGTGTTTTTTTTCCCCCAAATCTGCATAGTATGTGGAGACAGGGGTCTTGTTAGTGGTTCTACTTCTTGGTCAGCTAGTTAAACAACTCCTTTGAAGACTTGAAACGACCATTTCAACTAAACCTTTTTCTTGGCTGTTGGAAGAAGTTTCTTTCATCTTTCAAAGCATAGCTCACGGTTGACCCACGTATGACCATGAGAATTCCATGTCGTCAGAGTGGAATGCTATGTATTTTACACCTACGCTTGTCGAGAGACGATGGTTTTTATGTCCTTGTGTTGACAAATTTTCTGTGCTCTGAAGTATTACTTTAAGTAGTAGAAAATAGAAGTAGTTCTTTTCGATGCTGTTGTCAAATGAAGAAATTTCGCTAGCACTGTCCTTTTGGCATCTTCATACATCCAGCTATACAATTCTTTTGTGATCCCAAGTCGCAACCTCATCAAAATCCGTATCAACAAGATCAACACGATTGTTCGACAAAGCAAGATCGCAGTCGTAAAAGACCGTGAAGTGAATAGATCTTTCGATCAAAGCCTGATCATCAACTGAACTATTGGATTTTGTGGACGTCTTGGGAATTAGAGGGGAATCAGGAAGCATATATATTATGGATGCTGCGTCTTGCCAGGATTTCATCTTAGTCGTTTGCAACTTGGGTAACCTGGTCTGGTTCTGGAACTGACCTCAACTGATACTATTAAGTTCCGAGCTGGTTCCGGGAAACTAGAATTGGCTTAGAACTGGTCTAGTTCAGCGGTCTCGGGAACCAATCCAGCAAGGCCGTTTCATCGGCTCTTGGGATGAATTTATTTTTAATGGTTTTCTAAAAAGAAGAGACAAGACTTTCGCGCTCACCATAACTTGAGCCATGATCTTCAAGGTATATACGAGTACCTAAATTAACACTTAATTAAGAGAAATTTTTGTGATAGAAAAGTGCAACTTTCATATTTTATCATAAACAATTCTAGTTCTTGGGTAGAAGCAGGAACTAGCATGGAACGGACTGCATCAAGATACAACCGATTTATATACTGACTGGTATCCCAATTTTGGGGATCAATTCTCATATCTATGTCAAGATCCGATTTACGCTGAAATGTCTGGTGTTCTGTTTGCCAAGTAAATACATATCATTTGTAGCTTTTAAATACAAAATTGTACATAAAAAGAAAAGATTGAATATAGGAGCAGTTGAACAGGTGAGTAGCATTGGGAGCCTCCTCTTTTCCTAAAGATTCAGCTCATAACAATCATGTGTGATATTCTAAGATATTCTGCCAAAAATTATGAACTGTATAGTACGGGAGATTGATGATATGGTCCAATTAAAACTTGCCTTAATTAGAAGATGTGATTGACTGCCCATTTGAAGGAAATTTTCTACACGCGTTATACAAGGTGTTCTACCGACATTTTTATGGATTAGATGGACGTAATGTCTACAAGATTCAATTGCAACATTCGAAGTTAAAAGTCTTATAAAAGGAGAAAATATTTAATGATTTGTGCACCCGTATCACGTGCTTACGTAACGTGCACAAACTCACGTGGACCCATCAATAAAGCGACATGTGGCTTTAACCTGAAATAAAAAATGCCATATTTTCAGACTGCCTCTCCTCTAGCGCCCTTAGGAGGATTGACTTTCTCTCCTCTGGTGCCTCTAGGAAGACTGAGCACGCAAGCAACGCATTTAATGCAAGCGTTCACTCTCTCCCTCTCCCTCTCTCTCATTTTCACGTACATTTGATTGGCTCTTTTCTTTTCACTTTGGAGTCTCTTTACCTTTCTTAAAAAGCTTCTCTCACCTCATCGCATCCTTCGTTCTCTGCCTCCACCTCCCGCTCGTCACCTTCGCCTCCGCCTCGAGACCTCCGCCTCCCGCTTGTCGCCTCCGCTGCCACCCTTCCGCCTCCCCTCATTGCCTCCGCTTTTCAGGTATCTTTTGGGTTTTTGATGATTGAAGCCTTTATGCAATTCAAGACTCAATTTCTTTACGTGTGGTTCAAAAGCAATTGTCAATTTCTTTTATGTTCCTCTGGTTACTGCTTTTTCACTTCTAAAACTTGAAACATGCAATTTTAGCTAGTTTTGTGATATTATAAACGAAAGATGAGTCATTATACATAATGCAGGTCGTGCTTGTTCACCACACACATTGTAATAGGTCGTACGATTTCTATTTCTGTTTGGACAAAATGAGATGAAACGATGCTCTGGCACAATTTCCTTAGGTGCATAAACTATGTTTTTGTGTTTTTTTTTATAATCAAGATATCTACACGGCCGGCGAGCTAAGACTCAAACCAGCGGTGATGTCTGACTAGTCCTCGAGGGGGGCTAGCGCAACATCTCACCGCCACAACCCTCCACTTAAATCATCAATGGACGAGTTTTGAACCCAGGACCTCTCGTGAAAGGAATTGAGCGCAAATCAACGCGGCCACCGATGGGTTGTGTTTCTTTAGCTTAGAATCGACAGAGAGGAGAATTCATCTTACAAACCCAGTTTTGCTTGGGCAAATTTGAGTCTGAATACGATTGGATAAAAATGCTCAAAGTTTCAACTTCTGTGATGCAAACTATAATCTACTTCATTTGCATTTTCATGGGAATATTAGTGAAAATCCAGGGCTTTGTTATCTATGTAAAGAGCTTTGTTAATAAAATAATATTAATGATTATCATGGAGAGAAGTGGGTATGGCGTTTTCTATCATGATTGAAATATGCATAGTTCACAATTTTTTACGATCACTAACTTACATTTGTACAAATTTTCAATAGATTATTCCAAGTACTTTGGTGCTAGCTTGATTTGTTCTCGGGGCAAATGAGTATGATTCATCTTTTTGGAATTAAAGTTTTCACTTTATCTACCTTCTTTAAATGATTATAATATTTCTTTTAAAAATTTGTAAAGGCTACAAAGGATAATATCATCGTGCACAATGTTGATAAAAAAATTTGGATTTAGAATCAGCATGATATTTGCTAATAAGGATGAAGCATATAAGATATACAATGTATATGCAATTTCCGAGGGATTTGGAGTGAGAAGAGGACAAAAGGCACACAATAGTAAAGGAATATTGCGAACATGTACATTTCTTCGTAATTGTAAAGGACACTCTTCACTAATTCTACCTCACGAATAAAGCCTTGGATTTTCACTAATATTCCCATGAAAATGCAAATGAAGTTGATCACAGTTTGCATCATAGAAGTTGAAAATTTGAGCATGTCTATCTGATAGTATTCTGACTCAAATCTGCCCAAGCAAAACTGGGTTTACAGGATGAATTCTCCTCTCTGTCGATTCTAAACTAAATAAACACAAAAACATAGTTCATGCACCCTAAGGCAAACCGTGCCATAACATCGTTTCATCTCATTTTGTCCAAAACAAAATAGAAAATCACACAAGCTATTGCAATGTGTGTAGTGAACAAGCATGATCTACATTATGTACAATGACTCATCTTTCGTTTGTAATATCTCGAAACTAGCTAAATCTGCATGTTTCAAGCTTTAGAAGTGGAAAAAGAGTAACGAGAGGAACATAAAAGAAATCGACAATTGCTTTTGATCCACACATAGAGAAATTCAATCATGAATTGTAGAAAGACTTCAATCATCGAGAACCTAGAAAATACCTACAAAGTAGAGGCGACAAGGGGAGACAAGAGGGCGGAGACAGACGCTAGAGGCAGAGGCCACGAGGGGGAAGCGGGAGCGCAGAGGTAGACACCGAGAACAAAGAATGAGATGAGATGAGAGAAACTTTTCTGGGGAAGGTGAAGAGATTCTAAAGTGAAAAAGAAAAGAGTCGTACGGGAAAAAGGAGGGCCTAATACCCAAAAAAAACCCAAACTTTAGCCTATATCCCAATTATATCCTAAACTTTTTTTTTTGGTAAAGTCCTAAACTTTTTTTTGTCTCATAAAAAATCCCAAACTTTTACTTTTATCCCAAATCTACCATCTAATACCCAAAAAAACCCCAAATTTTTACTTTTGTCCCAAATCTACCACCTAATACCCAAAAGAACCATGAACTTTAACCTCTATCCCAATTATATCCTAAACTTTTTTTGTCTCATAAAAAATCCCAAACTTTTACTTTTGTCCCAAATCTACCATCGTTAAATTTTCCGTCCAATATTACCATCAATAATTATTTTTTCGAATTTTTTATTTTCTTTTTTTTCCCTTCACCTTCAACCTCTGGCCGGTTACCTGTCCGGCGACTGGCCAAGCTCGACTTTGTCGATGTTGTGCGAGGTTGGCCTCGCCTGCCCCTGGCGAGGTTCGTCCTCGCTGTGGCTCGGCCTTGCCAGAGCCCGGCGAGGCTAAGCCCTCGCCAAATTTGGCGAGGGCTCGGCCCCGCCTACCTCGTCCTCGCCACGGTTGGCAAGGACGAGGCCTACAGGGTCGAGCCCTTGCCAACCACGGCGAGGACGAACCTTGCCAAGGGCTAGCAAGGCCGACCTTGCCCAACGCCAGCGAGGTCAAGCCTTGCCCGCCCCTAGCAAGGTTCGTTCTTGCCATGGCTGGCAAGGCTTGGTCCCGTCGGCTAGTGGTGAGGTCGAGTCTCACTGCAGCCGGCGAAGACGTGGCCGGCGGGACTGAGCCCTCACTAGCGTTGGGCAAGGCTAAGCCTCACTAGCCACGACAATGACAAATCTTGCTAAGGATGGATGAGGCTAACCTCGCCCAACGTTGGCAAGGTTGAGCCTTGCCTGCTAGAGGTTGAAGGTGAAGGAGGAAAAAAAAAAGAAAAGGAAAAAGAAAATAAAAAAATTCAAAAAAATAAAAAAAATAATTATTAATGGCAAAATTGGACGGAAAAGTTAATAGTGGTAGATTTGGGACAAAAGTAAAAGTTTGGGGTTTTTTATGAGACAAAAAAAGTTTAGGATATAATTGGGACAAAAGCTAAAATTTGGGGTTTTTTTGGGTATTAGATGGTAAATTTGGGATAAAAATAAAAGTTTGGAGTTTTTTATGAGATAAAAGTAAAAGTTTGGGGTTTTTTATGAGACAAAAAAAGTTTAGGATATGATTGAGATAAAAACTAAAGTTTGGGGTTTTTTTGGGTATTAGCCCGAAAGAGAAGAGTGAGGGTGAGGGAGAGAGATAATGCTCGCATTAAATGCATTGCTTGCGTGCTCAGTCTTCCTAGAGATGCCAGAGGAGAGAGAGTATGAAAATATGGCAATTTTTTTTATTCCAGGTCAAAGTCACGTGTGCGCATATAGGCACGTGACATGGCGTGCACAATCACTGAATATTTTCTTAAAAGGCTATAAAAGGGACAAAGCTCGGACATAAATGGCACTGTTGACAAGAATGAGAAACAAGAAAAATCGTGATTTATTGAAAGGGACTGGAGTCTATTGCCACTGTAAGTTTATTATATCAATTTGAGTGTTATTTTTAAGAGTTAGCAAGAGTGACAAACAAACGCTCTAGCATAAACGCTACTTGTAAATGCACAAGAAAATTGTTTTTCTTATCAAAAATACATTTTTGTAGGCGAGAGAGACAAATTGAGAGAATGACCCTTTGCAAACACTAGAGACGTGTGGTTACAATTTGGGAAGTGACTCTATTATGTCATGCTTATTAAATGAGAGCAAATATTGAAGGGTTCCAATAATGACTGGATCTATAAGATGTAACTGGGATCTAGTTTTGTGCGACAGAAACTTCTACGACTATAGCAAATAGGGGTATTTGCACACTTGGTGTACGTAGTGGAATCTAGCCCATTTGAGCTACTAGAATTGGAAGTAAGGGTGTGCAACCGGATCAAGTTTACCCAAAAACTGGACTGGCCCACCAGAAAAGTAGGTCTGGGAACCAGTTTCCTTTTGAACCAGTCCGAGAATCAATTCCATTTTTTGGGAACCGGTTAGAATCGATCCGGTTTCCGGTTATAAGTGAAAACCCACCTAGACCAGTTTTAGAACTGATTTTGTATGGAGGTCCATTTGCAATTTTATATGGCTAGAATTTAAAGCATTATATCAAGAAAGATGAGAGAAGTAATCATTATTTGTGGATAGTCTAACTTAAGGACTTGTAAGCATTGTAGGGAGCAATTTCCTTTTTCTTAAAATTTTTGTTCTGTAACGAAAAACTACATATCCAATGGAACCTATGCTATTTTATCACGTCCATTAAATATTAGGATAAGATAATCTGCTTTTGTATTAATACTTAAGATTGTTTGTGCAATCAAACTTATAATCTTTAATTTGAGTTATAAGTTTTCCTATTTGCTACATGGAAAAAATGAAACCAAAAAAAGAAACAAAAAAAAAAGGTTTTTGGGTAGACCTTGGAACCAAACCGATAAAATAGGGTAAATTCCAAAATAGGGTCTAAGGCAAATATGATAGGTTTCGGGTTCCAAAAACTAGGAACCGATTATAAAAGGGTCGTAATATAAATCTATGCGGAAGATGATCATTCTACGAAGATCTATAAATTATGAATTGCTGACCTCGATCCCCAATCAAACCTGTGATTGGTAATCTTGGTATGAACGTGACCTATTGACGAATCTGTGTCAACCAATCCACGTTATAACGCCACGAACAAGAGAATTCGCGATCTTGCTCGATAAGTTGAATTCGATCACCACAAGGAAGCTTTGATAAGACCTAGTTCTCAAGAGAACTCCAAAAGAAAACTTCTCTATATAAAATTCTATCTCCTCTTAGAAATTTATAAGCAACCTTATATAGGGTGCTAACCCTAATTCTAATCCTACTAGGATTAAAATTACAAAAATAACCTTTAATTACTAAAAATTCGCCCAAAAATAGAAAAAAGGCCTAAAAGTTTATCTAAACGACTCCAAATCGCTAAAAACGTCATCAATCACTATTAAAATAGTAAGTATCAATCAGCGGCCCGTTTCCAAGTGTCCATCCAAATTTGAGCCAATTCGGAGTTCGTCAATTCTAAACTCTTTCGGAATTCGCTGGACCAAAAGTAATCATGTTGCGCCAAGGAGCTTTAGAATCTTCAAGTTTGAAATCCAAATTCTCCATTCCAAATATCTTGAACCATGATACTGACAGCTTGTTTGAATTCCTTCACTCTCGCTCGAGTGATCGAGCCTAGCGGATAGAATAATGGGTCCCTAGCACCTCCTCCTTGATAAGGTTCGATGTCCACATCATTCCCTCTCCCGTGCAAAGGATTTGCCCTCAAATCAACGTCTGCATAAAAAAGAGTTAAATCAGAAACATTGAAAGTAGCACTAATACCATATTCACCTGGAAAGTCAAGCTTGTAAGTATCATCGTTAACTCTTTCCAACACCATAAATGGTCCATCCGCTCGCGGTAGCAATTTAGAGTGTTGCTGTTTGAGGAAACGCTCTGTGCGCATATGAATCCAAACCCAATCGCCGAGCTCAAACACTACTTTCTTGCGCCCTTTGTTGGCTTGCTTTGCATATCGCTCTGTCTTAAGCTCAATATTCAGTCGCGTCTTCTCATGTAAAGTCTTCACAAATTCAGCTTTCTTAGCACCATCTAAATCCACACGATCAGCAATAGGTAAATGGGTTAAATCTAACGGAGTTAAGGGATTAAAACCATAGACAACCTCAAACGGTGTGAATTTAGTAGCAGAATGCACGCTCCTATTATAAGCAAACTTAACATACGGTAAACAATCCTCCCAAGACTTAATGTTCTTTTTATTGATAGCATGCAACAATGTCCCTAAAGTCCTATTAACTACTTCAGTTTGACTATCAGTTTGTGGATGACAAGTAGTAGAGAATAAAAGTTGTGTACCTAACTTCTTCCGCAATATCTTTCGAAAGTAGCTTAGAAATTTAGTATCTTGACTATAAATAATGGACCTAGGCATGCCATGCAAACGCATAACCTCACGAATGAACAATTCAGTAACATTCGATGCATCATCAGATTTATGACAATGTATAAAATGAGTCATCTTTGAAAATCAATCAACAACCACAAAAATGGAATCATTGCCATGCTTAAACCTAGGCAATCCTAACACAAAATCCATAGAAATATCAACCCAAAGATGCATCGGGATAGGCAAAGGTGTACACAAACCATGTGGTTTAATCGTAGACTTAGCCTGCTTACATGCGATACATCTCTCGCAAACTTGTGTGACATCTCCTTTCATGTGTAGCCAAAAAAAAATGTTCATGCAGCACTTCATAAGTCTTATTGATTCCAAAATGCCCCATTAAATCACCACTACGTGCCTCTCGTACTAACAACTCACGCAAAGGGCATCTAGGCAAACACAACTTATTTTCATACCTATAAAACTTTTCAAACGCAGCATGCTCACAAGCTTCAAATACTCTTCCAAAACCATCATCGTCAGCGTATAAATCTTTGATATGCTCGAAACCTAGACACTTTGCTCCTAGAGTAGTTAGAATTGCATACTTTCGAGAAAGTGCATCAGCCACTACATTTTCCTTACCTTTTTTTGTACTTGATTATATATGGAAAAGTCTCAATGAACCCCATCCATTTGGCATGTCTTTTGTTCAACTTTTGCTGCCCCCTCGAGTACTTTAAGGTCTCGTGGTCAGTGTAGATCACAAACTTCTTTGGCCACAAGAAATGTCGCCAATTCTCCAAAATTCGCACTAAAGCATACATCTCCTTATCGTAAGTCGGATAATTCAATGTCGCTCCGCTTAACTTCTCGCTGACATACGTTATAGGACGTCCTCCTTGCATCAACACAGCTCCAATTCCTGTACCAGAAGCATCGCATTCTATCTCAAAAGTAGTACTGAAATTTGGTAAAGATAACAAAAGAGCATTAGTTAACTTATCCTTTAACAGATTAAATGCTCTCTCTTGCTCTTCTCCCTACGTGAAACTCACGTGCTTCTTGATAATCTCGATTAAAGGTGCGGCGATGGTGCTAAAATCTTTTACAAATCTACAATAGAAGCTGACTAAACTATGAAAACTGCGCACCTCTCCTATTGTCTTAGGTATTGGCCATTCATGGATTGTTTTCACCTTTTCTTCATTAACCTGTATTCTATTAGCACCAAAAACAAAGCCAAGAAATACTAATTTATCAGTTACAAAACAATACTTCTTTAGATTAGCATATAATTGTTCAGCCCTTAAAACCTGCAAAACAGCTCACACATGCTCAATATGGTCATCAAGGTTTCGACTATATATTAGGATATCATCAAAATAGACAACTACAAATCAATCAATAAAAGCACGCAGAACATGATTCATAAGCCGCATGAAAGTACTAGGTGCGTTAGTTAAACCAAATGGCATGACTAACCATTCATATAACCCATACTTAGTCTTAAATGCAGTTTTCCATTCATTTCCCTCTTTCATCTTAATTTGATGATAACCACTTTTCAGATCAATTTTAGTAAATATGCAAGCTCTATGCAATTCATCCAACATGTCATCTAGCCTAGGAATAGGATGTCGATACTTTACCGTTATGTTATTGATTGCTCGACAATCAACACACATTCGTCAAGACCCATCCTTCTTTGGCACCAACAAAACAGGAACAGCATACGAGCTAAGAGACCCTCTCACATATCCTTGTTTTAGTAATTCGCTAACTTACTACTAAAGTTCCTTTGTCTCTTCAGGATTGCTTCAATATGCGGGTCGATTAGGCAATGGTGCACCAGGAATCAAATCGATTTGATGCTCTATGCCTCGAATCGGTGGTAAACCTCCAGGAAGTTCATCAGGAAAGACATCTTCAAATTCCTGCAATAAAGACATGACAGAATTTGGCAAATTCGGGTCAAGTTCGTTAGTAGTAAACAGTGCCTCATTGTACAAAATATAAGTATCGGTCGGTCCAGAATCAAAGCTCTCCTCACTTCACTCGATTTTGCATAGAAATTCTTCTCTCTCTTTTCTTTTCTCTCTCCTTTTCTCTCGATTTTTACCACTCTACTCTTATCTTCCTCTCCTTTTACTTGCGTCTTAGAGTTTCCACGCAGGCCCTCAGTTTTATCACTTTTTCTCTCTCTCTCAGCCTCACGTTGTAGTTTCAATTGATCTTCATACACCTCAGTAGGTGTCATTGGCACCAATGTGTATGTCTTCTGATTCATCACCAATGAATATCGGTTAGTGTACCCATCATGATGTACCTTTCGATCATACTGCCATGGCCTACCAAGCAAAAGATGCCCTGCTTGCATAGATATAACATCACACATCACCTCATCCTTATATCGCCCTATCTCAAATGGAACTCAGACTTACTTCGATACTTTTACTTCACCACTATCATTCAACCACTGCAATCTATATGGTCTTGGATGCTTTGTAGTATTTAATCCCAACTTCTCCACCATGGTACAACTTGATACATTTGTACAACTACTTCCATTAACAATCAAGCTACAAATCTTACCATTTACCAAGTATCTTGTATGGAACAAGTTATCGCATTGCTGGTAATGCTTCTTCTCTTTGACTTGAACACTAAGAGAACGCCTAACCACTATCAATTCATCTTTTGCTTGCATCTCAACTTCACTACAATCCTCCAATGGTGGCATGTCATCATCCTCTTCCTCCCTCTTACTTTCTGATTCAACATCATTATGTCCAGTCATGACCATCACCCTCCTATTAGGACACTGATTTGCCATATGACCCCTACCCAAATACTTGAAACACTTAATATCACGAGTCTTAGTGTTAGGATTTTCAATTTTACCTGAAGCCGGATTTGAAACAACTTTGCCATCCTTCTCCTTCTCCTTCAAAGTTTCAGTCTTGATATTGTTTCCCTTTCAATTCAACTTCTCATCTCTCTTTCAATTAGACTTTCAATTCGAGCTTGAACCTCCACCACTCTTGTAATTTCGATCCAACTTTAATTGCCGCTCAACTTTGATGGTTTTGCCCACTAATTCCTCCAATTCAACGTAGTGTTGCAGCTCTATCACCCTTGCTATATCTCGGCTCAAACCACACAAAAATCGTGACATTGTGGCCTTACGGTCTTCCACCATATTAGCACGGATCATAGCAATCTCGATCTCTTTATGGTATTTTTCCACACTCCTGTTACCTTGTGTGAGATTTTGCAGCTTGTGGAACAAGTCTCTGTGGTAATGACTAGGTATAAAACGCCTCTTCATCACTGCTTTCATCGCATCCCACGTTTCTATTGGTCTTTCACCATTGCGTCTCTTGCTAGTCACAAGTTGATCCCACCAAATTATAGCATAATCGGTGAATTCAACAACTGTAATTTTTACCTTTTTGAGCTCCAAATATCTCTGGCAATCAAATACCATCTCCATCCGTTTCTCCCACTCTAGATACGCATCGGGATCATTCTTTCCTTGAAAAGATGGAATTTTCATCTTAATGTTGCCAAGCTCATAATCTTCTCGACGTCTAAATCCTCGGCGTCCGTTTCTCCTCTCAAACCTGCCATCTTGATCATCTTCTGTATCATACACATATACATCATCAAATTGCCACTGCCATCTAGGTTGTGCCTTAGGCTCCTTTCACTAATTTTGTGGCCTCCTTCGTGGTGCTCTCGGTCATCTTCAAGTCTCATCTCACATTTTGCAACTCGATTGTTAAGTGCTTCAATTTGTAAACTCAATTACTGGATGCCTGCTAGAATCGAATCATCCCTTGGATGAGTGCGATCCTCCCTTTAATTCACACTTCCCTGGTCTGAGTTTGACATTTTCTTTTAAACTTGCAAGAAAATGTTAGAGATAAAAGAAATCTCACTAGTCACTCCCTCACGTTTTCCACTCAAAGTGTTTATCACTCCTTTCGTGTTTAACTCAATTTCGGCTTTTTCTTCCTTCAATTAAATTCACACACTCTTGCCTTTTACCTCTCATTTCCTTCTAGCAAGCTCTTTTTTTTTTCAAATTTGAATCCAGTCTCATAAGTTCCTCACAATAATTCGATAAACCACCAAGTAACATCAAATTCAGTAATATATTGCTCAACTCAGCAATTCAGCAAATTTTCGCGAGATTCGGATTCATATTCAATTTCTGTTACTAAAATTTTTTTTTCTATTTAGTCTAACTATCAATGAAAAGAAAAAGAAAAAAAAAATGAGTTGTCCTCTTGAATTTTTTTTTTCTTTGCTTTTTTTTTGGCACTTTTTTTTTTGCTTTTTTTTTTTTTTTTGCTTTTTTTGGCTGTTTTTTATGAACTCAAGTACAATATATAAAAAAAACAACTAGGACCGAAAACCCTAAATCAAAATTGAAATCATAACAAGAACAAATTCAAAACCCTAATTCAATTAATAATGAAACCCTAATTCTATAAACCCTAGATTGATGAATGAAAAGCAGTAAAAGTAGGATAACCAGACCTTGTAGAACCAGCTCTGATACCAGATGATATAAATCTATGCGGAAGATGATCGTTCTACGAACATCTGTAAATTATGAATTGTTGACCTCAACCCTCAATCGAACCTGTGATTGGTAATCTCGGTATGAACGCGACCTGTTGACGAACCTGTGTCAACCAATCCACACTATAACGCCACGAACAAGAGAATTTGCGATCTTGCTCGATAAATTAAATTCAATCACCACAAAGAAGCCTTGATAAGATCTAGTTCTCAAGAGAATTCCAGAAGAAAACTTTTCTATATAAAATTCTGCCTCATCTTAGAAATCTATAAGCAACCTTATGTAGGGTGCTAACCCTAATTCTAATCCTACTAGGATTAAAATTACAAAAATAACCTTTAATTACTAAAAATTCGTCCAAAAATAGAAAAATGCCTAAAAGTTTATCTAAACGACTCCAAATCGCTAAAAAACGTCATCAAACACTACTAAAGTAGTGAGTATCGATCAACAGCCTGTTTCCAAGCATCTATCTAAATTTGAGCCAATTCGGAGTTCGTCAATTCTAAGCTCCTTCGGAATTCGCTAGACCAAAAGTAATCATGTTGCGTCAAGGAGCTTTAAAATCTTCAAGTTTCGAATCCAGATTATCTCCATTCTAAATATCTTGAACCATGATGCCGACAGCTTGTTTGAATTCCTTCGCTCTCGCTCGAGAAATCGGGCTTAGCGGATAGAATAACGGGTCCCTAGCACCTCCTCCTCGATAGGGTTCGATGTCCACATCAGGTTGGTTTCAGGTTTCAAGTCTCGAACCGATCCACCTGGGAACCGATTACCTCTAATTGGAAGAAAGGACACCTCTATAATTCAGACTTGCAATTTCTCTTTTCCTAAACTCTTTAATTTCTGTTATTTATATTGCTAGTTTGCACAATGTGAAGCATAGATTTGTCGGATTTGGTTGTACAAACCGGTTTGTATTTTCTTGAACAGCAAATTTACTCCTTCTTGGTTTCTTATTCCGGCCTAACACATCACCCCAATTGCAAAAGGAGCCACTTATTTAAACACGCTATAACATAAAAAGAAAAAAAAACTTTATCTTTCTTTTATGGATACTCTAAATACATTCTATAGAGACATGGTGCGAATGAGAGGATACATAGAATAAAGAAGCCATTGCAAGCCCTACGTCACCTCATTTTATCACCATGCCAAAAGCCTAGACCTGGTGAGGCTTCCCCCAACAAAATTTGATGTTTGATATAACTTTTAGGGAGCATACATTCTATATATTCCAAGAAAGATGATGAAGTTTGGTTACATAATCTCCCTCAAATTAGGGGATATTCTATATATTCCAAGAAGTATGACGAAAAAAGTTAGGCGTATAAATCTCCCTCAAATTAGGGTTTTGCAAGAATATGTTCATTTCCTTCTGGTAATAGCAAAACCAATAATTTATTTGTGAAGGGGCACACGTGGAGTCATGGGGATCGGCTTAGAGCCAGCAAAACGGGCTATTGCAGCGACACCTGGTGCGAACGTGTCAGGAACTCGAACCCCCTCCATTTCCTTACCATAAACGGAAAGTGAAGGAGGAACTGTGTAATGACTGATATGGCATTTGACTCGCACTGTCTTGTGTGGGGACCTAGTTTACCCGCAAGGGGTCGATGTACATAGATTGTCCGAACATTGCAAGATCTTCTTTTGGCAACAAAAACATATAAAAGAGGAAAGAAAATGGAAATCCCATGAACCAGAAATGAGAGTCCGACCCTCTGCTTCTGCTTCAAGGACGATTACAAGAACTCGGACGTTTCTTTCTTCCCTTTTCTTTAACCAGTGGAAATGACTTGATTGAGTTCACGTCCTTGAGTGCAAGGGAGTGAAGATTGGCTGGTTTGATCGATTCTTTGAGCCCAAAGGATCATGTATGGAACATCTTAAACCTCGTTTGAGAGCTTCTCATAGTCAGCTGCGTCTTGATTTGCCCAAAAATAATATTTTGACCACCAAAAATCTTAAACTAGTAAACCTACGATAAATTTACTATATGTTAATTTTCATTAAATTTTATCATCAAATTTCAGAGTTTGATGACACGTGACAATTGAGGGTGTATCAGTTGGGCATAGATATACCAGTTCATGATTTTTTCCTGATATTAATCTAATTTAATGGACACTCACTGAACGTAAATTTATCATAAATGTACCGGTTTGGAATTTTTAATAGTCAAAAAATTAGTTTGAGCAAATTTATTATAAATATACCAGTTTGGAATTTTTGGTAGTCAAAAATTAATTTTAGTTAAATCTGTCATAAGTGTACAAATTTGAAATTTTTCATGATATTACTAATATATTTATCGAATAATATTTCCACTTTACATTAATTTAATTTTTAAGGTGTGGATCGCCGATTACACGAAATAATTTAAGCATTAGAAACTTTAATATCATTCTTTCACGAAACCCAAGTGACAAAAAAAACAAAAAAAAAAAAAGCGAAGGAACCTCCGTCCACTCATAATTAAACCCCACGCTTCACAGTCTCCCTAACAGTGGGTCGTGTCGTGGTTTGTTTGCTCTGTTCGACATTCTCTCTCTCTCTCTCTCTCTCTCTCTCTCTCTCGTCCATCAGCCTTGGCTTCCCTGCAAGATACTCGTGGGTCTTCTTGTTTTCGGTCGTCCCCGAAGCTAGGAAATGGCGGGCGGTGTGAGCAGGAAGATTTCGGCCGCATCAGCGAGGTCTCACACCAGGAGAGCTAAGCAGAGCTCTCCTGTTGTCCTGCCTTCAGGTCGATTGCTTGCCTGCCCTTTTCTTACTTTTCCGTTATTTTTTTGCCGAGAATTTTTTGGGGGCCTCAATTTGCTCTCGTTCTTCGCTTCGCGTTGGAACCAACGCCCCAGAATGGGACTCGCGATTCGTGGGTTCTTTGGGTTTCATTTTTCCTTTTCGTGTGCTCTGTTTCGTTTACATTTGTTCCCCCTTTTCTCTTTTTCTCCCCAATTCTGACATTTGAAAGAGAGAGTAGGATTGGGTACATCGGGGATGGGATTTTTCAGTTGTGTTGCTTGGGTGTAGCTGGAGATAACAGAGCTGTGTGGCTTGTGACGAACTGACTTGAGAGAACATGCGCCATGAAATTCATGGCGAGCATTTGTTCTGGACTAATTTTGGGCAAACTTTTGCGGGATTTTTACTACAGTGAACAATTAGTCATATCTTGATTCTGATAAAGGCTCCGTTTATTTCGTGGAGAATCAATGAATTGAAAAATATTTTTTTAAAAATAATTATTTTTATCACTTGAAATAATTAGTTAATGAAAAAGTTTTGGTCTATAAAAATTTATATATAAACATTTTTCGCGAACAATGAAAATATTTATCGTTCATCTATTTTTATAAGCGATATAAGCGATAATTCATTTTCCGCGAAATAAACGCATCCTAGATTTCTGTACGATTGCTTCTTTTTGTAGCCGGACTGTCTCTGCTTTTGTTCACGTCTTATTTGTTATATAATGTCAGGTTAAAACTCCAGAGTTATGGAAGAAATCACTCGTTTAACGGTTCTTAGTACAGCTTGTCTTATGTTGTCTAGTATTGCCATTTTTGTTCTCATGAAATAATTAGCTCTGAGTATATTTTGTCATATGTTCTTTGTACTTGCACCGCTGAGAAAAAAGAGATAAAGCTTGAGATCAGCTGACGAGAATTTCGGGTTGTGCGAAGAATAGCTCTGTTCTTGGTACTTTGGAAATGTGACCTTTGAAATGGTATTGAAATTCTTTGACCAAAAGATCCCAATTGTTCTTTTTATTTTTTCACCTTTCTTAACTCTGGCAATTTTCCTTATCTGAAAGCAAAAAAATCCACAGTTCTAATGTTCCGATTCCGTGCCTGTGTTGTTAAATTGCATTCTCATGTTTCAGGGATTTTCACCAAATTGTTGGCGGTTTTTCTTGTTGGAATTCTTGCATTGGCGTATCAAGCAATCCAACCTGCTGCACCGAGGATACCGGGAACTCCAGATGGTCCCCCTGTTACAGCACCGAGGATAAAGCTTAGAGATGGAAGACATTTAGCATACAAAGAACACGGCAAGCCAAAGGACATAGCAAAATATAAAATTGTATTTGTCCATGGATTTGATTCTTGTCGGCATGATGCTGTTGTGGCCAACACTTTATCTCAGGTGCTCGGATATTTTTCTTCCCATTCTGATTCTGGTGTAGTATTGTTCCTGCTAAGACTCTCAGAATGCTATTTTTGTGTCCTTATCATTTCTTATTCGCTGGGTTCTACCAGGAAATTATCGATGACTTGGGTATATACATTGTGTCCTTTGATCGACCTGGTTATGGCGAGAGTGATCCTGACCCAAAACGAACACCAAAGAGCATCGCATTAGACATAGAAGAGCTTGCTGATAAATTGGGTCTAGGGTCAAGATTTTATGTGATTGGACTTTCCCTGGGAGGGCAGGTGGTGTGGGGCTGCCTCAAGTACATCCCTCACAGGTATAGATCGCTTTATGTAACAACGAGTCTTACATGTATGAAACTACATTGCTCATACTGACTTAAGTTTAAATAAAATAGGACATAGTTAAAAGCCGCTGCATTCTCTATTTACTCTAATTGTTTTTAAATGATCCACAGACTAGCAGGAGCAGTCCTTCTGGCTCCGTCCATCAACTACTGGTGGCCTGGTTTTCCAGCAAGCCTGTCGACTGAGGCATACTACCAAAAGTTTCGGCAATACCAATGGACTCTCCGGGTCGCTCATTACACTCCCTGGCTTACCTATTGGTGGAACACTCAAAAATGGTTTCCTGCTTCTAGTGTTGTGGCTCGCCATCCTGATAATTTTTCTCCTCCCGACAAGGCACTCATTTCAAAGCTTCCCCCAAGACCATATGCGGTTTGTTAGCTTAACTCCCTTTAATAAGTCTTATGCATATGGTTTCCGTTGTTTAACTAAAGCTGTTAGTTTGAAATTGAGAAGAATGAAGTTATGTACAGCTAGTTTCTTTGTGCATATATGCCATCTCATGAAAGGCAATCTTAGTAGCACGTGGCTTTGACTTGAGGGCCTGAAGCATATCCATGTTCTCCCTACGTTTCAGGGATCTGTTCATGGTCCAAGTTCTTTGGCTGCTGTAGGAAGCTATTCTAGAAATTTTCGAGTATCATCACAATAATATATGCAACTTTTGCTGCATGGCATTGAGAATATTAAATTTGTTCCGAGTATTCTCTTCAAGGGAACATCTTGTATTTGGTGTTGAAAGGTTTGGCACATTACGCTTCTACTCTGTGAGTCTTTTGTTCATTATATTTTCACTTTAACATGCTGAAGATTTTGAGAAAGTGGAAAGCTTTATTTATTTTGGTGGGGAGAACTTTTTAGTTCCTCTATTCATGCTTGGAGTCACATTTTGTTTTCTTAAGATAACTTCCTTATCGTGCATCAATTGCACTGAGAGATCCATGGCAATAGAAATGCTTCTTCTATACCAGAGGGAAATGGATTTTCTCAGTGACATGGTGATAGATGTACCAAGTAAACATGAATAGTTCTTTTCACAATATCTTTTCTCCCTGTCTGTTTAACTAACCATTCGTGTAATTGTACTAAAATGATGGACCACGTATTCCTTCCTCAATCTCGCTATTATCTACAATTCCTGTTGCTCAGAACAGCATGATGGGCCTTTTGTTCTTCTCGATTTGTGGTAATCCTTGATTTATCTCAGACTGAGTTGTATTCTGCAATGGTCAGGCACAGGTAAGACAGCAAGGAGAATACGAGTCTCTCCACCGAGACATGATGGTCGGGTTCGGTACCTGGGAGTTCGACCCAATGGATTTGGAAAACCCATTTCCCAACGGCGAAGGTTCCGTACATTTATGGCAGGGCGACGATGATTTGCCCGTGCCTGTGACACTGCAGCGTTTCATTGCCCACCGGCTTTCCTGGATTAAGTATCACGAGCTTCCGCAGTCTGGCCACTTGTTTTCCTTTGCCAATGGAATGTGCGATGCTATAGTCAAGACACTTCTAGTTGGGGAAACCGCCGCATCCCAATAACTCTAGGTAGAGAATTTGGATTCCTAATGTCATATTGATGCATCTATCATATCAAGCGGTGTGTAGACCCTTTGTCTGGATAATGGACATGCTGGTCTTCTGGTTTTATGTATTTTTTCCCCCAATCTGCGTAGTATGTGGAGACAGGGGTCTTGTTAGTGGTTCTACTTCTTGGTCAGCTAGTTAAACAACTCCTTTGAAGACTTGAAACGACCATTTCAACTAAACCTTTTTCTTGGCTGTTCGAAGAAGTTTCTTTCATCTTTCAAAGCATAGCTCACAGTTGACCCACGTATGACCATGAGAATTCCATGTCGTCAGAGTGGAATGCTATGTATTTTACACCTACGCTTGTCGAGAGACGATGATTTTTATGTCCTTGTGTTGACAAATTTTCTGTGCTCTGAAGTATTACTTTAAGTAGTAGAAAATAGAAATAGTTCTTTTCGATGCTGTTGTCAAATGAAGAAATTTCGCTAGCACGGTCCTTTTGGCATCTTCATACATCCAGCTATACAATTCTTTTGTGATCCCAAGTCGCAAACTCATCAAAATCCGTATCAACAAGATCAACACGATTGTTCGACAAAGCAAGATCGCAGTCATAAAAGACCGTGAAGTGAATAGATCTTTCGATCAAAGCCTGATCATCAACTGAACTATTGGATTTAGTGGACTTCTTGTGAATTAGAGGGGGCTCAGGAAGCATATATATTATGGATGCTTTGTCTTGCCGGGATTTCATCCTAGTCGTTTGCAACTTGGGTAACCTGGTCTGGTTCTGGAACTGACCTCAACTGATACTATTAAGTTCCGAGTTGGTTCCGGGAACCTAGAATTGGCTTAGAATTGGTCTAGTTCAGCAATCTCGGGAACCAATCCAGCAAGGCCGTTTCATCAGCTCTTGGGATGAATTTATTTCTAATGCTTTTCTAAAAAGAAGAGGTGAGACTTTCGCGCTCACCATAACTTGAGCCATGATCTTCAAGGTATATACAAGTACCTAAATTAACACTTGATGAAGAGAAATTTTCGTGATAGAAAGGTGCAACTTTCATATTTGATCATAAACAATGCTGGTTCTTGGGTAGAAGCAAAAACTAGCATGGAACGGACTGCATCAAGATACAACCGATTTATGTACCGACTGGTATCCCAATTTTGGGATCAATTCTCATGTCTATGTCAGGATCCGATCTACGCTGAAACGTCCTGTGTTCTATTTGCCAAGTAAATACATATCATTTGTAGCTTTGAAATTCGAAATTGTACATAAAAAGAAAAGATTGAATATAGGAGCAGGTGAACAAGTGAGTAGCATTAGGGGCCTCCTCTCTTCTTGAAGATTCAGCTCATAACAATTATATATGGTATTCTAAGATATCCTGTCAGAAATTATGAACTGCATAGCATGAGAGATTGATGATATGGCCCAATCAAAACTTGCCTTAATTAGAAGATGTGATCGACTGCCTAGAATGAAAAAAATTTTCTATACACGCGTTATGCAAGGTGTTCTACCGACATTTTTATGGATTAGATGGATGTAATGTTTACAAGATTCAATTGCAACATTCGAAATTAAAAGGCCTATAAAAGAAGAAAATATCCATTGATTTGTGCACGCCACATCACGTGCTTATGTGACGTGCACAAACTCATGTGGATCCACTAGTGGAGCTACACGTGACTCTAACTTGGAATAAAAAAATGCCATATTTTCAGACTCTCTCTTCTCTGGCGCCCCTAGGAGGACTGCCTTTCTCTCCTCTGGCACCTCTAGGAAGACTGAGCAAACAAGCAACGCATTTAATGCGAGTGTTCTCTCTCTCCCTCTCCCTCTCTCTCCTTTTTCACGTATGTTTGAATGGCTCTTTTCTTTTTCACTTTGAAGTCTCTTCACCTTTCCCAGAAAGCTTCTCGAACCTCATCTCATCCTTCGTTCTCCGCCTGCACCTCGTCGCCTCCACCTCCCACTCGTCACCTTCGCCTTTGCCTCGTGACCTCAGCCTCCCGCTTGTCGCCTCCGCCTCCACCCTCTCGCCTCCCCTCGTCACCTCTGCTTTTTAGGTATTTTTTGGGTTTTCGATGATTGAAGTCTTTCTGCAATTCGTGCCTAAATTTCTTTATGTGTGGATCAAAAGCAATTGTCGATTTCTTTTTTGTTCCTCTGGTTACTGCTTTTCCACTTCTAAAGCTTGAAACATGCATCGTTAGCTACTTTTGTGATATTATAAACGAAAGATGAGTCATTGTACATAATGCAGATCATGCTTGTTCACCATGCACATTGTAATAGGTCGTGCGACTTTCTATTTCTGTTCAGACAAAATGAGATGAAACAATGCTATGGCACAGTTTCCTTAGGTGCATAAACTATGTTTTTGTGTTTCTTTAGCTTAGAATCGACAAAGAGGAGAATTCATCTTGCAAACCCGATTTTGCTTGGGTAGATTTGAGTTAGAATACGGTCGGATAGAAATGCTCAAATTTTCGACTTCTGTTATGCAAACTGTCAATCTACTTCATCTATATTTTCATGGGAATATTAGTGAAAATCCAAGGCTTTGTTATCTATGTAAAGAATTTTGCTCATAAAATAATATGAAGGATTGGCCTGCAGTGAAGTGGGTATGGCATTTTCTATTATGATTGAAATATGCACAGTTCACAATCTTTTACGGTCACTAACTTACATTTCAATCATGAGAATATTAATGAAAATCCAGGACTTTGTTATCAATGTAAAGAGCTTTGTTAATAAAATAATATTAAGGATTGGCCTGCAGTGAAGTGGGTATGGTGTTTTCTATTATGATTGAAATATGCATAGTTCACAATTTTTTACAGTCACTAACTTACATTTGTACAAATTTTCGACAGATTATTCCGAGTACTTTGATGCTAGCTCGATTTGTTCTCGAGGCAAATAGGTATGACTCATCCTTTTAAAATTGAAGTTTTCACTTTATCTACCTTCTTTAAATGATTAGAATTTTTCTTTTAAAAATTTGTAGAGGCTGCAGAGGATAATATCATTGCTCACAATATTGATAAAGAAATTGAATTTAGAATTGGCATGATATTTGCTAACGAGGATGAAGCATATAAGACATACAATGTATATGCAATTTCCAAAGGAGCTGGAGTGAGAAGAGGACAAAAGGCACACGATAGTAAAAGAATATTGCAAACATGCACATTTCTTTGTAATTGTATAGGACACTCTCCACCAATTCTACCTCATGAAAAAAGCCTTGGATTTTTACTAATATTCCCATGAAAATGCAGATGAAGTTGATCACAGTTTGCATCACAGAAGTAGAAAATTTGAGCATTTCTATCCGATCGTATTCTAACTCGAATCTGCCCAAGCAAAAATGGGTTTGCAAGATGAATTCTCCTCTCTGTTAATTCTAAACTAAAGAAACACAAAAACATAATTTATGCACCCTAAGGAAAACCATGCCACAGCGTCGTTTCATCTCATTTTGTCCTAAAAGAAACAAAAAATCTCACTATCTATTGCAATGTGTGTAGTGAACAAGTATGATTTACATTATATACAATGATTCATCTTTCGTTTATAATATCTCGAAACTAGCTAAATCTACATGTTTCAAGCTTTAGAAGTGGAAAAAGAGTAACGTGAGGAATAGAAAAGAAATTGACAATTGCTTTTGATCCACACATAGAGAAATTTAGTAATGAATTGCAGGAAGACTTCAATCATCAAGAACCCAGAAAATACCTGAAAAGCAGAGGCGACAAGGGGAGACGGGAGGGTGGAGGCGGACGCTGGAGGCAATGGCCACGAGGGGGAGGTGGGAGGGCAGAGGTGGACACTATGAGGGGGAGGCGAGAGGGTAGAGGCGGACGCCGAGAACGAAGGATGAGATGAGGTGAGGGAAGCTTCATCGGGAAGGTAAAGAGATTTTAAAGTGAAAAAAAAAAGAGCCGCTCAAACTACGTGAAAGAGGAGAGCGAGGGAGAGGGAGAGGGAGAGAAAGAATGCTTGCATTAAATGAGTTACTTGCGCGCTCAGTCTTCCTAGAGGCGCCAGAAGAGAGAGTATGAAAATATGGCATTTTTTTTTATTCTAGGTCAAAGCCACATGTCGCTTCACTAGTGAGTCCACGTGAGTTTATGCACGTCATGTAAGCACGTGACATGGCGTGCACAAACCACTCAATGTTTTTTTAAAAACCTATAAAAGGGACAAAGCTCGGACAAAAATGGCACAATCAACAAGAACGAGAAACAAGAAAAATTGTAATCTATTGAAAGGGACAGGAGTCTTTTGCCTCTATAAGTTTATTATATCAATTTGAGTGTTATTCTTAAGAGTTAGCAAGAGTGACAAACAAACGCTCTAGTAAGAGTGACAAACGCTATTTGTAAATGCACAAGAAAATTGTTTTTCTTATCAAAAATACAATTTTGTAGGTGAGAGAGACAATTGAGAGAATGACCCCTTGCAAACACTAGATACGTGTGGTTATATTTTGGGAAGTGAGTCTATTATGTCATGCTTACCAAATGAGAGTAGATATTGAAGGGTTCCAATAGTGACCGGATTTATAAGATAGATGTAACTGGAATCTAGTTTTGTGCGACAGAAACTTCTACGACTGTAGCAAATAGGGGTATTTGTACTCTTGGTGTAAGTAGCGGAATCTAGCCCATTTGAGCTGCTAGAATTGGAAGAAAGGACACCTCTATAATTCAGACTTGCAATTTCTCTTTTCCTAAACTCTTTACTTTCCACTATTTATATTGCTAGTTTGCACAAAGCGAAGCATAAATTTGTCGGATTTGGTTGTACAAAACTGGTTTGTATTTTCTTGAACAGCAAATTTACTCCTTAGTTTCTTATTCCGGCCTAACACATCACCCCAATTGCAAAAGCAGTCACTTATTTAAACACGCTACAACATAAAAAGAAAAAAAAACTTATCTTTCTTTTATGGATACGCTAAATACATTCTATAGAGACATGGTGCGAGTGAGAGGATACATACAACAAAGAAGCCATTGCCAACCCTACCTCACCTCATTTTGTCACCATGTCAAATGCCTAGACCTGGTGAGGCTTCCCCCAACAAAATTTGATGTTTGATATAACTTTTAGGGAGCATACATTCTATACATTCCAAGAAACATGATGAAAGTTTGGTTACATAATCTCCCTCAAATTAGGGGGTATTCTATATATTCCAAGAAGTATGACGAAAAAAGTTAGGTGTATAAATCTCCCTCAAATTAGGGTATTGCAAGAGTATGTTCATTTCCTTCCGGTAATAGCAAAACCAATAATTTATTTGTGAAGGGGCACACGTGGAGGCATGGGGATCTGCTTAGAGCCAGCAAAACGGGCTATTGCAGCGACACCTGGCACGAACGTGTCAAGAACTCGAACCCCCTCCATTTCCTTACCATAGACAGAAACTGAAGGAGGAACTGTGTAATGACTGATATGGCATTTGACTCCTTGTGAGGAGACCTAGTTTACCCGCAAATGGTCGATGTACATAGATTGTCCGAACATTGCAAGATCTTCTTTTGGCAACAAAAACATATAAAAGAGGAAAGAAAATGGAAATCCCATGAACCAGAAATGAGAGTCCGACCCTCTGCTTCTGCTTCAAGGACGATTACAAGAACTCGGATGTTTCTTTCTTCCCTTTTCTTTAACCAGTGGAAATGACTTGATTGAGTTCACGTCCTTGAGTGCAAGGGAGTGAAGATTGGCTGGTTTGATCGATTCTTTGAGCCCAAAGGATCATGTGCCGAACGTCTTAAACCTCGTTTGAGAGCTTCTCATCTTCAGCTGCTTCTTGATTTGCACAGCAATAATACCCTCTGATCTGAATCAGGTAAACCTTGTACAATCTCTCTCCCTCCCTTTCTTCTCTCTTTTCTAGAGCTTCTGTTTTTCTGTATCCATTTTGCTTGTTGCTTGATCTTCATCTGTTGTGTACTTCAGATCAATCATTTGTTAACTAATATAGCTTCCCGTGAAGGTAGAACCTAGGAATAGGAGTTGATAGCAGCTGCTTGTAGAACTCTCTCTCTCTCTCTGTCTCTCTCTCTCTCTCTCTCTCTCTCTCTCTCTCTCTCTCTCTCTACATGACTTGGTTTTGTTGATTTGATTTGCAAATAATTAGGGGACTATGGGATTTTTCTAAAGGAGGAAAGTATCTTCTTCTTTTTCTGGCAAGTGCCTAAAATGTCTCGTTTTGGAAGTGATGAACTCGTTCTTTAATAATTTAGATAAGACTAGATTTTCGATGTCAATTCTCGAACAGTTAAGATTATATGCGGACCACCTTTTGTTTCTATATCCATCGCTTTCGTGGAGGAAACCGTTCTTTATATGTTCTACGTAATTCCTTTCTTCACGTCCACCCCCACTTTTTTAATTTCATATGTGGTGTAATTGAGTTAGCAAGTCATATGCAATTCTGTAATAGCCAAAGGAAAAACAGAAAGTCATTTTCAGTTGTGTATACATACAAGGTTAAACTTGTACGACCAAGTCTCAGTAGCCAAGTTTATCTGTCATGGCTTGAAAGCCGATGCTGCTGATTATGTCTGATCTGAATGTATACAAGACCGGAATTTCTCAAGCACAGCACCAAAATGTTTGGCCCAATGCAGCAGCATCAAGACTCGATGAGCGAAAGTTTTGCTTATAGAAGTCCTTGTGCCAGAGATGTAAGCCATTTTCTGGGTCAGGTTCTGTCTGAAAATGCTGAGATCAAAAGATTCCTTTACATTCGTTCTGAATATGTTTAACTTTTACAGATCACCTTACTGATTTCGATTTAGCTGGCAAATTTTTATCGTTCTGACTTCTGAGTACTTAAAATACAACAAGGGAATCCCATAAATGTTAAGAAAGAGTATTTGCTAGTGGCTGGTGCTATATTGAATTTGAATAAGATTTCGGCAGTTGAATCCAGTCGACCCAAACATCGGTAATTTGTGCAGCTAGTAATTTTCTTTGATACTACCAAGTAAAGACTCGCTCCGTGAATTGCGTCTTTAAGAGAGAGTGTGAAAGTGTCATAAAAGGTAATTTCTTTTAATCCAACAAGGATCCTGACTGTTTCGACTGTTTCTTGAAATGTGAATAGTTTGGTCTCATACAATGAATCCAGTTACTAATGCGTTTATGCTTCTGTCCGAGTTAGAAAGCGAGCTCATATTTCTCTGATAATAATGATCTGTCTCTTCGCTGGGTTAATTGTTAGAATTAAATTACCCGACAAACCTCGAAAGATCTCGGAGATTCCGGAATCATGTCTCTTTTCTCAGCAACACTTGCCTCTTAAGAAAAACTCTTGTCTATCATCATTTATCATTCATAATCAATCAATAAATTTAAGTATCCTCCTTTTTTTCCGTATGCTTTTTCTTTCTTATGAAGGTATAAAAGGAAATCCAATTCAGATCGCGAGATGGTGGTGTCAGAGACCGAGATCATTCCCCCGGAAGAGATAGAGTCCAAGTTACAAACCAATCAACAGCCCAAGAGCCATCCTTTCTCATCCATCGGGAGGCAATCCTCAATTTACTCATTGACCCTGGATGAATTCCAGCATGCGCTCTGCGAGAGCGGCAAGAATTTCGGCTCCATGAACATGGATGAATTCCTCACCAGCATCTGGAATGCTGAAGAAAACCAAGCCATAAACACCCCTGGAAACAATAACACCACCAACAACAGCACTGAGAACGCAGATCAACATGTGTCCCTGGGTGGCACGTCTACCAGTAAAAGCATAGCCAAGCAGCCGAGCCTACCCCGCCAAGGCTCGCTCACTTTACCCGCTCCGCTGTGCCGGAAGACGGTGGACGAGGTGTGGTCCGAGATCCACAAGGGTCAGCAGAGCCATCAGCAAAGCAACAATGTGCAGAATCCCGAGGACGACCCTCGCCAGCCAACTTTCGGGGAGATGACGTTGGAGGATTTCCTGATAAAGGCAGGGGTGGTTAGGGAACAGCACATGCTGCATCCACCGCCGACTCAGCAGCAGCAGCAGCATCAGTTCGGGATGTACCAGAACAACCTGTCAATTGGGCCCAGTTTCGTCCCCAGGCCCATAATGGGAATGGGTGGAGCCGCTGCTAATGCAGCACCATGCCAACCAATTGCTGCTGCAATCGGAGAGGCATCCGTGTATCTGGCAAATGGGAAGAGGAACGACGGATATGCGATGGCACCAATGCCGGTAAGTTATGGTCAGAGGGTGAGGAATGGAAGTGGTGGCGGCGTGTACAGGGCAGGTCAGGCAATGGGTATGGGAGCACTAGTGAATCCAGTGTCTTCGGATGGGATGTGTGGCGCACCGGTTGAGAATTCTGGAGGGCAATTTGGAATGCAGATGGCGGGAGAGAGAGGAGGAAGGAAGAGGATAATCAATGGTCCAGTGGATAAAGTGGTGGAGAGGAGACAGAGGAGGATGATAAAGAATAGAGAATCAGCTGCAAGATCTAGAGCCAGAAAGCAGGTACAAGTGCTCTATCAATTTGTAGTGTTCAGTTCATTGTGCTGTTTCCTACCCTTTATTCATAACATCTCCTGGATACTTTTGGTACTGCCTCGAAATAAAGAAGTGAATGCATCAGCTACAATGATATAGTTTCTAAACTTCCTATAGCACGCTACAAACTTACACAGAGGAAAAACACAAACATAGCAATGATTATCATTGACAAGTTTTAAAGTATATGTATTTGATGCTCTTGATGCTTGTATCAGGATTTAAAGTTGGCAAGTAGACAAGCACTTGCTTCATTAGTATTTCAGAAAATTTTGTGTTGTGAAGTGTATGGTTAGACACCTGAATAAAGGACTCATGAAAGGTTGATGGGACCAGAATGGTCATCTCATGTTCTTCCATTGATGTGCACATTATTGGACTTTGGCTGGATTCAGTTCATAAATCAAGGAGTGAGAATTGATGTAAAATTGTCTCCAATTTGGTAAAGGAATGGCAGGCCAAGAGGTTGTTTCGGAATGGAAATGCCTGTGCTGAATGCAGAGTTGTGGGTTGAGCGTGCTGACTCTGGTTGTAGATTGTTTGGCTACTGCATCACCTGGCATATATTCACACACTGTATTGCCTGGTGATTGTCAAGATCTGACTTTGTACACCCTGGCACTTGCTTATTGCTTGTGCAGGCTTATACAGTCGAACTAGAGGCGGAGTTAAACCGGTTGAAAGAAGAAAACGCACACCTTAAACAGGCACTGGTAATGCCGGCATCTATGGTAATTACTTCTATTGGGACTTGATCTATGTTGAGCTAATTCTGGTTCATTCTTCCCCGAACTTTAAACAGGCGGAGCTTGAGAGGAAAAGAAAGCAGCAGGTACTCGACGTTGTAATTATAATTTGCTGCAGAACACAATTTTCAGCACGACAACGTTTTTGGTCTTGTTTACATGTGAAGAATGACCTCAAGGAACCAAACAATACAGGGACTGCTCATATATGAGTCAGTTCGTGCATGATCATCTTATTTCGTGTCTTTTGATTGTTTGTTTGCTCATGTCGGTAGGACTGTTTCGCAGTATCAAGAAGAGCTGAGGTTGAAAGCTCAAAGTCAAACCAGGGCATACAGAGCGAAGGAGAAACTGAGGATGATCAGGAGGAACCTGAGTTCCCCCTTGTGAAGTGAATCGGTATTTCTTTCGAATCCAATCTCTGCTTATTTCGTTAGCCTCTTCAGTTACTGAAAAGGCTTTACCTTTAACTTGTTCCTGATGAGTGAAACTTCCGCAGCAAATTGAGGAACTGAACAGGAAAGCCCTGGAAGAGATGGGATAAGTCGAAATTCATAGTTCACCCATGGTCTGCGGAAATGCTTGGCCGTACAGTCATCCTAAGGATGTATCAGTCGAAGATGTCGACAAATTGTTTTTCTTTTTTATGCTCGTCCCCTTTTTTCTTCTTTTGGCCATAGTTGTGAACTGAGAGTATGCATGCTTTTCTAATTGACGTTGGTATAGTAAGTTGTCAGCAAAAGATGATGCAGATAAAAAGTAATAGACATCGAAGTTCAATTTTAAAATGCTGATCAAGGAGAATTGCATCTTCGGTTGTTAATTGCCATCTCAAGTCAGTTCTTTGTTTCATTCAATTCCGAAAGAAACCCGATCTGACGTCGGTGCCAATTGCTGCCTTAGGTGGTTATATCATTCCGTTTATATTATTAAGGGTGTGGATGTGCTTTGCATTGCATTTTCAGATTTCAACATGGTTGATATTAAAGCCTCGTGCAAGAATGTAAGAACAGCTCGAGAGACATTCAATGACTTTTAGCTTTGTTTCAACCCACGAAAAGCTCTAGCTTTAAGCAGATGAGCTACACAGATCTTCTAAAGCTCTTGAAGAGAGCAAGCTGCATGTAGTGGTGGGATAGATTTGTTCTTTACCTTCTTCGCAAGCACTTGGGCTTCTGTCTCGTTGCAAGCTTATACGGTGATGGGCATTGACTGATTTGAACTTGAAGAGCACCCAACATTGCCCTAGCTTAGCTCTTTCTCGTACATTGAAACATCGTAGCCTCGTTAATCGTTCAGAGTCAGACTTATCTCATTCATTTCAGTAGCAAATCGCAGTCTCGTGCACATCTACTACGAACCGCAGTCCTGGGAACCAATGATGTCAATACCAAAGGAGAGCTGACGTCCTAAGGTATGGGAGAGTTGGTCGAGGTCTTCATCCTACGGAACCCAGTCACCATTAGGTTTAATGTCGAGTTTGCAGAATCAGCGTAGTGCTGCTCAAAGGCAGCTTGTAATTGTAATCCCAACCATCATATCCACTGGTAGTTCTATCATGTTGCTCCATATTGTGATGACGAATTCACATAACCACTCGGCGATCGTCCATGCTTCAATCAGCTGAACCCGACATTCCATAATCACAGCCATCGCAGGCCCTAGTACATTAGAAACACCGGTGTCAAAAGCCTCCAATCATTAGATGAGATCTTACCAATGCAAGCACTCGATCGTCTCTCCAGTCTTCCTTACGGTGAAGGATGGTCTGGCATGTTTTGAACCAGACGCTCAATTCCAGAAACTGCCCAGGACTATTGCCGTTGCTGCAATTGGTATGCTGCTGACAACAACTAGCACAGAATAATCGTTTTGAAAAACACATCTTCAGGTCATGGGGTTTAAAGCAAAGAAAGGCGGGACTGCCTGGCTAGTTGTCGAGTTGCTAGAGGTGGTCCGCAATTGAACTCTCAGGAACTCTCTTCTATGATAGCACGGTCTAAACAAAGTTGTCAGCACAGCTTTGTTCTGACCACAGTACAAATGCAGAAAAGAGTGTCCTTGAAACTTCAGATCTCACAAGATTAGCACATAGTCAATGAAAAGAGCGCTTCTCTGGGGGGCCAGGCAAGAGGATGATGGCGAACATAATGAATTACCATGATTCTATATTGCTCAGCACATAACTCGTCAAAAGAAATAGCAACTTTGTTCACTATTTTTAAGGACTGAAGAAACAAAAAAGATTGCGAGATTTCAGAGGTCCTGTACCAACCAGTGATTAACTGAGACCTGAAAATTCAAAATTGATCTTAACATAACATCTATTCAAACTCGAATTGAACCTCTACCTCCATATATTTTCTCATAAGAGGAATCATTGACGTGGTGAAAATGCCCAACATACCATACTCTTCCTCTGTTTTGGCCTCTGATACACCCACGAAAACTATCAATTTCTTCAATCTGGGGCATCTCTCCAGAAGTCCTGCTACCCACGCCGAGAAGCGGTTGCTAATTATGGTCCATCCAAGTTCAAGTACAACCACATTCTCCAAGTTAGATGAACCCTGCAAACAGTGGTTTAAAACACCATCCCCCAGATCATAACTCAAAGCTAAGTGGCTCAACTGAGGAAAGCAAACAGAGATCGTCTCCAAGTCCATAGCTTCAACTTCTTCATCCAGTGCAACACCCCATAGACGAAGGGTCCTCAACTTCGAAGATTTGGAGATCATATGGTAAAATTTCGGCCACATGACCGTGAAGTTTGCGACGTCCACAACCTCGAGATTTTCCATGCTTTCACTAATATCGAGATGTATAATACTAACATCGTCCATCTTAAATACTCTTAATGCCCCTTTTCCAATCAGCTCAAAAACCTCGAGATTACAATCTCGTAGGTTCAAGTTCTGAAGGCTATCAGCCTCCAACAGAAACTTATCCAAACTTATCGCTTCCACATGTATTTCTTGCAATGAGTGACTTGTCAACTCCATAGTTGCCTGTGAATCCGACATGGCGATATCTGGATTAATAAGAGCCAACGACTCAATCTCTGGACAGATAGAAAGGAGGAGGCTCAAATCCAAGGCTGAGATGCTGACGAAGCTCAAAGAGAGCGATGTCAAGTGAGGAAACTTCTGATAACTCGGCTCAACACCCGTGATAGAAGTATGAGCCAACTTCAATACTTCGAGCTTCTGCCTTCCGCATCGCTCCACAATATTGATGTTCGGATGCGTCCTCACGTTATAACACAGCTCGCGCAAGGTGTCCTTGGTGTACATGAGCCAAGCAATCACGGGGGCGGCCGAGAACTCATCCGCATCCTCCATCGAGATGGACAAACACTGAAGGCCCCGTGTCTGGAATATGGTCTGTGTAATGAGGATCTCCAGGCTGGTCGTGCTTATATCGCGGTACACAGGCCAATCATTGGAATCGAAGGAGAGTGCTCGAAGGTGCTTCTTCCAAGCCTCTCTCCATTTCCGGCAAGTCGTGGAAGCAACCACGACATCTCTCGCAGCTTTGAGCTGTGACAGTATGTTCCCAATCACTTCAACAGGGAGATCATCCATATATGCAGTTTGCCGGCCGTGAAATAGAAAAACCACCAGAAACAATTCAAGACTGCACCGTGTTAAAGGGTTGTTCTTGTTGCAGCTTTTTCACCACATATAAGATCGTTTCTGCCAAATTCCGGTCACAAGTTACGACATTTCGAGCTCAGTGATATGTTTGACGGGACAATATAGGAATTTTTTGACAGAGCGACCAGAAACCAACACCAATTCAGACGCCGCGAATGCTATAACCTGTATATCCGCAAGACCACGGATCATCTGAATCAAAAGAACCGCGAACAGGAACGGAATCAAGAAACCGAGCAAGATCCCCCAAAAGCAATCAGGCAAAAGTCAAAGAAGCAAAACCCAGAAACGGATTTCGCAGTAACTCCAAGATGCAAACCAAATTCGACTCAAAACGAGACCCGGAAAAGAGAGAAAGTCCCGAAGCGTCGGCAGTCAGCTTACCGGGTGCAGATGAACGGCGCCCGCCGATCGTCGCCGACCCAGAACAGGATCGAAAGAGCAAGCGCGAATCCGAACCCGCCGCGAGCGAAGCGCGAGCACCCTTCGATCCCGAATCACCGATCGAGCGATGGGTCAGAACCGGCAGGCACCTCAATCGGCCGAAGCAAGCGATCGGGACTCCCCCATGACGCTATTTCTTGGATCGACGAAGTTTCAATCGAACTCGACGGGAATTGGTCGGAGCTTCACACACGTGCGGCGGACTCCGTGCGGAAGCGCAGCTGGTGCTGTTCCCCCCAAGGACCGTGCCAACGGTGGACCAAAAGCTCGTATTTTTTTTTACGGATATGTGTACTAGAAGTCATCAAACTTGTCACAAAAGTATAATTAAGTCCTAAAACTTTCAAAATGTACAAATAAGTCCTTAAACTTGTCACGAAAGTGCACTTAAGTTCTAAAACTTTCAAAAAGTATAAACAAGTCATAAAACTTGTTACGAAAGTGCAAACAAATCCTAAAACTTGTCACAAAAGTGAAAATAAGTCCTAAAACTTTCAACAAGTACAATCAATAAAAGGACTTGATTAAATAAATTTGACAAGTTATAGAACTTGTTTATGCTTTCGTGATAAGTTTTACGATTTGTTTGCACTTTTTTTAAAGTTTTAGGACTCAAGTATACTTTCGTGATAAGTTTTAGAACTTATTTATACTTTTTATTAATTTTAGGACTTAATTATACTTTCATGACAGGTTTTAGGATTTTGAATGTATTTATCCTTTTCTTTACATAGGAATACGTGGGCAGGTGTATGAATGTCGCAGGGCAGACACAAGAAATGACGTGAGTTTTTCACGGCGATAAACAGTGTGAAAAGGTTGTTTTGTTCTCTCTGTTCGAACGTGCTCTGCTTTTCACGCCAGAAGACCCTTTCTTACCAGCTTCAAGCGTGTGTATGTTCGAGATGGAGAGGAAAGATGGGAAGCCAAGAATGGAGGGATGCCAATGGTTCCGCTGGTTCTTTTGTGCTGAAGAATTGGTACATTAAGCGGTACCATTGCCCTCTCACAATCAAAATTGGCAACTGTGGGTATTCATAGTTCTTTCTCTTTAAAGTTCTATCTTATTGTTAAAATTATGTCTCGATTTTAAACCCAAAAAAGAGAGTTTCCTAATTCCAATTTAATAGGTTACCTAATTGGAGAAGATTTCCTAAGAAGATATTTCCTATTTTGGATTCAATTCTTGCCTATATATAAGAAGGGCATATTATTGGTTGTTAAAATTATGTCTCGATTTTGAGCCCGAAAATAAAAATTTCTTAATTCAAGTAAGTTTTCTATTTTGGATAGGCTTCCTAATTGAATGATTTCCTAGTTGAAAAAGGTTTCCTAATTGGAAAATGTTTCCAAAAAATATATTTCATATTTTGGATTCAATTCTTGCCTATAAATAAGAAGATGGTGTTATTTATGAGGATCATAAAAGAGAAGCTTATATTTGTGAATTACATTCTGAAGATATCCAAGTGTGTCGTAGTCGATTAAATTCTTAAGGTAAGAATTTGTGCAATTCTTTCATGAGATTGAAAGATTATTTCGTAAGGAATTGTAGAGTTAAGCACTATTTGATTTATTGGATGTATTGGGGCTTGGAAAACATTGAAAGTATTTGAATGACTCGAGTGTAATTGTAATCTCTGTTGTATTGGTTGATATATAGTGGAATTAATTGCTACTCTTCTCGCGAACGTAGATCATTACGATCGAACCACACAATCCGATTTATTTTCTTGCTCTGTCTATTTTATTATTCGATCTCTTGTTTCCGTAATACGTTTCATGAAAAATCTTTTTCATGAAAAATATTTTCCTCATTTTCCGATGTTTGGATTGTTTAGGAAAATAAGTCGATGGAAATGTTTTCCTAGTCAACAGAAAACCTATGCTTAAATTTTAGGAAATTAATTTCCTCCTTAAAACATCAGAAATCAAATTTCAAAATATGACAAGAAACCGACACTTGAACCGAAAACTCTCCACTTGAGTTTGGGAACCCTAATGCTCATTCTCGGGTCCTTGATGCTTGGGACTTGATTACTATGCCTAGGCCCGAGTACATCAAGGCTAGTTTGGGTCTCCAACGCCCGGGCCGAAGTCCATCAAGGCCAAGCCAGTGGCCCCGGTGCCTATACCCGATAACCCGACACCCAGGCTAAGTCCCCAAAGGCTGAGCACAGGATCCTAGTACTTGTGATCGGATCCTTAGCACCCGAGCCCATGTCCATAAAGGTCTTGCTCTGGTCCCCAGCGCTTGGGTGTCCCCAGTGCTCCTGTCAGGATCCTCCATACCCATGCCCTAATCCATCTAGACCAACCCTAGGACCTCAACACCAAGGCACAAGTTCAACATGGCTGGGCTCGAGACCTCGATGGTTGATTCTCGATCCCCGGCGCCTTGGCCTTGGTCCACAAAGGCCGAGCTTGGGACTCTAATGCCTATGTCCGAATCCCTGGTGCCTGAGCTCTGGTCCACAAAGGCCCTAGCCCGGGTCCATCAAGGACGGGCTCGGAACCCAATGCACTTTCCTAGATCCCTCTCGCTTGAGCACGAGCATTGGGGACCCGGAAATGAGCACCAAGGTCCCAAGGCCGACCTTGATGGACTAGGGCACGAACACCAAGGTCCCAAGCCTCGACCTCGATGGAACAAGCTCGGGGGCAGGAGACCTAGACACAAGCGTCGCGGACCCAAGCACGGGCATATCAGGCCCAACCAGGTTGAACCCGAGCATGAGCACCAAGGACCCCAGTCATCGAGATCTTACGCTTGAACTTTGTGGACCCTTGAGTGCTAGGGATCCAGGGCCTTAGGCTCGGCCTCTATAGACCTGGGATCATTGCCTGTGCTCTTGTTCGAGACCCAAGTGCCCGAGCCCAAGTCTAGTGTCAAGGTCCATCAAGGCTAGACTCGAGATCTCGGTGTCCGTGCCTGATTTTCTGGTTGCTCGTACACACTTCACTAGTGTCCAAATAATATATGTGTATTTAGGAAAATCAAATTTGATTTTTCTTTCTAAAGACGGAAAATAGTTTTCCAATTCTTTTTTATATTTCAGCCAAATACCGGAAAGTATTGTTATTTTTCTGGAAAATGACTTCTTGAAAAATATTTTTAAAAAATGTAACATTTTTCCATAAAACAAACGGAGCATACACGTAAGAATTTGCACAAATTAAAGAACTAAAAATTTTCCTACTTTAAATATGTTGGAATTATATCTCGAATTTGAAGCCATTAGGCGAAACTCAATCTAAATGGGGATGTGCAAAAGCCAACTATTGTAAGATTAACAAACACGGAAGCTAATGGGATCTTACAAATTAAGTCAATACAAAAGCACCAAAGAAATTAATGAGAAAGGATAAAAGACACCAAAAATTTACGTAATTTTGTTCAAGTACGGGTATTTACATCCACGAGAAGAGCCAATAGAAAAAAACCTACTATAATAAGATAATCCAAATTACAATTATTCACTCATAAGTTCGAATGTTTTTTATACTTAGATTAAACTAAAATTCGAAGTGTTTACAAATAAATAATTCATTTGGATATAAAAGACTCACAGCACAAATCTCCAATGTTGAAGCCAAAGAACGTTTTCTACTTTTGGTTTCGTGGGGCCGCTCCTCTCTCAAGAAGCACCTTCGCCTACACTGTCCAGCTCCAAAGGAAGGGCTACTATGTGGCCATTGTCCTCTCATTGAAAGGAACCCACTCCACACTTATGAAGAAAGGAAAAAAGAGGCTTGGCAGCTACTATACTCCCTACGTGACAACATAGGGCTCATTATCAAGAAGAGACAACCTAGGCTAAGGCTATAATTGTTTCTTTCTTTCTATTTCTTTTCTCTCCAAACTCCCTTGGGTCCACTTGGCCTTCTCTAGCACAGCCACAAGGTGAGGAAAAGAATGTGCTTGCTTTTGTTTCTTTCTCATCCTTTTTTGCCCTCACAAGTTCAATATATATAATAAACTAAGCGCATCAATTCTTTTGTCTTTTAGCACATGAGTTTGAATTTCGTAAACAGCTCAAACTCAAAATATAATTTAACATTATTCCATCGTTACTCAACTTTTGAAGCTCAATCACGATGCTCATCATCTATACGTCTTGATAGACGCTCACTTTCTACATATGCCAATTAAACTCAAGCAAAACTTGAGCTTTGCCAAAGGAACATGCTTCGTTATTATATCTATCAGGTTCTCTGCTTTAGCAATTTTTTTCACAACAACCTTACTTTTCATCAAGATATCTCAGATGAAATTATACTTGATGTTGATATGCTTCATTTGCTTGTGATAGACCCAATTATATACCAAATATATCGCATATTGGCTGTCACAATGTATATCAACACTTTTTTTATTTAACCTAAAGTCCAAAAGCAAACTTTCTAACTATATTGCCTTCTTCGCTATAAAGGTTAGTGCCATATACTTTGCATCAGTCAAAGACAAGGCAATATGGTCCTGTAAGGACGCTTTCCAACTAATTGCACCACATGCAAGTGTAAACACGTACCCTGCTAAAAACCTAAACTCATCCAAGTCACTGGCATTATTTAAATTCACATAACCACAGATCTTACTGCCATTGCTGTCCCTCTGGTACACTATATCAATGTATGTTGTCCCCTTCAAATATCTGAGAATCCAGTTCATAGCTTTCTAATGAGTTTTACCATGCTTCTTCATATAACGGCTAACTGCTCACAGCTTGTGAAATGTCAAGCCTAGTGTATACTATAACACACATAATATTACCCACTATACTAGAATAAGGAACATGAGACATATGCTCCTCCTCATTTCAATCTGCGGTGATAACTTATTCGAAAGTTTAAAGTGCTTTGCTAATGGTGTGCTCACTAATTTCACCGACTACATATTAAAGCGTGCCACAATCTTCTCAATATATTTCTTTTGAAATAGACGCAAAAATCCTATCACGCAAAATCTCCATACCTAATATCTTCTTTACAACACATAAATCTTTTATTTCAAACTCAGCACTCAATTGCCTCTTTAGCACATCAATATCAAACATATTTTTAACTGTTACCAACAGGTCATCAACATATAATAAAAGGTAAATTAAATATCCATCCTCCATCTCTTAAAATAAATATAGCTATCAATTTGACTTTTCCAATAGTGCTAAATCGCCATGAAAGCATCAAAACGCTATACCACTACCAAGTAGACTATTTCAGCCTATATAAAAAGCAAACATGATCTTCCTTACACCGAATAGCAAATACCTCTAGTTGCTTCTTGTAAATTTGCTCCTCCAACTCACCATGAAGAAACATCATTTTCACATCTACCTGCTCTAGTTCAAGATCTTAAGTAGCAAGTAATACACAAACAGAAAGTATGTTTTATTACAAGAGAGAAGACCTCATTGTAGTAAATGCCCTCTTGCTGTGTATACCCCTTCGCAACAAGTCTCAACTTATATCTCGCTGCCTCGACATCGCAAATGCCCTAATCCTGTTTAAAGACCCACTTGCTTCCAATAATATTCAGGCTCTTGGGTACTTTGACTAGCTCCTCTGTCTGATTTGATGGCATGATTCCATCTCTTCACTTATAACCCTTAACCACTATGACAACTCACTACTGTCAATGCATAAATAATATCAATATCACCATAACATATCGTCAGTTTAATTTGCCTTTTCGTTTGCCTATGAATATAGTGTGTTTTGTGGCTGTCTTGGTTGTTTACTATCACTAACTGCACCTCATTTATAGTATCAATATATGTTATCTTCGAGGTCTCAAGAGTCTTTACTTGAAGCTCCACCTCACTACTAATACCATGAATTGTCTATTGTGTCGGTAGTGTCTCGTAACTTCTTTGTTGAAGCATTGCATTCTCCTAAATATATTACATCTTCGCTAATTATAATATCGAGTGATCTAGGATCAGTACACCACGTGCATAACTTATAAATATGCATTTTTTCGCCCTTAGCTCAATCTTACTATTGCTTACATGAACACATGATGGACATTCAAATACTCGTAATCCAGAGTAATCAATAGATTTCCTTGACCATACTGCTTCAGCAGTTTTTCGCTTGATAGCAGATGATGGAGATCGATTAACCAAACAACATGCCATGTTCACTGCTTTGGCCCAAAATTCATTGCTCAGTCTTATATACGAAAGTATGCGGCCAACTCACTCAAGTAAAGTTATGCTCTTCCATTCTGCTATGCCATTCTATCGTGGTCATAAGTACTATGCGGTGTCTCACAACCCCCTATCTCTCATAGAACTCGGCAAAATCGTTAATACATAACTCCGTGCCATTATCGGTTCTCAAATACTTGATTTGTTTATCCGATTACTTCTCAATCAATGCCTTAAATTTCTTCAACGGATCGAACATATCAAATTTGTACTTCAAAAAATATATCAAAACCTTATTATAATAGTCGTTGATATATGTCAATATATATTAGGCATCTTCTTATGAAGGAACCGAAGATAGGCCCTAGACGTATGAATGCATGTACTCAACTGGCTGCTTGGTCGAGTGCATAGATGTAGTAAACTTAGTCCAGCAATACTTCCCAAAAATGCAATGTTCACATAAGTTCAGCTTCCCAATCTTTTGACCCCTTAACAATCCACTCTCACTGAACATTGTCATACTTTCCTCACTCATGTGCCCTGATCGTATATGCCATAACAGAGTTAAGTCAGAGTTTGACTCACCTGATGAAATTGTAGAAGCTCCTATCATGATCTCTCCTAATAGATGATAGAGAGTATTCACTTTCTTCCCTTTTATCATTGTTGTGACACCTCGAGAGATCTTTAGTGCTCCACCTTTGGCGGCTCGACGTCATTGAGTGTCCTCAAAGAAATAAGATTCTTCTTGAGCTTTAGTATGTGCCTCACGTTTGTAAATGTGTGCACCGCCCCATCATGCATCCGAATATGAACTGTCCCAATACCAATAACCTTACATGCTACATTATTTCCCGTCAAAATTCTACCACCATCTACAATCTGGTAAGTAACAAACCGGTACTCTTCTCGACTACGTTCGCTACACTGCTTATGGCATTCTGCTTGTCGTCTCAGTTTTTCCGCTTCGGATAATCTCTCCTAATATGCTCCTCCTCTTGAAACTCAAAGCTTTTCACCCGTTTCTTGGACTTTCTATGGTGTGACTTCAACCTGCTTTTACCTCTGCTGATACTGGACCCCGATATTGATCTCTACCTTGAATCACTTATCCCTACGCTACATCTTGCACTAGATTGGCATTTCGTAACTTTTTCAACCACTCTTTAGAGAATAAGGTGGACTTTACCACTTCCAAGATAATTGTAATGCACCCCTGTAGTTGTGAATAAGTAAAGTGCTCCCATTACTCTAGTAAAGAAACTAACAACATGCCATTCTCTTCATCGGCTAGAATCTTACCAACATTCTTTAAATCCATCATGAGTTTATTAAACTAAAACATTCTAATAGATGTACCTTCATTATATCTAAACTAAAACATTCTCTTGAGCATGTACAAGCGATTGTTCAAATCCTTCATTACATAGAGTGCTTGAAGTTATGCTCACAATGCTACAGCATCCTTCTTCTCAATCACCTCTATCAACACCTCATCCGATAAATTTAACAAGATTGTACTGCTCGCCTTTCTTATTAACATGTTCTTTTCGGCATCTTTTATTGTTTCAAGCTACTTATCCTTATCCTCCAACGCTTCCGCCAAATCACTAATTGTTAATAGGCCTCCATCTTAACGCTTCATAACCCAAAGTTGTTGCTTCCGTTAAATTTCTTAATTTCTACTTTCGCCCCAAACATAATTGCAACGACATAATTTCTATATAATAATTAAACAAGCAAAAGTCCCAAACCACAATCCAAAAAACCCTATTCATAACTCTGATACTAACTGTTGTTAAATTAATAAATATGGAAGCTAATTGAGATCTTGCAAATTAAATCAATGCAAAAGTACCAAAGAAATTAATGAGGAAAGATAAATGACGCCAAAGATTTATGTTGTTCGGTCAAAGTATTGATACATACACCCACGAGAAGAGCCATCAGGAAATAATCCACCATAATCGGAAAATCTAAATTATAATCGCTTACTCACAAGTTCAAGTGCTTTCAATACCTAGATTAAATCAAAACCTCAAGTGTTTACAAATAAAACAACTCATTTAAATGCAAAAAACTCACGGAACAAATCTCTGGAGGTTCAATCCCATGCAAGAGCTAGCACGTTCTCTCCTTTTGGCTACATGGAGCCGCTCCTCTCTCAAGAAACTCCTTCGCCTTCCTTGTTCGGCGCCAAAGGAAGAGCTACTATGCGGCCGCTGTGCTCTCATTGAAAGGAACCCATTCCACCCTTCTCAAGAAAGGAAGGAAGAAGCCTAGCAACTGCTGCATTCCCTACGTGACAAACTAGGACTCATTATGGGGAAGAGACAATCTAAGCTAGGGCTAAAATTGTTTCTTTTTTTTTGTCTTTTCTCTCCAAACTCCCTTGGCCCCACTTGCCCTGCTCTTGCACGGTCACCAGAGGAAAAGAGCGTGCTTGATTTTGTTTCTTTCTTCTCCTTTTTGCCGAGAAAATATTGGCTAAGACTATCTTGCCACGTCATCGCTGGGATAGTCTACCCAAAATTCGACACGTGGCTTTCGAGACCCACCATCGGAAATTTTAAAAAATTCAGCTTCCCTCCCTCTTTCTGTCTGTTTCTCCGTTTGGGTCTCCGTTTGAGAGAGTATTAGTTTGGCCTCTCTCCTCTCTCTCTTCTTCTTCGTTCATTCCGTCTCAACAGAAAGAAGACATTTCCTCTCTCCAGCAAAGTGCAGGCTTTCAAATTATTTTGAAATTGTGGTTTTGCTCTCGTCGGCGTTCTTGGTTGCTCCGGCGCTCGCTCCGTTGCATTGCGTTGTTGCTGCTTCGGGCGCTCCTTGCTCCCCACCGTCGCCGACGAAGCAAAGGTTTGTGTCCCTCGTTGTCATCAATACTCAGCGACCATAAAAGAAAAAAAGCCCCTGACTCCTTGGTCGACCCTAGCTTGAACGTGACTCGTTTCCTTGGCTTTCATAGGTTCTGCGAACATCAAAGTGGGCGTCGCTCAATAGGATGCACCTTTCACCATCCCCCATTGCATCGCCCGGTACACCAGCCCGGCGCCCAAGCAAAACGTGCAAGATCAGGTCCGACGATGTTCGTGACATTCTTTTTTTTTGTTTGGGTTTTCGTGTGTGTTTGTTTTCGGCGTTGTGGGGTTGATGGTTTGTGTTGAGGTGCGTCTTCTGAATTCGTTGGGTTTCCTTCCGCTTTTGTTGTTGTCTTGGAGTTTTTAGATGCTCAATTCTTAAGTCCCTCGCTCGACCCTAGCGCCCACGAGTCACTGTTTCTGGATGTATTTGTTTTCAATACATTCCAATGACTGTTACTATGTCCTTGGTGTTGCATAGCTTAGTAATCCTTGTGGTTTGCGCCTTTTCATTTGGAGTTACATACACAATTGTTAGTTGCTAGTGTCAAGCATGGAACAATGAGAACTTGAACATAGAGAGTGCGAGCGAATTAGGTAATTGAAATAAAAAGACATCTAACAGATGTATATCAGTGAGACCTTGAAGTCATAGAACCTGGTTGAGGTTGTTTGGCTGAAATTTGTTGCAAATTCTAATGTTTATTTTTAATGGTTTATCGTTTATAGATGTTGGAATAGCCATAGATCCCATGGAAGCATTTTGTTACGGTCTAAGACTAATGAGGTTGTTTTGTTTTTTTTTGTTTTGTTTCTGGTTTTCCTTTTTTGGGGGCTTAAATGATAAATTCATATACGTTCACACTTGTTTGATTGATTCAATTGGCTTGGCTGGTATGTGAAGTGGGGTGCTTTGGTTATGTGCTGCAGATTGTGCTGAGGACATTCATAGGTGATGAATTCATGTTTACTAGAAAATCGTGTTCTGACTTTTGTTGAATTCATGTCTTCATTTGGAGTCACCTTCTCAAAACTTGCCCTGTTTTATCCTGGTTTGATGCATCTGATGGACCATGAAGCGTTGATGAATTCATGTCTACTAGAAAATCGTATCCTTATTTTTGAACTTTTTTTTTTTGCTGTTTTTGCAGGAGTTGTAGTTTCTTTTATTGGTGGGTAATTACACAAGCTTGGCTATTGAATCGGCAGTTTTGCCCGTGAGTGTTTGGTGTTGTGATTTTTGGGAGGTTTGGTTTTTTCCAAGGATGCATGATAGATTACATATGAGCTTGCATTTCGTCTCCTCTTGCCATTTCAGTGATGAACTGCTTGCATGTCTGTATGTCTATTAAAGGTTGTGTATTTGAATGGCCCTTGCTGCCTTTTACATGTATTGTTTTGAAGTCTTCATTTTCTAATACATCATGATATTTAAGGACGCTTGCTTGATGTTTAGGTTTAGTATAGCTCTTGGGAAATCCACTTTTTGCTCATCATTTGTCACTCTTGCCTCATCAGGTTTGCATTTTCTGTTCACTTGAGTTTGGTCCAATCTACTAGCCCATACTTTCCAAATTTTGTCTGATCTAAAAGTGCATTGAATTCCAGAGCTCTAGATGCATAAGTTTTTTTTTTCGTAGTTCTTTGGGTTTATTGGGTTTACAGGATGTGATCAGAAGCATGAAGAAGAAATGGACTTTGAAGCAATTTACAAGAATTTTTCCCTTGGGGTCAGTTACTATGCCTTTTTCAATCTTCACTTTTTTATCATGAGTAGGAGGCCTCTAAGTTGACGAAGTCGCCATGATGCTGCCGATTTATTGCAGTTAATGGCAGCTAGAAGTCCCATTGTAAGACTCTGCAAAGCTTTAACTAGAAAGCCAATTAAATATGTACTGATCGCCTATCTTGAACTTGAATCTCCATCTCAATATGGTACAGCTTATGATGTGTCTCATTTTCTCTTTGTTGTTATTCTATTGCTTTTGATCCTCAGTACTACAACGAAGTGTCTACTGTCAGCTGCTTCGAAATCATCCAGATCTAGATCCAGATTATCAAGGATGGCTATGTTATCTTCAATTTCCGAAATGATGGTTAGTTGCAATAAAGAGAGGGTCAAATCTATTCATCCAGTGGCTCTGACCCCTAACGACACTAACGTGGCTGAAATTCTTTTATCGACATGTAGTAGAAGATCACAGCTCCTGAATCCAGCACTTTTCACAGAGAAGTCGAACAGAAAATGGCTGCATCTACTGCTCATAGATACACTATTTCAAAACAGCAAAATAACCTTGCCCCTACAGTGTTGCGGTGCAGGGAATGCGTAAAAATGACCATAGAATTTTAACATGTCGGGCAATTATCAAAGCCCATTCTACCCCACATTCTAATTGTATGTGGATCGGAGAGTTTACTATTCATTGTCAAATTTGGTTTTTCAAGGCATTTAGCTTCTCGTAGATGATTGGTAAAGGAATGTTTTTTCATGACCATTGTTGCAAAGTAGCATCAACCTTTTACTACTCTAAACTAAGCAACATGCCTTATTCCTCAATCTCAGCGTGAAATGTTTGCTGTTATTCGACTGGGCTAGCTTATAATGAATATGTTCCCTTTTGTTTCTTAGACAACGTTAGCCCAGTGAAGATGGGTAAGGTAGCCTTTTGTTTGAACATTCATTAGTAACCTGTATGCGAAAAACGAAAAATGATTACAACCACTGTGGTGAAGAAGCATCAACCTTTTCATACTTTCTCCTATTTCTTTTTCTCTTTGCCGTGAACCCTTTCCTACTTTAATATAAGCAAATGTGCATCTTATTGCTCGATCTTAGTGTGAAATATCTATTGGTAGTCGGCGAAGGCTAGGGTGTTATGAATACAAATTTCCTGCTTATGTCTTGTGATAGTCGGCGTGAACCATTCGTCCAGAAATTCACTGAAAACCTAAACAAGGTCATGTGGTTGTGGCGGAACTCTACCGATACACCACAAACTCTATAATCTCTTATGCACAACTTGACGCATATATACACGAATTCTTGTCCAACCAACACCATATAGCAACTTTCAAGCAATCTGGACTTGTCCCTTTTAGGAACTATGTATCAATTGTGTACACTTAATGTCAACTGTGACAGGATAAACACGCTGAAAATTCCCAATAACATCAATAGAAGCTTGCTTATTTTGCAATGAGTTCAAAATGCTATTTCCTAATTTAGGGGATAAGGACACTAGAAGTGTCATAACTTTCGTACGGCGTTCATTTGAATGTCATAACTTTTTTTTTCGCTCACTTGAGTATCAAAAATTTGAAAAAGTGATCACTTGAGTGCCAAATGTCATCTGCAGTAGGAAAATCTGACGTGGCTTCACCGAAGCTGATGTGGACAATGTTTTAATATATTTTTTTAATTTTTGAATTTTTTATTATTAAATTTTTTTATTTTTGCAAACAAAATTTCAATGTCGGTGAGGGTCACTGGAGACCCTCGCCGGCTTTGAAGGCCTCGCCCAATCACGTTGCCCTTGGCCGCGAAGCCCTAGGCGAGGCTGTCACGATCTCGCCGGCAGCGAGCGAGGCTGCAAAGGGCTGAAGACCCTCGCTGGCTTTGAAAGCCTCACCTAGATTGGGCGAGGGCCGCCTTGCCCTTGGCCGCAAAGGCCCTAGGTGAGGCTGTCGCAATCTCGCCGGTAGCGGGCGAGGCTGCAAAGGTCGTCTCACCGGCCGCGGGCAAGGTGGTCTCGCCAGATTTGGCAAAAGCCTTCACCGTTGCGGGCGAGGCAACCTCCTTCACCACCTCGCTCGCACCGTCGAGGCCGTGATGGCCTTGCCAAGGGCTTTCGCGGTTGTGGGCAAGGTGGCCTCTTTGGGTCTGGTGAGAACCATCACTGCCGTGGGCAAGATGGCCTCGTCGGATTTGGCATGAGCCTTCGCCGTCGTGCCGGTGGCTGGTGAGGCCCCGATGGCCTCACCAAGGGCGTTCGTGGCCGCGGGTGAGGCAGCCGCCGGTGAGGGTCACCGATGACCCTCGCCAATCTTGAAAAAAATAAATAAATAAATAAAGAGATAAAGAAAAAGAAAAAATTTTAAAAATTAATAAAATAACATTAAAAAAACCCATGTTGGATGAAAAATTAATTAAAACATCTACGTCAGCTCATTTGCTAGAAATGGCTCTCAAGTGATCTATTTTAGCCGGAAATGACATTTAAATGATCTATTTTACTCCAATGTGGCACTTAAGTGAGCGAAAAAAAATTATGGCACTTAAGTAAGCGCCGTACGAAAGTTATGGCATTCCTAGTGTCACTATCCTGATAGTTTTGAAGCTCAAATGGCTGAAGTGACTCCCAGGTGACTATGAAAAATGAGCTTAACAAACTATTTGTGCAGCAAACACTCCACGGGCCTCTTTGCAAAAAACTTTGTGACCATCAGGTTCAAGTTATGCTATTCTACTGCTCATTTGCTAGCATATTGTGCATATCCTTGACAATCCAAGTCAACAAGCGATTTTAAATTATATGTGCAAAATAAATCAGGCTTTGGTGGGGGCATTTGGCACATATGAAAGCATAACACGTGTCGCAACCTAAAAATTTTTCTTCTTAGGCTAATGGATTATTAAAACTAATCTTAACTCGGGCCCTCCCAAACCCTACCAATTCGCAACTTAGGATTTAAGTTCTTAACGTGCAAATGTTTTCATGCTTGAAGTCGCCATTAATCTATTTATGGTAGGTCGATTAGAAATCTAAATAAAACATAGGGAGATATGTTTTATTTCTACGAACTAGATATTCTAAACTCGGGAACTTGGTTACACTAGATCTAGTCTAACGCCCTTTCGGTACATTTTCTTTTAAAAAGAATTATTTTGGCATGCGGTCTGGATTCATTTCAACCTAGTCACTAAAATGTGAGGTGTTCATACGGGTGCGCAAATCACCAATTTAACACCCAAGAAAGCATTAAATAAATTGCAAGATTGGAAAAAATACTTACCTCAAAGTAACGTAAGCATCTGCATTGTTAGTTAGAAAATCACGTCAACAACCCTAATACGATTTCTAATTAACAAGCAGTTCACTCAATATTTTTTTGGATTTTCATTTATTTAAATGAAAACTAACCTATATGCAATGACGTGCAAAAATTGACGTGCGATTAATGCAACCTAACATGCAAACTATATGACATGCGACGATGTGACCTATTTTTAATGACGGGTAAATAATTTATTTTTTGTATTTTTCAAATGAAATTCGGAATTAAAAAATGCATAAAATAACATGCAATCTAATGACTTCTTTTTTTGGTATTTTTTTAAAAATTCGAAATAAAAAATTACTCAAATTAAGAATGAAATCTATCCTAAAGAAACTCATTCTTTTTTGGGATTTTCATGAAAGTTCGGAATTTAAAAATACCTTAAATAATCCACTAAGATTAAAACAATTTCTAATTTAAATTAGGAAATATGCTACCTTAAATCCCAATTTAAATCAAATAATTATCTCATTCTTTAGGATATATTTAAAAATTCCTAAGCATGCAAAGTTCTAATTTAAATCTAACTAACATATTTTTTTATTTAGTTTTCTTTATTTAAAAAGGAAAAAAATAATTTAAACAAAGATAACAATTGCATTCAAGCAAACCACGCAATCCGCAAGATTCTTCTTATCAAATTCGGATTAGGAAAATAAATCAAACTTACGGTCATATCTATAAGGTTATAGATATTGACAGAAAGTTGATTACTCAAATTTGGAAAGCAAATAAAATCCATTATCATACCCAAGTGATCATGGATAAGATAATGATTTTCCATATCGCCGTGTATCGTACCTTAGAAATAAAGTCAGATAGTCGTTCAGATACGTTGCCAAATTAGGAATGATTCCTAATTTCGGATGTTTAAAAATATTGCGGATATCATAAATATTATCCTAAGATATCTAATTATCCACATGATATTCACGGAATATTCAAAATTTTCATATTAGAAATCTAAATATTTTAAAAATATACCGGATAACATCCTTACCTAATTTGCGAATAATTTCCAAATTCGAATCGCCGATGGCTCGGGATTGCGGATCATGGGACGATCGGCGACGGGCGGCACAGCAACACGGTGGCTCACGGCGGTGTTCGGCATGGCGGTACGGCTACGGGCGGTGGAGCAGCACAGCTGGAACAGTGACGGTACGGCTGTGGACGTCGGTGAGCAGCAGCGATTGGGAATCTCCGGCGGCGACCAACAGACGGGGACGGCGTCGGCTTGCGGCTCCGATGCTGCGGCGGCGGTGGCAGGCGGAGGCTGTGCAACTCCGAGCAGCTCTTCGGCGCGGCGGTGAGCTCGGGATAGCACGGTGGCAGTCGATGTGGCGTGGCTAAGACGGCGGCTGAGCGGGGCAGCAGTGGTGGCGAGCGAGCGGCTCCAGACGGCGGCGGTCTATGGGCGTGTTCGGCTGTGGCAGGCGGAACGGCAAGGAGGTCCGGGCGGTGAGGTGCAGAGGCTTTGCCGCGTGGGAACGGGCTGAGCAAGGGACAGATATTGATCGGCGGTACTACGGCGCAGAGGCTTTGCCGGCGGGAACGGGCTGAGCAAGGGACAGACAGCGATCGGCGGTATTGCGGCTCGGTGCAAGGTGGTGCGGTGCAGGGTAGCAGCGGTTGGTGCGGCAAGGACTGTCCGGCACGGCGGGCAATGTGGCTCCAGGAGGGCAACAGCGGCGTGCGGCAACAGGGACGGCGTCGGCGTGGAGGGTGGCCCCAGCGATGGCGTCAGGCTGTTCCCGGGCGCGGCGCGCACAGCGGGGCGGCGCAGGCGTCGCGGCGTGGAGGCAGCGGCGTGACGCGACGTGCGGCTGCCTCTCTTTCCCTCTTTCTCTCACTTATCCTCTCTAAAATATTAGATATGAATTTTTGTCTCTTCCCTCGATTATGTGACCTAATGACATATTTATAAGGCTAACCTAGGTCAATTAGATGGGCTTGCTAATCCTAATGGGCTTAGGCTTGGGCTTAGACTTTAATTTAATTTCAAGTGGGCTGAATTAATGTGGACCTCTATTTAATTAAGCTCAATGGACTAAATTAAGCTCAAATTAAAACAACCGAGCCCGTTTGACTTGTAATTTTCGGCCGTTGCCCCCCGAATGAGCCAAGCCTCATTCGATGAATTTTAAGCTCGTTTGCCACCGCCGATCCGATGCGGAATGCAATTATCCTAAATGTACCCAAACTATATGTTATACAATTTTAATATTTTTGTTTAGGGGTTAAAATTTAATCCCTAATTTTCTATGCAAATTACGACTAAATGGTCACCAAAATTTAGGTGTTAATAACACGTCAAATACAAGGAAGCATGTTAAAAGTCTACTAGTCATTGCACCAAACCATCTTCGATTTATTTGCAACCACCTTCCATTTCTGGATGCATCAACATCAAGATTGTTCCAGTGAGGTAGGTGAGAAAATTGCTTATACTCTGTCGTGCGCATCTTACACAAAATTCACTATCCTTGGTTCTTCACAATATTCTTGAGCTTCTCATTTGCAGCCACAAGCCCCGCAGCTATGCCAGGTTCATTAACAGAATGTCCCGCATTTGGAATCAACTGTTCATAGTGCAGCAATTTAATAAACAAGATAATGGATGAGGATTTTACTTCATAAATCTTCGTGGCATGCAGAATCAAAATCATGAAATCATAAGCAAGAATTCTTATCTGAAGTGGCCATCCACAAAACCTTACAAATGCAGAGAGTTGACCTATCTCTAAAAGCCATTGGGAAAAGCAATATTTCGGCAAATCCGTGACAACCATTAACATTAACCGTAAAGAAGTAAAGAAACAGTAGAAAAATACTCTAAGCACGGAGGTCATATGCAACCTATAAAACAGATTTTAAGCATAATCAATGGCAGGACATGCCTAAACAGCAAAAATCCTTGTGACCACCCGACAAACACACATGGCTCATCAAGGGCTGCCATAACAAGTTCAAATTCAACCAACTCAGAATTAAATTTTTCCATCTTGAAAGTATTGGAAAAAGGGTAAAAGCAATCGAGACTTCCAACATATCTCAGTGTTTGATTGGGCATGACAGACATGAATTTATCGTTTAAGCCCCAAAAAAGGAAAACCAGAAATTAAAAAAAAAAAAAACAACCTCATTAGTCTTAGATCGTAACAAAATGCTTTAATGGGATCTATGGCTACTCCAACATTTATAAATGATAAACCATAAACAACAAACATTATAATTTGCAACAAATTTCAGCCAAACGACCTCAACCAGGTTCTATGACTTCAAGGTCTCACTGATATACATCTGTTAGATGTCTTTTTATTTCAATTACCTAGTTCGCTCGCACTCTCTATGTTCAAGTTCTCATTGTTCCATGCTTGACACTAGCAACTAACAATTGTGTATGTAACTCCAAATGAATAGGCGCAAACCACAAGGATTACTAAGCTATGCAACACCAAGGACACAGTAACAGTCATTGGAATGTATTGAAAACAAATACATCAAGAAACAGTGACTCGTGGGCGCTAGGGTCGAGCGAGGGACTTAAGAATTGAGCATCTAAAAACTCAAAGACAACAACAAAAGCGGAAGGAAACCCAACGAATTCAGAAGACGCACCTCAACACAAACCATCAACCCCGCAACGCCGAAACCAAACACACACGAAAAACCCAAACAAAAAAAAGAATGTCACGAACATCGTCGGACCTGATCTTGCACGTTTAATTTGCTTGGGCACCTGGCTGGTGTACTGGGCGATGCAATGGGGGATGGTGAAAGGTGCGTCCTATTGAGCGACGCCCACTCTGATGTTCGCAGAACCTATGAAAGCCAAGGGAACGCGTCACGTTCAAGCTGGGTCGACCAAGGAGTCGGGCTTTTTTTCTTTTTATGGTCGCTGAGTATTGATGACAACGAGGGACACAAACCTTTGCTTCGTCGGCGACGGTGGGGAGCAAGGAGCGCCCGAAGCAGCAAAGACGCAATGCAACGGAGCGAGCGCCGGAGCAACCAAGAACGCCGACGAGAGCAAAATCACAGTTTCAAAATAATTTGACAGCCTGCACTTTGCTGGAGAGAGGAAAGGTCTTCTTTCTGATGAGACGGAAAGAACGAAGAAGAAGAGAGAGGGGAGAGAGGCCTAGCTAATACTTTCTCAAACGGAGATCCAAACGGGGAAACAGACAGAAAGAGAGAGGGCCACGTGTCTCGAAAGCCACGTGTCGAATTTTGGGTAGACTATCCCAGCGATGACGTGGCAAGATAGTCTTAGCCAATATTTTCTCGGCAAAAAGGAGAAGAAAGAAACAAAATCAAGCACGCTCTTTTCCTCTTGTGACCGTGCAAGAGCAGGGCAAGTGGGCCCAAGGGAGCTTGGAGAGAAAAGACAAAAAAAAGAAACAATTTTAGCCCTAGTTTAGATTGTCTCTTCCCCATGATGAGTCCTAGGTTGTCACGTAGGGAATGCAGTAGTTGCTAGGCTTCTTCCTTCCTTTCTTCAGAAGGGTGGAATGGGTTCCTTTTAATGAGAGCACAGCGGCCGCATAGTAGCTCTCCCTTTGGAGCCGAACAAGGAAGGCGAAGGAGTTTCTTGAGAGAGGAGCGGCTCCATGTAGCCAAAAGGAGAGAACGTGCTAGCTCTTGCTTGGGATTGAACCTCCAGAGATTTGTTCCGTGAGTTTTTTACATTTAAATGAGTTGTTTTATTTGTAAACACTCGAGATTTTGGTTTAATCTAGGTATTGGAAACACTTGAACTTTTGAGTAAGCGATTATAACTTGGATTCTCCGATTATGGTGGATTATTTCCTGATGGCTCTTCTCGTGGGTATAGGTGCCAATACTTGGACCGAACAATATAAATCTTTGGCGTCATTTATCTTTCCTCAGTAATTTCTTTGGTGCTTTCGCATTGATTTAATTTGCAAGATCCCAATTAGCTTCCATATTTGTTAATTTTACAACAGCTGGTATTAGAGTTATGGATAAGGTTTTTTGGATTATGGTTTGGGGCTTTTGCTTATCTGATTATTATATATAAATTATGTTGTTGCAAGACAATCCTAGCCAATATTTTCTCTTTTTTGCCCTCACAAAGTGCAATAAATATAATAAACTAAGTGTGTCCATTTTTTTGTCTTTTAGTGCATGAGTTCCGTAAATGACTCAAATTCGAGACATAACACCAACCATGTGAAACTTAATAATCTTTATGCATGTGACTTGGCCTCTGGGAGTGCGTTTATTTCATTGAAAACTTCTTGATATAGAAAAACGTATTTCATGAAAATCATTTTCAAGGAAAGTAATTAATTTTCATTTGTCTTGAGGTTTTGAGAGAGTGATTTCCCTTTTGTCAATAGGAAAATCCATTTTTCCCCAATCTAAACTTGTTGTTTTCGGTCCATAAAAATATCTTTTGTAGATCAATTAATTTTCTATCATCCGAACGCCAAAAAGGAGGAAAATAATTTCTTGAAAACAGTTTTTTCAAACAAACCAATGTTTCGTCAAAGTCAAAGATGTAAATCCACAAGGGAATTCCGACCAAAAAAAATCAGCAAGGGATAATCCAAGTTGGACTTAGATGATTGATTTCGTTTTTGACTAAATTTGGACTTTGTGTGGACATCGGAATATCGTGCAAGGAGATATGAACAAATTAGTTTGGTCACTTTCACGTTATCACAACACTTGTATATGCAAATCTTCCATTGGCTCTTTTGTCCTTGAAGGACCTTCTGTTGTCGAGATGTGTGCCGCGACTTCTGGCCTATGGCCGCGACAATCGTGCAATTACATCCGGGAGTAATCTCAAAAGTGGTTCTGTACCCCCAAATAAAAATTTCACGAGCCGTTTGAACATTTGAAACTTTTTCTTCATGGATTTCACTCGATAATTTGTGCAATACATCCAATTGAGATAGCTAGTAATGCCGAAAGTGTGAGTGTTTGGGCGAGGCATGTTATTTCCCAGTGAAGTAAGAACCGGCAATTGGGCTGAATTGCATAAATCTCTCATTCTTTTTTTTGTTTGATTCCTCGTTGATAGTTTTGATAATTCCATCACCTTGTGTTAGATTTTGATGGCAAGATCCGTCAACCATTGCGTTAATTCGCAGCAAAATGGATTTTGTGAATTGATTCTCCACTAAAAGTTCTGTTTGCAGGATATCATGGAATTGACACTCCCTCACGGAAGATTCAGGGGAACTGGATTCTCTTTGTCAGGAATAAAGGGGAACGTAATAATGTGTCTTGTCTTCGTGTAAACTTGGACAATAATGGGCTGTTTCATCTGCAGGCTGCAAAACAGTTCCTTAACTCTCTCTCTCTCTCTCTCTCTCTCTCTCTCTCTCGGATGAGCAATCGTTCAAAGTTCTGCAGCATGAGCCGCATGGGAACTTCATTAATCAGCAGATGATACGATTACAGAGGGACCAAGATCAACATTTGGGATCGGCAACATGGTCATTAACCACTAACTGCAACTGTTTGGACCTGTCGTGATCTCCATTGTTTTCCAAATCCCACTTACTTGGTTCTTCCACGACTCCTCTTTTCTTGTACTTGCAGTAGAGTATCAGTTGCAGCACGCCCAAAGGACTCCCCACCAGATTAGGCGACTGAATACAGTATAGAACATGCCAATATCACATTACAAAATTCGGTGGGACCTCCCTCGAGTCCCGAGAAAATGCACATGTTTTTAGTATGGATGATTCTTTCCATCGTACCATTCTTAATTAGAATGAGTCTATATGAGTATGTTTTATATAACATGAAAAGACTGATTTATAGTTGTACCAACCGCGAGGAAGAGATCGCAGCCCAGTAGTCCGTAGGCCATCCAAAGGGAACTAGCGAGGAATGAGAACAATGACAAGTAGAACGGCATGAATTCCACACTCTTTGTCAGTATCACTTGTTTCTGCAACACCAAAGCGGATAAGAACCATTACAAGATGTTAGTCACGTGCTCAATGTTAGTATAGATGTGCTGCACGGACGATGTGAAATAGTGTGTTGACCACTGGTGCCTAATTAAATTATTAGATAATGAGAGGCAAAAATGAAGTACTCGTGTCAACAAATGAGTCGATGAGTCGATTTATAGCCACCTCTAACTGATCATCAGTAAGTGTCTCTTTCACACAAATTCATAGATAGATTATTAACAAGTATATCAGAGCCAGGACCTTCAATTAGCATATGGAAGTCGACGAGTCTTGCTTATAGCTATGCATATTGCACCCGAATGAGTCGATGGTAGATGAGATAAATACCAGGGCTTATCTCGGTTGTTAACAAGTAATATAACTATGAAATGATCTGTGTGATTGTTAACATGAGAACTCGTATTGTTTATCAACTTAAGCAAATTTGAAGATCAGCTGTTGGCAAATTATTGATATAAGAAAAACATTTTGGTCACTTTAATCACTCAGCTTTCCCATCTTTGTATTGGTCTGTTGCTATGGATACTGTATGCATGGAGAAATGGAAGAAGTGGACTTACAACAACTACCAATGGAGATCCATACATCGCGACCGAGGCCACGAGTCCTATACTTCCTACGAATACTTTACGGTGATGGTGATCATGAATTATAAAAGTTGATGTGATGGCAATGACAGTGAAAATTGTGAGCACTCCCAGCGCCATCGCAGCCACCTTTATCTGTAAGTATACATTTCAAAGAACAGAAAAATTTATTCCCCTGTTGCATTGGCACACCAGAACAATAAGCTAAAATACTGAGTTTTTATCCATATAAAAAAAAATTCTGTCACCGATATAATTTGAATGAACGGACAGCAGCAAACTAAATGGACTCATCTTGCCTTCTTTTTCGTGGAAGCGAACCAAAAGTATATGGCAATGAAAGAGCACTCGAGAAGAATCCCGACACCATTGATTGTGACGACCGGAAAGTTTTCCCATCGGTAGCTCACGATGGGAAGCCCGTAACAAGTGTAAACGAGGCAGTTCGATAACGCCAGGATGTATGGAATGCAAGAAAACTCCTCAGTGCTCTTCCTTCCTATAACCCTTGCAAAAGTCAATCTGCAACACGATACAATTATTAGGGTAATTGCAATCTGATTATTACACGGGAACCACATATAATAGCAATGAAACAGCAATGGAGCATGGAGTTCATTGAAACTTTACATGGGAGCTGCATATAATAACAATGAAGCAGCATTTCCTGCAAGAATAGAAACAACCATGCACACACTCGATAAATTTGTATAAACCATAGATAATTACAAAAAACTTATATGCTGATTTTGAACTTAGAAGAATGAACATAAAAGGGAAAGATGTATGGTAATGTACCCATCACTCCAATGGCAAGACGCAATTTATCTCCCATAGTTTTGCACTGTCAAAAACAGATGACAAACCCTAGGACGAACGATGTGGCGTCTACAGACACTAGAGAGACTCTGAAACTATGCACTTGTTAGGAGCTTTTACAAAGTGCTTTGCGTGGATTGTTACTTCGCACCTCAGGCTATTTATATATCAGAAGACACAGGAAAGGGAATATTAATATTATTTTATGAATTATAAAGGTATCAGTGCTGTCTACGTCTACAATGCAGATCGTGGATGGGTTCTTAAACTTGTGGACGGAAATCGATCAGCTCACAAAAGATAAAAAGGGAATTTTATTTGCTCAAATGCTAAGTGCAAAATGCTGTCGGTGTTTGGACAACGTGAAAAGGGAACTATATTTGCTGGTTTTGGTTCTGGTTCTATACCATGAGCGCCAGCTACTGCAGAGAACTTCAACTCCTTTGTTGCCATAAGTTCAAAAGACACAAGGCACTGTCTATTCCGACAGAATCATTCCAAGCACTCTCGGGCGTATCCATCTTGCGGTCACGTGATCTTCCCAGTTCGATTACTGGGCGTGACCATTTGAGTATAAGATTAGGAAATTTGCGAGAGATCACTTCGGTTTGGCGTGACAAGGAAGAATAAGAAAAACACGAGTCCCATCATTTCCGAGCCGTCAATTCTCCGCCGACTAAATCGACAGATTGCCATGGATTATACATGCATCTACATTAGACGCCATGTTTATGTATTGCATGTCCATTCAACGATCAATGTCTCTATTCGTCTAGTTCCCCTTTGCTTGCGTCTCTGGCCCCTACGTGCCTTATAATATCAGTGGAAACTGCAGACATCCACATCAAAATGGAGAATATGGCTTCATTTGCCCATTTTGCTTCGATTAGTTTGAATATAACCTCGAATTAGAACTTTTCTTTATGTCTCTAAAATTTATAATTAGGTTTGCATTTTGGGATTTTCCCACCTTAAGAGCTACTCACTAGGAGATACTTTTTAATTTCACGTATTTTAATTGTAGTAGAAATGTGAACATGAATCAGGGACAAAGACATGCCCCACAGTTTTATTGCCATTGGAATTTAGCATGCTGTCTTAAAAAGGTCAATGCTAATGGAAACACATAAGCACCTTCAGAGGACAATCAATCGATTATAATGTACAAAAAATACGTGGAAACTCAATAAAGGGGAAAAGTACCAAAAAAAGTTTTAAACCTATTACATTGATATCAATTCAGTTATAAATATTTCAATTAAACCAATTTAGTTCTAAACATTTTTACATTTGTACCAATTCAGTCCATTGGATCAATTTAAGTCAGAAATCACTAACGTGGACACCGGCCGTCTTATGTGGCACGGCTGGCGTTGACGTGAAATTTTTAAATAATCTTTTTGAATTTTTAATGATTTTTTTTTATTTTTCGTTCCTTCTCCTCGCTTGGGCTTGTGGCCGGTTGCCATGGCCGACGAGGGTCGCACAGCCCTTGCCGCCCATAAGGGAGGGTTGGCCTCGCTCGGGAAGGCGAGGGCTAGACCCTTGTGGCCTGGGCATGGGTGGCCATCGTCGAATGTGGCGAGGGTTGGACACTTGCGGCCTAGGCGAGTGTCACCCTCACCAGATCCAATGATAGCCGCCCTTGCCTAGGCCACAAGGCTCTAGCCCTCGCCCTCGCTGGCAAGGGCAACCCTCTCTTGTGGCCAATCGTTGGCCATGGCAACCGGTCCCAGGCAAGGAGAATGAAGGAAAAAAAAAAGAAGGTTTTTTTTAAATTTTTTTAAAAAATTATTAAAATTTGTCCATATTGACGCCAGTCATGCCACATAAGATGGCTGGCATCCACGTCAATGATTTCCAGCCTAAATTGGGCGGATGGACTGATTGGTACCAATGTGAAAAGGCTTACAACTGAATTGGTCCAATTGAAGATTTAAGATTGAATTGGTTCAAATGCAATAGGTTTAATACTTTTCCCCTTAATAAAGTTTCCATCAATAAGAGAAACCCTATTGGTACCGAGCCTCTTAAGATTTCTCCATCGCTCAAAACGAATAGAATCGGAAGTGTTATCACACTTTCTAGACGAGTTTTAGGATTCCATTGCATGATCAAAGTCTTGAGATTCGATGCCACTCTTGTCATAAATTTCTAGACTCTGGTACACTTATTCCTCGTGTCCATGTTCCTTCGGTTAATCCAATAGGAAGGTGAACTTGACTCGATAAGCTTTTGTTGGAATAAAAACAACAAAAGTGTCATAACTTTTTTTCACTCACTTAAGTGCCACAAATTTTAAAATCAATCACTTAAGTGCCATCGAGAATTTGTCTTGCCAAAAAATCTAACATGGACACCAGTCATCTAGTGCTGATATTGATAATTTTTGTAATTTTTTATTTTTCTTTTCCTTTTTTCTTTGCTTTTTTTTTTGTGTGTCAACGAGGGTTACCAGCAACCCTTGCATGAAGCAAAGGCCTTGCCCACAGTTGGCGTGGCCGCAAAGGCCCTCGGCAAGTCCACCGCAACCTCCCTAGCCCATGAGCGACAGTTTGAAGGCCCTCGCTAGATCTAGGCTAGGGCTTTTGCGACCCCACTAGCCGCGAGCGAGGCGGCCTCGCCAAGATCCGGTGAGGGCCTTCACGGCCCTGTCGACCTTTAGCGAAGGCCTTTATGGCCTCGTTGGCCAAGCGCGAGGGCGTGAAGGCCCTTGCCAGACTGGGCAAGGGCCGCCTCACTTGTGGCCGGCGATGGTCTCACCCAAGGTCTTTGCGGCCAATAAGGGTCATTGGTGACCCTCACCAGCACAAAAAATAGCAAAGAAAAAAAAATTTAAAAAATTCAGGTTGGAATGGAAAATTAAGTAAAAAATCCACGTAAGACAATTTACCGGAAATTATGCTCAAATGATCGATTCTACTCTGATGTGGTATTTAAGTGAGTAAATAAAAAAGTTATGGCACTCAAGTGAATATCATATGAAAGTTATGACACTTATGCTGTTTTTATCCCGGCTTTTGTCAGAGTCAAAAAGAAAAATGTCATGGGGTCTTAAAATGGAGGCCCTTTCTTATCTTCGAATCGACCAACCACATATATTATTGGTCCTAAAGTGGAGAGCCACCTATACTTAATCACTAATTAATCAACTACATCGTGCGGGTCATTGTGGCTCTATCGATTCAAATTGGATCCTTCCTTGCGACGTTGATCTCAGCATTCGCTTTTGGTTTTGGCTGTCTTCCATTTGGTCCTTCTTGCATCATCATCATCGACGAATTACATTATTCTTCATCGTGAAATCGCAATTTGTGAGGTTCGGATGCTTCGTTTTGGGACATCGTTCCTCCACATGGATGTTCTCCGGTTTTGGGAATCACTTGTTTAATGTTCGTCGCCTCTTGTTTTGTGGTTGCCCCTCCCAATCACTTCCCTATTCCACCTTGCAAGTCCCACTTTCGTCTCTTGCGTTTCTTTTATTCTCCGTATGAACTTTTCTTTTTTCTCGTTTGGGTTTCCATCGAGCAAGCTTGTGCCAAGTTTATCTTCAGCCGCATATTTTCTCAACGCATGCCGCCTGTGTGTTTACACTCAAAAAAAAAATTTCGACATTTTTCACGAAACGTACGATCGAATGCGATGGCCCAACCCCACAAATGGTCATCCGTCTTCCATCGAATACATATTGGAGTCGTGTCGGGAATGAAACTCTGTTCGACTTGTGCCTTGAGCGTCGACCATCAGATGAGGAGAGTCCCCTTGACTCTTCGACATTGGCGGCGGTTCTACAACAAGGACTCGTCGATTCGAACCTTCCGATGATGAATGAAATGAGGAACTATTCTCAAATGAAAAATGTTGACACCTAAATTTTGGCACATCATTTAGTGTTAATTATATAGAAAATTAGGGATTAAATTTTAACCCTTAAATAAAAAAAATTTGAAATTGCATAGCATATAGTTTAGGATCATATAGATTAAATGCACCCCACATCGGATTGGCAGTGGTGAGAAAATTGAAAATCCGTCGTGTAAATCGAACTCGGGCACCAAACGAAACTCGGCTCACTCGAAAGACGAAGACCGAAAATCACGTGTCAAAAAGGGTTTGGTTGTCTTAATTTGAGCTTAAATTAGCTCATCAAGCTTAATTAAAGAAAAATCCGAATTAATTTAACCCACTTAGAATTAAATAAAATTAAAGGATAAAGCCCAAGCTCATTAGGATTAGAAAGCCCGGCTAATTAACCTAGGGTTGTGATACAAAAACATGGTTATGCGTCATAATCAAGGAGCTCTCGTAATTTTCAGATCAGAATTTTTAGAGAGACACGCGAGAGACACACGTAAAGAGAAAGAGAGAGAGAGAGACACCGGCACCGCCTACACCACTATCGTTCGTGTCCCCCCGCCGCTGCGCTCGCGGCGCCACCGCACCTTGCCGCCACACGCTGTTGCCCGGAGTCGTGCCGCACCATTGCCGTTCGTGTCCCTTCGCTGCCATGCTTGCCGTGCCGCCACACGCCGCTGCTCGGAGAGTCGCCTGCACTGCCGCTGTTCCCGCCTACACCGCCATTGCCTTAGAGCCGCATCGCCGCCCGGACGCCCCCACTGTTGTCCTCGCCGTCTCGCCGCCGCAAGCCACTGAGATGCCGGATGTCCCTGCACCGCCGACGAACACCTTCGCCATACTTTCGCTCACATCGCCGCTGCCCTACTGCGCCCCTGCACCGCTGTCCTCGCTGTGCGCCGCCGTACCGCCGTTGCACCGCCCACGCCGCTGCACCACCGTTGTAAATTCAAATTTGGAAAGAAATCTGCAAATCAGGTAATTATCTTATCCCGATTTGATTTGAATATTTTGTTGCTTAATTCGTGCTTAATTCGTGCTTATTGATATCTAATTTTGTATATTTGAATAATAAACATTATCTCAATTAGGATTTATTTCCTTTTTTGAAATTTTGGATATCTGTTACTTATCAAATTTGGATAGAATCTAAAATTTTCAAAATCTTTTGAATATATCCAAGATATTTAAGATATCAAATTTTTATCAAGATGTGATCGATTAGGAAAATTTCCTAATCCATAACCACACACACGGAAATAAGTCTATCTATTAGGCTTTTGATAGAATTATTTCCATAGCGGGTATTTCGAATTTTAGGGTCGATCTGTCAAGCTTTAGATCGAAACTTAATTTGAAAAATTTAGCGGTTATATTTTTTTACTAAGAAATTTGCAATTTGAATTCAAATTCGAAAATACAAAAAAAATTTCATAAAAAAAATACCAAAAAGATTGCTCTAGAATAGGTTAATTTCTTTAGTTTAAAATTGCATGTTTAGATAATTGGCATTTTTAATTCCGAATTTCATTTGGAAAAATACAAAAAAAAAAATAATATGTCCGTCATTAGAAATAGATCACGTCGTCGCATGACATATAGTTTGCATGTTAAGTTGTATTAACCGCATGTCAATTTTTGCATGTCATTACATATAGGTTAGCTTTCATTTAAATAAGTAAAAAAAAAAAATTCTACACCTTTGAACTCTAAGTTAGGATATATCAAAATTGTCAAATTGAGTATTTTTCTTGAAATTGGTACCGAAAGGGCGTTAGGGTAATTTAGAGTAACCAAGTCCCCGAATTTATAATTTCTGATTCGCAGGAATAAAATAGTACTCCCGCTATTTCATTTAAGTTTCTAATCAACCCACCTTAAATAATTAGTGGCGACTCCCATTAAAAACATTTGCATGCTCATAATTGGACCTAAGTTGCGAATTGGTAAAGTTTGAGAGAACTCAAGTTAAGTTAGTTAATTTAATTGATCCAATAATCCATTAACCTAATATCGGAAACCCGATTTTTTTAGGTCGCGACAAAAAAAAATTATAATGAGCATGACATGTACCATTGTGATAACGCTCATATTGAGTGACTACACCTGTTACCCATTTTCATAAGTCGAGTTTCATAAATGTGGTCAAATCCGAGACATGTACTTTTATGAGAAGTTTAGATTGAGTGGCTATGCCTATCGCTCATTTTCATAAGTCGAATTTCATAAACATGGTCAAATCGGAGATGTGCACCTTTATGATAACGCTCCGATTGAGTAGTTACACCTATTACTTATTTTCTTAAGTCGAGTTCCATAAATGTGATCAAATTGGAGACATGTATCTTTCTAATAACGTTTATATTGAGTGGCTATATTTGTTACCCATTTTCTTAAGTTGAGTTTCATAAATTGGTCACATCGGAGGCATGAACTCAATTAGGCCGGAAATTAAGTTGGCACGATCATTGTTTGACCGGGACCTCAGTACCAATAATAAGCTTGCCACTTATTCAAGTGCACTGCTAATTCGACTTTCACGGTTGAAACACAAAAGTGGATGGATGGTTGAAGTTCAACCATCAGAGACATTAACGTTGACAGTGTTTACATCTCTTCGCACTCGAGTGTTCATTTCCAAAAGCGAGTAAGGAGAACATATTCTAAAGTACACAAGTAAATTCCTTTTGTTGGTGATGATGTCGAATGCATCTGATGTATCTTGATGTGGACACATGACATTCTGCAATTAATTGGGATTGCTGATAAAGCTAGCACAAGCCTTGAAAAGGAAGTAAATCAAATAGCGTAATAATTGGAAGTTACCTGAATAAAGTCCCACATTAAACGTACATGGATGACTTAAGCCGCTTATAACGTACGATGCCACGATTTCTAATGTCTAGCTCGATTAGGCTTCCTTCAATTGGAGGCTTGTTTATGCTTATATGATTCTCTCTTCTTCACTTTAATCGTGAACTTTATGCCAAATTTATGGAATATATATTATCTACGCGCTTCTCGCTCGGTAGGTCGATTTCCTCATAAATGCTCATGCAAGATGCTCATGCAAGATGATGGGTATAATAACTCGATTCTTTTCCTCTTTCCTAGTAACAGGAGTTTGATATTTTGAGTCAAGTGCTAGAGCTGAGAATAATGCAGGCAACAGAATCGAGTAATTTCTATATGTTTATGTATATCATAGTGAAGAGTACATAGGATTTATTAAATGACTATACGAAGTAACAAGATAAACATGATATCGACCATAATCAATTAGCCATGAGTAGGTCGTGAGTGTTATCATTAGCAAGAGGACTTTTTAGGTCAAGTCTCACGAGTTTCGAGTAATAAGTAAAGAAAATAAGGTATCATGACGGCTCGGATCATAAACCCAAATCAACCCGAAACATATTAAACACTAAACATAAAAACCTAAACACCGAATTGGTAGAAACATTATGGAGATTTTTGTAGGTTTATTTAGGGTGCGTTTATTTCACGAAAAACGTAATGTTTTTGGAAAATGTTTTTCAGAAAATCATTTTTCAGGAAAATGGTTAGTTTTCCTTTGTTTGGTAATATATGATTGAAAATGTTTTTTGGTGTTTGGATATTATTTGAAAAATGATTTTAATCTCATGACTTTATTCCGGACAAAAAAAAATCGAATTTTTTATTTTTTATTTAAAAAAATTAGAATTTTATATTATTTTTTATTTTTATTTTATTTTTTTAAAAACCCAATTTTTTATTATTTTATTTTTCTTTTTATTTTTAAAAAAATTAGAATTTTTAATTAATTTTCTTTTTGTTTTTTTTCTTTCCTTTTTTTTTTCCTCTTCCTCCGTCGCAACCGGCTGACAACAGCCACAGGCGAGCTCGAGGCTCGCCCGACGACGACCACAAGTGAACTCAAGCTCGCTGGCCTCGCTTGAGCTCATACTCGCCTGGATCTGGTGAGCCGCGAGTTCTTCAACCTCCGTCGAGCTCAAGTTTGACTCGCCTGGATCTGGCGAGCCGCGAGCTTACCGGCCTCGACGGAGCTCGGGCTAACAAGCTCGCAGCTCATGGGCCTCGGCTGAGCTCGAGCTCGCTTGTATCTGGCAAGCCACGAGCTCGCTATCCTCCGCCAAACCCGAGCTCAGCTCACCTAGATATGGCGAGCCTGAGCTCGCCAACCTTGATGGAGCTCGGGCTGATGAGCTCGCAGCTCGCCGGCCTTGGCCAAGCCTGAGAGGTCGGCCCGCTCCCATGTCCGGTTGCCGACTATCGTCGAGGCCGGCGATTGGCGGAGGGAGGAAGAAGAAAAAAGAAAAAAGAAAAGAAAAAAGGAAAAAGAAAAGAAAGGAAAAAAAGAAAAATAAAATATTAACAAATTTAACATAATCAATCCGGAAAGTGTTTTCACTTTCTTAAATTAGGGAATTCACTTTTCTAAATTTATACATGAATATTATCCTTAATTAGAAAATGTGACAATCATTTTCGGACAATCAAACGGACGAAAGCCTGGAAAACACTTTCCTGAAAAACTCTTTTGCCAAAACATACGCACCCAACAGTGAAAGAGATGTCCGAGCAGGTGCTATTGTTTGTTGGATTCTTGGAAGCTTCAACCCAACAGCGATGGCTGCCGCGTCTGTGGATGCGGAAATTGAACCTTGACTTCCAATATTCAGCAACGCCTCCTCCAAATCTATGCGAGCAGCTCACCATCGAACTCTACCGGAGCCGTTGTCCATGGTCATTAAACTCTTCATGGCAATCCAGATCTCGATACAGCCATGGACATCCAAATCTCTAGAGTCACGTCGATGGTTGTCCACACTCGAGCTCTGTTTATCTCCTCCATGGCCGTCTAGATATCGACAAGATCAGAGCGATCATGGAGCCTCATCCTCTCCAAATCTAGAGGAGACTGAGGCCTTGTGGCCGATGCAGATTGCTTACGTGATGATCTCGAGATGGACCAAGTTGCTGCGTTCGGAGCAAGTTGCTGCGACAAAGGCATTTGAAGAAGATGCCTTCATTTTGGCTGTGTCATTACGGTTAGATCTTTCCTTATTTTTTCATCAAGATACAAAACCGATAACCCCAACCGAATCAAATTGACCCTAACCGTCATTTCAGTTCGGTTTCTTTACTGTTTGGGTCACTAAAGATATCATACATGTTCGAGTTGGTTCGGGTATTGTTAGAAACCCGAACCGAACCGCCCGTCGACAACCCTACTAACAGCCATATTAAATTTCCGTGTATTCTTATATTTGATTGTTATAGATATAACCAACAATCGATCAAGCAGCCAAGCTTAGCGAAAGTGGTTACCCCTTTTGCCGTTTTGTAAGTGGCGCGATTTAATTTTAATGCAATGAATGCTATAATCTATGAGATTTCAAATAAAATTTCTATATTCTGTCTCCCTGCCCGTGATTGTTATTTTTAATTCCTTTTATTTTGTCACCTAAGATAGGTATCGCAAATTTCATTTATCTAACCCCTGATGTTGGCTTCTATGCATTCACTGTGGCATATATCTCCTTGACAAACTGTGTTTGGTTATTCAGGTTTGAATTGGGATAGAACATGATAAGATGAGATTAGATATACTCTAACTGTCCTTCGGACCGTAGAAAGTCTCATCACATATTTGCTGCAATCCAAGAAAGGTTTAAAAATCTTTGAAAATCTCACTTACCCAGCATAATTCCCGCGATATACAAATCTCACCACTAAAGCGCCCTCACAAGCATCTCAAACCCTCTCTTGTCAGCTTCCTTTGATTCGTCTCCTTCATCGCCAGTTTCACTAGATCCACAGCCATCTCTACCTTCAAATTGTAGTCCTCGCTCAGTTTCACTGTATTAGAGGCGATTTGGACACTAGCGAAGATGAGCTGTGGGGTCGCCGAGGGCGTTGCGGAGCAACCAAGGGAGGTAGCGGTTGTGCAAATCTAGTAGACAAGGCAACAACAACCGATGTAGAGGTGACGGGCGGCAAGAGGGGGATGGACGCCACACATGAAGTTCAAGTGCCATTTGACGTTGAAGCAACGATTTAGGGGTAGTGACGGGCGGAGAGGAGGTGAACAGAGGTCCACCAATGGACGGCATTGGGAGAGCAAGTAACAAGGGCATACGTTCCTCTATTGTGGACGACAACCTCGAAAGATCCAGTGAACTCGTGAAAGGATTCGAATTCTTCAATGGTAATGGCCATGTGAGCGTAAGAGCACGATTGGCTAGATGGCAATGACAATTGCACAATGGTCGGAAGTGACGATGATCAACTGTCGTGGAGGTGGTCCTTGCACTTTGGCTGGCTAAGCTGGATGCATCACTCCATCACTCCATCATTGAAAGAAAATTGTTAAGTTATTTTTTTAAACAAATTATCCAATGCGGATTTATCCCACCTCCTAACGTGGATTTCTTATCCGGCATTTTATTGAGGTATATCCAATCTAGAAGGCATCACTAAACACTGGATAGGATATTTGTTATCCTTCCGAGTTACTAAACATACCCTAACTCTTTGGCACGAAAGTCGAAGAATTGGACATATGACTTTTCGACATTCTCTAATAATTGAAGGAACTGTACCATTGTACCAAGTAATTTTTTTTTTGAAAAAAAAAGAGGAGCATTAATACTACATATATTAAAATTATATTTATTAAATCGGTATGTTAAATAATGTGACAGACTTCAAGTTAACTTTTGTGCAAATCATGTGAAGCATCTAATGTAAGATCAACCTCTCACGTTACTTGTTATCGTATTATTTCTATAAATCAGTCTGGATTGGTTGATACCACTTGGTTCATCTGTTCCGAGTTTATTTTACCCAATCCGCACGAACAACAATCGGTAAGCGTGGCAAAGCATCTAATGTGAGCAGTCATGGAACACACCAAAAAGTTAGGAGTTCCTTTCTTTTTCTACCATACTTTAAGATAAACATGCATACTAATTAATTTGTATATTTGGGCTATGTTTGTTTTGCAAAATATAATTATTTGGAAAACAGTTTTCTAAAAATGATTTTTTGCATCACTTAAAATAATTAGCCAATGGAAAATGTATTTATTATCGATAATAACTTATGTATATATATTTTCGTGAACAATTGAAAATATTTTGGATTCATTATTGATAACAATTCATATTTAAACATTTTCGTGAACAAGGAAAATATTTTTCGTTTGTAAGTGATGTAAGCGATCGTTTTAAGAAAAATATTTGTCAAATCATTCGTTTTTGCAAAATAAACGGTGCTTCAATTAAATGTGGTTGCGAAACATGTACATATAGGTCGATTTTGGCAAATTGCCCCTACTAACCTCTTAAATTTATTTCGTGTGATTATTTTACTCTAAACCAACATTTGATGTCATGATTTTATGAGGTTTAATGCACTAGGTAACTATTCTCTATGACCACATCTTGTTGGATCAACCAGTGCAACCTAGAGGGCGCACATAGGTTGTTTAGAGATTATGACAATCTTTTGCGGAAATTGACAAACAATATTTAAAATTAGCCGAAAGAGATAATATCAAGTGAGCTTGGTGCTATTAGTAAAACATAGATGATAATGAGCAAGTAAAGATAGCACAAATCAAATTATAGTAGTTCAGCTTTATCTCCAAGTTTACGTACACTCTCCATACTAACAGCCATAACGTGAGCTATCCACTAGTATTCTTCAAGACAAGTTACGGTTAGCAAGTATTCATCCTATCAATGATTACTCGTGCTACCAATTTTGTGAATCAGCAATTTGAAATGAAAACTCCCAATTTTAGCCCTAATAAGGGGTTTGAATCAATCGTTCACAATTCGCGAATGGTTGATAGCATTTGACTCATCCGAAGTCAATATTTTGCGAAATTGATTGGAGAATTGTCCAAGTTTTAGATTTTTTGCAAAAAAAAGTCCCCAGATTTTGTGAAATTACAAAAATGCCCTTAATTAGGTCCTTAATTACAAAATTAATCAAGAGCGTTGATGAGATTAAATCATGACTATTCAAATTAGCATATATTAAATGAGGTCTTTGCCTAACCTCAAAGTAAAAAATAAGCAAAAATTTCAACCGTCGAATCAAATCGACGGTCGAGATTGAGTCTTGAAGAAAGTATATAACTCATTTTCCCTCCAAAATTTGAGAGGAGGGTCTCATTCTACAAAATTTTGAATAAAAAATCTGCAACTTTCTCCTTCTCTCTCTTCCTTTTCTCTCCTTCACGTTCTCTCTCTTTTTTCTCTCCTCTATAAAGAACCGCTCATGCGATTTCTCAAAGGGCCGCCGGTTCACCCCCACCGGTGGGTCCTCGCTGACGACACTACCAGCACCACCACCCCCTCCGACATCCGCCTTCGTTCCTTCGATGACCAGCGCCTCGCCAGAGTTGCCTCTGTTTGCTCCGTTTCTCCTTCTCTTCCCACGGCTTCTTGAGTTGGTTCGAATCAAACCAGTTCTGTTCAGCGGCTGATCCAGGCGGTCCGACCACCACCGATCTCTCCTCAGGTGTTTTCCCGACTTTGCTGTGGTAGAAGTTTCATCTCTGGTGGCTCTTTCTTCCTTGGCAAATCACATCAGTCCAATCGGACTGATCTGATCCTTCTTCTTCGCCGGTATTGTTTCGGCGCCGATCCGACGTCACCGAACACTCCCTAGTGTCCTCTGGTGGTTGACGTCCATCCTTGGTAAGCAGAGGTCTCTCGGAGCGCTTCGTACAACGATTGACACAAATCGATTGATCGTGTTTTCGCGCGATAACAAAAAGTAACCTCTTAGTCTTGAATCCGATGAAGAGAGGTTACAATAGGTAGCCGGGGCTAGAATTCACCCTAGGACTTCCTATGGACACCATATTGATGGTTTATGGTTGCTGCCTACATGTTTGATGATTTGATGATGATGTTCTTGAGTTGAAACCTGTTCTGCCATTTCGATTTTCTGGACCTGCTTTTTATTTTGTCGATTTTGACCTATTAAACTTCATTTCTGGACTTCGACACCTTCTGGACTCTTGTAATACACTTTGAGAGCTTCGATTTGGTATCTTCCGGCGGTTGATTTGATATCGTTTGCTACCTGAAAACCTATTCTAAAGTTTGCATCAGAATCAGAATTTTTGTTGTTTTGTTTCTTCACGTTTTTACACGATCTAAGTAGTTTTGCTTAATTTTTTCCAATTTTTCTGTTCGGATCTGGATATTTAGGTCCGCATGAAAGTTGTTGAGAATCATCTTGATCATAACATATGTTTTTTCCTAGATTTTTCCGATAAATCTAGATGAATGAAATCCTCTGTGAATCGACTTAGGGTCTGAACAGCTTTCTGCATTGATTACTCTGAATCAATTTGTTTGGTTTGATGATTTTTTGCTGCATTGTGTGTTGAGATTCAATAGGAGTTGCCCGCATGAAAAATGATCTAAATCAGGTTGGTTATAACATAGGTTTTTCTCAGAATTTTTGGAATATGCCTAAGTATGGAAAACTCATGAAATTTGACCTCTACACATGCTGATTTTGCCTGACCTGCACTGTTGTCGATTTTTTTTTTATTTTTCTGCTAAGATCTAAACTTAGGTCTCTTCATGAACAATGTTCACATATGTCTTTGTTGCAACATATAAAATTTTCAGATTTTTAGGAGAAAAATAGATAGGTGAAAACCTCTGTGAACTGACCTCATGTCTTGTCTGCTTCTACTAGAACCCGAATTGAATTTGCTCAAAATTGAATGTGCAATTGTGATTTCTTGACCCTGATGCCTTCATGAAAGTCATAGTATAGTTCATTAACTTTATAAAAAGTTATAAATCATGTCATTCGGTCATCATTTGCATGGTCAATTGCATGCTCAATCTTGAATCCTTGTTCTGTAATTATTGATTTCAAGGAACCCGATCTGTTTTCCCTTTTTTTTTTCTTTAGAATCACAATTAGGTTTGGATTTCTCATGAAAAATGTTTATCATGTTGTATACTATTCACATGATTTGTATCACATTTTTTGCCATGTCATGAGGATAGTAAACAACATGTATCTTGTGAGCTAGCTGCTGCAATTCATTACTGATATGCATCATTGTAGAAATCTTTTCAATTGACCATGAAATTGATGTTAATCAAACTCAATGCCTTCTAGAAAGTCTTAGAGAACGTCTTAAGCTTTCTATTGATGCTAGGATTGTCTCATTTGCATGTCCATAGGCCCCTTTATTAATTTTTATGAGGTTCCCCCGAAATCTAGAAAATTGTGAATTCGGAATGCTTGATGTGCCAAATCTGTGTTTGCAATTTGCTAATTTTGTGTGAATTTTTCGGTAAAGACCTTGATGATGAGTTCTTCATGAACCTTGATTTTCATTCCCAGACCTAGGTCATGACAAAATTTGATAATTTTTGGACATTATTAACATGCCCAAATTTCGATGAGGTTGCTCTGAAAATCTGTTCCTATGTTATGTTCTGATGCACTTCTTTATGTTCTGTGATTTTTGTAAATTCATGTATAGCTTATCTTAAGGAGTTTTCTTCACAAAAAATGTTCGTTGTTGTGTGCTTGATGTACCATAAATTTTCCAAAACTATTTGATCATGGGTCCTTTTCCGATTGAATGCATCTTGTATCCCCTGTTCTGTTGTCCTTTGTTTTTCCTTTATGGATTGTCTTTTGTTTTAGGATTTTTAGAAAATAATGCATGCTGAACCAGTCTTTTAATACCTTCATGAGCTTTAATTCCCACAATTGATCGATTTTCTAGTGCATGTGCTTATGATTGGCGCGTGATGAATTGAATGAAGTGACCCGATGTCGGTTCACTAATTTTAGTGATTAGATGAGAATCAAGGTTTTTCGACCCGTTTGCATGCTTAATTTATCGTTATGCATGTGATTTTTAGATGGATGCCTAGGGACGGTGCATGATCGTGGGCCCAAATTGGGGATTACATATAGAAACTGATTTAGGGATTCATGGCATTAATTGCTGTTGGTGAATACCAATGGTAGTTAATAACCATGAATTGTGTCTAAAACGAATATGGGAAGATAATAGAAGGTATCGATGCATGTTTGAATAAAGGTCGATCCCAAGGCCACCTTTGAGATTCTTTGTGCCTTGTTTGTTATTTTTGATTGACTAGTGATGCTGTGTACTTTGTGATTGTAAATTGTTTGTTGTTGTTCTTTCTTTAGTTTCAGTTTTAGATTAGGGTTAGAATAGGTCCAAAAAGACGATAGTCTTGAATATGGCGAAGGTCGATGTCCATTCCGACTCTATTCTTTGTATACAGCGATGGTCGATGTCCATTCTGATCTATTTTCTTGTAAAAATTCATTCATTACTCGAAATATGTCTCGGGTTTCTTATATGCGTTGGATAAACACCCGACGAGTTGCAGGTTTTTATTTCTTGTACTTAAAATTAGCTAGTTCTTTTAATACCTTGGTTGTTTACTTTACGTAATGCTTTTCAATACAATTATTTGTTTCTTTCTTTTCTAGACTAAGATAGGATTAATTTAGAATTTTAAATGAAAACACAAAAATAAGATGCATGATCACTTAGTGGAATAAGACTTTGGCATGAAAATGGTAAAAAATAAATGCATGACGACTCAAATAACAATCATGATAAGTTTAGCGATATCGAAAGTGTGTTAATAGAAATATTAACTTAAGTTAGTTCCCAAACTCATGATCTCTGGTTTACGTAAAAATCGAAACAAAACTCCCGCGTTTCGATTGGGTATTCTAGTTGACTCCCAACCTAAGCTAGTGGTAATTTTTAAAAAAGATAAAATCGATCTGCTGTCATGCGAGGTATGGATTTAGGGAAAATTCACATTCATGACCAATGAACCGTATGGATGACTAAAAGGTCAATGCTTTGGTAAGGTTATCTTTTATGGTATGCCATATGGATTGTTTTATGAACACTTATATCTAAATTCGCTTCATTGAGTTTGGCTCTCGAGAGGTAGGTTGCGATACCTCAGACACCAATTAACGAGGATTATGCATATTATGGCGTATAAATGAATATCACTACATTTTTTTTGGTCAGATAATATCACTACATTAGAAGGACAAGAATTCGATGATCGGTCAAATTCTAACCAAAAACGCATAGGGAAGTGACGGGGAAAAGTGTCAAAAAAGTTCTAAATCTTTTACATTTGTGTCAATTTAATGATAAACCTTTTTTTACGCCAATTCAGTCTTGAATCTTTTGCATTAATGCCGATTAAGTCCTAAACCTTTTTTTGGTGCCAATTCAAACATAAATCTTTTGTATTTGTGCCAATTCAATCCTAAACCTTTTGTATTAGTGTCAATTCAGTCCTAAGCCTTTTTTTAGTGCCAATTCAGTCATAAACCTTTTGCATTTATGTTAATTCAGTTTTAAACCTTTTGCATTTGTGCCAATTTAATCATTTGACACATGAATAGCTATTAGCTAGAAGGACTAAATTGGCATCAATACAAAAGGTTTAGGACTGAATTGATATTAATGCAAAAAGTTTTGGATTGAATTGGTAACAAAAAAATATTTAGGACTGAATTGATATCAATGCAAGAGGTTTAGGACTGAATTGACAATAATACAAAAGGTTTAGGACTGAATTGACACCAATGTAAAAGGTTTAAGATTGAATTGGCACTAAAAAAATGTTTAGGACTAAATTGGCACTAATATAAAAAGTTTAGAACTGAAATTAGCACAAATACAAAAGGTTAATGACTTTATTTTTACACTTTTCTAGGAAACGATGATAGTCACATGCTAGGAAGTCCTCGGAAGCAGACACATGTCGCCATCCTGCGTGAGATATTTGAGCCCCATGCATGACGCCGCCCTCACGTGATGTAATCCATGCACGACGCCACGTAACCCCCTCCCAAAAGCCCCACCTTCCCTTCCGTCTCACCCTCGACTCAACCTCTTCCTCATCTCTCTCGCTCTCTCGCTTCTTGATTTCGATTTCTCCTACAAGAGCAGAAACCAAAACCCTCAACAGACAACCCAATTTCACCCTCGGATCCGGAATTTGATTTGAGTTTGGCACGGAGATGGTGAAGCTAGAGTCGGCCCAGGAGATTCCGATGTACGGGCTGTGGTTGGCCCGGAATCAATCTGAGTATGTGAACATGGGGCTATACTTGCTTGCCACCATGGTGCTGTTGGGCAGGTTCTTGGCGGAGCTGTCCAAGGAGCGAAAATCGGGCCTCGTGGTCCTGCTTATTGCAGTAAGGATCATTGCCCTCGTGAACGTCCATGACCTCGTGGCGCACCTCACGGGGATCAATTACCAGGTCTCGCTCATGGAGTACGACGGGCAGCTCGGGCGCGTGGAGTTCGCGGTCCCCACGGTCGAGGCATTGGGATCATTGCTTGTGTTCTTGGGGATTCTGCTTCTGTTCCTCCAGGTGCATTGCTTAATTAGCTTCTTGTTTCGTTAATTGGATTGCGGATGTTGGTGATGGTTGATTAGCTCGCTATGATTTGTAAGCTCGTATTGATTTTCGCTCGTGTGTAGACTACTCTAATAGTGTCGATCGGCGAGAGTGTGCATCCGATCCTTGAGCGTACACATGTGTATGCCAATGCTGACTTGTCGATGAGGTGAATTTAATTCGAGTCTGAATTGTGGGAGATTCAGGTTTGTTATGGTTAGATGTTCAAAAAGTTCGGCGGTTCTCTCGCACCTAGACTTGGTTCGAGTGAGGGAAATGAAGATGGCAAACAAAGAATTCCCTTGTTTTTAACCTAGAGGACCTCCCTTATACTTTAGTCAATATTTACAATGTGACAATATCTATGTATGTATCTATGCTTATAGAGATTGCAGGTTAACCATTGGGCCTTATGCTCTAGGCAATTAGCCAGCCGGTAGCAGTCCTGTTGCAACGCGATACTGGCCTTTCCCAACATTTGAGGCCCAATTGCTTCTTAGTTGCTTTACTTGGTTTCGACAGTTCAATAATTGCTATACTCAGGCCTGTTTAATTCAATTTTGGGGGAATGTTTTTGATAAAATGCAAAGGTTTTTGGGCTAAAGGGATTTTCTAAAATGCAAGTAGTGGTTGATAATGTGTATTTTAAAATCACGTTTAAAAGCAACTTTGGTTTAAATACCGTTTGGTAAAAACTAATTCTGTAAAGGACTTTTGCTAATATTTAAAAAAAATTGAGGTGGAGCTCAACCACCAGCAGGCCAAAACGGCCGCCGGCCAACATCCGCCGACCAGCCTCACCTGAGGTCGCATGACCTTAGGCGTTGCCTGCATCGCGCGACCCAGGCCAACCCTTGCCTAGGTCGCGCGACCCCTCAAGCGGCGGTCACTGGCCTCCGGATCAGATTCTCAGGGAAGATGAATAGTCCATGAGTGCTACTAGCATTCTGAAAATGCAACTTGCCAAAGTGCCTTCATACCTGCCTTGGGCTAAGGGACTTTAGAGGCCTTTGAAAATGCAATTGCATTTCCCTGAAGTGCTCCAAAAAAATTTCCAAATGCTATTTGTATTTGGTCAAGGGACTTTAGAGCCCCAATGCTCATTTCAAATGCTGAACCGAACAGGGCCTCACTCCCCCCTCCTAGTTTGCTGTTAGCAAAAATCAGTTTAATCCTCTTTGGTTTATTTCGTAAATTGGGGGATGCCAAAGAAGGAAGTGTTTGGAGTGTCTAAATCGGGGTAGTTTCGAGTGGTTGGATATCACACCATAGAATAGTATCTCTTGGCTCGTGTTTTGGAGAAAAAACAAGGTCTATAAGGACCGAAATTGATTTAAGCCTTCAAATGTGGTGCCCTCTTGAGACCTGCTTGCGAAAAATAAAATTCTCTATTTCCCTTGGGGCAGAGAAGGGATCCTTAAGTGTTGATGAATTGTCAATGAGAAGAATGAGTATATATGTCTGAGATGTGGCAATGACTTATACATGATATTGCAGGCTGAAAAAGGATATGGTTATTACAAGCTGGAAAAGCATGCCCTGAACTTGCTTATTGCTGGCCCAGTTTTGTGGTTGCTCGGATCAATTCATAACTCTTGCCAAATTTATGAGAGAGCCAATGGACATGTCCAGATATTGCAACAGAGCGTCCACATCCCATTTCTAGTCGGAAGTTTGCTCTTCCTGGTTGGGGCAATCATGAACAGCTGACAGCAAGCCGAGTCTCTCCACCACGGCACGGTGCTCCTGGTCAGTTTCTCTGCTCCTATTTCTCATCCGGTTGCAAATAATTCATTGGATCGATTTCTAGATTTAGCTCAGATAAGATCATTTCTAGGGGTGAGATCCTAGGGCTGATGGTAGAGTCAATTATTTGTAGGGAAAATTTTGTTTTGGTACCCAAAGTGAGGCCTTTTTCTCAATTTGGTACCCAAAGTGGATATAATCTCAAATTGGTACCCAAAGTGCCCATTCAGTCTTAATTTGGTACCTGGGTTCGCCGGCCGGTTAAATGCTCACCGGCTGGCAAGAAATTTATTGTTCCGGCTACCGGAACAGTATTTTTTTAAACTTTTTTTTCTTTTCCTTTTCTTTTTTTTTTTCTCTCTTTTCTCTCCACTGGTCACCGTGGCCAGCGGCGTCCAGTGAGGGCTGCCCTCGCCCGACGTCGGCGAGGGCGACCCTCGCCAGATCCGGCGAGGGTGAGGGTTGCCCTCACTGGATCTGGCGAGGGTTGGCCTTTGCTCGCCCAGGCGAGGGCGGCGAAGGTCGCAGGCGAGGACCGCCCTCGCCCGACGCCGGCGACCTCCGTCGCCCTCGCCTGGGCGAACGAGGGCTGACACTCGCTAGATCCGGCGAGGGCAACCCTCGCCCTCGCTGGATCTAGCGAGGGTTGGCCCTCGCTCGCCCAGGCAAGGGCGGCCCTTGCTGGACGCCGGCGACCTCCGCCGACCACGGTGGCCGGCGGAGGGAAGAGAGAGAAAAAAAAAAGAAAAGGAAAAGAAAAAAAAGTTTAAAGAAATAGTGTTCCGGTAGTCGGAACAGTAAATTTTTTGCCGGCTGGTGAGCATTTAACCAGCCGGTGAACCCAGGTACCAAATTGAGACTGAATAGGCACTTTGGGTACCAAATTGAGACTGAATGGACATTTTGGATACCAATTTGAGACTATGTCCACTTTAGGTACCAAATTGAGAAAAGGCCCCACTTCGGGTACCAAAACGAAATTTTCCCTTATTTGTATGAATCCAGCTAATAGAACTAGTACATGTCTGAACAACTTGAATCATAGGGAAAAGCATGGGATGTGATTAGTATTAGAGCAAAAACAGTCATATTCTTTCGGAATGCGGCTTGTATATTACAATTGATTTCAAGTAAATCTGTGAAACATGGGTCATTTTCCTCCTTTGGAAAACTTCAAAACTGTTCTAGAGTTTTTGAGGCATGTGAGTCCTAGCACAAGACAGTCACCGCACATGTTCTAGCAAGTGGGTATGCACCTTATTTTAATCAAATGCCAAAACTTTTGATCACATTGAAATTTTGTGAATGCAGGGAGGGAGTTGGATATGGTTGGGCATCTTCGGGAGCCTCTTGTTCGTAATTAGGGGATTGGCGAACGTGGTAAAGGTCTTCAAGATGCAGCAAATGGATGGGCTTCGGCTCGAGAAGCTGCGAGGAGCGCACGAGCAGTTGATCCGAGCGAGAGAAGGCCAAATGCTGCTCCTCTCAGACGATATCGAGCGGCATAGGAGGAGGAAGCCAGTCGAAGAAGCGCAACCGCTAGCCCCTACGCTAGCTACACCTTACAAGGATGTCCTTGTTGGGCAGGCTTGATAAAGATTGCTAACGAAGGATGCCATTGAATTTCTTGTCCCATTTTACTCGATTGGATTTGAGTGAGGTTGTAGCCATTCAGCCAACTTGCCTGCCTCTTCTTCTTTAATTGGATTCGAAGATACAATTTCTTGTTTTGGCAGACGAAATTCTGTGAATCTTAAACCCTTCTCGAGATGCTCTTTGTAATAGCAGGAAGGGCAAAAGTTTTCGGTTTATGGTGATGGAGTAAGCAGCTGAGGATGGTTTCTCATTACAGAAGAGAAATACTTTCTTTTTTAACGTTTGGCCAAAAGATTTACTTGACTAACCATGTACCTAGGCTGGAAGTACATTTCATGTCAAACAAATAATGAAAGAATCGGTCAGAAATATTGTTTAGGTATGGTCGCATATTTGAGATGTGGTGTAATGTGGAGCCGCTTAATTGGTTCATAATTTATTTACTTAAATTTTTTAAATTTTTTGAATGAAAGTAGGTCCAATTGAATATTACGATGAATTTGAAGTTGTGCTCTCTCTTAATAATAATATCCCCGAATAGAAAGTATCGATTGCACAATTCAATAATTGCTTGCTCACCTTATGTATTGGTTATGGTGATTATTTCTTAAGAAAGGAATATTGAATGTGACTCGCTAATCAAGGTGACAGTTGGTGTTCCCACCTTCTCGTTGAACTTTTATGGGACAAAGGCAATTGAGGCACAGTCCGAATGGCATTTACTTGTTTAGCCCAAAACCTATCAAAGTCGGCTAAGCTATGATGGAGATTCGAATTGAAATGATACTGGTATGGAAGAATAGCTGGATTAAGAGGGAGTAGACCTAATGTAGAAGCCTCACATGTTGAGGTGCACGTGTAAAGTTATTAGGCAAAGAAGTCACACATTCGAGATGTAGTGTGTGTTAAATTGTTAATAAATCTTAGTTGATTTATAACTTATCGGCCTAAACTTTTAAATGAAGATGGGTCTACCGGACTCAATGATAGTTCAGAGTTAAACCCCCTCACAGAGACTCTCTAGACGAAGGTTTCTATCACACGCCATAACATATTTTAAGACAGATTCAGGAGGGAGTGACAACTTCTTGCCATAGAAAAAGGTTGATCAGTTCCAAACAAGTCATGCTCAAGAAAAGAACAATTTATTTAGATGCAAGCGTTGCAATTTCGGCTAGGGTTTGTCTTAAATTGAATAGCTATATACACACCATCGAAACACTTCTTTTCACAACTTGTTTGCCTTGCAAAGCGCAGAGGGGAAATACAGTGGGATTCATTACAAAGATACATGGGAAAATGAAATAAATAGGTCATGAACTTTAACCCAATATGCAACATGATCCCTGAACTTTTGTTTTGTTGAATATTATCTCTCAACTTTTGGTACATATTAAATTTAGTCCATGAACTATATGAAATATTTAATGTAGTCCTTTCATCAATTTTAGTTTGGGGTCTATATTGAACATTTTCACATAATTCATGAACTACATTAAACATATATCAAAAGTCCAAGGACAACATTAAACAAATAAAAAGTTGAGGAACCACGTTGAACATTAAGCTAAAGTTTAAGAACTATACTAAATAAATTAAAAATTCAAAGATCAAATTACATATTGAGCCAAAGTTCATGGATTGTTTGTGTCATCATTTCAAGATAAATTGGTAAAGGCACTAAAAGAAGCTGTGGATCCAGCCGTAACGGGTTGGAAATAGCCTCGCCTTAACGTTTTTCTCACAAAATTAAACATAAAAGGTATTATTTGAATATTAAAAAATTCAAAATTGAAGATAGTGTTCGCTAAAAATATGTTAATATCGCCTCGTTTGCGATATTTTCATGTATTTTGACGTCTTTTTCACCGTTGCAATCTCTCCTGTCCATATTCTTGCGTTCCATCGTAAAATTACATCTTCGTAATTTCACTTTCGAGGGGTCTGCTTGTTTAGCAAACAATTTGTTGTTGAAAAATATTGCCTCGTTTTTTATATTTGGAGCGTTTAGAAACATTAGTAGAAGGAAAATTTTTGCACAGTCGATTGAAAACTTATGCTTAAATTTAGAAAAATAAAATTTTCTTTTACAAATTAGAAATTGTTTCTCAAAATATGACTGAATTTCGATGCTTGGACATGTGGCCCCAACGGTGAGCCTTTGTCCCTGTCGCGACCTACCTCTCAAGAGCCGAACTCGATAAGGCGGGTTTAGAGAGAAGTGTTCATAAAACGGTCCATATGGCGCATCATAAAATATAGTTTTACCGAAGCATTGACCTTTTAGTCATTCATACAGTCCGCATGACACATCATAAAAGACGGCTTACCAAAGCGTCAATCTTTTAGCCATCCATACGGTCCGTTTGGCACATCATAAAAGACGGCTTACAAGAGTATTGATCTTTTGGTCATCCATATGGTCCATTGATCATAAATGTGGATTTTTCCTAAATCTATACCTCGCATGATAGCAGATCGATTTTATCTTTTTTAGGAGTCGCCACTAGCCTAAGTCGGGGATTGGCTAGAATACCCAACCAATACACGGAAATTTCGTATTGGTTTCTACGAGAACCAGAGATTATAGGTTCGACGACTAGTTTACGTTAATAGTTCTGTTAACGCCCTTTTGGTACCGCTAAACTTATCAAGGTTGTTATCTAAATTGTCATGCATTTATTTTTTTACCATTTTCATGTCAAAACCTTGGCCTACTAAGTGATCATGCATCTTGTTTTTGTGTTTTTATTTAAGATTATAAGCTAATCCTATCTTAGTCTAAAAAAAAAGAAACAAACAATTGTATTAAAAAATTGCGTAAAGTAAACAACCAAGATATTAAAAAGACAAAGCCAATTCTAAGTGTAAGAAAATAAAACCCACAACTCGTCGGGTATTTATTACAACACGAATTGAACGCTCGATAGATATGTCGGGTAATGAATGAATTTTTACAATTGAAATGGTCAGAGAGGATATCAACCATCATTGTATATAAGGAATGGGGTCGGAACGGACATCGACCTCCGCCATCTTCAAGACCGCCGTCTTCTTGGACATATTCTAATTCTAAAGCTAAACTAGACTAGATACATACAAGGGAAATGAACATCATAATGTTCACAAAACACACAGTAATTGTCCATACAATAGAACGCAATATGCAAGAAGATACAAAGATGCAAATGTAATCACAACAATGGCCTCGAGATCGGCCTTTGATTTAAACATGGGTCGTCCTCATCTAATGACCCACTCACTCCATTTTAGCCACCAAGCACGTTCGTTCATAGTGACTAACGCGACATAGTCCCTAATTGGGGTTCTATGTGAAGCCATGGATATCCCCTCGAGCTTGCATCAGTTCCTATCATACATCTAGAAAGTACATGCAACAAGCTTAAAATAAGCATGCAAGTAGGTCACAAAGACCTTGATTCTCATCCAATCACTCAATTTAGTAAACCGACATTGGGTCACTTCATTCCATTTACATGCGACAATTTATAAAAGAAACACAAAGAACAGCAGAACATGGGAAGAAAGACCTATTTAACAGAACATGACCCATGCGAAATTAAGTTCTGGAAAAATTGTCGTAGCTTAAGCACACAATGAGGAACAACTTTCATAGAGAAAATTTTCCTAAAAAATGTTCACATGATTTTATAAAAATTTGGTAACACAATTAAATGTATCAGAAAAAGGGGATTGCTGCAGTTGTTGTTGCAAAGATGAGGCCATTTTCCCTATCATTTGTTGTTCAAAACTTCTGGAATTTTGACACAAGATAGTTCAAAGAGTGTCCTACAACTTACATTAAGGGTCTGACCTCTAATTATTTGTAGAAAAATCGATAAAAAATCAACAAGAGGTCTAACTCACTTTGGACAAAACAGGGGTTCCGAATTTACAAGTTGCAGATCCTAATGCAAACTTGTAGAAAAAATGAAAAATGTCCTAAATGGCAAGCAAATGACATGTTCCTAGTGTCTATGGAAGTTTCATAACATGTATGACGACTTACCAAGAGGGTATGAATCCGATTAAGTCCAACTTTAGGTTTGATTTTCATGAAAGCATGTCAATGCATTAACTAGTATCAATGACATTTTATGGATGGCAAAGATGAACTAAAATGATGCATGAAATCTATGAAAATTTAACATGGATTAGGACTAGATGCGATGATAAAGAGGATATAGTCATCTAATCCTAATTACATGAGCAAATGACCATACAAGTCCATGAACTATTAAGTATGAATTAATGTTCATGATGCGTGAAATGCAATATGACAGAACATGGTAGTATGTTTGTGCATGATTTTAACCTACCAAATGGCATGCAAAAAATACATGTAATATGTCAATGTGAAGCTTGAATAGCCCTTTACAAAAGTCTAGAAGATTCCATGTTCTGATTATGAACAGAAAAATTCCTATAAAATTGGTAAGAGTGCTACATGAACAGCTTAATCCCTAATTGACAGATTTAGGGGTTAAGGAATTTCAATTGCTCAAACACACTAATGACAAGCAATTGATACATGGAGAGTGTCACTAGTGAGTTAACATGATGCTCTATGATGTTCATGAAGATCACTTGAACAATTAAGTCCAATTTCACAATGAATTTTGCAGTAATGCAATTCGGATCAGTTCAGGGCAGAATGAACAATCTGAGAATATGAGATGATTTCAGGTACTAAATGTTGTCTAAAAATTCTAAAAAAAAATATGTGACATGCATGAGACCTGAATTTACAAGTTCACAGAAGGATGAAACTTGAAAATCGATTTTTCCTATTCTGTACAAAAATAGTAAAATGTGCAGTTTCAGTTTGGTTACAGCCAAAAACCAACTTACTCTTGTTGTAACTTTGAAAATCGATTTCAAGTGCCAAATGAGCTCCGATCAGGGATATCTTTAACATTTTAAAGACTGATTTGAGTGCCTTACAAACTTCGTTAAGGACTCTGAGCCAGAAAATGTCAATTTCAAGCTCAAACGAAGATGTTTGAGCAAGTTCATTTCGGGTTCTAGTATAGGTAGATAAGACCTAGGGTTGAATTAAGGAATTTTCACCTATTGAATGAACTCCTAAAAATCTGAGAAAAAAGTATGTCATGATTGAGATCCTAATGAACGATTTTCGTGAGGGAAAGATTGCCAAATCAACTCACAAAAATCAGCATAAAATCAGCAAAACAATCGGACATTCAATAACAGATTTAAGCTTTAACAGAAACATATTGTAGAACAAAGAGCCGAGATTTCGAGGGGATTTTGAGGTAGTAAACGAACTTCATTTTGGCCGCATAATATGTTGAATCGAAGCTTAGGAAGTATAGATCAAATGTCTAGAAAGACTCGAAGCATGATTTCAACATTTAAGACCTCGTTTCAGCTCTAATAGAATCTGTGTTCAAAGAGCAACGAATTAACAGAACATGCAATCATCATTCAATCAGCTCACTCCGAGCCTCCAATCACACAATCAACTCATTATCCTCCATATATACATCAGCAGCACCCCTTAGCATCTATCCATGGCAAGCCTAAGGCAAGTTCTAGCCCCGGACGCCTAACGCATCCTCGCTTCATCGAACTCAGGTTAAATGAGTATGCCTTTGTGCGTTTAAGCCTTGATTTCGTCAAAACCGAACTCCACAGCCTCCAATGGATGATTATAGAATGTTTAAAGACCTCAAATCACAAAAAAATTGCCAAAACGAACCTAAATAGGTCCGGTTAAGTTGCAAGGACAGAATCGAGTCCGGTTTGGACCCGATCTGTACACTAGTGGAAAAAGAAACGCTGGCACTCCTCCGATGGTTGTCCGATCACGTCCCGACCTCCTGGTTGGGGACACGTCGAGGAAAGGCTTGAGAGTGATCGGACCACTTGGAATAACCACAATCAGCAGCGGCAAGCAAAATCGGTTTGATTCGCCGGTCTTGAGCTCGATCAGTGAGGGGGCTAGACGGGATGACAGAAGCGACAACCAGAGCTACTGCTGCTTCGATGACGTCAAGGAGAGATTGAGGAACACTGAGGAGTATGGCACCGCTCGGGTACTCGCCGGCGAGAAATCACCGAATTGTACGCGCGAGAAAGAGAGAGACGAGGGATAAGAGAATGTGGGAGAGAGGAGGAGAGAGCACCAAAGAGAGAAAAATCAGAGAGTTCTAGATTTTTGTAATTTTACAAAACCCAGAGACTTTTTTGCAAAATCTAAAAATTAGAGGGTTCTCGGGTGAATTTTCGCAAAATTAACTTCAGATGAGTCAAATAATATCAACCATTTGTGAATCGTGAACAATTGATTCAAACCCCTAATCGGGGCTAAAATTGGGGGTTTTCATTTCAAAGTGCCTATTCACAAAATTTGTCGCACGAACAATCTTATGATGACCTCTGGATCAAATGTCATAAAAGGAACTAAGCTTAGATATGAACAAAATGGAAGTAATTTTGTTTTTGGCCGATTCCGAACCTATTTCCGCAAATTGGGGAAAAGTAGTTTCTTAATAGGTTTTCGCAAAAATTTCAAATGTCAAAGTCAAATTGAATGTAAAATAAGATGATTTTGGTATTTTTTTTATTTTTTAATTTTTTTGGTCAAAGATTTGATCAAAAGTCAAACCCTAGTTAACCTTTCACTATAAGTTTGATTTTATGATCAAATTTTTGAATTTTTCTGGAATTTCCACTTCTAAAGTGAAATTAAATTTGAAAAGAATATTTTTATGTGAAAACCCTCCAATTTAACATGAGGTTGACTTTTGATCAAATGATTGACTAAAAAGTCAACGCGAAAGTCAACTGTTTGACTTTTCGGGTTTTTACATGAAATGAATAGAAAATTGTTTACAAAAGCTAGGACAACAAATAGAATAAAAAAATGACACTTTTTGTTTAAGAAACGGGTTCCGTCACGTTCAAAAACCATAATATCGAATTTTCTACTTTTAGTAACTCGTCGGCTAAAAATTAGATGTCAACGGTCCTCAAGGCTGGACCCTAGACCTCAATGGTCGTGCTTAAGTTCCCGACACTCGTGCTCAGGACCCTTAAGGCCGAGGTTGGGGACCTCGGTGACTGGGCACAAGTGTTATGAGCTAGCAATTCCTTGGCCGCGAAATAGCCCATGCAATTCTTGGCGGGTCGTTCACACCAGGTAAGCCCTAGTTCTGTAACTATTCCAAAGAACAATACGGCGAATATCTTCCTCATATCGCACCTAGCATAGCTTGGATGTCCAGTCCATTGAGCGAAACACAGATCTATTTAGATACAGTGATTGATTTTAACCTGTCACGATCACATCAAGAGAGCCGCTTCAACTCCCATCCAGTTTGTGCATAGAAGGCTAACCCCGCCTTCAAAGCTCCTATGGGTATATTCTTTCAATCATAGAATTCCTATCACTAACCGTCTTGACACCACTCTTATGATCCAGTTGTATTCATCCCTTGTAAATCCTCACTCTTCACCCAAATAACCTCAAGCACCACTTATAAGGGTATGCGAGTACGAGATAATCACGGTCCATAACATTCTCCCCAATTCAATTCCGCAACGCCCTCCTTGTGGGCTGTTCAGTCACTTCCCTATGTCAATTCTCACTATCAATGCCACTTTTTTGGGAACTATATGAGTGGAGGGCGCTCGCCCAACATAACTACTTCTCTCCACTGGTGGCTTTTCTCGATTAGAGCAGTTCGGCACCTTCGGTCACTTGTGCTTTCCCGGACAAATGTGGCATTTTTCACCAATTGCACCATTTTTGCAGCACCATTCTCCTCCTACTTCGTTTTCTCATGATCTTAGCAAACCAATGAAGGTTTTTGTCCTTGTCGATGACATGGTAACAGACAGACCCATCATGAGATTTGCCAAATCAATCTATGAACGGTTTTCCCTATTTAGTGAGGAATTGATTCCTTCTATGCCCCCATTGTCATCCTAGAAGTTGGTCGAGAGCTGCACTCTGTCCGAGCATCTTTTGGCTTCGGCGATTCACTCTCTGCCCACGTAGAACCGGGTATACGGCAGGTTTTTCTTTGACTCATTCACTTACTAAAAGGATCTTGCTCTGATACCATATGTCACAGCCCATCAGTTTTTTGACTGCAGAATAGCCCGTATAGTGCTTGGCCGGTCGTTCACACTAGGCCAGCCCTCGTTCTATAGTTGTTCCATAGAACAACACATCGAATATCTTCCTCATATCATATCATATCACACCCATCATAGCTAAGACGTCTAGTCCATCGAGCGAGACACATATATCTATTTAGGTACGACGGTTGGTTTCGGCCTGCCATGGTCTCATCAGGAGAGCGACATTAGCTCTCGACCAGTTTGTGAACGAAAGGTCAACCCCACATTCAGAGCTCCTAATGGTGAACTCACGATACCAACTGTCCCGATACTATTCTCATGACCTAGTTGTATTCATCTCTTTTGCATCCTCACTCTTCACCTGACAACCCAAGCACCACTCATAAGGGTACGCAAGTACAAAAAATCATTGCTCGTGACACAAGTGCCAATAGCTAAGCTCGGATCTCTAGCAATCGAACCAAGGATTGCAACTCCTAGGTCAGGATTCCTTGAGATCAGGCGCATGACCCTAATGCCCGAGTTCAAGACTTGGGATTGTACTCGAAATTTTTTCCTAAAATATAAGTCACCATCGAAAATATGTTTCTGACGATAAAAATTATTTTTCACGAAACAAAAGGAGTCGAGATTACAGTGATTGCTATTTCGAATTTTCCACGCAAACAGGGGGAAATCATTAAATATATATAAACGAAAATAAAGGAAGCCACAGAGCCGGCGCCAATTTCAATCGAGATAAGGTCCTTCAACACTTCCTCGCTCCTTAACCCCCCTGCAAAATCTTGTGGCTCTCTCTCTTCCCTCTCCCTCACTGCCTCTCTCTCTCTCTCCCTCCTCCGCCGGCGGGACGAAGACGACGGCGAGCGCGCACTCCGGCGAGCCCACCGCTATCGCCGCCGAGCGAGCGAGCGAGCGAGCAAGCATGACTCTGCTGCAAGCTTCCCTCCTCTGCAAGGCCTCCCTCCCTGCGTCTCCTCCTCCTTGCTCTTCCACCTCCTCCTCCTCCGGACAGCGTCTCCACTGCCACTCCCGTCTCCGCTGCCCTCGTTGCGTGACCTTCGACCCTCTGCCCACCTCGCTCCGATCGAAACCCGCGCCTCGGAACCCCCGATTCCGCGCCGTCCGCTCGCTGATTCGCTGCGCATTGCGGCCCGACGGCGTGGAGGCGGGCCCCGAGCCGGCTCCCTCCGGCGATGGCGAGGCGGGGTTCGGCGAATTCGGCGCGGGGAGCTCGGGCGTCGCGGCGGGCGGTTTGGAAGTGGAGGAATTCGGCGGCGGGAGGTCGGCGGCTGAGGCGGAGAGGGTGCTCGGGGGGGTGAGCTTGGAGGATGGTGAGGTGGTCGGCGAGCGCAGTTCAGAGGGGATTGAGGGGGAGAAAGATGGATACTTGGTGGAGAAGGACGGAGCGAGGAGTAAAATCCCGGCGATGGTGTTTCTGATGGGGGTGTGGGCGATGCTGAAGAGTGGGTACGAGAGGGTTTTGGCGGGGGATTGGCTGAGCTGGTTGCCGTTCTGGAGGCAAGAGAAGAAATTGGAGCGTCTGATTGCGGATGCCGATGCCAATCCCTTGGACGCGGCCAAACAGAACGCTCTTTTAGCTGAGCTCAACAAGCACAGGTATTGGGAACTAGTAAAAGCTTTGTTCTACTTCGTACCCAAGTTGTCCGAAGCAGTGAAATGGAGTTCCTGGACAGAAAGTATGGCTTTTTAGTGTCGTTTGCAATGTCTGTTTCTGTTGTGGCTTTTCAATTTGCATTTTAAGCATCGCCTTATGGTTAATTGGTGTGTGAATCTTGGTTTACCATGCTGGCTTAGGACAAACTTACCGTATTGGAGTTTGAGTGGCGTCTTGGCTCTCGCCTTCTCAGTATAGCGTGAACGTGCACTTGAACTAATGGTTGTATCACTTTGGATGGCGCTCGTTGTGTTGTCATCAATCAACTCATCTGTTGTTCATTTGATTGATGAAAGAAACTCTTATAATCTTACTGATTTATTAAGCTCGATGGATCAAATTTTTGGCATCAATCTTTGGATGCTTTACCTTTTGTTAGGTCATTTGTCCTTTTCTAACTCTTCTGTTCACTAAGTACAATGATGTTTTCCATAATTTTTGTTCTTCTCAAGGGACAAAATGTTCCACTATGCTGGCAAATTCCGTGCTGGTTTATAGTAAAGTTTCTGGCGACAGAGGAATGCATCTGTGGGTGTTGCTGTATCTTTTTCGTTTGATAATGTCATTGTTCTTTTACTAAAATTAGCTATGTTTGACTTGGCTCCTTTTCTGTTTGTTGCCACAGTCCCGAAACTGTCATCAAGCGTTTTGAACAAAGAGACCATGCTGTTGACAGTAGAGGAGTTGCAGAATATCTTCGAGCTCTTGTTGTCACCAATGCAATTGCTGAGTATCTTCCAGATGAGCAAACTGGAAAGCCTTCTAGCCTTCCGACACTGGTAACTTGGTTGCACGCACTGTTTTTGCCATTGTCATGTAGTTACATGCATTTCTTCTCTGGAGAATTTAGCAGACCAAGTGAAATTTTTTCCTTCACTAGTCCACTTAAAAGATTTCCGTCACTAATCCACTCTTTTATTTGAAAAATGTGCTTATTCCATTAGTGAATCTTATATGTAGTTGCAAGAATTGAAGCAGCGTGCATCAGGAAACATGGATGAACCTTTTCTAAGTCCTGGGGTATCTGAGAAGCAGCCATTGCATGTTGTTATGGTGAGGATTAACCATTTTGTGATACCTTTGAATGTGGTAGTTCTTTTTCTTTGTTGCCTCTTGTTTAAATGCCATATGATGTTATCTCTCATTAGGTTGACCCCAAAGTTTCAAACAAATCACGTTTTGCTCAAGAGCTTATCTCAACAGTCTTGTTTACCGTTGCTGTTGGGTTAGTATGGTATGTGCTTTTGCTCTGCCATTATTCTCTTCTTTTTTTCATTTTTTCTTCTAGTCGAAATATTATGTGTGTGTGCCTCTATTGACTAAGCTGGTTACAGGTTGATGGGTGCTGCCGCACTTCAAAAGTATATAGGAAGCTTGGGTGGTATCGGTGCTTCAGGTGTGGGCTCGAGCTCTTCCTATACCCCTAAGGAGTTAAATAAGGAAGTTACGCCTGAGAAGGTATCTGTTAGCTGTTCTTGTGAAATAGCTGATTTTATTTTTCATCCCATCAAACTCTGTCTTACATATCCTTTGAAGTCATATATATTTCTAGTAAACCACTTCATACATTCAAAAAGCATGCCTGCACTAAAAATTGTTTTTCCTGTAGAATGTGAAGACATTTAAGGATGTCAAAGGCTGTGATGATGCAAAACAAGAGCTAGAGGAAGTGGTGGAGTATCTCAAGAACCCAACTAAATTTACTCGCCTCGGAGGAAAGTTGCCTAAGGTTTGTTTAAGTTTTCATCAGGATATCTATCTTCCGTTGATTATCGATGGCTGCAAGTGCTACAGACATTTTATTCAACACTATTCTTCTAATGCAGGACAACTGTATGTATGTTTCCTTCATGAATTTTTATGATAACCAGATTAAATCCATCTTAAAAAGCTGGAAAATTTTCACCTCGTGTAATCATATAATATTATAATGCGTAAATGCACAGATATATTGCTCAGACATCAGTTTAGCATGATATGAGTTATTTCATTGCTAATGCTCTTGCTCTTGAGGTCAGCTTCAGTTGCTGCTTGCTCTTAGGAAAGGAGACGTCACATCGATTGGCATTTATTTATTTGCATATTACAATGCCATGGCAATGCCTTGTGTGCCCTGTCTGTGTACTTACATGAGCTCCTTATCTGCCTTCTGCAGGGAATTCTTTTGACAGGAGCTCCTGGAACGGGGAAAACTCTCCTTGCAAAGGTATGTGCTCCTTGTCTGCTGCTTGGTAGTTGAATGGAATGCGTTGCCATTCACTAATTGTACATTTGTCCTTGACTTTTTGTGGAATGAGGAAATTTGAGATTGCTTGTCTGCTGATAATGGTTATTTCAGTTTTTTATCATGGCTCTTGGTGGTTTGAGATTTCTGTAGTGTGTCACACTGAACTTTGACCTTCCCCTTTTCTCTCTAAAAGCCTTAATGGATTGCGTTATAAACATAAGACAATGGATAAGATTAGGTTTTAACAACTCTAAACAAGTTCCATGGGGCTTCTATTATGGCCACAGACGTTTCAATATTAATAAGCTATTGTGGATAAAGATGCAACAATCTTAAAAAGTGATCCGTTGTTGGGGTACTGGCATTTCCTCATGGTCAGTGATTTCTGGGTTTCCTTGGTTTTTGCAGCAAAGTTCATATTAATTCATCCTGAACTTTTCCGATTACTAGTTGATAAGAGGAATGAACTTAACAATTATCACTTTTCTCCTAAGTTTGTCTGATATAGGGTCATTTGGCTTAATGATTTTGTCCTTGATGATTTCTTTGAAGTTTCTTAGCTATTGAAGTTACTAAATGTATATCAATTAATTTGCATCTTGAAGGCTATTGCTGGAGAAGCTGGGGTGCCTTTTTTCTACAGAGCGGGGTCTGAATTTGAGGAAATGTGAGCCATTTTTCCTTGCTATGCTATAGATTTCGACATTACCAGGTTTCTCTGTTCTTCATCTAGTGTCGAAATTATGGCATGCTTGTTTCCCAATTGCTCGTAACAATAATGTCTTCTGGTAAGCTCAGTAATTATTTATTGACAAAGTAGCTAGAATGACTATTCTGTCTATTGAGCAATTGCTCGTACGAATTATGTCACATTTATTATTTTGCATTACTTAGTCTATACAGATGGAAAGGTCTGAAGAACTATTGTAGTTTATTAAGCAAAAATTTATGCATCAAAGTGACTTGCTGTTGAAGCAACGGTGGACCGGGGCAGACTGCAGCATAGTTTCTAGCAAAATTATTGAACTATTATATAGTTGTTGATTCATCTCTTGAAAGCTTGTGATTGTGATCGAGTGTATTGCTGTTACAAGCACAATATACCCATCAGTTGCCGCTTAGGTGTTAGACAGCTACTCTCAGCTTGAGAAAATTGAGGTTCTAGGTGAAAAGAGCAAATGTTTTAAGTATCGCCTGCATTTAGATACTGCAACTATACACTATTTCACTAAACTGCATTCACCCAGAAGTGATCAGTACAACAAAAGTTGCCTTTTTCCTTTCTTTGGCCTTTATAACTTGGCATTTTGAAATTTTTTCTCTTAGTGCTGCATGGGCAGCTCTTAGGTGACGGTATCTAAGCTGAACCCATTTAAGGCCCTTGTCCTTTGCACCTTGCAATGGTGCTGGGCTAATGCCTCAAGAGTGTCTAACTATATCTCTCTGGAGCTACGAGGACTTTTGTTTCCGTAATTTATTAACATCATACTTTTCTCTCGTTAGCATATAGCTATAATAGTCTATCCTCTTTCATACAGAACGATCTAAGTTATGACTGTCTTGGTTCTGTGGATTATTCAGATTCCTCTGTTGGCTTGTGATCTTGAACTATAAAATCTTTGCATTTGAACCTTGCAACTAATTTTGCTATTTTTATTTAGTCAAAACTCAAAAATTAGTTGCTTCCAACTTGTATGACAGGTTTGTTGGGGTTGGTGCTCGGCGTGTGAGATCATTATTTCAAGCAGCCAAGAAGAAGGTAAGCTATCTTCAGGCAGTCTCACTGGCCCATGAATTTGTATTGTTAGCTTGTTAAGAAGAGGGTTTCCCAATATAGGACAAAAACAATGAGTAAGAAATGTCTTTGCGAGGATTCAAATTGCCTTCAAGGGAGATTCAACTTGAGTGAAGCACTTTAATGCTGAGTAAATTGAGAGACATAGAGTTACTGTCTATCTTTGACACGCACGCACAGGCCGAGAGTGGATGGCTTCTGTGTCTCTGTTTTTCATTCTTGTTATATTGACAGTTTTCACATGGTTGCACAAATTCTGTACTTATTCGTATCTATGTCTTATTTTCTTTGCATCTCATTTAATAGGCTCCCTGCATCATATTCATTGATGAAATAGATGCAGTTGGTTCCACAAGAAAACAGTGGGAAGGCCATACAAAGAAGACATTGCATCAACTGCTTGTTGAAATGGATGGTTTTGAGCAGAATGAGGTATAAATGGAGTAATCTTACCCCTTGATGGGCTTTCCTGTATCCTAAACCCATGAATTTTATCTGCAGGGAATCATATTGATGGCTGCAACAAACTTCCCTGACATTCTTGACCCTGCCTTGACGAGGCCTGGCAGATTCGACAGGCATGTAAGTTCTTTGATCCTCTATAAGCATCTGGTTTACTTTTTATACATGTCTAGATATACCTTCTTTGCTGTTATATTGGGCTCTGATATCAAATGTCTTCCAAGTTCAGTAATCTAATTATATGCTAAAGGAAAACCAAAAATGGAATAATAGTTGAAATTTCTTGGAAAAGATATCAATCAATATGGCTGTTATTAGCCATATGAGATTATAGCTATGTCTTAACTTTGTCTTTTCCATTTTCTTTAAGAAGTCCAATTTCATGTCATTTAGTCATTAACCTTAAAAATATTGGTCTCCATTCATAATATCCTCAGTATATTAGCTATATGAGATTATAAACTCTTAAGGGTCCTTTCTACTGCACCTGACTTTATATAAGAGCTCTCTCTCTCTCTCTCCCCCTTTTCATGTTATGTGTGTTTGCTTTTGTAGACCCCAATAAGAAGTTACCTGATTAATTGGTCATAGATGGAAACTTTGTTGTTTTTAATGTGTAATGAACTGTTTATGGAATTGATGGGACCTTAAAACTGGTAGACTTTCATTTTAGATTGTCGTGCCAAATCCAGATGTCAAGGGTCGACAGGAGATATTAGAGCTTTATTTACAGGATAAACCTTTGGCAGATGACATAGATGTCAAAGCGATTGCTCGTGGCACTCCTGGCTTTAATGGGGCAGGTGACTCTTTCTTGCTATCTCAGTGGTGTCTCTTACATCTGGAAGATGTTTTGTTGTAGCTCTTCACTGTTGTGACCGCTGCCAATTTTGATAGATCTCTCAAATTTGGTGAATATCGCTGCCATCAAAGCTGCTGTTGAAGGGGCAGACAAGTTAACTTCTGCGCAGTTGGAATTTGCTAAAGATAGGATAATAATGGGCACTGAACGGAAAACAATGTTCATATCTGAAGAGTCAAAGAAGGTATTCTGGAACATTTTTTCCTCCAAATATGTCGACAGATTAAACTATATAGGCACAGTTTGATGCTATGTTCATAACAGGTCAATTGGATCCTGCCATCTCTTGAATTAAGTCAAAGAACATCTTTGCCATAATATGTTTTGTACTTCTGACTCTTGACACCCATTTTCTCAGCTCACTGCATATCATGAGAGTGGCCATGCAATAGTTGCCTTTAACACTGATGGAGCACATCCAATTCATAAGGCAACAATCATGCCTCGTGGATCTGCTCTGGGAATGGTCACTCAGCTCCCATCAAGTGATGAGACATCTATCAGCAAGAAACAGTTGTTAGCCCGTCTTGATGTTTGTATGGGAGGAAGAGTTGCCGAAGAGCTCATTTTTGGCCAAGATCATATCACAACTGGTGCAAGCAGTGATCTTCAAACGGCTACTGAACTAGCGCAGTATATGGTAATTACCAACCGCCATGGTATCTTGGTATATTTTATATGTAAGGAGCTGCAGGTGCTTTTTAATCATTTATGCTTAGAAGTGCATTGATACTCAGTCAACTAATATCATAATTATGAAATTATTCTTTTGAGCAGCAGTCAGATTTCAGTTTGGCTGTGTTTGTTTTTTCTTTTTCTCCAGTTAAATTTGTCAGCATCAGGATCTGTACAATGCTCTTTTGTTATATAACTTTCCATCATTTCATTTTGATTGCTTAATCTGTGATTTTTTTGGTTTAAGGTGTCAAATTGTGGGATGAGCAATGCAATTGGTCCGATTCATATTAAAGAGCGACCAGGCACAGAGATGCAATCTCGCATAGATGCAGAAGTATGATTCTTGTCATATGCATGCATGGAAGTATTTTTGTGAGCTATTTGTGCTAAGTTTTCTATGGATGGTCGTGCAGGTGCTTAAGCTACTGAGAGAGGCATATGATCGCGTGAAGGCCCTGTTGAACAAGGTTTGTTCAGAGATTTATTTTATATCAGTGGTCTTCCTGTATAAGAACCTAGGTTTAGTTTAGCCATGTGGTGTTCTTGCTCAGCTCATATAGAAATCTGGTTAGTGAACAATAGGCATCATGGGCGTGCATTGAATTGCGTTTTATATCACTAATCTGTCCATTTTCAGCATTGACAAAAGGCTAATGTGTTGCTATCACTATACTCTCCATTATGGTGGTCAGCCATTACTGCTGAGTTGCTGGATTATGGTATTAGTCAACACAGCTGGGAACCTCCTTAACTGTTAAATAAGCATCCTAGCTTTCATCTTGCCTCATTGCTCTTCTTTCTGACACGCCACCCCACGCCATGCCACCCCGAAAATCCATCCTCCTTAATATTTGCTTAGGTGTATGTCTCATCTAACTATGATTGACTTGGCCCTTACCAATTCCGCAGTTACCTTGCATATTCTGTCGACTGCTTTGGGGCCATTGGCCCATAATCAGCATTGGCACATTATGGATTTGCATGAACACCTACCTATTGGAAAATATGTAAAACTTTGTCATAATGCAAATTACGGATTTCAGTCTTTTGACATTATTTCAGCATGAGAAGGCTTTACATGCATTGGCAAATGCGCTTCTGGAGTATGAAACCCTTAATGCAGAAGATATAAAGCGCATACTACATCCTTATCGAGAAGGAAGTCTGCCTGAGCAGCAAGACCAAGTAGAAGAGGGTGAACTTGTATTGGCATGATTGGAGTCCCACGAGTAGATGCCTGAAGGACAGTATCCAAGCAACAGAGAAACATGGGAAAATGGAGCAACTGTGTCGAGTTCTCTTGCTCCAGTGTAACAAACTGTAGGGGCAGGTTGCGCAGCTTATTTGAAAGCGTAAGAGGTAATTGTTTATAATGTATTCTCCATTTTTTCCCCCACAAGCTTCTGTTGACAGGAAAAGGAAGAAGTGAAGGTAAAGATTATATTGCCTTACATGTAGCATCTCCAAAGAAACAGTGCTCTTAGAAACCATGAGGAGATGGTTGTCATAAATCATCAGAAAGATGGTGTAAAACTGTCAGACCCACCCATTCTGGGTGAAATTTTGGTTAGCTTTTGACAAAAATGTATTCTGTCGTGTTATTTATGAAGTATTCATACAAAAAAAGGAGGAAGAAGAGAAGAATAAGAGATCGCACTTATTTCGTGTCTTTTCTCCTTGTTTAATTGTAACTAGAAATGCAACTGCAGTTCCCTGGAGGAAATACTGGAAATGTCATCAAAGATCTACTGCAAACTACAATACTGGATAACAGAAGTTATGACCATTACATACTAAGTTCAATGGAAGTTTCTTTTCTAGCTACTAGTTGAAGATACTGTATGAGATTTCCTTTCTTAGGTAGAATTTGTCTCGTTAAGTTGGAGGCAAGACACCATTCCATGTGAGAGAATAGGCAAAATACGCAAGATCAAACTTTTCTTTGTTTTTCTTTCAAAATGCCCTTTTGAATGAGGTTGGGGTGTGCTGTCTTCTGCGCATCCGATCCCCGTCGGATTACAGTAACCCATCCGACTTATTACTTGGAGAGCTCTTAGGGGGTTCGTTACAGTGGTCATGGCCGTACTTTGCTTGCTTTTGTCTCATGCAACTGATTCAATTCAGATTTGTCTTGGAAAAATTGTCATGGAATATAAAAAAAACAGAAATCAGGGGTGAGCATAATCTAGGTGGGCGGTTCTCACGTTAGAACCGAAAATTGCCCGTTGGTTTCATGGATCCACTCAAAAATTAGACTGCCAGTCCGATCTGATTTCCGGATGGGTTCATGGAATCGGTCCCACTAGCCAAGGATGGAGACGGAGATAGAGAGTTGGAGACCGTGAGGTGAGCATCAACCGAGAAGAAAGAGTAAGAGTGAGCGTGAGGCGAAAGCGAAAGAAAATGTTTCTCAGCTCAATGTGAGGTTGTGAGTGTCGAGCAAATTAGGTTTAGTTTAGGGATTTAGGATTTTTTTTAAAAATAAATATATATTATATTTATTATTATATTACTGGTTCAATCTGGGTTGGTGGATGGGTGGGTGGCTTCACATCTGGAATCGGGAATTAGACCAGTGCTCACCAGTTCCTAAAAATTGAAATTGGAAACCGAACCAATTCTCTTAGGAACCACCGGTTCCGATCCAATTCTGGGCAGTCCGGGCGGTTCCCAATTCTTTTGCACACTCCGAACAGAAATGCATTTGGAAACTGCATAAATTTTTTTTATTAATAATATTTTGAATTTTTTCATTTTTCATTTTTTTCATTTTTTTCTTCTTCTCCTTCCTTAAACCATGGCCAGGGCCAACGAGGGCATCACGATCCTCGCCGGCCACAGGCCAGGGCTAACGAGGGCATGATGGCCCTCGCCGGCCACAAGCCAAGGCCACCCTTGCTGATAAGGGCTAGACCTTGGCCACCGCCCTTGCCAGATCTGGCCCTCGCGGCCTGGGCAAGGGTCACCCTTGAAGAACCCTCGCCAAATCCGGCGAGGATGGCCCTCGCCTAGGCCATGAGGATCCGACCCTTGCCGGTCTTGGCTTGTGGCTGGCCACCGACCATAGGCCAGAAAAGAAAAAGAAGAAAAAAATTTCTTTTCCTTTTCTAATTCTTGTTTTCATAATCAGGATTCAACTTTTTTTGTTATTATCGATTCTCTTTCAAAACTGATTCTGAAAATAAATTTGTGCTTAGGAACAAAAAATTTACCAAATGAATTTATGTTCTTTTTTTGTTCCGGGAAAAAAATACAATTAGGTACTGTTGGCCGATTACCAAATATGCCCTTAGAGGTGACCTAATTAATATCACAGAGCCGTCACATACTCCATTGAGGTACTGACAAGGATTGCTTTGTCGTCTTGTTTGCAAAGTTCAGTCCGGAGGGAGTGGTTGAAAGGCAAAGACGAGAACAATCAGTGAACTGAGCTATGAAAGAAAAGAGCCATTAGTCTTTAGGTTTTTTGTTGGGATAATAGGCTGTACTAATGCGAGGACGATTCCTGTCATCATTTGCGTTTTGAAGGCACTGCAAAGTAAGAGGAATGCAACATCAAACCATCAAATCGCCTTTTCCATGGAGAAAGGTGGTGAGTGGAATAACTTCGACGCATGCCAATCTTCAAACCGCCTGTCGACATCGCGTATAGAGTGAAAATGCGAGGGAACAGCGAGACCAATCAATCCCACCAAAGGCGATGGCACGTATGAAGCCACTGACACCCTATATGAGTGCAGGGGCGAGACTGCCCGTCTCATGGGGTCGGCAAAGGTTACGAAACAACAGTAGAACATCGTCACGGCGCTTATGGTGATAACTAACACGAGGAGACAGAGACTTCCCAAATTGCAAGACAGACTAGAAACCCGTGAAGAAGTACTAGTAGTCCTCGTACTGAATACAACTTTCATTACCAAAAGAAAGCAAATGTACACGACTTTATCCAGCACATATACAAAGGCACGAAACAAACTCCTCTCGGAGAATCATGGCCCTTTTTCTTCTCTCATCCTTTAATATCATAAAGGGGGCTCAGTAATTCTCTAATTCTTGCGCCACCAAACATGAAATTGAGCACATGATTTCGAAGTGGTGATGAACAACTGTTGCAGCGCCCAAAAAAAAACCCAGAGAAAAAGAGTGTGACAGTATGATGAGATTAGAGAAAAGAGTAGTGCAGTCTGTCTCCAAAGCCTCTTCAAGTGGAAAGCTTCAGAAGCTTCATCCTCAGCAACCTAAAATGCCAACACATCACGGCCCCTATGTTCACATCATGTTGATGGGCTCAGTCCGGTCCTGTACTGCTAGCCGCTCTGAGACATCAGCAAGAGATTTAAGATTGCACTTGATCAAGGCTTCGACGAAGTAACAAGTCTCATCCTTGGTATTACCCTCGGGAACATCCACCACATATGATTCAATCGCCAAAGTCCCTGGCCTTCCTTCAATGATCTCTGGATGAAGAGAAATGATTGAAGAGTAGTTCTGAAATACAAACAATGAAAAACCAGAAGTTATAGAAATTTGACCCGGAACGAGGGACTCCACATGTCACTAACAATAAGTATCATCTCTGCCCGATTCAGTATGCATTGTAAATAATGATGTTAGAAGTTTCATCCCACTATAGAAAAGGTATAGCAAAATCAGATGATAGGATGCCCTGTGCAAAACATATTCAAACACCAAAGGGCCGCTTCCCAGAATATTAAGAACCTGAATTCCCAAATTAACACTGCATTGAGCATAGGCTTCAATGCAGCATGAAAACTCTCCATCGAGGACTCACAAAAGCCCCTCGGATGGTTTCACAATCTGTTCTGCATACAACAATGTGTTTTATTACTTCAACAAGTCTGCGCATAAGATATCCAACATCTAATGTTCGTACAACAGTATCCACTATTCCTTTGCAGGCTCCATGGCAAGTAATTATATATTCGGCTAAAAGACAGTCCATCGTGTAAATTTCGTTGAATGGGAAAATCAATCATTTGTCCTTTCAGGATCTAACGTTTTTTCTCTCATACGTACTAATTAGTGTACTTGAGATGCATTTCCTCTTGCTCCCGAAAAAGATATTAGAGGGACTGGATTAAAGGGGTTTGTCATCCTAAATTAGGATTCATTTCACAAGATATAGCAAAAGAACTCAGTGCCAAAGATTATTTTAGCTATTTTTGTCAAGTGAGGTATCAAGATACTGTGTACAAATATCAATACGTTCTAAAAGTTGATAAGTTGAATGTGAACAATGATTGAGCACAATGATTGAGCAAGTATACTGATCAAACACATAGTGACGTACATAGATCCAGCAGCTAAATTCTGGTTTCTACATCAACTTTTGAAACAATGAGTGCTCTTACATGGGCTTCAAAGAGAAAACTACTGTTTTTAGAAGAATTCTGGGAAAATGATAACATTGGACGCTAAAGAATGGGACACACAGTAAGAGCAAAGGAGAACCAAGAGATCAAAACAATTAGCAGACAAACATACCCTAAGCCTGTGATCCCCACCGACGATCCTAATGCTCAAGATATGCGCATCATCATCAAGAAGCTCCAATCTCTCTGTACTTGTAGTGGCAGGAAGTCCGGACTTGACATCAACTTCCCTCAGACTACCAATTTCGAGATTTCCAAGCACAACGCACCTGCTGACAAAAGGCTTATACTTTTGGGGCTGATCAAACCTTCTCACCAAGGACCAGACCTGGTTGAAAGGACACATGAACAATAATCATCAAATTGACATTTTCAGACGATAGCAGAGACATTTTAAAGGAATTAATACAGAGAAAGTTACGTGAACGCTCAAAGAGGAAAGTTTTTATTTGCCATTTATGACGTCACTGGCGCCATTAATTACTCCCAGATCTCCCATCTAGTTAATTCAATCAATGAACTGATAGAAGCATGGATTCCTGTTTCCTCTGATTCCCGAGCAAAATACCCAGAAAGGAAACTGGGCCAACTACCAAAGACAATCATTCCAACGTTATCAAAAATCAAAACAACCCCCCCCCCCCCCCAAATCAAGACCAAGATCAATTCCTCCCACGAAAAAAGGTTTCGGTCAAACGTCGATCTTTAGCTTCTTTCGTTCTATTTCCTGAAAGAAACAGGGGAAGAGAGTACGGAAGCTCGACACTGATCGCATGCAATCACACCAAAACAACCCTTCAACCCAAAAAAGAACATATCCCGGAAAACAATCGAACACTAGCGAATCTAGAGAGAGAGAGAGAGAGACACACGGGCACTTTGCTAAAGCAATACAGCTCGGGAAAACATCGCTCGCCCCATCGATGACCACTCTGTATCGGTGCACCAATCAACGCAAAACAGATCAAGCGACGAGTCCTATCTAAAAAAAAATCCTTCCTACTGATGCAAACATTGGCATAGAGACGCGCGCGCGCGCACAGATTTGACCCCCCCATCCCACATCCACAGAACCGAGCGCAAAACAGGCGTCCCACACCGAGCGCGTCGAGAGGAATTACGAGCGGGACGGGAGTCCTGATGTGCTTGACCAGCGCGGAGCTGCACTGGTTCTCCGCGACCTCGTGCCTGTGGTGCGTCCTCATGTACTCCCGCTCCATGCCCCCGACTTCGCACCCGTTCGCGACGGCGCTGGCGTTCATCTTCCTCCGGCCGCCAAGAAACCCTACGCGAAGCGCGGGCTCAGCTCTCTCGCCCGCCCCCCCACTCGAACATCCGAAACGGAAAGGAACAACGAGGAGGAGGAGGCGCAGGAGGCGGCGGAGGGCGGAGGACGACAAGCAACGCGGCCGGAGCCGGCGGCGGTCGCCGGAGAGCGGTTCTCCGGCCGACGGATCACCCTTCGCGAGCGCGCTATCCTCTCTCTCAGGGTTTATGCTGCGATCGCAGAGAGTACGCCGAACACCGCCATTGCCTAAGCTGGAAAGCTCTTATCGCTTCCTCCCATTTTCATTCAACCGGAAAAAAATAATTAAATAAACAATAAAATTAAATAAAAAAACTCAAAAAAAGCTCCCACCTTTTTTATTATTTACATTTTCGTCCTCGGAATTTGCGATTCTATTCCAATTCGCCACCTCCACGTGCGATTTCCACCCCAATTTCGCGCGATCGAAACGCCCCCCGATTCGAGGACTAATTACGATCGGGCCACTCGTTTTGTCCGGTTCTGGTGTGTCTTTTGTCGTTTTGCGCATCGCCTCCGCGTTTTGACGGAAAAGGACACGGGAGGGGGGGGGAGGGTCGGTTGGTTATTTCCTTTTTCGGGATGGCGAGCGAAAATGGGGAAATATTAATTTTATATTTATTTAAGAAATGGGGGGATATTTGAGTTTATATTAATGCCCCGAATTTAATTGCTAGGGTTTCGGTGAAGCGACATTTCATTATCGACGTGAAAAAAAATGTTATAAAAAAAAAAACTGGGAACGCTTTTCTGTCGGCTGCATAAATTATGTCGGCCATGTAGCTGGACATTTTTCGTGTATTATTTAATGGCGAGTTAGGTCGGGGAAAAAAATAGGAAAAATAGTAGTTGGTGTTTAGTTAAACATTAATTGGTCTCGCGTCGCCATACATTATTTAGTTTTAGGGTTAATATCACGAAAAATTCCCAAACTGATACGTCCGTGATAAATTTATTCCAAATTAATTTTTTAACCATAAAAAATTCCAAATTGATACATCTGTGATAAATTTATTATCTGTCAAATTGCTGAGTTTGATGAGGAGTGACATTTGACGGGTATACCAGTTTGGGGCTTTACCTTCTGCTTGTCACAGATGTACCAATTTAGGATTTTTCGTAGTATTAATATAATTTAATGAAAATTAACGGAGAGTAAATTTGTCACAAATGTATCACTTTGAGATTTTTTATGGTCAAAAAATTAGTTTGGGATAAATTTATCAAAAAAATTACCAGTTTAGGGGGTTTTGATAGTCAAAAAACTAATTTCAAGCAAATTTATCACATATGTATTGGTTTGGAGTTTTTCATGGTATTAATCCTCAATTTTACTTTCCTTAAATTAGGGTTTGGAATTAGAACTTCCTCATGGTAAATTGAAGGACAAAAATCTGAAAATTACGAAAAGAATAATCTTTTAGAAATTTTTTTATTGAGTCAATTTTGTCGATCTCCAAGACCCTTTTCCAAAAGCCTATGCCTAAGTCTTCGGAGAGTCAAATTTATCGTTTACCGAAGGATAATAACTTTGTGTATAATCTTTATACCATGATGAATTTATCGAAATTCAAAGCTCCTAGACCACCTCTTCCTTCCCGCATTACGTATTTTCATTATGATGTATAATTTGATTTTGTGAAGTGAATGATAAATTTCGAGGATAAATACGGGAAAAAATAAGATCATTTGATGATAAATACGCTTGGATTTGTAGGTTTCTTTCCACTTTTTCAGTCTACCGAAGAACAAGCACGAGGAAGACGTATCTCTTAAGCCGCCATGGCTAAAGTATCAAAGTCTAGTTCTTCGTCCTCGGTCAACCTTGAGCTTTCTCCATCCAATCAAATTGAAAATCAAGCCAAAAGAATAAACTAAAAAGGGGCAGAATAATGACTCCACATGTCAACCATAGGTTAATGAATTTCGTTTCTGAAAAATTAAAAAATATTTTTTCAAAATATGATTAGATTCCGTTCATTCGGTTTGAAATTTTACGCTTAAGCACGGAAACCCCAATATTGATTCTCGAGTCCTTGACATTAATTTAGGACTAGGTTTTCGATGCCTGGGCCCCGATACCTACACTCGTGTCCATTAAGATAGGGCCCGAAGCCTTGGTGCTCGTGCCTGATGCCACGCCACTAGAGCTCGGGGTGCATAAAGGCCGTGCTCGTGTCCCTAATGCTCGAGCTTTGGTCCCCAGCACTTAGCGCTAGGTCTACGAAGGCCGTGTTCGAGTTGTCGTCGTCGTCGCTTAGGCTCGGGGCGTGCATGGGTATGGTTTCAAGATAGGATTTCCAGTTTCACGCCCATATCAAAGCACCAAATTTCAACTCTACCCATCAATCTAGAACCTCTCTTTTCCATCAGACTCTCCGACCCACACGACATGCACGAGCAGTCTTTCCCCCATCCGAAAGCGAGAACGACGCAATGGGGAGCCATTTTGCAGTGAGATCTCGATGTCATCGTCGTCATTGTTCAATCATCCACCTACTTATCTTGGAGCTAATCGTCTTCGTTATCCCACCGCCACTCGGTGAGCTAGGGGACCAGAGGGCATCCATGAACAGTAAATGACAAAAGGGTAATGTCGTGTGTACATCGGGATCGGTGTTTAAAACTAGTTTACTAGATGATGTGGTAGACAATCACACGTGATTTTTCGAAACTAGTGACTTGTACTGAAATCAAAAAGAGTGTTGATCATTACACGTTATGTCGGTTTTGCATATCGGCTTTATCAGTTTTGATAAGAGCGGCATGAATTATGATGAGTTGTAGCGAATTTTTCTATAAAAGTGATGGGACAAAAAGATTAGAGGAGAAGCATGACCTTCGTGTAAGTAGCGGTGAACCCAAAAATATCCCGACTAGGATCAGGAGTGTTACGAAGATGTATGGAGTCTTATTTCTGGGGAGGTGCGAAATTTCCTCACATGTCAAATTTCGTAGAACATCGATATATTTTAGTGATAGATTATGCCCAAGTGCTTAGCGACCATTGCGACAGAGGCCCTCGCCCATGATGTTTACCGTTTAACATGTGTAGAAAAGAATCATCAATTGAGACAAACTATATCGACGACGAAATCGAATGACCGAACTCAAACGCAATCGCATCAAAGTTATACATACCTAAACATCATCGAGACTAAAAAGGGCAAAAACGCAGCTAAGGGTGCGCATGAGAACGTTTCTATGCCGGGGAACCATTTCTGAACAGAAATGATTTTTTTTGATTCTGTGCCCGGAAACAATTTCTGAGTATTTTAAGGCGTTTGGTAACTGTCCAAAATTTTTATTCCTGGAACAGAAATGCGTTTGGTAACTACACAAAATTTCTTTTTATTAATAATATTTTAATAATATTTTGAATTGTTTAAGGTTTTTTTTTTTTAAATCCATTTCTTTCTTGGCCATGGCCGGTCGCCGGTGACCGGCGACCGGCCACAGCCCAGGACCGGCGAGGGTGTCACGGCCCTCGCCGGCCGTCGGCGGAGGCGAGGGTCGCCCTCGCCGGCGAGGACGAGGGCTGGACCCTCGCCGCCTGGGCGAGGCGCCTCGCCGCCTGGACCTGGCGAGGTCGGCCTCGCCCAGATCGGGCGAGGCCGAGCCTCGCCGTGGGTCGCGACGGCGAGGCTCGGCCTCGCCAGATCTGGGCGAGGCCGAGCCTCGCCGTCGCGACCCACGGCGAAGCCGACCTCGCCGTGGGTCGCGACGGCGAGGCTCGACCTCGCCCAGATCTGGCGAGGCCGAGCCTCGCCGTCGCGACCCACGGCGAGGCTCGGCCTCGCCCGATCCAGGCGGCGAGGGTCCAGCCCTCGCCCTCGCCGGCGAGGGCGACCCTCGCCTCCGCCGACGGCCGGCGAGGGCCGTGACGCCCTCGCCGGCCCTGGGCTGTGGCCGGTCGCCGGCCGCCGGCGGCCGGTCGCCGGCGACCGGCCACAACCCAAGAACAACAACACAAAAGAAGAAAACAAAAAAAAGAAAAAAAGAAAAAAAACTGATTCTCAAAATTGTGCCGAGAAACAAGAAGCTACTTTTTTTTACTTCTTGTTTCTCTTCCAAAACTGTTTCTCGGCACAAATATTTGCAAAAATGTGCCCGGGCACAAAAAATTTACCAAACGCATTTCTGTTCCCAAACTATTTCTGGGAACAAAAGAACAGAAATTTTTACTGTTTGGCACGTTACCAAACGGGCCCTAAGTCATCTCCTTCCCATCAGCCCAATTGATGACATAAACCTTCCCAAAAAAAGCAACTCACCATCAACCAACATCAACTAACACCATCTGCTCCTATGTCTATCTAAAAGCAACTCACACAGCAAGAACTCAGTTGCCAACAGGGAGAAACCTGGTCAACCTGTCCCGAACAGTTCTTGACTTCTTTCCATCAACCAACTTTGTCCGAAATGGCTGAAAAGTCTTTTGCTGCTGCAACCAAACACAGACCAGACAACAATGGTGGGATTCTCCAAAAAGGGCAAGAGAACAAGGAACAAACCCCTACTCCTTTTCCTTCTCTTTTCCTTGTTTTTTCCTCCCGGGGTGTTCGAACTTCGCTAAGCAATGGCATGGAAAGACGCGACACGTGTCTGCCCCAGATTCCAATTCCATGAAGAAAAGTGGGAACGAAGGAGGAAAAAAAACAAGAAAGCATGCACGCTACCGGGGCACAGGCACATATGTTGTAGCAGAAGAGAGCAGAACATGTCTGGCGACTCTCCGACATGTGCCGTGCCGTTTGATTTGTCGTTTTTGAGTTGAAGATGTTTTTTGCCTTGCATTATTTGAGGCATTCCCTTTCGCTAGTGCGTGCCCTCGATGCCGTTAGTGCTGTCTCCCTATATATAGGTCATATCCAAATAATAATCTAGAAAAAGAAAACTTACTTCTTTAATATCACTATAAGATTTGAACCTCAATGTCATAGCGAAAAATTATTTTCGGGACAAGTTACCTGATCAATCATAAAATTATTATATGGAAGTCAATTTAATCCTAAATCTTTATGCTTACAATGCAATTCTCCAAGCCAATTTCCACTGGAAGTTGCTGACGTAGAGGTTTAGTCACCAACCGTCCTACGTGGCACACCGCCACGTCAGCCATTTTCCGGAGGAATTTGGTTAGACGAACCACATTAAAATTTCACGCAAATATTTAGGACTAAATTGGCAAACAGAGAAAGTCTAAGAATGAATAAACTTCGTACAATAGGGTTAGGATTGATTGGACAATTTCCTTGTATATAGTCCCCGAACTTTGGCCAAATGTGGACCCTGGACTTTTAATTTGTTCAATGTGGTCCCTAAATTTTAATCCAATATGCAGTGTGATCCTGAACTTTTAATTTATTTAATATTGTGCTTGAATTTGAATAAATAGAAGGACAATATTAAATTAAGTTGAACATGTATCAAAAGTCATGGTCCATTTGTGTCATTATTCATTTCTCAAAAAGTCAAATGGGTCTAGCATTCGAGTACATGATATAGTTATAATCAAATATGATGAAGCATTTTTTCTTCTATAAAAAATGTCGGTCATTTAATTTATAAAATTGAGGAAATCCAGTAAGTGCGGGTTCTTAGGGTGGATTTGATCCCAACCATAAGGGAGGCTATATGTTTGGTGAGTGGGTCTTTAGCTAAAAAGCCTATTTGATGCGACCCTTTTCATTTGGGATCAAGAATATGGCATCCACTGTTAATTAAAAAATTCTATAAAAAAATGTGCTATTATTATTCGCAAAAATAATAAAATAATATAAATGTACGGTCTAGTACATGATATATGGCGAGAAAAATTATATCTTTTGTCAATTATTATACATAGGAGTGATTGGTTTCGAGGCAATCTAGCTCCCGGGTAGGCCCACGGAACTGGTGACATATTCAACTTTTTTTTTTTACTCGTTGTTAACGTTTGAGATGAAATTGAAGATGTTTTTGATAATCATGGCATTTCTACAATCAGTAACTTACATGTAATATTGTAGGTTTCACAAAGATTTTTTTAATTTGTGGCGAAATTTGATTGGAATAAGCAACTACTATTGTGTTATGATTTGTTTTTGTCATCTTACTCATGTGCACAAGCAAATGTAATCGCTCTAGCCTTGAAGAGCTTTATTTTGTGAAATGAGAAATAGATAAGGTTTTTCAAGAAATAAAAAAAATCTTTAAAAAAAAAACGGTTCGGTGCGATGGTCCGGGTGGATGGTTCCTCATCTGGAACCAGGAACCAAAGCGAAATTCGCCAGTTCTAATTTTATGGAACCGGAATGGTGCCCTCGAGAACCTCCCGAAATTGGCCAATCCGATCCGGTCTAGGCGGTTCCCAGTCCAGACTATTCCTTTTGCTCGCCTCTAATTATACGATGTCGTTTTTATCGATCATATGAATCTCATCTGCATAATGTCACTCTGATAAATTAGAGGCCTCGATTTTTCTATAGAAATAGGATGGCACGATAAAGTAGCAGAGATAACTAGAAGCGTTCGTTCGATGTCACGACATGTACATGACCCACCAAACATCGTGGTTCAAGGAGACATCAAGAAGTAATATGAAGATGTAGTTGAAAAATTAGGAGTGTGGTTGATGCGCTAAGTTGTCATGAATGAACCTACTCTAATGTTTTGTTTGTTGGCCATCCTTTGCGTCATCAAGCACGTCAAGATGATCCACCCAAAACCGAGTTTCTTGTCGCCAGCACGCCATTTGTGCACCTGGGAAAGGGGGGCTAGTGAACGCGACAGCCTTGTTTTCTCCGGTGTGTTCATTTGCTCAAAGAAAGGAGATCGCAAGAATAAGCTTTTTCTATTTTCCTATGTTTTGGAGTACTTACAATTTAAGCCCGGTCTCGTCGCGTCCTTTGTTAACGAAGGGATAGATTCTCAGAATCTACGGCGACCGCTGATTGATGATCAGGGCGGCCCAATGACCGTATCCATCCCCGGTCGGCGAAAGGGCAATTCGAATGGGACCGAGCAAGCAATTTTCTTTTTGAGTCTGAAGAACCCACCTTATCAGTTTCAACCTGAACGATCTTACGTAAATAATTTCGTAAATCTTTAGCCAAGGGCGAATCCAGCCTGGTTGAGGGCACACTTAGGCCTGGCACTAGGCTTGACTCACCCAACGATCAAGCCTACCCAACATTGACTGTGCTTGCCAAGTTAAAACTAGTGGGAATCGCTTGTGAATCTCGCTCAAACCCATGACGTGTGGCGGCCCGCGCATACGAATCCTCGACGTGCAATTAGCTACTTTCTCCATCCTAAACATCAAAAGATCATTCGAACTCTAATTGAACAAGATCAAGTCTCGCAAACGACCGACAGTGATGTCGAACAGCTTGCGTGGACGATCCAAGCATTTTAAATGGTATAAGAGCTGTCCGATACCGTATACAATTCAGTAAAAAAGAACCCTTTGTACTATAGTATGGGCTTCACATGCAATTTATGGAGTCCAGCCAGATCCACGACCCTCGATGACCTTATTAAATTAGTACCAAAAAAAAAATTAGTTCTTGGACCACCACATTGCGATCTTATCAAAAAGCAAGAACTCTCCTAGAATCTTGAGAGAGTAATTAAATCGCTAATCAGATATTAGTACTTGGTAATTAAACAGGTGCTTGGCTCTTGAAAAGACGAAAGGCTTAAAAGAAGCCAAAAGGATTCTCTCGCTTTAGACCAAAAGAAAGAAACCCAGCTTGGTGTCGCTCTCGAGAAACGCCTCGTTGATTGTTTTAAAGTTTAAATTGTTAGATAATGCATGATTTAATATTTAATTCATTGGCAAATAAGGGACTTGAAAAGATTTGAACTCGGGATCTCATACTTCGATGGCATGTGAAATTTTGTAAGATGACTGCCAATCGTTCCAACCACGACTCTCAATGACCTTGAATTAGTAAAAAAAATTTAGTTCCTGGACCACCACATTGCGATCTTATCAAAAGCAAGAACTCTTGTAGAATTATGAGAGAGCAATTAAATTGCTAATCAGAGATTAGTACTCAGTAATTAAACAAGTTTTTCAGCTCTTGAAAAGACGAAACGCTTAAAAGAAGCTAGAGAAAAGGATTCTCTCGCTTTCGACTTAAAAAGAAACCCAACTTGGCATGGATCTCAAGAAATGCCTCACCAACTATTTTAAAATTTAAATTGTCACGTAAAGGCATGATTTAATATTTAACTCATTGACGAATAAGGGACTCATAAATATTTGAATTTAGGATTTCATGCACCGATTGTATAAGAGATTTTGTGAGACTACAGCCACTCATTCCAAAAGCATGAAATATAAGATTAAGACGTGATTTGATATTTAAATGTTCTAAACGTATTAATTACTTAATTTCACTGTATAATTTCTTTGACCCAAGAAAGTGTGTGGAATCCCTCTCTACTTAATTAAGAGCATAAAGGGTTGGAGCCTTTTTAGGGTTTCGCACTCTCCCTTACATCTTTTCTTGTCCTAGAAGAAGCTTAAATTACTCGAAAAATCCTGTGATGTTGGAAATCTGATTCTTGTGCCCACTTTCACTATAAAAAAATAAAATAAAATAAGAGAGAAAAAGACAAACTATAAGGACTAATAACAGTTCTTCCACGATGTGCGCACAAGAATGTGGAACGGACAATGGCAAAATGATTATGTATGGATACGATGGTTTTAGTGCACTGAGCTTTTTCAAGAAAGTAGTTGATAGTGACTGGATTTCTCTAGAGTCTAGTAATACAAAAAAAGTACAAAAGTCACCAAAACACTCAAAATTATGCCTATTATGATAGATTTATTCTAAATTTTTTTCTATATCACCAAAAATTTTAGACTTATATCTGTGTGATACATTTACCATTTTTCAAAATCCTGCGCTCACGTGGCTTAAGTGAAATAAAAATAACGTTGTTTTAGCTAAAAATTATCTAACGGAATCTTGATGAAGGATAAATGTATCACATAAGTACAAATTTGAGATTTTTTATGTCACAAGAAAAAGTTTAAGATAAATATGTCAAATTGACCATAGTTTGGGGTTTTTGATGTAATAAAAAAAAGTTCATGATAGATGTGTCATAACAAGTATAGTTTGGGATTTGAGGCATTTTCACTACTTTCGTTTCTATTTGGTTCACCCAAGTTCCTTGTAAATGAAGCAAAATTAGGGTCTGCACAGCAATATTTCTGTTTCCATAAACAATTTCTGTTCAGAAATAGTTTTTTCTATTTCTATTTCTTGGAATAGTTTCTTAGCAAAAAATAGTGTTTAGTAACTGCACAAAATTTCTATTCCTGAAATAGAAAAAGAATAGAAACGTGTTTAGGGCACGAATGATCTAACTATATATTCCATGGATGAGTTTCTCCATTTTGGGCTGCCAACAGAGGACGGCGGGTGGCGATGGGGGGTGGAGGACGGTGGTCGGCGGAAGGTGGCCGACCAGTAGTGGCGGAGGATGGCAATTGGCGGCGGGAGGCGGTTGGCGTCGGGCGGCAGCAGAGCACGATAGCGGATCATTGTGGCGTTGAGAGATGGTGACCGACAGCGGGAGGTGGTTGGTGGCGAAGGGTGACTGGCGTCGATCAATGGAGCACGGCGGTCGGCAGCGAAGGATGGCTGCACGTGGTGGGTGACCGCCGGCGCCGGGTGGCTAGGGGCGGGAGGTGGCTGGCGGTAGAGGGTGGCCAGCGCTGGGTGGCAGCCGGCGTCCGACAATGGAGCACGATAGCTGGTGGTAGAGGACGGTAGCCGGTGGTGGGTGACCGCCGGCATCAGGTGGCTGGCGGCTAGAGGCGGTTAGTGCCAGGTGGCGACCGGCGACAGGTGGTGGAGCACAGCCGCCAGCGATAGAGGATAGCGGTCGGTGGCGGGTGGCGACAGGTGTCGGGCAACATAGGACAGAGGTCAACAACAAGAGGCAACCGGCGGTGGACTACGATCGACGAGTGGGAGGCGGCCGACGAGCGGTGGCAAAAGGCGGCCGGTAGATGGCTGCAAAGGACGGCAAGAGGTGGTGGTGGGCGGGCTGCAGCCGGCGGATTGTTTCTTGTTTTTGAAGGGTTCCGAAAAATCATTTCTTGTTTTTGTTCCAGAAACAAAGAAGTAGATTTTTTTGCTTCTTGTCTCTATTCCGAATCTATTTCAAGATCGAATTTTTGTTCCAGAAATAAAAAAGTAAATTTTTTTTACCAAATTGATTTCTGTTCTTTTTATGTTCCGGAGAACAAAAGAACAGAAAAACAAAGAAACATAAACGTCACTAAACAAGCCCTTACACTTCAAATTTCAACTCATCTCAATTTATTCTATGTTTAAAGTTTGATGGGAAAATGACACAAATGATATATAAATTTTTGCTCAATATGCAATGTGGTTCATAAACTTTTAATTTGTTCAATGTGGCCTTTGAACTTTGGCATAATGTGCAACATGATCTCTGAAACTTTAATTCATTTGTGGTCTTTAAACTTTTTGTACATGTTCAATTTATTTCCTGGACTAGATAATCTGGAGACTATGTTGAATCTAGAGATACAACAATCCATGGACTAAATTGAATAGTTACTACCAAAAGTTCAAGGATTATATTGAACAAATTAAAAATTTAAGAATCACATTACACATTAGATCAAAGTTCAGGAACTATTTATGTTATTACTCTAAGTTTGATCATAACTTAATAGGTGTAGTAAACAGAAGCAAACCACAAGACCAAAAAAAAAAAAAAAACAGAAGCAAACCTCCTTAGTATGTTTCTCGTACTAATCAAGATACATACCCATCGTTATCCCACATGTGGAAAAAAGAAAATCACAAGTGTCATAACTTTTATACGGGGCTCATTTTTGGTGCCATAATTCTTCAATTGATCCCTCAATCACCATGACTTTTAAAAAAAAAAAATGCTCGCTTGAGTCATGCCAGCGATTTCTTTTGCTAGAAATTCCAACGCGGCATTAAAAGCACTCGTGTGACAAACGTTGTTTAAAAGTTATAACACTCAAGCGATATATTAAAATATTAAAGAATTTAGCTAATTGATCGACATGTTATGACATCAAATGGAGCACTATAACGCATTTATAGTGTCTTTTTCTAGTGTTCGTTTCTTTAGGATCCAAATATTTCAATCCTCAACCCAATAAAAAACAATTTAGACTGGGTGAGATGAACTTTTGGTACCTACCCGACATCCGCAGTGGGTTCAGCTCAGCACGGGTGAAAAAATCTCCCATTATAATATGGCGGATAAGCATTTATTGAACTGTTTCTTCTTTAAGCTTCTCAGGCCCATCCATGGCCCGTAAGTAATAAGGAGGCCTTACATACATCTCACTCTGTCAGTGAATGTCCCAAAACCGGGAAAATTATCCTAGGGAAAATTATCCCAGTCAACACCCATGGTGTCGCGTGGCACGGCCAGTATTCACGTAAGTGAATTTCAGTCAATATTATCCAGATAGACTCTGTTGAAAAAACGTGAAAAGATTTAGGATTAAATTAACGAAAACGCAGACTCTTTGGACAAATTTCCCCCCAAAAACCTTATAGGAGTCTCCAGATTGTTGGTTTGATGCTCTCTGTTTTGCCCTTCTGTTTGAAGCTCAAAAGGGTCAAAACCCCTCTTTATCTCATTCAATTCAATACCCATAAAGTAGATTATCCATTAGTTCGATTAGCAATAATAAAAAGAGATGACCATGGGCTATCTTTTTCCTTTTTACTTTTGTTTCTTTTTTTCCCTTTCTGCTGAATTCTTTTTGACCATGCATGTTTTCAGGCCCAGGTCTTTCAACCATCATCTTTCACCCTCTGTGTTGGAATTGACGCACCAGTCTAAACCACATGCCATCCATCTTCCTAAGGGTGTTTCCCGAGCTTTGCCCATCTTACTAAAAAGGCATAATTTCACTCTGAAGCGAAGAGAAACCCAATTCTACCATCTAAACAAGTATGTATGTATGCAAACGGTACCGGCGAGCGAAAGGAAATGTATATAGATTAAGTGTACAAGAATAGTCCGTCGATCATGCTGTGGCTGCAAACATGCCTGCATAATTATCAAAACATGGTCACTTGTGTGGGAAGCGGAACTTTGTTGGGCGAAGTTTAAATATAAGAGGTCACCTTGCCTTCTATCTCAATCGACTCACTCTCTTCCTTTCCAGTGGAGTGGAAGAAAGCTACAGGATAAAAAAGAACAACAGCCCAAACGTATGTGGGCTGTTATCGTATCAATGCTAGAAAAGAAAGTGCGTTAATCATTTCACATCAGCTCCAACAAGTTCCAACAAAACTCATGTATCCTGTCAAAAAGTATGTATGACCAACTATATACGGAGACTTTTAACACCGAGAATCGATCTAAAATGGTTTCTCCAGTTCTTCTCCTACAACACCGAATGCAGAGCCAGTGCCCAAACCTATGTCATTCGCGTGTCGTGTTCACCATGTCAAACAACAAGAAACCAGAAAAAATATTTTGGGCTAGGACAGCTCTAGAAATGCTATGGCCTCCAAAAAACAAAAAGGACTGTCCTTCATATTTCATGTTAGACTTCCAAAATCAAAAAACTTTCTAACCTTGGTGTATAGCTTTCTTGATGTTCCGATTGAGAGAGCCTCCAGCAATTTTTACATCAGCTTCCTACGCCTCTGGATCAAAAGCACTATCTCCCATCCTCAGCTTTTCATTAATCTCCACCACCCTGCGCTCCTCATCTTCTGGACCATTCTCATTCTCCTTAAACTTCACTTCACCATTGGTTTCATCAGCCTTAGCACATGATCTTTTCAGCTTCCGTTATCACTTGAAGGAGCTCTATAGGAATAGCAGCAGGGTCCAGCTCCCGGCAGCCGTTGGGAGCATTTGCAGCTTCTTGGCCAGTGAGCATGTGATGAGGAACTTGATGAGAGAAGCTGAACATTTCTTCTTTCGGGACCCACTTCGTTTCCTTTGGATCCATGTGCCTACGAAACACTGTCCTGAAACCAGCAACCTTTATTAGAGAAGCAACACACACACCTCGTTCCTCATTATAGTCCTCGAGAACTTCCACCACATTGTACTTGTGCCTAATTTCATCCGGCGTGTCCTCATTCCAGTTGGAGGACCAGTTCCTGTAAAGAGCCCAGATTTCCCCTTTCCTAGGAAGTATGTGTACGACCCCGCGTAAACCTTTTGTCCAGACTACCCTATGTGAAAATGCATTAAGGGCCATATTAATTTCAGGCCTGCCAACCCGAAAATCACCGCAAGTTTTGGTGAAACCAGACCCTATCCAGTCAAGGGGGCCAAACTCGTCACTGCTTTTCGAGTTGAGCCAACTGATCTGTATCTTAAATGGCTTCCGAGAGATAACTTTCTGGATTTTAGCATAGAATCGAGGCATCCCATCATCATCATCATATGAAGCCCATACTTGGTCAACTTCAAAGGAACTTTCACTGCGGTCCAAATCAAAATTGTGAAAATCAGAATCTGGAACGTTGATTGACAAGGGAGCAAAAGCCTCACCATTCCTCAAATCTACACGAGTGCCATCCTGTTTTCCTTTACCCTCAGGCATGCCTTTCCTCTCTTTTGCGTGTCCAACCCTTTTCTCTGGTTTATCTGCTTCAATTGCAGGGGACCACTCTTTCAGTTTCTTCCGGATCTCAATCCGTGCCTTCTCCATCAATATATGTCGTGCTTCCGGATACGACAACTCTCTCTCGGAAGGCATCTTGTTTTTACCAGAAGAATAGTACATTCTATCCATCTCGTTCGCTACAGAACCTCCAAAAACATTGGAATGATGTTCATCCACTCTTCTTTTCTTCAATGGATTCTCTCCTTTATGAATAAATTCCTCCCTCCTACAAAAGTTACTTCTCTCACTTTCAGAAGCTACCTGATGGTGAACCCTACTCGGACCTTGACTAGCAGTAGAAGCTGATACTCCAGAAGCGGATTTGTTACTCCCACCAGCACGATGCTTGGAGTTCTGTTGCATCTGGTCATAATGCAAGTTTGATGACTTAAAAACATGTGCAGGCGGTGCCTTCTCCACTGCAAAGAAAGCCTGATGACAATTCGGGCAAAGGAGATTGTGGTTGAGATATATCCTGAGATATTCATAGTGGGTCTTGCATCTACTGCAAATAGTCCAAAATGTATCAGCTTTCCGACAAGCAGGTACAGAGGTTGCGTTCCCCCGAGTACTTGTATGCTGCGTCCTCACATTCAAACCGATGTTATCATAATAGGTCCCATTTCGATGGGGTGCCGCTGATGGAAAAGTGCTGCTACTAGGAGTTTTCTGGTCGGAAACTCGTGAATTCCTCCTCTGGTTGTAGGCCAGTCTTTTAGATTTATCTGATAATAGACTCCATGCTTCGGAGACCAGCTTAAATGCACCATCGGCACCTAAAGACTTGTTTTTATCGGGGTGTAGCATAAGTGCAAGTTTCCGGTACTGCTTCCTGATTAGCTCATCATTATCCCAAGGGTTCACGCCCAGAATGCCATACCAGTCTGCCTCCCCACTTATCTTATTTTCCGCACATAAATGTACATCGAAAATAGTCAACATCTGAGTAAGGCCGTCAAGTCCAGGATATAAACTCTGAGCCTTCAGAGCAAACCTTTTTGCACTAGCATAATCCCTCTCCATGAACTTTCTATCAGCAATTTCTTTAGCCCTAACTGCATCATCTTTGTTACACTCCATCAGTCTGCTCAGAGTCTTGATAAGTTGCTCTCTTTTGCTGCACTAGTCTCTCTGAGTTTACCTACGCAGAAGAAGTTACTACGTACTAAAGTGGAACAGTGATCTTCTTTGAACCATGTCTCTTTTTACTCCAAGAATGAAAGGCAGCAATTTCCTCAATTCAAGACCTGTCCAAGAGGAAAAAAAGCTATCAACAGATGAGCATATCTTTAATTGAGGGTGAGAGAGACATTCAAATGGATTACTGCCTTTACTTGCAGTCAACACCTGTCCAAGGCCTGTTCACAAAAAATGAAGCTAGTCTTCAACTGCTAGGATGTGCATGTCTCTTATTGACGTGTTCTATGTTTCTAAACGACATGCCCGTGACTTCACATGAATTGAGGGCATGCAAACAACAAACGCAAAGGAAAGGAAAAAGGCAAGAGTTCATATCAAATAATTTCGCAAAGTTTATCTAAGAAGCATATTCGATCCAGTGCAACAATCAATTTCCACATGCTTTATCTTCAATTCTTGAGATTACAGGATGGAGACAGAATTTTTGATAAACCCCACTGGGACGACCATTCCATTTCATGTATAATTATCGGGCTTAGAGATTTTCGTACAGGAGAAAAAATCTTCCTTGGAGGAACTTAGGCCACACTAAGGCACAGGCGGGATTTCCTACAGAGCAGATGCCAGAATCGTGAATAACAATGGAGATCTGACTTCAAGACGAAAGAAAAACGAATCGAATTTGATGAATCGAGAATACAACGATGGGAAGACATGCGCTGAGAGTATGTCTGACTTGATTAATTTCACAGATGAAAGAATGGTCCAGATACAAATGAACAGAACATCCACAGCAGCAAACAACACGACATTGACAGCAACAAAATTGACTGGAAGAAGAACCGGTTTCGCGCAGACAACATAATTCACGGCGAGTCAAACCCACGTCAGCAAATTCTCCCAGCCCAAAAAAGGTGCATGAACTTTCGCGGACGAAATCTAACCGAGCCGTGACGATCCAGATCCGACCCAAGAAAGGAATCAAGACGGCCAGAACCGCGCCGTAAATACAAAAGCATCGCAACATCAAGAAACCGAGAACTCCAAGACGCCACACGACCACCCGATTCTCCGGGATTCCGCGGAATCCCACTTCTGGGTCGGAGAGGGAACCCTACATTTCCTCTCCGCCAGACCCGGTTAAGCACACCACCAGCAGCTCCGCTCGCCGATTACATTCTCGGGGAAGAGTAAAAATGGGAGCTTTAAGGTTCCGGCAGGTACCCATTATCGCGGAGGCCCTCCGTGCGCGAGCGAATTTGAATCTGAGACCACCGGCAGCATCAGCAGCGTCCCCAGCGATCCATACGACGCTGGTCTGACCGGGCTCGAGCAGCACATGGAAGGGAAAAAGTGGGTACTCGATGGGCATATGAAAAAGGTCGTGGGGGGTACGAGTATGGTCAGTATTTTACTCATCTCTTGGTTAAGCTGGGTCATCACTGTTCATGTGTTAAGGCCCATGAAAAAGCTTAACCATGGTTAACTTTTAACCTTCGGAGAGTATATGCGGATTTGGAGATTTTTTTTTCTTTTTAATCATCGGAGGAGGCTAGGGAGGTCCAAAGACCGCGTATCTTTAAATGCACCCACACCACTTGGAATTCGATGCCCGATATCGTTTTCATTCAGGTCGCCATAGGAAGACCCCCCGACAGTTTATCGACATAACCAAATTCTGCATTGAGAAGCTTACCACGAAAGGTAACGTGCTGAGGTTGCGTAAGTCTTTTTGGCTGGAACGATTTTCGCACCGCTCTTTTAGCCTTGTGAACTCTCAAAACAAGTCTTCAAGCTTCACTATATACAATTAAAAGAAAATTATGATGATGTGATGTCTGACATGAAGAATTGAGGCAAATTGTCATATGATATCCATGGGAAGTTAAAAGGAGTGTCGAGTGAATTGAATCGCTAAACATCTTGTCATATAAATGTTCTAGCCTAAGTCGCATACCAATCAATACTAAGAGCGTGATCCTTAGTTTATATTCTCGTATGGTCCTTAACTTCAAGTGTGATTGATACTTGATCATCAAAGTTATATCAATACCTAACAAGTTCTGAAAGGTTGCAAAGGTCCTGTGCACCGACACGTGAAATCGGCCCTAGACCATATCTAAACTCCCACGATCACGAAGCGGTTCTCGAGTAGAACTGAATCCGAAACTCACCATTCCATGGTTCCAAAGGTTGCAAAGCCACATGCACGGCACGTGAAGCCGGTCCTAGACCGGATCTAAACTCCCACAACCAAGAAGAGGTTCTTGGGTAGAACCGGATCCGAAGCTCACCCGGCTTATAGTGATATCAACTGGCTAATACATTAGTAAGTAAATTCTGCCATCACTAGGGTTACAACAAAATTACCAGTACGTGCCGCACACCTCGAAAGTCATTTTGTTGGTCTCAACTTTCCCTCCCGGTCTAAATCAGTTTTTTTTTTGTTTTTTGTTCAACGGTCTAAATCAGTTTGATCTGTCAAAAATCAAACTAGTAAAGTACGAAGAGTTAGCTTTAATCTTTTTCAAATCCACGTGGAGTGAAATACTCACTTGGAAGGCCCGAATGTACCATGGCATGGTACTGACAATATCATGTCATGAAATATAGAATTAAACCATGAATCATGAAGGACAGTAACAATCGAACAATGCTAGGTGATATTGCAAAGTCCGGGTAGAATAGGTAATTGAATAACTTCTACGGTTCATCAGCACGAAGTATTTCGAGCTTTTCTCCTCGCGAATAGGTTATGCAATTATTATTTATGGTTGTTGCCCGACATGGTTTGTGTTTTTCCCGCGATTGTTCCGCTATTGGGATGAAGCATGAAAAAGCTTGTTTCTTAAGCTGGAAGTAACTAAGTCAATGGTATTGACATTTGGATTGTGAATGTATTTGATTACATTTAACTTCACTGTTCCACTACTTTATATATCAGGGAAATGTCATAGATAATATCTAAATTTGTCACAATGTATAATGTGATCCCTAACTTTTGATTTGATAAATGTGATTCTTAAATTTTAACTCAATGTGCAATGTGATCTATGAACTTTTAATTTGATTAATGTGATCCTTAGACTTTTGATACATATTTAATTTAGTCCATGGACTAGATATTCCAAGGACTAGATTGAATCAAGGGATATAATAATATATGGACTAAATTGAATATTTACCAAAAGTATATGGACCACATTGAACAGATTAAAAGTTTAATGATTAAATTGCACATTAAGCAAAGTTTATGGACCATTTGAGTAATTATCCCTAAATATTATGACAATCCTATTAGACGGAAGATGGGACTTCAATTGAAGATTGAAAATTGAAAAAAGACTAATTATGATGAGGAGGAGCGATTTGACCATCCGAATGATTTGATAGTATGGAAATTATCTTGTTCCATCGTCAGCCGAAAATGAAATGTCCAACTTAATTTTTTGTTTTTCATTCTCTTCATGTCCTTAGGCATTTCGATTACAATATATCATCTTTCATTTTATATATGAATTAGAAATCCTACACAAAAGATATGAGAATTCCTTATACATAAAAAAAAAATCCCCATATCAGATCTTATTACTTCAAAATGACCACAATTTAAGTTAATAGCTACCAATTAGGTGTAAAATGTTTGAGAACAAACTTAATTCACCCAAAAACAAATTAAGGACATAATAATTTATTGGATTATGAGAATGAGATAGTCAGATATCATAGAAAAATTAAAATTAAGAGTAAGAGAATAAATAAGAAGTGGAAGGTGCGAGATTCATAAAAGTAGATGTATGAACTTTGTTCTTATTTAGAAGAAGTCATCCGAAGGCTTCTTCACGCTAAATTCAAAGGACAATCTGCATCAACTTTAAAAGTAGCATAAATAACAAGTCAGAAGCTAAGTGTAGAGTCACATGCGCTAACCCTAAATTAATTTTGATGATTACAAAACCTTCTCAAGATTGAGTAATTCATTTATCTGATTATTTAGTGGAATCTGTAATATTGATTTACACAGGTTCACGAGCATCGGAAGTTGCGGTGAAGTGAGTCCAAGCAGAATCAAACGTCCAACTACGGTTAGTTCATACGTTTGACATTGAAGCCCTCTTGCTCGAGAGTCTGAAGAGAGTTAGACGTCCGGCTTGCAACTTTTTTGGATTTGGTCATGTGTCATTGACCTTTTGGATGCACATAGATTAATAATTTTACCCCTGTTTTCGGGCGTGCGACCTTTCCGGTCCGAGCATCCAACTTCGCCAACAATTGAAAAATTAGCAATTTAAAATGTGATTAACGGCTAATTTAGCTTGGTTTTCTTATAAGCAAGGCTCAGTTCAAATCCAAATCATTGAGAGAACTGATTTGTATCGAGAAAATCAAGTACAAGAGATTTGATTGATCATTATACCAAGTTGTAAAGAAGAGTTCCCTCCATCGACAACCAACTTTTGTACAAGTTTTTGACTAGTGGATTGGGCTCAACTCACGATTGGGCTCGGGGGAGTAGAGCGGGCACCAATTTGGACCGAACCAATATAAATCGGCTGAGCATTTCTCTTTCCCTAATCTCTTTATTGATATACATATTACTAATATGCATATCTCGTGTTTGATAGATTGTCCATTCATATTTGTGTTTATTTAGTTGAAGTTTGAAAGCATATTTTGGATATCCAGGCCAACAATTATTCAATCAAAAACAAAAGAAATATATAACATTTAATGAGAAAGAATATTATGAGGTGTAAAATAAACATAAGGCAGTTCATATCTTGAAATGACAATGAAAAAAAATATGAAATTTATTATTGAACGCTCTATACAATAATGAAAATGAAAATTATACAATATCTGTTGGTAGTTTGTTTGTAAAACAAACAAAGAGGTATCTTGTCTTGTCTTGTCTTGTCTTATCTCACATAGAAAAGATGGGAGTGTGTGTGTGCCAATATATAAATGGGGACTTTTTTTGACATTACAGTTGAATATAATGGGCTAAGTAGGCTCTACTTACAATACCTACGTGCAGGTGCCTAATTATTAGGCGCAATTAGTGCTTAACGTGCTCGCGGATCACAATTGACACTAATCGGCATTTATTATTATTTTTAATATGGATGCTTATTTTTTGGCTAACAGTTACTAGGCATCTTATAGCCTTTGAAATCTTGTATCTTTTCAGAAGTTATAAAATTCGGAAAAAAAATTTAATTTTTTTATCGGAATTTACGGTTTGTCTTTTGAAACAATATCTATTCAAAGTGCAATATATTCAGAGGACAGGTTGTACATGTTCTAAAACACATTTATAAGTTTGTTACTTCTGTTTTGATACCTTTTACTGCTCGATTTTCCTTTCTAAAACAAATAATAGTCATTGTTTTCAATTGTTTCCCTTTTGAGAGTTCTTGGAGAAATATCATAATTGCTATCTAGTTTATAGGGCAATTAATTCCCTAAAAATAATGTATTCACGCCTCAAAATCTAATTCCATTTTTCCCGATTGATTTTTCCCACAAGTTAAAAGGTAAATAAACTGAGTTGATCAATTACTTGATTACTACGATCTTATTTTAGCACATTTTTCATGCAGCAATTGCTGATAAAAAGAGATGCCCTAGCTTCTATTAAGTGTGTGTGTCACAACTGTGACGTCCTTACGATAGTTTGTAAACACCGTCTCATCCAATTTTTAGGTTCTAATGACCGCCCGCAGTATTAAAACATGTGTTTTTAGCACTTCATGGTATGCTAACGCACAACACATGTACGACACGGCCATAGTTACAGCAAACAGAGCACAACACGATAGAAAGGAATTTTGATGGTCTAAACGACACTCCATTTATGTCAATTTTGATGCACCGATGTAATTAAAGATGAAGCGGGGGCTGTAATCATGCTTAATTCACTTAGATTAAGGCTCCATTCGTTTCACAAAAAACGTTACATTTCTGGAAAATGTTTTCCAAGAAGCCATTTTCCTGTAAAATGACATAATTTTCCGGTGTTCGGCTGAAATTTGAAAAAGTCTCAAAAAATATTCTCCGTTATTCGGTATGGAAAGATTTTCCTCCTTACAATACTTTTAATAATTTTTTTATTTTTATTTTTTAAAAATATTTTAAATTTTTTTCTTTTTTTTCGGCGACCGGCCAAAGAAGAAGAAGAAGGAAAAAATTAAAAATTAAAAATAATAACAAATTAGAATTTTAAAAAAGAAATAAAAATAATTATAATGAATAATGAAAGAAGGAGGGGGGAAATGTTTTCTTCTTTTCAAAAAGTGGAAAACATTTTCCTCACTTTTGAAGGTGTTTTGTCCATTGAGGGAAAATGTTTTCCGCGATTAGTTTATTTTCCGCCCCCGAACACTGGAAAACCATGAAAAACATTTTCCGCGAAACGAACGAAGCCTAATAGACTAACTTGCAATGCATTAATTTGCATAATGTAATGGGTCTAATATCGTACGGCATGGTATTAGAGTAATTATATTCAAAGCTTTCGAAACATTATCCATAAATATTATTGATAATGAAAAAAAACGGTTCTCGAAAAATAGATTTAAACCATGAATGGATAACAACCACCCAACAATTCGAAGTAATAATGCCAAATTCTTGCCAAGATATAATTTTTTTAAAAAAAGAAACGAAAATTTAAGATTCTAATAAGATAAACTATGTAACTGCAAACTAGAAGAAGTGATAACCAAGCTCAGCCGCTATAAACTTCAAGTTTCCTATTTCCACTCAAACTCCTCTCACCACACTCATCCTTTTAAGCTTCATTTTCGCGAGGATATCTCTTTGAATACGTGGAAGATGCGGCTTGGTCGAACATGGAAGGCTGTACATAAAGTTTATTATATGACGAGGAGAAGAGATTCGAACATCTGAACGCTCTTGAATAGTACTCCGTAAATTAGGGGTGTCAATGGGTCGGGTCGGGCTTTCTTGATACCCGACCCGATCCGAAACCTATAGGGTCATGCTTGACCCGCCCAAACCCACCCAAGACCTTATTTACCGTAAACCCCAAGGCCCGGTTCGGGCCGGGCCTTGGGTTTTTTTTCTCTTTTTCTTTTTTTTCGGGCTTGTTTTTTTTTTTTTTCGCTTTCACGCATATAGTAACATCAAAAGGCAGAAGACAATTCTCATAAAGAAAAATTTCTACATAGAGTAATCACCATCACGGAGAGACATGGGTCACGATGCTTGGGTCGTATTATTACAAGTCTTTCTTAATATCAATACACATGATAAACAATTGATACACTTCCAGCTCCTGATTGAATTTCTTTTTTTTCGGGCTTGTTTTTTTTTTTTTTTCGCTTTCACGCATATAGTAACATCAAAAGGCAGAAGACAATTCTCATAAAGAAAAATTTCTACATAGAGTAATCACCATCACGGAGAGACATGGGTCACGATGCTTGGGTCGTATTATTACAAGTCTTTCTTAATATCAATACACATGATAAACAATTGATACACTTCCAGCTCCTGATTGAATAATGCAAGTTGTTCTTTGATGTTATCAAAAGACAAAAGCTCATGTGAAATATCTAGCTCAAGGAAGCGTTTGCTATGGTCAAAGAACCGTTGAAAGTAGGTGGCAAAGAACCCAATGTAAGCTCCTCAAACTCGACAGAATCAATCTTGTATTTCGATATTTGCTCGGCAATAATAGGCTTTGCTATGGTCTTCATAGTCTTGCATATGGCCTATGAACAACACACATGGTTACTCAGAAGTAGAATAACAATCAAAAGCAGTATAAATGCAGCACAAACTACCAGTCAAAACTGAAAAAGTAACTTTGTCGAGTAAGAATACCTTATCTAGATAAGGCCACATGGTGAGGATAAATTTGTTAAGCCAGTCAACCTATTAAGTAACAAAACACAAGAAAGCAGTCATCTAAGAGCTCCTGAAAGGCTAAATAACAACATTTGAAATCGTAATCATGGCCGTAATAGCAGCAGGGAGCAACATAACTAGAATTTTTCGTAAGCAACAGCAATAAACTTGAAGCCTGAGGATGCAGTGAAAAGAACATACACGGTCATTGTCCGGATTTTTCACCCACAAAGGTATCTCCGGGAGCAGACGCCGCAAGGATTTCGTATTTTGTTAGGCCAATTTGTTCCATGAGGTTCCCTTAATTGTGATTCATTCTTCACCCAAATACTATGTAGTAAAAATATAAAGGGATGGTTTACCAACTATTTAAATAGTTTTACCATACTTCTGTTAAAACTGTAGTAGTCCAAACACTATGTTGTAAAAATAGGTCCCAAGTTATTTAGAGTCTCGAGTAAAAACTGACAAGTTACCTAAAATGGCAATCTTCAACTTCATCAATCATCTAGAGAAATTGATATTGAGTTTGGCTCCATGGTTGTAGTTGGCAACTCTGCATTAAATTCACAATAAAAATGAGAATTAATGTATCCATTGAAACATAAAAGGGTATTAATGAGTTTTCAACTTATAACAATGAGTTTTCACACAAAAAAGTTCCTCAGGAAGTGTAATATTATGTTGTTAGGAAACCTAGGAAACCTATAGGACCTCAAAACCATTTACAGAAGCATAGTGACTTTGTGCATATGCAGGTCGTCGAAGGCTCACTGATCTGGCACCAAGAAATCCTCAAGAGCGCTCCAAGAAAACCACACAAAATCCCAGAAATCCCCCAAGATCCCGAGAAACCTAGCAAAGAAACCTCGACCCAGAAGACACCCACCTCGACCCAAGACACGCGAGCACAAACACAAGCCGCCGAACCAAAGAAAACCAAGTGTTGACAAATATTCTTGGGGGATCGGAACAGAGGCGAACCCTAACAGAGGCGTTGCAGAGCTAGAGAGAGAGAGAGACCGACCTCGAGTGACGGCGACGGCGACGGTGACGAGCGAAGGATGCAGAGAGATGATCGACGAGAGCAGACCAGACGAGCGAAGGATGAGACGAGAGCAGACCAGGTGAGGCGAGGCGAGACGAGAGAGCGTCCAACGATGGCAATTGACGACTGAGAGACAGAGAGAGGGAGATGGGCCGGCCCAGAGTGTTAATGGGTCGCCTAACCCTACCCAACCCTAATGAAATCCCAAATTTTAGGGCCATATTCGAAGAAAATTAAGACCCGACCCCAAAATACCCCAGATTTTAGGGTCGGACTGGGTCGGCGCGGGTCGGGCCGGGCCGGCCCGGGTCTTATTGACACCCCTACCGTAAATCATATTGTACGGTTGCTAAGCGAAGATGGAAGGTACAACTTATTTATTTTTCTCTTTGGAAACATAGGATAGTTCCGGCAATGATTTGAACATCCGAATGCTAGAATACCATGTACGTACATCATCTTGTACCGTCGCCAACCACGAAGACCGAACGTGCGGCTCACTTCTTCTTCTCGTTGGAAACATACATTCAAAACCATGAACGGATGACAACAATCCAACAGAGTCCGGCCAGAATCCAAGAAAATAAGTTTCGAGATGTATTTTTTGAAAAAAACAAAACAGATTTTAAACAAAGATAAGAAGGTTGTAAGACGATAGGCTATATCAACAACCCCATATTAGAAGTAAGTGATAACCAAAGCTCAACTGCTATAAATTCCTAGTTTCCTATTTCCACTAGAATTCCTCTCTCCATACTCATCCTTTTAAGCTTCATCCCACGAGGAGATCACTCCGGCATGTAAAGAAAGCGTCTCGTCTTCGATAAATCTGTTCATTCAACCTGTAAGTTGAATCAAAGAACACTGTATGTTCGCATGTTGCCTGTTAGATTTCTGCCTTCCATGTCCATGTTCGGCGACGATACCATAAAGTTTAGGACTCGTGTGTTGTTCTGATACCCGTTTTGTGTTACTGGAGAATTAGCTCGCCCGGTTGGCTAAGAGAAGATACTCACCATGGGAAAGAATAATCCAAGACCGGCGCCGAGCAGTGGTCGCGGAATAGAGGATGACGTAAGGCACTTGCACCGCGTCCCGTCACGATTCCATCCTTCTTCATCGATGAACTTTTTTGGTACATGATCGCTTGTCTTGTATTGATGCAGTGTTTAATGCTTCTTCCTTGCAGGTCAAGGATTTGATTGAGAAATGCTTGCAACTGTACATGAATATGCACGAGGTGATAATCGCTCTAGGCGAACATTTTAACATAGAACCTCATCTGACATTCTTAGGTAAGATTCTGCTCTCCTCGATTCGAATAGGGCTCGTCCTTCGAATTATGGTTTATGTTTCTATCACTCGCCTTGATTGGAGCTGCTTTTCCTCGAGAGGAAAGAATCGGCAGGCCTCCGTAAATTTTAAAAACCTTGGCATATTTAACTGATTATTTATGCTTTTTGAGTTGATCCTGATTGAGATGAATTTTCCAAATTCAGTGTGGAAGAAATTAGAAGAGGACAACCCGCGATTTTTCCGTGATTACTACATTCGCTTGAAGTTGATCAAACAAATCACTAGGTTCAATCGGTTGCTTGAGCAACAACGACAGTACGAACTGATGCTACAAGAGACAATTAGGAAACCGACACCGCCTCAAACTGAGCCTTCTCCTGATATTGCCGGTGAGTCTTTGCATAGTTCTTCTTAAAGCGACAAAGTTGTACAATATGTATGATGCACGCTGCTCTTGTCGCAATTTAGGCGGGATTTACCAGCAACAGCTCTCAAATGCGATGACAGTGCAGCATGGCCACCATGTTTTAGGCGGCATGTATGGGGATCATTGTGCTTCGAATGCAACTGCTGCTGTTGCCTCAGTGGAAAGCCCTGTCCAAGCTCACAGCTTTCACTCTATTAATCGGAGAGAGTAACTTATTTCATACGCATCGAAACTTCTGCTTGCATTGTTTATCTCGTGATCAGGGGTCATCTATGGGGTGCAACTAAGAATGAAATTTTAATTTGCTATCACAATGTACTTGATTTCTGAAACATGCATAAGTATCCCTGCTGAACAGCAATATCCCAATCCTCGTCATAATCAGTGTTAATACTTCAGGTTGTTGACAAGTGCAAGCTCAGAACAACCGATACCGTCGAATTGCGGTGTCCCTTTCGACCTGCTAGGGATGTGTGAACAAGGTGCAAATCCCACCCCGTTTGATATGCAGAATCAAGGCCGCTTAAGCAGCCTGAACGATCCGGCTTCGTCCAGCTTGCCTGATCACGGAGGTGAGACGTCATGTGATGACTCTACATTACATGCCCTTCCTCGCCGAGATGTCGATAGCTGAGACCTTCCCCTCAATTTAGTTAGGTTATATTACAGCATTAGCTAAAAACCGAAGCAAACGTTCGGCATCCCTAGTCAAACTAAACTAGCAATTAGGTCGTGTAGCTTGTTCTTGATTTTGCAGTTTCCTGTGCAAAACAATGATCTTGCGGACAAAATCATCGCTTGCTTGTGTTGTTATCGGGTGCAGTTTTTGAAACGGAAGCAGATCAACCTGACTCTCTAGATTTTCTCCTCGACTCTCCAGAGCACTACGACACTGGTAATGATCTTCTCCGTGTTCCTTTCACCAGTCTTTTGCTTATTCAAACCCGTTAGTCGCCTCAACCGGTGCTAGCTTTGCGCATCTCGCTTCCGACCGACCGGAGCTCCGCAAACGCTCCCGAGATTAGGCGTTTCTTCTGATTCCGACCGTCAGCCGTACTTTTTTCCCTGCAGGACGGCTTCCTGACACGCCGCCGGAGCCTCACCCGGGGTCTGAAACGGCCTGAGGCGTTACTCGCCGTGGATTGCAGGCCGAGCCATTTACTAGTCATTGCGATGTACAAATCGCTTCCTTTTCTTTACTTGCAATATTATGCTAAATGCTCACGTAGTTTCAATCAATATTTGTAATCTACAATATATATATTTCGATCAGGTGAAGTTTTTTCTGTGACGGTGGGAAAGAAAGTTCATCATCAAGAGAAATTGTCACAATTTTGTCGTTTTTTTTTAAATTTCTTATATCTTGTGAATGATTATAAATACCTTACAGGGATAATTGTTCTTTTTGCTAACTTATTTAGCTAAAATTGGCGTCACCTACAATTACTAATGCGCACGTGATTTAGCATCATACAAAGTGTTCTTTGATGGGAGACTTACACAAATATGACGTCACGCCGAGAGGATTGACCCTAACAGCGAATTAATGACTGAGAAGAGGGTCTTGTTATGACTTATGATTACTGTACTTTCACTCAAATTACCAATTCATTGGTCATCCACGTATGTCAATTTGATTATAAGATTTTCAATTTTATCAATATAGTCACGGACTTCTCGCAAAATTTCAATATAATCTTTTAGGTCAATTATCTTTAAAATTACTGACGTAGTGATCCACAAGCTGTTCACATCAACATGCCATATAAAATGGCCGGCGATGACTGGACACCACGTGGCCTAAAGGACTAGTGATTTCCGGCAGTAATTAGCTTAAAGGACTACATTACTCCACGCGAAAGTTCAGGGTTATATCGACAAAATTGATTATACTAAATTGACCTACATACAATATGTTTATTATTAATTAAGTAATTATCCCAAAAAAGTGTCATTGGTCATGCATGAACGTGATGGATTTTACTCAAGTAAATTCCTGACTTGGACTTGATAGGAGAAGCTATATTAGACCAACTCCCTCAACCCTTCATCGAGATACATACGTAAGTTGTGTTAGAGAAGTCCCACGTTGAAGAATTGATACGGTATGAAGTAGTTAATATATCTTAATAAGTCCAATTCATTAGCATAAGCTTTTGAGTAAAGATAGATGCAATCTGCAACTAGATATATTGAGGAGTTTCGCGGTGCTCTCTAATTTAGGGGTCTTAGGCTACGTTTGGTCATCCAGATTTCTAAACAGAATAGGACTGCATAGGATATGATAAGAAATCTTAGGATTTCTTCACATCCTGTCCATTGTTTGGTGGATTACGGATTTAAAGTCGGATAGGATAATTTTTATTTATTTTTTTTGCTACTCACGGGTTCGAGTTAATGAAGGAAAAAAAGCCGAGAAATTTTTTTGATGAAAGTGCACAAGATGTGGGAATGAAGATGACGACGAGTGGAGTGTAGGGTTTCTAGAAAAATAGACATTAGAAATCCTATCCGGGTCTATCCCACCCCATCCGGATTATTTTATCCGAGCTATATCCTGTTTATATCCGACCTTATCCTATCTTAGACCACCATCAAACACAGGATAGGATAAAATATATCATATCCTGATTTTTATCCGGTCGACCAAACGCAGACTTAGAGTTTTAATATTTTTATGTTGTTCAATTAGCACCTATGTAACACCTTGCAAAATATCGAGCGAATCATAACACAACACGTGTATCATGACGTCCGCAACTTCTCATCGATTCGACTATCTATGTCAGAGAAAATCGACTTGCAAGAGGAAACAAATATAAGGATTATGAAATATTTAAAGGTGTCGGAATGAACGATTTCAAATTTCTGGCCCATTCGACCAAAAAAAATGAGGTAATACCACGAAAAATCCTAAACTAGTACACTTGTAACAATTTTACCCTAAACTGATATACTTGTGACAATTTTACCCCGAACTATTTCTTTGACCACAAAAAATCTTATACTGGTATAACTGTAACAATTTTACACCCAGAACTAATTTTTTGACCACTAAAAATCTTAAACTGGTACATTTGTGACAAACTTACCCTCTATTAGTGTTCGTTAAATTATATTTATATCACAAAAAATCACAAATTAGTAAACTTGAGACAAGTAGAGGGGTAAAACCCAAAACCGGTACAAATGTCAATTACCACGTATCATTAAACTTATCAATTTGACAGTAAAATTTAACGAAAACTAATGGAGGGTAAATTTATCGCAAGTGTACCAGTTTGAGGTTTTTGATGGCCAAAAAATTAGTTCGAGGGTAAAATTGTCACAGGTATACCAGTGTGGGGTTTTTTATGGTAAAAAAAATAGTTCTGGGTAAAATTGTCACATGTGTACCAGTTTAGGGTTTTTTGTGGTTAAAAAAATAGTTTTGGGGTAAATTTGTCACAAATGTACCAGTTTGGGGTTTTTCATAGTATTAACCCAAAAAAAAGGGTTATTGATACATCAAAAACCCCAAACAAGTACATGTGTGACAAACTTGCCTCAAACTAATTTTTTTACCACAAAAAATCCAAACTGATACACCTGTAATAAATTTATCCTCTTCTATATTAAATTAAATTAATGCCATGAAAAATCACAAATTGATAAACATGTGATAAACGAAGAGGGTAAAATCTTAAACTGGTATACCCGTTAATTGTCTCATGTTATCAAAGGGTAAATTTATTATAGATATATCGCTTTATAATTTTTGACGATCAAAAAATTAATTATGGCTAAATTTATTACGGATGCACTAATTTGGGTTTTTGGCCGATGAATCCAATATTTAAAGGCGTAAAAATGAACTTTTTCTGAATTTCTGGCCCGGCCCAAGGGCGAAAGCGTCACATCACAAATCTCTGCCCGCTAGAAACCTCACCGTCCGACGTCAGCCTTCGCTTCCGTCCCCAGTCCTCCCCCCATCTCCTCGCGCTCCGACGTCCATGGCTTCTCCTTCTCCTCCTCCGTCGTCGCTCTCCCTCTCCTTCTCCTCCTCACTTCCCCGATCCCCACTGCTCGAAGGCGCCGCCGCCGCCGGAAGAGGCGCGGCGGTGTCCCTCCCGGCCCCGTCGTCCCGGCGGGTGGTCCTGTGCGCGTCCGCGCCGCCCGCGAGGAAGGGCGCGAGCGCCAAGCCCTCGCCGCCTTCCTCGGCGGCCACGAAGAAGAGGCACTGGAAGGAAGGAGAGTACCCTGGGATCTCGGAGAATTCGGCGGCGGCGGCGGCGGACGGGAGGAGGCGGCGGCCGCCTCTGAAGAACGCGAAGAAGAAATTGGACCGGCGGAGCAACGCCGCGGCGTGGGCTTGTACCGTCACCGAAGCCCTTTCCGATCGCATTCTCAAGAAGCAGTGGATGGAAGCGCTTGAGGTGAGTGGGTGTGAATTCGTGCTCGATGGTTTGTTGAGCTTCAGGCTCAGCAGGTATCTGGAATGGAATGGCATGATAATACTTAGCTAGGAAGTATCCGTTCCTGCTCTTATGGGATGGTTGTGGTGCAGCAGATACGTTCAAATTTGTGTTCTTGGACCCAAATTTTGGTTGTCTCGAAGTCGAATTGATTGTTTCTCTGCATTGTCTCACTGATTATTTCTTTGCCGTTGCGCAACTTGATGAAGGTCTTATCTGTATTGGCTGGCCTTAGTACGTGTTGGATATTCTTGTTCTTCAAAAGATGACACATTGTGGCTGAATTAGTTGGTTTTGTGTACTGTTTGTTTAACTTGGCATTGCCGATGAAATCTGTACCAGGTCGTTGCTACGATGTCAGGTGGTGGCAATGTTTTTCAGTAGGTTAATGGTAGTTGCTTTTTGTTCGTCCAGGTTTTCGATATGCTGAGGGAGCAGCCATTTTATCAACCAAAAGAAGGGACTTACATGAAACTCCTTGTTCTGCTCGGGAGATCGGGCCAGCCCGACCGTGCTCGCCAGCTTTTCGATACGATGGTCGAAGAAGGATGTGAGCCCACTTCTCAACTCTATACAGCTCTGCTGGGGGCTTATTGCAGGAACAATCTCATCAATGAGGCATTCTCAATTCTCAGTCGAATGAAGGGCCTTCCTAATTGTCAACCAGACGTTTTCACATATAGTATCCTAATTAAGGTGTGTGTTGACTCTTCACGTTTTGATTTGGTCGAATCACTTTACCGGGAAATGGCTGATCGGTTGATAACTCCCAACACCGTCACACAAAACATAGTTTTAAGTGGTTACGGGAGGGCTGGAAAATTCGACCAGATGGAAAAGGTACTTTCGGGTATGCTTGAGAGCACAGAGTGCAAACCAGATGTCTGGACAATGAACATCATTCTCAGTGTGTTTGGCAACAAGGGGCAGATTGATGTGATGGAAAGATGGTATGAGAAATTCCGGAATTTCGGGATCGAACCAGAAACTCGAACTTTTAACATACTTATCGGTGCATATGGAAAGAAGAGAATGTACGACAAGATGTCGTCTGTGATGGAGTACATGCGTAAGCTTCAATTCCCTTGGACAACCTCGACCTACAATAACGTGATTGAGGCTTTTGCAGATGTCGGAGATGCGCAGAACATGGAATATACTTTCGATCAGATGCGCGCTGAGGGCATGAAAGCGGATACCAAGACATTCTGCTGCCTTGTACGTGGATATGCCAATGGAGGTCTCTTCCATAAAGTCATAAGTAGCGTCAGATTAGCTGGAAAGTTTGAAATACCTGAGAACGCATCATTCTATAATGCAGTAATATCGGCATGTGCAAAAGCTGGGGATCTATTGGAAATGGACAGAGTATTTAAGCGGATGAAAGACAAGCACTGTCGCCCGAATTCGACCACCTACTCAATTATGATAGAGGCATATCGAAAAGAGGGAATGCACGACAAGGTCCATGATTTGGAACAGGAGAAAGAGGAGACTGTTCTTGATGGGTCTGAGAACGGGTATGCCCTCGGGCCAGAGTCGGCAGAGGACGCTTAAGGAAACGTGAGCAAGTACTGTGGCTTAGTGCGGGTGCGCCGTGGATCATTCACGGGTTTTCTCATATGGCACGGGCTTTTCCATGCTGCAGATAATGCGGGTTCGGCCTCTCAACAGTCCTTCGGATCCGATGATGCTTTGGGATAGTTTGCTCAGGTGGCCCGAGCCAATGTACGCAGCTGATGTACCAACAGAGGTAACTAGTGTGCTCTAATTGATGATATCTTTTCTGGCCGGTGGGAAAAGTGGTCATTCATGTATCTGTGCGATTCATGGCAAGTAAAAGAGAAGCTGCGATTAAGCATTGTTGTATGCTCTCTGTTTTAATGTGTTCCGCAGCTTGTTTTGTAGAGGATAGGTGATACGAATTAGAGAAGAAAACTCGAAGGCACTGCGCTCCATTAACTTGGTCTGCATTCGATGGCTCTGCAGTGTACGCCTTTATTTGGGCTCAATTCCCTAAAAAAATCACCAGCTTTAAGTCGAGTCCAAATTTGGCCCCGGGCTTTTTTCGTATTATGAAAAATCACCAGTTTTCACACTTTACCCAACTTTGCCCCCTGTTAGCTTTCCATCCAATCATTACCGTTAATGATCTGATGTGGCAATTCTACATCAGATTTATATTTTTTTCCTTCTCTTTCCTTTTGTTTTTCTTTCTTCTTCTTCCTTTCAGTTTCGCCATGGATCCCTTCATCGTCTCCCTGTTCTAGGTCCTCGCCACCCGTTCCAAGATCTAAGTTGTCATGGAGTTCGCCAAGGGTGGCGAGCTCTTCACCAAAGTCTCCAGGGGCCGCCTCCCTGAGGACTTCCCAATGATCTTCGCCGTCAGCTACTGCTACACCCGTAGTGTCTTCCACCATGGCCTCAAGGCCGAGAACCTCCTCCTCGACAACACAGGCGACTTCAAGGTGTCCATCTTCGGCCTTACTGATGTCACTGACTAGATCCGGTCCAACGGCTTGCTCCACACGCTCTGCGACAGCGCTGCCTGCATGGCGCTGGACACCATCAACTCCAACCTTCACCACCACCTCACAAGAGATCAAAACATAAAAGGAAATGACCTGGTGAGGTGAGTGATAGTGCCTGTACACTGTCATTAACTCGTCGATTGAAAAATAGACCAGTTTGTAGTTGCCTTGTTCAACCGGCAAGAACTTTAGATAAGTAACCTACGTCTAAACTGAATTCTTTCTGGTTGAAGAATTCAACCTAAGCCTTTAATGGACAAGAATTGAAAGTTAAAACTCCAATCTTCCCTCCTCTCATTGGGAAAATCTGAACCTAATTCAGCCAACACAGCCGCCGACACCACCACCAACACTTCCGTCGCAGGCCTGTATCTGCCACTTACGGGTGCCTTTCTCTCTGTCTCGCGACTCCAACTGTCACTAGATGGAGCTCTTGACAAGGCGTCGAGCTCCTTGCTCCAACGGGAGTTTGCTGCAGCGTGAGTTCCGTTGAGTCTCCCTCGACAAGCCCTATTATATCGAATGCTGCGAATTCAATGGCTTTCAGCCATGGGAGGGAGATCAAAGGCATCAAGCTCCATGCCATCGAGTGAGCCGGAGGTGGAAGGCGACACACGGGGTTGAGCTGATCGCAGGCTGAGTTGATCTTGTCCATGGTGGAAGCGAAAGAAAAATGAAGGGAAAAGATAGTAAATAATGTATATTTTTTACATGGAATTGTCCTATTAGACCATTAATGGTAAGATTGGACGAAAAGATAAGGAATGCAGATTTGGGTAAGGACTGAAAATTGATATTTTTAGTTAGGCAAAAAAAAAATTGGGATAGAATAAAGACTCGATTTAAGTTGGTAGTATTTTAGATAATAGACCTTTTTATTTTGTCTTTGTTTTCATATTTTCTTTGAGTAATAGCATAAAAAATCCAAAAGTATGCACGATACTAGCGTCTCAAACTTTACTTTTTTCACCAAAATCCTCAAATTTTTACCAATTTGACGAAAATATGCTCAATTTATTATCAAAAAACTCAAAACTCTCTGCACTTCGTATTCTTGTAAATGGTGTCAGTGAGAGAGAATCGAGTGTCGGAGGTATTAACTCGATACCGCAAACTTTTTCTCAATATCCTCAATATCCAAACTTAATATGTGTGACCAAAATACCGTCCACTACCACAAAAAATCCTAAAATTTGCCTAATGTGTTACCACTATTTCCAAACTTGTACTAGCAACCAAATGTATTTTTGTGAAAATTCACTGCAAATTTTCTAAAATCCAAAGTTTTGGTAAATGAATGGTATTTATGTTATACTGATAATTTTTTGGTGATTTTAGTAATAAAAAAAAATTGGGTATTGGTGGAGATAGCCTTTGGTTTTGATGACACAAAAATTTGTATGATACTAATGTCATAGAGATAGAGAAGAAATATGGTTAAATCTCAACCGTCCATTCTAAGCACAATGACCTCATCTTAACTTGACAAGGGATGAGTATGGAAAGGATGTACACCGCATTAGAGTGCGTTTGTTTTAAGAAAAATTTAATGATAAAGGAAAATATTTTTCAGAAAATCATTTTTAAGGAAAACACTTAGTTTTCCTTTGTTTTGTGATACGTAATGAAAAATATTTTTTTATGTTTGGATTTCTTTTGGAAATGATTTCAATTTCATGACTTTATTTCAGGCAAAAAAAGATCGAATTTTTTAATTATTTTTTATTACTTTTATTTTTTGAAAGAAATTGGATTTTTTTAAATTTTCTTGTTTTCCTTTTCTTTTTCTTTTTTCTTTTCTTTCCTTTTCTTTCTCCTCCTTCCTCCTCCACGACCGGCTAGCGATAGCCATAGGCAAGCTCGAGCTCACCGGCATTGGGCGAGCCACGCCCTAGCCGGCCTTGGCCGAGCTCAGGCGAGCCTAGATCTGACGAGCCGCAAGCTTGCCGACCTCGGTCGAGCCTCGAACCCACTAGTCTCAGCGAAGCTCAGGCTCACCTAGATCTAGTGAGTCGCAAGCTCACCTATCCAAGCCCAGGCTCACCTAGATCTGGCGAGCCGCAAGCTTGATCGAGCTAGGGCTCGCCTAGGTCAACCGCTCACCAACCTAGGTCTTGGTCGGTCAATGGGCTACTAGTTGTCACGAGCACGCAGTCGGCGAAGGAAGGAGGAGGAAGGAAAAGAAAAGGGAAAAGAAAAAAAGAAAAGAAAAGAAAGATTAAAAAAAAACTTATTTTTTTTAAAATAATTAAAAATTCGATTTAAAAAAATATTTTATAAGAACAATTTCAATAGTCAAGAAAAAAAAGAAAGAAAAGAAAAAATAAAATATTAAAAAATTCAAGATGAGTAATTCCAAAAAGCATTTTCACCTTATTAAATTAGGAAATTCATTTTCCTAATTTTGTACAAGAATTTTTTCTTGATCGGAAAATGTTCGAGGGTTAATTTATCATTTTTAGCGAACCAAACAGGTGAAAATCCAGAAAACGAATTCCTAAAAAACACTTTCTCTCTCATGGAAAACATATAATTTCTAGAAAATATTTTCGAGGAAATCATTCTCCAGGAAGATAAGTTCATTTTTCAGTATTTGACTAAAAAAAACTTCAAAAGTATTTTCAATTGTCTAGTGAGGAAAATTTGATGGTGAAAATTATCCAAAATTTTTGTATTTTTTAAAAATATTTCAAATTATTTGTTATTTTAAAATTATTTTTATTAATAAAAGAAAATACATGAATGTTTTCCTTCTTAAAAAGAAAAGTAAAGGAAAATAAATTAAAATAAAAAATATTAACAAATTAAGACGAGTAATTCCGAAAAGTGTTTTCACCTTCTTAGATAAAAAAAATTCACTTTCCTAAAATAAAACATTGTATTTGTGTTGAACGGAAAGTATTTTCCGTTGACCAAATCATTTTTTGAGAAACCAATCGAATGAAAGTCCAGAAAACACTTTCCGAGAAAACACTTTCACCAAAACATTATTTAACGGAAAACATACCGTTTTTGAAAAATGTTTTCCGGGAAATCATTTTCCAAGAAAATGAGTTCATTCGTCGGTGCTTGGCTAAAACCTAAAAAACACTTGAAAAGTATTTTTAGTTGTTTTGTGAAGAAAATCTAATGGTGAAAATTATCAAAAAAATTTGTATTTTTAAAATTATTTAAAATTATTTGTTATTTTTTAATTATTTTTTAAGAAAAGAAAATTCATGAAAAAAAAGAAAATAAAAAAATATTAACAAATTCAAGATAAATAATTCCAAAAAGTATTTTCACCTTCTTAGATAAAGGGAATTCACTTTCCTAAAATTAAAAATGATATTTGTATTGATCAAAAAGTATTTTCCGTTGACCAAATCATTTTTGAAAAACCAAACAAATGAAAATCCATAAAACACTTTTTGGGAAAACATTTTCACCAAAACAAACACATCCTTAGTAGGTTAAGAGAAACTGTCATTCGGAATACAGATCCCAAAGAAAAGAAAAAATATTATAAATGAGCGTGTACCGAAATTGAAATTTTCAACAGCCTATTAACAATAGTTTCTGTGCAAAGTATGGGGAATAGTCTCACATAAACATACGGCTGCACCGGCGGCGGTATGCTAGTCCCTAAGGTCACACAGATTCAAATTAATCCGCCCGGCAACTCGAACCACCTTGTACCCATCTGCGCAAACAAACCGAACGAATAGAACATCCCAGTACAAATCAACAGTGCCTTTGTATTGCTGAAAATAAATAAATTTGCAAAAAAATCCATGAAAAAGATCATTCGTATCGCTTGTGATCAAACAAAAAATATTTCTATCGTTTACAAAAATATTTAGACATACAACTGAAACATAATAATTATTTTAAGCAATACAAATGGATCAGTTTTGAAAAATATTTTTCAAATCGTTTATTTTTCACAAAGCGAACGCAGCCTAAGTCGAACAGTAAAATAGGTGCACACCCATGATGCCTCGGGACTTCTTAGAAAGTCGAATTCATAAACACCAGCAAGCAAGACTCGTTTCAGGGAGGAAAGCGTTCAATTAGATCCAAACTGCAAAATTGTATGTATAATAATTAGAAAAACCGCAATACTGACTAATGAACCACAGCTTTCAAAGATAAACAATGCACAATGAGCGAGCAATGAGTCCCAGGTTTTCTGGCTTTACGAGGGAACGAGGAACACAAACAATGAATGAACAAATTGCTGCCTCCTTGTAGAGCACAATCAGCTCAGCATGCGTGCGCAGATCACGACGTTAAATTACTTACATCTTATACAGAATCTACACATGCAACGTCACCTTGAGACTCCCTAATCAGAGTTTTGGCGCTGATCCTCCATAACAGTCGATCCAATTCGGTTGTGATTAAACTTTACCACGATACATGTGATGTTGTCTGCACTTCCCCGAGTAAAAGCAGCCTCTGTCAATTTCCTGGCTGCTGCTTCTGGCTCTTCTTCTCCACGGGCGAGTGAAACAGCATCCTGCAAATCAAGGACCCACGGTGAAATAACAACAAAACAGAGGATGAGCCAGGAAGATTCGGTTTCTTATTTTGAGAATCAAATATGATTCAAAATAAAATTCATAAGCATTGTAAGACTCATTGTGATTGAAGCAAGTCGATGCTGAATCTGGACATTATGTTCAGTCCTGATGTTTTCTTGCAGTCAATAGTTGAAAATTGACCACCCCTCAGTAATTGTAGCTACACTAGTCTGCTTACAAGTAAATTCAAAGGTAAGACAACTGTACAAGGACGGACCTTCAGATATATTGTTGTTAGATCATTTCGCCCATTTGCTGACGCTTATTATTTGCAAAGAAAGGGGACAATGCAACCAAATGAAAGATGTACAGTATCTTTACCTCATTAGGGACCACATCCCACAGTCCATCGCTCGCTAGCACAAGCAATTCAAATTCCTCATCTATCTCTTGATCCTGAAATGGCATAATCATAACTTAAGCATGCTAATCTTGATAAACAAACCTGGCTCTACATCATGTAATGCCAACAATTCTATCATTGTCAAAACAATCTCTGTTTTTTAGGCTAAATCTCCCTCCATACAACAGAAGTCTTGGAACCCTCATGGGCAGAACGTTTGCTATCGCTACGACTCTTAAACAAGGCATGGAATTCCGGAACAGTTAATAGACAGTCAAGCAGACAAAGGACGCACAGATGACAATAAGCTCAGATTTGCATTTTTATTGAAGTTGAAAAGGGGCACCTAGCGAATCAACAAATATAAGATGACCCAAAACATTCGACCCTACATGGATAAGAGAATAAGACTCATGCTTCTGGCTTATGTCACACACTCGAAATCCCTTTTTTCAGTCATAATAAGATGACTAGATGCCAATCAATGCTTACCTGAATCTCAGGTTCTGCAACAACAAACTGCTTCAACATCCGATTCCCAAAAGCACGAGACATAGCTAAAACACCTCCTACCCGCCAGGTGCCTGGTGAATATGCAAACATCTTGACAACTTGTCACTAAAATTTCTAATCAACGTAACAGTACAGCGCCAATAAATGACAGATATTATCCAAATAAAACACCACTAGCTGGTGCATAATGCAGTACACATGAGGACCATGTCGGCCTTTTGCAACGACAGCAGTCAATTACAAGAAAGTAGTGGCAAAAGAATGAATAAAATCAGACATGATATCCTGACAATTGAAGTCAGAGAGGCATAGTACAAAAACAAGGGGATGACCATGCACATAAAAGCATGTCTTTAACGTGTCAATTTGAGAAAGCCAATTCTTCTCAAGCTGCCCCTGTGATGTTAGCCCAAAAGCGTTGAGAGTTCCAAACATTTGAGTCCAACCTCAATGAGTCCATTCTACTAAAAGTGTCAATTGCAAAGGGTAATTAACAAATTGTCAGCTCTGAAGGTAGGAAGAATGTCCATATTTCCACATCAGTGTTCTAAACTTCTAAAGGAAGAATTGCATTTCAAGTCTCATTGCCCCAATGACCACGCACATAAAAGCATGTCTTTAACGTGTCAATTTGAGAAAGCCAATTCTTCTCAAGCTGCCCCTGTGATGTTAGCCCAAAAGCGTTGAGAGTTTCAAACATTTGACTCCAACAACAATGAGTCCATTCTACTAAAAGTGTCAATTGCAAAGGGTGATTAACAAATTGTCAGCTCTGAAGGTAGGAAGAATGTCCATATTTCCACATCAGTGTTCTAAACTTCTAAAGGAAGAATTGCATTTCAAGTCTCATTGCCCCAATGAACAGTCTACCTCGGGGCTACAGGATTGAGTGTAAAAGCAATTTCAGAAACAGGGGTATCAAGACTCAATTTCAACACAACATGCATCTCTCAAAATTTCAGCTCTCACATGAAGAAGATAGAACAGAAGCATACCTGCCCACATAACAATACCTCCAGCATTTTCAATTCTCTTTCTTTCATCACTTCTATTTGGTTTATGATCTTCAGAAAGAGGAATAGCTGTCCAAACAATAGAAGTATTTAGTGAACTCAAACCACAGCTCCAAAGATCTAGTTGGCTCTTTAACATGTGTATATAACTGCAAATAGTATATATTTACTATATATGATTATACTCTGCTGAAGCAAAAGTATCAATTTAGGGTGGCAATGGATTTCTTGAGGTCACTAGATTTATCGCCCAGTAATAAATAAAAAAACTGTTATTAACAACACGGATTAAAGGTACTAAAACTAAGATGACAGATATAATGCATGCCAAAAGGCACTGGAAAGTTTTCAACATCAGTAGAATTTGCTCAGATGACAACATGCCTCATATGAATGGTACCTTGGCCAGCTTTTGATATTACAGTCCGAGAGTCTCCCACATTCGCAACGAACAGATGGCTACCCACCAGCACTGCTGTCGAGGCAGTGGAACCATCGTCCCGAAAAGTATCTCGTTCAGATTCCAAAAACTCCACATCAGTTTGCTGATATGTTTCACCTGCAATCAATGTTAAATTCCAAGAGATGTCATGGAATTACACCAACTGATAGTAGGCAAAGAAAAGCAGCATTATTAGATGTATCAAGTGATTTTCAATGTGATGTTTGCAGTAAACAACATACTGCACCTTCACAGTTCACGTCTCAAAAGTAACTATCAGCATCAAAGTAATTATACAAAGGAAAGGAACGCACTTATTGCTAATTTTGTTTCCGTCATAAATTGTGGATGCTTCATAAGATTGTCAAACAAATGCTCCTTCAGATACTCAGCAGCGCGAGAACCACCATGACCTGTAAGATAATTAATGGCATGATATACTTTAAGTACTCTGCCATACAAGTAGGAAGTGTTATTAACAGCCTTTAAATCTATTATTAATAACATCACACTATTTTGCTCATAGAAGTATCTTATCTTGATTATTACAGTACTTTCACCTAGCTAACTTTCACTTTCCAACAATACATCATCAATTCTGGGGCAAAGTCCTAGGAAACGATCTACAGAATTACAAGACTGTGACGCCAACCTTTTGGCTAGAGATAAATGTTTATTGACAGATTTACATGACCACGATCAGAATGAGTAAGGAGCCTAACCAACAAACAAAACTAATAACTCCCCCACACACTGACAATGTCACCTACCTGTAATCGTAGAAGTTTAAGAAATAGCAACTTATCAATGACAAACTTTCCTAGTAAGGTAAACACGAGCGACAATGAAATTAAGTCTTTTCAAATTCCTGGAAGTTTGATCAGGATTTGGCAATAGTTTCCCATATTATCATCCTCAATTAACTAGCTTCAACGATAACGTCTGGAGGTCTAACAGCTTCAAACTAGAGACTGTATTGTCCTCATTCAGTCTGCTGCCACTTAACTTCGAGCTCATGTGATCATTTCACTTGTCCACGTCCTCAATGTGTCGTGGCATGCATGCATGACAAACTGTTAAACCTGATCCGTGATAAACAGCTATATGTGTGCCTATACCATTCACCCTCATACCTCCACCCCACAAAATGGCACGAATTGAAAAAAAGATGACACCAACTTCCATTTCAAAAGCTGTAACAAAGCGGAATCGTGACTCCAAGACACCCATATTTTGTTTCTAAGAAGTCAGCAACCTTGTCTTCACTTGACATAATTATAGTCAGCAACCTTATCTTCACTTGACATAATTATAGACAACAGGACATGAAACTCTTCTATCTTTTCATATGTAAGTGTAAAAGGGAGAATCTAACCATCGAATATTCCAAACATGCAGATTGTTTCTCCATCAATCTTGGAAGTTTTAATATCATAAAAGTCCTCCATGGTAACTCTCTTTCCACGGAAACTGGAGTATCCACAGCTCAGTTTTCCGTCTTCGCTGCAAAAAAGAAAAGAAAAGGAGAATCGATTACTAAACAACCAGTTTCACCTTAGAACAATAAACATCAAGTCAAACTAGCCAAAAGCACGCAATCATGAGCCTACGCAAAAATTCCAATTATTTCTTGCCAATCTCCACAAGAGAGAAACTGATTAAAAAGAAGGTGTGAGCGTTTGACGAAACGGTTCTGATTTGGCAATGGATGAGGGAGTCAAATGGAGTAGCAGAAAATATAGCATGAAGGCGTATATCAATATCTGCATCCAAAGAACTAGCTGAATAGATTCTTTTCTGTAGATAAGCTCCAATTGCATCATAGTAATTACAAAGAAAAAGTTCTTTCTCTGAAAATGTAGAAACGAACTTCAGATTGTTCGCTAAACACATGACATACATCACATGAGAGAGGAGACTCAGATGAAACTAAACAAACATCGAAATGTGAGCTCTCTCCGAAATCAAACCCCCACCACTAGAGAAAAATGATGACAATAAAGAGACTGCCCAAATTAGCTAGAACAATTTGACCCAAAAAAAAAAATTAGCTAGAACAAGGAAAAACCATGTTAGAGTAAGCTATTGGTAAAAAAGAACCTCTTCCATCCTCCACTAGCAATTCCACCATCATCCTCTTTCTCCATCGTCATATCAACAACTGGTTCTTGATTCTCCATCGCTCCTGTGTCAACCATCATCTTGATGCTCGTTCTAATTTTGCAGTTCCACGGCCGATCCAAAGCTAAACCAGAGTGGACAGCTCTCACGAAACTGCTTGACGGAAGCCCTCCACGGGTAGATATTCCAATGTGCCCAGCTTGAACAATGACACTCCTTATGCAGCTGGTGCATACCATCTAAATCCCCCGATCCAGGCCCCTTGATGTATACTTCCCGAATGAAACCAACACAACTGACAAGAAAAAGAACAAAGATAATCGCAGAGGCAATTACTTAATCTTTTCAAGAATTATTCAGACCGCAACCAATATCAACAGATCATTCATATACTAATCGACCTGACAAATAGCATCATCCGTGCCACAAAAAAGCTATATATATATATTAATCGTAAGGGTCAAAGATGGATTTACAGCTCGGAAAAAGCTAATCTTAGAAAAAGGAAGATACCAGAATTGACCAAAAAGGGGGGAAAAAAATCACGAGACGCACAAAGTAAACAATCCAAACCGCACGACTCGAGCTCGAGCTGCTCGATCGCGTCTCCGAAAGGACGCTCCTCTATCAAATCATCAAGGAGAACGGAATCGAAAGAGCGGGATCATCGAACGACCGCCGCGCTGAATCTAAGTCAAATAATGAATGGAAGCCGGTGCGAACGCTCACATCACGGCAGATCTCGCGCGACGAAACCAGCGAGCTCCAACAGATCTCGCGCGACGAAACCGGCGAGCTCCAGCTCCGGGGAACGAAGCGGCGGAGGATCCGGCCGATCGGATGGAGCGGCGGCGATCCGGCCCGGGCGGGGGAGGCGGCGGCGGCGGCGGCGGGGTGGGCGGAGGGATCCGAATCCGACGCTGCATATACCAAAGAGCAACAGGCGACCACTCTCCCTCCCCCTCTCTCTCTACAGAATCTGCAAACCCTCCCTCCCTCTCTCTCCACAGAATCTGCAAACCCTAGAGAGAGAGAGAGAGAGCGCGAGGGGTTGAAGCTGGAGGATTATATAGCGAAGGCAACGAGCGCAGGTGAAACCTAGAGAGAGAGAGAGAGAGAGAGAGGGGGAGAGGGAGGAGCAAGATTGCGAAGCGGTGGAGAGAGAGAGAGAGTGGTGGCTTCTCGTTGCTTGGCGCACCGAAGAGGAAAAGGCAACGCGGCACACTTCATGCATCCCACCTGGGAGATCCGATACGGTGCGGCCGAGCCTACGGGGACGCGCGCCCCCCTCCCCCCCTCCCCCTTTGCCACCTCACGAGAGCTTTGACAAAAATGTTCGAGGGAGAAAATACTGGCTACTGCACTGGAGTGATGACAAGGTTAGATAATAAAAAAAAACACTGGCCCATTCGTCGGGCGTCGCGCGTCGCTCGTGGGCCCACCTGTCAGAAAAATCTCTATCTTCGGCACTTGCTTTCTCTCCCCTCTCTCTCTCTCTCTCTTCACTCACTGCACTGCGGTTTCTTCTCGGCTATCCCGTTTGATTCGGCTTTTCAAATGCCATTTAGGGGAATGCAAATACCTTTAGGTGAAAGTCATTTGGAAAAATGAAAGTGACGCTTGGTAAAAAAAAATTTATAAAGTTACTTTGATCTAAGTAATGTTTGATAAATTTTTTTTTGCAAAGGGCTTTGGCAACTTTTATTTTTAATATTCCAATTTTGCCCCTACTGTTCACCTTCTTCACCGGAGAGAGTGGCCGGCGAGGGGACGTCGAAGGGCCGGTGTTCGTAAAATTCTGCACGTGTCAACCAACGTGTTGAACAAGTAATATAATGATGAGAAGAGTATCGTCCCACAGAAATTGATAATAAGAAACAAATTAAATATTAAAAATGGACTAAATTCTAAAATTTATCTAACTGATCAAAATATAATTAAGAATAAATAAAAATTGACAATTTTTAAAAACGAAATTTTATAAACTAAAGGCAGATAATCAATCAAGTAAAATATGTTAGAGCATCCGATTTCACCATAACCACTAGATATGAATTTCGAATCATTACGCATATAAGAACAATATCATACATGTGATAGCGGAATTTCCTAATCTATTTACTATCCTATCTCTAGGTATAGCAAACCTACTCAGTTTATCAATTCACTATATTTCTATGTGAATTTAAATAAACTTAAGCGCATTAAAATCTGTGAATATTCCCGGTTTACAATGAATCTTTTGGACCACCTTATCACCGAAAGCTACACAAATAACGTGGTATATTTCTACCCACATTTAATTCATGGTTATATATTATAAGGAGCAATTGCATATTATTACTTCTCAGTTTCAAACATGCACATCAGATCATTCAAGTAGTGGCCAGTTACCTAAACGCATTAAGCACAATAATATATAACTCACATGAATGAAATTACTTGCAAAGCATAAAAAAACGTGAAATTCATATCATCATGGTTAGGCTACATCGTAGCTCTAACAAAGAAAATTAGAACATAATAGAAGAAGAAACGAAAATAGAAATTAAATCAAACATCTTGAATCAAAGAACAAGAATTCTGTCACCACTTTTGTCTTCTCTTCAAAATACTTGAAAAACTCTCAAAACACTGAAAACAAAAACGATCTCTCCTTCCACACTCCATGTTCCCCCAAGTTATCCTATTTATATAATAACATCCAAGACTCCTCTCACAAGGCAATTACTTCTTTTTTCGCATAAAATTAGGGAATAAATCGCAGAATTCCCAACGTGATATCCACCTTCTAACTCTTCTCTGGGTTGCATATTCCTTTCCTTCTTTTTGCCATATTTTCCTTATTTTCTCCATATCTCAATATTCTGCATAAACAAGGAAATATTAAGTAAATAAAAGGAAATCCAAATATATTCTAACAAATTTTGCATTATTTATTGCCTAAAGTAGATAAAATAACTCTATTTTTATAGAGTTATCAAACCCCAAACTTAACATTTTGCTAGTCCTCGAGCAAAAGCAAGATATAAGACATACTCAAGCTAACAACCCCCTCCATTACTACCTTCCATAATTGCTCAAAATCACAATTCAAAGAAAAACACAAATTTCATCTAAAACATTGAAATAGATTCATAAGTTAAAATCAATTCTAATTATGTGATCCAAGTGTGTGTGTGTGAGTCCTCATCTTTTCGAATTATATGCAATCCAAATAAGTTCACATTGGTATGCAACCTCTCAAAAACTCTTTATAATTATAACCAAATCTCATAGGTTTGCTTTTTATTCCTCTATCCACTAATGTAAGCTAATTATCCAACCAAAAATCAATAGGACTTTCCTCATGTTGTAATGTAAGGCTGGGCTAACGGTGAGATAATGGTAAATTTAAGCTCAAATCACCCATGAACACATTGATTTCTAGGATTTAATTAGAGCACATGCTACAATCCCCAATTTCACATCTTCAAAATAATCTTTCTGCTACTACAGATCATCATTCTTCCTCTCTTTTTTTTTCTCTTTTTTTTTCTTTATTGCTTTATGGTAGAGTTCCTCCCTAAGTCCCTCCTAATATAACGTGAATATTCCCAACCCATTAAGTATCCAAAAGGCTCACTCAATTGAAAGTTGGATAGGGAACCATAAAAGCAATATTTTCTTTTTCTCTTTTTTTTCTTTCCTTTTCTTCTTCTTCTTCTTCTTTTTTTTTTTTTTGAAGAAGATACACCCAAACAACCATAGCAATCAAATTATTTCCATGCTCCACCCTTCCTCCCAAATTGCTATTATGCTCAAATAAACTTTTATCCTAAAAAAATTCAACATGTTCATGGGGCGTGGGACAATGATATAATTTGGCAAACGATAAGCTAAAAAGTACGTGGGTGCCAATAAAAGATTGGATAATAATTAAGGCTCAACGGGGTGACTATGGATAAATAAACAGGGTTGGCTTAAAAGGCTCAATCGATCCAAAAATTGCCTAAATCATTTTCTCAGTTAGATGTAGCCTAGGATTTCGCCTCAAGAGAAAATCAAACAAATTCTAAGATTCGGGTGAGATCTAAGAAAAGCACATACTTCACATGAATGTTCTCTAGATGTACACACTACTCAAAAATTAAGGACTTCTAGTGCTCAGTAAGTGGATCGACATCATCAGAATCAAAATTAACTCACATATCATTCGCAAGTTTGAACAAAATTTAAATTTTCCTAAGAATCGCAACAATTCACAACAAGGAATGCAACAAAAAAAGACAAATTCAGATTTAGCAAAAAAAGCAAAAAAAAAAATTTGAGCAAAAATTTTGTTCTCCCCCCAAACTTGAATGAAGCATTGTCCTCAATGTGAAAAGCAAAAGAAACAAAAGAAAAATAGGAACAAGAAAACTCCCCTTGCTGTAGGATGTGTCTGTAGATGGTCTTGATGACTAAACTCCAAAAAGGTGATCCTTCAAGAAAGAAAATTAACCTGGATAAAAATGATTAATTATATATATATTTTGAAAAATGAACGTAAAAATTAATGAAGAAACATAATAAAAATGCTTGGGTTGCCTCCCAAGAAGCGCTTGCTTTATAGTTTTCAGCCAAACTATCTCAGATGTCGCTATTCTGGAGGATGAAGTTCAATAGTGGTCTTCTGTTTGTTGTAACCACCTTCGAAGTAGGGCTTCAAACGTTGACCGTTCACCTTAAATATACCTTCGGTATCATGTGCAACTTCAACTGCTCCGTATGGAAATACCTGTGTGACTGTATAAGGACCAGACCATCGAGAACGTAACTTTCCTGGAAAAAGTTTAAGACGAGAGTTATAAAGTAAAACTTTTTGACCAATTTCGAACTCTCTTCTGAATATGTGTTTATCATGCCATCTTTTGGTACGCTCCTTGTACATCTTAGCATTTTCATAGGCCTCATTGCGAAATTCCTCCAGTTCATTTAGTTGCAACAATCTTCTTTCACCTGCAGACTGCATGTCAAAATTCAAAAATTTTAATGCCCAATATGCTTTGTGTTCTAATTCCACCGGCAGATGACAAGCCCTCCCAAACACTAGCCTAAAAGGAGACATCCCAATTGGGGTTTTAAATGCTGTCCTATAGGCCCAAAGTGCATTATCCAGTTTCATTGACCAATCTTTCCTAGAGGCATTCACTGTTTTTTCTAAAATTCTCTTGATTTCCCTATTTGAAACTTCTACTTGACCACTAGTTTGAGGATGATAAGGGGTTGCAACCTTATGTGTGACTCCATACTTACTCAAAAGTGCTTCAAACTGTTTATTGCAAAAGTGTGTCCCCCTATCACTTATGATTGCCCTAAGAGTGCCAAATCGCGTAAAAATATTTTTCTTCAAGAATTTGACAACAGCCTTAGCATCATTTTTTGGCAATGCTACAGCTTCTACCCACTTAGACACATACTCCACAGCCACTAAAATGTATAGATTACCATAAGAAGATGTAAAGGGTCCCATGAAATCAATACCCCAAACATCAAATAATTCACACACAGTAATGTTGTTTAAAGGCATCTCATTTTTTCTAGAAATATTTCCAGTTCTTTGACATCGGTCACATGAAACTACAAAGGAGTAAGCATCTTTAAAAAGTGTGGGCCAATAAAATCCAGATTGTAAAACCTTAGCTGCAGTTTTGGTAGCACCAAAATGACCACCTGCCTCTCTGTCATGACAATGATGCAGAATATTTGCCGTTTCTTCGTCTGGAACACATCTCCTTATGACTTGATCTGCACATACCTTAAAAAGAAAAGGTTCTTCCCAAAAATAATTTTTAACATCAAAAAAGAATTTTTTCTTCTGTTGATATAACAATTCAGGAGGAAGAATATTACTTACTAGATAATTCACAAAATCAGCATACCAAGGAATTTTTGTGGATTTGATGGAAAAAAATTTCTCATCAGGGAACTCTTCCATAATTGGACTTACCTCTTCCTTTAAATTCGGGATTCTTGACAAGTGATCTGCAACTAGATTTTCAATCCCCTTCTTATCTTTGATTTCCAAATCAAATTCTTGCAGCAATAGAATCCACCTGATTAAACGTGGTTTTGATTCTTTCTTTTCAAGTAGATACTTAAGAGCAGAATGGTCAGAATAAACTATAACTTTTGAGTCAATTAAATAAGAACGAAATTTATCAAAAGCAAAAACTACTGCCAAAAGTTCCTTTTCAGTTGTGGCATAATTCAATTGAGCTCCAGATAGGGTGCGACTTGCATAGTATATGGTTCGAAAAATTCCATCCTTTCTTTGTCCAAGTACGGCTTCAACAGCCGAGTTACTAGCGTCACACATCAACTCGAAAGGTAAATCCCAAGTAGGCGCAGTCATGATAGGGGCCGAAATTAACTTCTCCTGCAATGTGTTGAATGCCTACAAACAATCATCAGAGAAGTCAAATTTAGAATCTTTTTCCAACAATTTAGAAAGGGGTCTAGCAATCTTAGAAAAATCTTTAATGAAACGCCTATAAAATCCTGCATGTCCCAAAAATCCTCGAACAAGCTTCATAGAGGTAGGAGGCGGCAATTTTGAAATAACTTCAATCTTAGCTCGGTCCACCTCAATTCCTCTTATCGAGATCTTATGGCCTAGCACAATCCCTTCCTCAGCTTTCACCACTTCTTGCATTTTCGGGTTCAAACGCCTCTGAGGTTGGATAGTGGGTTTATATTGTTCCTCCATTAAAATTTTGTGCATGCAAATTGAAGGATTAATTCCCTTGATGTCAACTATTTTCCATCCAATTGCACCTTTATATTCTCTCAACACTCTGAGCAGTTTCTTCTCCATCAAATTTGTCAAAGAAGAAGATATAATTACTGGTAAAGAGGAAATTCCATCTAAATAAACATATTTCAAATGAGAAGGTAAGGGTTTGAGTTCAAGAATAGGAGGCGCTTCAATTAATGGCTTCGTTGTATGTTGTCCCAACTCCTCAAATTTTGTTGTCTTAGGTCTTGAATATGTTGGATTTGCATCCATAAAATTTGCGTACTCCATTATCTCCTCATTCTCAATTTCTCTATCTTTTGGTTGAACCAAACATGCTTCAAGTGGATCTTTAAAAATATTTTCTTGAAAAACATTATTCACCAACTTGTCAACTGTCTCAACTTTAAAACAAGAATTATCATCATAGGGATATTTCATTGCTTTAAAAACATTGAAAGAAACAAGATCATCTTGAACTCTAAGAATCAACTTCCCTTGTTGTACATCAATAAGAGCTCTTCCTGTTGCTAGAAAAGGACGACCTAAGATAAGTGGTACCTCAAAATCTTCCTCCATGTCAAGAACTATGAAATCTGCAGGAAAAATAAATTTGTCAACTTTTACTAATATATCTTCCACAATACCTCTCGGATATTTAATTGATCGATCAGCCAGTTGAAGCGACACTGTAGTTGCTTTTACTTCACCCAATCCTAATTTCCTAAAAACAGAGAAAGGCATCAAATTAATACTTGCACCTAAATCACATAATGCCTTTTCAAAGTAAGAATCTCCAATAGTACAAGGAATTGTAAAACTCCTTGGATCTTTTAACTTCGGAGGTAACTTATTTTGTAGGATGGCTGAACATTCCTCATTCAACTTCACAGTTTCGTAATCCTCTAGCTTTCTTTTGTTTGCCAAAATTTCCTTCAAAAATTTTGCATAGCTAGGCATTTGCGCTAAAGCATCTGCAAAAGGAATATTAATGTGCAATTTTTTAAAAACATCAAGAAATTTAGAAAATTGCTTATCTATTTTGTGATGCTGAAGTCGCTGAGGGAATGGAATTGGCGGCACGTATGGCTTGGGATTATCTGGAAAAAGTTTGCTCTTGCCTATCTCCTTTGGTTGTTTCTTGACCTCTTCTTCTTTGTCTCTTATTTGGTATCTTCTTCACCAACTTGTTTACCACTTCTCAGGATTATAGCTTTCACATTTTCAATTGGATTTTCTCTGTGTTGCTAGGCAAAGAACCATGTTGTCTCCCAGACATCATGTTTGCTAACTGTCCCAATTGCATCTCTAGATTTCTGATTAAAGCCTCTTGATTCTGAAATCTCACATCTGTGCTCTTGATGAAGTCCTGAGTAGTGTTGGCAAGTTTTGTGACTATATCTTCTAAACTGGACTTTGTCTCTTCTGGTTGTTTGAATCCCAGTGGCGGTCTTGTCACATTTTGATTATTCCATGAAAAATTTAGATGATTACGCCATCTCGAATTGTACGTGTTGGAGTACGGATTATTCTGTGATCTGTTAAAATTCCCAACAAAGTTAGCATTTTCATTAGATTAAGCAAAAGTGTTACCTACCTGACATTCTGTGCTAACATGTCCTCCACCACAGAAATCGCATGTCATATTCTGAATTTTCATGCCTGAAACACTCATATTATCTATCTTTTTGTTGAGTGCTTCAATTTGTGCAGTGATTGCCGTGAAAGCATCCACCTCATGAACTCCGCTAGCTTTTCGCACTGATATCCTCTCAGTAGGCCACTGATAACTATTGGATGCCATCTCCTCTAATAAGTTGTAGGCTTCTTCTGGTGTTTTATTATTCAGAGTTCCTCTTGCAGCTGCATCAATCATAGAACGAAGATTTTTACTGCACCCATTATAAAAAGTTTGTACCTGCATCCAAACGGGTAATCCATGATGTGGGCATCTCCTAAGAAACTCCTTGAATCTTTCCCATGCTTCATACAATGATTCATTATTCATCTGCATAAAATTAGTAATATCGTTACGCATTTTTGCAGATTTTGCTAGTGGAAAGAACTTACCAAGAAATTTTTGGGCCATATCATTCCATGTAGTGATCGATCCTGTAGGAAGAGAAGAGAGCCAACCTTTAGCTTTGACTCTAAGAGAGAATGGAAATAATCTCAATCTAATAGCATCATCTGAAACTCCATTATATTTAATTGTGTCACAGATTTCAAGAAAAGCATCGATGTGAGCATTTGGATCATCGCTTGGTAGCCCACTAAATTGCACTGATTGTTGAAGCATCTGAATCAGTGATGGCTTGATCTCAAAGTTGTTTGCTTGAATTGCAGGTCTCCTGATACTTGATATGGTGCCCTCAATTGTTGGTGCAGCATAATCTTTCAAGAGTCTACGTTGATTTCTTCCATCATAAACTCCCTCCATCTTTTTAATGTGATTTCTCTGTTCTCTCAATCGCCTTTTAAATGTGCGTTCGATTTCTGGATCAAACTCAGTAAGTTTTCCTTGTTGGCTACGTGTCATGCACCAATGTATACTCTGAAAAAAATAAAAAGAAAAAAATAAAAATAAAAGCTAGATTAAACTTAGAATTATCCGGTATCAATATTAATTGGTATTAAATAAACAATCCCCGGCAACGGCGCCAAAAACTTGTTCGTAAAATTCTGCACGTGTCAACCAACGTGTTGAACAAGTAATATAATGATGAGAAGAGTATCGTCCCACAGAGATTGATAATAATAAACCAATTAAATATTAAAAATGGACTAAATTCTAAAATTTATCTAACTGATCAAAATATAATTAAGAATAAATAAAAATTGACAATTTTTAAAAACGAAATTTTATAAACTAAAGGCAGATAATCAATCAAGTAAAATATATTAGAGCATCCGATTTCACCATAACCACTAGATATGAATTTCGAATCATTACGCATACAAGAACAATATCATACATGTGATAGCGGAATTTCCTAATCTATTTACTATCCTATCTCTAGGTATAGCAAACCTACTCAGTTTATCAATTCACTATATTTCTATGTGAATTTAAATAAACTTAAGCGCATTAAAATCTGTGAATATTCCCGATTTACAATGAATCTTTTGGACCACCTTATCACCGAAAGCTACACAAATAACGTGGTATATTTCTATCCACATTTAATTCATGGTTATATATTATAAGGAGCAATTGCATATTATTACTTCTCAGTCTCAAACATGCACATCAGATCATTCAAGTAGTGGCCAGTTACCTAAACGCATTAAGCACAATAATATATAACTCACATGAATGAAATTACTTGCAAAGCATAAAAAAACGTGAAATTCATATCATCATGGTTAGGCTGCATCGTAGCTCTAACAAAGAAAATTAGAACATAATAGAAGAAGAAACGAAAATAGAAATTAAATCAAACATCTTGAATCAAAGAACAAGAATTCTGTCACCACTTTTGTCTTCTCTTCAAAATACTCGAAAAACTCTCAAAACACTGAAAACAAAAACGATCTCTCCTTCCACACTCCATGTTCCCCCAAGTTATCCTATTTATATAATAACATCCAAGACTCCTCTCACAAGGCAATTACTTCTTTTTTCGCATAAAATTAGGGAATAAATCGCAGAATTCCCAACATGATATCCACCTTCTAACTCTTCTCTGGGTTGCATATTCCTTTCCTTCTTTTTGCCATATTTTCCTTATGTTCTCCATATCTCAATATTCTGCATAAACAAGGAAATATTAAGTAAATAAAAGGAAATCCAAATATATTCTAACAAAATTTGCATTATTTATTGCCTAAAGTAGATAAAGTAACTCTATTTTTATAGAGTTATCAGCCGGCGAGGGCCGGATCGGAGCAGCGGGGGGCCGGCGAGGGGCCGGCGAGGTTGCCCGACCAAGGTGACGGCCGCCTGGGGTCGGGTGACCGCCCAGTCGCCATTGCCTGGGTCGCGCGACCTCAGGGGATGGCCGCCTGGGTCGCGCGACCCCAGGCGACGGCCGCCTGAGGTCGCCCGACCCAGGCGACGGCCGCCTGAGGTCGCCCGACCCAGGCGACGGCCGCCTGAGGTCGCGCGACCCAGGCGGCCGTCACTTGAGGTCGCGCGACCCAGGCGATGGCACCTGGGCAGTCGCACGACCCCAGGCGGCCGTCGCCTTGGTCGAGCGACCTCGCCGGCCCCCCGCCGCCCAGATCCGGCCTCGCCGGCCCCTCGTCGGCCCCTCGCCGCCCTCGCCGGCCCTTCGTTGCCCCTTTGCCGGCCACCCTCTCCGGTGAAGAAGATGAACAGTAGGGGCAAAATCGGAATATTAAAATTTGAGTGAGGGTAATTTGGGAAGGAAAAAATAGGCTTCAGCATTTGTGGAATGCTGAAAGCCCAAAGCTGGTCCGGACTAACTTTGGGCTTTCAGCATTCCACAGCATTCCAAATGCTGACTTTCAGCTTTTCGGACTCGAAAAGCTGAACCAAACGGTTCAGCATTTGGCCAAGGGGCTTTCGAGGCCGAAAGCCCTTTCCAAATGCTGAACCATATGGGCCCTTAGCTCGAGTTCGAGCTCCGCGTCCATGGCCGCTGCAAGTCTTCAAATCAAGCTTCCATGGCCACGAGACTCTGGGATTAATTGCCATAACCGCAAGCTCAAAGCTCCGTCTGCATGGCTTATGTGAGCTTGAGCTTAAGCATTCATGGCCACGAGATTTCGCGACCCAGGCCGTCATGACCAACAGCTCGATGTGACATTCCCGGACGTTACGTGTGATACATGTCCCTTTCGATTATAAATATTTAATTATTGTTTACATGCAAAAGCTAAACAAAATTTCCTCGACAAACTCCCGTACAAGAAAATCGCATGAGTTTAATTAATGTACATATGCTTCTTTATTTATAGAAAACATCAATTCACAACTTTACGTCGGCCAAACAAAATACAAAAATCCTGGGAAAAGAATGGGGCTCACTAGCATTAGTACACCAATGCTAACTAAAATCACCATTCAACCCAAGGTTGATGGCCTTCGATATTATCCCATCCCTTCCATCATCATCTCTAGGACCATCCTACAAAACTGAAAAATAATGGGTAAATTGAAGCTCAGTAAATGAAATATCCAAATTTAAGGTAAAAGATCCTTTGACACTCAACCCGATACCAACAAATACCGTGAGTTCAAGTAGTGAATAACAATTGTAGAAGCACACACTTCATCTTTCTCAAAATGATATGCCAATAGAAATTGTTAACAATACTGCATAAGATCATTCACTCAAATGCAAGCAGATGGCAAATTATTTCATGATGCATGGGGAATATCTATTCAGTTTTGTCATGAAGTTCACCAACCCATACAAGCGAATTTGTACTTGCCACTGGTTAGGATCCATCTTGACTTTTAAGGCATCCTAAACACTCATGGGGCATCCCAAACACATTGCTAGGAGCCGCTCCTTGTCTAAGCCCTTTAGCCCTAGCAATCACTTTCCACCCTCATCGTACCGCTTAGTTACAGACTCACCAGCTTCCGCCCGGTTCGTCCCCAAATCATACACTTACTAGAGAGGGTCCAAGTTTGGCATCCCTAGATTATATTATATAACCGACAACGTGACATTGACAATTCATATAATCTATAACGTGAATATCGACAACTCAAATAATCGATAACGTGAACATCTACAACTCAATTAATGGATAAACATCAACAACTCAAAAATTGACCACGTGATTAATTGATACACTTAGCTAGTAATTTGATAACTCAATCAAATACAAAAATATCACTTTCAGGTTAAGTATTCGTTATTTCCACGTCTTTCACACAAAAATTATCATCACATCGTAGAGAAAAATCAAACACCCCTTAGGAAAACCATCAAACACTTCCTAGACAATCCATCAAACACCTCCTAAGCTTAACGATCCAATTCAAGCGAACGCAAAGATTTCAAATATCATCATTAAAACTGACCTACACTAGACAACAAAGGCAACAAAATATAACAATCACCAACCAACCAAGTCAAGATACAAAGTAGATCAATCTAACTTAACTCCTAAAGTTTTTACTTACCTTGAACAAGATTAGGCTATTTAAGGCTTCAGTCACCTCGTCCAACTCGAAAGATTGGGATAAAAACTTTGATAATATGAGCGTGGGGCCTTCGCTTTTACTCACGGTTTTAATGATGAAAGTTGAAGAAATGAGTTGATGAGTGAAAGTTGATGAAGTGGGGGCTTGTGTTCTTCTAAAAGTCCCTCTCAATCGACTAAAACAAGGAAGAAAAGAGTGGAACTGATTTAACCATGGTTAAGGCATTAATTGTCTTAGGGCTAGAATAATAAGTGTATAGAGTAAGTGTTCCAATGAAATTAATTCATGTGCCCCATATTTTAATAGCTAGGGTGCAAATGGATTGATATCATCAGCCAAGAAAAGTGATATTTATGTGAAGCCTTCATTTCATTTGGTCAACTGTGAGCAATAATTAGGGGTGAGCATGATCTTAGGATAGAATCTGGAATTTGAGAACTTGACCGATAGGAATTTGTTAGTTTTAGGTTCTAAAGTATGCAGAATAAGTTTTAGGTTTCAAAAATTGGAGAACCTGTTTAATGTGTAGGTTCTAAGTAGATGGAATTTGGAACTTGAAGCCTTAAATTTTAAACAAGTTTTTTGTTTTTTTTTCTTGATCTGTATCTTCGCGTGATCCTACAATATTTCATGACATTAAATGATGAATGTATAATCTTGAACCACTAGTTTGAGCTTTTATTTTGTAACTTGTTAATGTTTCATATTAGTCATTTGTCTAAATATAAGTTATGGTTAGTGGATCGTAGTAGCAAGTTGTAGTTATTAAAGGTGATGATTCACTGTAATTGTTCCATTAATAATATAAGTGGAACCTCGGTAGACCCCGGAACCTCTGACAAGGCAGGTTCTAGGTTTTAACGAGGTAGGTTCCATGTTCCAAAAAATGAAAAACCTGTACCTGATAATATGTAACTAGAATATGTAAGGAATCTGAACCACTCACCCCTATCAATAATCATTCTAAGTATTAATGAACCAAGGCCAAATTTCATGAGGCAATGCATGACCTCATCATTATCAAGCTCCATATGTTTAAAAGGAAAACGTGTGAGGGATTAAATACTTAGGAAAAATAGAAAAAATAAGCACTGATGGGAAAATTACCAATTGGTTCAAGATTTTCATAATAAATATTTTGTTAGATTACCAAAGTATCTACTAAATTAATACGTAACAAGAAAATCGGTGACGATTCTCAATATCAATAAACCCAAAAATATTATTACAAAACACAAAAATTTTTGAACGTCACACTCAACATATGTCAGCCATGGTCAAAAGGTTATGCTCGAGCTAGCGCTCTAGGCTCGAATCCCAAGCTCTGCGGCTATGGCGATGGCGAGACTTCGGATTGAGAATCCTTGGCCATAAGTTTCTGGATCTAGCGGCTATGGACGGGATTTGAAACTCAAGCGACCATGATAAGCCATGGCCATAAGCTTGAAGCTTGAACATGCTTGCAACCGCGAGCTCGAGCTACATCCCCATGGAGGCCGAGATGTTGGGCTCAAGCTCAACCTCTATGGCCATGATGGTCGCAAAGAAGTGAGAAGAAAAGCAATTGCAGGAGTGAGAGAGATAAGGAGAAAAGCAAGTGCAGAAGAGAGAGATTATTTTATTTGGTGGGCCCGTGAGTTGGCACATGACGAATGATGAAAGGGCTAGTCTTTTGTTAACTTGTCAACGCTTTGGTCACCAATATTTTCTTGAGTTGAGGTGGATTGGAAACAAAATTATAAAAGAAAAAATTATAAAAAAATTCCAAACTATATTCATCATTACACATTTATTTTAAACATTTTTTTGTAATATAAAAAATCTCAAACTGTATCCACGACATGACGACTCATTTGCCCGGAACTTTTCTGGTGACATCAAAACTCTATTTGAACATGTGTGATGTCACATCCCTATTTTTGGGCCTGGGAAGCTGCAGGTAAATTGTAATATCCTCAATTTCAATTCCTGGGAAATGATTATGGTTTATGTTTGGTGGTTTTCCAATCGGAACTAATTTTACTGTTGTTTTGGAAAACCCAGTTTTGGATCCTTTGTATCCCTTCATATTGTTATTTTTGGGGAGAACTTTGTGGTCCGAATTTCCAAACACTTTCTTCTTGAAAGTCGTTCCAAACATTTTGAAGTTTTACATGATTTAATTTCAGAATTTTTGGAGTTGATATGAGTGGTACGATGGCCTGATTTTCGGACCGTGTGAAACTGCCCAAAAGGGTATTTCAGTGATGTTTACACCGTCTTTATTTTCTACGAGCTTTTCTAGGCCGATTTTGGAAAAGTTTCCTTCACAAAAATTGTTGAGAACGTCCTTTTCTATAACGTTCATAAATTTGGGAATTTTCTGAGATGATTTGGATTCGAGACAGAGCTTGATTTTATAAACAAGAATGCTGTTCCAGTGAACTGTTTTTAGTCTGTATTTGAGCTACTAAAAATGGTGTTTATGGAAAGATTTTGAATTTATGTTCTTCACAAGAAATGTTTGTTAAGGTCTTGTTTATGACATAATCAAATTTGAGAATTTTCGGAGTTCATTTACTATATTTTCAAGTCCGATTTCGTGGATAGTGCAAAACTATCCTGTTTTGTCAGATTTCAAAGATTTAGCATTTTCTATATGAGAACATTGGAAGTTCGACTTGGTGTCTTCTGGTGATTTAAATTACACATTCCGAGCTTTCAAATGAGATATGTTATGCTTTGATTGGAGGTCGGCTCATGGGGAAAACGAAAAAGAGAAATAAGGTTAGAATTGGAGAATTCTAAAGAAAGTCAAACTTGGGGAGCAAGTTTTGACTAGACTAGTCCAAGCTTGTTCAAGAAGCTTAATTAATGGCTTGTATTGATTGCTTGGACTTTAGTGGCCCTTCATAATGTCATGCATTAATGAATCAAGACTTTAGGGCCCTTCATCATTATTCTTGACTTTTGGACTTAGGCCATTAATGGGTGGATGACACGCGCGCTTATCTCATCATCCCTGATGACACGTGCGCTTACCTCATCCAAGCTTTGGCCCCAAGTTTTGTCTCTCTATAAATAGAGAAAGGCCATTTGGCCAAGAAGAGAAAGAAATAGAGAGAGAAAGAGAAGCCTAGAGAGAGAGAAAGAGAGAGAGAAAGAAAGAGAGAAAAAGCTTACCGATTAGCCCGTGTCTCTCTTGTGGTTTGATCGAGCGAGGAATCCACGTCCGAGGCCCAAGTGTTCGTGAATCGCCCGAGAGTCGCCGAGACTCGCGTGTCCTTCACACGCCTCGTTTTCTCTAGTTCTTGTTTAATTGTTGTGTAAGTGAATTCCTTAATATCGGGAAAGGATGTTGAGATGCGTTGTGACGTGGTTTGCTTGGACCGTTTCTCAGTCGTTTGGTTGGTCGTAGTTAGTTTATTTCCTCGGTTTGATCGTGTTTCATGTTTGATGTTGTCATGAAATAGAACCGAACCTTGATTGGTAAAGTGTACATGAGATAGAACCGAGCCTTGGTTGGTAACCGAGAGTTGGCTGGTAAAGTGCACATGTTATAACCGTGCGTGATGTTCTCTTGTTTGAACTTTGCTATTGATCTGCCATCGATATGGGTGCGGTAAGGGCCGACTTATGTTAACGGCGATCGATATATCCTCGCTTGATATTAGTGTTTTCACTTGCTGAGTCTCCCCGACTCATCCCCCGTTTTTCCCTCTCAGGTCTATAGGATGGTCGAACGGACGGCGGTGGCAGGGGGAGTGTAAGCCATGTTGGAGTTCGGGGAAAGCTAGGAGCTGTGAATCCGAAGTAGTGGGCTTAAGACACCCAAGCCAAAACGTGTTGTGTGTAAATGGCTAAAATCGAATAAGTTGATTTGTAAAATATGTTTACATGTCCTGTAAACATAAGGTTTGTTCATGATGCTGTTTGTCTTGAATCCCGCTGTTGTTTTTCATGTGATTGTCCCGAGATATACTTCCGCTTATATTTAAAGAAAGATAATAATGAACGGGACGTCACGTTTATGACCCCGAGGTTGGGGGCGTTACATGTGACACATTTACCTTTCATCGAGAGTAGATGATTTTTTAACCAAAACGACGTCATGTCAACACAGTTTGCTTTCCGTGGTCCATGAAGGGAAATTTTTAACCATGTTCATTAATAGAATATTGACGAGGGTAAAGGTGTCAAACAGGTCAAGTTTTGGACTTTTGGTATCACAAAAAAGTTTAAAGTAAATGTGCCATAGTGAGTACAATAGGAAGTTTTTTGGTAACTTTTTTTTCCAAATTATAAATGCCTTCGAATCAAACTTAGCATCTCTAAAAGTCCTTAATTCAATGCAAATCCTGCCTAGTATTGGCATTTAGCATTTTCAGAATGCTCCTTTCAAGGTTAATGAATTCTTTTTTTTTCCAACTTTGCCCTCACCAATATTCTCATATTTCAGTTTTGCCCTCAAAATCACTGTTCATGTTCTCCTCACTGAACCAAACGTTCTCGATCCATATCTGGTTGCTGGTATGATGCCCCACTAATGGTCACTTGGCTCGCCAACTGTTGTTCAGGGTGATAGAGGGTCTGGGTTCGCGCAACTAAGTCAACGATCGCAGGGATGGATCGCCAAAGTCGTGGGAGCCTCGGTGTCACCTCGCCCGACCTCTTTGACAATTCGATCCTTGCCAGTTGATCGCTCTAGAAACCCTAGCTTCAATTTGGTTCGTGTTGTTGTCATTGTCGAGACCACCGATTTGTCAGTTTCTCAAGGACCCATCTTTGGTTCGTGTTGTATGGGGCTTGAGTATGTTAATTTAAGCTTAGATGAAACCGGGTTGGTACTTGAATTCTGGGGTGATTGCTGGTTTGAGTGTTGTTAAAGTTTATTTGGAATAGGGTGGGTTTGTTGATGTACTTTTGGGTTCGAATCACAACAATTGCTTGCTCTCCTGCTTTATTAGAAGATGGAGAAACTGAAGGTCGAATACTTTGAGCTTGCGGTTTAGTGTTGATTCTTAATAGCTAGCTAAGTGGGTGAAGAAGTTATTCATGTACGGAGATTCGTTCTTCAATGCCTAACCACGATTTGATTTTGGGGCAAAGCGATTGATTTGTTTCATCGGGTTTGCTTCCACAGTGGAGACGATGAACGATAGTCTTGCCCTCTGTTTTTTCTCTTTTTCTTTTAACTCCAAAGCTACTTTGGAAAAATACACCAAACGTCACTTAACCAGAGGATATTTGCTTAATGCATCTTGAGTTAATGATATTTGAGAAAATCACTTTGCATTTACCCCAAACGTTGCCAAACGCGCGCCCTGAACTTACTGGCAATGTAATATCCTCACCCTGGTCAATCCAAGCTTTTACTTAAAGGAGTTCTTTTGGCCCAATTGTAGTTTGATGAGGAGAAATTTTTAAGATATAACTACTTCGGATAATAGGTAAAAATTAGGATAATGACACAAACAGTCTTTGAATTTTTACTCAATATGTAATGTGATCTCTGAATTTTTAATTTGTTCAATGTATTCTTGAACTTTAGCCTAATGTTCAATGTGACCCTTGAACTTTTTAATTTGTTCAATATGGCCTTTATTTTTTTGTACATATTCAATGTAATCTTTTAATTATATAAAAATATTCAATGTAGTCCCAGAACTTGAATTTACGGAAGGATTATATTGAACATTTTTGTATAGTTTAGGGACCAAATTGAACATGTATAAAAAGTTCAGAGACGACATTGAACAAATTAAAAGTTTAGGGACTATATTGAATAAATTAAAAGTTTAGAGATCACATTATACATCGGGCCAAAATTCATGGACTATTTGTGTCATTTTCCCATAAGAATTTGAGCTTGAGAAGATGAGATACAAATTTTTCATTAAATAAGTATGTGTTAGATATTTTTTAAATTATTTTCCCTTTAAACTAAAGGAAATTCTTGAACCTGGGGGCTAGTCCAGAGTTCCCTAAGTGAAAGTTATAGTGTTCGGTAAAAAAATTTTGACCCTCTTGATTCAAAGCTAGCATTGGCAACATCCAAGGTAAATCTTCCGTTGTTTTGGCTTTGCAGCATTTTTTCTCATGAGTTAGTTGATTTTTTTCTTCCAACTTTGCCACATCAATACTTTTGAATTCCTATTTTCCCATAATTTGCACTTTTCACGGTCTCTCTTAACCAAAAGCACCTACTGTCTGCTGCTCCAGATCTCAGGTTGACGCCAAGTCTAGAGTCGTCGGTTGCCAGGGGACATTTGTGGGGGGTTGAGTGCCGCCAATGGTTGCCGAGAATTGAGTTTGCGGGATCTGCATCCTCGCGATTTGGGTTGCCGAGGTCACACGGCCCTCGGCCCGGCCTCACCTCGCCTTGGCCACCAGAGGACCGTGGGCTTCATCTCAAAAAAGTCTCGATCTTGCGACCCTCGACTTCACCTTGTGAGGGCCGCCTTAGGTCACGTGACCTGAAGGGAGGGCCACCAAGGTTCACATAACCCTCGGCATCGCCTTCTCTAGGTCGCCCAAGATCACACGACCGTGGCGTTGCCTTGCCTGTCCTCTTTGACAACTTAATCGTCATCGGTTCTGATTGCTTCCACCAAGTTTGTTGATTTAATCCTCTCCATTCTCCGGTATCCATGCCCTCTGTTTTTTCCTCTCTTTTTTCGCATCAAAGTTGCCTTGCATAAAATACACCCCACATGAATTGACCCAACAATATTTATTTTGAGCAAATACACCTCGAGTAAAAATCTTTGAAGAAATGACTTTACAATTCTCAAAAGCTCTCCCAAACACACCCTCAGTCAGCCGGTGACCATCTCATTCACGTATGGAGCTACGAAGAAGATTACTTTATTTCAAACATCGAGACCAATATAGGATGAATCAAGAAACCTTAATAAAGGATTGCTCATTAAGGATAGTGATTTATTGATGACAACGTACAGATTGAGAAATCAAATAATCAGGCTATGATCCAGCAAAAAGGCTACTATCCTCAAAACCATGATCTCGGACAACCAAAGATCTATGGAGTCGGTCGGAAAGCAAGTTGAGAAGCTAGTGAATTAATGGCCCCGTTTGGTTCAGCTTTGTAAAGGGACTTTCGGTCTCGAAAGCCCCTTCCCAAAATGCTAAACGGTTTGATTCAGCATTTGGAGAACGGAAAGTCGAAAGCTAATATTTGGAATGCTGAGGCCTATTTTTCTCTTTCCAAATTGCCCTCACTCAAATTTCTTTATTCCGGTTTTGCCCCTGTTATTGTTCATCTTCTTCACCGTGAGGGTGGACGGCAAAGGGCCGGCGAGGGCGGATTTGGCCGGCGAAGGGCCGGTGAGGTCGCCCAACCAGGCGACGGCTGCCTGGGTCGTGCGACTCCAGGTGACGGCCTCCTGGGTGGTTGCCCGACCCCAGGCGGCTATCGCCTGGGTCAGGCGACCTCGCCGGCCCTTCGTCGGCCAGATTCGCCCTCGCCGGCCTTTTGCCGGCCACCCTCAGTGGCTACCCTCACGGTGAAGAAGATGAACAGTATTAGGGGCAAAATCGGAATATTAAAAATAAAAATTGCCAAAGTCCTTTGCAAAAAAAATTTACCAAACACTACTTAGATCAAAGTAGCTTTACAAATTTTTTTTTATCAAACACTACTTACATTTTTTCAAGTGACTTTCACCTAAAGATATTTACATTTTTCCAAGTAGCATTTCAAAAACTGAACCAAACGGGCCTTAAATGGAAGTCCGGCTTCCATCGCAAGACAAAGGAAAGGCCATTAACGTTGATGACATTCCACCCCCTCCACCAAAGCCCGACTTACAGTACGGGAACGTTCATATCGCGAGTTCAAAAAAACAAAGCCGAGACATTAGTAAGCCGAGGCACCGATTAATGTCGACCGAAGCCAGAGTCCAAAGCAAAGTAACGCCTGAGGGGCAAAGCACATGACCAGTCCATTCCAAACCAAGCCCGCGCTTTACCATACGTAACGCAAGCAACAATAAAATGTTGAAAAGAAATGCAAGTAAACATCGAAATCAAAAGCTGAAAAAGAGAAGAACATCGAAACGAGATCTATGCACCCGTTTGCCGTGCTGAAAAAAGAAAAGGGTTAACGTCATGAAAAATCCTAGACCAATACATTTATAATAATTTTACCCAAAATTAATTTTTTAATCATAAAAAATCCCAAACTGATACATATATGACAAATTTACTCAAAACTAATTTTTTGACCGTCAAAAACCCCAAACTGGTACATTTGTGACAAATTTATCCTTCGTTAGTTTTCGTTAAATTGAATTAATATCACGAAAAATCACAAACTGATACACTTATAATAAATGGAGGGTAAAACATAAAATTGATACATCAGTTAACTGTCGCGTGTTATTTAACAAAGCAATTTGACCGGAAAATTTAACGGAAACAAACTGAGAGTAAATTTATAACAAGTGTATCGATTTTGGGTTTTTTGTGGTCGAAAAATTAGTTTGGGGTAAAATTATCACAGGTATACCAGTTTAAGATTTTTCGTGATAATAACTCAAAAGAAAAAGTCTTCGTCCAAAAAAAAAGAATAAGAAGGTATTTTCCTTTATTTTTTACTTCTTTCTATTTTAATCTTTGGGGATGCAATTTGCAGCAGAAAATCCACCCAACCTGCGCCTTTAAAACGAATGTCTGTCGCCCCGCTCGTCACCGCCTCATCGGTGGTGGCCGTGCTCTCTCTTTGGACTTTGCTCCTCCCTCTCTCTCTCTCTTTCCAATTCCACACTATTTCCCCCGGCCGCAAAAAAAAAAACAAAAAACACGAATTAATAATTCGTTTTCCGACAAAAAGAAAAGAAAAGAAAGAAAGAAAAAGGAAAAAGGAAAAAGACAAAACAACATCGAAAGGAAGGAGGAACAAGTCAAGCGCAATCAGTCAGTCAGTAACCCCCCACGCGCACACACTCTCTCGCCCTAAGACGACTTCCTCGAACTTTCTCCCTCCCTTCCTCCATCTCTCTCTCTCTCTCTCCGTGTGCGCCTATAATTCCATAGCCATCGAATTCAGCGGCGCTCAGTTCCTACGGCCCGAGCCGTAGCGGACGATCGTGTTCCGGTTCCGGTGCGGCGCTTGAGGTCAGTTTTTGTCTCGGCGGAGTTTGCTTGTTGTGTTGTTGTTTCTGTTTTCTGTGTTTTTTTTTTTTTGGGGTGGGGTGGGGGGGTTTACGCCGTTTCGAGCTTTGGTTCTTGTGTCGAGACTCGCCTTTAACTGTCGCCGCGGACGGTTACCCTTTTGCTCCTTCGGTTTCATAAGACTCCGGATTTAGGCGGCGGCGGCAGCTCCGGCGGCTCTCTTGAATGACGTGTTGCCGTGTTTCTCCTGCCTTTTTTTACGGGATTGGATATGGAAGCACGCTTGCGTTTTTGGTGTTTCGAGTGAAATTGGGGAGGGATGATTGCTTTGGTTTCAACTAGCACGGAAAGGTTTTGTTGACTCTTGTGTGAAGCTATACCGTTTCATAGAGGGATTTGATACTGAATTTGTGTAGAGATGATGGAGCAATTATGTTTTGCCAGTGCTTTTATGGTAATTGGTGAGTGACGCTTTCGAATATGGAAATGGAGGGTGCTGGCGCTGGCAGTGGGTAATGGACTGATTAAGGAAGTAATTTTTCCTCTGGGGTTGCTGTAAATCATGGGAATTATCCCAGATTTCGGTTTCCTGTCTCTGAAAATTATGATATGTGACTAGTTCGATCTTTATGTTTTCCCAATCATATCTGTGATTCACCGGCAGCAGAATTAGTTGACAATGTAAATTCTTTTTTCCCCCTCCTTTTGCATCTGTGTTCACAGCTAGAGCCAGTTCAGTTCATGGAGAGGATCTCAGACTCTGACAGTGTATTGCTCGGGATTTCTTATTTGTGACGGTGTACTGTAACTGTTGATAGAAATGGATTATCAGGCAGAGAAATTCGTAAGGTATCTCATCCGAAATCCCAAAGCAGCTCTCCCTTCTGCTTCTCTCGCTTTCCTATGGGTTGTGGTAGCCATCGAATTTGTAATATCTTAGGTACGAGATAACTTGCCTGTACTGTGTTGAACGTGGAAGAAAGGTTAGTTTACATGAACCAGGATATATGATGACCTATTCTGAATATGTTTCTCTTGAACTCTAAGCATTGAAGTTTGGAATTTTACTGCTCAAACACAACGTTGCTTTGGTTTCGATAGGACAAGATGTTAACAGTATCTTCTACCATTATTATGTGGTTTATGGCATTTTTCAGGTTTCAGCCCCATAGTTCTGATAAAGCTAATGAAAGGAGATATGGTGGAAATATAGGATTACGGACAGGGAAATTTAGAAATGTCCTAAGTTCAGCTTCAGACAAGTTTCAGCGAGGGTTCGAATTTGGTTCTGGACGTATGAAAGATATTGGAAAATCATGGAAATCGTGTTCTTTCACTACTATCCTGGCAAAAGTATTGCAGTCCAAAAAGGGAGTTCTTGATCCACAAGGTCCATTTCTTCAGAAATGGAATAAGATATTTGTGCTTTCGTGCATTCTCGCTGTGTCATTGGACCCTCTGTTCTTCTATGTTCCTATTATTAATGATGACGAGAAGTGCCTTGACTTGGATAGAAGGATGGAGATTACAGCCAGTGTATTACGTTCCTTCACAGATATCTTTTACATCCTACATATTATCTTTCAATTCAGCACAGGCTTCATTGCACCAGATTCTCGAGTGTTCGGAAGAGGTGTTTTAGTTGAAGATACATTGGCTATAGCAAAGAAGTACATAGTTTCGTACTTTCTAATTGACATTCTCGCGGTCCTTCCCCTTCCACAGGTGCTGGAAAATTTTCAATGACCTTTCTCAAGAAATATATTTCCTATCATTTCATATCTATATTAACTAACACAAATTTCTTGCTGGGTTTTGTCATTTTTGTGTATCATTTAGGTTGTGATTTGGATTGTTATACCAAAACTGAGGGGTTCGAGACCTTTGAATACGAAGAACTTATTGAAATTCGTAGTTTTCTTTCAATACATTCCAAGGGTTATTCGTATATACCCATTGTACAGAGAAGTAACAAGAAGTTCAGGCATCATCACAGAGACTGCATGGGCTGGAGCTGCCTTTAATCTGATCCTGTATATGCTTGCTAGTCATGTAAGTTCTGTTACTCTTTTGCCTATTCATGGATACCTCATTTCTTGCTATATATTGATATATATCATCTTGTGCTATCTTACATTCATAGAAACATGTGGCTTTCATACTCTTTATATTTCCTTTTTTTTTTACTAAGTTGAACAAGCCGTTGTAGAGAAATTAGTCCATTGTAGAGAAATTAGTTTTCTCTTGCAATTTCTGTTAAGCTTTCACTTATCTGTGGTTATTATAGGTTATTGGTGCCTTTTGGTACTTATTCTCAATAGAACGAGAGACCACATGTTGGCAGCAAGCATGTGATGATCAACGTGGATGCGACAGTACTTCTCTGTATTGTGATGGCCCTCAGCATACAATCAATGTATTCCTCGATTCTTCTTGCCCTATACAGACACCAAATACAACTCTATTTGATTTTGGAATATTCCTGAATGCCCTTCAAGCTGGTGTCGTGGAGTCAACTGATTTTCCACAGAAGTTCTTTTTTTGCTTTTGGTGGGGACTGCAGAATTTGAGGTACACATGAAAGTCTAAGCATTTTACACTTTTTACAAGTGCTGATTACGTATACTAAGGATTTATATCTTCTTGTTGCATGGATGTAGATATCAAAGATTTAAAGTTTTCTTATGGCAGCATGTGCTGTTCCAATCGCTTTGTGATTCGGTACGGTGGCACTGAGTCTTCCATTGTTGTAGTAGACACGTCATTATCTCCTAGTCTAAGGAGTCGTTTGGAAAGAGAATGGATAGTTAGTGAAGCTGTGGAGAACATTTATTGCTGAGCCGTCCTTATTTAGGTAGATGATATGTTATGCCGATCTCAAACGCGGTTTCAATAGAGAAGGACACTTCAGCTTGGTTGGGGGGATCTGTTGAGCTTGGCTTTAGTTGTCGTGTATGTAAATCTTTTTGGTTGGAGTAATCGATGGGATCACTGCTGTTGATTACTTTGTAAATTAATTTGAACTTATACATGCTTTTCCTTGCAGTTCTCTTGGTCAAAACCTTAAGACAAGTGTATTTGTCTGGGAAATCTGCTTTGCAGTTTTCATTGCCATTGCTGGCTTGGTGTTGTTTTCTCTTCTCATTGGAAATATGCAGGTTGGTTTTGCTCATTTTATTTTGTTTAAGACTTATATTCAAATGTTTATGTGTGAAATGGGCCACTTGTAAAGTCGGGCTTACTCCTTGTCTGAAGGAGTGTCCTCATAAGCTTTCAACTCAGGGTTACCATGCCGCCTCCATCCAATTCCCTGTCACTCAGTTTGTGGATTCTGATCTTGCATCCCATGGACTGTACTGTTAGAATGTTTAGTGAAGCTAATCTTGGCTATGAATGTCTAGGAAAATTTCTGTTTCGTATTGGTTGGTTGTGTCTTTATTACTAATGATCTTGTCAGCTGAAGTCTGTACTGATAGGCGGGATCTTTTCTTTGAAACAGACATATTTGCAATCAACAACAAGAAGATTGGAGGAGATGAGAGTAAAAAGAAGAGATGCGGAGCAGTGGATGTCCCATCGTCTGCTGCCTGAGAATTTGAAGGACAGGATTAGGAGGTACGAACACTACAAATGGCAGGAAACCAGAGGTGTTGATGAAGAGAATCTTCTACGCAATCTACCCAAGGATCTTAGAAGGGACATTAAACGCCATCTCTGTTTGGCTCTTCTCATGAGAGTGAGTGTTTTTGAATGAATTCGTTTTCATCTATCATAGTGCTTATTCATCTCTCTTCTATATTTTTGTTTGATTTTCTTATTGTTAGCATGAGCATTTGGCTAGAGTTTCATAATGGGTGCTAATATTTGAGAATTGTAATATAATGGGATAATAACACAAACAGTCCCTGAATTTTGGCCCAATATGTAATGTGGTCTCTGAACTTTTTATTTGTTCAATGTTGTCCCTGAACTTTAGCTTTATATTCAATGTTGTCCTTGAACTTTAGCCTAATATTCAATGTAGTCTTTGAACTTTTGGTACATGTTCAATGTTGTCCCCGAACTATAGGAAAATGTTCAGTGTAGTCTTTCCATTAATTCAAGTTTAAAGACTACATTGAACATTTTTCTATAATTTGGGGGCTACATTGAACATGTACCAAAAGTCCAGGGACCACTTTGAACAAATTAAAAGTTTAGAGACTATATTGAAAATTAGGCTAAAGTTCAAGAACTACATTAAACAAATTAAAAGTTCATGGACCACATTGCATATTGGGCCCAAATTGTAATATGGCATTGTGATTGTAGGATGGATATAAGTCTTATCTTTAGATATAAATCCTATGAATGGGGGAGAAAAGAGTAAGTTTTAATGGGTATCTCTTGTTATAAGTGGTGCTTGACTGGATCGTGAAAACATTGATTGTTATTTTCTCCCTTTTTTCAATGCAAAAAGGTGCCAATGTTCGAGAAAATGGATGAGCAACTGTTAGATGCAATGTGCGACCGTCTTAAGCCAGTTCTTTACACGGAGGACAGCTATATCATTCGGGAAGGGGACCCAGTTGACGTGATGCTCTTTATCATGCGAGGCAGGCTATTGACCACGACCACCAATGGTGGGAGGACGGGATTTTTCAACTTGGAATATCTCAAAGCTGGTGACTTTTGTGGAGAAGAACTTCTCACATGGGCACTTGACCCACATTCCTCGTCAAACCTCCCAATCTCGACCAGAACTGTCCAAGCCTTAATAGAAGTGGAAGCTTTTGCCCTGGTCGCTGATGACCTTAAGTTTGTTGCCTCTCAATTTCGGCGGCTTCACAGCAAGCAGCTACGACACACTTTCAGGTTTTACTCACAGCAGTGGAGGACATGGGCAGCTTGTTTTATACAAGCCGCATGGAGGCGCTACACGAGAAAGAAGCTGGAAGAGTCTCTTCGCGAGGAGGAAAACAGGTTACAGGATGCTTTGGCGAATGGTGGTGGGAGCTCACCAAGTTTAGGTGCCACCATCTATGCATCACGTTTTGCAGCAAATGCCCTTCGCGCCTTACGAAGTAAAGGGGTGAGGAAGGCGAGGATGCCGGAGAGAATACCTCCAATACTACTTCAGAAGCCGGCAGAGCCCGACTTTACTGCTGAAGGGCAATAGTCGGTAGCATTCGGTGATTTATGTGATGCTGATGTATAGAAATGAAAATTTCATTGCATTAGAGCAATGTCGCGTCGCTTGCCATAGGTCTGTGTATATCTTTTTTGATATTTTATATACAGTCACTGCTGCCGCTGTTTGTCATATGGAGTTAAGACAGGTGATTAAACCGAATCATGTGTAATCAGTCATTTCACAGCCAAAAAAAATCGGTGAGATTCGTATTTTCTCTCTGGATTTCTCCAGCTTAAGCGGTGGAAGAACCACGATTAGTCTCCTTGATGATGTTACCTTGTCCCTCTATCCCACAGTACTACCATGTCAGCTACTATTTGCAGATTATATAGTGCTGAAAATCATGTTTTTTTTTTCTGTAATGAAAAAACCAACTTGAATGCAAGCATTCATCCCGGTGTTACAGAGACCGTGTTGTTTTGTGTAGCTGATTGCTTCTTTCTTTTCTATTTTTCTGTTCCCACCCTTTTCTGGAGGGAACATGAAGAAATTAATAAGAAAAAAATACCTTGGTGCCCACTTGCCCTGAGCGAAAGTCGCACTTCAGTCACCGACTTCTGTTATTTTCTTGTCAATAATGCAGCAATTGATGTTGAGAGGATAAGACTTGAGGGTTTCCAAATTTTGCATATCCACCGTTGACTCAGCGGAACCGATATATGGTCTTGCATTGTCCAAAAAATTCTAAATTTATTCTACGGCAGGTCAGTTCAATTTTAAATCTTTCCTAAATCTTTCAAACTTTTAGATGATTTGTCAATTTAATTCTAAAAATTTTAACGATTTACCAATTTTAATCAGAAATTGCTGACGTAATGGTCAAGTTAGCCCTGGCTGTCTTTTGTGGAATAGTCGGCACTAACATAGATAATATTTATTTCACTTTTTTCTGTGTTTCTATTCTTTTTTTCTCTTTTGTTGTTCTCTTTTTCACTATGCAGGGGATCGTCGATGGCCAGCGGAGGTCGCTGGCCCAAGCGCAGGCAATGTAGCTGCCCTCGCCCGATTTGGGAAGGGGACCCAGTAACTAGACTTTCCTTTCACGGCTACAGTGATAGTCGTGGACATGAGATGCTTCGCTCTAGACTTCATAAAGTGATTCTGTTGGGTTGTCGAAAAATCAGGCAGAAACAACGAAAAGGAAAAGACTTGGAAGTGAGTGTTTTTCACTCTAGTCCTGTGAAGTCGATGCTTGCTGTGATGACACCATGTACTATGTTCCATTCAACTGGAAAAAGATTGATTCTCTATGCTACTCTGCCGAAGAATATACTCTCTTTCAGCTGTTTTATTATCCTGGAATAGAAAGAAAAAAATGTGAAGGAATTACGAGTCTATCTATGACTCTTATATTCTTTGTCACCAATCAGCAAGAAAAAAAATGGTGGTGAAACTCAATATCTCGAGTTGAAGAAGATCTGATCTGGTAGAATAAATCTGGACAATATTGATGTTACTACGGGCCTACGGCAATGCTTTATCTCGTTCACACCCTCAAAACTTGTGCTTGTCAAACAAATCTTTAGCGAATGAAAGTTCCGAGAGTCGTGACTTGGTAAAATCAAGTTGGAAATTTCCTTGTCTCACTGGGCAAACAAAAAACTGAAGCTGAACAAGGGAGGATTATGTGCTTATGGGACAAGTTAAACCATCTATGTTCACGTGTTTTGGACATGAGTCAACCAAAGTATTAAGTTGGTTCTCAGTTTCTGATAGACTTGCGGCTAGACAAGAAAAATCCATGGGTCCACTAATAATTCTGGAGCTGAATCAGTGCGCATCCGAAGGAAAAAACTATGGGAGATGAAATCCTGCGTACTGATCACAGTCGTAATTTGACAGTATGCCATAATAAAGAAGCCACCTTCTTCCACATATTCTCTTGCAGAAGAAACTTATTATAGGGGTCTTATAAGAGAAATTCCAAACTCCTGTTTACAAAAATCATCGTGAAAATAGGAAGTTGTGCATATTGTTTGTCACAAAATTTGCTATTCTTGTGATGTTGATATGCATCAGTTCACTTGGTTTACATTTCACCTGTATGAATGTGAGCCTTAATCTTCTAGAGCATAATGCCTCTATGATATCTGAGAACCTAACTCTGAAGAAAAAGCCATTGCCAATTCTAATATGGAAACTCAAACATGTTGGCAAAAAGGCATTTCTCATCTTTCTGGGATTATAGATTTGTACTGACGTAAACGAGGGAACTATTCTTAAAGGTCTTTTTTCCCCTCAGGATTCAGAGTCAGAAACCTGAGAAGCGTGTTGAGGAGTATCCTAATATTACTGGACTCGACTGTGCAATGATTGCAAAAAAAAATAGAAAAGAAAAAAAAGAACCTGACTGGAACTCTGCATTGTGGCCATGACCGTGTGGTCTTATCTGCAATCCTTATTAGGATGAAGAATATTTTGTTAAGGCCGATGGAGGCTTCTGTCAAGGAAGATATCTTGGTGTTGTGTACCGTCTGAGTCTCAGTGGATCCTTTTCTCTTTTATATGTAGAAGATCAAAGACGGTTCAAATACCTCGAGTTGGACAAAAGCCTAAGGACTGCAGCAATTGTCATGCACTCAGCAGTAGATCTTCTTCATGCGGTACTTCTGCTGCTTTCACTCTGTACTGAAAACCCATCACCTGGATCTAATAGAATTGCCCAGCTAATCAGCCTTCTTGCAGATCTTTCCCTTCCTCAGTTAAGAAGAAAACTTTTTCTGCAGAAGCTAAAAAGCAAATGCCCGAAGTTTTTTGTAAACTAAATTTAAATGCTTTCTCATGTTCCTATGGGAGTCATCAATTAAATGACTCATCGTATGTCTGATAGTGGAAGATTTAAACCATACCTCTACCACCACAGATAAAAAGGACCCAACAGCTCAATTGTTAGCTGATATTTTCAATTGCCTACTCGATACTATGTTGATTTAGTAGAATTATGTTATCCAACACTTATTCAAAAGAGACGCTCCTTAAAATCACGCAGCTAGTGTCGATGTTATGCTGTTTTAACGGTCAGGTGATGATGTTAGTTGTCATTTCATTAATGAGAGGCCCAAGATCCTTCCAGTAATGAATATACTGAAAGTAGTTGCGCTTTTCCAACATGTTCCCGTGTTCTTTGAATCATCCCCTCATATGTGATAGCCAAAAAACATCCGGTACACTTTCCAAATATGGATGGGTTGATGCTGCACTAAATCTCATCCTTTACATGTTTGCTAGTCATGTAAGTATTGCTAGCCAAATGGTTTTCTCTAGAAATCTGAGCAAAACGCCACATCTTGGCTCGTATGTCATTGGAAACGGGCATCTTCTGAGGTTTGTTGCATCTTTTAGGAAGGAATGAACATGTTGAGAAACAGGTAATAGACCTGTGTCCCCAAGGAGATGGGAGAGGTTCTCTATTCATCATGCAATGCAAATTTAATCAGAATCTCGTAAACCTCTTACTTAGTTTAACATTTCTATCTGGTGGCTTGCTTGTATTCTAGGTATTTGGAGCCCCTTGGTACTTGTCGTCGAAGAAACATGGTGTGTTGGACACAAGCATGCAAAAGCCGTGTGGATTGTGTTGTTGCATCATTGTACAGTGATGCACTTCAGGAGATAAGATATTCCTGGAAGATCTTTCCCCTTTTCAAGCACAGACGGTGAATGCCTCGATGGCTTCAATCTTGCATTCAGGGCTCCACTGATTTGGAGAACTAGTCCTACTACTGTTTTTGATGGTGCCCGCCAAACCTGACCTTGTGCTCCATTAGAGCCTCTTAAAATTTCTTCATAGGTTTTATCCCATGCTAAATTTACAGAAGACAAAGTTCCTAATTTAGAAGCTTCATTTATGACTCGGCTTCAGAGCTTATCTTCTGACTAGTGCACACTACTGGCAAATCTTTTGCAGTGCTCTTGGTCAGAACCTGAAATCAAGTGCTTATCGATGGGAAATCTGCTGTGCGGTTTGTATTTCCATCTCGGGCTTGGTCTTATCTCTGCTTATTGAAAATATGCAGGTTGGTACTTTGCCAGAGGGAGAGAAAAGATTGTTATGAGCACCTGTACCAGATATTTATGCCTGTTATTTAGACTGTCCCCATTTTGAGACCATGCAAATAATTTCTGCTGCATAATTCAGCTTTACCTGGAGAAAATGTGTTGCGTCAGCTTCCAGTTGAGGCATTCGTATCTTCAGACGAAGACGCCATCGAAATTGGAGAAAATGTGGGAGAAAAAGCGAGATTTGGAGAGGTGAAGACAGTAGCCTAGTTAAAGGATCTTCCAAGTGGGAAAGCCTCTGCTACCGTCTCAAGCCAGTGCACTTTGCAGAAAGAAGTTATATACTTCACGCCGGAGACCTAGTCCACAAGAGGGTCTTTATATTAGAAGGCAAGATTTCATCCTTTGTCAACAAGCGTTATGGGCTCGGGGGGTCATGTGGCAACCATCTCAGAGACACTTAGAGCGGTTCATGCATTTTCCTTCATTCAAACTACCCCTGGCCGCCCTAATTATCCAAAGCCTTAGGGGAAGTCCCAGCCTGGTAACAGCAGATGAGTTCAGGGATGTGCTCATCCGTCTGAGCGGAAAGAGATTCTGGCAGCCTAAACCATACAAAGAGCATGGCCAAAGCATCAAGGAAGCAACGAATAATGTGCCCCGGAGCGGCAAGAGGGTAAGTTTCTTAAGCTGGGAAGGGAGGACCCCTTGGACTTGACGCTGCATTACGCAGCAACAGGTCATACTGGTTGGTCATGATGCTAATGACGGTGAGTGATAAGACACTGATAACGTGATGAACACAGGGTTGTGTGCCATCATTCCTGTGTCTAGACTCTGTATGTGCTCTAATTTCTTCAGGTTATCTGAGATTGCAATCCTGTTGCTCCTCTTGTAAATGTAGTCCATCAAGTCAAAATGGTTCGCACTGGCAATTTTAGTATCCCTTCGTCAATTATATCGCAGGAACACTGCACATCATATATGCTGCTTTCAACACTATCATTCAGGCAAAACAGTTGAAATAGGGTACATGTTTCCTGGGTTAAGCAACAACATGATGGTATAACTTACTCAATTCAACGGTATCACAAATACAACAAAAACAAGGCCTGCATAAACCATCAATGGAGTTTTGGCTCAAGTTCCTTGTCAATGTGAACTGCCAGCGATGAAATCAAACCATGTATCACCACGACAAAAGCCAGACCTCATCTCTATCAAATGAGAAAAACCATCCATAAAAACTGACTTGTTTATCTAATCCGCACAAATAGCTCGTATTTTAACAGCCAAGAAGCTCTAGAGTGTTGTTTCTTTTCTGGAAGTCTACTCCTATGGATGATCAGACATCAGTACTCGCAAAGTTTGATCATAAGAATACTAACAATACTTAATATCATGTGCATAGAAATTGTAAGAAACAGTACATAAGAAGTCATCATTGCACAAGAGCCTCAAAGCTAGGTCTCCATGATTCACTCAAATTCAATATTCAGCAATAATCATAATTTTCCGTATGGGATAATCCTATACTGCTAAATAATAGAGTTGCTGCTTCGACCCGCAAGAGAGCACAACTTCATCGCACTGGATTCTGAATTTCTCGCAGTGAGCTCACCTCCCGCTTCAGAAATGTAGGCAGTGCAAACGCAGCTGAGTGCATCTGGCATTTCACGAATAAAAATACATCATTTCATTTTAGAGTAATTTTGTTAGAATTATATCCTTAAAATTTCTCTAGCAATCCCCTGCATAGAACTGTGTTTATTGCCCCATGGCTGATCGATACCATGTATAGAAAAAACTGAACATGTTTTGTGACAAAAGGAAAAAAAAAAGGGATTCTAGCCCTAGAAAAATATTTTTGGGCCAAGCCCTTCTCACGAAATTTATACTGTTTCAGCACCAGAAATGCTATCAACCTATGTTTAGACTGCAGTAGTTTTTTTTTTTTTTTGGCTCATGAGACTGCAGTAGTTTTTTTTTTTTTTTGGTCGAAAGAGACTGCAGTAGTTATGTGGTGAGAAAACAGGAGAAAGAAGCCCAGAATTAAACTGCCACAAACAAACTGAAAGCAAGGAGCAGTTGCAACTGCCAGGATTTTGCTGATTCTCAATATAATCGATGGTTACTTATATTATCAAAGATCAAATAAATATCACTGCCAAAAAAATGCCTCAAATCAGCATGGCTCACATTTTGCTAAGCATAACTTATGCATCTTTAATCTTCCCACTAGGTATAGATCCCATCCATGATCTTAGGTCAGCAAAACATACTGTGAATTACACAAGATTGAAGTCACCGATGCAATCTAATTGAATTTCAGCCAGACCAAAAGTGCTTACCTCCGAATTGTAAAACCTAAGTTCTCTTTTATGCTTTGTGGCTCCTTCTAACTTCTCAATAGGGTTAACAGGATGAATGAAATCAACAGGTGGGCCCTCTGTCGAGCATAACAGAAATCCAATCACTCCACTGCATCGCAAGTAAACAGCCCAAATGTGAGAAATATTTCCCTAGTATTCATATCAGCATTTACACACCTACTCATGTTATATCACATCAATACCTACAAGAAGCTAAAGAAACCACTTTACACAAACATTACCGTGATTATTTCAACAAATCATGTGATAATGATTCTCTAAAACTTCAGCAGGACTGCTTCAACAATTACCTTGGATATGTAGGAACGCTTGCCCATGCATAGTGGACTGATCCTTTAAATGTTTCACGGCAGATAGAGAACATGGCTTCTATAAGATGCGTGTGGAGCCACATGCTTTCTGCCATGTTGCAGAGAACACCACCTGGTCTTAATGCCCTAGCTATGGTCTCAAAAAATGGCCTCTCCACCAGCTCCTGAGCGGGACCTGCACACAGATGTGCAATCTGATGAGAACATTTCTTCTTGATATTTTCTTAGATGCTAGCATTTTAGGAGACCCAGAAGCCGAAAAACTTAATGCATAGTTATCAACAAATTCAAATCGCATAAAAAAATGTCAAAAAATTCTACTTAAACATCAAGGCCGTAGAAATATTGTTTAAAACAAGTGTACAAAACATAATTTGCTCTACATCGTTGCATATACCTAGAATTCCTTCCCACAAATTTTACTTTGAACTCAAGGTGAATCCAGAATAGATTATATCCATAACCACATTCGACAAATAAAACAGAATTATTAACACAGATCGCAATTCACATACCCACAGGGTCCGATGAATCAACAATAATTGCGTCATACTTGCCCTCAGGAGCTCTCCGAAGAAATTCCACGGCTTGAATACATACCAAAAGAGTTAAATAATAAGATACACTAGCAAATTGCATAAAGGATAGTACAAAACCAAGAGAGCAAACAAGAGACATGGATATTTGAATACCATCACCAACATGCAGGTGAACCCGGGGATCCTCAAATCCAACTGCCAACTCTGGAAAAAATTTCTTAGAGACCTGAAGATTAGATGCTAAAAAGATCAGCTCACTAACTTGGAAAGAACCAACAAAATTGTCAAAAGTCAAAGAATAGCAAAAAAGTTACTTACATCAATTACCAATTGATCTATCTCACAGATATCAATAAGCTCTACAGAGATATGTCGAGAAACTTCTCTCAGTACCCCACCATCACCTCCACCAACAACTAAAACCTGCATCAAAAGGTATTTTTACGCCGCTGAACTAACATCAAGCAAAACAAAACCTAATACAATGTAAAATATACCCAAGGATCGATAGTCTAACTTATTTAGGCATAGAGGTTCAGAGTAACAGGCTAGGCCCACAGAAAATAAGCAAAATTTTCCTCCATCTCTGAATTATGAGTGGTCGCGCAATTTTACCATCAGAGGAATATTATCAATTGATTATAAAAGAATAACGATGAAAAGGATTAGCGACAAAGATATAGCTCATATATAATTTGTCTTCTTCCTTTGCCTTTCTCGAGATATAGGGCAGAATCAGGAATAAGTCAATGTAAGTTACCTTCTTCGGCGATGCTATTGAACACAAGGGAAGATGTGTAATCATCTCTTGGTAGGCACATTCGTCTTTCTCAGTCAGTTGAACAATGCCATCTAGAACCAGCACCTTACCATATGCTGAGGACTGCAGAAAAATTTTCCGTGAGACTGATTGCCACATTCTCTAAGTCCAACTCAACATTTAGTGGAGCATCAAAGATAAAATGAAGAAAAGCACCTGAAAAACCAGAACCTCCTGATATTCCGACTTTCCCTTGTACAATATCTTCTCTACTTTCAGAGAATGTGCTTCCCCTGCCAAAGAAAATGCAAGTCATCACTACTTATGCATGATGACCATAGGAAGTGTTGCAGTTTCCAGCGAAATGCTATATCCAAAACTCAGCTAGAAAAGAAAACAAAGGTACCCATAAGATACTTCCAAAGAATCACCTAATCATGCCAAGCTAAATCAGGCTGAACAACAAGGGTAAAAACTAAACCTAAGGAGTTAGGAATCTCAACAGGAATTCAGCAATCTTGACTGTGCTAGATATACAAAAATAACAATCAAAGTTCCCTACTCCTTGATATAACGATGCAGAACCTCAATCTCTAAAATGCTCGCGGTTAAGCAACTCTTCATGTGTCAACAGTTCGGAAAAGAATACTGGTAGAACATAAATCTTGCAAAATAAAAGAACAGAGATTAATAACCACCTGGCCACATTGGGTTGTTGAAGTAAACCTCTTTGCCAGCTTCATCGGCTGCAGAGATCAACATTTGAGAAGTGTCAATATAAACTCATACCTATCTTAACCTCCTAAAACCTATGTATAATACATTTGATAAAGTTCTTAATTAACCTGATAATTAGATGTTGGTCCCACAGAGAAAACCTAATAATCAAATGATCTAAAACCTGAGCATTGGACTAAAACATCAAAGATACAAACAGTGAGAGTCAACAAACAGACCAGCAAAAGTTTTGAACTCCGAAAACCACCCTGAAACAACAGTGGAGTGGCACTTCGCATCAAGCTCGGGGGCGGAGGCCATAGCCTTTAAGCAACAAGAAGGGATCACCTTCTCCGAACCATTCCCGTTATTCTCCCTCCCATCCATAGTCTTCAGGCATTCCAAACCTCTTTCTGCGCCTCCCTCCATATATAATCCTTTTCTTCTCTGGCTCCAGTCTCTGAACGCTCCACCAAATAGTTAGAAATTAGATGATCTTTGAAATAGAACGGCTCAAGTATCATTGCACAGAAGCACCCACAGACATACAAGCTGCTTTACATTACAGCATCCATTTACATCTGACTATAGATAACGAACATACAATCAGAATTATAAGGTCAGGGATTGGAAAAGTTCTGAAAGGCCATGTAATACACAGGACAAAGATATTAAATCGATCACTCGCGAGATTTTAAAAAAACAGAGCTTGCACAACACATCTTGATCCCCAAGTTCAAACGATAGTACCAGATCGTAAGCTACTCAGCGAGCACTAAAGCCACAAGACAATGGAAGAACTATACCTGTTGGGGAGAACTCCATAGAACTACAAACTGTGCAATCCCAAGCAGAATATTCTATCGAGAACAGATCCAGCAACAAAATAGGAAATTTTTGCCATTTTGGCTATGAATTAGGAAAGAATCGATTGAAATGACAATACAGAATAATGGGCATGTCAGGTCTCAATATCAAGCAAAGTATGAAGCATATTTTATACCCCAATTTACACCAAGAAGATCTACGATAATCAACACTAAACAACACAAAGTGCCCTTTTAAAACCAAGGATATAAAATTCATTAAGAATAACTTCCCATTCTATTAAAATTCCCCAAGCAACTAGTGATCAAAGTCAAACATATAAAATGAGAACACCGACATCATCAAATTCAAATCCAGACAGTCCCCGTCAGCTCGGTGGAGTGAAAACAACTTTCTTTTCCCTTTCTTTTCACGCATACGCAGCATTTAGCGGCATACCCATTTCAATACCTTCAACAGAAAACGAGAAAGAAAAAAACGAAAAATTCAATTTTTCCAGCGCGAAAGGACTCAAGCATCGATTTTTATCCACACCCACTTCGTTTTAACCAAGCACGAAGAGAGCCCGGGCTCAAAAAACACATCGAGGACGCAAACAGAGAATCCAGGAGCAGCTCATTCCAAGGGAGAAAAAAAAGCAAACAACTTTCGAAGACAGATGAAGTGAGAGAGACAGAGAGACAGAGAGATCTTGCCTGTGGTTAATAACAGTTGGGACTAAGACGTAATCTTTGCCAAGAAATCTAGCAAGAGGAAGCAAATAACGAAGAGGTGAACCGATAGGATGAAGCAGCAACGAAATTTTCCTTTGCCTCTTGCTTCCCTCTCCCTTTCTGCCTGCAGATTTCTCTCTCTTCCCCTCTGCAGCTTCTGCTCGAGCCCCCAGATGAAAGTATTTATACACCTGCAAATTGGTTGCATCATCAGGGAATATAAATAATAAATATGGCGCAAAATATATAAATGCTAATTAGATTACAATATCAAAAACGTGTTCAAGCCCTGCGCTTTTCCCACCGGGAACTCTTATTCCCTTTTCCCACGTACTTCCTTTTATAATATCGAGCAAAATTCGATCTTTTAAGGACTGGCATGCTCAGTCGTCGCCGGAATGGGAAAGTGTCGATTTTCTTCCGCTCTCTTTTTCCCTATATGTTAACTCTACGAAAAATCTTGAGCTGATATACTCATGATGAATTTATCTAATGTTAATTTCGTAAGATTTTATCGTCAAATTATTAAATTGGATGGCACGTGACAGTTGACAGGTATACATGTTTAAAGTTTTACCTCCGTTCGTCGCATTTGTACTGATTTGTGATTTTTCGCGATATTGATTCAGTTTAACGGAAATATACGAAGAATAAATTTATTATAAATTTATCGGTTTTGAGTACTTAATGGTAAAAAAAAATTAATTTACGATAAATTTATTATAATTATATTAATTTAAAATTTTTTGTGATATTAATTTATTATTTTCTTTGCTTGATGTGATTGGCTGTAAAGAAATTTTTTCTTTTTCTGTTCATGATGTGGTGGGGAATGAAGAATCGAAGGGATGGTTGGTCCAAACGCACGCGAGGGAAAAGTAAAGTCGAGACAAAAGAGGCGAGGTCGCTCCCCCCGCAAAAGAGAGCGTTCGCGGTTATCGAGGAAAAGGAGCGCAAGGGCACGATTCGCAAATCATCTTTCCCGTGGAATCTGATGAGCTCGAATGATGATGGTCTTTGCGGTGGATGGAGAGAGTTCGGAAATTACGTTCGCCTCCTCTCCGACCACGCTTTGACACCGACCTGTCGGATCCTAGGTTCTTCTGCTCTTCCGAGCCAGTAGCTAGCACAGGTCTTGCAAGCGGGGCGTGCGTGTGTGGAAGAAGGGAAAGGGAGAAGTCCGCGAGTAGATGTGATGAATGGACGGTTCGGGATGGGACGGATCGGGATATCGGGTCTAGAAGATGGTTTAATCTCGACGAGCCTAGGTGGGTCTATGGTGGTTTCGGACCTGATCGGTTTGTGCGGGATGTTAGCCTCGAGATCATTTCTTGTTACCGAGCAGCGCTGAGGGAGAGAGACATCCAAGGCAATCATCTAGATTCAAAAGCAAAAGGGATAGTGACGCAAATAATTTATGAACTTTGGTCAAATGTGCAATGTGACGCTTGAATTTTCAATTTGTTCAATAGAGTCCATGAACTTTAACTCAATGTAATCTCTAAACTTTTAATTTATTCAATTTGGTTCATAAACTTTTTGTACATGTTTAATATAGTCCATAAACTGTAGGCACTGATTACATTGAACATTTTCATATAATTCATGGATCAAATTGAACATGTACCAAAAGTTCATGGACTGCATTATACATTAGGTCAAAGTTTAAGGACACTCTTGAACAAATTAAAAGTCCAGGAACCATAATGCACATTAATCCAAAATTCATGGACTACTAATATCATTTTCCCAAAGCAATATTAGACAGGATGCTTATAATTAGAAAAACGTATTTGCTTAATTGCACCACTATAAGTCAAGCAAAATCATACCTAGGATGAATCAATTGAACATCTTTCAGACTAAAGTCATGCCACGAAAGCTTAAAATAACAAAGACTTATAATAGGTAAGCTACGAATATCTAGTCGGATGATCGTTATATAATGAAAGTTATTGGGATTGTTCTCGTACCTGCACTTATGACACGAGTTTAAAATTGCGACAAATACAAAGGGGAAGAGAATATGATTCCCCAGATGGACTGTTCGAGCTCTCCATATATACAAGCCATTCTTTTACACTGTCGGGCATATATGGAGTTGGGAAAATAATCACTCTTCCTTTTGATTGATTTAAGTATTTAAAGAATAGAGGTGTTGAGAATGTATGTATGTTCCCGTTGTCGTGTGTGCTTTTGCGAGGTATAGCAAGTGCACTTTCAAGGCCCTCTAGCTTCTTTTCTCATTCTTGTCAAAAGCTAAAAGGCACCTCTTGCTCGGTAGAGGAAAGAGGCATCACGTATATGATAATGCGGTGCTTTTGGGTTCGTGATCATCATGCCTGGATGAGCATCGCATCGACTTCTAGAGCACCAACATGAGCCATCCACATAGAAAAATGGGACATTCTCGTAGTGATAATTATCAAAATAGTCATAATCTTAACTGTGCGAATATCGATTCAGTCATATTCCTTTCAATTTGGCCAATATGATAGTGCCAAGTAGGACGGTCAAGGTCCACATTAGTCATTTTCGGCCAAAATTGGCCGGAAAAACCTTCATTGGCAAATTATCAAAAGATTTAGGATTAAATTAGTTAAATTAAAAGGTTTAAAACTAAATTTACATCCTTATAATCGGTTTAGGACTGCTTTGATAATTTTCTCGATTCTTAAGTAATCGAAATCAATGAAGAAGGTGACAAAGCGCGAGCATAAGGTTACAGAAGAACTTGACACTTCATTTCATCCCTCATGTTGCTAAGGGTAAATAATTGCATATTTGGATCATTCTCTTGAAATCTTCTTTTTTACCTAAATCATGAGATTAGTTGGCATTTTATGAATTCGGACTAAATCCATCGACGGAAGAAACAACATCTTTAAAAAATTAAGACAAAGCGAGACTTACTTTTAAGAGTTTAGGAGATGGCTAGCACACAACTTTTCAATCCGAATCCCCAAAAAAATAAAACTTACGAAATTTTGCTTGATGGACAAAATTACCTCGACTTTTCAAATGACTCAAAAAAAGCCCTAAGGGATAAAATTGGCCATTGTTAAATTTTCCTTTCATGCTAGTTGATGTGGCATGTGACGTGGCTACAGTGCTGACATGTATAGAAGACATGTCGGCTTGAGCCAAAAGACGGCACAGGCACGTCGGCAACAATTAGATGACATCGTATTTCTTAGGAGAAAATGACAAAATTGGTATGTAGATACGACATTTTGCCATGACCTCAAAAGTTTGAGTCGGGTTGTTCGCTGCATAGTTTAATATCTACTTGAATACACAATCCATAAATACGGAAATCGAATTCTTGAACGTGACCCACATTTGGTAATCAAGGAATGGTGCACTTGAAATCTGTCAAATATGGTTTGGATTTGTGATGCGCACGTTTCAAATCGACGTGGACAGCTCAACCAACAAGACTTTGGCAGTGACCAGAGAGGTCGGGACCCGATTTTTAATGTCTTTTTTTTTTTTTTGGGCTAATGACCCGATTTTTTAATGTTGGCGTCAATTCAAAACGGGACCATCGGCTCTCAAATTTTATTTTTATATCTTCTTTTTTCCATCATTTCAACTTTTTCGACACACGCAGAGTAAAAATTTTAAAAAATAAATCATATAAAGTAAGAAGACAGAAAGGAGAAAAAAAAGAATCAGGTCATTTCATGATCAATGGATCCGTCATTTTTTGCACATGCGTACAGTCTCGATTTCATAACGTGTCTGAATTAACTTTTGTTCTTTACTGTTCGTTTAATTTAAATCTTGCGATAGTTGCAATTTGATTTTTTCTTAACCCTAAGAATTTGGAAATTTTTTTCCAATATGCAAGTGTTGACATGCTGATTTAGGTGTAAATTATTTTTTTGCAATTTTCCAAAAATTGATCAATATCTTAAGTTTTGACAGAAAAATGAGAAATAAATACTTTTATTTTTTTAATTTAACTGAATTCTAAACAAAAAAACTTCGATTTGTATCTCTCAATGATTTCAAAACAAATTTCACAAAGCATATAATAGTTTATTGGCTTTACAATTGGTAGATCGAGCCCCAAGGTTTTAATGTTGTACTCCAAATTCTCTGTGCAATTAGGCTCTTATGCACGAACTAAGAGTGATAGAGGTCTTGCTCGTCCTACCATTTTTCACACCTGATTTTCAACAGGTCAACAACATAAACATAGAAAATAAAAGAGGAAAAAGAAATGGAAATATTCGTCATTGCTGTCATAAGATAGCAACTTGTCATAGCAACTTGTCATGCTCATTGCTCAAGCCATACGCTGCAAATGCAATTTTACCAGAAACGGAGGGGAAAAAAATGTCAAAAGTTCATATCATTTTTGTGGACGAACAGTATGTGGAGACTTGTAAGATGTCAAGTTTACTTGCAACTCTCCCTAATTTTATATTTAGCAGAAGTGCGACCGACAAACCTACTGCGGACTTCTTCGTCATAAAAAAAGTAAAAAAAAGAGATGCGAATCCTTAGGTGGGAGTAGCCCTCTTTCTATTTCAATTCGATTTTAGTAACAAGGCATGAGTTAACAAAACCCCTCTATTGGCGTACCATCACTACAAAAAAACACTAAATTAGCGACGAAATTTGCGACGGAAATTTTGGAAAAATTCGTCGCAAATCGAATTTGCGACGGAAAAAATTCCGTCGCAACTAGCGCGTCGCAAATTTTTGCGACGGAAAATTCAAAAATTCGTCGCAAATTTGCAACGAAAAAAAATTCGTCGCAAAATCCGTCGCAAAATTCGTCGCAAATTTGCCACGAATACAATCCGTCGCAAAATTCGTCGCAAATTTGCCACGAATACAATCCGTCGCAAACTTCGTCGCAAATTTGCGACGAACTCCATCCGTCGCAAAATTCGTCGCAAAATCCGTCGCAAAATTCATCGCAAAATTCGTCGCAAATACAATCCGTCGCAAAATTCGTCGCAAATATTTCGTCGCAAATTTGCGACGAACTCCATCCGTCGCAAAATTCGTCGCAAAATTCGTCGCAAATTTGCCACGAATACAATCCGTCGCAAAATTCGTCGCAAATATTTCATCGCAAATTTGCGACGAACTCCATCCGTCGCAAAATTCGTCGCAAAATCCGTCGCAAAATTCGTCGCAAATTTGCGACGAACACTATCCGTCGCAAATTTCGTCGCAAATTTCATAGGAAATTTTGTCGCAATATTTGTAGCAAAATTGGTCGCAAATTTCGTCGGAAATGTCGTCGCAAAATTCGTCGGAAAATTCGTAGCAAAATTCGTCGCAAATTTTGCCGGAAATTCCGTCGCAAAATTCGTCGCTAATTATGTATCGCTAATTATTCGTAACAAAATTCGTCGCTAATTTCAACCAAAAAAAAAGTCATCGCTAATTACCAATTTTTTTTGGGCCCGTTATTTTTTTTTGGGTCAATAATAGCAACGAATTTTTATTAATTATTTAGCCACGAATTTTTATTAATTCTTTAGCGACGAACTCCGCGACGAATATTATTTAGGGACGACTTCGATTTTAAATCTAATTAACAGCAAAATTAATTCCTACAATTTATATTTAACATTGATTAAGCACTTAATAACATCAAAATATTATAATAATAAATGAAATACATTCATCTACATTTTCTACAAGAATTGACATATTTTTCTTTATAGTACACGTAATGAGAGAATAAATAATCTTGAACAGCTTAAAGCACTTGCTTAAGCAACCTCAGGGTGGCAATTCTTTCCAGGGCAGGAACGTATTAAGCCAACTGCACTTCTGGCATTGAAGATGCCGAAGCAAAGTTTATCCCTGATATGTATGAAAAGATACTTCCAATCTTGCGCCCACTCCCAATCTTGCGCCCACTCTGCTTTCTCCTATAAGGTTTACATGAAGTGCTTCATCACCTCCTCCAAAGAAGTGACATTCACTTGTTTGTGTTGGGTAGTGGCGGGTTCTGATGAACAAGAAATGTAAGCATGGCAGGGTATAGAAGGGAATATGTACGCAATATGTACTCTGTAAGCATGGGGGTATCGAACATCTTTTTGTGGTACGCAATATGTACTCTGATTTCTACATATATCAGATTAGATGGGGTATAAGTTTCTTTCCATTATCAAAGTTTCCACATGTTTTCAGAGACTACGAGTTAGAAAACATACCGTAAAAGGACTCCTTCCTCGTTGACTTGTAGTCCACATTAATGCATTCAATATAGTTCATATGGTGACCTTCAAACAGCTGCTGAATTGTACCCTCCACAACAGTTCCCTGAACAGATGAAAGGATAGATCTGCTTACTTAAAGATATGGACAAATATAGGCCGGTTCATTTTGATTAAATGCAAAAAAAAGGTGAGGAAATATCAAAAAAAATTCCTAAATTGAAAAAGTCCCATTCTTGGCTCTCGCTACTAGTTCAAGGAGAGAAGGAAGAGACTTTGACTTTTTTAGGCTTCGGTGAGGATAATAACGATAGATAACTTATTGAAAATTTATGCAGTTACACTTATTTTCCTCAGCCAAGAAACAAAGAGTTGCTTGCTATCATCTCTTCATCCTTTCTCTATTTCCTTTTGTCCTCTCTTGGGCCTTTTTACCCAGCATAGCAAATAAATCAACAATAAAAGCAAAGATTTTTCATACCAAAACTCATACCTTCATCTCATCTTCAAGCTTTTCACAGAGAACCCGGTTAAGCTCTTGCACATCATGCTGCATGAATGAATCATATGTGTCTCTCAAAAGATCGAAGAAATCGGTAACCATCTATAGCACTCAAATGAGGAAGTGCAACAAGCAATGTCGGCAAACACAAAAAGCACTCTCAAAAGCATCATGAAAGAATGCAGCTCAAGTTAAAAAGGGTTGAACCGATGAAGCATACGAGTCACATCTGAGATAGAAAGCCTGACATTAAAGCATTCTAATGTCGTAACCACATGATGGAAAATAAGTCCAGACATGCTCCCATACAATTGCTTAACCTCTGAACTTTCCAATTAGAAATGTATTCTACCTTATGGCAGCTGCCCACTTAAACTTGCAAGTAAGTAGAACCATTACGAGCGAGGGCAACAAGCAATGTCTCCACATACAAAAGCACTAATTTTTACAGCACCAAAGAGCAATACAGCTCGTGCTAAACATCAAGCATTCAAGATTGATTATACTGAAAATGTAAAGGGTTTCAATGAGAATTCTTTCTCTCCAAACAAAAAATGGGGACAGCACCGAGTAAAACCAACATGCATCGAGGCAAATTAAGGAAGTCTAGCAAATGATAATGAACTCAAACTGACCAATGTCAAACGAAGATCTAGCAGATAACTCACAACTGACAATGATAGTGCAAGAGGGCCACTGAAACACTCTAATCTAATCCAAACGACTTCCAAAGGGCATTATCATTGACAAAACCGCTGGAAATTTTGCAGCTAGAAACACTTACTGACTCAAGCGAAGCGCACAGTAACCACTCACGAGTAACTCAAGCCTGAGACACATTCCAAAATCAGCAGATCACACACAAAAACTACACGACTGCTCCATTTTAACGAATAAATCTCCAACACACTCCCTTCAGGTCGATAAATCAGCAGGTGAAGCAAAATTGAACGGCCAGAAATGCTTCAAGAAAGTGATTTCAACAAACGGAACGCACAGGTCGGTAACAATCAGCGCGGAAAATTGCTTACTACCTTCATAGCAACCGACGATAAGCGGGAAACCCGTCCATCGCACACAAATCTACGCACTGAACCACTGACTTTGTGAATCGACACGAACGAGACGCGTTTCAAAAGCAGCAGATCGAGAAAAAAACAAACAGAGCTAGAGGACAAGGAATGAACCGCGAACAATGCCTACGCCGAATCAAAACCTAGTTCCCACGGACTGCTCAACAGAGCATCCAACGAACCGAAAGCAAACTTCTCCGATGGACAGCGGAGACCAGACCGACCACCACCATTACCTTGCAAGCAGTCGCAGTTCTCAGCCTCCTTCCTCACAACGTCGAGGACGGAGTCGATCAGCTCGGCGCCCTCGGTGTAGTGGCCCTTGGCCCAGTTGTTGCCGGCGCCGGACTGGCCGAACACGAAGTTGTCCGGGCGGAAGATCTGGCCGCGGGAAACGAATCGCGGGAGAGATCAGTGGGCGAATCGCGGTCGCGACAGTGACGAAATCGGAGAGATGGTGAGGGGGACGTCGGCGATTACATCTAGAGGCGGAGGAGTCATCAGAGTCATAGGGCGGCGGCGGCGATCGGCGGCTCCGGAATTGCGATCGCCTGAATCTGCGGGCGCGAGGGGGCGAGGGCGAGAGCGCGGCGGTGGGGATGTACGGGGCGGAGTAACGAACAGGAAGAAGAAGCGAGAAGCTCAGCAACGTAACGCGATGAATCGTGCGTAAGAAATTGGGGCTAACTATATGTAATCGGGAAGGAGAAGGAGGAGAAGCCGAAGCAGACCTGAAAGAGGAGAAGCGGAAGAAAGAGGGACAACAGTGAGCGAGAGAGAGAGAGAGAGCAATTGGGTCTGGCGCGCTTTTTTTTTAATTAAATTAGCGACGAACCTTGCGACGGATATTTATTTTCCGTCGCAAATTTGCGACGAATTTTTTTTTTCGTCGCAAATTTGCGACGAATTTTTTTATCCGTCGCAAATTTCATTCCGATTTCATTTCCCGGCACAAATTTGCGACGGATTTTTTTTCCGTCGCAAATTTGCGACGGATTTTTTTTGTCCGTCGCAAATTTGCGACGGATTTTTTTTTTCCGTCGCAAATTTGCTTCCGATTTTATTTCCGGTGCAAATTTGCGACGGATTTATTTTCCGTCGCAAATTTGCGACGGATTTTTTTTCCGTCGCAAATTTGCGACGGATTTTTTTTGTCCGTCGCAAATTTGCGACGGATTTATTTTCCGTCGCAAATTTGCGACGGATTTTTTTTGTCCGTCGCAAATTTGCGACGGATTTGTTTTCCGTCGCAAATTTGCGACGGATTTTTTTTGTCCGTCGCAAATTTGCGACGGATTTATTGTCCGTCGCAAATTTGCAACGGATTTTTTTTGTCCGTCGCAAATTTGCGACGGATTTTTTTTGTCCGTCGCAATTTGCGACGGATTTGTTTTCCGTCGCAAATTTCATTCCGATTTCCCGGCACAAATTTGCGACGGAATTTTTTTCCGTCGCAAATTTGCGACGGATTTTTTTTTCCGTCGCAAATTTGCGACGGATTTTTTTTGTCCGTCGCAAATTTGCGACGGATTTATTTTCCGTCGCAAATTTGCGACGGATTTGTTGTCCGTCGCAAATTTGCGACGGATTTTTTTTTTCCGTCGCAAATTTGCGACGGATTTTGCGACGGATTTTTTTTCCGTCGCTAATTTGCGACGGATTTTTATTTCGTGGCAAATTCCGTCGCAAATTAGCGACGAAAATTATTCGTCGCTAATTTGCGACGGGAAAAAAACTTCGTCGCAAATTTCGTCGTAAATTAGCGACGAAAAATTTCCCGTCACAAATTTTCGTGGCAAAATCCATATTTTTTTGTAGTGTATGCTTAGGGCCGTCAAATTAGGGATGAGCATGGTTTCAGGGTAAAATCTAAAACCTGAGAACTTGACCGGTGAAAACCTGTAGGTTCTAGATTCTAAAACATGCAGGGTAGGTTTCAGGTTCCAAAAATTGAGGGACTTATTTCAACGGGTAAGTTCTAGGTCCTAGGTAAGTAGAACCTGAAACTTGGAACCTGAAACCTGAAAACCTAAACAAGTTTTTTATATTTTTTATTTATTTATGTCTTCACATGATTATGCGGTATTTCATGGCGTTAAATGAGGAATATATAATCTAGAACCACTAGTCTGAACTTTCATTTTTTGACTCGTTAATATTTTATATTTTTCGTGTGTCTAAATATAAGTTATGATTAGTAGATCATAACAGCAAGTGGTGATCATTAAAAATGACGATTCACTGTAATTATTCAATTAATAATACAGGTGAAACTTGGGTAAACCCTAGAATCAACTTAGAACCTGATAGAGTTGGTTCCAAATTCTAAAAAATGAGGAATATATTCTCATAGGTAAGTTCCAAGTGGAACCTACATGGAACATGGAATCACTTACATCTAGTATTGATTTCTCATTTTAATTGTATTTATTCGAACCGTAATGCCATGAAAACTAGTCTTTTGTATTCCTATCTTAAAACCTATGACAGGGTAGGTTTTAAGTTTCAAGTTCCGACAAATAGGTTTTAGATTCCAAAAAATGAGGAATATGTACCCGATGGTAAGTTCCAAGTTCTAGATGGAACCTATAAGGAACCTAGAACCACTCACCCCTACGTTAGATGGGTGGATCGGGTTGGGTTTAGATCGGGTTGAATATGGTCCAATTCATATTTTCCCTTTTTAATGCAATACAAATTTAGTGACTCATACTCGACCCGACCCATTTATTAAAATATTTTCATATTTAATCCAACCCTATAAAAATCCGTATTCATCTAGTTAACCCATTGTATATGTTATTTAGATAAAATCACTATTTCAACTACAAGATGCTAAAGAATCGGCTTTCAACATTGCATACAATTTTCAATTTTTGTGGAAAAAAAATTAAATTTAGAACTTGGTAGTGAATTTATAAAATTACATCAACAAATAATGTGGAGGAATTGAAATTTTAATTAATGGAATGTACAATATTGAAAAAGATGGTTTATTCTGATCTTGGATTGCAATGACAAGAACTAATATTTGTTGAATACAAACGAAACTCACAATATTAATAAAAATAAAAATAATAATAGGTAAAGAAAGAAGCCATCTTGATATTTTTTAATAAAAGTGAAGTCAACCCATCTTGCGGGCTTACTAAGACTTCTCTTAATTTGGAACAGTACGAGGAGTCCATTATTTTTTCATAGAGGGTAAAGAGATAATTGTAGAGGTGAGTTGGATTTGGGTAAACTAAGAATCCATTTAATACCTATATTTTTTTGGGGTTTTGTCATTCTAAACCCATTTACAACCCATTAACTACATTTAGTTAACCCATACAATGATTCAGCCAATTAAATATGGGTTAAGAAATAGGTCTATGATCTATTTTAACAAATCTACTATATGCTCGAAGGTGAAATGATTAAGATCCATGAGTAGCATGAAATCAATTTCAACACTTCTGTTATATGGTTGTTTTTACTTTTTCATACATCCAAAGTAACTCTAGATTTTCACGTGCCCCAATTTGGTAGAAATTGATTTTTGCGAAGCTTATGCTAGAATGTCCAATTTTAAAGTTTAATTGCTAGAGGGAGAAGATATATATGTTAAAATCATATAAACCCTATTAACAAATGACGTGAAATACTTCAATACCCCATTCACAGGCAAATTGGATAGAGAATGATACATAGAATCCGACAAATTGGAATCCGCACAAGCAAAACCCAACTTTAACATCTTTATATGGCAGTATGTTAGAATGTCCAGCCTAAGAGTTTAAATTAATAGATGAAGGGATATACATGAATATAAAAAGCACATAAATCTGTAAACAAGTAATGTGAAATACTTTAACATCTTTAAATGGCAGCATGGAAATGCTATCTTAATTTGCTTTTTTATATCAATTCTGCCATCACGTTTTGCTCTCTTCCGTTTTCTCACGCGGTGGTGGCTAGAGAAATCACATTAGGGCTCGTGAGAAGGATCGGGTGGTGCTTCTTTTTCACATGACATATAAAGTACAACCTCCTTATAAAGAAAAAAACATGATCTTATCCTAAAGCAAAGTAGACATAAAAAGAGAAAACAACCATCCATTAAGTACTTTTTTTTTTGGTCAAAACAAAGATATCATTTTGTTAAACCTGAGCTCAATTACAAGAGTAAAGGGCATCAGATATAGGATTTCCCAAAAAGGGGAATGAGAGGTTAGAAACTTAGTTTAAGAGGAGAGTTTTACATCTTGACGCCTTTACAACCCATCATTTACATCTTAAATACTTACTAGGTCATGTTTTGGTAGGCTTGGATTTAAAGCCTGCATAAGATAACTCTTCATTCTTTGATTTTAAAATATACATAATTGCAATTTTAAATTGTTGAAGAAAAATAAAAACGATAAAATAATTATATAATATTGGTTTAATACCATGAAAAGCCTCAAACTGGTACACCTGTGACAAATTAACCCAAACTAATTTTTTAACCATAAAAAACTTCAAACTGATACATTTATGATAAATTTACCTTCCATTAGTTTTCGTGAATTAATGTCACAAAAAACATGAAACAAGAATACCAGTGGCAAACGGAAGATAAAACCCAAAATAATACATCCGTCAACTGTCACGTGTCATTTAACAAAATAATTTGATAATAAAATTTAACGGAAACTAACGGATGATAAATTTGTCACAAATGTACCAGTTTAGGGTTTTTGGTGATTAAAAAATAGTTTGAGATAAATTTGTCACAAGTGTATCAGTTTGGAGTTTTTAATGATATTAACCCTATAACTTTTTCAGTAGCAATTACTCTAGAGTTGCACTCGATCCTCAGGGGATTGCCCCATTTTAAGTAATAATTAGACAAGCAACAAATAATTACAAACACATCATAGAAAAGGCAAAAAGGTCCCTACTTACCCTTATCGATAATTTCATGTCACTAATCATCTTTAAACCATGAGAAAAAGGCCAGAGAAATTGTGAAGACTGGAAATTGCACCATGTGGTTGGTCCAAGGCAAAATAAGGCCCGCGACATATTCACGATGGATGATGGGTTGCCCCTTCACGGCTCCACCCACTTTCCCCTGCTTTTCTCTACCGTCCACACAAATATTTAAGGGAAAAAAAATTCGAATGGCACTATCATGATGAGAAAATCATCGTGTTAGTATAATAATCACAAAGACCGAAATCCATTGTTCATCTTCCTACATATAATCTGACCTATTTAGTTGGAAATATGCCAAATAGTGTATCCAAGACAATGAAAAACCTAACCCAAAAGTTTAAACTCAATAATAAAGATCAAAGAGAGAGCGCATGCATATAAAAAGTATATAAATACTAGCGACGTGGAGCTTATGAAAGGTAAGTTTAGAGCAGAACAAGTAACAAGCCACCCGGCGATCGAGAGGCTAACGCAATTGAATATCAAGGGCAAAAAGAAGCGATCTCCACGAAGTGCGGAAATGATATCTCTTACACGTGATTCTTGATTGCACCCGAATATTTCATAGAATGGTGGCTGATACTGTATGCACGATCCTTTTGTGGTCTTAATGCGCCAGTGTTCTATGGAATCCCGTGCAAGTGTCCCCACGTGGTGAATCCATGCAAAACACGTGATACGAGAGAGACAGAGACGAATCCAAAGTGGCCTCGTACACGACATTTATCTTCAACAGTCACAAGGATTGGTCCTCCTCTTTTCTCCGAGATGTGGACATCCGCAGTCGCGTTGACGGTTGTCGACGGTCGTTGTGGCCGGCAAGGGCCTGGCGCCCCTTCCCCCCCCCCCCCCCGGGGGTCCGCGCTTGGTGGCCGGCATAGGTAGCCTGCACTTTAGATAAAAGAGGAACAAAAAAACAAAAAATAAAGAATAAGGGAAAATTAAAAAATTAAGAAAATTAAAAAGATTGTTTATGTCAGCTTTACGTCAGCCACGAGCTAATATAGGACGGCTAGTGCTAATTGAATCATCACGTCAGCGATTTCTAACCAAAATTAGCCGAAAAAACTACATTAATAATTCGTCAAAACATTTAGGACCAAATTGACATAATTAAAAGGTTTATAATTGAATTAGTTGCCGTACTCATTTTGGGGTTATCAGCTATATGAGTCATGACATATTGTAAAAAAGTTGACAGAAGAATCCCCAAAAAGGGCTAGACTCGAAGGAGAGTAATCAAGCCCATCATCTTTTCGGTACTTTTATGGTTGGAATTCGAAGATTGGCCCGGTTTGATTCAGTATTCCCAGGGGGCTTTTGGCCTCGAAAGCCCCTTAGGGAAATGTTAAGGCGTTTGACAAGCATTCCCAATGGGCTTTCGGCCGAAAGCTAGCATTGGAAATGCCCAAAGCTTAAAATTGGTTCGAACCAGCTTTGGACTTTCAGCATTTGATAAATGCTGAAACTAATTTTTTTTCTTCCCAAACTAATTTAGCTTATTCGCCAATATTCCAATTTTGCCCATTGTTGTTACTATTTATCTTATTTGCGCAAGAGTGGCCAACAACCCTCGCCCTTGTAGGCCAGGCGAGGCTGAGGGTCACCCTCACTAGCCTAGGCAAGGGTTGCTCTTGCCCGCCTAGGCAAGGCCGAGGGTCGCCCTTGCTGCCTCACTTGGGACCGGCAAAGGTCGCTAGCGATGGTCATGGGAGGAAAAAGGGAAAAAGAAAAAAAAGAAGTGAAATGAAAAGAAAAAGAAAGTAAAAAAATAGTCACCGGCCGGTCAAAAGTCACTATTTGAGACAATTTGGCCACTTCAGATCTTATTTGAGAAAATAAGGGCACTTCAAACCCTTAATTTTCCCAAAAATAAATTGATTTCTTTTAAGTCCACAATTAGACAATTGAATTTGCATATAATACGTGACAACATTATAAACGACAGACTGTTTAAGATACAAACAACACATTGATTTTATACCAACACATTGTTGGTGGTTTGCCCTAGGAATTAATCAAGGTTGATACTTTAATATTAGTTATGGATTAGGTTGTGTCGGAAAATCAATCTTTACTATACTTAGGTAATCATAATGTCTTGCTAGAGGCCGTTTATGACTTGTGGGCCAAAAAGAGTTTTGAGCATACTGCTAATGTTTAGTGAACCCACAGGGTCGCACACAAAAGCGAACTGAGTTAATATTTTCTGTACGCCAGGATCTACTTAAAATAAAAGTAGATTTTAATTTATTCTCCTATTCAACTTATCTACGCGATTATGCATGTTATGAGATAATGATTAAACGTACGATTGAAGGTGAACAGTTTGGGAGGCTCAAATCGCCTAGCCCACTTCTTTTAATTCCGCTGGATAATGAGGCTGTATAAATAGATAGAGAATCGTTTTTTGTCTAGGGTTTTTCGACAGAGTATCAAAAATTAAAAGGCGTTGAAGAAAAGGAACTTCAAGATCTTTATCTAGCACTTGGATCGTTGGAGACTTCTGTTTGTGTGTGTGGATATTGGTAGAAGCGCAACACTTGGGGCGCTAATCCAGATACAATTAATTATCAATTTACGTTCGATTTGTAAAAGGTACGTATCGAACTTTTATCTCAATTTCAATATATACATGGATCCTGTCTAGGACTCTAGTGTTTCGGTTTACAAATATATTTTGCTGCTTTTTGACAATTGTGGAACCCTACGTCGCACCCTACACACACTACGTATCTACTATGTAGTGTTAGCAATAATGCAATTGATAATGCAGAAATTCATTATAAAATAATCTTAGATCTTCATAATAGGGATTAAGGCAATACCTTTGTCCATAGCAATAAACTTGAGAAAGTAATATTTTTGATAAAGCAATAACCACGAGCTTTTGATTGTTGCAGAAATAGGAGAAACGATGAAATCCGATTTCTTATTAGATGGATGATGGAATACAATGTAGGTGACGAGAGGACCATACTTCTTTTATAAGTTATTAATAGATGCCTTCAATAAATGCCTCCCATCAAAACACGTAAAATATTCTATTTTCATAAAAGTTGCAACTTGTCATATGATATCTTCGTAAAAATTGCAGCTTTCATAGCTTATATGTTTTTAGCATTTAAATAAATATTAAACCATTAATAATATCACGTGTGCCACAATTCTTCTTACTTGTAGTCCCCATTTTGGGGATTGATTGGGATTTCAGGACGAGCTGTGTTGTCCACAATATATTCGAGCTCCTTGCGGGTTATCTAAATTTGGGTATCATCCTCAATTAAGGGAAATTATTTGGCGATGAAGTGTATCGAAATGCAAAAGTGCTTGCCCTCACTTCACAACAGTTTCAAATTATGTTGATTTGTACCTCTACAACTTTGCTCAAGTGCTACAAACTTTCAATTATGTTGCAGAAGGCTTGCTAAAACTTCCAATTATGTATTTGTCATGACCTCACCTCATGCGGTGCACCACTTAAGGGTTCAGCTAATGCATTATTAAATCAAAACCTAATTCATGCCCACCAAAGTCCTACCAATTTGTGACTTAGGGTTTAAGTTCTTGCAAATATTTTTATGCCAGAGTTGCCACTAATTTATTTGTGGTAGGTCGATTAGAAATCCAAATAAAACATAGGAAAATATGTTTTATTTCTACGAATTAGAAATTTTGAGTTCGGGGACTTAGTTACGCTAGATTTAATCTAAAACTCTTTTGATACCTTTTCTTTTCAAAAAACAACGTTTAAGCAGGTAGTCTAGATCCATTTTATTATCTAGTTACTAACATGTAGGGTGACCATGCGGGCGTGCAATCCACCAATTTAACATTACAAGCATCATAACTTGTGTGAAGTGCCTTTTGTGCATGAAAAGGCTTTTCTCTTTCGCTTTTCACTAGTACCCTTCAACCAAGTAATTGGTACACCTGTTGGCCTTCTCCAAAGCGGATCAAGTATTTGAATTTTCATAATTTTCTACATCTTCAGATTCATCACTTTTCTCCAAGAAATTAATATAATCATTACTAGTCAAGATTGCATTTTGTTTGTGATACGGGAGCGAAGATGCAGCAAGGTTATAGTTGCAAGCTCCTCTGTAATATCATGATTTGCACTAACACTCATAACACTGAAAGCCAATCGCATCAACCTCTTCAAGCGCAATGTTTTGGTTTTAGCTCATCAGGAGAGCTTTGTCAAAAAATAGTCCCTTGTTTTGCAATTTTTGGCCACCTCCTCATAATTTATTGTGAGTGAATGCTTATGGCATTTACAACATGTGTCAAGATGCATAAAGTATGCCTACACAACCATTGCATGATATGTAGATGTAGATGTAAATGGTAAGACAGTCGAACCTTTGAGAGGATTTGATGGTCCCCTTGAGCATGACGATAGAGGGGATGTGATGGTGCTAGAGGCCATCAACCCCGCGTTGGATGGTGGTTTGGATATGTACATGCTCGCTTTTGGGTTAGTATGAGTATAGTAGTGGTAGTTAGCCAAACCTTCTTCCTAGAATTTATGTAATGTATTATGTTTTGTTTGGATGTCTATATCAAATAATAGTTACAAATGTTAATATAAAGATACATATGTATATTTATTTTAAACTTGTTGGATTTCTTGTATGGAATGATGTGAATATTTCATACAAGAAGGCCATCACATTAGTCACCAGTTGGGCGATGTAGGACGGCAGTCACTGACTTTGTAGCCTAAATTCTCCAGCCTTACTCAAGCTAAGGTCTATTCCAAATCTGACCTCAAAGTTGGGAACGAAATTTCCGAGATAATTTACTATTCCAAGAAATTGTTGGACCTATTTGAAAGAGAAATTCCAGCATGATGCCATATTTTTGGATCAATTCAACAAATTAGCTTAATAATTTATAATGAGAATCCCCATTTGGGCTGTAGAGAAGGATATTATCAATGTAAATTTGAGCGCTAGCCAAATTAGGCTAGAAGATTCTGCACATAGCTATGAAAATCTGCCATCATTAATGTGGAAATATCAACTGCTAATTTTCAGCAGGTTTAGAGGATTAAGTCTCAGACCTAATGGGTTGTATCCACAATATCCTTTCATTCATCCTATCTCCCTCAATCTTGAAGATGAATTCCCTAAGGAATTACAGGATACAAAAGGATAGAGGTAGTTCGAACAGCTCTGATGATGACAACATTGATGAACCTATCCATAAATATGATCTCTGAAGCCTTGCCAAGCGTGTTGAAAAAATCAGCTTATTGTGTTTGAAAAACTAGCCCAATTTTCGGGAAATCACTGTTCATGCATTGTTTGGCACTATTCATGTATTGTTAATATATTGTTCGACACTGTAGCAACACTGTAGCAAGAAGAAAAACGTGCAGAAACGAAAAAAAAAACATTGTTTAAAAGTGTTTTTGACAGACAAAAATTGCAGCAAATGGAATTTGGCAAATGTATTCCCCATCATTATTTTGTAGACCAGACTACTGAAATGGAAAAGTTATGTAAGCAAATTAAACTCATCCAGGAAGGAAAATTTATTCCTATTTCTTAGATTACTAACATGCTTGCATTGGTACAATCCAAACCACTCTAAATGTTAAAATAGTGTTTGTTACACTGTTTCCAAATTTAGATCCTATCATCCAAACCCTTCTTGGAGCATGTGCAGTTCAGTTGCCTTAATCATTGCAGAAGCCCCAAAAGAAGGTCCCATCATCTAAAGGTGTTGCAGTCGTCTGTTAGTTGTAAAAGTCTTTATGTGTCACTTGTCAGTTAAACATGTCATCCAAATGCTTAAACTTCTTTTCTCTCGAGAGTGGTCCTTTCCAAAGGCAGAAAGTTCAAGGGCCGTTTGATCACAAACAAATTGCTTGAGACATTTTAGAAAAAATTACAGTAGATGGAATCAGGTAAATATATTTCCCATCATTATTTGGAAGACCAAACTGTTGAAATGGAAAAGTTACGTAGGAAAATTAAACTCCTCTAGGTCTGTATTCGTGCCTATAAAATGCCACGCTTGTAATATTGGGTACAGAATCTGCTCCTCAAGAAATAAAACTTGTGTGTATTATGAAACCCTGAATCTTCACTTCTACCTTTTTGCCCGGTATGATTTTCTAAACAAATATACGTGCGCTGATTAGTCCTGGTAGTATGCTCTACATTTGCCATGGTATGAAACCTGTGCATAAGAATTATACTACTATAAAGCAGTTCTAAGGTGCGAATACTCTTCTATAAACCCATCCAAAACATGGATTAGGAAAAATTCCTATCCATTTACCTTTCAAGAAAAATGAAAATATCAATCCCACCAAAGCAAACTCTCGTTCTGAGTCTTTGACCTCCAAATACTATTTCACTCTTGATGATATTCCATATACTAAATGGCCAGAAAATATTGAACTGTGGGTTTATTTGAAGAAATTGATGGCAAGCGTAAGATCTGTGGACACAAAAGTGAAAAATTTATGCTAAGTGAAATGCATTATCACTCAACCTTCAAGGAAATCTTGGCAGTAAGAATTGCTCGAAGGCAACATTCCATCAAAATGTTAAAGACTGCATTAGCTAAATTGTAAAGCTTAAGATTAAACTGGCATTCGCACAACAAGTTTAGGTTTTTTTGGACAATTTTCCCATGAAATGCTACGATAAATTGATTTCACCTTACTCAAAAATAAAAAAAACATTAATCGAACAATTCAACTCTTCCGATCCACAAAAATCAACACTTTTTGGTAATGGCACATGTCTAAGAAATTTGAGAAGTGTCAAAAAAATATTGTAAAAGAAAGGATTAATACCCCGAAAAACCCTAAATCGGTACACTTATAACAAATATACTACAAATATATTTCTTTAACTATCAAAAATTCCAAACCAATACATCCATAATAAATTTATCCTTCGTTAGTTTCCGTTAAATTTTACCATCAAATTTCTAAGTTGGATGACATGTAATAAATGGTGAATGTACCAGTTTGAGGTTTTTCTCTTTGTTTGTCATAGATGTAAAAGTGTGTAGGTTTTTAAGGTCAAAGAATTAATTTGCGGTAAATTCGTCACAAGTGTAACATTTTGATATTTTTGGTAGTTACAAAATTAATTTGAAATAAATTTATTATATATGTATCAATTTAGGATTTTTTGTGGTATTAACTGTGAAAGAAATTATGTATTGCCCCATTCCCCAATAAATAGTAGATACCATACCCAAACTCTTGTGAAATTATCTTCTTTTAAAAGTATGCATATTACATCTCTTCATAATCTTTTATCAACTTTCATTTGCCTTTTCATCGCCATTACTACTGATAAATTCCTAGTTCTACACGATTTCTTCAAAATTTCAAGTGAAGAACCTACCCATCGTTCACCTTCGTTTTACAATGAAACCATTAGGTATTATTCTTCGCGAAAACTTTTCCGCTCCTTTCGACAAACCATGAGGCTGCCCGTAGCTCAGAGAATCGGAGCACATGGCTACGAGCCACGGATCCGAAAGGAGAGAAAATCAGGATCAGGGACACTGCAACTGCACAGATCCCTCCAGAGTTCCTGGATTGACTCGGTGAATCGTACAGGATATTCAAGCGTGAACCCAGAGAAGGCAACCTTTAAGCAACGATCGACAAGTATATCCAGAGTAGCATCAAGAAACACAACAAATAGTTCGACAATTAAAATGGGAACCGCTAGCTCGGTCCGGCGAGCTCCACCACAATCACGCTGATGTTGTCTTTGCTTCCCCGCGCCATTGCGAGCTCAGCCAACATGGCCGCCGCTTCGGCGGCGCGGTTCTCGATTGCGTCGCCCTCCCGAGTTCTCCTCATCCGGCCCACCAGGCATCGGCGCACGACCTGGCAAGCAAACTCGTTCGAGACGACGTCCCACAGGCCGTCGCTGGCAAGGATCAGAAATTCGTCCGCATCAGTCCGTCTGCTCACGTTGATCTCCGGTTCCGGGATCACAAATGGTTTCATATATTGATCTCCTACATGTAAGAAACACGCACTGAAGAGTCGTCCCGAAATTATAATCTTTTGAATTGCAATAAATATAGAAACTCCCCCACGCTAGTGCTATAAGGGTATGCATTTCTTGACTTAAAGCAATTCAAAAATAAATTTATTTAGATATCCTCTTCTGTATAAAAGCAAACTGTACAAGTACAGTAATAAAATGGACAAATAGCATAATTCAAATAGTAAAGATAAATGTGAATTGATCTCATGAGTATCGCGCCATTAAAATATTTAAATATCAAATCAGCCTTCATTTTTTTTTGGTCGAAAAATCAGCCTTCATTTAACAGCTTAAACTTTCATAGTTTTTATTACCGTCGACAATAATCTCACATTATATTAACCAACTTCTAATTTGCATCTTCAAACATCTCTCCCGTATTGACGCGTTTAATTCTTCTTATGATATCTTAAGAAACCTATTAAGACAGAACGAGAGACCATTATGCAACCAGTCGATGCCAAAAGACTCGCAACCATCTCTACTCTATTACGAGAAAACAAAGCTAGGAACTTTCGGGACGACTTTCGATCGCAAGTTATATAATGTTCATGAAGAACCCGAACACAATGTGCCTACAGACCTATAGATCTCGAGGTAGAGAGGACACCAAGAATGCGGTGCCCGTTCCAGTTTATGACCTGTCCCCCAGCAGCTTCAACTCTCTTCAATTCATCGGGCCGATTAGGCTGCACAAAGCATGAGCAAGAGTCATTTAAAATATCAACGTATGCAAAACCTAAAACGGTTTGTACATGGAAATGATACCCAGCATTATTAGCATGCTGATTTCTAATTTCATTCTTGGCCTAAAGAACTAACACTGTTTAAACAGATAAAAAAGTTTCGACCAGAAAATTCTAGCAAAAGGGGTTATCAGATGGGACCGAGCAGATGAATAAACAGCAAGACAAATACATCTGAGAGTTTGATAAGAATTAGATTAATTTTGACGTCTAGACCGGGGTTAACCAGAACCGTTGTGAAGTGCCTATCATGACTAAGTTATATGGGTACCAAACGAGATCTAGATCTATTAAAAGAATAGCATTAGCCAAATGAATTGAGGGAGGAAAATGAGAAATGCAGCATCCTTAAAATCGCCGAAAGGTCCAACGGATGCCCCACTTTATAATCCCATGGGTCCTTTACCATATAGTTCACCTTTCATTTTACGCAAGCGGAGCGTATTTCTATTGTTGTGGTAAAATCACGAGACAGCACTTCATGCCACGGTGTATGCTACCCTCTTTTGGATCCGGTGGCAACCGCAAATTTCAATTTGGTACATCTTTTGATCCAACAAGTATCGTGGATTTCCAGAATTGGAATGCTTCTTATTCCACAAATTAAAGGACTAAGCTCAAAATGACAAATTGAAGTTGCTCCAATCTAGTCCGTGATCTCCACGATGTATGATTCCCAAGGGAAAATCCTATTGGAAAATCTCAGTTTCGCCAAAGATCAAGATTGCCTAAACCCTCGTGAACAATACAAAGATCAAGAAAGACATCACAAAAATGTTTCACAAAAGAAATCGCGCTTCTAGCTAAAGCAACTACTGTAACGGTCAAATACGAAACCTAGAACCTACCGTATATGTTGTGTGTATTTATACATATATATACCTTATGGTCATCCGTCAAGGCCATGGCAACACCTCCTCTACACAACACCGCCCTCGAGTCCCCGCAATTCGCCGCCACCACCACGTCCCTCCCCACCACCGCCACCACCGCTGTCGACCCCACCGTGTTCATCTCCTCCGCCGCGCTGCCGCCCGTCACCTCTCCGTCCATCTTCTCGAAACACCCCACCATCGTCCCCTTCCAGTCCATTTCCCACCCGGCCTCCTGGTCAAGGCCCTCCAACTCCTCCGCCACCAGCCGGTGGAGCCTCTCCCTGCACGCCTCCGCCACCCGCGCCCCGCCGTGCCCGTCGTAGACCCCGAAGAAATCGTACACCTCGCCCGCCTTCAGCCTCTTCGCGAACCCTAGCTCCACCCTCACCGCGTCCTCCATCTCTCTCCTCCTCCCTATCACCGAGAGCGACCCGTGATTGATCGAGCGCTCGCTTCTCTTCTCGCGGGCTCCGTCTTCCTCTTCGCCCACCACAACCCCGTCGTTCTCCGACGACGAGGAAGAGAACGAAAGGGATATCTCGATCGGCTTCTCCTCCCCATCCGGACGCTTCGCGACCGGCTCTCTCTTCCCCGCGCGCCGACGGCCGCTTCGGTGAGCTCTCCGGATCTTGAACCTCCTCCGGGAGCCGTTCCTGGCCTTCTCCGGGGCCGCAGCCGGGTACAACTTTCGGTCCTTGTTCATTGCATGCAGAAAAAGCAAAGAGGAAAAGAAGAGGGTGGTGATGATGGCTGATGCAGTGTACACAGCGCGCGATAGGAGCAGCGACGACACCGATGTGTGGGGGATTTATTTGATGCGACAGCACGAAAAAGGCAATCGAATCGTGGCCGTCCAGCTCGAAGGGGTTCCGTCCGCCGATGGTCGCCACATGGGCAGGCTACGCACCTCATACTTGGATTTCGGCAAATCGGGGACGTGGACGGCTCGGATCGGGCTGGCCGGACACGCGGAGGCCGGATCTCGAGGCTAGTGATGTCGTACGGCCGGGGCCCACGGAGGGGTGAAACGTGGAGGATCTGCGATGCTTGTGTTAGGTGGGTTTCCTGCCTTTTTATTATATTGTTCATGAAGCAAAGCGGGAGGACGTAGGGGAGGGGGAGACATTTCACGGCTTTCGAGTGTTTTTGCCTCTGACAACGAATGTTGACCAGTCGGGGCTTCCCTGGGACACGTGTCGGGACACATGGCGGTCGCCGTTTCGAAAGAGCATGTACCTCGTACGATGTGTCAGGCTATGACCAAGATATTTCCTCCCTCCTTTCGTGCATGCGTAGGCCCTGTTTTCGTTCGCGCGTCGAGGGCTGATTGGTCCGGAGCATCGCCGGGAATCCAGCTGGCCTCTATTGATTGGTTCTCGTGAGTTCAAATTTTGACAACCTTGTGCATACGATGCGCCGTGAGAGTATTATACGTAAGAGGGATTGTGGTCAAAAGATGGTGTTGTTTTCGTTGCATCCACCGATCGCACGGGTTGCAGGATGACAGCAGATCTCGATGGCTCCGTGCATGTGACGCATGAACTGGAGAATTCGCATTGGGACTATGTTTTTGTCTTTTAATTCTCTCTCTCTCTCTCTCTCTCTCTCTCTCTCTCTCTCTCTCTCTCTCTCTCTCTCTCTCTCTCGTATGGTTGAGGTCAGAGGAGAAATAAATCACGAGAGTCCAGAAATGGTGGAACAGTTGGGCAAAGCATCGCAAGAAGGAAACGCAAAGAGAGAATGCGATGGAGTTCGGTCTTTCTATCGAACCTATCTCGTCCTTTCTCCTCTTTACTAACTGGAGTCGTGCTTATGCACCTGAATGAGCGCTTTGAATCGTGCCTGCATCAGTCCACAGTTGACATTGCCATCGATAATGCACGAGAAGAAGAATATGGTGGAGAAGCAAATTAAGGATGCATTTGACAACTTTTTTTTTGGTCGAAAAAGTACTTCATTCATTAAGTGCCATGATCAAAACAAAGATATTCAATATCGAAACATAAAAGATCCCGAGAGGGTTGGGGGTTTTTAGTAATCCAATTACAGGGGAGGACATTTCTATGTAGGATATTGGCAATCCAATCCATCACATGATTTGCTTCTCACGGATAATGGGCCAACGAAATGCTTTTAAATTGGGCCAAACTCCTTTTGCAATCCTCTATAACAGCCCGGATACGCCATGGGCTTGGATAAGTGCCTACTATGAGCTCACATATTGATAAGCTATCACTTTCGATCTTTACCTTCAAATCAGCTTCTTCGTTTATAGTAAAGTACGATGCCAAGGGAGAGAAACCTTCCTTTAGAGCTAGGGCAGCCGCTTCTTCAGCCGTCGCAGAGGGGGTCAATTTCACAAACCCGGCGACAACAATCCCTCTCGAATCTCGAAGCATGCTAGCAATCTCTATCAGCTTCGAGTCCTTCGTGAGGTTCCAACGCGTGTAGCTTTTGTTTGTAGCGAACGCCGCCTCCACTATTGTGCTTAGGTCCGGCTTCAGGTATTGGAAAATGAATGCGTATCTTGATTTCCAGATCTCCCACAAAACACTAGCCATTATCTCCCAGGAAGGTGTGTTGTCGTTACACTCCGTAACTTCCTGTATCCATTGTTCAATTCTTGTCATTGTAAGTCTGGAGATGGAAATACTGATAAGCGTGTCTGACCAAATTTCCTTTGTCCATCGGCATAGCAGGAAGAGGCGTTCTACTGTTTCCGGGGCTTGACGGCAAAATGGGCATAGTGGGTGCATTTGACCGCTTACTTAGGAGTTTTCTTCACACTAACGCAAGATGTTCTAATTTTTCCTTTATTTTTGCAGAAGTAACATGCATATGAGTGGCCTCATTTCTGTAATCGTCCAAGTGAACACCATATGTTACCACATAATCAACTTGATGGAAGATATGTAAGGTTCGGATTTTACTTATGACGGTTATTGTGAATTTTTGCAGCGATCACACTCTATTAACTTTTACTTAATACAAAGCATTTAAAATCCTCAAAAAATATTCATAAAAGTGATAGGTAATTTTTATTCTGCCATTAGTAGTTTGATTATTGACAACATCTGGTTTTATAAATCGCCAGGTGAATGCTCCGGTTTTGGAGGCATCGAGATTTGTTCTCCCGATAAAATTAACAAATAAGGATTTTGTTAAAGATTGTCCCTAGGACATTTTATGAGATTATACTTTGAGACATGCTTTATTTACGTCGACGTACTAAAAAGAGAATAGATTTTCAATATTCAATATTCGTCAATGTCCATTTAGAATAGTTCTTTCTATCTTTAGTTTCTATAAGTGCACCAATTTTATCATATAATTTTTGGCACACCCCAAAACTAATGAGAATTGGGGTTGACACAACCGTCTTTCCACCTGAATGACACAGTCTCAAACAACAACAAAAAATATGTTATCAACATATATATTTCCATCTATTTATATATGACAAAAAGTAAGTTGGTTATAACATTAAAGTTTCTATAATCCACCAAAAAGATTATGTACAACTTAGAACCCGGCCCACCCAACAAATTATCAACAACCATATCGACGACTCCCTTAAGCCATCCCAAAATCCAACTTCCAAAAGTTCTCGCAATAGGGCTATTGTATTATCAGCTGCTAATCAAGGAACCTGAAAAAAATGAAAGATGAATGGAGCAACAACCACAACCTAGTGAGTAATGCATTTATTCTAAGTAGATCGAGCAACTACTATACACATTTATAAAACCAAACCTTAACTAATTTAGCCCAAATCCAAAATACAACAAACTTCAATATCAAAATTAGTTATATATGTGTATTACTTCAACATAACATATTCATAGCAAAAATGCTCATTTAAATCAATAATATCGAAACAAATATCAATGGTCCAACCCACTGATCAATCTCAAAACACATGTCAATGGTCTATTCCAATGACTAATCTCGAACTCAGATATCAACCATGATCACGCATAATGCACCAAGACAAGGCGACCAAGCTCTCCATTGATAAGGTCTTCACTTATATTGCCGGTGGTCGGCTTATAAGGATATCCAAAACTAGTATGCATACCTGCAAACCCTTTATTGCGCTCGTAACGATATTGAACACTAACATAAATTCACAACAGCATCCTCCACAATTCAGAAAGCCAACCCAAAAATGAATATTATAAATCGATTTCGCAAACTGAAACACATAATCTTTCCACAACCTATCTCAACTCATCCATCAAAATTCTTTTTGCAACTCATTTCATAAACACTTTTTAAACCATTTCAAATAACAAATAGAGTACTAAATGCTTGACTCAAAGTTATGCAACGTTAATGCTTTAAACATCACTTTCCCTTTTCAAAGAAATATCAAACATGTAATGCCTCTTTAACTCATAATAGGTATATTTCTATCATTTCAAGATATGAGTTTTATAAAACCAAAGAAAAGAAGTATCACTCACTTAGGAATGCCCAAAGAACAGACAACGCGTAGTTATACGAGCCGACGATCTTGTAATCCTAACAATTAAACGAGAATTAACGTTAAAACCAAGTAAGACATTACGACAGCTACGTAAACACTAACAAAGCGACTCTTACGCAACAATAAATCGCTCACTCAAAGCAATTATTCAAACATAAATGCAATGCGAAACCCAAAATTTCGCTTCGATGAATCCATTGCTCCAAATTGACTCCCATTAAAACCTACAACTCTACAATGCCATATTCCACCATTTCCATGAAATCCCATAGCTAAACAACTCAAAAATCAAATTTCACTCCTCGAGTTTAAGCCCTAATTTCAAAAACTTCATTCATTGGATGAACGGATGATGCAAAGACTTACCGGGCATTGTGATACTTGGTAATCTAGCTAGGCGATGTGTTTGTGCCATGTACAAACAAAATCTCTTTCCTTTCTTTCCTTTCCTCTCTTTCCCTTTCTTTCTTTTCCCCTTTCTCGCGTGCATCTCGGCCTTATATTGTTGAAGGTGCCTTCTTTCCTCTTTTTATTGACTTTTCAACATTAATTTTTTTTCTTTTCGTCTTTTTTGACTTTTCAAACCCATATTTTACATTTTTCCCTTCTTACCAAAATTTCGTTCCTAAAATTTAGATATACCTCAATCACCAAACATTGTTTGGTAAATAAGTGAGGGGGTTTGCGTCTTGCCTCCTTGTCTCCCGTTATCATAAAAGCTTTTTTGATGGCCCTTGCTGATTGCCTACCAACTACAAGGGCATTCTTCCGCATGGAGCAGTTGCGTGTTACGTGTCCCAATTGTCCACACACAAAACATACTCTATTTTCCATAGGCACGTCCCTCTGCATACGACAATCGCATGCAATATGTCCCATTTTGCTGCAAAGGAAGCATGCTCCAGTCTTGTGGTAACAAGGGCTATCATGAGGTCTTCCACAAGTAGTACAAGATCCCAAAGTATTTTGAGTTCTAAACTTTCTTGACAAGTCACTGGTTCTTCGCTCGTTACAGTTGCTTGCATCGCTTTCTTGGTAACCATTTCTAGCTCGGTGATGTGTTATTCACGTGTATGTGCAAAACTCATTTCCTTTTTTTTTTCCCTTGCATGTCTTCCCCTTTCCTTCTCCTTCTTTTCTCTTTTTTTCCCCTTTCTCGTGTGCGTCTAAGCCTTATGTTGCTGAATATGCCTTCTTTTCTCTTTTTATCGACTTTTCAAAGTTTTTTTTTCTTTTCTTTTCCTCATTTTGAGTTTTCAAACCCCTATTTTACACTTTTAGCATAAGCAAATAAGGCGATGGTAACCACTTAACCATGTTTTGTTGGAGAAAGGATTTGATTCTATCCGATTTGATCTTGATTTGATTCTAATCATAGATTCGGTCAATCCTCAAGATTTGAATATTTTGACAATATAATAGGAAAAACATCCTCATGTATACTCTTTCCTATTTCTCCTTTACCTTTTTATGCTATAAATACATCTTTGTACATGTACAATTATTCATTCAGAAATACAATTACAAATTTCCCCCACATATCCTCTTATTTTTCTGTCATGGTATCAGAGCCTCATTCCTGATTTAGTTTTCGCAAAATTTCTTTTTGAATTGCCTCCAGTTATTTTTTGATTTGTTGTTGCAAAACATTCTGTGTAAACAGAACCAGCACTCCGAGTAGGAATTCACACATCCATATACCAGTGATACCATGTCCGAAAATCAAAACCCAGATCCAATCATACCTACAATGGAAGAAACTTCTTCCAACCAAAATCAAGTTTCAAATCAAATTAATGTGGCACAAGACAGATAGCCTTCTGATTAGCATACTGGAATTCCAATACCTACTCCAACTCAATTTTTAGGCCCGAATCAATGGTCTCCAATCCAGTGGTTTCCAATTCAGAGTCAATGGGCTACCAGGACAAATCAGTAGTAGACTCAACACGCGCCATCTGAAGGAGACACAAATCCGGGCCTCGGGACTCATCCAAATGGCTCGGGTCAAACCACCGAAGCGGGTCAGACGGGTCTAGGGATGAATCCCTACTCGATTTTCCAACCCGATTTCACGCCATATCCTTTTCCAATCACCGGAGGCCGTCCAGAACCTAGTGACCTGATCTACACTTCACCGGCCGACGGACCGGAATTGTGACTTATTAGTTTGCAGCTCACTGGACCAGATAATTATACTACATGGGCTCGGGATTTTCGGCGAGCCTAGTGACCAAGGATAAGGACGGTTTCCTTGACGGAACCGTGCCTTTTTTGACCGACGACCAAATGTAAAGACATTGGCGCAAGTGCAACCAACTTGTTCGCACATGAATTGGGAATTGTGTAGCTCCCGAGGTCGCGACCAGACTTCCACCAACTGAAGATTCAAGAATCATGTGGGACAACATTCGTGAAATGTACGGAAAACTTGATCGCGCAAAAAAATTTTTGCTCACCCAAGCCCTGTCAAAATTGAACCAAGGGAACCTCTTGGTTACCGCTTGCTTCAATTGACTATCGACTATATGGAATGAGCTTAAAGCAACCGAGGAACAACTCAAATGACCTGAAACCACGCTCAAGCAATACAAAGAAATTAAAGAAAGGGAGAAGGTAACTCGGTTTCTTTTAATCCTAAATGAAAGTTACTCACCTTTTCGCTCCCAGATTCTAGCCATGGATCCCGTCCCACTGCTTGGCCGGATTTATCAGTTAGCTCTTCAAGAAGAGAACCAACGGCTAGCCACAATGGAGTTTGTCAAAGTCAGAGAGAGTGTGATGCTTGCTACTCCGACGGGCTCATCTCAACGAATCCATGGCGTTCTCGGACAGTAATCGCGAGCTCAGAACACGATCGGGTAGCACTGTGCGGCGAGTGTGCCTCGCTGGGAAGAAGATAAAGTAAACCCTAAAGGTTTGCAAATGGATGGTCTAGATCAGAAACGCAGATCGGACGGCTCTCAATCATCCAATCACTTAGTCGAATCAAACGGCTCCTATCAAGCCACATTAGCACCGGCTTTTAAGCCATCCAGTGGCTCTTGCGATGCCACATCATCACAAAGAGGGGGTGGACAAAATTTTAAACCTAAAGGTAAATACTGTGAATATTGTAAGCGTCCACATCACACTATTGAAACGTATTGGAAATTACATGGGAAGCTGATTGATAGAGAGAAAGGGGAGAAAGAATTTTCTGCTTATCAAGTTTCAGCACAAGGGATTAATAGGGCCAACCAGACAATTACTCATGACCAATATTAGCATATTATGAAGGCTCTAAATCAATTAAGGACTATCGAAAAAACTGCCAATTTTTCAGGTACTTTTTGCAAGACCAATAATATTTCAGTTGATGCATGAATAGTTGATTCAAGTGCTAGTGATCACATAATTTGCAATGAAAATTTCTTTTTCGAAAAACACATAAAGCCTCATTCTTTCATGTCGGTATGTCTTCCCAATGGGAATGTTACTCATGTCACAAAAATTGGCACAGTACATCTTAGCCAAAACATTATCCTCAAGAATGTTCTCTATATTCTTGAATTTGAGTTCAATCTCATATTTATTTCAAAAATCTGTGAGGACAATTCCTGTCATGTCATATTCAACTTCGAAAGTTATTTCTTTCAGTACCATTCGACTAGGAAACTGATGGGCTTGAGTAGTGTTGCGCAAGGATTGTATTTTTGGATCAACTTTCCAAGAAATTTATCCCCATTAAATAAAAGTGTTTCTTGTAATGCCACCAGTAGCAATAAAATCCTTCTTTCTCATCAACGTTTGGGTCATAGTGCTCGTTTTTCTTATCCAAATTGTCCAATATGCCCTTTGGCAAAACAATCACGAGCATCATTTCCAATCAACACATCTCTAGCCACAAGTGCTTTTTCCCTAATTCATATTGATATCTAGGGACCTTATCATACCTCGAATTGTGATGGATCTCGTTATTTCCTTATCATTGTGGATGATTACACCCGCGCTACTTAGGTTTTTCTAATGCAATCCAAAGTCAAACTTTTTCCTATTTGTCGAATTTCTTCTCATTGATTAAAAATCAATTCAATAAGTCCATCCAAAAAATTCACACATGTAATGGACGAGAATTTTTCACCACTAAGTGCAAATCTTTTCTATCTTCCCTTGGAATACTTCATGAAAGTTCTTGCACCTACACTCCCCAACAAAATGGGGTTGTAGAACACAAACATCATCATCTCCTAGAAGTAGCCCGAACACTCAAATATCAAGCTTCCATTCCTGAAATTTTTTGGGGAGATTGTATGGTCACAGCAGCATACTTAATCAATCGCATGCCAACTCGAATTCTTGAAGGACGGACTCCTTTTGAAGTGCTCTACGGAAAACAACCAAATATTGTACATTTAAGAGTTTTTGGCTTCTTATGTTATGTGACTACTATGGGCCCTCGAGATAAAATGGATCCCCGTGCTCTATGATGTATCTTCATGGAATATCCCCCTCTACATAAAGGTTACTAAGTTATGGAAATATCTACAGGGCGTTTCTTTGTAAGCCGAGACGTTTTCCAAGAAAATACTTTTCCATTCCAGAAGACAACATTTTCGTATGAATCACCTATATTGACATCTAATCATCAACGGTTCTTATCGTAAGAAGACTTAGTTGTGAATCCACAATATGGCTTTATTGCATTGAATCACATTTCATCTATACCAGCAAATCCTGGGTCCTCAAATCAAGTTATTGAATCTCTAGTATCTCATGATATGGAAAACAATTCACCTGTTCCTATTGAAGAATCTTATTTGCCAATTTCCGAGCATATGAGCACCGTTGAGGAATCTTATTTGCCAGCTTCCGAGCATATAATTACTGAGCAACCTCGATGCTGTGGACGTCATGTTCGCCCTCCTACATGGAATAAAGACTACATATGTCCCACATTGAACTCTCTAGGTACACATTATCTTGTTTCTTCGTATGTCTCATTTAGTTGACTATTGCCAGAACACATGTATTCTATTAGTCGGATATCTGAGGGATAAGAACCTTGCTCCTATGAGGAGGCATCACATGATTTACACTGACAGTAGGCTATGGAAGCCGAACTACGTGCCCTCATCGATAATCATACCTGGGATATTGTTTCTCTGCCTTCTAATAGAAAACCAATTGGCTGCAAATGAGTCTACAAAATCAAATACAAGGCAGACAGTTCCATTGAATGCTATAAAGCTCGGCTTGTTGCTAAGGGATTCACGCAACGAGAAGGTTTTGACTATCACAAAACTTTTTCACTTGTTGCCAAGGAAGTAACAGTTTGTTCATTCCTCTCTATTGCTGCCATTCGTAACTAGGAATTACAATAAATGGATGTCCACAATGCTTTTCTTTATGGCGATCTAGATAAAGAAATCTACATAGAAGTTCCACAAGGTTTA